>CM057455.1:867147500-868397500 GCA_016271365.2 Neoceratodus forsteri
GGATCAATGCCATGGGTGTCTTACCAGACTCTATCAGTGATCATTCTCCAGTCTTTTGTGTCTGGAAAGCTAGGGCCCCCAAACCCTCACACAGAGAAACTCAGTTCCAGGACTTCTCAAAGCTGGATAAGAGGTATTTATCTCTGATGTTCAAAATACTGAGTGGGCACCTTTATATCAGACCTCCAACACTGAACATGCTGCACAATACTTCCTCTCCAAGCTTCTGGCCTTGCAGGACGAGCATGTCCCATTAAAAAGAAACAGAATTCGAAGAGCTGCCACCCGCTGGCTAAATTCTAAACTAATGGCCTCTACCAAACAGAGGGACAAAGTCCGGAAAAAGGCAAAGCTGTCTCAGGAACCTTTGTAAAGTATCTATAAGAACTGCCAAGAGCACCTACTACTGACAGTGTCTCCACACCTTTGTAGCAACTCTCGTTGGTGCTGGAGTCACGTTAACTCAATTCTGGGGAGAGACAAAAGTGAAATGATAGCAGAAGTGGTCTTGGATGGAATAAGCTGTAATAATCCTCTCACTGTTGCTGATGTTCGTCTGGACCACCTCTCAACAACAGTGAACCAATAAACCCTCCTTTTAACCTCCAGCCAGTCACTGTACCTGAAGTCCTGCGCCTCCTTATTTCCATTCCTCCCTATGGATCAGCTGGGGTGGATGGACTACTGCCAAAATTCCTGAAATTCATTGCCCCTTCATTACTTCTCCAGCAACATGCTTCTTCAATCTATCTCTGATTATGGGTCATGTTCCTTCCCCCTGGGAGACTGCATGCGTTGTCCCCATCCACAAAAGGGTGACCCACAAACATGGACAACTACCACCCTATTGCCATCCTTTTGACTTTATCCAAAATCCTGGAGAAAATCATTGCCGTCCAAGTCTTGGACCACCTCCACTTACACAATCGTCTCACCCCGGATCAATATGGCTTTCGGTGAGGGCACAGCACATCCACTACTCTTATCCAGTTCACCAATGATGTCAGGCTTGCCATGGACAAATGCTCTCTCACAGGGGTGATTTTTGTAGACCTCACGAAGGTGTTTGGCTTGCTGGACCACCCGTTGCTCCCTATCCAAGCTGTCCACCTTGGTGTCTATACCTCTGCAACTGTCTAGTTCTACAATTATCTCTCGGAGTGTCAGCAATTTGTGCAGATGGGAAATGCCAAGTCCTCCCTCTCCCGCACCTGGATGGGAGTTCCTCAGGGATCGATATTGGGCTCTCTACTTTTTTCAATCTTTGTAAATGATCTCCCCCCACTGTCCAGACCATGTTCTGTTCTGTTATATGCTGATGATTTGGTACTCTTCTCCAGCTCTTCTGACCTATCAGACACAACCCGGAACCTAAACCCAAACTTCAACACCTTCCAACACTGGCTGAAGCAAAACAGACTTGTCCTCAATAACAAAAAGTTAGTTGCCATGCTCTTCAGCTCAGGACCCAAAATCAGGGCCTGTCACCAGCCTTTATGCATCACAGCATCAAATGACACCCCCCTCCCAACATTGTGTCCTCTTTTATTTTATTGTTTTTGAAATTTTGCTTTTTATTGAGTTTAATTTTTTTTTAAAGACACAGAAAGACAGGTACAGTTCAGTCATCACAGACAAATTATAATACATATATTAATACTATTCTGGGATACAAGATAGTCAAGATGTGGGTGATATCTTATTTCTGTAGTAGTGTAATTAATAACCAGAGAATAGTGATAATGAAATTTCTTTTATATTTATATAGTAGAACTGCGCTCCCTCCACCACCTGGAAGAAGAAAGCGGTCATGATCTACGATATGTCCCTCCACTCCCTGTGAAGGGCTGGAGTATAATGGACTGGCCAGTCCCAAAAAGATCCAAGCAAAGCCTTAAAATTCAAGGGGAGGGATCTCCCCCCTCCTCTTATATCCCAGGCTTGGTGGTACCCAGTTAAGGTACAAACGCCGGTCTTTACTTTGCTATGTGTAAGAACCAGGGGGTCCATTTGTTCATCAAGGCCGAGGTTTTGTTTTGTAAGTTAGCCGTGAGGCTTTCCATTTTGTAAGTGTCATATATTGTGGGTTCCCAGTTAGATATGCTTGGGGGGTTTGGATGTAACCACAGGCGTGCTATTACTTTTTTAGCTGCTCCCAGCAATATACATATCAGATATGTCTGTTGGGTGCTTCTGACCTGCCTCAGAAAGTGTAATAGTAAGGCTATCTCTGATGTAAAGTTCCCTAAATCCAGGAAAAGTTCCCCCAGCTGTTTCCCCACCTCCTCCTCCCAAAAAGGTGTCAATACCGAGCAAAACCACATTATATGTGAGTGGGTTGCCACCTCACATCCGCAAGCCCTTCTGCACGAAGAGTCCCCTGATAGTATTTTTTTTTTTTACTTCAGCTTTTATTTCTGGTAAGTTTAAGATGTAACACAACAACTCATCCATATTAGCTTCAATCAAGGCATACTTCTTCAGATTTGATATCTTTTAAAATAATAAAATACAATCTTTTAACTTTGCAGTTCAAGTTGTTCTGCATGGCTTACAGAGTCGTGCTACCAAAATAATGATAAAGAAGAAAACTGTACACTGCTTTAAGCCTGAGGCTTTAGTTGGACGGACACAGTTCAATGCAGTGTAAATCTAGTCTCCATCCCAATGTCCATGTGAATAGTTTTTGTTCTACACATTTAAACATTTGTGAAAAGTCGCACCAAGACTCGACTTAACAATAAAACTAGAAAATTAATTTGTACAGAAACCAATATTGCTTTCAAAATTATATATATTCTTACATTATTGAGCTTTTTGCTCTAACCTCCCCTCCTCGTACTTGAGCGAGTGAACCTAAAGAGGTATCTGTGGTTACCTGAATTTCCAAAAAACACTCTGTCCCTCCTCAGGGATGCCTCTAGAGTGTCTGTTTATTTCACCTTATTCTACAGTTCCTGCCATTCCCTCTTGCTCGTCCATTTTTCCCCGGTTTTCCCTCTAGGGCTACCAAAGGTGCAGGAATTTCTCTTTTCTAAGATGTAGTGCATAGGTTATGTTCTCTAAGCATTCTATTTCCTCTACGTTCAGTACCCACTGAGCCAAGGAAGGGGGGTTCCTGTGTTAACCATTTGGTCGTGATGCATTTCAAGGCCGCTACTCTAAGGATTTGGCATAGTTACACTATCTTTCTTTTTTGGCAGATAAAGTTGGGAGGCCTAACACTAAATCCTAGAAAGTAAATGGAATGGGGAGATAGTGAGTATTTTGCCATGATCTGGGGGTACAGAAAAATCATACAGCAACCTTCCAAGAAAATTCTCTCCATGTGTATGAGCTGGTCATTCGGTGCTGCTGGCGCCATACATGTAGCCACTCTGCTGGAGTTAAGTCTAACATTAATTCTGCTTCCCAGTTGATCTTGACATTGTCCATAGCTATTGTAGGTATGTGGGTAAGGGCCTTATAAAATCTAGACACTGGGTGTTGGGGACTGAGCTCAGTTTGTAGTTGGATGAAGAGGCCACAAAACGGTGGGGGGGGGGGGAGTGCTGGTGGAGATGGCCATGCCTATTTTGGAGGTAAAAAACTGACGTAGCTGTAAGTAATGAAAAAAAATAAAATAAAAAATAATAATAATAAGCTTTATTTGTTGACCACCTTTCAGGAGCATCAAGGCGCTTTACATAAAAGAACAGAACAAGGTAAAAATACAACACACAATATAAAACAGATAACCAGTAAAATTCTTACATAATTAGGACGCATATGCTTGGTGCCACAAATATGTTTTTGATGCCTGCTTGAAGCCACCCACGGTCACGCACTCCCGTAGCTGACAGGGTAGAGAATTCTAAAGGGCTGGGGCCACATACATAATTGCAAGGGCCCCTGAAGATTTTAAGGACACCCTTGGAATCTCTAGCAACCCCTCGTCAGCTGAGCGGAGCGATCGCTCAGGGTGGTAGGGGGACAGAAGCTCTTTCAGGTAGTCTGGGCCAAGTCTGTGTAGGGCTTTATAAGTCAGAAGTCCGACTTTGAAGGTGATCCACCACTGATTCGACAGCCAGTGCAGTGCGCGCAGCACCGGTGTGATATGACACGCCCATGGAGTCCTCGTCAGCAACCGGGCTGTTGCGTTCTGCACCAGCTGCAGGCGGTGGATATCAACCCCCGGTAGCCCTAGGTAAAGGGAGTTGTAATAATCAAGGTGCGAGGTCACAAAGGCGTGGGCCAGTGTAGGAAGATCACTGGACAGAACAAGGCACTTGACCCTAGCGATGTTCCTTAGATGGTAAAAGGACGACTTGACAACTACCGTTACTTCAGATCGCAATGTCAGCCCATCATCAAACACCACCCCCAGGTCCGGCACCCATTCAGAGGCAGGAAGCTGGGAGCCCCCCAGAAAAAGCCATGTAGGCTGACCAGCCCCTGACCCCCCTGTCTGGTGACCCGGGTCCACGACCATCACCTCAGTCTTTCCTGGGTTCAACTTCAACCAGCTGGAATTCATCCAATCCTGGATTTCAGTGAGGTAGTTATTAAATACTGAGAGTGCACTATCCTGGTTGGGGGAAAAAGACAGGTAGAGCTGGGTATCATCAGCATAACAGTGAAACCTCAGCCCATACCATCTTACAATGTCTCCGAGGGCCAGCATGTACACCATGAACAACATGGGGGACAGCACCGAGCCCTGAGGGATGCCACATGACAGAGAGAGACAGAGGAATAAATCCCCGACACCACCCTCTGGGTTCTGCCAGTGACGAAGGACTTAAACCACATGAGGACTGTACCAGACAGGCCACAGATGAACCCCAGGTGCTCAAGCAGCACCCCATGGTCCACGGTGTCAAATGCTGAAGAGAGATCCAGAAGCACCAAGATGGAACGGCTTTTCCAATCTCTCACCATCAGGAGATCATTAAGCACCCAAACCCGTGCAGTCTTAGTACTGTGCCTCTTTCAAAAACTGGATTGGAGAGGTTCATAGATGCTATGGATGGTCAAATGGTTCTCCAGCTATACGGCCATTACCTTCTCAATCGCCTTCCCCACAAAGGGGAGGTTAGAGATAGGTCTGTAGTTGGCAAGGTAGTCTGGGTCCAGAGAAGCTTTCTCCAGGAGGGGTGTCACCACTGCCTCCTTTAGGGAGCTAGGGAACTCACCCGACTCAAGGGAGCACCAGACTATCCATGCCAGGACTGGGCCAAAGATGTCACAACAACCCATAATCAAGGAAGTAGGGCTCGGATCCAAACTACAGCACATAGTGCGCATACCCTGGACAATCTGCATAACATCTGCGAGCTCCAGCCAGTCAAAGGTACTCCAGGAAAAAAGGGGGAGCGTGACCGAGCACCAATCAATAGCATCCCCATATAGTGTGCTGGTTGGATCTCTGCCCTGATGTTGGCCACCTTATCTGTAAAGAACCGAGCAAGCTCATCACACTCTAATTGTGAAAAAGCTCTTCGAAACTGCAGACAGGGTGAGCCAGTGTTCCAGAAAAAACTTACTCTGTAGTTCTGCAAATGTTTTAAAAACATCATTATTATAGATTTGGTATGTGTGTGTCAACCCCTTATCATACCTTCTCCAGAATTCAGTGTCCATGCTAGCCAGGGAAAAATCCAGGTTCCCTGCTGGAATACCCATCCAGATGGCCCCAAATTGATTTTAAAGGCACCCTAGGAATTTCCTCCAGTTTCAGATTATGGCTTTTGTAAAGGGTGAAAAGGTTTCAGTGTGGAGGGACATCTGGGGCTGAAACACCAGGATGTGGTTTGAGGGGAAAAGACATTTCCCGTTCCACCCCAACCATCCTGAGGCTCCCTCTCGCGGGGCCAACCATTTTGAAATATGTAAGAGCTGGGTAGCTATTGAGTATTTATAAAAGTTTGGTAGGGCCAATCCCCCCTTTCTTTAGGTAGTTGTAATTTCTGAAGCGAGATATGGGGTCTGCCCCCTTCCCACAGGAACGCAGAGACCGCTCGGTTCCATCTATTTATCTCTCCCTGGGAGATTGAGGATGGTATATTGTTCATTAAGTATAAGACTCTAGGCAATATGTTCATTTGGATGGTTTGGGCTCTGTTTATAACAGAGATGGGTAGATGAGTCCAGTGTTTAAGTTCTAATTGTATCTGATTGAATAAGGAGTTTTAATTAAGCATATGTAATTTTGATAAGTCCAGGGGAATATTAATGCCTAAATATGTAATGTAGGGGTCATGCCACTTAAAAGGGTATTTAAGTTCAATCAACTAAGATGGGAAAAAATTTATTGTCAAGGCATCGGTTTTGTCTTGATTTATCTTATATCATGTTAGACATTCTATTTGCGGTAGGAGTTTGGTTTGTGATGGGTGTCTTTAATGGTGTGTGTATCTGTGTATTTGATCCGTTTTCCTCAAATAGCTGAGCTATTGGTTCCACAAAGAGGGCAAAGAGATAAGGGGATAAGGGGGCATCCTTGACATGTGCCCCTAGAAAGTGGGAGTTGACCTCAATGTAATCCATTTACTGTACTTTTACCATCGCCTCTGGGCTCTGATATATGCCTCCTATATTATCTAGGAATTCTTGGGGGAAGGCAAATTTCGAGAGTGTTGATTTCAAAAAAGTCCAAGAGACCATGTCAAATGCCTTCTGTGCATCTAAACTTAATATTAATAAGGGGGAACATGAGGCCTTGGCATGGGATATTAAAGAGTTTGCTTAATATTGTCAGTTGTCTGTCATGATTTAATAAATCCTGATTGATCAGGATGAATTTAGTGTAGGGAGGATATTGTCTAATCTGTGGGCTATTATACTCGTATATATCTTGTAATCTTGATTTAGGACCGACATGGGATGGTAAAAATCACATAGTTGCAGGACTTTCTGGGGTTTTAGTATAGCTGAGATGACTGCTTGCCTCCAGGATATTGGGTATTTAGCTGTACTGAGACACTTTTGCATTGCTTCCAGGAGAGGGGACTTTATCAGATCCCATGCTCCCTTATAAAATTCCACCTCGTAGCCATCTGGGCCTGGGCTTTTCCTAATTTTGAAGTTCTGAATTGTGGTATGTAATTCGCTCAATGTAATGGGAGAAATCAACTTCTCCCTCTGGGAACTACTGAGGCCGAGTAGTTTTCTCTTTGACAGAAAGTCTGAGATTTGTTGAGGGGTAGCTGTTCCGGGGTCAGAATATAATTCCTGATAATACCTGATAATGTTTTTTAAATGCGACCAGTATTCCCTTGGTGCAATAGTGATACTGGCCTGTGTTCAGGTCCTTTACTTTCGTAATTGTGGACATTTGGGTCTGTCTGCGCAATCTATACACTAGGACTCTAGAAGCCACAACCCCCCTTCATAAAATCTCTGGTGTAGCCACGCCAGGGCCTGTTCTGTACTGGCAGTAAGAAGGCGCTGAATTTCCTGCTGTGCCTGCTGCACCTGATCTGGCAGACTGTCATCCCCTTGCATGTGTGCTGCCTGTAAAAAGGCAAGTTTCTCTTGCAGCTCCCCGAGACGGGCTTCCCTCTGCCTTTTTTCCCTAGCTGCATAGGATGTTACGTAGCCTCTCAAAACCACTTTTAAGGTGTCCCACAGAATCTGTGGTGTTGTTTGAGGCTAACTGTTTTCTTGTAATATCTCAGGAAGTTTATCCTTTAGGAGATCTTTGAATTTGGGGTCCTGCCATAGAGTGGGATTGAATCTCCAGAGCGTGTTTTTTCTGTTCTCGAAAAATTCTTAACTCCAGGGCAATGGGGGCATGATCAGATATGTGTATATTTATGATCTCTGCCTTGTGTATTAAATCTTTATGATCTTTGATAATGCATAGATAATCCAATCTCGAGTAATGCTTATGGGCGTAAGAGTAAAAAGAGAATTTTCTCTGAGTGGGGTGCAACAGACACCAGATGTCTATTGGACCTGTGTCCTGTATGAGTTTTCTCAGGTGTTTTTGGCCTGCAGTCTGTGTGGGGAGACGGGGGGACGAAGTGTCCACAGAAGGATTTAGTAAGCAATCCAGATCCCCTCCCAGTACCAGGATTCCCTGCTTATGTGTAAGAATAGCATCTACAATTTGTTATATAGATGAAGCGTCACTGTTAGGTGATATATATGTGCTGTGTACTGTTAAAATGTGTACCTGAATCGTTCCCATGGCCAAGGCCATATGGCCCTCTCTATTAGTGTGTTGGTCCGTGATCTGAAATTGTGAAATTTTTGGGAACCAAAATTACGGCTCCCCAGAGTCTACCATTTTGATAAGTGGATTCAACAATTTGGGAAAAGTCGAATTTAAACAATTTGTTATGTTCGACTGATGACAGGTGGGTTTCCTGCAGGAGCAAAATATTGGGTTTATTTTTCTTGAAAGCCTGCAGGGTTTTGTATCGTTTTACGGGAGCGGCCAGCCCATTAACATTCTGTGAGATTCTCTTAAAGGGTACACTCATCTTTTTAACCTACTACATTTCTTTATACTGTGTATTCTCTTTGTATATCTTTACAAGTATCTAACTGCAGGTCCCCCTGCTGCTTGTACCCATCTCTTCATACTGCTTTTTCCAAGGTAGTAAAACGTTTCAATGATTCTGTCTCCTGTGTCTAGTTGGAAAATAGCAAAAAAACGAGTGAGATCTTTAACCTGATCTCTAACTAGGGGAACTATATAATCAGGTAACTTAGGCCAACGGGGCCATCTACTAAGGAGCCAAATTTTAGGCCCAGAACCTATATCTTCCCCCCTTCCTCCTCTCACCTCTCCCTCTACTCTGACTGATTCTTCTGATGTATTGTGCCTTTATCTTAAGTATATGTTTTATTGACTTAGGAAACCTTGTATCACCCTTGAAATTTGAATGTAAGCAATAGCTTAATTTGCTTGAAACATTTGTACCATACTTGGCTCTGGGTTGTTTTACCTTCTGCATTCAGATGAAATACCTTTCAATGTATTGCTCATTACCTTTGTACCATACTTGACACTGGGTTGTTTTACCATCTGCACTCATCTGTAATACTTTTCATTGTATTGTCCATTTCTCTTGTTTTGTACTTCCATGACGTGGAGCTTTTGCAAAGGAGTCTCTGACTCAAAGGTTTGTAATTCCGATCTCTCAATAAATAAAATAAATAAATAAATATACAATGTGCTGTGGACTCCCAAAGCCAGATACACGATGTGGTGTGGCTCTGACAGGGGCAGTATTGTGAACTGCCAGTGAGAGTTCTGTTCACCTTTCAAGGGAGAAGAACCCTCGAGAGATTGCTTGCCCATAAGCCAAGGTTGGGAAAGGAAGCTGGAGATAAGGTACAAAAAAAAGAGTAAATAAAAATGCTTGGCATTGGAAGGGAACTGGAAAGGGAAGTGGGGATACAAGTGCCGTACTGCTACCATCCTAGAAGATCAGATTCCTTCACCACCCCCTGCTGCTGTTAAAGGTATATTAAACCAAAGGGAGGAGACATTCTTATTTTTACATGTTGTTACATGAAACATAAGTCCTGGTAATGGACCATATCTGTGAAAATATATCTGTATTTCTTTGAGCTGCGTTGCAACCATCTAAGAGGAAAGAAAAAGTAAATTATTCCCATAAAGGGGGAAACTAATAGCCATAAACAATAATGGTGCTTTCCAAGTTCTAGAAGAATCCCTTCTATTCCTGCAGACCATGATAACACTGTTCCCTATTACCTGTCAATTGGGAAGTGTCCCAATAATCATGCCGATCTACAATAGTTCAACTGAAGGCAAAAGGAAAACTGGGAGGGGGGAAACCCCACCATCCAAGCATGTTTAAGGAGAGATGGCAGTCCTTTCCTTTATGATAATCAATGGGAAGTTAATCCCCGAGTCTGGCTGCCCAGATAAGCCCCCCCCCAGAGGAGCAAGCAGGAGGGTCCGAGCAGAGATGGCCAACACAAGAGGTAGGCCTAAACTTAAGAAAGCCCCCTCCTACCACCCCATGTTCGCGCGTCTTCACACTAGAGGAGCCTCCGGGGCCCTGAGGAGATAGATGAGAGGCCTTTTTCAAAATACTCTACAATGTGACTGGGCTGGCCCCAGCCACCTCACTTCCCCCCCCCCCGGGGCTACAGAAGACCCAAAACAGCTCAGAAGGTCTGATTCCCTCAGGGCTGTCAAGGTTTGGATCTCCTATTTAGCGGAATGTTAATGTTCTGAGGGCCTGAGGAAAGGAACTTACCAAGAAGCTCCCTTATCCTTGTTTTCTCTTTTTAAATACCTCATCATCACCTTGGATCTGGCCCTGGACAATGACCTGCACCTAACTACTACTATCAAAACAGTAAATATACAGCTTGTCTGGCATATAAAGTTAGGCACAGCCTCACATCTGCAGTGAGGCTGGCTATTGCTCAGGGGGTTCTGAGACCAAAACTGGCCTATGGGTTGATTGCCCTTCCACAAACCTCAAGAGAGCTCCTCTGCAAGTGGGACATCTGCTATAATAACATCTGTCACTTTGCTCTGTCGGTACCCAAGCTCTCTCACTGCTGCTCACTCTACTCCAGTCTGGGCTGGCAAGCCCAATAGCCTTTCAGCAATACATTACCACTTGCTTCATCAAAATCCTCATTGCCTTTCAGAAAATGGACAAGCTGGCCCTACTGTTAAAACCTGCTTACTCTGCCTACCCCCTGAGATCCACTGATAAGTCCTTCCTTTCTTGCCTAACCTTAGTGTAACACAAAAATGGGTGAAAACGCCTTCAGTGTCACCACTCCGAAAGTGTAGAATTCCTTTCCGCTGACACTCAGGAACTCCCAACCCCCCCCCACCGGAGTTTTAAGCAGGAACTCCGTAAAGTACTTGCCTATTCTGAACCCTGCTCCTGTGGTGGGTATACCCACTCACTTGCCTGTCCCTCTTAGCTATTTGCCCTGGCACTTGTTTCCTATCCTGATCTCCTGGATCATTATGTTAACCATTTATTTCCCTTGCACTTACCTCTATTTTGTATAATTGTTGAAAATGTTATGTACAGGGGCTTTGAACTGTCAAAATTTTATCTATGCCACTGTACTGTGTTATGGATCCATGACACCACAGTGACAACTTTTTTACAACGTGATACTACAGTGATGGATTTATGTCGACCACAAGTTGCGGCTGGCGTAAATCCAATGGGAAACTATCGTTTTTTTTCAGGGTTCTGATTACAGCAGCATCTCAGAATTCAATTCTCTTCAAATGCTCCCCAGTCTAGGGGCAGCTGTACTTCTGTATGTGCCTGGCCGAGCTATCGGAAGGGAAGATGTGGACAGACTGACAGCATAACCAGGAGGTTAGAGTAACAAGCTTGGTACATTCAGCAGATGGGGTCTGATTCCCACAACATCCACTTGCATACTGTGTGACTCTAAGCAAGTCACTTAACTTCCCCAGTGTTCCCCAGTCACCCCTGAAAACAGACACTTGTGCCTAGCAGGCCTTAACTGGTTACCAAAAGTATAAAATAAAAAATAAAAAAAAATTATAAAAATAATGACAATGGACCTGTAGAATATAAAGATGACAGTCATTCATAAAATAAAACATTTGTAACTAGCATTGACACAGGGTAAGGAAGCAAAATCAGTAGACTGATAGTATATCATCAGGACTCTTTAGAGCAGAACAATTTGTAACCCATTTCCTATGCATTTGCTGTACATTAGTCCCGAGTCCTGAGTAGTTTTCACCTATGTTCTAGACCGTTAATAAAACCTTGATCTAAGATGGAAGGTTCTAGAAAATGTACAGTATTATCATGCTAAGCTGCAGTGATGATGAACAGGACCCTTAATTTGTGGAGAGCCTGATTTACATATCTCCGTCCCCTGTACCTGAGTACAGTTAGTTAAGAGCCA
Source organism: Neoceratodus forsteri (assembly GCA_016271365.2). Classification (NCBI taxonomy): domain Eukaryota; kingdom Metazoa; phylum Chordata; order Ceratodontiformes; family Ceratodontidae; genus Neoceratodus; species Neoceratodus forsteri. Next base: position 867,159,390 of record CM057455.1, read on the forward strand.
GGATCAATGTTCACTGTTTGGTGACCTAACCCCCATGGGAAAGGGTACCATGTATTTAATGACCAAGAGAAAAGACGTAGTAGACCCACTCCACTACACTAATAGGTAACATTTCATGGAGAACCTAAACTACTCTTTACAGTGGGGTCCAGAGTCTTGCTTCTAGATACTACTGCTAATAAGTTCATTAGTCTTTTGTTAAATGCAACCATTGTTTAATTAAGCAACAAGGCATGACACGGGGTATGTTATGGTGGGGTAATGGCCTGCTTTCAGTGGGTTGAAACACGGGATGAAGCTGAATGTTTCCTCCACCTGAGAAGGTCTGTTAGCCCACCATAATGCACCATCTGAAGTGTCTTATTGCGATTATAAAATGGATAATTTTTTTAGTAAATTGGATGTGTTTTTGAAACACATTTTTGTTGATCTATTCTCATTCAGGCTGTTGTACTGGGACAACTGCCCAGCTGAAAGTACCTCTTGGCCAATCAGGAGCCAGCATTTGTTCCACCCAGTTCATAATTAGCATCACGTATGCCCAGCATTGGTAGCTCCTGAAGCCTAGATAAAACCCTGTCTAGAGGAGTTCCTCTGTCTTGGAGGTAACCTGGTCCCACAAGGCTTCAATGTGTGGTCAGTTCCATAAGCAACAAATTCACATGTCTCCATACCATTTGCAGTTTGGACAAAAGTTCTGAAGCCACTTGTTAAAATTATGGGCAACAGTTGGTGGTAAACATAACCTTTGAATGACCATATGGAGCATTTTTCTCTGTTTAGAGTCAATTAGCAGCCCTGTTTACTCTTTGTAACATGGCATTAATGAGAGAGGTGAAATGGGCAGCAGCAATTGGTGCAACAGCATCACGGGACCCAAATCGGAGCGGGAATTAATCCACAATATATGCCATGCCCGATAAGGTAGTACTGAAAGCAGCCAGACCCCTAGCTTAGCAGCGCTGGGCACAGGTGGTGAGCGATGGCAAGAGAGGCAAGTTAGGCACACTCAGAGGCAGACGAAGTAGCTGGGTGCAGGAAGGGATCCCACCGGAGAGCCAGCATCAGCACACCCAGCCGAGGTGGGAGATGCCAGCGTCAGACCAGTCAGCAGGAGGAAGTGATCGGTGGCCGTATGCAAATCCCAACCGGAGCCCTGATAGCGGCCTTTGAATAGTGCATTGCAGACCTTCAGCGGCGGGTATGACGGTAATACCCGCACAGAAGTGAAAATTTTCGGGACACTTATCTTGGCCGCACTGAGCTCTGCAGTTGGGGGTAGTGCAATAGTTGAGTGCATAAGTATGTAAATGTTGTTCTGTACCGTGATTTGAAAACGCAGTAAAACTTGTTTACCATAGCAGCGACTCCGAGTGTTATGTTCCGTTACGCACAGTGGGCACCCTCCTGGCGCTGCCACTGACCCGTGGCCCATGCTACGAGTGCATTAAGCCACTCCGGTGGTGGCATCTAATGCATCGATGTGCATGGTGGCGACCCGCCTCGCCTCGGCCACAACCCCAACCATGTAGCAATCCAGCATTAGATGCCACTTTAGTCGTGGCTTAATGCTTACTTAATGCCTTGTTCCTTACAGTTTTTATTTCTAACTCAGAGTCCTTATCTTCCTATTGCAGTACCGTAGTGTGTAATTAAATTTTATCAGTGTTCTTAAAGTCCAGCAACAATGTTTCTGGCAGAAGTCAAGGTTCAGATACAGTTACATAGTACACCGTGTGCACCTCACCTGCTAAACTGATGGTATGAGTTAAAGGGAATTTCTCCAGTTCCTTTAGACTTTTGCTTGGTTTCTGGGGACATGTATCATAATAGACTTCCCCATCTCCTTTACAGGCTGCCCATGTCAGAGGTGTCTTATTGTTCCCCAATAACCCAATGTTATTACAGCCATCAGTCATTTTATAACAAATAATTTACCCAGGATAGCCCAGCTGAGATGCAACATCTCATTTTCAGTGGGGTCCTGCTTTTACCTAAAGGATTTCTGCAGCTGAGTAGACTAGAGCTCTAAGAAGTTAAGTGACTTGCCTAAGATCATACAGGGAAAATGTGTTCTTAGTGAGGTTTGAACCTGCAACCTCCTGGTTCTTAAGCCAATGCTCTAACCACTAAACCATACTGCCTCTATTTTGCTATATAGGAAACAAAAATTGAAACTCCATCCCTGCTTGCTGGCAACCTGTTATCAGCCCCCTTACCTTTTTCTTGGTGTTATCTGCCTAGTTTATGAACTAACCTCTGTCTGGCAAGAGTGCTATATTTAATGATGTTATTTTTCATTTCATTTATTTTCTATTATCGTAGGCTGTTTTAATATCATGTTTCTTTTCTATATATTCAAGTTTATTGAACAACATGGGCACCGGTATTGATTTATGATTAAGGTATATCTATTATTAAATAATTTTAGGGAGAGATTCATACTTCAGTGTTCACTCTCTTCTCTATCACCAGCTTACGACTTTTAATTAATTAATTGATATAAAACATTTTCTATAGGTGTACACTGGATTATTAGCTCTTTTGAGTTCCCTGTCTTCCTTTCTTAGCTCAGTTACAATGTGTACTGTTATTGTGTATATAGTGCTTACTGCTATGAGTTATAAAACGGGAAAACATTTTGGGATAACTTATCTGAGCTCTTGAGTAAGGGTGATAAACAGTCCCAAAAATGCTCAGAACTGATGGTCCTGACATACTGGACCCAGCTGCGATAGGAAGCAAATTTAACACAGAGTTTGCAGACCTTAGCTCTGTCATTCCTCCTAGTCTCACAAGACAGTGACAGAACAAGAACACCAGCCAGTAATGAACAAAACCCGGGGTGCCCTAAATTTTATTTCAAGCCTGTCTCAACAAAATATACATTAAAGTATGTCAAAAGAGTCCTAGGTAAAACCTGGGTAAGGGTGATACGTTAGATATGAAGCTGCTGTCCAGCCTTCAAGGAGCTTGATCTCTCCATATCCATGATGCTCTCGACAGTGGTCTCCTAGTGGAAGCCATTTACGCTAATCTATTGCCTTTGGCCTTGTCAATCCCAACCTGCTGCTTGGCAATCTCCTCTCACTTGGGCTGTTTCAGGACACAATGGCCTGGTTTCGAAGCTGCCTCACCAACCACTCCCAGCATGTAAAGAGCAACAGTTCTTTATCAAGTGTCGAGAGTGTCTCACTAGGCATCCCCCAGTGTTCGATACTTGGCCCCATCCTAGTTGGACTAATTGCTAACAGTCTTCTGGATGCCTGCCAGTCATCTAAGGTACTCATTTATGCTAATGATGCCGTCATTTACATCATCCAGTAGTGCTGACCAGGGTAAAATCTGGTCTGAGCTCCAAAACAACTTTAAGTCATCATTAGAGAAATGGTTTATGCACAACAAATTGGTCTTGAACTACAGAAATACAAAAAACATGCTATTCTCAAGACTGCAAGTGAAAAAAAGGTTCCTCCCCTAGTCAACCTGAGTGACAAGGGACAGAAACTAGGACAAGGAGAATCCTTTAAGTACTTATTTGTTACCCTGGATGATACCCCAAACTCAGGTGGCCAGTGTAGCGAGCAGTAGCACTAGTATCACTGTGCTAGCAGGTCAGCCTATCATTGTTCCCTCACATGGATAATACTGTTAGCATGGCTAACAGAAGGCTAGGTGCGCTGTACAGGAATCGCCTCAACTTCACCATGGAAGCCTGGTGTATTGTCCTATCCAGCATGGTCCTATCACTCCTCTACTATGGCCTCCCAGTCTATGCAGCTGTGAGTGACTCTGTACTAAACAGAGTCAGGATGGTGTATTACAAGGCTTGTCAGTGGGTAATAAGGGCTGACATCCTTGTCCATAGTTGCTCCCTATATTCCCTCAACAGCTGTCTTCCCTTCCAGGGCAGATTAAAGTACCAGACCTGTCTGCTTGCAATAAAGACACTGATGGGCCTTATCCTCCTGGCTGTTCATAACTGCTTTTGCCCCATTAACAATCAATGCAACACCAGGATTATGACTAGGAATGCCCTAGAAATACCATTCCAGACAAAGAACTTGGGTAAATGTTCCTTTGCTGTAAGGGCAGCTTTGTGACTGAATTAATTACTTGAGTCCCTAATAAGTCTACCTAAAATTGCCCACTTCAGGAACGTTATGAGAAAAGATCTCACATCGACCGCAAGTGTTTCTGTGTCAGTTAATCTGTATACCTAGCTTACACTGTAACTCTTTTAGCTGCCCTTACTGAGGTGATCCCTGCGGTGCTACCACCTGACTTTCACCAAGTGACAGTCTGGTGGCAGTATGCCTGAACCCCCTTCCCCAAGAGATAGGACACTCTATCCTTCCTCCCCTGGCTGATCCGTGAGTAACCCAAATCCTCTCCCGAACTCAGGTGGCAGGTGTAACAAGCAGTAGTGCTAGTATCACTGTGCTTGCAAGTCAGCCTAGTAGCCAACATTTTGACTTTTGATACATCTGTTTGTGGTCCAAGAGTACACCGCATGTTGCATTGTTCGGACAAGTTTCCTGGAGTAGCGACACCATCACATCCCAGTGTGCATGCCCACATGTGTGATTCTATCAAATAAATGTTAACCTGTTTAAGCAGATTTTTTGCTGCATTACCTTTTATTTTTAACCCCAGTGCAGGATAGACATACAGAAGCTAAGCACCACATCTGGGGTGTAAAGAAAAAAAAGGTACTGTTTATTAATCAAATACAGGATTTACTTAGCCCTCAGAGCACAGTCAGTCAGCAGCTGGATTCACTCCTGAGGCTTGTTAGAACTCGGTGCCTGAGTTACTGTCCCACCAAAAGGTGACTTTTAACATCGGGACAAGAACCCTGGCTGGATAATTCTGGCTTTAGGCAGAAACCCCCACACAACACACACACACAGAAGGACTCAGTCAGCTACATTAGAACAACCAGAAATGTTTTTGAGGCAGAATGCCCAGTTTCTTTAAACAAACAAATAGAAGTGAGGAACTCTTGGATCAGATTTGTCCTTAGTTTAGCTGTTTTCTGACTCATTGTGTAACCAATATATGTCACTTGACTTCCTTGTGGTCCATTCCCTCACAGATTTACACAAAATATTGTATAAGCAGCTCCCTCCTAAAAATATTGCATCCCATTTGGGATACTAAGAGGAGAGGGTAACTTCTAGAAATAGCAAAATACATTATTCCATTATTCTAGTCCTGCATTCAATAGACAGATGCCTACTTCAGTCAGCTATAAATTTTTGTTGGACAGCTGCAGCTGCTTCAGAGTTTTTTTTCCCTCATAAGCTTCAAACTATCCATCTTCCTGAACGATGGGACCTAGCTCTATCCTTTTGTGCATCTGTTTTCTTAGTGATGACCCCATATTAGTCAAAACCAGCTCCCTCCCTTGCAGATTCACTTGTACAAGTTCCTTTCTTGCTGTATTTTCTGACATTATATTAACTTCGCTGAGGGCTTTCTCAGACTGTTGTCCTCTGTTTCTGCATATAGGTTTTCCATTATCTTCAGTTAATCCAGAAGGGTTTAACAGCTTAGAATTATCATGAGCTTTCTCTGGGCCTTTTGCCCGACTTAACCTCAAACGTCCTCTGACAGAACTGTGTTGGAGGATAGGAGGTCCAGCAGGGGTGTTGCTTATTACATCATAAGCTTGTGGTAATTCCACTTTGCTGTGCTCTGCTTTTATGAACTGAGGTTGGCTGGGCACTAGACACTCTCTGTAAATGTGTTTCTTGCCAAAGTCAGGACCTTCTTCTGTAGGTAAAAGCGCCTGTATTTCAGGCATGGGCATGCAGGCCTTCATAGGACCAGGGCCTGGCTTTCTCTCGAGAAAAGCCTTTTCTATTATATTTGTTTTCTCAAGGTTGTTCAGGGTTTTTTGCGCTATATGTCGGACCCTTTTTAGATAATTAGGCTCATCATGTGTGGCCCCACTGGCTGCCAACTTCTGAGCAGCAACCTTGGCTTCTGCTTGAATGGCCATGATCATCTGGTGCTGGGCTGCCTTCATTTCGTCAGAGATCTCCAAAGGAGCCAACTTCACAGGTCTTTTTGGAGGCAGGTTTTCCTGTTCTCTCTCAACTGTTCTTGGCTGGCTTTTTGGAAAAGCAGTCTCCTCCTTATGCTGGCAGTCACCTTGGGTTCCTGCTGCCGGAAGCTCACTAGGCTTGCCATCCATGTCCCTGGATGGCAATAGGAAGCCAGGCGCCTTGGGGTTCCTGCCATTTTTAATATGCGGAAGGTTAAGGACACTAAGCTCACTGACTGTATTTTTAACCTTGGATGACATCCTTTCCTTAGCCAGTGGATCCTGAAAAAACATAATAAATTGAATCGTTAAAATACTATGTGACCAACATTTTTTACTTTAGTTTTTTTTTACAGATTCTAAAACCCATAATGGATGAAATAAATATTTTCTGCTCTAAATGTCCTCCCTGTTCTTCTGCTGTCATTTTAATTTGGTATAACAAGCAGGTCTCAGCCCCTAAGGCATCCTCTCCATCTATATCTGCAGCACTGAACAGATTAACTGTCCTCCCATAGCTGTCTGGCAGTGGTCCAACATGTAATTAGTGAGAAAACATTATTTTTAATTTTAGGAGGCTGTCCTCCCCCCTTGAGTCTGCTTTGCCAAATGTGGTTACAGTCTAATAAACTGAGGAATTGTTATTAGGGGGATACTTTGTTCTTCTTTTCATAGACAAGCTGACAAGATACCACTGTAGAAATATGGTTTGGCTTATCATTACTAAATAAGAAACTGCAAAAAAAAAAGATTGCACCAGAAGCTAAAGGGTGGCAAATGATCATGCTTAAACAAAAAATCTAATTTTGCTTTGCAGTACATGGTTGATTTATTTAGAGAGTGCAAACGTACAAGAAGATACATAAACTGGCAAGACAAAATGCATTTCATGCATTCAAAATGTATTTATTCAGAGTCTGATGAAGCCTAGAAGCCTCTGAGTGAAATGACAGGCATCAGGTGATGTAATTGCCATGAATGAAATGCATTTTGTCTTGCAAGTATATTTACTTTCTTGTACTTTTGCACTCTCTAAATAAATCAAGCATGTATTGCAAAGCAATACGAGATATTTTGGTTTGAGCTTGATCATTTGTCACCCTTTAGTTTCTGGTGCAGTTTTTTTTAGCAGTTTCTCTAGTTGTTATGTTATTAAGCTGGCACAGAAGCATTTCCTGGTGCACTCCAACCACTTTCAGTGGGATCTTGCTTTTGTCTATCAATTACTAGACTATTTTTTAACTAAAATGTGGCTAAATAAATGTAACGTGTTTAGAGCACAGAACAACTATGAATCTGGAGACTAGGTTTGAATCTCATCATCAGCACTTACTCTCTCCTCTTTAAACTGACTGGCATGCACCTCTTTCCTGGCGGTGTTTCTGTTGCCTCACTTTGATCCCTTCCCTTCCCCTTCTTTTGTAAATACTGAAAAAAAATACTTGTTCAGGATTTCTATGATATTTGTAATCTTCCCTTTGTGCAGTCCCCGCTCACTCTTTTTTTATGTACATTAGCAATACAGTTGCCCCACCAGGATGCAATGCAATACTGCAGAATTCTTCAGCAGAGCTACTGACAGGGACAAGGCAATTACATTTTTGGAAATTAAATTTTATTCGTTATTTCCAGCAAACTGTTGAACAGGGCTGTCAGTGGTGCTGTCAGCACCTCCCTGAGTTCTCTTAATACTCTGGGATGTATCCTGTCTAGCCCCTTTGCCTGGTCCACTTTCAGATTAGTGAGTTCCTTTAAAGGAGAAGACTTCTGTATATTTCTGATTTGGATACGTCTGATGTATTTATTATACATTACATCAAGTACTGTACATATGTCAATAAGAGATCAGCCATTTCTTCTGTTGCAACACATATCTATAGAGTTTGAGGTTCTGACACAAGGTAGTAAAATGTAAAGCAAGCCTCCATTTACATGCAAATGAGTCACGTGTAATACAGCCCCTCCCATTCCTTGATGTCACTGCAGCAACAGCGCAGAACAAAATATAAGGGTATCAATGCTGTCTAGCCTGATTTTAGTTTAAGTTTGCAATGGCTTAAGGCAGTCCTGTCATGCAACTCACACAGGGAGTAGTACTTGTAGCCTTAATACTGTATGTGTAGAGCAAATAATACATCTGATAGTATTTCATTCACAGGAAACTAAATCTGTTTCTTTGTACTGCTCATTTCTCTCTGTGAGACAGTTGCAACATGTTGTGGAGAGCAGTAGACTGAATCAATCAACCAATCAACCAATCAATCAAGCAGTCAATCAGTCAATCTGTATTGAACCAGGTGAACACCCTTGAGAAGATTCATTACAAGGTGGGCCTGGGCAGTTTACCAAAGGATCACACAAGACTGAATTATACACATCCTCTTTCAGCAGCCTAAAAGTGGAGAGCTAGATCAATTACTTTATAAAGTGTATCATGTTACATTTCAAATACCCCTTAAATCTGAGTTTCTGACTGGAAATACTAAGACACAGAATGCACATGACATGGGAGGAGTGAGCTAAGCAAATACAGAGCACTACAAACACTGAGACTGATTGGTTTCTTTACCTATAGTAGCTGAGGTGTAGCATCTGATTTGTGAAGGACATCATACTTCAAATGTTGGCATTACAAAGCGGGGGGGGGATGCCACAGCTTATCGTTAGTACCTTGAAAGTGAAGTGCTGTAGCTCTCACATCACTGCTAATGATTTATAATGAGAATGGGGGAACTTTTAGGCCCTTTCCACACTACACCACTCATGCCCAGTAACGGATGCAATCCGTTACGGCCGGGGAGCAGTGCAGTGTGTCCACACCTCGGTGGTGTCCATTATGGGACTGTCACTGCCAGTCCACACATCGGGAGCCGGGCAACCATTATGGCGGTGCCCGATCCCACAGTGCAGCTCGCGCTGTGCTTCCTGCCCTGCAGAGGACCGTTACCGGCCATCCACACTACCGCCGGTAATGTTACCAGGGCGGGACCAGTTTCGTAACCGTTGTTGAAACCACCTCATATGTGGTTTCAACAACATTTACGAAAATGCCTCCTGTAATGTTACAGGTGTAAACGTGACCTGTTACAGTAATGTTTTACACCCTCTGTAACGTTACAGAGGCATAGTGTGGACAGGGCCTTAAAGTCATGGACCTGAGGGGCCATCACAGTTCCCAAGAAGGTTAAGGGAACTTGTTAAGGGTCAGAGAGAGTAAGGGGCTCTAGTAGGATTTGAACCAGAGTCTCCCACTTCTTGTGCCTGTGCTTTAACCACTAGAGTACCCTTCTTTCATATGCTGCAGCTGATGCTTTCCTGGTAACCTATTGCTTGTTATAGCTGAATTCTTTATTGCCTTACTGCAGCCATCCAATCACTGACTGCCTAGTTACAAAGGGGAGGGAGCATATTTGTAAGGTTGTTTCTCACTGCTGGTGTCAATCAAAACAGAGAACGCTAACACACACAACATAATACAACAGCTGTATAATACCACTTAAAACTCTTGTTGTACCCAGAGTCATTTATTGGGTAAACTGTTTTTGCGAACAGAAACAGTAACACAACACATACAGGCACTTCCTTATATGAATATTGTATATACTGTGAAGCACACATTAAGAATAGGGCTTAATGTTTAGCTGCCGCCCCTTTAAAATCACTTAGAACCTGCTTGTATCTAATTGTTGCATTGCCTGGCAGTGCCATGTTGGTCTGTCAGTCAGAAATTGTCAGTCTGGGGCTAGACCTCATGAAGAGAACAACTACAGTACAGTAAATAAACCTGCTTTATTCTTTATTTTATGCGTCCGTCTAGTCATTCACACAGTCCAGATGGGCTCCTCACCAGCAGCTCCTGCAGCAAGGGTCTGGCAGATGACAGAGAAGGTAAGGGGTCTTTTAGTGGTGAACCATGCAAAAAAACGCCACACATGGTGGAGAAAGCGGTCCTTCTTCTGTCCAGACCCCATCTCGCATTGCCTGCATCGCTGGGTACACCAAGTCATCACCTCAGTATGTCTGAACTGCTTGAATGATAGTTTACAAACAGCTTTGGCAGCACAGAAGAAAAAAAAAATGAATGAACTGTTTCTCATCTTGTGTTATGCTATTGTACCAAGACTTCTGCAAAGCAAATTTAAACATTGCTAGCCAGCTAAACTAATGAACTGTCAGCAAGTACATTTTTTTTTTCTCAAACCTATGCCACACGGAGCTGCAAACTGTACCCCTTCCAATCTCGTGGCAGGTTCAGTGCCTAACCTCCCGCTCCACTCCAAAGTGCAGAAGTCTGCTCCAGAAGACGCAATCCTGTTCTCTGACTCACCACAGTACCACGCCTCTCAGAACCACCAGCACGACATCAAGGTCCCCCAGCTCTCCAACGGATAACAGCTCATGTCTACAGCTACGCGAGAGCACTCCTCTCACCACATAATCAAAGGGGGACACAAAAAAAAAATACTGGACTGCCGCATATGGAGCAATCCTCGCCTCTCCAGCTCCTTTCCTGCCAAACTACTGCAGTTCTCTTATCACCTTTGGAATCGGACTCCCACCTCCCGGCCCAACGCCTCTCAAAGCAGTGCTGCATACAGAACTCTGGCTCCTGACTCAAAGGTGACTTAATTATATTCCCAACGAGCCATTCCTCTCTCCTCAGCTACCCACAGAGTGACACTACCAACTGGGCTGTCTCCTGTCATCCCCCACAAACAGGGACATGCCAGACAAGCAGGGAAACTTGGGCTGCAGCTTTACATGTACTGCCCACCCGTGCTGCAGCGTCTCACTAACCGCGACTTCCACTGCACCAGCACGGGGCTCCGTTCATCCCACAGGCACAGACGGCAGCTCTCCATTTGCTCTGCAGTTCCACAAAGAGGGCACGCACAAAATAAATTTAAAATAAATGGGGCAGAACTACTACGGAGTTCCGCTCCCTGGTTCAACCTGTTGTCACACAATCTGCAGCTCTGCCATGCTACACAGAGGCAGGCAATCAACAAAATAAATACAGGCATCAGAAAAAACAAATCAAGCAGGGCACAGCAATAAACAAAGCCTGCAGCAGAAATTAACAAATAAAATGGAGGACAGTCTCGGGACTTCAGAAATACAAGCAAAAAGCACAATAAACAAAACGGAGGAGCCAAAGATAAAAAAAAAAAAAAAGGAACCTCTGCAGCCATGGAGCAATCAAGCAATAAATTAAATAACTACAGTGATTTCCCCAGCACTTTCACTGACCACAGAAAACTCCCTCCAATTTCAGTCTGGGGAGAAGGCAGCAGGGCAACAATCATCATGTTGACCATTGTTAGGCAGTCAGGCAGCCTCATGGAAGAAATCTTCCATCTTGAGCACAGCAAAAACAACAAGACAGGAAGTGATCCTTGACCCCCTTGCTGGCGGCCATCTTGCTACAGTCAGGCAGTCAGATGCCACAGGGACTGCATGTCACAGTTCAGCGGCCTTCTGGGGAAAGGCAGAAATTGACCTCACTCCACTGAAAACAATGGGATTCCTATTGAAATGAATGGACACTGCTACAAAAAGCTGATTTTTGCAACAAAACCTTTATTTAAATAACAAACAACACAGAATTGAGTGGGAAGTTCTTTATTAGGATGTCATTGATGAACTTTGCTACAAAAATTTGTACTTTTGTCTACAAAAATAATTTTTGCTCGGCACTTCATCTACGACTTGACGTCCTGTCTCCTGCATGACGGCAACTCCTTCTCACCCGTGTGACCTTCACTCAGTGAAATGAAGTTCATCACCACAATGTCTGATGACAATACAGATATGGGCGCCGGAGTATCTGGAGTCCTACCTTCACCCATCTCAAGGACCTGGGGCTACAAAATTGAAACAATCCTCCATGACATCCAGTCCTCTATTTCTGCTCAAGGAGCACCCGATATGCAAGCTATTCAATATGACTTGGCCTACATTAAAGCCATTTCACCACAGTCCACGGTCATACCAGCCTACAACCAGTACCCTTCTCAGTCTTGCCTCACGAAGATGCTGTTGACTGGCTGGAACAATTCCAAGTTTGGATTTCCTTACATGGTCGGACTGATTCTGTGCATATTTCCAATACCTTGTGCTTACTTCTGAGAGGGACAGCCATTTCCTGGTTCAACGCACTTTCAGACCAAGTCAAGGGAGATGCTGCCACACTGTACGTAACCTTCAAAGCCCATTTTCTCCAAGCACACCCACACTGGTTATTAGAGTAACAGCTGTGGGAACGTACAATACAACCCACCGAATCTCTTGAAGCCTTCATAGTGGACATTGAGTCTCGCTGCAAACGCTTACAGAAATCTGAGAAAGAACAAATCACAATATTTGTTCAGGGACCGCTTCCTCAACTCCGTCTTTATGTAGTCCAACAGAAACCAGCAACCTGGATGGACACAATCCAAGCAGCATGACTTGCACAACAATCCATAGCAATGTCCCAGGCTACCAGTGTACAAGCTCCTCAGTCGTCGCAGTTAGCCACACTCGCAACATATGTTCAACAGCAACTATCAGTGATAGAGATGCTCACTACAAGTATCAATACTCTGCATGGCAGCTCAGCTGCTTCTTCTACTACCTCTGTCAATGTCCTTTGCCCAAATCGACAGCGACCTCATCCACCTCTGCCTTCTTGAGAACCAGCGACCTGCCAGTGGTGTGGATTCAGGAGGCATACTGCCGCTGTCTGCAGAAAGCTAAAGTGCTACAGAAATCAAGAGAACCACAGGCGCCTACCACTGTACAATCAGCAAGACAACCGCAACTACTCCCAGCATCAGGGGAACACGGCAACTGACCGCCCCTCTGACTCTCGTAATTCAAACAAAATGCTTCCTCCAACTGTGAACTCTGGCACACTCTCACTTTTGGGGGGAAAGGTACCTGTCATCTGATCACCTCTCCTAGCAAATTATGTACCTGTAACCATTGGAGATTGGTCTACGCACGTCTTGGTCAACACTGGAGCAGAAATATCAGTTATCAACAGCAGTATTTTAAACAATCAAACTATTCATCATACACCTAATGTCTCTCCAGCCAACATAAAGTACATTATCACAGCCAGTACAGATACAGTACATATCACAGGCATGGTTCATCTCAAGCTTCACTTTGGCTCATAGCAAGCTACTGTCAAGTTTTATATAGTGCCTGATCTTCAACCTGCAATAATTCTAGGCCTGGACTTTCTCAAAGCTACAAAGCCATCCTAGACTTTGCCTCAAGCAAATTGTCGCTAGATCCTCGGAGGCAACTTGCAGCTATAGACTCAGTCACTGTGCCTCCTCAGTTGGAAATGGTTTTGATTGCCAAGATTCGAGGTGAACCACTTCCACAAGGTGTTGTTGGCATTGTCACAGGATCCCCCGCTCTGCATTCATCAGGTCTCCTTCTGGAAAATACCTTATTGGCAGTGCAAGATGGTGCAATCTTCCAAAAATGCTGCAACTTTACAGATAAGCCAGTGGTCATTTCAAAGGGTGTCAACATCGGAAAGTTTGTCTGCTTGTCTTCAGGGGGCCAGCTCCATCTCATGCAAGAACTTCAGCCTGGTTCCACCAACTCTACTCCTGTCAATACTATCATGACCACTCCAACTTCAACAGAGTTACCCCTCAGTCAGAGACTATCCTCTTCCAAACTTCCAGCATCTTCAACAGAAAAGCAGCAACTTTTGCAATTCCTGGAAAATTACCTGAATGTCTTTGTTGGTTCAGATAACAAGCTCAGATGCTGTGATATCCTGCAACACACCATCGAAGTACAGCCCAACCAGAAACCAATCCATCAGCGAGCCTACAAAGTGGGACATAAACAGAAACAAGTCCTCGATGACATAATCAAAGACATGCTTGACCAAGACATAGTCGAAGAATCTACAAACCCCTGGGGTGCACCTTGCTTGCTGGTGGTAAAAAAGGACAAAGGGTATCATTTTGTGGTAGACTACAGAAAACTCAATGCCTACGCAGTGCAGGATGCTCATCCCTTGCCTACAACTGAAGATGCTTTAAAGAGTCTTGGTGCGGCCAGTCCTGCTTACTTCACAACTCTAGACCTTCAGAGTGGGTTCTATCAAGTTTCCATTGATCCAGCTTCTCATCCATACACAGCATGGCGCTGCCACTTGGGACTTTTCCAGTTCAAATGTCTGCCTATGGGTCTTTGGAACAGTCCAGCCACATTTCAACGTGTTATGGAAGCACCTCCAACATCTTCAAGAAGTGTTCAAACATCTCAGACAAGCCAATCTCAAGCTTCGCCCAGAAAAGTGTTGTTTTTGCGCAGCGTCAAATTCATTAGCTGGGACATGTGGTCAGTTCTTAAGACATCTCTCTAGATCCAGACAAGCTCTCAGCAGTCAAAGACTATCCAGAGCCTAACAATCTCAAAGACCTTCAAGCTTTCCTGGGCTTGTCTGGCTACTACCAAAAGTTCATTTGCAACTACGCCAAGATTGCAGCTCCACTGTACACCCTCACCAAGAAGGGATGTGAGTATATCTGGACTTCTGAATGTAAAGAGGCCTTTGAAACTTTAAAACAGAACCTAATCTCTTCTCCAGTATTGGCTACCCAAGGTTCGACCAACCATTCAAGCTCTGCTCTGATGCTAGTTCCTTTGCAGTGGACGCTGTGCTCTGTCAAATTCAAGATGGAACAGAATGAGTTGTCTCCTATGCTGGGTGCTCTCTTTCCTCAGCTGAGCAGAACTATGGCATCACAGAGAAAGAATGTCTGCCATGGTATTTGCTGTGAAGAAATTTGACTGCTACCTTCGCTACTCCTCCTTTACAGCTATCGTTGATCACTCTGCTCTCAGATGGTTATTTGAAATGAAGGAGCCAGTAGACAAGCTCGCCCAGTGGATCGCCATGCTGCAATCCTACAGCTTTGAAATTCAATACAGACCAGGTCGAGTTCACTCAAATGCTGATTGTGTAAGCCAGAGACGATATCCCTCTGCATCCTCCTCAACAGATGCCGAATCCTGTTTACAAGCTCTTCCCTTCCATGCCACGGATGTGCTTCCTGTGGACACTCCTACAGCACCTCAAGTTGCTTTGCTGCTACCAACTGCCTGCTCAGAGAGACACACAAATCCTCAGTTACTGCAAGCAGCTGAAGAGCTTCTCATCTCCTCTGCATCTGATCTGTCCCTGGCAACTGTTAAAATGCAACAAAGAACTGACACTCAATTTACAGACATAATCTCCTACTTAGAGTCTGGAACCTTACAGCAACAAAAGAAACATCGCCAAGATGTACTTTCCTTGCTTCGCAGTACTTCCTCAATGACAGTTTGCTCTTTCACATTTGGACCAAGGAAGGCAAGGGTCATCACATGGATAGAACTCATGTACAGCTAGTTGTGCCAGCCTCTCTCATCCCTCAAGTTCTTCTCTCCACTCATGCCTCTCCACTTTCGGGTGGTCACATGGGAATATACAGAACTCTGGAAAAGACAAGGCTTCACTTGTTCTGGCCACACATGAACAGGGACATTGTCCAGTTCATAAAATCCTGCCAGCCCTGCTCCCAAAGAAAGCCTCCTGCCAAACCAACAAAGGCACACATCATCCCAATGCCTGTAGCCACTGAACCATTCCAAAGAGTCAGCACTGACATTTCTGGGCCCTTGCCAACATGCTCTGACTCTGGTAACAAGTACATCCTTGCCTTTGTAGACTACTTGACAAAATATCTGGAACTCATCCCTCTGAGAGACATTAAAGCCACCACTGTGGCCAGTGCATTTCTCAACACAGTCCTTTGTCGTCACGGTACCCCATCGTACCTACATTCAGACAGAGGCACTAACTACCTGTCCACTATTGTCTGAGAAACTTGCAAACTTCTCGACATAAAAAAGACACATACCACAAGTTACCATTCACAATGCAATGGACAAAGTGAAAGAATGATGTCTATCATTCTTAGCACTCTTTCCAAGTATCTGGATGAGACTCATGACACTTGGGACTGGTTTGTTCCCTTTGTGTAGTTTGCATACAATACCAGCCCTTGTGTCGATAGCACTGAATACACCCCCTTCTTCTTGGTCCATGGATGTCACCCAAGAACTCCACTGGACAGGGATCTCTCGCTGCTAGAGGTGCCCAAGTCAGCTTCTTTCATCATCCCTCTTCTGGAACAGCTGGAACTTGCCCAATGAGTTGCAATCACCACGTTGGGCCAGAGAAAATCAGCAATGAAGAAAATGTCTGCAGCCAAGGCGCATGAGTCTTCATTCTCTGTTGGGGACACTGTCTATTTGTACCGTCCTGTTCTTGTTCCGGGCACCACCAAGAAACTGCTTCGCCCCTGGACTGGTCCATTCTACATTGTAGAAAAGCTTCCTCTGGTCCACGTTCATCTGCGACGCAAGTCAGATGGCAAGCTGGTACACAACAAAGTCCATATAAATTGACTAAAGCATGGGTAACTGAATAACAACCTTCCAGATGACCCCAGTCCTCCCACAAATGAAGCTGCCCTTCAGCCTGCCATCCTCTCTGAAACTGAGATCCCTCTGAACAACCTGCAGCCAGTTCCTACAGATCTTCCCACTCCTGACACTCCCCAGCCGAATTCCATTTTACCAGATCATTTGCCTGGGACTTCCTCTTCTTCTCAATCATCTTCTTCTTCTTCTTCTTCTTCTTCTTCTCAGAACTCTCTTCCACACACCCCAGTGTACCAGATTGAGAAGATCCTAAGAAAGAAGTATGTCAATGAATCCGGGACTTACAGAGTAAAGTGGTGCAGATTCGATAGTGGGCAGAACTCCTGGGTCGCTTTTAACGAACTGACTCCCTCCTGTCAGGAACTAGTGCAATCGATGCATGCTTCCATTCCCACTGACCGGAAAAGTCGACGGAGGTCTTGAACTTTTGTTACTGGACTCAGTGAAATGTGTTGGGACTAATTAATCTTCTGATTTAACTGTTGGCAGTAATTATCTCATTGTACCTGTCTCTTATGCACCTGTTGCCATGGTACTATTACCTGCATTAATGCTTTTTCCCTTTAGGAATGTCTTACCCGCATTAACACTTTTTCCCCTTTAGGAATGTCTCTTTACATGGACAGTCCACCTGTTGTTTATGCAACTGTTATTAAAATGTGAGCCTGCATTCTGGGTATCCTCCTCCTGCTACCCTTCCTTCTCTTCCCTTTTCCTTCCCCCACACTTTAGCGCTTGTGGCATGACCAAGTCTCAAGTACTATTGTGTTTCCCTCCTCTCTGGTGCTACTCTAACTGGTCCCCAGTGTAGTCCAGGTTCTTTCCTCCCCCCCCTCCCTGCAGCGGAGTTCTGTTCTGTTTTGTGAAATCTAATGCCTTGTAATGCATGAAAATGTGTTTTGCCTTAAAAATTACTTAAACTGTTTTTTAGAAACTGTTATAGATTTATTGCTTGTTCGAGTGGTGCTCACATTCACTGTTCTGGTGGTGATGTGAAGCACACATTAAGCATGGGGCTTAATGTTTAGCTGCCGCCTCTTTAAGATCACTTAGGACCTGCTTGTATCTAATTGCTGCACTGCCTGGCAGTGCCATGTTGGTCTGTCAGTCAGAAATAGTCAGTCTGGGGCTAGACCTCACGAAACGAACATAGAAACATAGATTTTGACGGCAGATAAGGACCGCTTGGCCCACCCAGTCTGCCCATTTCCCTACCTATTGGATAAGCTGCAGATCCTAGTTAACCAGCAGCCTACTTCTTCCTACCCCCACCCCCTAGAATTGCCTTATGACTGTCCCATGCATGCTTGAATTCCACCACTGTTTTGACTCCACAACCTCCTCTGGAAGGCCGTCCATGCATCCACAACTCTCTCTGTGAAAAAATACTTCCTTAAATTACCTCTGAGCCGCCCCCCTTCTAACTTCAAATTGTGCCTCCTTGTTCTTGCACACCTCTTCTTTTTGAAAGATGCTACCCTCTTGGACTTTGTTGATTCCCTTGAGATACTTGAAAGTTTCTATCATGTCCCCTTCTCCCTCCTTTCCTCGAGGCTATACATATTCAGCTCCTTAAGTCTCTCTTCATATGTCTTCCGTGCAGACCCTGCACCATTTTAGTTCCCCCTCTGGACAGCCTCCATCCTGTCTATGTCCTTGCGAGACTGGGTCTCCAGAACTGCACGCAGTACTCAGATGGGGTCTCACCAACTGTCTGTACAGAGGATAATAACTTCCTGTTTTCTACTGATGATGCCTCTCCCTATGCATCCCAGTATCCCCCAGCCCTCCTTGCTGCCCTCTCACATTGCTTGCCCACCTTTATGTTATCTGATATGACTACCCCAGGTCCCTTTCCATTTTTGTTGTTGTTAGTATCTCGCTCCCCATTGTGTACTCTTCCCTGGTTTTGTTTCCCAGGTGCATTACCTGCACTTCTTAGCATTGAATCTAAGCTGCCATACATTTGACCATTCCTCTAACCTTGCCAAGTCCTTCTCATCCTTTCCACCCCACCTTGTGCATCAACTCTGTTGCATATCTTTGTGTCATCTGCAAAGAGACATACTTTTCTTCCAGTCCCTCTGCAATGTCGCTTATAAAGACACTGAAGAGGACCGGTCCTAATACTGAACCCCTCATGGTACCCCACTAGTAACCCCCTTTCTTCAGAGTGACTCCATTTACTATTACTCTGTGTCCTATTCTCCAGCCAATTCTTTACCCAGGCTGTCATCTTGGGACCCACTCCCAGGCTGGCTAACTTGTATATTAATCTTTGTGTGGGACTGTGTCAAATGCCTTGCTAAAGTCTAGGTAAGCCATGTCCACAGCCCTCCCTGATCTACTACTTTGGTCACCCAGTCAAAGAAATCTATCAGATTCGTCTGGCATGACCTTCCCGCTGTGAATCCATGCTGCCTTGGGTCCTGAGCCCCTCTGGCCTCTAGATACTCAACAATTCTTTCCTTCAGAAGTGATTCCATCATTTTCCCTACCACTGAGGTTAAACTAACAGGTCTGTAGTTTTCTGCCTTGCTCCCACTTTTGTGAAGGGGAATCACATCTGCCCTTCTCCAGTCCTCGGGTACCACCCCATCCTCCCATGATTTGTTAAAGAGGGTAGTCAGTGGTGTCACTAGTTCTACCCTTAGTTCTTTTAGAATTCTGGGATGAATCCCATCAGGCCCATTGCTTTGTCCACCTTCAGTTTTAAGAGTTCTTTCAGAACCCTTTCTTCTGTAAATGGGCTGGTATCAACTTCTGTATCCAGAGTGTTTCTACTGTTTGTTTTAGGTACCTCCCCCACTTCCTTTGTAAATACTGAGCAAAATATTTGTTTAGTATCTCTGCCTTTTCACAGTCACCCTCTGCCCACCCTCCTTCCTCTTTATTAAGCCTCACTAGCCCTCCCTTGGTCTTCCTTCGCTCCCTGATGTACCTATAAAAGGTTTTATCCCCCTTCTTAACTGAGTTGGCTATCTTTTCCTCAGTTTGGGCCTTTGCTGTTCTGACTGCCTTCACAGCTTCCTTTTGCTTTAACTGATACAGTTCTCTGTCCTGCTCCTTCTGTGATTCCTTGTACTTCCTGAAGGCTTTCTTTTTCTCTTGAACCTTCACTGCCACTTCCTTTGAGAACCATAGTGATTTCTTACATCGTTTTGTTTTGTTAATGTGCTTCACACAAAGGCTTGTTACCTCTGTGATGGCAGTTTTTATTATTCCCCATTGTTCTTCCACCCCTCCTTCCTGCTCATTTGCTAGTGCATTCCTTAGGCACTCACCTATTTTGGCAAGTCAGCCTCCTAAAGTCCAGTACTTTTGCCTTTGTATGACTTGACTCTATTGCTGTGTTTATTGTGAACCATACTGTTCGATGGTCGCTAGTTCCCAGATGGCTACCCACCTCTACATCTGTGATCCTCTCTTCATCTCCATTTGAGAGAACCAGGTCTAAGATTGCTCCCTCTCGAGTGAGCTCCGATACTAGTTGTCTAAGGCATGCCCCTTGTAGGGCATCTAGAATAACCCCACTCTTTGACATGGCTGCTCCAACTGCACTCCAGTTAACATCTGGCATATTCAGATCACCCATCAGCAATATCTCCCCTTTTTCTGCCATTCTAAGTATTCTTTCTATCATACAACTGCAGTACAGCAAATAAACCTGCTTTATTCTTTATTTTATGCATCTGTCTAGTCATTCGCATGGTCCAGATGGGGTCCTTAGCAGCAGCAACTGAAGGGGCTGGCAGACCACAGAGAAGGTAAGGGGTCTTTTAGTGGTAGACCATACAAAAAATGCCACAATACCTGAAATCAGTGCTGCATCACACTCACATGGTCCTAGTTTCTATTAGACCTGCACAACACTTAAAGGGTTCCTCCATTACTCAAGTGGGGAACCGAATATTGTGGGTTTAGTTTACTGGTGGAAGTGCATCTAGTGCAGCACCATTATCTGTTGCTCTGATGACATCATCCTCTGGCAACATTGATGGTAAAATGGAGGACAAACACATTGATAACTTCTGGGGACTGTATATTTTTATTTATAATCTAGATTTGGACAGCAATAGGACTGCTGGCAACTGGAGGAGGCACACAACAGTTACACATAAGGAGTTGAGAAAATATTGGTGTGAAACTATGGGAAACTTTCCCTTTAAGACTCTCTCTCCTCCTTAAACTGACTGGTGTCCACCTCTCTCCTGGTGGTGCTTCTGTTGCCTAACTTTCATCCTTCCCCTTCCACTTCTGTTGTGAATACTGAAAAAAAAATTCTTGTTCAGGATTTCTGCTTTTCCTTGGTCCCCCTCTACACACTTCCCTCCTTCCCTTTTCAGTCTCACAATCCCACCCTTATTCTTTTTTCTTTCATTAACATACCTGAAAAGGTTTTTGTTCCCTTTTATTATTGTCTGGGCTATTGTTTCTTCTGTTTGAGCCTTTGCGCTCCTGATTGCTTTCCCTGCCTCCCTCTGCTTTTCCAGATACAGCTCCCTGTCTTCTTCCCTTTGTTTTCTTGTACCTCCTGAATGCCACCCTTACCTTCTCGGCCACTTCCTTTGAGAACCATAGTGTTTTTTCTTTCTCTTTATTTTGCTTACTTGCCTAATGCAGTAGCTTGTTGCTTCTGCCATGGCTCCCTTAAGATTCTCCCATAGTTCCTCTACATCCCTCTTTTCACCTTCCCTGCCAGTGATTTCCTAAGACATTGCCCCATCTTTGCAAAGTTGGCCTGCCTGATGTCCAAGACCCTTGCTTTCATGTTGCTTGACTCTTCTGCTGTTCTCACATTGAACCACACTGTACTGTGATCACTTGATCCCAGATGGCTCCCCACTTTTACATCTGTAATTCTGTCCCTGTTGGTGAGTATCCGGTCCAAAGTCACTCCCTCTCAGGTGGGTTTTGTCACTAGCTGTGTTAGGCACGCCCCCTGCAAGTCTTCCAGGATGTCTCTGTTCCTGACTGAGGCTGTAGCTTGGTTGTTCAAATCCACATCCGGCAGACTGAACTCTCCTACCAGCAGCACCTTCCCTTTAGCTGTCATTCTGTGGATGGCTTCTACAAGCACTCTGTTCAGCTTTCCCCTTGTGCAGGAGGTCTGCAGCTCATACCAGTGTGAATTGCAATGCCATTTCCTGTCTCCAGGTGATCCACAGTGCCTCCACCTCTCCCTGCATTCCTTGTACCTCTGTTGTCTTAATTCCTTCCCTGACATAGATAGCCACTCCTCTTCCCTTTTACCCATCCTGGCCAGCCTGAATAGAGTGTAACCTGGTATTGCCATATTGGTTCCATGTCATGACGGCGAACACAAAGCAGTGATCACCGATACAGCAACTGTAGATTGCCAACATGCAAAACAGAAATGTACAGTAGTGGGCGACACCACATCTGGTAACTTAAAATACATTTATGTGGGGGAGGGCTATACCCCCACACCCCTCCTTGCCCACCCCCCCAAATTTAGATTACTAACTCTAGGGGGGTGCATGTTGGGGAGAGGGAGACAGTCCCCAAAAAAACAAAAATGATGGCTGCCGAATAAAAAATGTTCCCATTCCCCAGCTCTAAACCCAGTGCCTGCTCCACCGAAGCTAGCCACCCTCACAACCACACCACATGGCTAGCTTGGTGGCAGCAGTCCACACTACCTCATACAAACCCTCTTCCCTATCTCTGCCCTGCTGGTCACCATCGTAACCCTCCCTCGCTCATCTCTACCCTCGCTGCCCCATTCTGTTGCTACCCTTCCTGGGTAGCTCATATGCACAGTGCTGGAAATAGGTTGCTCATTTGAGAGCCTCTCATTTGCAATCATTATTATCACTGGATACCGCCATATCTCAGTCATGGTTCCCCATGAACCATGTCTCAGTAACAATGACAATGTCCAGGTCTGCCTCAGCTATCAGGGCCACTAGGTCTAGGATTTTGTTTCCCAGACCATGGGCATTTGTGCACATGGCCTTCCAATTTTTACTGACTCCTCTCCTAATAACTCTCCTCCTATTTTCATGTTTTCCTTCCATATCCCTCTTGTCCTTATTTCCAGTCTGCCTTTTCTCTGCATTTTTACCTACTCTGGTTTTAGTTATCTTTGGCGATTTCTCAACCTTAGGGTACTCTCTGCCGTCTGAGTCATTTTGTGTGTGTGTGGGGGGGGTGCTGTTTGCGTCACCCAGCTTATTTTGGCCACTCCCTTGGTTAGTTTAAATACTTGCTGAGGAAACATTTAAACCTGTCACTCAGGATCCTGGTGGTCCCCCCAAATAGATGCAGGCCATCACCTCTGTACTGAGCCTGCATCCCTCCAGGCAGAACCCCAGCCCCCAATGAAGCCAAATCCCTCCGCTCCACACCAGTTCTTCAGCCATGCATTGAATCTCTTGGTGCAGAGTACCCTGTTCTCCCCCTTGCACTCAATGGGTAACATCTCTGAAAAGGTTACAGAGTGTCCCCAACTCTCTGAAGTGCTCCAGCACTACCATAGCCTCACCACTTGCCAGATCATTCATCCCCAGCTGGACAATGACGTCTAGCTTATCCTCCCATCCTGATGCTGCAGTGATCCTTAGGATGTGCTGTCCATCATTCCAAGCCATGGCGCCAGGTAGACACTTGACCTCTGTCATTCCTTCCCCTCCTGGCCCCAAGTCTACCCCCCAAATGATAGAGTCCCCCACCAGGAGTTGCTTCCTCCTCCTCTCCGGGGTCCTCTGCCAGGGTCTCCGTCATGGAGGACCCCACATCCTCCTTTGTTGCCACTGTGGGTGCCTCTCCGGGGCAGTACCGCCCTGCCAGAGCAGCATAGGAGTTATGGAGTGGAACCATAGGAGGGATGTGTCTCTTCCCCACCACTCTCACCTTTCCCGAGTCCACTGTCATCCAGCCGCTCCTTTTCCTTGGCAACTGTTGAGGCAGTGGGGGCAGACTTGGTGGTCCCTGGGCAGGGGAGGAGTTCCCCTGAATGTAGTCCAGCTTGGCCTGGAAACAAGCATCCTCCACCCTCAACCCAGAGAGGTGCCTGAAGATGGGACAGCACCGCAGCCTCCAGGAAGTCTCCCTGAAGAATACTGCCCACAGCCACTGCACCACTCCCATCATGTCTATAAGTGTCCTTCCTGCTTTAGGGTATTTCTCTCTCTCTCTCTCTCTCTCTCTCTCTCTCTCTCTCTCTTCATCTTCCTCTTTCTCTCCTCCCTTCTGTACTTTCCTTTGGTAGAGAAACACCCTTGCCTAGTTGCATTTGTGCCCTGTAGATGATGTTTCTATGTGTTCTGGTAAATCCTCCCTTTCTTCCTCCACAGGAGGTATCTTTCTGCTGTCAATCACCCTCGAGCCTATGAAAGTGAAGCTAGCCACAGATAGGTGGATAGGGGTGGAGGGAGGGAGTATCATCTATGTGTGTGTGTGTTTGTTGTATACCCTCTTCTCCTTATATCCCTTTGCTGCTGCTGCTAGCCAAACACCCTGTAGTAATTCATTTTAAGAAGGCAGTAAGCCTGTCACAGCTACACCCCCCAATTAAACATCTGATTCACAGGGCTTTCTGAATCTACTCACCACATGTTAAGTTCCTGATCTAGTTTCCCCCATACACCACCTGTTACAATTTAAAACCCAAGTTTTATGGTAACCCAGTTACCATCTACCAAGTTTCAAAATGACCTAACCACTGCTTACAGATCTTCTCTCCTCACTTACCCTGCTATTTTCAAAAGGAAGAGAAGTATACATAAATATTAATATATCTTTAAGGTAAAGCTAGGTGCTTTCACTCCACTGATTCTGAAAAGTCTGGACAATTAAATAGTGACAGTTAACATACAAGTCAAGACAATGCCTCTATTACATACAATGCTTCCATGCCTCTTATTAGCTTTGACATAAAAACAAGTTAACCCTTGCTGTGCCAAGGACTGATATATCATCTATATGTTCTAATTCTGTTGCAGCCCAATGGTTAAATCAGCATGAATATTCATGTAGGATATAACAAGGAACAATACAGACAAAGTCATAGCAAAAGAAACAAGCATTTGTCAATGCCGAATGTTTGCTTGCTGGCATTGGCAGTGGTAGTGTAGAAGTTACAGAGCTGCGTAATAGGAGTGGCAGTGAAGTATTGAACTGAAGCCAACCCCACCACCACCCTGCAGAGAGTGACAGGCATTGGGGTGTGCGTTTGGGTTGTCAGGCATAACGGCAACGCCATTTCACCACACCCCACCCTGCAGACACTGACAAGTGTCACGGTGTTCCTTGGGGTCTTTGGCCCTTATACGCACCCCATTTCATTAGGAAATACGGTGAGATGGGTGCGATATAGGAGAATGGGGTGAACTCTGGGGCCGAGAGTCCAAGGCATACCTCGATGCCTCTCACTGGCTGTAGGGTGTGGAATGGTATGAGCATTACAGGCAAGAATCCCAAGTCACACCCCTGATGCCTGTCATTCTCTACAGGGTTGGGTGTTATGGTTGGAAACCCTAATACCTCAGGCATTCGTTGGTATTTTCACACCAAATTTTCAACATGTTTTTTTTGTGACCCCACCTCATGAACAGGGGGAATATAAGTTTGTTAGCCGAAAGCTGCTTATGCACAGCGACTATGGCATTTAGCACCACAGGTGCAAAAACATTTCGAACAGGATGTAAAAAATGACAGCTGTACTGTTCGTGGGGAGGTGTAAAAAATAGTAATGTTGCAAATCTGCAGTTAAAATATTAAAAAAAATGATGAAGTCATGAGCGTACATAGAAACTGTGCAACGCACACCCGTAATATAATTAGGTTGGGGATTTTCTACAGCAGATTGTCAACTCAGGCATTTTGGTGCCTCCGATCATGAACGGTGTCATTGTGATTTTCTTTATCTGTGCTGAACAATGATTTCCACAGCGACTACAGATCTCTGCGCTGAAAGTGTGAAACACACTTCAGCCATGTTGTAAAAATGACAGCTGTACTGTTCAAAAGGAAGTGTGAAAATGCCACTAGTGAAAATCTGACTGAAAATATTACAAAGTCATGAACTTACGAGGGTGCATGGAAACTGCGCAATGCTCACTGTAGAATACAATCATTTTATGGACTTTTGTCACCAAATTTTCAACATAGCCATTTTAAGACCTCTGCTCATGAACAGTGTAACTGTGATTTTCTTAATCTGTCCTAAACATTGCTTTCGCACACCAACAGCACCATTGTGTGCTACATGTGCGAAAACACATTTTGGGTGACATATGAAAAATGGCAGCTGTCCTGTTCATAAGGAAGTGTAATAAAATGGCAATGTTGAAAATCTGGAGTGAAAATATTAAATTCGCAAACTTACAAGCATGCATAGGAACTGCGCAACGCACGCTCGTAAAACAGTCATTTTTAGGAATTTTTTTCACCAAATTTTCAACATAGCCATTTTAAGACCTCTGCTCATGAACAGCATCAATGTAATTTTCTTAATGTGTCCCATACATTGATTTTGCACATCGACTGCGCCATTGTGCGCTACATGGGCGGAAACACATTTTGGGCAAGATGTGAAAAATGACAGCTGTACTGCTCATAAGGAGGTGTGGTAAAATGACAATGTTGAAAATCTGGAGTGAAATTATTGAAAATTCGCAACTTCTGACGTGCGTGGAACTCTGCCAATACGCTGAAAACAGTCATTTTTTAAATTTTTTCACCAAATTTCAACATAGCCATTTTAAGACCTCTGCTCATGAACAGTGTCACTGTGATTTTCTTAATTTGTCCTGTACATTGATTTCGCACACCGACTGCGCCATTGTGCGCTACATGGGCGAAACACATTTTGGGTGAGATGTGAAAAATGACAGCTGTACTACTCATAAGAAGGTGTGGTAAAATGGCAATGTTGAAAATCTGGAGTGAAAATATTGAAAATTCACGAACTTACGAGCGTGTGTAGGAACTGTGCAATGCACGCAGAAAAAAGTCATTTTATTTTTAGCACTGTTAACATGTAGCCATTCTTCCTCATGTCTGTCACTGTCATGGAGTTATTCAGGCCTGAAAGGTGATTTCACGCAGTGACTGCGAAATCACCCTTCTGGCCCAAGAATGCCAAGACAGTGACATCATTCATGAGAAGGGGTCCCAAAACCCCATGTTGAAAATTTGGTGCAAAAATTCCAAAATGCCTGAGATATGCAACAAAGTTGAAAACCCTATCTAGCCCATTATACAGCTTACCTGCATTTCCTCAGTTTGCGGTCGGCTTTAAAGAGTGCAGACGTGTTCCCAGTCCACCGCAGACTGCCACGAGCTCTGGAGGTAAGTATGGTGGGGGTGGGGAGGCTGGGTGCAGTGGGTGGTGGGTTGTGGAGAGGGGCAGGAAGACTGTGTGGAACCGTTTTTTCTTTACAGGGATTTAAAAAAAATGATGTGGGATGTTTGCCACGCTGGGGTGGGCCTCAGCATGGCACAAGGATGGCTGTGGGGGCTTGAAGCCAACTAGGGGATTGGGCACCCCATCGGGCTATAGATCAGTTGCCACGCTTGGGGTGTGCTCCCAGCATGGCACCCAGTACTGGGGTGAGACAGTGGAGCCAACGGGGATTGGGCACCCCGCGGGTTATTCTGAGTGAGCTGCCACGCTGGGGTGGGCACCCAGCGTGGCATTGGAAGGCTTTGGGGAGCAGCACATGTCGACGGGGATTGGGCACCTCTGTCGGCTACTGTGTGCGGGACGGAGGGCAGCACGCAGTATGCGTGCATTTCTGTGTGTGTGTGTGTGTGTAGAGGGAGCTGCGCATGAGCAGGCGATATCTTATTGCTGCTCACTGAAGCGTAGCTCCCCCTTTCAACTGTATGCCACTGCATTTTGGAGCTTGTCATAGACAGCTCCAGCATGCATTGGCTTACAGGTGCCGCGCCTGCCAACACACTGACTGAATTGGAAGAGGGGGTGACACACCTCTGAAATCTCGGATGATGGCACAGATTTGTGGGGGGTTGCTGGGTTAAAAAGGTCTCAAATACCCAGTTCTATTCACTCTCATGGTTACAAAGGCAATCTGAGGTGAGAATGTTTCATCTATGTAAAAACTAGTCACATAGTCGTGAATGTTTCCTGTAACTCAGGGGAGGGCAAACACCAGAAACAGTCTCATTATGCATATTTCCATTGTAGTTAATCCCTTTTGTCTTGTAGGAATCTATGACACTGGGCTGCATCCTGACGGGCTGCACTGAGCATATTGTACAGTACATAGATACATAGAAGGTGACAGCAGAAAAAAAATCAAAGTCCAACCAGTTGGCCCTTCAATTGCTTTCTGTTGCTAGCCCCTGAACTTTCCTGTGTATGATTAAAGTGGATGCAGCTGTTTATATGTTGTAAACTTTTTGAAATAGTGTGCATGAAAGGCTCAGTATAAAAGCAAATTCCCTTCAATTCCACATTCTATGATTATTTTCTGACAGAAAAATGCACATATAAAAGAATTTAAAAATTGCTTTTGTAGTTTGTTGGGTATCTCACATAAGGAAGTATGTGCAGCTAATTGTAGGGAGTGTGGTTATTTATTTATTAAATAATTGGAATCACAACCTGTGAGCTAAAAGCTCATTTACCAAAGATCCTCATCATAAAGGGAGGGGAGAATATATGAGTTTGGGAGTTAACAGCAGCTAAATATAACATATATGATAGAAGGAGAAATTCCTCCCACAAGATCACTTCTCCTTAAACATCCTCTCATTTTCATGCTATTTTACCTGACTTGTTATATACCCATATCAAAGGCTTAGGGTCCTAGGTAAAACATGAGATTATTGGATGTCTGTGATTCATTGTGCTTTGTATGCACCATATGAAATGTTGCTTGTATTTCCACTACGGTTGAGATATTGGTTGTATCTCCATAATTCAATAAAAAGTTAAACTGCGAAAAAAAAAAAACAGCAGCTAAATAGGCATTGTCAAAAACATCATAATGTGATCAGAAGCAATCAATAACATTGGTAACAGCAACACAACATAAGTAACAAAGGCAAAAGAAACAGATAACCAGAGCGTGGGTACAGGGAACATGAGGATACAGTACACACAGCAGGGCAGACAATAAAGTGCATAAGTCAAGTTAGGTATTAGTTGGAGAAAATCAGAGGTTGAAGCTATACAGGAACAGGATGCAAAGTGTAGTAGTAAATGGAGTCCACAGTGAAGAACGGAGGGTTACTAGTGGGGTACCGCAGGGTTCAGTACTGGGGCAGGTCCTTCTTAATGTCTTCATAATTGACATTGCAGAGGAACTGGAAGGAAAAGTATGTCTTTTTGCAGACAACACAAAGATCTGCAACAGGGTTGATATAAAAGATGGAGTGGAAAGGATGAGAAGGGGCTTGGCAAGGTTGGAGGAATGGTCAAATGTACGGCAGCTTAGATTCAACACAAAGACCCAGGAGAAGAGTACACAATTGGGGGGTGAGATACTGACAACAGCAAGAATGGAAAGGGACCTGGGGTTAATAATATCAGATGACCTAAAGGTGGGCAAGCAATGTGAGAAAGCAGTAAGGAAGGCTGGGGGGATACTGGGATGCATAGGGAGAGGCATCAACAGTAGAAAACAGGAAGTTGTTATCCCTCTGTACAGAGAGTTGGTGAGACCCCATCTGGAGTACTGTGTGCAGTTCTGGAGACCCCATCTCTGCAAAGACATAGACAGAGTGGAGGCTGTCCAGAGGAGGGCAACCGAAATGGTGCAGGGTCTGCACCAGAAGACATACGAAGAAAGACTAAAGGAGCTTAATATGTATACCCTTGAGGAAAGAAGGGAGAGGGGGGACATGATAGAAACTTTCAAGTACCTAAAGGGACTCAACAAAGTTCAAGAGGGTAGTGTCTTTCAGAAAAAGAGATGTATAAGTACAAGAGGGCACAATTTGAAGATGGAGGGGGGAACAGCTCAGAGGTAATGTGAGGAAGTATTTTTTCATGGAGAGGGTTGTGGATGCATGGAACAGCCTTCCTGAGGAGGTCGTGGAGTCAAGAAGAGTGGGAGAATTTAAGAATGTATGGGACAGACATAAGGCAGTCCTAGTGCGGAGTAGGAGGAAGTAGGCTGTTGGTTAACTAGGATCTGCAGCTTATCCATTAAGTAGGAAAATGGGCAGACTAGGTGGGCCAAGCAGTCCTTATGTGCCATTAAATTCTATGTTTCTATGTTTCTTGTAGGTAGGAACAGGAGATGTGGCTGAACATCATTCCTGATACCTAAATTGGTTACTAGGCTACATCCAGGGGAGTAAGCATAGCTGTGGTAAACAGTTGAGGTAGTGGGAACTAATCAGGAATAGGTAGCAGAAGAGAAATCAGAGGAAGGGAATGGAAGCTAGGCTCATGGGTAGGGAGGGTATGGAATAGGGAGGCTAGGGCTAACAGGGAGAAGGTGAGGGGAGTAGGGGGTGCATGGTAGGTAGGCTGGTAGGGCAGGTGTAGAGCAGGGAGCTTCAGGTCAAGTTGTAGAGTGCAAGATGAACCCTGGGTTCAGGGGTCAGGTAACAGCCGGGTTAAGAGTGGTGGTAGCAGTGAACAGGTAGGGAAATAGTCTTTTTTGCTCAAGCTTGTGAGGACAGTGGCGTGCAGGGTTTGTGGGTTAAGAGTGGCAGTAGCAGTGTACTGGGGGAAGGGGATAGATTTTCTTAGCTTGGACTTGAAAGGACTGAGGCATGTAAGGCTTGTGGCAGTGGGTGGTAGCTCATTTAACCAGGCTGGAGCTCTCACTGTGAAGGCCCACCTCCCCTATGCAGTTGTTCTGAATGGAACAGCTAATGCTTGCTTAGTAACACTTCTAGTGGCATGTTCAGCTGGAGCAGGATGGAATAAGACTTACAGGGAGGGAGGTGCAAGTCCGAGTTGGGCCTTCTTTCCCAGGAAACATGCATGAAGCTTAATGTGGACAGCAAGTGGGAGCCATTCAGTCTGCATGTAAAGGTCGCATGTATGCTTTAGGGGATCAGCACCTAACACTAATCTACAGGCTTTATTTAGCAAGGTGTGCACTTTGAGCAGGCTTGTATCAGTGGCAGCCCCATAGACAACATTCCCATAGTCCAGGATAGGTAGGGTTGTACCTTTCACCGCCTGTTTCCTGGCCTTAGGGTGTAAGGTAGAAACAAAGCCTGTACTGGGCCCCTAGTTTCCTATTGGCTGCAGTCATAATATTGCGTATATGTTCGTCAAATGACAAGGACTCATCTATTGTGAGGTCAAGATATCAGAACAAGGATGCTGCTCCAAGGTGGTATGAGAGTTGCAGGTAATTGAGAGGGGTACAGTAGATCTCTTCCTTTGTCATCTGGCAAAGAGCATCATCTTGGTTTTTTTTACTGTTGAGCACCAGCAAGCTGTCCTTGAACCATTTCTGTAGTTGGTTAAAGTTGTGCTGCAGCTCCCTAGTAAGCGTTTC
This sequence comes from Neoceratodus forsteri, assembly GCA_016271365.2. Classification (NCBI taxonomy): domain Eukaryota; kingdom Metazoa; phylum Chordata; order Ceratodontiformes; family Ceratodontidae; genus Neoceratodus; species Neoceratodus forsteri. The sequence goes on from CM057455.1 coordinate 867,190,407, forward strand.
TTGGCAGGAGTTCTGAGAGAACACTACTGTGTCTTCTGCACAAAGCAGGATCTCGTGTGAGGGCAGGCATCAGGGAAGTGGTTCACAAAGAGGCTGAATAAGTGGGCTTAGAATGGATGACTGGGGGACCCCTACTGAGACCATGCAGGTGTTGGAGATGGCACCATTAATTTTGACTTTCTGAGATCTTTCAGATAAATAGTTGGAGAACCACCATACCATGACTGGGGACAGCCCCAGGCCACTTAGCCTGTGGAGCAGCAGTTGGTGATTCACAAGGTCAAAGCTCTTGGTTAGGTCTATGAAGATTGCCCCAACCAGCTGACCCTGGTTGAGTGCCTCATGTACGTATCCAGTGAAGTTAATTAGGGCGGTGTTAGTACTATGCAGTCTGCGAAAGCCATGCTGTTGGGGGAGAGGAGGTTGTGTTTGTGCATATTTTATCATACTGGCTTGTAAACAATATGGGGTACTTGAAGTGTGGGGGGCTGGCAATATATTTTCTACCAATACTAATAAATGGGAGAAGCAATGCAAGGGAGGCATGTTGTTACTAAATGAAGGACATAGAAACATAGAATTTGATGGCAGATAAGGACCGCTTGGCCCACCCAGTCTGCCCATTTCCCTACCTAATGGATAAGCTGCAGATCCTAGTTAACCAGCAACCTACTTCTTCCTACCCCAACCCCCTAGAATTGCCTTATGATTGTCCCATGCATGCTTGAATTCCACCACTGTTTTTGACTCCACAACCTCCTCCAGAAGCGCTCCATGCATCCACAACCCTCTCTGTGAAAAATATTCCTTAAATTACTCTGAGCCCTCTCCATCTTCAAATTGTGCCCCTTGTTCTTGCACAACCTCTTCTTTTGAAAGATGCTACCTCTTTGACTTTGTTGATTCCTTGAGGTACTTGAAAGTTTCTATCATGTCCCCCTCCTCCTCCTTTCCTCGAGGCTATACATATTAAGCTCCTTAAGTCTCTCTTCATATGTCTTCCGGTGCAGACCCTGCACCATTTTAGTTGTTCTCCTCTAAACAGCTTCCATCCTGTCTATGTCTTTGGGAGATTGGGTCTCCAGAACTGCACGCAGTACTCCAGATGGGGTCTCACCAGCTATCTGTACAGAGGGATAATAACTTCCTGTTTTCTACTGGTGATGCCTCTCCCTATGCATCCCAGTATCCCCCCAGCCCTCCTTGCTGCCCTCTCACATTGATTGCCCACCTTTAGGTCATCTGATATGACTACCCCCAGGTCCCTTTCCATTTTTGTTGTTGTTAGTATCTCACCCACCATTTTGTACTCTTCCCTTGGGTTTTTGTTTCCCAGGTGCATTACCTTGCACTTCTTAGCATTGAATCTAAGCTGCCATACATTTGACCATTCCTCTAACCTTGCCAAGTCCCTTCTCATCCTTTCCACCCCACCTTGTGCATCAACTCTGTTGCAGATCTTTGTGTCATCTGCAAGAGACATACTTTTCCTTTCAGTCCCTCTGCAATGTCACTTATAAAGACATTGAAGAGGACCGGTCCTAATACTGAACCCTGAGGTACCCCACTAGTAACCTCCCTTTCTTCAGAGTGGACTCCATTTACTATTACTCTCTGTGTCCTATTCTCCAGTCAATTCTTTACCCAGGCTGTCATCTTGGGACCCACTCCCAGGCTGGCTAACTTGTATATTAATAGGACGGTTAACATTCAGGAAAAAAAAAATTACAGTATAATGTGTCCTCTCCCTGATGGAGGTGGTGGGAGGACATTTTGCATACCCTGGGATCGATCCTTACATTCCTGGTTTCAGACGCAGCAGCTTTAACTATTCAGCTAAAGAGTAAGTCTCTTCAGTCAAGCTGTTAGAGCTCTACTTCTTTGCATGCTGCAATATCAACTTTCACCACCAGATGGCACTACATAGTTTGGTTTCAGATTTTGAATACGCTTCCCATTAGTTCTCAGACTTTCTCATGGTGAGCCTCATCCAAGCCATGCAGCAGATCTTGAGCCTCCCCAAAATATTGAAATAAACTTCAATAAACTGGGAGGCAGTATGGCACAGTGGTTTAAGGCTCTGAGCTGCAAATCTGGAGACCTGGATTTGAATCCCACAACCCCCACTTGCATACTGTGTGATCCTGAACAAGTCACTTAACTTCCTTGTGCTCCCAGATTGCACCTGCAAACAAGCTTTCAGCTTAGTGTGTCTCACCTGGTAAAATAATTGGTTAAAAAAAAAATAATAATAAACATAGAAAGAAAGGAGACACGATGTTCTGAATCAGCTATTACCTGGCAATGAAACTGCAGCAGTGAGGTATGTAAATGAGTTGAGAGAGCATGATTGAGCTGCATAGCTATGGTTCAGTGTGAGCCTGAATCAGGTAAAAACAACTAAGTGCAGCATGGAGAGCAGCTTTGGTTGAACTGAAACACACAGAATAGTGTTGCAGTTGCATTGCAAGTAATTTGAGAGTTGTGAGTAACTGAAAGCAAGTAATATGAGCTCTGGAGTAACTTTTTTGGGGGGGTTAAATTAGGGCTGGGGTGGGATTGTTTTTCATCTGTTTGAGTTAATTGCTTTTGGGTTGGGTTGAATTTGTGTGTGGGTTGTTGTGGGCTGTTGTGGGTGGTGGGTGTGTGGTAATTGAGAAATTTGAATTATTGAGTGGGTTGTTTTGTTTTTAGAAATGTGTTGGGGTTTGGGGCCCCTAAGTCGCAACTACTCGGGCGATGACCTCCAGGGACTTCATCCCTTTGAGCTCCCAGTACTGTAGTCAGAAGCCTACTTTAGATGTAAGGCTTTAAGGATAGCTCGGGGTGGGGGTCCCGGCAAGGTGTCCCCTGAGTGGCTGCCAGTGTGTCCGTGATTTGGGTGGTGAAGTCAAGGAGACGCCCTGGGGCAAAATGGGGACTTGAACGGGGTGTGCCCTGTCTGGTCCACCTTAGAGGGTGGGCAGATGACTGGACCAGTTGCTTCACCTCATCCTACTAGGGTTGTGATGTGTAATGCCAGATCAATAAGGAACAAGACAGCTATAATGGCGGACTTGATATTCTCTGTTGATCTGGCTTGCATCACGGAGATTTGGCTTGATGAAAATGCTGCCCCAATTTTGGAGGTGGCAGTGCCAGACGGATCCTCTGTGACACACAGCCCGAGGAAGGATAGTAGGGATGGGGTGGTGGCTATTTTCTTTAAATCTATCCTGAACCTCATGGTGTTGCCTGTGGGTCCTATAGGGTTCTTTGAATGTGTGGCTGCCCGAGGGGGTATGGGTGCGGGCTTCAGTGTCCTTCTGCTCTATCACCCCCCCCCAGGTAAAATTGGGGATTTTTTGCGGGAGGTTGAAGAGCTCATCGTGGGCCTGGTATTGGAGTCCCCCAGATGGTTGATCCTGGGGGATTTCAATGCCTGGGTAAATGGGTGGCTATCAAAATTTTGCAGAGATCTTTTTAGGAGCATGGAGGCACTGGGCCTGACACAAAAGGTAATGACAGCGATGCACTCGGGCGGCCACACACTGGATTTGTTTTTTTCCTCTGAGCTGAATATTATGAACCTTAGTGTAGATCTGGTGGTTTAGTTTGATCATAGCACCTTGGGGTTCACAGTTAGGGCCCCCCAAGATGGTTCTGCCCCTATGGAGATGGTTCAGTACCGGTCTTTAAGGGGAGTATCCCCAGAGGATCTTTTGGCAGTACTGGACCTGTCGGGTGTTGAGGCAGCTTGTGCGATTGGGTCGGAGGAGGCAGTAGCGGCCTATAATGGGGCGGTTGGTGTGGCCTTTGACTCAATCACACCCTTATGTGTCCGACCCCTGTCTACTCATCGGAGATGTCCCTGGTATGATGAGAATCTCTGAGGTTTAAAGACTAGGGGTCGGAAGTTAGAGAGGCGTTGGAGGAGATCTGGTCTGGTGGAGGACAAATTGGCCCTGAGGGCACATTATATGGACTATCAGGGGGCAATCTCCCATAAAAAGGTAGAATTTCTGTCTAAGGAAATTGCTACAGTGAGAAACAGACTGGCTCAGCTCTTTCTCACAGTGGACAGGCTATTACATCCTACCTGTCTGTGTGTTGGAGGGGTGAGTTTGAGCGTAAGATGTGAGGAGCTGGCTCTGTTTTTCGATGACAAGGTGTCCTCCGTCAGGGCTGAGGCCTCGTCGAATGCCTCTCAAAAGGGCTGCAGGGTCTGGCCTGGGTTGATTCGGAACACTCCTCCCATGTGGGATGAGTTTGAGCTGATTGGGGTTGGGGAGGTGGTAGAGATAATCTCTAAGCTGCGGCCAACCTGCTGTGATTTAGATCCAGGTCCAACTCGCCTTTTGGTGGAATGTTTGAACCAGATTGGTCCTGTGATTGTTGGGGTAGTCTGGAGTTCATTAGGGAGTGGGATCTTTCCTTTAGCCTTGAAAGAGGCTTTGGTTAGACCCCTGTTGAAAAATCCATCTTTGGACCTGGATTGCCTCAGCAATTACAGACCTGTTTTGAACCTTACATTTTTAGGGAAGGTTGTAGAAAAGGTGGTGGCCATTCAGCTGGAGAAACATTTTGCTGCTTCCTCCGTCTATGAGCCTTTCCAGTCTGGGTTCTGAGCAGGGCATAGTACAGAGACAGCCCTAGTGAGGGTGCTTAATGACCTCCTGATGGCGAGGGATAGAAGGGGCTGTACCATCTTGGTCCTCCTAGACCTCTCTGCGGCATTTGATACCGTGGACCATGAGGTGTTACTTGACCGACTGTGGTTTTGGTGTGGCCTGTCTGGAAATATCATCAACTGGTTTAGGTCTTACCTGACAGATAGAGTGCTGAGGGTGACCATGGGAATTTTCTCTTCAAACCCAAAGCCTCTGTGCTGTAGTGTTCCGCAGGGGTCAGTTTTATCGCCTCTGTTGTTCACGGTGTATATGCTGCCACTGGGGGACATTATCAGGCAATACAGGCTGGGTTTTCACTGCTATGCAGATGATACACAGCTGTATCTGTCCTGTGCTCCCAATAGCCAGGTGTCATATTCGGTATTTAACAGCTGCCTTGAGGAAATCCAGACATGGATAACTCACAGTTGGCTTAAACTAAACCCAGACAAGACTGAGGTACTGGTAGTGGAGTTGGGTAGTCATGATGTTGGGGGGGGGGGTTGTGACATTACCCCCTGAACTTGTGCTGGAGGCGTTTGCCTTTAGCTCTCTCTAGGCAGGTGAAGAATTTGATAGTAATCCTGGATGGTGGCCTGACACTTGAAGCACAGGTGTTGGCCGTGGTGAGAACCGGGTTTTACTGTCTCAAGAATATCGCCCGAATTCGAGCCCTGAGTCTGCCTAATGACCTGCCCACACTGGTGCATGCTTTCATCATTCCCAGGTTAGACTACTGCAATGCCCTGTACCTAGGGATATCTGGAGGTAACCTCCGCAGACTGCAGCTGGTGCAGAACACGGCAGCAAGATTATTGTTGGGGGTAAAAAGATGTGAACATATCACCCTGACGCTCTGTGAACTGCACTGGCTGCCAGTTCGGTGGAGGGTTGTCCTCAAAATAGGGCTGTTAACCTATAAATCCCTGCACAAGAGGGGCCCAGTCTATCTGCAAGAGCTCCTTGTGCCGTACCGCCTGGCCCAGGCTCTCCGTTCTGCCGAGGTGGCTTCCCTGGAGTTCCCAGGGTTATACTGCAGCATTCTGGTGATTGAGCATTTCGCAGCGGCTGCACCTACCCTGTGGAACTCCTTGCCTGGTTATATTAGGAGGCTTCCATGATGGAAGCCTTTAAGAAGGGCCTCACATCATATTTATTTAATCAAGCTTTTAACTGAAGGGGTTTTATAATAATAGTATATTTTGTGATGTTTAGTTAAGCTGTTGCTTTTAGCTGTATTTTGTATATTGCTGTAGTTTAGTTTTAGATTTGTATTGTTGTATGGTATACGTTATATGTGTTATATTGTACAGCACCCAGAGTCTAATATACTAGGAACTTAGAAACAAAGCCCCAAAAGATAAAACCAAAAACATACAAACACAGAGAACGGGGAACAAGGCCCAAAACAATGACACACAAAACAAGGAGTAATGACAGAAAGAAGCACACAGCCAGAGGCAAAATACAAACCAGAAGGAGGAATACTCAGAAGTCCAGCAGAGACAAACAGAAGCGGCAAGGCTGGGGGGGGGGGGCAGGCCCCAGCCAGCTGCAGAGGACAGACAAACAGAGCCTCCGGCCAGCAAAGAAAAAAAGTGCTTCAGAAGGAGGCTGAGAGGAACTGCTTATATAGCTCAGGAAAGTGGGAGTGGCTGGCTGCTTTTCCATTGAACTACAGGCCAAGCCTTCCAATTCATTGTTCTTGTTTGTGCTATTGTTCATTTTGTATAGTTTGACTGTTTTGTAGGCATACCTCTCAACCTCCTGCCTCATAAATCAGGGACAAGGCTTAAAAAAATCAGGGACAAAGGACCAAAATCAGGGACACATCTTCAGAATTGGTGGTATCCACTCAGAAAGCTGGCAGAATAAGGGACTTAGTGTAACATGCATTTTCTAAGGAAGAACAAGTCTGTAACCTTAATGTTTGACATTATTTTGTATTTACAGCTCCCACTGTTAGGTCACAGAAACACTAGTTTTGGGAGGGACAAAGTAAAAATTTGAGGCAAAATCAGGGACATCCCTGAAAATCTGGGACAGTTGAGAGGTATGTTTGTAGGTACCTTTCAAATTGTATTCACTCCCTACCATTCCCTAGGTACACCTGAAACAAGTTTTGGCTCAGTGTGCCTCTCCTGGTCGCCAATTTGTAAATAAATACGTAAATTCACCTACAGTACTCTAGTATTATCCTTTTTCCATTTGCCTCATCCCTTCACATGACATGCCTAAAACTCATAATTTAAATACAGTACTTTTTCAGACTTGCTTGAGCCTCACCTGGAGCAGTCTGGGTCCTCCCAAGGGAAGCTGGCCTCACCATTTGAGAAACCCTCCACTAATGGAATTGGAAGGCTATACCCTGATGTTCAATGAGGGGGATAGTTCCTGCCCCATCCCCTATTTAAACATCAGGCTGCCTCTCGCTCTGCTTCCAGCATTTCAGCGGTGTGGCTATGTGGCTGGCCAGCTGTGGGCTTCCTCCCTGCTTCTCTTTTTTGAGGTTGTGGAGGGCCCCTTTGGTGAGCTTGTTTTACAGCCTGCCTGACTGTATCTTGCTCCTTTGCCCTTGCCATTTGTGCTTTTCTTTGTGTATCTCCGTTTTTTCCTCCTTTGCTTGTGCTTTGTTTGGGGGCTTTGCCTTGGGTCGTCCCTTTGCTCGCTGTCTTCTGCTGGTGCCACACTTCTCTTTCTCCCTCCTGCTGTCCTGCCTTCCCTTTTCTGTTTCTCTTTTCCTGCTCTCATTCTGCCCTTTGTTCCCCCTGTATGCCCCCCCATCTGCCTGCCCCTCGTTGTGCGTTCCTCGTTCCTCTCCCCCACTTGTTTCCCTGTACCTTCTCTCTTTTCTGTTTCTTTTGGGCATTTTCTTCCCGGTCGGCCGCCATGCTGCCTTGCTCCAGTTCTCATGCTGCTTCCGTGCCTATGGATTGCCTCCCTCACAGGTCTCTCATTGATACTGGTCCTGTTCCTTCCTCCTCTCACCACTCCACAGCTTGCAGCCTGGCCTCCGGTGCACTGTTCCTCTTGCTGCACTGCCCCATGTGCCTTCCCTCGCTTCAATGTTCGGCTGCTGAATTCTCCAGCTTAACCAGTCATTCCATATTGAATCACTGTTGGAATTATTTGACTTTCTAGGAGCAGCCCTCTTTTTACCAATTATAACTACGGCCATATCTCCAGGGCTTGGGAATGATACAGCTTCCGGAACAGACTCCAGTCACATATACTCTCCTATCAGATTATCAGCATCCCTTTTTATGCATACAAACATGTAGCCATAAGAAGGAACCTAATAACTCACCCTTAAGTACTTCTTAACAGAGCAGTGGCTACACATTCACTCCTACAACATTCCATGCTATTTGCAGGCTCAGTTTTACCACCTTTTGAATCAAATGCAATGGTTACCATAGATTTGTCATCTTTTTTAATACGTTTCATTTTTAAAAACAGGGTGGATCTCATCTGATCCTGCTGAATCACTTGGCCAGTGACGCTCTTGCCAAGAATGCTAGGAAAGTTTTAGAGGTTATTTACAGAGCTAACTTATCAACACTCAAGCCAGTGTTTGTGTCTTCGTTTTGTGAGTTGTCCAGGACTATATATTGACTTCAAGAATGCTTTGCTACTATATTTTTATCAAGACTATTCAATATGGACATAGGTTCCCATTTACATTCATTCAGTTCTTCATTTTCTTTGTCTTCATACACCACTTCGGTCTCTGCATAGCACTCATCAGGATTTAAAGGGGCAACAAAATGCCGGCATTCTGTCGCTTCCTTGCAAGACCAGTGCAGCTTCAGCGAGGAGTCCTACTCAAAATGCATTCATTCTGGCTCAATCTTATATAATTTACTACAGGTGACCTCATCAGAAATCTTCCTCTGTGCTCAGACTTGGTCACTAATACCATGTCGATGCCCTCCTTACTAAAGGCTATACTACAGCGATGGTGGACCACATGGGTATCCCACACATACTCTACTCCATACCAGGGCGAAGGCAAACCATGTGTGGTCTCCCCTTCGCAATTATGCTTTGCTCCATGGGACAATGGGTGTCACTTTCTACTTTCGTCCAACTCCTGCTTCGACGATGATAGGCCACGGAGCATCCTGCTATTCCACTCAGCATGTATTCTAAGGGATTCAAGTCATTGCTCCATGATGCCCCTTTACTCCAGATTGATTTACTTTGGGTTTCATCCTCCTTACTTGGGACTATGCTACTCCTGTCTCTAGTGCTTACTTGGTGAAGGTGAACCACATGGGGTCTCGCCTTCCCAGTCATGTAGTACGGCGATGGCAGACCACGTGGGGTCCCGCCATCTCTTCCATGCACTATTTGATGGAACTCATTGCATTATTCAGATACAGCGATGGTGGACCATATGGGGTCCACCATCCCTTCAAGCTCTAGTGCTTACTTAGTGAAGGTGAACCACGTGGGGTCTCGCCTTCCCAGTCAAGTGGTACAGCGATTGCAGACCACGTGGGGGTCCTGCCATCTCTACCATGCACTACTCGATGGACCTCATTGCATTACTCAGATAAGGCAATGGTGGACCGCATGGGGTCCTGCCATCCCTATCACTCACTCTTCTATTGGAACGATGATGTCAGACTATGAGGGATCCAGCCAGTCCAAACAAACACACCTTCAAATAGGCCTACCATAGCTTAAAAGTATTTTCTAATCACTTCAGGAGTTCATATGCACAGGAATCGCTTTTTTACCTTGGAGTACAATAGACTCTCGCTCATGAGGACTCCCTCTTTATCACCTGGATTGCTATATACTATGGCAATGGCGGACCACGTGGGGTCCCACCATCCCTTTCCTGCATTCCCTTTGAAAGCCTTCCTTGTTTTCCTCATCTTCCATTCCTACTTTTGTGACCATCACTTCCCCTTGAACTATGCAATAAGACAGCACTTATGGACTTATCTTGGGCTATGTGTTAACCAGCAATTCAGGACATGCGGGTGCATCCCATCACCATCTCAATGCACCCTCGTGGGGCCCTCCTTCCTCAGCTTCATCTATTATCTTACAGTTTTCCACGGACTTTTTCCCCCTCACCTCAGATTCATTGTTCGATGGTGATGGTGAACCTACTTGGGGGTCTTACCATCCCGCCAGTTCCTATTGCCCCTCAAATGGAGGGTTATCCTCTCTACTCAATTGGACTTCTTCTTGCACTGCAGTAGGCGCTCATTGGGGTCTGACCTTCCCAGTATTGTCCACCTAGACCTTCAGTCACTCAAACACGTCTACTTCATACATCAGGACCTCCAGGGGAATATCATTCTCCAGCTATCCTACCTCTGAGCTTGCTATCATCATTAATTCATTACTTTCTGCTGGTAGGATCCACCATCTTCTGTTCCAGTTTCAACGCCTACCATCTCTGGGTGATAGTGGACTATGTGGGGTTCTGCCATCCCATGTATTCATGCCCCACTACAGGCCTTATCTAGTTCTCACATATCATTTCAATCAGCCGCATGTTACTGTAGTCCTTTATACATTGCATTATTCCGTACTATTGCACTGGCAGACCACGTGGGGTCCCGCCATTCCTACAAAGTCTATCGCCTTTCTGTCTCAGATTATGTCATAATACAACTATGGTGAATCCACAGCATCCTGCCATTCCAACAAACAGACTCATTGTGGAGCACTATCTATTACTTCATGGCTGTGCTATGGATGTACATCAGTCGTCTAACTCAGAATTGGAATAACCATTGTTACATCATCCGGACAGCATTCCTAGTTGGACATTTCCATCTGCTTGAACTTTCATCTGCAACATCGACTTCCTGCTCCCTCGACCTTGACAGGACATTTCAACCAGCAAATCAGACTGAACTCCTGGACATAGCCAAACCTAACTCTGAGTCACATTAAGGATTATTCTCCTCTTAGTATGCCCAGAGGATGGGCGGGTCAGTAGCCGTGGGTCCTTGGAGATTTCCCCCTAAGGGTTTTTTTCCTCTCCTGCATGCTACTGATCACACTCTCCGGAGCCGGAGAAGGTAGTCACTTTACTATTCTTTTTGGGCCTTCAGTCTACACCTACCCAGTGTCCTGCAGAGGGCAAGATGCGGAGAACTGCCAAAGCTTAAGTCATAAACACCAAACATATATCATTCTGCTCATAAGTATACACAAGCACTAGGCTATGTACCCCACGTTGAATTGGAAGGCTATAGCCTGATGTTCAATCGGGGGGGGGGGGATAGCTCCTCCCCCATCTATCTCCTATTTAAATATCAGGTCACTGCTCACTCTGCTTTGAGCGTTTTGGTGGCACCCTCCATCCTCCTCTGCCTCCTCCTCCTCCTTCTATGGCACTCCTATGTCTCACTCTCTGCTGAGCTTTCAGTCTACACCTACCCAGTATCCTACAGAGGGCGAGATGTGGAGAACTGCGGAAGCTTAAGGCATAAACACCAAGCATATACCATTCATCTCATAAGTATACACAAGCACTGAGTTATGTACCCCCACATTGAATTAAAGTTAAAACACCAGGTTTCTAAACCATGTGTTTGTGACAGACAATATCCATGTTAAGGAGACCAGATATGAGGCACAGGCATATGCCCTCATGAATACTTTTGCTTAAATACATACTTGCACTCTCTCATGGTTGCACACATGCACAAACACACTCTTACAGTGAATTTCATGTTTTTGTTTAGTATTTGTTATTGAATTGTATCATAACAACATAGCAGTAAGGCAAGGCAAGGCTAACAGTATGTATACAGTGCTCAATCCAGCAAGGGCTCTGAGTGCTTTACAAACAGTAAAGGAGAAATTGTTTAACCAGGAAAGGCACACTAAGTTGGAGCTTGTTTCCAGGTGTGACCTGGGAGCACAGGGAAGTTAAGTGACTTTCTCAGGGTCACACAGTATACAAGTGGGGGCTGATGGGATTCAAACCCAGGTTTCCAAGTTTGCAGCTCAGTGGACTGCCTATATATACTGCCTCCTAAACCAGAACAATAAACTATAAAATACATTTAACCAGGTAATGCTAAGAACAGTTCAGGTGAGGTTAAAAAGTTTGATCAAATAAAAACGTTTTTAATGAGGCTTTGAAGGCCTCCAGTGAGCTGGCTGCATGAATATGATAAAGGATCAAGTTCCAAATTATCGGGGCTGCCACCCCAAAGGCTGTCATCTGATCACTTGAGCTTCGAAGTGGAGACCACCAGCAACCCAGCTTTGATGGAGCAGAGAGGGTGGAGTGGTTGATAAGGAATCAGGAGCACTTTTAAGTAGTCTGGTTCCAGATCACATAGGGCCTTGTAAGTCAACAACCCGATCTTGAAGGTGATGCATGAACATAAAGGCAGCCAATGTAGGATAGGCAGAACTGGAGTAATGTGGTCCCTCGATGAGGAGTCCACGAACATCCAATCTGTGGCATTCTGCACTAGCTGCAGTCGATGCATCAACCCTCCAGATAGCCCTAGGTGTACAGCATTACGGTAATTCAACTTTGTGGTGACAAAAGCATGGATAATCATTGCTAGGTCATCCTGGGCTAAGTACGTCTGGATCCTAATAATATTTTGGAGATGGAAGAAGTCAGACCGAACAACAGATGACACCTGCTATTCAAAGGACAATCTGTCATCCAGAATGACCCCCAGAATTCTAGCTGCACCAACTGCTGCAAAGGGATATGGCAGTGGCGCAGCATAGTACAGGCACCACAGTATATAGGGGGCTCGATTCACAAAGCCTCAATAAAGACACAAGGTGCTGGTGTCAAGGAAAAATTATGCAAGGGGCTCACTGCACTGCACCTTGCATCATTCCTGATTCAACAATGCAGGCTGCACCAGTGGGGGGACCACCTGTGCCAGCCAGGCTTGCACCGTCCTTGCAATGGACACACCAGTGCACCCTGGCAATAGAGGGCTTGTGCCATGGTGGCCCTTCCATATCCCCATATATGGGATTCTGTATAAGCTGTAATGGGCACAGGACCTGCCAGAGCTGGGCCAGCCCAGAGCTGGTTTAATGGACTGGTGGTGGTGGGGCAGCAGTGCTGAGGATAGAATAGGGCAAGGCGTGAGCCAGTGCAGATGAATGTGGCTTCCAGTTTTATTAATAGTTGTATGCAAGATGTGTCCCAGTACATCGGTATTGTTGCAGGTATTTCCTAGTTCATTATTTCATAGTGTATTTTGTGTATGTAAGGCACTTGTGCCACATTGTGCTGGACACAGGACACACTGACACAATGTAAATGGTATGCATTGACCACAGTTCATCTCTGTGGCACCAAGTGTGTATACATGAACAAACTGAGACAATGATGTGCAGTATACAGGGTGGCAATGATAAGAGGAAAGGATGCTGTGATGTTGCCCCTGTTATGCATAGTACGGCGGTGTCAGATGTCTTACTCACGTATTTGCAACCACATCCCCCACTGTTAATATTACCCCCAGCAGACGTCTGGTTACCTGACGAAATGCTGGAACAGTACATGTACACTGTCAATGGTATGTGCGTTGCGTCATTGTCCAGTTGGTGTGGTGTAAGGTTTTCAACTGGCAGATGTGAATATGCTGCAGGCTTAGTGGCATTCCCCCCCATGCGCCATTACTTTGACACATGGGAGCAGTGGTCATAGGTTGCGCGAGTTTGGCATCTGGACACCTGCTATTCCTGAATTGGGTGCAGGGTCCCTGGCGCTCTGGTGTCAGTGCAAGTTACTGTTGGTCGCAGCTTGTGTTGATCTTTGTGAATTGGGCCCATGGTATCAAACTTGGGTTACAGACAAGGTTATAAAACTATAAAGCATATTACAGTGACAGCACATGAAATGAGGAAAAAAGCTTAGTATATATCACCAACTAATGTATCATATTCAATTTCATTTTTAATTGTAAGTCTGAAGTGTGACAATGTTAATTGCTGTAGGGACTTAACAGAAGAGGGACTTGACAAGACAGGGACAGGGAACACTCTTCAGAAAGTGAGGCAGCAAGTAGGAAATTGCTTTGCAGTAGGGTAAATAGTGATGAAGGAATCAGACAGATGCAAAGGCATCTACAAAGGCTAGAAAGGTGGTCTTAGGTTTGGCAGTTGAAATTCAGTTCCAAAACATGCAAGGTTATGCACCTGGGGGAAAGAAAACAGGGCAGAGTACTGGAAGAGGAGTTAAACTGAGCATTATGGCAGAGGAAAAGGACTTGGGAGTTATCATTAGTGACTCCCTCAAACAATCAAGCCAGTGCAGGAGTTGGCTGCAGGTATTAAGGAATCCTGGAGCCCCTACGCCTCCCCCATCGTAGTGCCCCAAAGAGGAATGGGGCTGTAAGGATGTATATAGATTATTGCATGCTGAATAAAAAAGACCATCCCTGACCAATACACAGTGCTTAGGGGGGAAGATGCGCTGGCCAGCCTGTCAGGGAGTAAATGGTTCTCCGTGCTGGATCTTAGGAGCGGGTATTATCAGATCCCCATGATGGAGGAAGATGAGAGAAATGCCTCTATCTGTTCCCTTGCATTTTACCAGTTCAAATGAATGCCCCAAGGGATCTCTGGAGTGCCTTCCACATTCCAGAGATTCATGGGAAAGGCAGTAGGGGACATGCATCTTCTGGAGGCGATCATTATTTGGATAATCTTATTGTTTTTGTCAGCACTCTGGAAGAGCATGAGCACCGACTAATGAAAGTACTAGACCAGCTGGAGGAGTTTGGATTAAAGCTCTCTATAGATAAGTGTCAGTTCTGCCAGTCTTCCATGAAATATGTGGGACACATCATCTCGGCTAATGGAGTGCAAACTGACCCTGCCAAGGTCGAGGCTCTCACCACTTGGCCAGTCCACATAACTTAAAGACCATGTGTAAAGGTTTTTGCATATTGTAAGCTTGAATTCAAGTCCATGTGTCATGATTAGAATTTCCTGAACATTTCATGCTGTTTGGTTTTGTGGTTTTCTTTAAATAGCATTTATTAACTTGCTCTACAGTGGCTGAAAACAGTGGAGTTATTTCTGTCTCTCTCAGTCAATCTTGGAGAGTGATGACATCATTTTGGAGTACTGTAGCTTGCTGCTTCAGATTCCTTGTCACTGCAGGCTGTAGAATTAATAGTTTGCTCATCAGGATTCTTACAAACTCAGTCTGTGGTTTGTGTTTAGATAGATTATCTTAAAATCTAAAATTCTCTTCTTATAAAAGTGGATCATTTGAGTTTCAATGCTGAAATGAAGTAGTGGAAAACTTTCTCTGTGAGAGATAAGCTTGTGTGTATCACAGCTCTGAGTTCTTTCTCATCAAAACTGATTTTTCTAACTATATAACACTTAGGCCCAGATATTCAAAGCTTTGCGAGGTGCGCAAACCATTTGCGCGGGTTTAGCGCGGGATTAGCACAGGATTAGTGGGGGTTTGCTATATTCAAACAGCCAAATAGTGTGCACAAACCGCATTAGCACTGGGCAAATCATAATTATATGCAAGGGGCAAACTGAACATGAATACAGGCACTATGGGATATCCAGTGACTAGCGCCATGCTAAGATGTTTAGCGTGACTTAGTGTGACCCTTTGCGCAGTACAAATTACCACCCAGGAAAAGATGGTCTTAACTCGGGGCAAACAGCTTTGCGTGACATTGTGGCCTTGTGCAGCATTAGCATGGCTTTAGCGCGGCCTTGCGCGACCGTAACATATGACTATGACACAGAGAAAATGCCAGACATAGAGGAAACATGCTGCTCACTGATGGCACCACAATGATGCCAACTACTGCCACCAGTCTCAGCTATGCCAGGCAGTATGTGATGACCCGGCCCCGGGGGCCACCATGGTAATGTGACCATACAGCACACACCTGCAGACCATACGTCTGTGGTGACCAACAGATGCCAGCACACACATGCAGCACTGTGGGCATGGTGGGTGCTGAGGGGAGGGTGTACGGGTGGCCAGGTCTCACCACAGAGTGGGTGTGGCCACAAGGCTGGGACACAGCACGCAGTGCACATGGGCCAGTATTGGGAATACCCCAATGCCAGTGTGCCTGTCTGATCATACATGCCCTCCCAGTCACATACCACACAGCTGTACATACACCACAGCACAGACAGCCGTCCATGTCTATGTCACTATGAGCATTCCATAGGTGCAGCATCTGTGGGTCACATGACAGTGTGACAATAATGTCCACTGGCAGTACACAACTGCAAGGTGGGCTTGTCACTGTGTACAGTGCAGTGGTCTTCATTACCCTACACACCATAGGCATTGCTGTGTCCCTCACACTACTGGCCCCCTTGCTTCTGTGGTGTCTGCTGTGCACTGTAGCATGCCCTACAGTGTGCCAGTTGAATGCGTCACCACCACCACCTGTGCCTATGCTGTGGTGTCCCCTGGGGTACACAGTGCTATGCTGTACTGCATACACGTAGTCTGCAGCAACCATTCTGCACTGTCAGACTGACCTACAGGTGGAGCTGTGGGATCCTGCAGTAACACTTGGCAAACTGCATGGAAATCAGGGCATAAAGCTGTTCTTTCACATCCGCTGCTGCCTGCAGCCGTACTGGGTCCATGTATTTGCTGGCGCACACATTGACCACATAGTTCACCTCTACCTACCCTCACGTCACTGTGCACTGTATTATTGTTGTTGTGGTTTGCACTTCCTGGTTGCTATATTCAGTGCTGTCTTATTCCAGAGCTTGCCCTGCACTCCCAGCCCAGTTTGCACAGCCTCATTCCCATGCTATATTCAGATGCTGTTTGCCTCAGGCTATTCCTTTCGAATATAGCTTGCTTTGTGCTCCAGGCTAAGTTTGTACACGGGGCAGTGCTAATTTAGCCCTGGGCAATGTTTTGAATATCTGGCCCAGGGTTGTTTAATGAATATGAAATAAACCTGTATTTTGTTCTTTCATTGAAATAGTTTGTCCTTGATTTAGCCTTCATGAATACACTCATGTAAGAACTTTTTTCACGTCAGATTGACAAACAGATGCCTGCCACAATCTACTATTTCAAGCACATGTACTGTCTGAACTCACAAATTTCAGTTCTTTGGTGGTTTCTGTGTGAAAATACATCATGTATGTGTATAAACAGAAACACTATATGGCATCAGGATGCACCAAGTCTCTTCCCAAAAGTTTAGGCAGCTTAACTCTGCCCGTGGCCTTAACTTCTCTATGGCGCTTCACTATTTCACTCAGCTAAGACTACTAACCTAATCAGACTAAGACAAGCTTATCACAGAATAGCTTGTTTCACTGCATCAGTCCCTGCACGTACCCACCACTGTGATGTGCTTCATACCGTAGGCTGGCCATCATTTGAAGCACGTCTTGAATTCCCTTTGCTCTGCACCACTTTTAAGCTCATCCACCTGCCTTCCTATTGTCACTGAAACCTTTTACCAGATCCTTACGATCCTCTCAATAGCCAATCCTAAAACTACCCAAAACTCGACTAGCTATTTGCAAAAGATCCTTCTTTGTTGCTGCACCTCAAAAATGGTACAATCTCCCACTGGACCTAGTTGCATGTACATCTCTTGTGCAATTTAAAAGATTATACAAAGCAATATTCTTTCCACCTCCATTCTGTGGCTGTAAATAATCTCTACTTTGTTCTACATGTCATCCCTCCCTCCCACAGGTCTTCCCTCCCTTTCTATGCCTGCCCTCTCTCCCAACCACCTTCCCCCTTCCTCTACCCCATATGTCTTACTGAGCACGGCAATTTCAACTCCTCACCTTTATATTTTTTTTCTCTTTAATTCTCCTAGATACATGTATAGAATGCTCAATAGACAATATTTATGTGTATGTATCACACTGCCTTTACTAGACCTACCAAGTACTCTAATCCTGTGTAATTATGTTAAGCTGGTCTATTTTTGGATTCCTTGTCCTGACTGTTTATTGTATGGTATATTGAGTATAACCACAAGTCACAATGTATCTCTGTACATTATATGTTTTAATTTCCTATACTTATAAGTGTAATTTGTTTCTCCCACTGTACAGCAACGTTTACCTTATGTATGAAATGCTTATATTCCTTGGGTTGCCCCTGAAAAAGGGACAGCTTTGGGCACTACCCAATCAACAAAATTCAAATAAATAACCTGCTGCCACCTGTCCCCTGCCCAACAAGCCACCTGCCTTCTGCTCCACATTGGAGACTGCTGCACCCTGCTGCCCACTGTCTTCTCCCACACAGTCGGGGATTGTGCACCCTGCTGCCTGTATCCCCTACCTAAAGAATCAGGGTTGCTCACCCCGCTGACTCCTGTATAAACAGATGGGGTTACTGCACCTTGCTGCCCTCTCTTCCCCACCCTCACAGTCATGGACACTGTACCTGTGCACCCTGTTATTGTTTCCACAGTCAGGGCTGCTGTGCTCTGCTAAGTCATAGAGTCCCAGGCCCCCATGCCTCAACAGTTGGGGCTGCTGCACCATGCTACTCTAGATCACCTGAGGTGGGGCTTTTGCTGCACCCTACTACCCACTTCCTTTGCTCTAAATGTGCAGGGCTGCTGCACCACGCACATCCCATCTCACAGTCAGGGCTGCTGTACCCTGATAAGCCCCTGTGTCCATTCCCACAGTTAAGGCTTCTGCACCATACTGTCCTCTGTCCCCTGTCACTACAGCCGGCTCCAAACTCCATGTGAGATATCTGATATGAACAATCTGAACAACACTGGACCCAGCATAGAGCCCTGCGGCACCCAGCTCGCCACCACCCTAGGGGATGAGATCCCCCTGCACTACTACCCCTTGTTGCCTCCACTTTAGCCAGTTCCCTATCCACCTTGCCATCTTTGTCCCTATCCCCACATATTCCAATTTTCCCCCCCAGCTTCCCATGACGCACTGAATCGAAGGTTTTGCTGAAGACCAAATACAGAACATCCACTGCATGGCCCTGGTTTAGCTCCCTCATCACCCAGTTGTAGTACTCTATTAGGTTGGTCTGACATGATCTTCCTGAGATGAATCTGAGCTGCTGATCATCCTGGAGTCCATTCTCCTCAAGGAAGGTCACCAGCTGCTCCTTCAGGATCACTTCCGTGAGTTTTCCAACAACAGAAGTGAGGCTTACAGGTCTGTAATTGCCCGGTTCATCCTTTGGCCCACTCTTGTGGATGGGTACCACATGTGCCTCCATCTAGTCCTGTGGAACATAATCCACATCCAGGGAGGTATTGAACAGGTCCACCAGCGGCCCAGTCAATACCTCTACCATCTCCCTCAACACCTGGGGTGAATACCATCTGGACCAGGTGCATTGTCCACCCTTAATGCCTTCAGACCCTCCAGCACCCTACTCACCATAACTGCCCCATCAATCACCCCTTCCCCCATGCTCACCTTCCCCATATTTGTCCATCCTTCTCCTGTGTGAATACAGAACCGAAGTACTCATGTAATACTTCTGCCTATTCCGTTGCCCTCTTCACCCATCTCCGGTCTTTCCTGATCCTCACTATCTGGTCTCTACAATGTCTTTTCTCCCTCACTTATCTGAAGAAGTCCTTTTCCCCCTACCTGATGCCCTGAGCCATCCTCAACTCCCTGGAAGCCTTGGCTGCCCTGATAAGCTTGGTCACCTCTCTAGACTTCATCAGATACAACTCCCTATCTTCTTTCTCTCAGACCTCTTGAATCTTCTGAAAGCAGCTTTCTTTGTCCTTATCCCATCCAACACCTCCCTGTTCAGCAAACATGGCGTCTTTGCCCTACTCTTTTTACTCACAGTCCTGGCGCATGATTCAATAGCTTCCCTCAGCCCAAGTTTGATAGAATCCCATTTCTGCTGTACATCCATTTCTGGCCTAATCCTCCACAGGTACCCTTTCAGCATTTCCCACGTAATACCAAAGTCCACCTGTCTACAGTCAACCACCATCATCCATGCACCTATAGGCTCCCTACTCAAACTGAATGTGAATCACACAAAGTTGTGGTAACTTCCAGCAAGCGGTGCCTCCACCCTCAGTTCCCTCATTGCCTCCATGTTAGTTAATACCAGGTCCAGAGTATTCCCTAACTGGGTCGGCTCTGTTACCATCTGTACCAGGGCCCCATCCTGGATTACATCCAGTAGCACCTGCTCCCTGGCATTCGAGGTGACTGGGGTTCCCCTATCCACACAGGGTTGATTGAAGTCCTCCACAATCACCACATTTCTTTCCTAGTCACCCTCCGAATCTGCTCTGCCAATTCCACACCACATTGATGCCACACATCAACTACATGGTTACTTCCTCCTATGCCAGGACAGGCCAGGCAGAAAGAGGGCTACGGGTGTAGCACTGTACATCCAAGATTACGTCTCTGCCACTTCCATCAACTGTTCAAACCCATCCTCTCCATGTGAGTGGCTTCTTGTGGAACTAACCCTGGGAGCGGCTAAACAACTCAGTTTTGGGTGTTGTTATAACCCCTCCTACAGGAGGCATCCAGGGCCTATCAAACTTCCTAGATGGGCTAGGCAACCATGCACTTCCAAGTGATACCATCATACTCGGTGACTTTAGTATCAATTGGTCAAGTGCCTTTCAGCTACAATACAGAAGCTTACTAAAAATGCATCCTATGGAACAGGTCATCGCCTCCCCCACTGGGCATAACCCGCACTCATATAACCACACCTTGACTGGATTGCCACAAGCCAGGCAGATTTGGTTCTCCAGGCCGGCACTATGTCTGACTCAATTAGCAACCATACCCCTACATACATAGTTCTGACTACTAAATCTACCCATCCCCCATCCAAACTTCTTTTCCTTCAGAAAATTCAACTGCCTGGATCATGAAGACATTCTCAGAGAGGCTAGAGCTATAAATTGGACTGACTTATACCACCACAGCAACATCTCATCTGCTGTTGCTTTCCTCACTACTGCCCTGCAAAAGCTACAGGACAAGCACTTCCCACTTACGACGAGGAGGATTAGAGGGGGCTGCACCCGCTGGCTATCTAAGGATCTCTTAGCACAAATGAAGGACAGAGATAGCAAATGGAAGGCCTAAAAGGCATCATCCTCCCCCCAACTCTGGGATGCCTATAGGCGGCTGCGCAGTTCCTTTAAGCAGATGGTCAAATCACTCAAATGTAAATACTACCTAACCCAACAAAATAATACTCTTGGCAACCCTCACAATTTCTGGGCCTCTATATGGCCCATCCTCAATCCCAAGTCCAACAAACAAATTTCTCCCAACTCTCATTCCCTTCTGGCACTATCTCAGATCCCATTGGGATTGCAAACACCTTCAATGCTATGTTCACCTACTTGTCCTCCTACCTCAGGCAACTCCTCCCTGAACATCCCCCATCCTGAAGTCCCAGCCGAATCACCCCCCTTCCACCACAAATGATGTTTCACCACCCCCTTTCTACTTTACGGCTATTGGGCAAAACATCACTGCCAAACTCTTAAAGACCTTACCAGCCAGGGGAAGCCCTGGCAGCGACGGACTGTACCCTGCCTTTCTCAGAATTATTGCCCCAGCTATCATTAAACCACTTACCTTCATTTTCAATTTCACCCTCTTGCCCTCCACTGTGCCTGATTCCTGAAAAGTTGCACATGTTGTACCGGTCTTTAAAGCAGGTGGTCCCCTCTCCCCTGAAACTTACAGACCCATCTCCCTCCTCCCTCATCTAAGTAAACTACTGGAAAAAATTGTACACCATCAGCTATCAGAACACCTTGATAAATATAACCTCCTTTGTCCCCCTATAGCTTGGTTTCTGTAAACATCATAGCACCTCCTCTGCTCTGGCCCTCTTTTCTGACCACATCCTTAGGAATATGGATACAGGCAAGGCCACAGGCATGGTGTTCGTGGACCTATCTAAGGCTTTCGACCTAGCTGACCACCACCTTCTCCACTCCATCCTACTTCACTTTGGATGCTCCCCAGAAACTGCTGCATGATTCCGTAGCTACCTCTCCGGCAGGTCTCAATCTGTCTTAATAGGCAAAGACTCCTCTTCCACACTACCTATTCATACAGAGGTGCCCCAGGGTTCCATACTTGGCCCACTACTCTTTTCTTTGTTTGTCAATGCTCTCCCAGCAGATAGCCTCACCTGTAATGCCCTCCTTGTGGGCAGCATTTAAGTGTTCTATTACAGGAGAATTTATCAGGTTTGCCTCTAATCCGAAAAAACAAACTTTACAAAAAATGCAGATGCTTTCTTCTAAAATAGATGTATTAGATAATAAAAATCATAATATTTTATTGGAGCAGGAAAAATTAGATTTACAAAAATATAAGAAAGAGTTATTCTCCCTCATCAAAGAAAAGGTGGAATTTTCCATAAATAAGAGTAAAGCTAATTACATAGACTTAGGAGATAAACTGAGCAAATTATTAGCCAACAAACTTAAATATCAGGAACAATCAAGACCTGCAGATTAGATTATTATGGAGGATACAAATGAAGTTAAAACCAATCCTAATTAAATGATGGTGGAAATTTATAAGTATTATCCTCATCTATATGGCCCTATGTATAATACACCTTCTGTAGTGGATATTAAAACCTATTTAGAAATATTTACATGTCCCACAATATCCGGCCATAGAAATGATTAAACATGTAGACCAAAAAGAAATAGAGGAGGGTATACTGTAGGTAACTTAACCCCTAACAAATTCCTGGGCCCAGATGGCTTTACAGCAAATTTTTATAAAACGTTCAAACAAGCTTTAGTTCCTTTATTACAGGATCTTTACAATTATCTTGTGGATAACGGTCTGGCAGAAACCTCACTTTTAGAAGCCCTTTTAATTTTGCTTTCCAAGCCTAACAAACCAAAAAATAGAGTAGGAAGTTATAGACCAATTTCTTTGATAAATTGTGATATTAAAATTCTTACTTCAATGCTGGCCCAAAGAATTACAAAGGTTTGGCTTCCGTTACTCTCAAGAGAGCAAGTGGGGTTCATATCCCATAGACAGGCCTCAGACCATATTAGACAACTTTTCCATATTTTTTCCATATATAGCGACTCCGGTGCCCCTGCGGCACCAGTGTCCCTGGATGCAGAGAAAGCATTCGACCGGGTTAACCATGAGTTCCTCTTTCTTACACTATTAAATTTTTTTTTTTCAGATTCCTTCATAAAATGGTTAAAATACTTTAATCTTCCCCCACCACTAAGGTATTCTGCAATGGTGTAATATCAGACCCAATGAAATTATATTGTGGAACCAGACAGGGTTGTCACTTATCTCCATTGCTATTTAATTTATACTTAGAACCTTTCTTACTTTTTTTTATTAAAATCCATTAATATCTGGTATTAGAATAAATTAGTTTCAACTTAAATTTTCTGCTTTTGCGGATGACAACTTGCTTCACATGTCCAACCCAGTCTTTTCTATAGAAGCTGCTCTATAGACCATACAGAAACACAGTGTTTTCTCAAATTATAAATTAAATATTGAAAAAAATGGAAGTCCTACCTTTAAATTGTCTTAATATTAAAACATAAATAATTAACTTAGGTCTCTCATGGGCACTAAATAAGCTTAAATATCTAGGTATTTACTTAACACCTGACCAATCTCAAACCATGAAAGTAAACCTAGATGACCTACTCACAATGATAAAACACGATTTAAGGCAATGGCAAAACCTTCCAATCTCATTTTGGAGAAAAGTCAACATAGTCAAAATGAATATTTTTTTGTAGGACATTATATCCCATTAATATGTTGAATATGTATATTCCTTTGACTTGGTTTAACAAACTGCACGCAACAATTTCTCATTTTATATGGAATGGGAAAACTCCAAGAATTGCAAGATATACATTATTTCTACCTAAATCAAAAAGGGGGGGGGGGGTAAAGTTACCAAATTGTTTTCTATATTATATGGCTACCCCAAATTAATAAATATATACAATGGATCTATTTGCCAACAGAATATGGAAGTTATTACCCCATTTGGGTTGACTTAGAGATGAGTTTGCTGAAACAATTTAAGATTTCAACAGAAGCTATTTTATATGTGAAACCCAACCTTCTTCCTGCTAAACTGAAAGTTTCTGTTAAAGGAGCCTCAATGAAAATCCCTAATCAGTTTGCATCATACGTGGGATTAAAATTTCAAAGAAATTATAATTAACCCATCTGTAATAATTTCAATTTTAGGATAAATGGTAAACCTACCCCTCTAACTGGTTTACAAAATCTACATTTCTTAAAGTTTCATCTTTTTAAATGAAGGTGACTTTTCTCCTCTCTTGGCAGTGCTACAGAAAGAGAACTTGAACAAAAGTCATTTACCTAAATTTATATTGGTTAAAATAGCCATTAAAGCCTATTTAGGGCCTAAACCATGAAAATTAGATATATTAAATGTGGTAATGGACCTACAGCAAAGGAGTTCCAGGATTCATCATATAGCCAATTTATACCAGCTATTGCTACACTTAAAATTTTCATCAGAGCCAATAATTTCTTCTTTTTGGAACAAAGAAACCAAAGACTCACTATAGAATTGTACCAGCTTTGGTGTAATATGTATAAACATATTCCACTTGATAATTTACAGCTGATTCAGTTCAAAATTCTACATAATTGTTATATGACTTCACAAAAACTATTTAGATTAGGATTATCAGATTCTAATAAGTGTATTAAATATGGGGGTTCAGAGGATTCAGTTAGCCATATTCTCTGGTTTTGCCCTAGGGCCCATCAATTATGGAACCTAGTTAGAAAAACTTTAGGGGAAAGTTATCTCTAAGTGATGCATTAAATTTTGAAACTTGCATTTTGGGAAACTTTGAGATGGTTAAAGGCAAGGCAAATAAAGCAACTATGTCCCTAATAGCTATCTGAACAAAACAATTAATAATTAAACATTGGATAGACATGGATGATTTTAACTTGAAAGAATGGACTATGAATATCTCCTTTAATTTACAAATTACTAGATTAATCTATATATTCCATAATAACATCAACACATATTACAACAAATAGGGAAAGATTTATAATCTTTTAATATAATCTATTTGCAGCCTTGGTCCTTATTATTGTACTGTATAATATGATATAAACAGAGGATGAACTCTGAGGTGAGTTTGGGACTTTCTATATATTTTGGGATGTAATCCCAGTCGGCTCAATTATCCTGTAGATCCATATATATATATATATATATATATATATATATATATATAACTTACTGTACAGACATGGTATACATAAATTTGATGTTATAAGGACTATATTTGGTAGGGTAGTATAAGGGGGACTAGGGGAGAGAGGGTTGATTGGGGGGGTAATTTCTTTAAATACCTTCAGAGTAAAATATACTCTCTGTATATATGTATTCATTGTTTCCTGTTTAAGTTATTTTGTCTTTATTTTATTGCAATCACTGGTAAATAATTAAATAAAAGAAAGTTAAAAAAAAAACTGTTATGCCCTGCTTTATGCAGACAACCTCGTCCTGTACCATAGCGACAAGTCACTCGAATCAATCTCAGTCACCCTCACACTAAATTATGCCTCCACACACCAATGGTTCCTCATGAACAAACTCCTTGTTAATGTAAAAAAGATAAAGTACTTACAATAAGAGTCGGCACACAGTTGCTTTCAAAACAGATCCAAATTGATGGAAGGAGACGAATGTTGCCAGCAGATGTAAAACAGATAAATCCATTTATTAAATCCAAAGAAATGATCAAAAGCATACAGGACAACACCACAGTGGGTGGCTGACCCTTGCCCAGTGAAGTCTCCTGCTGAGACCGATAGTCTGCAGTCAAACATTTTTGCGCTAAAGAGTGATTTCTCAAGACTGGTGCCAGATAGCATTGCATGTCTAAGGCCCTGTCCACACTATGCCTCTGTAATGTTACAGAGTGCCCAAACCATTACCGAAACATCTTGCGTTTACACCTGTAATGTTACAGAAGGCATTTTTGTAACCATTGTTGAAATCACATATGAGGTGGTTTCAACAACAGTTATGAAACCAGTCCCGCCTCGGTAACATTATTGGTGGTAGTGTGGACGGGTGTTAACGGTCCTCTGCAGGGCCCATAGCGCAAGCTGCATTGTGGGATTGGGCACTGCAGCAACAGTCACCTGGTTCCCGAGGTGTAGACTGGCAGTACCGGTCTCCGTACCGGTCACCACTGCAGTGTGGACACAGTGTACAGCTCCCCGGCTGTAACGGTTTCTGTCCGTTACGGGGTCTGAGAGGTGTAGTGTGGACAGGGCCTAAAATACACAGCCATTAAAGTGACAGGATCACAAAGTGAGCAAGTGCTTATTATTCTTTAATTTGAATTGATAAAATTATTTGTTTATTTAAAAGTGCTATGCAATGAAAAACAAACATGCCAAAAGAGGTGCCTAGAATAAGAAACCCAGGCAAAGTGAAAATGAATGCAAAAATATAAAAAAGTTAAAACATTCTTAAAAAATACAGATTGATAATTGTGCTAAAAGTGACTAGCAAAAGGATATATGAAGCAAAGCTGCATAACTAGAGTAGTTTAGCTTAGTTTAAAATAGCTACGAGCAAATCGATGCACAGAACTAGGACCAATTAGCCCAAGATGGGAGGTCAAAAGGTCATATATAAATGTTTTTTTAGACATTTCAAAAATGCTTGTTTTATATATATACTGTATATATATATATATATATATATATATATGCTTCTATATTCAGAGGGAGGCAAAAAAACATGTACTAACTATAACAGTAAAAATTTTAGATATGCAATTATATCTGGCACCAGTCTTGAGAAAGCGCTCTTTAGCACGAAAACATTTGACTGTGGACTGTCAGTCTCAGTGTGAGAGACTTCACTGGGAAGGGGTCAGCCATCCACTGTGGTGGCATCCTGTATGTTTTTGATCATTTCTTTGGATTTAATAAATGGATTTATCTGTTTTACATCTGCTGGCAACACTCATCTCCTTCCATCAGTTTGGATCTGTTTGGGAAGCAACTGAGTGTCAACTCTTATTGAAAGTGCTTTAGCATTATTTCTGTTGGCACCATCCTGTATTGTGAGCCGCCTCTGCTGCATACATTTCAGTTTAGTATTTTTGGTGTTTCCTTTCTCTTCCTGCATCTATTTGCAACTTGTCCAGACAGTGCTATTTGTTCAAGCAATACAAAATGCAGGATAGAGAAAACAGGATCTCTCCTCCCCAGGCTTCTACAAATTTTGTGGACTCTTTTTTTTTTTTTCCCAAAAAGGTGAAACAAACCCTCTGCTTTCTGAGCAGTCACACAGTCATTCCTCAGCGGACATGGAACAGGTGGACATCAGTAATCAACCAATTCCAAACATTAAGATGGCCTTTCTAGCACTGGAACGTGTGGCCCTTAAGGTTTGATGCATGTACTGGCAGAAAGCTACTCTCTCTGCTTATTTAGCCAAAAACAGGCACCAACAGGACTTAGGTTTACCACTCAACCTGCTTTCAGCTTGGAGAGATGACTTATTGAAAGAATGGCAACAAAGAGTATTGGGCAACTCAGCTGATATAATACAATTCATTCTTATGGATGGCAATATTCAAAAAGAGGAACTTAAAAAAGAATTGATTGAAAAGGAAAAACTTTTTTTAAGCTTTTCAAACTGTCCTGAATTTTGGACCTATAAAGAACAACTAGATAACAATATTAGAAAACATGCTGAAAGGATCAAAAAAGTGAAATTAAACAAATTTGAGAGGGATAGAAAAGATTATCAAGACTATTTTTCGGCAAGATTACGTGTACCCATGTGACATTTATACAAGCGGATCTGAATCAGACACTACCAATGAAAATCAATCCAGCTATTTTTTAGACCTCAGCCAGGAGGAATTTCCTCCAAATCAGGAAGCCCTCCTTGCTTACAAAATACCCTCAGCCTTTTCCACACAGCCCAGTGCTCCAGCAGCAACATTAATGACCCATCACACCCCCACCCCAAATTTGCCCACACTGACTCCCATATCAGTAACCCCATCCCCACACAACACAGCTATCCTACCAGAACATCCTCTGAGAAGAAGCCCGAGGGTAGCCCGCTTCTGCATAGATGCACCAGGAGAGGGAACAGGGGAAGGGGTAGACAGAAATGTGGGCAGGGGGAGAGGTAGAGCCTGCACATAGAGGGGGCATACACAACAATGGATCAACATGGGACAAAAACACAGAGACAGAATGAAATGAGGGACTGTTATGGCCTGCAGGATAACCTACACATGAGCTTCAGAGGGGGGAGGAG
Organism: Neoceratodus forsteri; assembly: GCA_016271365.2. Taxonomy (NCBI): domain Eukaryota; kingdom Metazoa; phylum Chordata; order Ceratodontiformes; family Ceratodontidae; genus Neoceratodus; species Neoceratodus forsteri. The sequence continues at coordinate 867,218,379 of CM057455.1, forward strand.
GGAAGCGAGATACTGGTCCTAGATACCCACCTTAATTCCACCTCTGATATTAACTGTTTGGTCATTAACATCTCTGACTATGCTTTGTTTAATGAGGACATTTCTGTCATACAAAAAGGACTTTCCTTTATCCCCACAAAAGACCTTGATATCTTTGAAACAGCTGTGGACATTTATAAGATCACTTGACAGCTGCATTTAAAGGCTTTTTTTTTATAGAGACCAACACAATACAACATCTGAGACTAATACACAGGCTGATTTTTCCACAGTCAACCCAGAAACGGTACATGGAATTTTGAAATCTAAGTCTGTGTTTATTCCCTCACAGAATCATTCAATCCCTGTTTTTGAAAGAGCATGCATCAGGGATCTTGAGAATTTGGACATACCACCCGCCCACTACTACAACTGTACAAGAGCTGAAAAATGGCCATTACAAAATTTAAAGAAAAACCCTGATATCATCATAAAACCAGCTGATAAGGGTGGAGCCACTGTAGTATGGTCAAAATGTGATTATGAGGCAGAAATATTGAGTCAATTGAATGGCGTTGAATACTATCAAATTTTACATGATGACCACACACCCAGATTTAAAACAGAAATTGACATGATCCTGTATGGTGCCTTCATTGCTGACACTATTAATAAAGATACTTATGAATTCCTTTGTGTTAAACAACCTGTGAAGGCTGTCCTATATGGACTACCAAAGATTCATAAGAACTTGCACAAGCCACCAGCCAGGCCCATAGTAGCCGGCAATGGATCCCTAACAGAACCTTTGGCTATCTTTGTTGACAATTACTGTATATCAAACCAATAGCACAAAATTCTAGGTCATACCTCAGGGATAGCACTCATCTCTTGAATATTTTGGAAAATATGGAAATGGAACCAGATTTTTATCTTGTTACTATGGACAGTCGCACCTTGTATACCAATATTCCCCATCTAGAAGGACTCTGTGCACTAAGAGAAATCTAGTACAGCGAAACCTCTTTTTCTAAAAATCTTAATGAGCTATTATTGGATCTTACTGAAAAAGTCTTAACATGTAACACCTTCCTGTTTAAGGACAAGTTGTACCTCCAGATAAAAGACACGGCAATGGGGGCAGCGATGGCCCCCAATTATGCCATACTTTACCTTGCACTATGGGAAGGCGAGTATATTTACGACTCAGAGAAGAATAAATTTCTGGACAAAATCAATATATACAAAAGATGTATCAATGACTTGTTCTTTGTCTGGAAGGGCACAGAAAATGAACTTTACACGTTTGTACAGTATCTGGAAACATCGAACAAAAATTTACGGTTTGACGTGTCATTTGATCTACATCAAATTAACTTTTTTGATATCACTATTAGGAAGACAAATACTGGCAGCATCTTTACCATTATTTACAGTAAACAGACAGAACAAAATTCAGTTCTACATTTTAACAGCTGTCATCCTGCCCACATTACCAACAATATCCATGAGGGCCAATTCCTAAGATATAAAAGGAACTGCACTTCTGATTCAGAGTACAAGGTCCAGGCTTCTTGCCTCACAACAAGATTTCAAACCAGAGGGTACAACAATAAAATCTTACAAAAAGCCAAAGACAGAGTGCTAAAACTGATAGGAAAAGGTGCTACAGAAGAGCATAAACAAAAATGAATCAAAACCAGATGGGGACACTCCACTTTTTATCACTACTTTCATGTCCCATCACATTTAGTGAAAAACATCATCTCTAACAACTGGCACATCTGGAGACAGAAAGAAAACTTCAGACTGTTACCAACAAAGAACCAAAAACTGTTTATAGGAGAGCCAATGATATCAAGTGTAACCACCTTACAAATGGGGGTTCCCAAAAAAGTCTTCCTTGAGCATGCCTAAATGCTCACTGCCAGGCTGGTGTTCTGCGTTTTAGCAGTTTAAATGTATTGCCAGAGAGTGCATGTATAGCCTCTGTGTACTGTCTCTTTAAGAGCTGCCTGGATTGCAGTCATAATTAGTCTGAGAGGGAGCTCTGTTGGAAGATGTGCTTGTTTGATGATCATTTGTTAGAGTAGTAATAATATTGCAGTTTGTTCTAACCTGCCTTCTTTGCAGCATGGACAGTTCTGTTTGTTTCCATCATCTTGGTCCTGGACTGCAGAATAGGCCAATCAGTACATTTGGGACTCTAAAATGGAGCCTGCCTACAGGGGCTTGGTGGGGCCGAAACTTGTAGGAATTGTAGTTTTGGGCTTTTGGCACCTAAAATAACCTGGAGGGGGAGCCCTTGTTGTGACTGACAGACAGATCAGCCAACCGAACCTTTTGGATCTTGGGAAAAGTTCCACTCTGCTTGCAGTTTCAGTTAGATCTGAGTTGGGAAGTGAAGAAGTAACAGCTCGAGATAGTTCAAGCAGCAATCCATAGTGGATTTGCACAGGAGAACTGCAGAAAGGCCTGAGTTTGGCCTGCATGCCTGCCTGCTATTCCTGAGAGGGAACTTGTGCTTTTTTTTGTACTGAATCAGAATTTGGAGAGCAAGTTTAGCCACTGAATTGTGACCAGGCTTTAACCTGAAGAAGCCCAAAGATTTGCTAAATGCGATCAGCCTGTCAGGACTTCCAGCTACCTCTGAACTCCCAGATTGTGCAGAGACTCTGTAATTGTGACCAGAGAGACATTTGCCTGGTACAGTGGAATTTTCTTACATGTGAATGTGCTGTGTGCTTATAGAGGGTCGTGATTTGGTTCCCCACTGTGTGTCTGAACTGTGTTTTGCTTGCTGGAGGCAGTATCCACCTCCACAGACTGAATCTGTATCCATTTCCATTTGCCTGGGCCCTGCTACACTGGCCCAGCCAGAATACCTGCTATGCAGAGAAAGTCATCGACGAGAGACCGGCCTGGGGATCAGCCCCCTGCTCAATGCCTTGAACAGGAACGACACTTCGGTGATTTGTGTAGGCCGTGCTTCACTGGGCACTCCAGCTCAACAGCCTGCAGTCTTGATTTCATCCTGCCTGTGTCCAGTATTGGGTATCATGAGTAAACATCGGGGTAGCTCCCTGCAACAACAGCTAAATCTAAAAGTGTTGTCATCTGATTGTCTTGTTGTCTTTTCTTTCATGAACTGAGCCCTCTGGCTCCGGATTACAAATAGTGTGTGTTGTGCATATTGCTTTCTTCCATCAAAGTCCCCAACCAGCTGCAATGTTCCTGGCTAGCTCCCCATTTTCCTACCTGGGTACCCAGAGTACGTGACTGTGTAGGGACTCTGAACTGCATGCATAACTGTCTGATTAATATAGCTTTTAAGCAAATCAACCTGATTACGCCCTTCCCTTGTTCAATCCCCTGAATAAATCAGATTTAACTTTATTTGCATTTAACCTGACTGTGGTTCCAGTTTGTGCCAGAAGTATTGTACTGTTGCTATTTGCTGTGCTTAACCTTGTTTTACAGGGGGTCCCCAGGGTCAAGCTAGAGGAACCTGCCCTGGTGGTAAGTGCAAACAGTGTGGGTAATTGCCTGGTGAATAAGGGTCATTGTGAAAGTAATTATTGTATATTGTTCAGGCCACTAGAAGGAAAAGAGGGGGGTTACAGTGTCCTGGAGGGCTGTTCCCAGGTTAGCTTGACCACTAACAACCCTGATCTCCGGGTAGAGGCACCCGTTTCATTACCCATGCCCCTTAACATGCCACTAGCCAAGCAGGCAGGGGTAGTAGCTCTTGGGATAGCGCCTCCCAGGGGTTACACAAGGATGCCTTATTCCATAGCCTTTCTGGGATCCATCTGAAAATATTAAAAGAGGAAAAATTGGTACCAATGGAACACACAAGTGTGGAAATTGTTGCTATTGCAAATACATCAAAACGGGATCGACCTTTGAACATCCTATTACAAAACAGAGCTACAAAATCCAGGACTTCATTACATGCAACTCACAGAAAATCATCTACCTGGCCACATATAACTCATGCCCTGCATTGTATGTGAGAAAAACTAAAAGGAAACTTAAGGAAAGAATGGGCCAGTGCATCAGTAGCATACAAACACTGAATGGTATCAGTGCTTTGGCACAAAATTGCCAACAAAAAGGTAGCAATCACTGTTTCTGCTTTCAAGTGATCAAGAAAGTTACTCTTGGAATCAGGGGAGGAGACTTGGAAAACAAACTCCTCCAAAGAGAGACCTATTGGCAGTTCATACTCAAGACCAACGACTAGCCAGGACTCAATGAACAATTCCAGTTGAGACCTTATTTGTAAACCAGAGGACTAACACTGCCACCAAAGTCATTGTGACATGCTCTTTATAGTTGGTTTGACCTTCATATGAGCTTGCATTCATTCTTATATGTCATTTCAAGATATGTAACTCCATTTTTGACTTGGTTTTTATAACTTGCCATATTTATCCTTCTGCTGTTACAGTTAGTACATGTTTTTTTTGCCTCCCTCTAAATATTTAGGCTTATATATATATATATATATTTATAACAAGCATTTTTGAAATGTCTTAAAATTTTTTTTATCCATATATGACCTTTTCACCTCCCATCTTGGGCTTACTGATCCTAGTTTTGGGCATTAACTTGCTTGTAACTATGTATATTAGTATGATTCTCATATGAGTTTGCATCCATTCTTACAGTATATGCTATTTCTACATGTCTTTTCATATGACTGTGACTGAAATTTGCCATGTTTATCCTTTTACTTTTATAGTTAGTACATGCTTTTTTGCCTTCCTCTGAATATAGAGGCATTCATATATATATATATATATATATATATATATATACACACACACACACATATATATATATATATATATATATATATATATATATATATATATATTTATAACAAGCATTTTTGAAATGTGTAAAAAAGTTTATATATGACCTTTTGACCTCCAGTCTTGGGCTAATTAATCTTAGTTCTGGGCATCAATTTGCTTGTAGCTATTTTAAACCAAACTAAACCACTCTAGGTTTGTAGCTTTTCTTTTATCCTTTTGGCAGTCACTTTTAGCACAATTATCAATCTGTATTTGTAAGTATGTTTTAACTTTATTTATTTTTGCATTCATTTTCACTTTGGCCTGGGTTCCTTCTTCTATGCACCTCTTTTGGCATATCTGTTTTTCATTGCACAGCACTTTTAAATAAACAAATAATTTTATCTATTTAAATTAAATTATAATAAGCACTTGCTCACTTTGTGATCCTGTCACTTTAACAGCGGTGTATTTTAGACATGCAATACTATCTGGCACCAGTACTGATAAAAAGCTCTTTAGCACAAAAATGTTTGACTGCGGACGATCGGTCTCAGTGTGAGACTTCACTGGGGAGGGGTCAGCCATCTGCTTTGGTGGTGTCCTGTATACTTTTGATCGTTTCTTTGGATTTAATAAATGGATTTATCTATTTTACTTCTGCTGGTAAAGCTCATCTCCTTCCATCAATTTGGATCTGTTTGGAAAGCAACTGAGTGCCGACTCTCATTGTAAGTGCTTTAGCATTATTTCTGTTAGCATTGGCCTGTACTGTAAGCTGCCCCTGCTGCATACGTTTCAATGTAAAAAAAAAGATGAAAGCCATGGTCTTTGGCTCCAAACCTTTCCTAGCCAAGGTCACCAAATCCATCTCCTCCCTCCTGGTACTCACCCCATCGGGTCCCCTCCCCCCGGAAAAATGTTCTTACCTTCAAATATCTAGGTGTCACCCTTGACCCTTCCCTTACTTTTGCTGAACATATAAATAATACTGCATGGAAAATTCACCAAAAGTTAGGTGCTGCCTACCGTATCAAACAACTCTTACCCCCTGAATGCTCACCTTGCTATTGTGCAAGGGAACCTACTACCCCTCCTTGATTACTGCCCCCTGTCTACCCCTCTATGCCCACTACCCTATGCTCTCGACTGAATACAACTTCCAACTCTATCTGTTGCTTTGTTCTCCAAGTCCTCTATTCTATCCACCACTGTGTACTCTGTCAATCCCTAAGGTGGCTCCCACTACAAGTTCATTTTGATTACGCCTTGGGCTGCCTAGTGGACAGTGCACTCAGGAGCAAACAGCTGTCACTCTGCACGTCACTGTTAACAGATAGGTTGGTTTCTAGGAGCCTCAGGGCCTCCGCTGTCCCTCCACTTATAGTCTCAAGTACTACCACTGCTATGGGAAGTAAGGCCTTTTCTGTCTCTGCTTCATCCCTATGGAACAGGCTACTGTCGTCTGTTTACTTGTCCCCCTCCCACCTCTCCTTTAAATCTAACCTAAGATCATGGCTCATGACCGAATCCACTTGTAACTGTTTCCCTGCACAGTCATCATTTCAAAATCTGTCCCTGCCTTGCTTATCTCTGCTGTTCTATGTATCCTTGCTTCCTAGTATTGCTGCTCCCTTGTCCTGCCCTGCTCTCTCATCAGTCCCTGATGCGCTCTCTCTCTGACTCTGTCTCTCGACCTCTTAGGCATGTTAGCTTGTGTGAGTTGTATTTTTTGCCACATTTAGCATGTATCTACTGATGTATCTACTGGCATCTATTTGTGTAATGGCCTTGAATCCTCCTGTTTAGTGCATGTGTTCACCTTGTACTGCTTGATAGTTGCTTTGGATCTTTATTAGCTTAACCACATTGTATCTGTGATGTGATCATATCTTTGTATTCTCTGTATTTTACTACTTCTGTAGAATGTTTTCTGCCACCTGTGTGGCCCATGGTCATGACTGAAATCGGTCCTTTGGATCAGCTCATTCACCTGGTTACCAAAGACATTAAATAAATAAAATAAATAAATAAATTAATTAAATAAAGTAAATTCCCTGTCCATGTCCTCAGTCTGAGCAGGCAGCCTATACAACACCCCCAATCTCAGAGTCCTATCTTTCGAGTCCAGGAACTACAACCACATTGTCTGTGTCCTACTCTCCTTCCCCTCCTCCCTCGTACATCTAATGCCATCCCTTACATACACTGCCACTCCCCCCTTTCCCTCTGTCCTTCCTATATATTCTGTATCCTGTGATTGCCAGCTCCCAGTCCTGATGTTGGGTGGCCCAAGTCTCTATGAGGGCCGCAACATCCACAATCCCAACTGTAAAGAAAGCCTGCAAATCAACTATTATGTTCCCAGGCTCCTGGCATTCAGAGAGACTACCCTCCACCCAGTCCCCTTCCTTCCTCTATTCTGCTCCACCTCCTCTTGACAAATCCCCTGAGAACTACCTCCATAACCATCCCTGCTGTCATAGGGGGGACAGTTCGTTTGGATTCTCTGTCTGGTGTCTCTGCATACCGTCCACACACTTGCCTCACCCCTTACCTAGTTTAAAGTCACTCTTGATGCTATGTAGCCCCCCAGCTTCACCTTTAGGACACTCTGACCTGCCCTACTCAAATGCAGTCTGTCCTTTGCATACAGGTCACTGCTGGCCGAGGTGTTCCCCTAGTCCCCCACCAAACTAAACCCATTGGTTCGACACCACTTGCCTAACCAAGAATTGAACTCCCCTATCCTATCCTTTCTCACCCTCCTCACACTGAGTACTGGTAGCACTTCTGAGAAGGCTACTGACCTACCTGCCTCCTTACGCTACTTTCCCAGTTCCTTGAATCTCTCCTTTAGTACCCCTACCATACAGTCTCCCAAGTCATTTGTGCCCACATGCACCACCACATGTGGTTTCACTCTTCCGCCCCGAGACAACTGAGCAATACCTACCCCACCCTAGTTGCTGTCAGTCCCGGTTCTGATTCCACCCAGATGTGACTGTGCCTCTCCCCCTCCCTTCCCATCTGATCCCCTTCAGAATTGAATCCCCTATCACTAAAACTCCACCCCTACTCTCTCCACCGTTCACCTGTATCTTCCCATTCTCTCCCCCCATGAGCACTCTCCCGGCCATGGTCACCTGCACCCATGTCTGCCTCTCCTGCTGAGACCCCCATTTTCTCCTTGCCTTCCCCCTCAAGCTGCCTGATCTCCAACCTCATCTTCTCCCACATGGATTACTACTGCTACCATCACCCACCTTCCCACTGCTCCCTTCCCCACTCCCCTGAACCTCCCTCCTTCTCTCCACCCCTCCCCTAACCTTTCCCACCAACTACCCCCCATCCCCCAGCCCAGACTGCTCATCCATCCACCGCAAAAATTCCAGAACCACAGACATACTTGACGTGTTGATCCCTCCTGCTGTATTAGCAGCCCCCCCCGTAGGGGATAGTCACTCCTCCTGTCGGGGCCTCCACCCCCTCCCCTCCCCCCACCTACCTTCTGCAAACCAGCACCTCTCCAGGAGCCTAAGTGGCTTTCCTCTCTCTCCCCTCAAGAGCCCAGTTTCTTCCCTTACCCCCAACTCCTGAACTTGTGCCAGTTCAAACCCGTTCTTGAACTCCTGTCTACAAATCCTGCACTGCAACCTACACTCTCTTCTGCAAGTCTCTCTCTCCACAGCAGGCTCCGAACTCTGTTTCCTTCCCAGACAGCAGCACTGGTTCCTTAGCAGTCTGCCTGCTGAATCAAGCTGGGGTCAAACTGCCCATTGGATCCAAAACACAAGACTTGGGCTGGAAAGCCTTCCAGCAGTCTCTCTTGCCTCCTTCCACTCTTGGATCCAATTTGAATCTCCCATTGGCGGGCAAAACTTTAGCATTTATAGTCTTTCAGCAGTCCCTCTCTGATTGGCTGCTGCTTACCGGGGCACATTCAATGCTCTCTCTGACCCTATTCCAGCAGCCCCCTGTGTTTTGTAGTCCTGTGGGGACTGCCATCTTTGTTATTTATATCTTGCCCCAACACGCAACCCCATAATTTAGTATTTAAGCCCACTCATGGGCTAATAGTAACTTGTGCTGGCTTGCTTGCCCAACGCGAGCCCGGACACCTTTATCTTATCTGTGGGAGCCCCCTCTAACTCTGAGGGTCTTCTGAAACACATACCCCCCAAGTGCAACCTTTTTTTGCGCTTTCACTAATAGAGTTGTGGCTTCTTTAAATTTTTGGTTCCTTGGCGGTCGCACATGCGTAGTAAAGCATGGGCCCCCATGATTGTTTATATTTAGCAGTCTGGGCCTTTGCTACTCCCAGAACAGCTCCCAACTTCCTGAAAATGCCCAGAGGCACACAAACAACTACCCGACCTTGGACCCTCACTTTGCTTGGGCCGAGGAATGGGAGGAATGTTGGCGGTTGCAGCTGCGGAGTCAACGGGGGTGCCAGGATCTGTAGCCCTCCAGAGCCACTTGGAGACACCAGTGAAAGAGCGGGTCTGCAGCCACCATGTAAGGCCCAGTGAGGGGAGGCTTACATCCATAAATAGGGGTCAAAATTGGCACCGGACCACTAGCCAAATGCTGGTAGATTTTGTATTGGGCTAGTAAGATTTTATATAGAACCATAGGCAATGACAGTTGAAAAGGCTCACTGGTCCATCCAGTCTGCCTATTAACCCTACCAAACCTAGGACTTATTGTCCATACAAGGTTCTAACCCACACTATCTACCCCCATGCTCCCACCCTACCATTATCACCCTGAGCAACCACTAAACTCTTCATGGAAGTATATTTTGTAATAAAGAACTGAGGGTTCCATATTCAAAATGTTTGCACCAGTAAACAGGATGCAAAGTCTCATTTAGTGGACACAAATGTTTAGCCCTCACTGGATTGGATGACTTTAGTGACTGCTTTGCACAACCCCCCCACTGCACTTACAAAATGGTTTGTAAATATCAAACTAAAGGGTGCTGGGGTGGGGGTGGGGACACTGTGCACTGCATATGGCATCTGTGTACATTAAAATGACCCACATCCTGGAGACAGTTCTTCCTGCTTCCATAAAGAGCTTAATGGGTATGCATTAAGTTCTTCACACTCCCTACTGAAGACCAGGGATGGTTGATGGGGTCATGGTGATTTACTTTTATTCACAGGGACCAGTACACCAGAAACCACGGATGCTTATGAGATGCCTTGGAATGTACTCCAGGTGACAGTATGGGTTGCAGACTTGCAGTCTGCTGGTCTGACTAGGGCCTTGGGGACTGGTAAGTGGGTGGGCGAGGATTGCCAATTAACATGGACAACTAGGGAACCAGTTGCAGCATAGGTACTGGAGTCACAGATAGACTGTGATGGATATTGGAGGGGTACCATGGCTATTCTCTGGGGCCCTCCAGCATCACTACCTCACCTGTTGTACAGGCACCCCAATACTTAAAATGTGACCACAGTATGAGAGCCCCATCTGAGCTGCTATGGGAGTGTAATGTCTGAAGCTTGTAATTGTATCCTGTTGTGACTATCCCTGTATAGCCAGTTTCACTGTTTGTATTGTCTTTGTTTCCTCTTGGACAGTATTATTTCTTACCTCCCCCACTGCATCTGTAAATGAAATTCGTACTGTACCTCTATATGTTTACCTGGTGAAACAATTTAAAAAAATAAATAAGTTTGTGCCTTCACACATGGTTGGGTTCATCTCTATGAGCAAAAGAGGAGGTGGCAACATAAAAAATGACTCTGAGTCACAGACATGTGTACAAACTGGTGAAGTTGTACATCACGGTATGTTGAACAAATAACCTGTCACGATAGGTATGGTTAAAAAAACATATTACATATTTTATTTATAAAAACATAGAAACATAGATTTTGACAGCAGATAAGGACTGCCTGGCCCACCTAGTCTGCCTATTTCCCCTACCTACTTAAACTCCAGATCCTAAATGATCAGCAGCTTACCCTCTCTTTCCTATCACTAGGGTTATCTTCTGTCTATCTCATGCATTCTTGAACTCACTGTCTTATTTATTTACTAATTTCACTTATTTTATGTAATTAATTATATATATATATATATATATATATACAGTCATGGCCAAAAATATTGACGCCCCCTTGCACTTTTTCAAATAACTCACAATTTCCTCTAAACATAAGTTGAAATTAACAACAGTACAGTATTTGGTCTCCACAATTCTTTATTTCTCTGTTAATATTACAGAACCTTTGTTTTTGATTCAGAATTTAATATATCCTTTTAAATCAGAAAATGAAAAGAAATGGCATTGACAAAATTATTGACACCCTAGACTTAATATTTGGTAGCACAGCCTTTGGTCAAAATAACTGCAATCAACCACTTCCTATAGCTATGGATGAGCTTCTAGCACCTCTCTACTGGCAGTTTGGCCCACTCTTCTTGTGCAAACTGCTCCAGTTCTCCCAGATTTGAAGGGTGCCTTCTCTCAACTGCTGTTTTCAGATCTCTCCACAGGTTTTCAATGGGATTTAGATCTGGACTCATTGCTGGCCACTTCAGAACAGTCCAGCGTCTTGTCTTGAACCATTCCAGGTGCTTTTTGAAGTGTGTTTGGGGTCATTGTCCTGCTGGAAGACCCATGACCTTCGACGGAGACCCAGTTTTCTGACACTGGGTTCAACACTGCGCTCCAAAATGGCCTGGTAATCTCCAGATTTCATGATGCTATGCACATGTTCAAGGCACCCAGAGCCAGAGGCAGCACAGCAACACCAAAACATCACTGAACCGCCTCCATGTTTGACTGTAGGGAAGGTGTTCTTTTCTTTGAAGGCTTCATTTTGTTTTCTGTAAACATAGAGATGATGTGCTTTACCAAAAAGCTCTAATTTGGTCTCATCTGTCCACAGGACATTCTTCCAGAAGGATTTTGGCTTGTTCAGGTGTGTTTAGGAAAACCCCAGTTGGGCTTTCTTATGTCTCTCTCTCAGCAGTGGAGTCCTCCTGGGCCTCCTACCATATAACCCCCTTTCATTGAGTTGGCGATGGATGGTGTGAGTTGAAACTGTCATCCCTTGTGTCTGAAGGTCAACTTGAATCTGTTTGGCAGTTGATCGAGGTGCTTTCTCCACCATTCGAACAATCCTGCGCTGCAATCTTCGATCAAGTTTTCTCTTGCGTCCACGTCCAGGGAGGTTGACTACAGTGCCATGGGCCTTAACCATCCTGATAACATTACGTACGGTGGAAACAGGAACATCAAGGTCTCTGGAGATTGATTTGTAGCCTTAAGATTGTCCATGCTTGGCTACAGTCTTCTGTCTGACCTCCTCAGACAATTCTCTGGCTGTCTTTCTTTTCTCCATGCTCATTGCGTACACAGTGACACAAAACAGGAGAATGAGTCCTTTTCTCTATTCAAACTGGTTGAATGAGTGAGTTTTATATTGCAGGCACCTGCAACTCACCACAGGTGAGTTCAATTCCAAGGTGAAGGAGAATCACCTGCTTGAAATCTAATTATTTCTAACTACTTCTAAAAGGTGCCAATAATTTTGTCCGGGCCATTTAAGGATTTCTGTGTGGAATAAGCTAAGACTTAGTAATTTTTTCTGCTTTTTGTGTTTTATTCCACTGCAAACCAAAGAAGTACGTATGTGGATACCAAAATATTTTTTAATGTCAACAATTTTCTGGAAGGAGTGGTGCATTATTAGAAAAAACTGCAAGGGCGCCAATATTTTTGGCCACAACTGTATATACACACACACACACATACACACACACACACACACACACACACACACGTAGCTAGATCCCGAGATCAGTAGATGATCTCAGAAATTTTGAGCAGACTAGATGGACCATTGGTCTCCTTCTGCCGTCATTTTCTATGTTTCTGTGTTTCTAAATAAGTTTTTTAAGATGCCTGTCATGATAGGTTATTTGTTCAGCACACCATGATGCCCAGTTTCACCAATTTGTCATTTCTATGGGCCCATTTGGCTGCAGCAGTGGAGTCACAGTGGGGGACTGTGTACCTGAGTTAGACATCTCGGGGCGGGATTTTCAAAGCGCTGAACACAGCATTTACATTCATATTTCAGATGCGTGTTGCAGCCATGCAAATGCATCTTGATGAGTGCATTCTGTTCTCATACATCCTGATGAATTTGTAACAGTTTCTCCCATTTAGGACACTTTTGGCCGCAATTGCAGTACTTGAGTCCCTTGTTTGCATGCACCTGCAGTACTTGCATCATAAAGTAAGACCACATTTTTTGGTCTAACTTACCAGACAGAAGTGAACAAATGTGACTGAAAAATTGACACAAAGCTCTTGAAATCCCCCCCCAACCCTGTTTTCAGTTTGGCCCTCTTTAAAATATAGGGCACTGAACGACTTCAAATTCTAATTTGTTTTGGAAAACTTGTGTAATTAATTTCAGCTGATGCTGGCTGTAATTCTTTCTTCTGGTGAGTAAAACTCCCATTGTGAATTATGACATTCATGTGTCTAAGCTGGTAAGCTATCACTGCATATGTCATGACAAGTATTTTATCTCTAATTGTCCTTTCCTTCCATAAAGTAAAAATGGACAATACTTAGTCTAGTATTCAGGTGTCTCCACGCCTCCATTCTTCTTTTTTTTTTACTTTACTATGCTTTTTGGTCCCTACCCAGCCATCAGGATCTGCTCTGGTCATGGATTCCCTTGCCTGCACCTCCGGATATGCCCACACTCACCCTGTCATCCAGAGATCAGGGTCGTGGCACAAACTCCCCCGTATCGGTCCGCGCTACAATTGTCTGGTCAGGGAGCCAGTCCAGAGGCTGATTAGGGCACCAGGGGCAGAACTTCGTAGAGACAGCCAGGCATGGGATGTTTTTCTCCCCTGTGAGCAGGGTCAGGGACATGCAGTGATGACCAGCTTCCGCCCCGCCCCTGAGTTCAATTTGGCGTTGATGCTTGCGGTGAACCCAGTCTCTGCTAGGTGTCGCCGTGGCACCGAGCACACAGAACCCCCTCTCCCTGGAGAAGGAGAGCAGTCCGAGGATGCTCAATCCTCTCCCCTCTGGCCGGCCATCTGACAACCAGGGTCCGCTCCCAAACCTGGGTCGCTGGCGCCGCAAGTGAAAATCCAACTGCTGCGCTGGCGGGTCAGCCTGCCTCCATTCTTCTTGAAACTGGGTCTATTCATCTGTTCAGCTGGGAACATTCTTAAGAGGAGCAGGTCCTAAGTAAGGAGCTCATATTGTAAGAACAACACTTCAAGACTTGAGGGGAAAAATGAGCTGATGCACTGAACTGGGGCCCAATATTAATTTTATTTAACCACTTGAGCTATAATTAACCCTGTTCAGGTGGAAATCTCCCATCCACAATACAAACAACTGGCCTGTTTTGCAGGACCACAAACCCCTGTTTTACAGAAGCACTGGGAACTGTGTAGGTTGCCCCCCCCCCCCCATACACACACACCAACACACAGTAGTGTCATTTCACCAGAATCATAGGGGTTGCAAAATCCCATTTCAGCAGAATCCTACAGGTTGCAAAGCTCATTCACCCATCAATTGTACTTGAATAAATGCTAGGGAAACCGTCAATTGTTTTAGGGTTTTATAGAGGTTGCAGCAGACATCATAAGGGTTGCAAAGAAATCATAGGGGTTTTAACAGCAGTCCCTGGTTACCCCTAAACAATGCCCCTGCACACACACTGGACAGTTATTGATAATGGTTAACTTTTCAAACAAAAAGTTTAAGGCCATTTAAGCCCATATAGGGCTTGACATACTGTTGCTCTGATCCACGAGGCCACAGACTGTAAACAGGTATCCCTAAACAAGATATTTAAAATCTTGCATCCACCAATATTTTGGAAGCATGCAGGATGCTAGAACATCTTTTAGAACGGGAACTGTGGCAGCACACTTCCACAATGGGACAAATACTGCCAAAATGCAGGTCCAAATTATTGCAAATTTCAACAGACCTTTGAATATGGCCCCAAGACATCTGAGCAAGACTCTGGCTGATCACTAATGGACACTTATTTTGTAATAAAAATAAAGGATTTCAATCAATAGTATATTTATGACCTGCTTAATTGAGCTGTTTCAGTCAATACAAATTCTGAATTATTTTATACTACAGCAGAACTCATTTCTAGGTGGGACCTGGGGAGGGGGACTACAAAAGTGAGTGCAAAATCAAACAGTAAAGTGACAATGACAGGTGTGAGTACATAAACAGTGAAATGCAAACACAAGAAACAAATTGCAGAAATAAAACAATTTAAAAACATTGCTTACAAATGTGAAATTAGGATTGATGAAAGTGAGATGCAGCAGGCTCATGAGGCGAGGAAGAAGAAGACAGTGAAAGAAGAAGGCATTCTGTGCTCCTTCTAAGACACTTAGGAGTTGGCTGGAAATTTATACAGTATTATGTGGAAAAAAAAAAGTTATGCAAGTTCAGAGAGCTGAACTTAGAATCAGCCAACATACCAGACGCCCAAGTGGTTCTTGCTTCTGCCTTTGCGTTATCATCACTCAGTGTGCTGTTTTCTTTTCCTTTCTGGCTACCCCTTGTCCTCTGGTTTCTGGAGCTGTACTGGTACTGTACCACAGTGAATGACATTACGAGGGGATCAGCTACAGCTCAGGAATATCCCTCCCACATAATTAAATGAGGATTAGAGTCAGCAATGCTCAGTAGCCACTTACGTAAATTGGAACAGCACTTTTTTTGAAGCAGGGATTTCAAATGCAGGCACTGCTCACTGGGAGGTGTAAAAGATCTAAGTATTCCCTTTTAGATGAGTCATGCTTTTGAACATCCATATAGCAGACAATATAACTCTACATTTCCTTTTATGCAATGCCAGCTTATATTTATAAACTATTAATAAAGCCACTTTTTATCATAACTGGCTCTTAGAATACATAAACGATGCATTACATTAAGTAATCCCCTAACAACCTTCGTTTCCATGGTACTGTAACAAATGTTTGTGTTACAGTGAATCAAACTGTAATTCAATTTAATATTGCTCCATATAGCAACTGGTTTGGTCCATTGCACCCTCCTGATGTGATCTAAATTTGTTTGGCTGCTAAGATATAAGCAATTAGCACACTGAAGTGCAAACAGTTAAATCCATAATGCATTTTTTTTAATCAATACTTCCCCTCCTGACATCTCTCTGGATGGTGACCACCCCCAACACTACCACTGACCCATCTGATGGACTTACAGATTTCCCACCTGGAGGGTGTCATGCCACCTTGGGACATGTGGGGATGGTGTGGAAGAAGTAGAGCATCCATTTTCTCCATTTTTTTTTTCTCCTGGGACCTCAGCATACAATGACCTAGAGCACTATTTTCCATCAATGTTTTCCCACCATGACACCCTTCTAGATGACGACTCCTTCCCCCCACCACCTGGTTGACTTATAGATTAACCACCTGGAGGATGGCATACCACCGAGGCTCATGCAGTGCCTGGTGGGAGTGATGGGCATCTGGGGGATTTTCCTTTGTTTTCTCCCCTGGGATGTTGGCGTGCAATGATGTGGAGTGTCTGCTAATGCCCCCCACGTTCTGCTGCTCCCACTGGCACTGCAACCTGGCCTCCTCCAGGTGGCAGTTAGATAGCACAACACAGGCAGTCCCCTCTCCAATGCAGGAGAGCTGTCTTAAGGACACTCAATCCTCCCTCACCCAGCCGACAGCTGGTAATCCGAGTCAGTTCCCAAACCTGGGTTGCTGGCATGGTGGCAAGTAAGGTTCCAGAACCTCAAACTTCTGCACCACTGGGCCAGCTTCCATAACATTTTCTCATTTGAAAAAGCAGTTTGCTTTGATCTCATTTTTTATGCATCTCAGAAATTCACTAAACTATTACTGTACTTCAAACTTTTAATTGCTGAAAAAAAAAGGAAATGCTTGCTTTTCCTTTATACTGTTGATCTTTCCCGTAAAAGATGTTGAGGTTGAAACAGATTGTAACTTTATTTTCTACTTTCAGAGTGCATTAAATTTAACATCTTGTTTTATCTGCCACCCACAACCTAACAGAGCATCCTGATTGCTTGTTCTTCTTTTAGCTGGTATAAAGGTAGGGTGTGTCACTATTGGATGGTTGGTTGATTTGAAATTTGGTAACTAGGAAAAGCAGATTGAGCCAAGGCTAATTTCCATGTGTGAACTGGGGAAGAGAGAACAAATGATACAAAGTACCAATGAAAGTAACAAGGCACTATAATGGAGTACATAAGATTACACAAATTATGAAATCAGGTACAGTTATATACTATAACTGGTATAATATATGTGATGATTATAGATTGAATGCAGCGCTAGGGCAAAACTCAAATATAGGAGAATATGGTTGGGAAAAACAATAGAATGTTCAAAAAGGGCAAAAATGCATCACAAAATAAATACAAGTTGTGTATTATGCACCATGGATAGATAATTTTATAATTACTGGTGCAAATTTTTCTCTATGGGAAAAAGCAGTTGATATTTCCTGTAATAACTAGTCAGTTGATACGACTTTCACGCGCACACATGATGTCGGCGCGAGGGTTAGAACACACACAAGTAAACAGAAAGCGCGACAGTCAAAACAGTATTTTTTCACCAACCTGTAAGCACATCCTCATCATCAGCGTCTGCACACACCTCCCAAAATCGGAAAATCTGTAAAAAATAAAAAGTAATGGATAGTATAATGACTCGTTTCACAAACCCTCAAGGTGAACAAAGAGAGCGTTTTATACAAGAACAAGGAAATGCAAACACTATGCGCAAAACAGATAGCGACATCCTCCTTTCTTTAGCTACCCAGTGAAACAGGTCAGACTATAGATCTAAAAACTATCAAAATGCCGCAACTACATGAATTAATAGCAAACTTCGTTTTTTGTGTAAAAAAATGATGGCACAGAATATGAGCCCAGCTCCATCCGTGGCATTGTTGCATCAATTGACAGGTACCTAGTGAAAGAGCACTACCCGCACTCCATTTTCAAAGGTATACAGACAGATTTTATGGAAACCAAGCGTACCTTGAGCGCTAAATTAAAACACCTCAAGAAGATGGGCAAAGGTAACAGGCCACTGAAATCACAAGCAATAACAGATGAGGACATTAACCTTTTGTACAGTTCGGGGACAATAAACACAACCACTCCCACTGGACTACTGAACTTCCTATTTTTTAACACAGGCATTCAGTTTGCCTTGAGAACCAAGGAACACTATGACTTGCAATGGGGGGGCCATAACTGAAGGTATCGACACTGAAGGGAATAATATTTTAGAATATTCTGAGCAGCAAACAAAGACCCGATCGGGCGATAATCCAAGGGACGTTAGACCAGTAAAACCACGTTTGTACCAAAACGTAACAAACCCAGAGAGAGACACCATCAGGGCATATGAAATTTACAAAAAAAAAAACAGGCCCCAATTTTGCTTATCAGAACAGTCTCCCTTCTATCTAGCACCCAACACAAACGCAGCCCAGGGATCACTTTGGTTCAGGAATATGAATGTGGGCATGAACAAACTCAGAACAATAATGTCCACAATGAAAACTGCTGCAGGCATAGCTAACTGTAAACGAATAACAAACCATTCAACCCATAAAACCTCGATACAGAGGTTAATAGACTGTGATGTGCCCCCCACCGAGGTGCAACAAATCTCTGGCCATCGAAACCTGCAGAGCATAAATAACTATTCAATCCTGTCAGAAAAGAAACAGCATAAAATATCAAGTCTCCTACAGTACCTACCTGAGACACAAGAAAACCAGCAGCCCTCAACATCTACTTGTCTGTTCACAAACCCCAATAGTGGTCAAATGAATCTAAAAGAAATCACAAAAGCAAACTGTCTTCAAACAATATTTGGTCCAAACTGCATGATCAACCAGTGGGTGTCAATAAATTTCTACCATGCAGCTCCCGAAGAAAGAAGCAAAATCAACCGAAGGCGTCCAGTAATTGAATCAGATTAAGACTAGAGGTACGTAGCTAGTGACACTGTACAATCCATATGTTAATTAGTTGCCTCCTAGAGTAAAAAAAAGCAAAACAAAAGTGAAAACAGAGATTTAACATTGATATCCGTTAGAATCTATCTGAGATTTTCAACACTGTCCCTTAATTCATTTCAGGGACTTCAACATATGACCTCCATATCCATGGCAACGAACTGTCGTGCAGCAACTGACACTGAGCACACGGAGATACGAACTTCCCACGGAGGACTCAGCTCTGTAGTTTATATTTAGATTGAAGTAACATGCTGCATGTACAAACATTACAAATGGAGCTCCGTTTTTTTTTTCACCAATGATATTAATTTAGCGTTTGTCTGTTTTTTCAATAAACTTGCACAGATTTAATTTCAAAAGTAGCCACTGAGCATTTCCATGTGATGCATCGCTTGAAACCTCCTAATACAGATCTTATTTATGTCAGTTGTGTTTGTAATAACTAAGTAAAATAAATAAAAAAATGCTTATTTTCTGAAATAAGTTGTGTTGCACATTATGACTATGTCTACTGTTTCTACATGCCTTAACTTTATCAGAGGATAAAAATTTGCACCAGCAATTATATAAAATAAGACAGGGTCCTGAACATTATGAAATTTGATGCACCTGGTGAGGATGCATTGATAAACTCCTCGAGCTTCGCTCTCGGGGTTTAATGATGCATCCCTCACCTCGGGTGTGCATTAAATTTTCATAATGTTCAGGACCCCATGCATTATTCTCTATATATAGCATGGTGGCTAGATAATTGATGTTGGTTTTAATTTTGTGTTCTGTGAATATTTTAAAATTGTTGTATTTATTTTGATTGTGAACCACTCCAAGTCCCTGGAAAGGGGCGCTATAGAAATAAAGTATCTGTCTGTCTGTCTGTCTGTCCATCTATCTATCTATCTATCTATCTATCTATCTATCTATCTATCTATCTACCACACTGTGCATGATAGGAGACTGTGTAAAATACTGCAGATAATTGCTAGTAGTTATGATGAAGTGGCAAGGCATCCTATATCACTAGCTATGACGCCACCTTTTATCCATAATATGTACAGCTACATGTACGTTTTGTCCAGCAGCTCAACCAAGATGTAGCCATAGTATGTGTTTGTAGTATCGAGGTCACTGACAAAGTTGTTGCTGGTGAACTTCAAGGGTGGCAGGGTGGATGCAATTACCAGACACAGTGCATGGAGCAACAGACAAACCCAGCATGGCATAACAGACAAACCTGGCAGTTGGGCCTGATGGGCCATTTTTCTCTTAAAAGACACTGCAGAAGAGAACCTGTTACTCTACATACAATATCAGTGGTCAGGTGTGTTGTGTCAACTGCTGAGTATGACAAAACATGTGAAAGGGAACATGCAACAGTATCTCTCAGCTTGAGTACAGCCTGGTTCAAAAATATATACAGTAAGGAGCTTTCTATTTCACAATCTGCATACTCCCACCACTTTCTTTCCTCCTCCGTAAGCACTCTGTTCATGTCTGCTGCTTCACATAATCATCCACTCCCTTCCTTCCTCCCTCTCAGTTACATCCCATGGTCTCCATCCTCAACCATCTTTCCCACCCCCACCATCCCCTCCTCCTCCAGACTCCCTCTAGGGTAGCCCCTGCACCCTATTTCCCCCACCCCTACCCCTCCCTACTTTGCTGCTCCAACCCCTCTGCTTCCTCCCCCCTCTTTCTTTTCTCCCCTTTTTTCTCCTTTTTCAGCCTGAACCTGTCCCCTTGCAGGGTTAGCATCCTGAAGTGGAATAACTCTTGGCTTACCCCCTTTTTTCCCCACCTCTTACCCCCCCACTACTCCCCTTCCCTTACTACTTCCTCTCTATACTCCTCTTCTCCTCTTCTTTCTGCCAGGTTCAGTCCCCTTGCAGGGTTCTCAGCATCCTGAAGGGGAATAGTTCTATGGCTTACACCCTATTTTCCACACCTCCTACCCCCAACTACTCCCCCTCCCCACCGCTTCCCCATTATACTCCTTTATCCCCTTCTTTCTGTCAGGTCCTGTTCTCTTGCAGGGTTCTCAGCATCCTGAAGGGGAATAGCTTTTTGGACGGCCTACTTCCCTCCCTCCTCACCTTTCCCTTCTGGGTCCCGATCCCTTGCGGGGTTCTCAGCATCCTCTGGGGGGTATAGTTCTTGGCTTGCCCCACCTCTTCCCCTCCTACCTTACCCCCTCCTGTGCTGGGTCCTGTCCCCTTTGCAGGGTTCTCTGCATACTGAAGGGGATATAGCTCCTGGACTGCCCCTCCTCTCCCCCTCTTACCCTTTTCTCCCCCTCTCTGTCCTACTTCACTGTGGGTTTGGTTCTTGGCCTGCCCCTCCTCCATCCCTCCCTCTTCCCCTTCTTCTCCCCCCATGTCTTGTGGTTACTCCTCCACTTTTTTCTCATTCCTTACTAGCACTTAGTAACCTTGTTTTAGCTCTATTCAACACTTAGTAATCTGTGTGCTCAGACTGCCACTATGTTCTCCACCTGGCCTCTACCCTTGCAGGTTACCAAGTCCTGTAATTGCTACTATATACAGTATGTGTATCTGCTTATTGTACTGTTTTACCCTGGTACATCTCACTGTTTGTTTCCCATCTCTGTACTCTGGAATATTACACCATCTTCTATAGGTTTCTGTCTATTGCCTAGATTTGAAATGTATTGTATTAGTTCCTCTGTATGTATTTGAATTTGCACTGTATGTATTTTATTCTTCCCCTGTTTTACGCATCCAATCCCATATGTAACCCTCCCCCCAGGATGCTTCTGGAAACGAGCTGTTTACAGCTCATGTTGTCTTTTCTGGTGAAACCTTTTCAAATAAATAAAAATAAAATTTCGAGCAAGCCACTAGCAGCAGCTTCCTGAAGTCTGTATTCGCCATGAAAGAATGACAAGAGATCAGCTGACAGCTGCGGCAGCATGAGGCTCTCTGAACACTGTGTGATTATGGTGAAACCTCATGAAACAAATCAATGACTGCACTGTTGCTGGCTGATAAAATACAGTACCTTTTTGTGATGAGGAGTTCACCATGCTTTTCCACTAGCGGTACGTGATAGAGCCCCACAACCAAAGGGTGACTCAGTTTGTGAATAAAAAATAGTGCTGGTTATTTCTCTCAATTTCTCAGATATGCCTATAGCATTATTGGTTGTTTCCTTGTAAGTTTCCTCCTCCTCTTGTTCCTCTGCCCTCACTGCCAATACGCCACAGTCAAAAGGTGCTCCTGGTACCATACCTTCAGCAGCCCTGTTTTGGTGTTGAGCCCAGATTGACAGATGATTATGTTTAATGTAGGTGTGCCACTCACCAATGCCAAAAATGTGATCCCTTTTCACCTCAGCTGACATGGGTCGGGCATCTTTGGCATATTGCACAACTGTCATCTGAAGGATCAATAATGAAATGGTCTCAGACAGTGGATTTGGGTGTGCTGTGGTAACTCACTGTGGTGGGAGCTGGGGGTAATGGCTCCTATACTAATTCTATGGTTGAATAACTTATGTCTAAATTTGTGATGTCCAGGACTGACTGGGTTTGCCACTGCACTGATACTGAATGGGGCATGGGCTACTTGGAGTACCTCAAGGATCTGCAAGCACTCCAGCCTTATTATGCCACTGGGACACTATAAATGCTTCAGTGGCTATCCCTGCCTTGTAGGCTTGATGACATTAAGGGGCCTGGATCCTTTTATCTCCATCTTGAGGGGGCTTGTATCCATGGTTTAGACAGAACATAGTGTAGTGCCTTCATCCTGAGAAGGGTTAAAGTGGTTCTTGATTAAGTATGATATAACTCTCTGGGTGTGCAATACCTGCCAACCTTCTCACGAGATCACACACCCCGCAAACCAACACACTGCAGTGACAGTCCACACAAAGCATTTATACTTTCAAGTAAATAGTAGTCAGATAAGTTATTTAAACAACAAAACAAAGGGTTTTGTTTAGGATCAGGCTTCAGATCCTAAATGAGGAAAAAGGCCTGGTTAGCAGCAATGAAGCAGGGTAGTACAGTGTTCTGTGGATGGTCACCTGTGCCCTCCAGGATATGCTCTTCAATGCCCTCCCAGATGTAGCTATTCACTGGGAAATCAACAGCTCTGACTGGTGGATTGTGCTGTCGGTCACTTTGGGCAGTCATGGAGGTCTGTCATGTGACAGTCGATAGGCAGCTGTAAGGGCACCTGAGTTAATTAGGTCCATCTCAAGTCCAGGACTTCAACCATCAAGGTGGTAGGGCAGTGTGACAAAGCAGTGAATAGGGCCAGTGTGATGCCAGGATGCACAGAGAGAAGTATCTAGAGGGTTTAGAGATGAGGCAGTCAGTTGTGCTGACTGTGGGGCACTCTTCTCAAGGGACAGGCTCTGGAGGAGGGGCTCCAAGGCCAACTGGTGGTAGCAAGGGTAGAAATATCTCAGCTGTGTCATCAGCTCAGCAGGAGCCCAACCCCTACAGCCCCATTCCCTCAGAGATCCACTGGTCCAAGACGGTGGAGAATGGTGGGGATGGGGAGGGGAAGTAGGGTTATCCATAAGGAGGTTATCACAGCCCCTCACCATCCAGACGGCAAATAGCTTTGCACCCCTAGAGGATGTTCAGGCACCTGACTCCTGCTGGGGGTCTTTGAGAAGTCGATGGGAAAGGGTAAGGCAACGAGTTGACACCCAAGGGGAGCAAGTCTTCCAGGAGAGTCTAATTGGTGGAGGACTCAACGATTGGGGGGTAGAGAGGGTGGTGGAGGGGGATTGATGGGAGGGGGATGGTCTGGTGCCCTCCAGGGGCATCTACCATCTGAGACTTAGACAGGATAGGGAGGATGGTGGAGTGGGAGCAGGGGGAGCTAGGGGTGCTGGTACGGCTGGGAACCAATGATCTGGTGTGCCAGTCAGTGGAGATGGTGAAGTGGAACTTTCATAGACTGGGGGACAGACTGGCAGCACACTCAGCCTCCCTGACTTTTTCTAAAGTCCTCCTTGTATGTGGTAGGGAGGGGAAGCAGGATAGGATAAGGAGGGAGGTGATAGAGGAGTTTAACAAATGGCTTAAGGTGTAGTGTAAGGATAAGGGGTACCACTCTGTTGGGGACTGGTCGGACTTCTGGGACAGTCGGCTCTTCGAGGGTGATGGACTTCACCTGATATAGTTCTGTGCACTGGGGAAGAAGTCTGATGTCTATATTGGACATTTAAACTGACTGTGAGAGAGACTGGGTATAGAGAAGCCTCAATAGCAGGGAAGAGGAGGGGGGCTGTAGCTAGTAATCCCCACATTTGGGGACTTGTAGCAGCATAGCAAGTACAAAGAAAGCTGTAGCCCATACTGGACTAGGTGAAGAGACTTTGCAGAGGGGAACCCAAAGGAGATGTGAAACACAAGGGTAATAGCAGGGCTGGATCAGGGGTCAGACAGAAGGGATATGCCGTGATGCCAGTTGCCTAAGTAATAAAATCAGTGAGCTCTAGGTGCCAATGGCAGACACTGAGGTGGACACTGTGGCCATAACAGAAACATGGGATTGGAAAATAATGACTGGGAACTGATGGTCCCAGGGTATTCGATGCTCAGGAGGGAATAGAGGAAAAGGTGGTGGGGGAGGAGTAGCCCTTTATATCAAAGAGTACATAGAGATGCTGGAAGATGGGTGCATTGGGATAGTAATGGGGAGGCTGAGTCACTGTGGGTGCACCACAGTAGCCTCAGGCAAGAAACTGCACTTGGGGGTGATCTACAGACTGCAAGGGCAAATGGAGGAGAGGGACAAAGAACTCAGGGAGGAACTGGAAAGAGAGATAGCTAAGGGGGAGGTAGTGAGTGCTACTGTGATTCTGATAAAGTGCTTCTATGACATTATTTTGGGTTTTTTTGCTTTGATTTTGGTGTGAGGAGAGTGCTTTTCTGACTTGGATTTGATGATTAAAAGGTTGAAGTATGTGAATAACACCTAAATAGGGAAGCCCATTAACAGACAATTAAAAGCTGATTAGCAAGGCAGCTAGAGGCAGTGTCAGTAAAACTGGCCCAGTCATTCCACACTTCACAGCGAAACTGAGGGAAAAAGTATGCATTTGAAGGGGATCCATTATGCATTTAACAGGCCTGTTATGCATAGGAAGAATGGCGAAAAAAATCAGGACTTGGAAAGTCCATGCATTTATGTGGGCTATGCATTTATCAGGTATGCCTTTAAATGGGATGCACTATATTAGTGAAGAAAAGAAGAAAGGAGGAGGAATTGTGAGGTTAACAGAGGGGGATAGAGTGACTGAGGTGGATGGGCAAAATGCTGCTGTCCTTAGAGATTACTTTTGCTCAGTTTTCACCAGGAAGGATGGTGGGCTCTTACCAGAGAGTGGCATCAAGCAGCCATTAAGGGGGTCCCAGAGATTAGGCAGCCAGCATTTATTAGCAAAAGGGTCCTGAAAGGGCTGGCAGCCGTAAAGATTGATTAAGGCCCTAGGACCACATGGGCTGCATCTAAAGACACTCAGGGAATTGGCAGTGGAACTGGCTGATCCCCTGGTAGGTCTATTCAACAGCTTTCTAAGGACAGGGATGGTTCTGAAGGATTGGAGGGTGGTAGACATAGTTCTGCTTCATACGTGGGGGGACAAGGAACAAGCAGGGAACTACAGACCTGTCAGTCTTAAGTCAATTGTAGGAAAACTGATGGAGTCACTGGTCAAAGAGGATCTGATGGACTACTTGGAGAGCAATGGTCTCCAGGATAGAAAGCAGGACAAATTTGTGGCAGGTAGGTCCTGTCAGACTTAGCTGATAGTTTGCTTTGACTGGGTAACCAGTGAATTGGATAGGGGCCATGCTGTGGATGTGCTGTACTTCAGCTTCAGCAAGGTTTTCGATTCAGTACCCCACAGACACTTGCTGAAGAAGATGGAGGATCTGGGTGCAGCTAAGGTCAGAGTAAACTAGGTAGGTAACTAGTTAAAGGAGAGGCAGTAGCAGGTAGTGGTCAGTGGATTTAAATGAGAAAAGAGGAAGGTCATGAGGGGGGTTCCACAGGGATCTGCCCTGGGTCTGGTCCTCTTCAATATGGTCATCAGTGACATTGGTGAGGGGATCTCAGGTAGGCTGAGTTTCTTCACAGATGACACTAAGCTCTAAGAAAGGGTGGATAGTGTTGAGGTAATAAAGGAAATGAGAGAGACTTACAAAAGCTGGAAGGGTGGTCAAGGGTTTGGCAGTTGAAATTCAACACCAGAAAGTGCAAGGTGATGCACCTTGGAAATAAGAACCCCAGGATAGACTACTGGATAGAAGGGTTGAGACTCAGCTGAGGAATGAGACCTTCAAGTTATCATCAGTTACTTCCTAAAGCACTCAAGGCAGTACACCAAGGCTAATAGCAAGGCAAATAAGATGCTTGGATGTATTGGGAAGGGTATTGATAGCAGACAAAAGGAGGTAATACTTCTGCTGAATATATTCTTGGTGAGGCCACACCTGGAGTACTGCATCCTGTTCTGGTGTCCTCACCTCAGGATGGATATGGATATAAATCAATCAATCAATCAAAATCTTTATTTAACCAGGCGAACATCATTAAGCAGAGCTCTTTTACAAGATGGACCTGGTTAGAACATGGTCGGGTAACATCCTTCATAAAAACATATAAATACATGTAAATACGTATATAAACACAAACACAATGGTGCAGTAATGGGGGGGTCAAATGATAAAAGGAAGACAAGGCAAGCCATAACAGAGGAGGATTCAAATACAAGGGGCAGATCCACCATTGAACCATGCAACTGTATATAAACCATGTTCTCTGTATAGAAGTACCAGTTAGTTTATTTACCAGGGCAGTCACTAGTACTAGCCATGAAAATGGCTTGGAGAACCACCAACTAATGGCAGATGGGGTACCAGGAGGGGTATGTAATATGTAAGCAAAGGATAAACATTGTGAGAAGTGAAGTACCAAGGATAGGTCGGTAGAACTGATGTGGCGTTGGGGGCCTACAGGGAGAGGGAAAGGGGAGTTAGGACTTTTATAGTATGACTGCGTGTAGATTGTGGATGAGTGCAGCATAGAGTTGTGAAAAGAAGGCTGGAGAAAGCAGGAAGATAGACCAGTATCAAAGGGAGGACAGAGGCATCAAGGTGTTACATGAAAGCATGATGACAGACCAGGGCCAAGGAGGAGACCAGCACTAGAAGTCATTTGTTCATGGTTAAATAGTACAGGTTAGCATGATGACAATTCATGGTCATGGGAAACAATTGCACTGATAATTTCTGAGACGTGAATATAAGAGCTTGAAAGATGAGATGCCGATGGGTGACCTCAGTTTCAGTTTTTTTTGCAATTTATTCCACAAGGAGGACAGTGTAAAGCTTATAGCAGCCCTCCCAAAGCGAGAGTTAACTTTGGGAACCACCAGTAGGAGAGATCTGCAACTTCTCAGGGCGTAATTGCCTATTGGTTTTGTAGGAAGACAGTCTGTAATGTATTGGGACAGTATTTTGGAGATGGCTCTCAGGGTCCATAAGGATGCATTTTATCACGCCTGAATTGAAGAGAACTCCACCCCACTGATTGATATAGGGAGCAGTGGTGAGTGGAATAAGGTAGACCTGTGATGAATCTCAAAGCTGTATGATTGATATAATGTGTCAAGTTTGGTGAGGTAGGAAATGGGACAGTGACTGTAGAGGATGCCAGCATAATCTATCAAGGATAGAAAAGTTGATTGTACCAGCTGTAGTTTGGCATCTCTAGTTAAGAAGCGGGCTATCCTAAAGAACAGGTCTAGTCTCTGTCATAATTTTTTGAGTAATTCTTCAACGTGCTGTATAAAGGAGAGCCTATGGTCCAGCCATACTCCCAGGTATTTGAATTTAGGGATAAATTCCAACTTCTCGCCAAGAATTTTAGTAATCTACAGCACTTATCTGATAGGGCTGAATTTACCATTTGGGCAGAGGGAGAAAAGAACATTGCTTTTGTTTTCTTGGCGTTAAGTAATAGTTTTTGTTTAGGAGTTGGTGTTGCAGCAGGTTGAACTCAGATTGAAGGTCATTACATGCAGATTGTAATGATGGGCGGCTTATGTAAAGAACTGTGTCATCTGCAAACAGATGAATGTTGGCCTTAGTCATGCTTTGATCAATATTGTTGATGTATATTGCAAATAAGATCGGTCCTAAGATAGAACCCTGGGGAACACCTCTTAGGAGAGGTTTGAGAGTTGAGAGATCTCCTTCCGCTTTCACCTGCCGGAAACGATCAGAGAGGTAGTTGTTGAACCACTGTAAAGATAATGGGTCAGCACCTAGTGAGGTCAGAAAAGAGAGTAGCAGAGAATGGTTGACAGTGTTGAAGGCCTTGCTCAGGTCCAAGAATACGGTGCAGGTGTAATTCCTGTTGTCTAGCTCTCTTTGCCAGTCATTAGTCACTTTGGCAAGTGCTGTGATGGTGCTATGTTTAGCTCTAAACCCTGACTGGACTGGATTAAGCAGGTTATTAGCTTCTAGATACTGCCTCAGCTAGTTGCTTACAACTTTTTCCAGTAATTTTGACAAGACCGGGAGAATCGAAATTGGTCTGTAATTATTTAGATCACAGGGATTTCCCGGACTTGAACAGGGGTATGATGTGCGCTGTTTTCCATATTGAAGGAATGGATCCTTGAGTTAATGATAGGTTAAATAAATGGGTTATGGGCACGGCTAACTCATGGATGGCCACCTTCAAAAAATATGGGTCGAGGGTATCTGCACCAGCACTTTTTTTTACATCCAGTTTTAGCAATAGGTCTTCAACTTCTTTCAGAGTAGTAGGACGCAAGGAGAAGACTGAATCGGTGATGCTAGGATCTGCACCTTGATTATCCACCTGAGAGCGTATCAAATTCACTGGGGAATTGTCGAAGGCTAAGCCTGCAGTCGCAAAGTGATTACTGAAGGCATCCAGAACTTCCAGTCTGTCACTAATGGTGTTATTGTTTAAGGAGATTTCATCAGATAGTGAGCCACCGGACATGTGACCAGACAAGTCCTTGACGGTTTTCCAAAATTTTGTAGGATTTTTGGAGGCAGAGAGAAATTCAGAATGATAGTATGCAGCTTTTGTATCTCTAACCATTCTAGTACATGAGTTTCGTGCCCTTTTGAATTTGCACCAGTCCACAGCAGACTGGGTTTTGTGTGCTTTTTTCCATAGGTTATCTCTTTCAGTCAATGTAGATTTCAATAATGATGTGAACCGTCTACATGCATTTTTTGCTATTCGCACTTTAACTTATGGGGCATATTTATTTAGGGCGTCTAGGATAATTTTGCTGAATATGTCGAATGCTGATTGTGTGTTTTTTGCCAAATAGAACTCTTGCCAATACAAGGAGTGTTTCTGTTCACTTGTGTAGGCAGTGAGATCAAAGTTCCGTTTAGATCTCTTGGCAGCAAACTTCGGCGAAGTAGTAGGTTTGTTGTTTGATCTTATGCAAGCAATAAATGAGTGATCACTGATATCACTGAAGAAAGTGCTGGCAAAGGAGAAGAGATGTGGTTTATTCACTAGGATAACATCTAGCAGGGAGCTGTTATCCACGTTCTTTTTATTTACTCGTGTTGGTTCGACAATGAGTTGCGATAATCCATGGGTGTTACAGAAAGCTACGAGAGGAGTGGCAGTTTTAGATAGCCAGTCTAAATTAAGATCCCAAGAATAATTGTTTCTGAGGATTGTTGTTCGATGATATTACTCAGATGAGGTAACAACTGTAGATCGGCAGAAGGAGGTCTATAGCACCCTATGATACATGATGTTGAAGTGTGTGAGATGGTGACTTGAAGAGACAGACATTCATAAGCATTTGCAACAGATACAGCACTCAGATGGGATGCTGTATACCTATCCTTGACATAGATGGCAACCCCTCCACCCCTAGAGTGTCTGTCTGCTCTAAATAGTAAATAGTGAGGGATATTGACTTCCTTGTCGGAGGTGGCCAGTCTAAGCCAGGTTCTTGAAACCACTAGGATATCTGGTCAAGTATGGAGGACCCAGGCCTGGATCATGGAGAACTTTTTTAACAGACTGCATACATTAATGTGGAGGAAACTCACACCTTTCAGTGTGGGAAGGTTAGAGGGTGATGTGATTGCAGCTGGTGGCCCCAGATTGAGCTCCACATTTCCTGAGCACAGGAGAAGAAGGAGTAAAAAGTTTTCTTAGAGTGGCAATAGTAAGCTTCGTACTGGTAACCCCTTTACGTCACTGTGGGCCATTGTCCTGGGGGAGCGCCCCAACATTTTTTGCCCTTCCCATTAAGGGTGGCAGAGATGAGTACTCTGATTGCTATCTGTAGAGGTGATGCCTCTATGATGTTGGCGGAAGTCATAAGCTGAGGTGGTAATTCATTTTGTGCACCAGTGTTAAAGGTAATATGAAGATAGAGTTGAAGAATTGGGGAGTTGAAAAGGCATATATCTGCGTAGGCACAGGAACTAGTTCAGAGCAGATCAGATTAGTATCCGCAGTAATAAAGGCTTGAGGGGGCAAATATTGGGCATGCGATATGAGACAGAAGAAGGACCAGAACAGGATCCATGATTTGACATACACAGCGGAATAAGGATGGGGGGGAAGCTAGAGAGGAGTGAGCTAGAAAGCTGGGGTGGGGTTTATAGGTATTTAATCAGGACCGGGGGGGTGGTGGATGGGTGGGCGGGCAAAAAAGGGCAGCTAGGGCTCCCTTCCTGGAGGTAATCAGTCCCTGCGTTTCTGTGAGGGGCTGGTGGCTTCAGACCTGGACTGCAGGTGGCAGTCTGGCAGGTCGGGTTCATCAGAGAACCACGGCTGTGGCTCTCAGACTACCTGGAAGGAGAAGGCAGAGGAGAATTAAATAAGAAAGTCAGAGAGGGTGGGGCTACTCATGGAGCTAAAAAGAAATGCAGACTGGCTTAAACGGGGGGAGGGGGGTGTTGCAGACCAAGATGTTAGGCAAGGTGCCTCCAAGTCTGAGTGAGCAATAACAGGGCTATTTAAAACACAATACTAGCGTAAAAAGGTGAAGGGGGGGGTTTCAAAGGCCTGAGCTGAGATCGCTACTGGTCTTATCAGGAACACAATACAGGCATTTACATTAAATCAGAAAACTTCAGCTATAAAATACAAACAAGACAGTTTTAACAGAAAACATAATCTAACACAATATAATCAAACATTAACAGTGCAGAGCTATATGGAGCCAATCGGAGTGCTTCTGGAGCTGACCGCAGCCAGTGGGCCACAGTAGTAAAAGACTCTGGATTTAAACCCAGAAACAACTGTCCTCATGTAAAGAAAGCAAAAATTGGCAGCTAGAGCTCCCTTCCTGGAGGTAATCAGTCCCTGAGGGCAAGTCAGTACCTGCATTTCTGTGAGGGGCTGGTGGCTTTAGACCTGGACTGCGGGTGGCAGTCTGGCAGGTCGGGTTCATCAGAGAACCATGGCTGTGGCTCTCAGACTACCTGCATTTCTGTGAGGGGCTGGTGGCTTCAGACCTGGACTGTGGGTGGCAGTCTGGCAGGTTGGGTTCATCAGAGAACCACGGCTGTGGCTCTCAGACTCAAGATGGTGCAGCGCAGGGTAACAAAAATGATTCAGGGTGCAAGGCACATCCTATGAGGAGCACCTCAAGACACTGAATATGTACTCGCTGGAGACCAGAAGGGAGAGGGGAGATATGACACACCTTCAAATTCCTAACAGGAATTAACAGGGTGAACTATGGGGAACTATTTAACTTGAATACCAACTTGCGGTCATGTGGCCATGAGTGGAAGGTAACAGAAAGGAGGTTCAGGAGGGATGCAAGGAAATACTATTTTATAAAAAGGGTGGTGGAGCCTTGGAACAGGTTGCCAGCTGAGGTAGTGACTGCAAAAGACCTTAGTGGTTCTAAGCATGGCATGGGACAGAATGAAAGGTATAGTGGTTGCTCAGGGTATCAAAATCATAGAGGAGAATGGGAGGTGGGGAGGGCTAGGACCCTGGAGGAACAGTAGGAGCCAGGGCTAAATAGGGAACTCGGGTAGATTGGATGGACCTTTGGTCTTTTTTGCTATCATTTTTCATGTTTCTATTTATCTCCAGCAGGTGGAATTAGGTGGTGTTCCACTGTATCACTCACTGGTAAGACCCCACCTGGAGTATTGTGTCCATTTCTGGAGGCTACATCTCAAAAAAGACATAGACAGGGTAGAGGCAGTCCAGAGGAGGTAAGCTAAAATGGAGCAAGGGTTGCACCAAAAGCCCTACAAGGAGCGACTGAAGAATCTCAACATGTACACCCTGGAGGAGAGGAGAGTGAGACAGAACATGATAGAGACCTACAAATACCGCACAGTGGTGAACAGAGTGCAGGAGGGAAGTCTCTTTCAAATGAGAAAAAGTACCAGGACCAGAAGGCATGCAATGAAGCTGGAGAGGGGATTAAGAGGGATATGAGGAAGTAATATTTCACTGAAAGAGTGGCAGATGCCTGGAATAGACTGCCAATGGAAGTGGCGGAAGTCAAAGCAGTAGGAGGCTCTAAGTATGAGTGAGATAGACATACTGTATAAGAATATTAGTAAATATGCAGGAAGGAGGCAAGATCGCTGGGGGACCAGTTAAGGTCTGTAGAGACAGACTAGGCAGTGACCATGTGGGAAGACTGGGTGGGCAAAGCAGCTCTTTTCTGCCAACAAACTGCATGTTTTTATGCTTCTATAAACCCTTGTGGCTTTCTGCTCAGTCCACTTCAGATTGGTTGGCCAGTCACACTCTGACCCTATCACCATGCCAAGGCAGGTCAGAGGTAATGAAAATGGCTGATGTCTTGTAGTTGAGAGGCAGTTTTCCACAAAGGTCCTTATTTACACAAATCCAGTGGTTTAAACATTATTTCACATCACACCCTGAACCAGTCCTGGATGGATGCAATCTCACATCCCGATCAGTCAGTGCCATGAGCGGGCAAGTCCTGGTCCTGTTTGTAACACTTATATCTCACTTCTTTGGCAGTGGCTGGTGACTTTGATGTGTGAGGGCAAAGGGAGACTTAAATGTATGGTAGCCCACAGGTGGTTACACTCTTTCCCTGTTAAGTAATTGATGTCCTCATCAATTCCATTAAAGTTCAACATATGTACACCATAACATTTAGCGTTCTGGTTACTACAAGCTATAATCACTGTGAGCTGTAATCTCACTCACCACCATTGCCACTGCTCTTTAGGAGATAAGAGGGGCTTCATCCAAGCAAGATCACCCTCCCCCTGCAGTGCAACTCCCTGCCAGACCCAAAGAGAGCTGAAATCGGGATTCAACAAACGTAGCATGCCACTCCTTCCAGCTAGAGACCACACCAAATCAGTGACCAGGGAGTGTGAAGCCATGCCCCCCCAGCCAAGAGCATGCCGATCGGGAGCTGTCTGCTTTGTTCCTTGGACTGGTAGCTGAGCTATGGGAGAGCTAAAAGCCAGTTCTTGCCTGCCTTGTTTGTTACTATGAACTGTAATCACTGTGAGCTGTAATCTTACTCGCCACCATGTCCACTGCTCCTGAGGGGGATGAGAGGGGCTGCATCCAAGTTGGATCACCCTCTCTGTGCACCACAACTCATAGCTGGATCCAAGGAGAGCCAAAATCAGGATTCAACAAGTGGAGCAAGCTGTTCCTTCCCAGCTAGAGACTACACCCAATCAGCAACCAGGGAGTGTGAAGCCACACCCCTCAGCCAAGAACATGCTAGTCGGGAGCTGCCTACTTTGCTTCTTGATCCTGTAAAACACCAACCTCCCAAACAATCCCTGATTTAAGGACTGCAGTGCAAAAGACAAAGGCGTCTGCCTGGAGTCAGCCATGATGCAGCCGCTGGCCAGGTATGCTGCCACCCTATTTCTCCAATCATAAACCTTCGGACTGCCACAGGGATGGTAAGGTTTGCTACCTGCTACAGAGTAGATGGATGCTACTGAGACTGTAAATTTTGCTACCTGCTACAGAGAGGACTAGTACTGAAACTGTAGGGTTTTGCTGCCTGCTTCCTGCGTGCAGCACTACTTACGGTCCATTTTTTTCTGTTGCAAATTAACCTTAGTCCCACCATGATTGCTTTGTTTTTGCCATAAAAATGTTTTTCCTCCCATGACAGAATGCATGGCTCTTCAGCCCTGCTGTACCTGTGTTCCACAATGGTCCACTACCTCCCTCTGGTCCGGGTTCCTGTATCCACTGCAGATCTCCCCCCCACAGTGGAATCAGGGAAGGGAGGGCCATCCCCCCCCCGACTGCACATCCAGATTGTCCCACTGGACCAGTGTGGCAGAGTAATGGGTAGGGCTTCACTTAGCTCATCCTTCATCTTCTCCCTTTCTCCCTGTAGTTGGGGCATGCACATTGGCACATGCACATGGAGGCATGCATGCACTGCAGAGTCCTGCAGCTCCCCCACTTTGTGCTGATCCCAGTCTTGTTACCATGAGACCTCCATCTGGTGACAGTCACATGGCTCAGCTGATAACCCTCCCTCCCCAGGAGAGGAGATGGGTCCAGCGAATGCTCTATTCACTCCCCCCCCCGGCCAGCCCCAGCAACCAGAGATTGTTCCTGATCCTGTGTCTTCAGTGTGGTGGGTGGTAGTGCTACTACTACACCACTGGCCTAGCCACCCTGACTGCTCTGTTAATTGCTTTGTTAGCTTTCATTTTTAGGGTATCCCAGTAACACCTAGTCTAGGTGTACCTGTAGTTCAAGTTCTGTATCTAATTTAGAAATTTGCAGATCTGATGTCGGGGGTATCTCTTATAGCAGGATACACCTACAGTATAGAACTACCACTGTCAGGCACTAGAACCAGCCAGAAACTTTTCTAGCTAGCAGTCTATCTGGGGGCCGCCCACTCTGATGTCACCCTCTGATGTCGGCCAACCCTGTAAAAGTTGGCAGCCCCTGCTCCCTCCTCAGTTCTTTTCTCATTGTTGACTAACACATGTCAGACCTCCAGAGATCGCTGTAAGCTTCAGTCGACTGCCATCTTTCCTTGAGTTTTTCTTGAATTTCTTTTATTTCTCACTCAAGTTTGTCAACTTTTTGTTGATTCCTTTTGTATGTCAGGCCCGTCTCTCTTCTGATTGGACCTCCAAGACACAGTGCCCTTGTGAGAAGCAGCTCCCAGAGAAAGATGACCACTCTGCCTGCGTCCGCTGCCTCGGGCCTTGTAAAGGCTTCAATTAGGCCAGTCGACGCTGTTGCCAGTGGGCCCTGGAAGAATTCCTCTTGCAGCAGATGGTCACCTGCATGGAACAGGAGCTGCAGGCCAGAAGTCCCTCTTCTTCTCTGGCCCTGTCTTCGGGGTCACAACCTTCCTCCTCCAGAGGGGGAATCTGGTGGAAAACACAAAATTTGGGACCAGGACTGTAGAAAAACACCAGTCCTCTTTCCACTCACGATCCCTGCATAAGTCTAAGGCTGTAAAGGGGTCAGATGCCTCCTCAGGAGCGGTCTCTTCTGCCTCATGCTCCCTATCTTCAAAAAGGCTACCATTGGCAGCACTGCCCACCAACCTCTCTTTATTGGGTGGCAGCCCCTTTGGGGGTTGGATCCTTCCAGTCCCCACAGCCCCTGCTGTTCAGGCCCCTTCTAGTGAAGGGCCATAGTTAGGAGGCACCACTGGTCCTTCTCAGCCTGGCGTGAGTTCATTGAGCTCTGGGTTGTCCCAGGCTACCCATCCACCACCCTCTTCTGTGCAGGTGACCTCCACCATGGCCATGGACCCTACGCCCTCCCTAGGTCTCCTTTGTCCACTCCAGAGGTGCCTGTCACTGACATCACCCTCCAAGTGATGCTGGTTTCTTCTAATCCAGCACCAGCATCAGCCAGGCCTCTCCTTCATCCAATGCCTGCTTGGCTGCAACCAGTGCCTATGCTGGCCCCTCAACCGATGCCGGCACCTCTACCTACGGAATAGGCAGTACAGTGCTACATTGTTAAACAGTGATAAGGTATTCATTAAGAAGCTTTAAGTTATGAACTGTGTTTGGTATACTAAAGGTATATTAAGTGTGTAAGAGACTACATTATTCACACGGTGTGTGACTGAAATATTAATGTATGTTTTACATTTAATTTCCATTTTTTTAGGGAAAAAAGCAAATAAAATTTCCCTGAAGAAGCCATAACTGATGAAACATTGGGTTGCTTTAAAAAACTTTAGAAAATTGGTACTTTTTGATGACCTGAATCACAGACAAGTGAGCGAATCACTTCAGCTGAATTGAACTGTCTGCTTCCTGAACCAACACAAGTGCACTTCCTGTCATGAAAGCAGTTGCCATCTGAGCAGTAGTCTAAGGGGCACTGACAGAAAGTAATCATTCTTCCTGTTTCCTTACTTCACTGAACAAGTCTTCATAAAGTTGTAGCTTGTCCATCCTGCCCCATAACTGAAGGTTTGTCAGGAGCTTATCTGAATACACAGGTCAGTAGAGTACTTGTTTCACTCAATTCCAGTCCACAGCAGAAGAGGGCAGGCATCCCTTCTGAAATGCCAACTATACCATTTTCTCCATGTGCACTAGGAACTCTGAGAGCTTCTCTCTTTCCCTTTGTTTGAGGAGTGATAGCTGCATGATAATTTTTTCCAGGTTTCTCCACTCTTCTGTAGACACATTCAAAGGTGCACAGGTAGTCCATGTCTGCGGCATCCATCTTAGATGCCTTTATGGTCTGTGAGGCACCCAGTGCCAGTCGTCATAAGCATTTGCTCATTTATGCTTTCCTTTTTGCATCTGATCACCATCAACATGGCTTGCTCAATTCATGTGTGGAAATCTTCTTCCCCCAAGGGGTAAACCTGAGTCAGGAAAAAGGTTGGAGCCTCATATTCTCCTAGTATTCTCTCTTGGGCTTCTGAATCTTGTACATCTGGTGACCCATGCTTCCAGTTTAAGACAAAAAGAAATACAGTCGTGGCCAAAAATATTGGCGCCCTTGCAGTTTTTTCTAATAATGCACCATTCCTTCCAGAAAATTGTTGAAATTAAAGATATTTTGGTATCCACATATGTATTTCTTTGGTTTGCAGTGGAATAAAACACAAAAAGCAGAAAAATGTACTAAGTCTTAGCTTATTCCACACAGAAATCCTTAAATGGCCCGGACAAAATTATTGGCACGTTTTAGAAGTAGTTAGAAATAATTAGATTTCAAG
The DNA here is from genome assembly GCA_016271365.2 of Neoceratodus forsteri. Taxonomy (NCBI): domain Eukaryota; kingdom Metazoa; phylum Chordata; order Ceratodontiformes; family Ceratodontidae; genus Neoceratodus; species Neoceratodus forsteri. The sequence continues at coordinate 867,255,456 of CM057455.1, forward strand.
CAGGTGATTCTCCTTCATTTTGGAATTGAACTCACCTGTGGTGAGTTGCAGGTGCCTGTAATATAAAAATCACTCATTCAATCAGTTTGAATAGAGAAAAGGACTCATTCTCCTGTTTTTTGTCACTGTGTGTACCGCAATGAGCATGGAGAAAAGAAAGACAGCCAGAGAATTGTCTGAGGAGGTCAGACAGAAGATTGTAGCCAAGCATGGACAATCTCAAGGCTACAAATCAATCTCCAGAGACCTTGATGTTCCTGTTTCTACCGTACGTAATATTATCTGGATGTTTAAGGCCCATGGCACTGTAACCAACCTCCCTGGACGTGACCGCAAGAGAAAACTTGATCGAAGATTGCAGCGCAGGATTGTTCGAATGGTGGAGAAAGCACCTCGATCAACTGCCAAACAGATTCAAGCTGACCTTCAGACACAAGGTACGACAGTTTCAACTTGCACCATCCATCGCCAACTCAATGAAAGGGGGTTATATGGTAGGAGGCCCAGGAGGACCCCACTGCTGAGAGAGACAAATAAGAAAGCCCGACTGGGGTTTGCCAAAACACACCTGAACAAGCCAAAATCCTTCTGGGAGAATGTCCTGTGGACAGATGAGACCAAATTAGAGCTTTTTGGTAAAGCACATCATCTCTATGTTTACAGAAAACAAAATGAAGCCTTCAAAGAAAAGAACATCTTCCCTACAGTCAAACATGGAGGAGGTTCAGTGATGTTTTGGTGTTGCTGTGCTGCATCTGGCACTGGGTGCCTTGAACGTGTGCATGGCATCATGAAATCTGGAGATTACCAGGCCATTTTGGAGTGCAATGTTGAACCCAATGTCAGAAAGCTGGGTCTCCGTCAAAGGTCATGGTTCTTCCAGCAGGACAATGACCCCAAACACATTTCAAAAAGCACCCAGGAATGCTTCAAGACAAGATGCTGGACTGTTCTGAAGTGGCCAGCAATAAGTCCAGATCTAAATCCCATTGAAAACCTGTGGAGAGATCTGAAAACAGCAGTTGGGACAGGCACCCTTCAAATCTGGGAGAACTGGAGCAGTTTGCACAAGAAGAGTGGGCCAAACTGCCAGTAGAGAGGTGCAGAAGCTCATCCATGGCTATAGGAAGCGGTTGATTGCAGTTATTTTGACCAAAGGCTGTGCTACCAAATATTAAGTCTAGGGTGTCAATAATTTTGTCAATGCCATTTCTTTTCATTTTCTGATTTAAAAGGATATATTAAATTCTGAATCAAAAACAAAGGTTCTGTAATATTAACAGAGAAATAAAGAATTGTGGAGACCAAATACTGTACTGTTATTAATTTCAACTTATGTTTAGAGGAAATTGTGAGTTATTTGAAAAACTGCAAGGGTACCAATATTTTTGGCCACGACTGTACTACCTGAACTGTAGTGAGCAGACTTCATCTATCTTTAGTGACAGCCTGAGTTGATTATATCTCGCTATTTTAAAAAAATAGTTTTCGTATAGGTCCAGAAAGAGAGATATTTCAGTATTGATGACCCAAAGGACATAATCAGAATACTAATTTAACTGAGTGGTCAGGCAACATGATGCAATTAAAACAATCTTCTTGACACAAAACTATAGTAGGTCTGAATCATTTTCATTTTAAGAAATATTTATTTTATTAGTACATGCTAGATGAGTTAACAAAGTGCAGTCATTAATAGTGTAGTATGTACTGCATGAACATATGTGAGAACAAAAAAGGGTGTTGACTCAGCGTGTGTGTAACCCCTAGGTGGCGCTATCCCAAGGGCTACTACCCCTGCCTGCTTGGCTAGTAGCAGGTTAAGGGAACTGGGTAATGAAATGGGTGCCTCCACCCGGAAGTCAGGGTTGTTAGTGGTCAAGCTAACATGGGAACAGCCCTCCGGGGCACTGTAACCCCCCTCTTTCCCTTCTAGTGGCCTGAAGTATATACAATAATTACTTTCGCAATGACCCTTATTCACCAAGCGATTACCCACTCTGTTTGCACTTACCACCAGGGCTGGTTCCTCTAACTTGACCCTGGGGACCCCCTGTAAAACAAGGTTAAGCACAGCAAATAGCAACAGTACCATACTTTTGGCACAAACTGGAACCATAGTCAGGTTAAATGCAAACAAAGTTAAATCTGATTTATTCAGGGTACTTGAACAAGGGAGGGGCGTAATCAGGTTGATTTGCCTAAAATCTATATTAATCAGACAGTCATGCATGCAGTTCAGAGTCCCTACACAGTCACACACTCTGGGTACCCAGGTAGGAAAATGGTGGGCTAGCCAGGAACGTTGCAGCTGGTTGGGGCCCTGGGATGGAAGAAAGCAACATGCACAACACACACTATTTGTAATCTGGAGCCAGAGGGCTCAGTTCGTGAAAGAAAAGGCAACAAGACAATCAGATGATAACACTTTTAGATTCAGCTGTTGTTGCAGGGAGCTACCCTGATGTTTACTCATGATACCCAATACTGGACACTGGCAGGATGAAATCGAGACTGCAGGCTGTTGAGCTGGAGTGCCCGGAGAAGCAGGGCCCACACGAATCACCGAGGTGTCATTCCTGTTCAAGTCGTTGACCAGGGTGCTGATCCCCAGGCTGGTCTCTCGTTGATGACTTTCTCTGCGTAGCAGGTATTCTGGCTGGGCCAGTGTAGCAGGGCCCAGGCAAATGGAAATGGATATGGATTCAGTCCTTGGAGCTGGATACAGCCTCCAGTAAGCAAAACACAGTTCAGACACACAGTGGGGAACCAAATCACGACCAGCTATAAGCACACAGCACACTCACATGTAAGGAAATTCCACTGTACCAGGCAAATGGCTTTCCGGTCGCAATTATGGAGTCTCTGCACAATCCGGGAGTTCAGAGGTAGCTGGAAGTCCTGACAGGCTGGTTGCATTCAGCAAATCTTCGGTCTTCTTCAGGTTAAAGCCTGGTCACAATTCAGTGGCTTAATTCGCTCTCCAAATTCGGATTCAGTCCGAAATAAGCACAAGTTCCCTCTCAGGAACAGCAGGCAGGCATACAGGCCAAACTCAGGCCTTTCCACAGTTCTCCCACACAAATCCACTATGGATTGCTGCTTGAACTATCTTGAGCTGTTACTTCTTCACTTCCCAACTTGGATCTAACTGAAACTGCAAGCAGTGTGGGACTTTCCCCAAGATCCAAAACGTTCGGTTGGCTGATCTATCTGTCAGTCACAACAAGGGCTCCCTCTCCAGATTATTTTAGGCGCCAAAAGCCCCAAACTACAATTCCTACAAGTTTTGACCCCACCAAGACCCTGTAGGCAGGCTCCATTTTAGAGTCCCAAATGTACTGATAGGCCCATTCTGCAGTCCAGGACCAAGATTATGGAAACAAACAGAACCGTCCATGCTGCAAAGAAGGCAGATTAGAACAAACTGCAATATTATTACTACTCTAACAAATGATCAGCAAACAAGTACATCTTCTAACAGAGATCCCTCTCAGATTAATTATGACTGCAATCTAGGCAGCTCTTACAGAGACAGCACACAGAAGCTATACAGGCACTCTCTGGCAATACATTTAAACTGCTAAAATGCAGAACACCAGCCTGGCAGTGAGCATTTAGGCAAGCTCAAGGAAGACTTTTCGGGAACCCCATTTGAAGCGGGGTTACACCCTTCCCTGCCTGGAGAAAACTTGGCGTCTGCGTCAGGTCTGTATCATCACAATATCAAAAATGCAATATAAATGAGACATATATATCATTAGCTTGTTACATCACTATACCTTTCAATATACTTTGCATTACTACATCCATATTGACAATACTTATGCATATTTCATACAGGTAGTGCTGATTCCACTATGATTAACACATTAGTAACATCACATACTGCTTCAGTTAATAACTTCTTGCACATTAAACAATGTAAGAGGGGGCCCTTCCCTATCAGCTAACTTGGTGCCAGATGTGGCAGGGACACCATGGTGAGAGGGAAAAACAAGTAACCTGGAATTGGCCGTCAAGCTCAATTTGGGCAGTGAGCTTGGTGAGACGTACACCCCTTTGCGAACCACATTGAGAGGAAAATCCACTGGCCTCCCAGGGGAATCATAACTAAAGCGACAGCTTAGCTGGTCTTTCTTGGGGGAGCAGCCACAGTCTCTGTACTTTCAGCACTAACTTTGGAGCTTTCGTCACTTGTGAGGGGTGCCTCTGCATGGATGGGAATGTCCAAACTGGGAGCACTGTCAGCTCCTTGCTCTGTAGGCTCTGTTTCTACAACACTTTGCTCATTATTATCCTCTGACAAAGGCCCAGGTTGCTCATTTTTAGGAGGCTCTAGCACAATTAGGCTTTGCAGCACAGAAGGGGTGCTGTCAACACTCTCACATTGTTCTTCAGGATCTGGTGTGTCACCAGGGAGACTCAGACCATCAGCTCCTTCTTCGGGCAATTCACACAGTTCCACAAAACACAGAGAGTCTGCAACCTCAGATGTGATGCTTTACACCTCACTTTCAGGGAGCATTGGCTCCAAGGACAAATCTGGGGGGTTAGGCAGTCCAGAAGGCCCAGCTTCATCCCCACAATTAGTCATAGGATTACCTCGAAAAAGCTGACTCAATTCATAGGAGGGTTAATAGGCATTGTCACACTCACTATCGTCAGAGGTGGACTGGCAGTCATTATCATTCTGGGCCTGCTGTGGGAGAAACCTTAACTCCGTAACTACTGGGGTAGGTTGACTCTGTCTCTTTTTTGCAGCAGCATGAGTCACCAGCCCAGGGGAGGCAATGTCTGCTGGCTCAGCTTCAATAATAACTTGGCTGATAGGCAACAAGTGGTTACGGTGCTTGGTCTTGACAACTTTGGAGTTATTTTCTGGGCGTACCTTGTGCACTGGTAGATCATCAAACTTTCCAACTACTACATGAGGAAGATGGTGCCACCTATCAGCAATTTTGCGCTTGCCATGTAGTCCCAAATTGCGTAATAGCACACAGTCTCCGGACCGTAGCTCTTGAGCCTTTACTTTCTTGTCGTGCCTCTCTTTGTTGGCGAGATTTCTTTTAACGGCCATTGTCTGGGCCAGTTGATATGCATGGTTCAATTGAGCTTTCAGTTTCTGTACATACTGCAGGTAGTTTTCAGCTCAGACCCCATCTAGAGAGACCCCAAAACAGACATCAACTGGCAGGCAGGCCTCCCTCCCAAAAATGAGATGGTAAGGGGAGAACCCAGTAGCATAATTTTTAGTGCAATTGTACGCATGTACCAAGGTACTAATCTGCTGGCTCCATTTATGCTTGTCTTTTGGGTGGAGGGTGCCCAGCATGTCTAGAAGGGTGCAGTTAAAACATTCCAGTTGAGGTTCCTCCTGCGGGTGATAGGGGGTGGTTCTTGACTTCCGCACCCCCACAGAGAGAGTATTTCTTTGATTAGCCGGCTTTCAAAATCTCTACCTTGGTCAGAGTGGATTCACTGGGGGGCACCATAGTGGACAAAGACATTTTCCACTAGCACCTTGGCCACAGTAGAGGCCTTTTGATCTTTAGTTGGAAAAGCTTGTGCATACCGTGTGAAATGATCCATAACCACTAACACATTGCCAATATTCCGCTGATCAGGTTCTAAACACAAAAAGTCAATGTAGACCAGTTTCATGGGGGTGCTGGTAGTAATATTGACAAGGGGGGCAGCCCTCTGAGGCAGGGCTTTCGTTTGCAGGCAACGACTGCAGGTCTTTACATGGTGCTCAACACTGGCCCCCATCTTGAGCCAGTAGACTCTAGATCATGCCAGGCCGAGAGTTCTGTCAATACCGAGGTGCCCCATGTGATTGTGGAGGGACCTCAGTACCAAATATTTAAAAGCCGTGGGCAGGACCAATTGCCACTTGTCTACTCGACCACTGTGATCCACTGTCTCTCTGTATAACAACTGATTGTGTAACTTCAACCTGGGGCCTTCTTTAAACAATAGGGCAGTTCACAAATCAGGGGAACGCAACTGGGACAAATCTTTCCCCGCATGCAGAGCATCAAGTGCTGGCTGAATCATAGGATTTTGAGATTGAGCCCACTAGATGTTGTCAAATTGAGGTAGTGGACTAATATCTGGAGCAGAGAAATGGCAATAGGCAACTGGTATGCAGGTTTCAGGAGGGCCCAAGCAATCTACTAAACAGTCCACTGTATCCATAGACATCTGTTCATCTCTATCAAACTTTTGGCACAATGCTCGGATATCAGGTTCAGACAACCTGACCCAATCACTCTTGGAGACTGGCCTTCATGACAGGGTGTCAGCATCAATATGGTTCAGTCCTGGCCTGTATTCAACCGCATAATCATAGGTTGATAAAGCAGAGAGCCGCCGGTGTCCAGTGGCGTCCAACTTAGCTGAAGTCTGTACATAAGTTAACGGGTTATTGTCAGTCTTCACCAATATCTTTGCCCCATAGAGGTACTCATGAAACTGGTCAACAATGGCCCATTTTAGGGCAAGGAACTCCAGCTTGTGCACAGGATAGTTTTGTTCTGATGGGGTCAAGCTCCTGCTGGCAAAAGCCACTGGTCCCAAACCATCCTCATGGTCTTGATACAGCACAGCTCCTAGGCCCTGCAGACTAGCATCCGTATGCAGCACATAGGGCTTGGTAGGGTCAGCACAGGCGAGGATGGGGCCGTGGGTGAGATGGTATATGACTTCATGGAAGGCTGCTTCACATTTGGGTGTCCAGCGGGGCCCAAACGTTCACCTGTTCAGTAGTATACTTCTCAGGTTCTTTGACAGCCTCTTTCTCGTATTTATGGTTGGTAGGGGGTAACCCTGGGTGAGATTCAGGAGCGGGCGAATCACCTTAGAATAGTCTTTTATGAACCTGCGGTAGTAGCCACAGAACCCCAGGAAATGTAGTTCTTTCAAGTTATGGGTCTGGGGCCAAGTAGTCAGTGACTCGACCTTACTGCGATCGGCCTCTATCCCTTCTGCAGATACTGTGTTCCCCACATACTTCACGGAGGTTTGAAAACACTGTCACTTTTCAATGGACAGCTTGAGGCCGAAGTCTTCCAATCGGTCTAGGACTTTAAACAGTCGGGTCTCATGCTCCTCTAATGTGCGTCCGAACACAGTGACATCATCTAGGTACACTAGGCATTCCAGCAAGTCCATATCTCCCACCACACATTCCATCAGTCGCTGAAAGGTGGCCTGGGCACCCGAAATCCCCTATGGCATTCTGAGGAATTCGTAGAACCCCAAAGGACAGATGAAGTCTGTTTTCTCATGGTCCTCCAGGGCCATCAGAATCTGGTAATATCCGCTGTGAAGATCCAATACTGAGAACCATTTGCTCCCATTCAAGCAATCCAGGGCATCTTGTATATGGGGCATGGTGTACTGATCTGGGATGGTTCACTGGTTCAGGGTTCAATAATCAACACACATTCTCACGGATCCTTTCTTCTTACACACAGCCACAATGGGAGAGGCATATGGGCTCCTTGATTCTTGTATAATGCCAGCAGCGAGCATTTCCTGCAGGTGCCTCCTAACATCATCTATGTCCGCTGGGGTGAGGTATCGGGATCTCTCTCGAAATGGCCGGTCATCATGCAGGAGTATGTGATGCTCTGCACTCTGGACACACCCCATGTCTAATTCTTTTAACAAAAACACTTGGTCTGTTTGGGTGAGTTTCTTGCTAATTCTAGCCTTCGATTCAGCTGGCAATGGGGAATCACCAAAGTCGAATAAGTCCGGGGTCACTGTTTCCTTTTCACCAGAATACTTGTTGCTGGGTAATACAGTAGTGTCTGTGCAGTGTACTGTAGCTAGGGTGCGCTCTCTGTTCAACCGGACCTCTCGATCTGACACATTTAGAGTCTGGACCATCACTTGTCATGCATAGGCATGGGCACGGGCAGGCAAAATGCTGGGTTTAACCAATAATTCCTCTGACAGCTTTCCATCACCTGGTGCATCCAACATTAATATTTTATTTTTCACTTCCTTTCTAATGTGAACCTCTCCCTGAATGGTGTACTGAGCATTGGGAGGGAGTACCAGAGAATCAGAATCTTTCTTCCACACTATCCCCACTGGCTCATCTCCGTCGGCTTCGGTAGTCCGTTTTTGCAGATCATAGGCTCTCTTTATCAGGGCTAGGATTCTCAGTGCCCACCCTGTCTGTTTCCCTTGTTTTTCATGACACAATTGCGCTAGTCTTCCAAACATATGGGCGTTGGTTCCAATGAGCAAGGGAATCCCATTATACAAGCCCATAGGAGGGCACGCCAGGGTTAGTGTCTCTACTTGTTCATCTACACCAGTTACAGTCGCAGGGAAAGACAACCAGAGCCAGACATATCCTAGGTAGGGATAAGACTTGTCGCTCAGGCCCCACACATGCAAACTTTCCAGAGATTGTAGTGGCACATCAGATAAGTGTTTCGCATACCAGTCCTGGAATACAATGGTTACTTATGACCCGCTATCGAGCACATTCCGAGCATGGATACCACTGACAGTCACAGAAGTCTCCATCAAAGGGCCCACTATTCTGGACCAATCTGGAGAGGCAGTAGCAGAGGCCTGGACAGATGATTTAGCCACAAAGAAATTTGAGTTAGGATTTCTCAATCCTGCACTGCGGTAATTTCCGGCTCCTTAGCATGGTCTTGCTTTCCGAGCTCCCTTGAAGTCTGTATACAACTTTATCTAGGTCTTTTGGGGACCAGCATTCTCTCTTCATGTGCCCATCCTTCCCACAATTATGGCAAAATATGCTTTCTGGGGTCTGGTGTGGCCGAGACATCACATTTGGAGCTCAGGCAGGGGTACTACCAACAGAAAACCTTGGTTCCACCTCTGTCTGCGGAGTGGCGAGCATTTGGAGACATCTCATCAATTCTCTCACTTCCATAGTCAAGACATCAAGTTTTGAGCTGCTGTCAGCAAGAGATGCCTGGGTGTGCACCCCCACCCCCATAGCAGATGCAGTTGGATAAGGATCGGGGCCTGTACTCACAGGAACGGCCTTCATAAAGAGACTGTTTTTTGCTTCTCTGAACTCCCTCAGCAGTTCATCCCATGGTGGAGCATCTATAGCAGCCCCTGTCTGGCTGGGCCCCACCGGGGCTGACATTTAGTTCTCGGATTCCATCATGTGATTGCGGTGATTCCAGGCCATCAGCGACTGACCCCGCACCTGGAGCAGGGGTTGCAGCAGCTACGACTGCACAGAGCTCCGAAAAGCCTTCCTCCTCCTCAACTTCCCAAACCTCCTTCATCAACACATGAAAGGGCAAGGGACCAGATTTCCTTTGATGCAGTTGCAATTTGAGGAACACACAGCTGGAGTGCTGGGCAGAGCAGAGTATATGATCCAGTCTTACCCGATCCACTTCACTAGAGGCCCAGCCTCCTTTCCGAAAAATGGTTTGTAGGATTCCTTCTAATCGATCCATGTAGGCAGATAACAGTTCCCCCGGCTGTTGTCTAATATCTTTTAAGTTTCCATTTCAAGGCCTCAGCACTGGTGGTGCCCCAAAACACATTTGCAAGGGTGACTATGTACTCTTGGGCTTTGGCGTCAGGGTCAGAGTACCTCAGGGAGCAAAAAGTATGTAGGGCAGGTACCTGGAGGCCTTCCCCCAGGCGGGCCCTTTTTTCAGCCTCTGAGCATTGCCAGTCTTGTACCGCAAGAGTAGCAGAGTCTGTCCAGGTCTCCAGGTCGACTTCCCCATTAGGAATAGGGCAGATGCCAGAGAATACCTTGAGCTTGTGGTAAGGGCCATGACTACTTGCTGGCTCAGAGGCAGGTACAGAAGATGGTGAAAGAACAGGTGCTGGGGCAGGTGTGGAGAGTGGGGAGGTGACACTCCCAGGTGGCAGGAATAATTTTTTTAACTCCTCCACAGTTTTGCACTTCTCCAGTAACAACTTGGCAAACTTCTCCTCAAAAGACTCCGATAACAGTGGGGGCTCATCCTCTAAGGGATCCTTGCTATTTTTGGTTATCACCCTCCAGGTGGCTGGGAACCCTTCTACAGTGATAGTCTGGGGCACCTTTAAACTGCCCATGGGGTCACCACATTCCACCAAGGCCATGAGAGTTTGGGCAGTTAAATCAGCCTGTCGACCCACCACTACAGCTTTTTTCAAGCATTCAGCTTTAGGAAGTGCCCCTTCAACAATGTCCTTACTAATGCCCATAGGTATATCCAGTATTAGCACAGCATTATGGGGTACAATCTCTGGCCCCGTACACCACCCCACCAACTGGTGCACAGCCACTTCTGTTGGGGTAGCCATTTATGTTTGACAATAATTCATAATTTCGACCACTAGAAGACACAAAATCCCAGCAGTGAGCCTCCAAGATGTAACCCCTAGGTGGTGCTATTCCAAGGGCTAATACCCCCTGCCTGCTTGGCTAGTAGCAGGTTAAGGGGCCTGGGTAATGAAATGGGTGCCTCCACCCAGAGGTCAGGGTTGTTAGCAGTCAAGCTAACCTGGGAACAGTCCTCCGGGACACTGTAACCCCCCTCTTTCCTTTCTAGTGACCTAAACAATATACAATAATTACTTCACAGTGACCTTTATTAACCAGGCGTTTACCCACACTGTTTGCACTTACCACCAAGGCTAGTTCCTCTAGCTTGACCCTGGGGACCCCCTGTAAAACAAGGTTAAGCACAGCAAATAGCAACAGTACAATACTTTTGGCACAAACTGGAACCACAGTCAGGTTAAATGCAAACAAAGTTAAATCTGATTTATATAGGGTACTTGAACAAGGAGGGGCGTAATCAGGTTGATTTGCTTAAAAGCTATATTACTCAGACAGTTATGCATGCAGTTCAGAGTCCCTACACAGTCACACACTCTGGGTACCCAGGTAGGAAAATGATGGGCTAGCCAGGAACGTTGCAGCTGGTTGGGGTCCTGTGATGGAAGAAAGCAACATGCACAACACATACTATTTGTAGTCCAGAGCTGGAGGTCTCAGTTTGTGAAAGGAAAGGCAATAAGACAATCAGATGACAAGACTTTTAGATTTAGCTGTTGTTGCAGGGAACTACCCTGATGTTTACTCACGATACCCAAAACTGGACACCGGCAGGATGAAATCGAGACTGCAGGCTGTTGAGCTGGAGTGCCCGGAGAAGCAGGGCCCACACGAATCACTGAGGTGTCATTCCTGTTCAAGTCGTTGACCAGGGTGCCGATCCCCAGGCTGGTCTCTCGTCGATGACTTTCTCTGCATAGCAGGTATTCTGGCTGGGCCAGTGTAGCAGGACCCAGGCAAATGGAAGTGGATACGGATTCAGTCCATGGAGCTGGATACAGCCTCCAGCAAGCAAAACACAGTTCAGACACACAGTGGGGAACCAAATCAAGACCCACTATAAGCACATAGCAAATTCACATGTAAGGAAATTCCACTGTACAAGGCAAATGGCTCTCCGGTCGCAATTACAGAGTCTCTGCACAATCCGGGAGTTCAGAGGTAGCTGGAAGTCCTGACAGGCCGATTGCATTCAGCAAATCTTCGGTCTTCTTCAGGTTAAAGCCTGGTCACAATTCAGTGGCTTAATTCGCTCTCCAAATTCGGATTCAGTCTGAAAAAATCACAAGCTCCCTCTCAGGAACAGCAGGCAGGCTTGCAAGCCAAACTCAGGCCTTTCCACAGTTCTCCCATGTGAATCCACTATGGATTGCTGCTCGAACTATCTTGAGCTGTTACTTCTTCACTTCCCAACTCGAATCTAACTGAAACTGCAAGCAGTGTGGGACTTTCCCCAAGATCCAAAAGGTTCGGTTGGCTGATCTGTCTGTCAGTCACAACAAGATCCCCCCTCCAGGTTATTTTAGGCACCAAAAGCCCCAAACTAAAATTCCTAGAAGTTTTGGCCCCACCAAGTACCTGTAGGCAGGCTCCATTTTAGAGTCCCAAATGTACTGATTGGCCCATTCTGCAGTCCAGGACCAAGATGATGGCAACAAACAGAACTGTCCATGCTGCAAAGAAGGCAGGTTAGAACAAACTGCAATGTTATTACTACTCTAACAAATGAAAAGCAAACAAGTACATCTTCTAGCAGAGCTCCCTCTCAGATTAATTATGACTACAATCTAGGCAGCTCTTAAAAAGGCAATACACAGAGGCTATACAGGCACTCTCTGGCAATACATTTAAACTGCTAAAACGCAGAACACCAGCCTGGCAGTGAGCATTTAGGCAAGCTCAAGGAAGACTTTTTGGAAACCCCCATTTGTAGGGGTTTACATGTGGACAGCAAACAATTGAAATGTAATGTGTTCTGAAAATAGAACATGCAGTTCGAATAAATAATCCAGCCATTAAGCCTTCATCAAGAATGATCTATTAAGATGAAGGTAATCATAGTGGTGGATCCATGGGAAGAAAGACAGAGGACCTGCAGGAGATGGGGAGGCTGCAGTGATGATGTGGGGTGGCATCAGAAGAGCCTACGGACCTGCCATGTTTCAGTCAGAATGGGAGCTGGACCACTGTTGACTGCTCACTGTAAAGGAAATCTAAAGAAGATAAAAAAAATATATATTTTTGCTGGTCAACCATGTATGTGTTTACAAGCTACTGTGTGTGCATGAAAGAGAGAGTGAGAAAGGGAGTGAAAGAGATTTAGTTCATCACATGATTTCTGGTAGATGCTGACAAGTCAGGAATTTTTCTCCTAGAGCCAAGCCAGAGCCAAGACAAGGGTCTGGCTTGATTCTGTGAGCCAAAGCATGAGCCCAGCCATGGCTACTGCAGGCTGTCCTCTATGATACCAACAGTGCCTCTCATAAGTTTCACTAGAGGAGTTTAATGTTCCAGTGACTGCAATAACTTCTGAGGCTGACAAAAATGCTGGCTTTGATCATAACTGGCTCATCTTGACCTTGGCTCTCAGTTGCTTATAGAGGTTGAACTAAGTCAGAGTCAGGCTTGAGCCTAACTTGGCTTGCCCACCTCTAATTTCAGGTACTTCTGACTTCAGGTATCGAAAAAGAAGGAATGCTAGTGCTTTACTCTGAAATAGGTATGGGAGAGCCTTAAAAGATGTAAACCTTTTTAATCTGGCTCCAGGTTCAAGTCAGAGTTCTGAATATTTCTGAATAGAATCATAACCTTTGATAATCTAGCAATGATCAGGATAGTGCCTTAAAACCTATACAAGCTGTAGACAGCCTTCTAGGGGAGTGGCTATAGTTCACAATCTACACTTTGGCAGTTCCACTAGAACAGTCTGATATGTAAAACATCTTCAAGCTAAGCTCCTCCCACCACCTGGATGATATATCCCCAACTCTGCCCCATGAACATCAGATCTTTCTTTCCGCTGGAAGAAGAGGTCACCTTCTTTGAGGCTCCTACTTAGACTTCAGTGTGCCATAAGTAAACTTAGTTTTTGAAGTTTTTCTGGGTTCTTTGGCTTTATTTCCTCATTGTTTTCAACTTCCCTCACAGACCATGGATGAAACAATGGAAGACAGGGTTCCAATTCTGTATTTTATGCCAGCAGAAGATGTCAGTCACCAACCCATGTGACACGTGTGTGTACTGCCTGGGTGGGCAGCACTATGTGGCTGGGTGTGGCCTTTTTCTCAGCATGCTTCCTGAGTCCCTCGAGGACAGGAAGCTCCAGCTGTCATTGGGTCAGCTTTTAGAACAGGATCCATAGGACCACCCTGACAGCTGCGAAAGGGCTTCCACTGTGGCTGGGTCTATTCAGCAGCTTGCGACCATTGAGGCGGAAGTGTTGGCTGCTGCAGTGGGCACATCCTTGGCCTTGGTGTTGCTCCTGACTGGGGCCAGCATCAGCGTGTCATTCCCTGGAGGTTTCTGGAGCATGGGTTTGGTACTTCAGACCCTGGGGGAGGGTCCTGACCACCATGGGTTCCAAGCACAAGTGCCACTGGTGGTGGTCATGTGACCAGGAGAGATCGAGGTCCTCCTGTTTCCTCGACTCACCTGACCGTGGTCAAGCGCACTTTGGTCAAGGAGCAGGTTGGGCAGGTCAGGAGTCTTTGGTACCCCCATCAAGCCAATCAGCTGTGACTCCGGTCTGGAAGGCCAAGGAGATTTTCCTCAAACTTGTTGACCGGCTGTCTGTCAAGATTGAGGACTCGGTCTCATGGGCCCTGGTGCTCCTTGTTTTCACTCAGGAGGATGTATATCGGTTTGTGTTCCCATCTGGTCCTTGGCAGGAGCAGCCTCCACCGGCAGTCAAGCCTTGTATGCCCATGCTACTTACTGTGGGCAGGCATGTGATATGCCACAACCAGCTGGAAGGCTCCCATCACCGTCAATCTTCTGATTGATGATTGAGGTCATGGTTGTGGTCAAGGCATTCTCACTGTTGATCCTGCCTGACCAGGAGACATTGCTGTTGATGCTCCTCAACCTCCTCATCCTCGTGCAAGGAGAGGCACCATTGTAAGCTGTGCAGGTGCTGTGAGGAGCTCCTCTGGCAACAGTGGGCCATTATGGGGAAGGTAGGGCTCTACCACCTGGACTCACAGTCACCTGGCAGCCACCAGAGGTGCCCCCACCAGTCCATACTACACAGGTGCTACCCACAAGTGCTTCTCAACTACTTCAGGTTGAACCACCACTATAGCCAAAGGTGGGTGCTCCATCTCCATTCAGCCATTGGCTTGCCAGGCCAGCTGTCAGTGCAGATCACCCCAGGGGAGGATTCCTGGATGGCCTGTGGTGGAAAACAGTTGAGGGCCATTTTCAAGGAGTCCTCAGATGACTCTGATGATGAGTCCATGGCATCCTCTAGGACTGTCACCCTCGACTGGGGATCGGTCGAAGAGTACTCCACCGAGCAATGCCTGATGTCATTTGGGGTGCTTCTCTGATATATTTTGGAGTCCATGTCAGTTCCACTGAAGCCAGTTCAGAAAAGGGCCAAGTGTCCCTTTATTGATGTTCTGGATTAGGATGAATCCCTAGGGATTTCCTTTCCTGTGGCTGAGGCCATTTTGAGACCAGCCCTGGAGCTTTGGAAGCAACCAGCTACCTCATAACACCCACTGCCCATGTGGTCTGCAAAAATGCAGTCACGACAGGATTCCTTTTGGGGTTCTTGGACCACCCTCCAACGTAGGGGCTGGTTACCGACTAGGTTTTCTATAAGTTGGGAAACCAGGGGGGACATGAACAAGCCTCCAGACAAGGAGTCCTGTAAGACTGACCATGCGGCAAAAAAGGTGTATGCTGAGGTGTCCTTGGGTCTCTGTCAGATTAGCTATGCCATGATGCTGTCCACTTTTGGTCACTTCCAGATAAATGTTTGATTCCATTCTCCCTCACCTTCCGGCTGAGCAACAGTTATTGCTGACAGTCATTAGAGATTAGGGTCAGTTGCTGGCTAAACACTAGATGGTCTTGGACATGGTTGCCTGTGCCATGGTGGCCATCTCCATGCACCACAGGGTCTGGCTGCATCTGGCCACTTTCATGGCAGACAACCAGCACAACCTGGCTGATGTCCCTTTCTTGGGTTTGACTTATTTGGCCCTAGGGTGGAAGGACATCTCCCCTGTACTGAGAAGTCCAGTGCCACTCTGGATTCTGAGCCATCATCCCAGAGGGACCCAAAAAAGAAGCCTAAAAAACAGGCTTTCCAATACTGGTCCTTTCAGCCACAGCCTCTTAGGCAGTAGTCCCAGCAGGGGCAGTACCAGCCTTGACACCCCAACCCAAAGTCCAGGGGCCAGGCTCCTAAGAATGTGGGTATAAGAGTGGTGGTGGTGCCCTTCTGGCTGCAGCTGCTGGTGCCCCCACAAACACTGCCCAATGATGGATTGGGGGGTATCATCCCACCACCCATCACGTCCATGTCTGCACTCACCATTGGACGTCAGCTGTGTCTCTTCTTGCCACATTGGTCCATTATCACAATGGACAAGTGGGTGCTGGATGTATTGGGCAGAGGGATTGCCTCTGGACTTCAAGGATCTCCTGCCTTACCATCTCCACATGTCTCTGGAGTCCAGGGTGTTGCAGGACATGCTGTCCACCCTTCAGAGGACATTGCTGAGCTCATTGCAAAAGGGGCAATATCCTGTGCCATGGACACCCTGGCCAGTTAGGGTAACATGTCCAGGTACTTCCTGGTCCTGAAACGAATGGCGGAGCAGGGGGGCTGGTGCTCCATTCTGGATCTGTGCAATCTGAACCAGTTCATGTGGTAACACAAGTTCCTGGTGGTCACTCTGAATCAGATCATTCTGTTGCTGGTGCAAAACATATGGTTTTGCTCACTAAACCTCCAGGATACATTCTTTCACATTCCAGTCCATCCATCCCACTACCGTAACACCTAATTAGAGCAGAAAGGGTCCTATACCAGCTCTAGGTCATGCCTTTAAGCATCTCCTCAGCCTCCAAGATCTTCACCAAGTGCAAAACAGTGGTGGCAGCCTACCTGAGGTGCCTAAGTGTCAGGGTATATCCCTGCCTGATAACTGGCTGCTAGCCAGTACATCCAAAGAGGTTGAAGAGAGGTCCAGAGATTTGGCTCTCCAGACCTGACGAGACTTGGGCCTGTTGGTCAACCTGGACAAGTCTGAACTTGTACCCATGCAGGTGATCAAGTTAATTGGGGCAGAACTAGACTTCCTGTGGGCCAAGGCACACCTCCCTGCTGACCAGACACTGCATCTTACCTCCTTTGCCTGATCATTTGAGGTTGGGCTCTTGCACCCTGCCCGGGATTTCCTGAGGCTGCTGGGGTACATGGTATCCTGCACTAGTGTGGTCCATTGGGCACCTTGGTGGATGCACCACCTCCAGTGAGAGTTAGGCCATCAGTGGTCCCAGCACCTAGACCACTTTGCCAGCCAGTCACATTGACCCAGCCGATGTGGGATGCCATTCAATGGAGGCCAATCACTGAACACCTGGAGGAAAGAATCCTGTTTGTCTGCCCGGAACCATCTGTCACCCACATAGCAAATGCATCTCTGGTGGGTTGATGAGTGTGCCTGAGAGCCCACAGAGCCCACGGGTTCTGGTCACCCTAGTAGTCCCATCACCAAGCAAACCAACTGGGGCTCCATGCAGTGTGACTTGTGCTGATGAAATTCTCTCCTCTAGTGAGGAGCCAAGTTGTGCAGGTCCAGGTGGATAACAGAAGAAAAATAAAAAGGATTTAATGGGTAATGGTTGGTGTCTTCTTGTTCTTCAGCTCCCAGAAAAGGCTTCGAAACTATAACAATAATAGAAGTGTTGGGGTGTGGGGGCCCTTTGAAGTAACACTCTCCAGCTTTATCTATTTTCCAAATGTATTTGCCATCCCCTACGTTTCGCTCTTAGGTAGAGCTTGTTCACGGGGTTAAGTTTTTTTTTTATCTGTTAATATATATATTTACGTTATTTTTGTTTCATCTTTTTACATTCATGTATGCTTTCATTTATATAAACTAACATTTTCAGCGTATACACACCATTAAACCGTTTATGCTTAGGATCTTACTGCCATAGAGTTTTCATTCTAGGTTCATACATTGTTTCTTATAAATTTTACTTTCCCTACAAAAGTTAAAAGATTTTTTTAGTTTGTTACTGCCACAGTGCTGTTGCACATAAGGAACAGAATTTGACTGCTGCCATATTCGTCTTGACCACCTGTTTAACTTGAAGCAGTAGACCTTAATCTTATACTCGGGCTGCTTGTTTGAGGGGCTTTAACCAAGCTAAAAAGAAACTTAACCCTGTGAACAAGTCCTACCAAAGAGCGAAATGTAGGGAATGAAAAATACAAGAAATCTGGAAAACAGATAAAGCAGGAGAGTATTACTTCAACGGGCCTCCAGATGGACAACACCATGACCATGTTCCACCTGAACAGGCAGGGCAGAACTCACTCCTTTCCCTTGTGTTGGGAAGCCCTCCACACCTGGACCCTCGTGCATAGCTTGGGTGCAGATCTCCGGGCAATCCATGTCACAGGAGAGAACAATCAGCTGCTGGATGCTCTCAGCTGGGTAGGAGAGATGCCGCTCAAGTAGTCGCTGACTCAGGAGGTGGTGAACCACCTGTTCTCCCTGTGGGGCACTCCATTTGTTGACCTGTTTGTCTCCTAGGAGAACACCAAACTGAGGCTGTTTTGTGCCCACCCCCCACAGTCTGGGACACTGTTGGGGATGCTTTTGTGAAGCCCTGGACCCCTGACTTCATGTATGCCTTCCTTCCCTTCCCTTCCCCTTGATCCACAAGGTGGTGGACAAGGCCTGGAAGAATAATGCATGGATGATCCTGATAGTTCCTGACTGACCTTGGCAGTTCTGGTACCCAGATCTCCTCAGCCTCATTAGGAGACCTCCATGGCAGCTGCCTCTCCACCCAGATCTGCTGAGCAGACAACAGGGGAAGGTCCTGCACCTAGACCTGCAGTCCCTGCCGCATATGGCCTGGTTCTAGAGCTGCTCGTGTTCTAGGTTTTGGGTCTGTTGGATGAAGTGCTCCAAGTTGTGGAGCCTGCTGGAAAGAATTGAATCACCAGTGCTTTGCCTTTAAATGGAAGATGTTCTCCATTTGGTGCTAGGGCAAAGAGCTTGATCCCCTCGCATCTTGGACTTCCTCTGGTCCCACTTTCAGCTGGGACTGCAAGTGACTACCCTTAAAGTGCACCTGGCAGCCATCTCTGCATATTAGGTGCAGGCTGGTAAGCTGATGGTGGCCCAGGAGAAGGTGGTTTGGCACATTTTCAAGGGCCTGGACCACCTGCCCCTCTGGTGCATGAACTACCTCCACCATGGGACTTACTGCTGGTGTTGGTTATGCTCCTGGACAAGCCATTTGAGCCTACAGTATGCAGAGGTGTGAGATATCCCACCTGTCATAGAAGAGATGGCCTTCCTGGTAGCCATCATGTCAACAAGAAGGATTGGGGAGCTCCAGGTACACTTGGTGGAATCTCCATACCTGGTCTTCCACAGGAACAAAGTCATCCTTTTCCCCAACCTGAAATTCCTCCTGAAGGTTTTAGATGAGTTTTACTCTAACCAGGTGGTTAACTTACCGGTATACTTTACTAACCCATCTTCGGAGGCCGACCGCAGGCTTGATAACCTGGACCTGCAGAAGGTGCTTTTTTGAATATGTAGAGTGCATGGCTGGATTTTGGGGAGAGGCTCACCAGCTGTTTTTTATTTACACTGAAGCCGTGTCTGGCAGACTGGCAACAAATGGATAACTGGTAGGTAGATCACATCCTGCATCGACATCTCTAATAGGTTGGCTGGTAGGGAGCCTGTAGGTCTTGGAGCTCATTCCATCAGGCATAACTCTGCCTTAGTGGCTGCTTCCAGGGACTTCCCTATCCAGGAAATCTGCAGGGAAGTCAGTAAGCTCCTTCATTTCCCACTGCAGCATCGACCTTGAGTAACACTGGGATGCTGGTTTTGAGTCTTTGGTTCTCCAGTCTCTGTTTGCCAAGCAGGGGTGTGCACCTTGCCCCTTCCTCCCAGAGAACTGTTAGGAATCTGCCAGAGTGTGCATAGTGGGCTATATCCAAGCCCCTGGAAAAATAGGTTACTCACCTGTAACCGTAGTTCTAGAAGTGGTATATAGTTCACATCCACACAACCCACTCAGCCTCCTCTGGCAAGTGGCACATGAATCCCTTTATCCACCGTGCAAGATCTAACATCACGGGATGGAGCTGGGGATATACCATCTGGATGGTGGGAGAAGCTTAGCCTGAAGACAACTGGCAAATCAGACTGTTCCAGTGGAACTGCCAGAGTGTAGACGTGAACTATATTCCACTCATAGAACTATGGTTACAAGTGAGTAACCGATTTTTTTCTCAACAGGGCACAGGGATAAGCTATAGAATGTGTGTACAATCAATGCTAAATTTTGACTCCGTGCTTTCATTTATTGTTTTGTATTCAATACCTTTTGTACTGTATGCAGTTTTTTACTGCCTTGGTTGTTGTTGTAAATGGGGGTCAATACCAAGTGACATACCTGGTACTCAAAAGCAAACGAGTAAATGAATACATTAAGTAGTGTATGACTGATAGCCATACAATTATAGTTATTAGAAAAGAAGGGCTGTTGACCTGACCTCCAAAAGAACAGGATTTACAGCTATACTGTACCTTAGCATAGCTTTATAACAATAGGCTGCCAGATTGGCTTTGCTTTTACTGCCTCCCACTTTTCAGAGCTATTGCTTTTTCGTGCAGTATCATCAATATATTTTAGTAGGTGTTCCAAGACACAAAAAGGCAGCTATTACCACCCTCTAGTGGTCAATTTATGATATCTGCAGATTCTTCATTGTACAGCTGGGCATGTTTGGAGAGCAAATGGCATGATTTACGGATATAGGAAGAATATCCGTTTTCTTTGCCTTTTAGTGATTCACTTCAAGACAAAGTACAGAGGACCATTGGAATGTCAGTGGAAGGCCATGAGAAATAATTTCTCCCAACCAACACTGCACTGTACAGTACAGTACAGTACGTGACCATAAAAAGGATTGTACAGTTTGATCAATGGAAAGCTTTCTTCCACTTAACAAAAAAGTCCCTTGTGCCATTAAAAGAGCAAGCCAGTCCTCATTAGTATTACCATGACAATTACAGGCATGTTATTGCCCTTATCTTTCATATGCCACATACTAGAGGTTTACTGTCAACCTTTTTTTATCATATTAAAAACCCACATTTTAGGATTGCTTACCTTCTCTAAAAGTCATTGATGTTGCTGGTTGTTTTTATCTGCCTCCTTGCTTAGTAGAACTGAAATGCATGGTAATGTATAGTTACAACCAGCCTTGTTTTGCTTCAAATCCTTGAGCTACTCTTATTGCATACTTCCCAAACATCAGAAACACCCTCAAACAGTGCAGCCACACACGATACAATAGTCTCCTCTACTCCCATTGCATAATAAGTGGCTATACTTTCTTGGGGGTGTTCTCAAGTCCAGGAAAGATGCAGTGTGAGCTGGGCAAGAAATGTAAACAAACATGTTTTAGTGTGGTATGGTGGGCAGTCAGTTTTTCATTTTTTAAAAGAAAAAAAGAATCTAAATCAAACTACAAGCTGCCTCAGCAATCACAGCAGAACGTGAACAATCATAAAAGGTGTTTTTTAAACTAGGGCCACTTTGAGGCCTAAGAGGGTTGACAGTGCCCCTTTAAGCATATGGCTACCTATTAGCTGGTTAAGAACCAATTCCTGTTTCCTCCAGTACAATACCCACACTGTCATGTGGGTTAAATGGCCATAGTCATATGTTTACTGAAGACTTAAGAATAGTATGCATGCATGCTTTCTGTGCAATGGGGAGTCTGGGAAGAGAACTGCCACCATAGGGTGGGCTTCCAAAGGGGGGACCCTCTCTCAATGGGGTGTCTCCCCAGTTGCTCCTCCCCATCAACAGTAGGGAAGACTTAGCCAAGAGTCACCAAGAAGGCCTCTGGTAGTAGGGAGGGGTCACAGTCAACTATGTGGGGTGCAGCATAGTGATGTCCACTCCCTCCTCCACCATGGTTCTGAAGCATGCCATGCTAGGTGATGCCCCTTCCCTTCCAGTGCCAGCTCAGGTGTCCCACTCCATGTGTGACATCCCCACACCCAGACTCGCTTTCCGCTTACAGTTACTATGTCTGGTTCCTGCTTCCACCCTGCTAACCTGAGCTCCCTGGCCCCAGCCCTGATAAAGGCAAAACCCCAGAAAAAAATCATTAAAGGTGAAAAACTGGGGGAAATTCTCTCATGACCCCACTACAGTGATCCTTGTGAACAGAGCTGCATTCATGTCGCTCTCTCTCTCTCTCTCTCTCTCTCTACCTCTCCCCTTCCCCCACCCCAGGTCCTTTACCCACTCTAACCCACCCTCGCTCCCTTCCTTCTCCTTTCTGGTGTGGGTGGGCAGGAGTCTCAGGCTTGTCAAGATCCCAGTCAGAAAGGCTGAGTTCTTGAGATACCAGGGCTCATATATCCCTTTTACAGCCCTCTTGATTTGCTTGGGGAGGGGTATTTAGTGGGGATTTTATTTGGGGTGGGCCAATCTGTTGTGCAAAGGTAGGATGTGCCTTAGTGCTATGGCAGCAAAGATTACCTATCCAACAACACTGTTGCTTGACCTCCACCCTTTCACTGACCTCCCTTTGTCAACTACAGCATTGAGGCACTGTAGGGAGGTGGGGGTTGGGATAGAGCATGATGGCAGGCAGTGGGATGCTGGTGATATAGTAGGAGTGAGTTACAATGGGGTGGTCAGGACCTGGGGGCACCCTAGGGTAGAGCAAGGCCTGGAGAGAGGCCAGATGTGTTTGGTCCCCATAACAAGGGCTCCCACTAGACCAAGTGGGCAGGTAACTGGAGGGCCAGCAACCTCCAAAAGTCCCCTCTGGGTGGTTCTATGCAATGCCACATTGATTTGGAAGAAGACTCCCATTATTGCAGACTTGATTTCCTCAGTCGATCTAGCTTGCATCACAGAGACCTAGTTGGGGGATGATGTGGGTCCAGTATTAGCGGCATCTGTCCTGGCCAGGTTTTCCATAGTACACTGCCTGAGGAGGGAATGCAGGGGTGGGGGTGTGGCCATCTGTTTTAGATCCAACCTAAACTTCTCGCTGCACCCAGTGGGTGACACTTCATTGTTTGAATGTGTGGCCGTGCATGGGGGTCCAGGTGCAGCCTGTGGAATCCTCCTCGTACTCCAGCCTCTGGGGTGTGAGGGGGAGTTTCTGCAGGAAATTGCAGACTTTGTCACTGAGGTGTTGGAGTCGCCCAGGTGGTGGTTCTGGGTGATGACTAACATTTGCAGTTTGTTTATGACTTCCTCCAGTTGATGTCTTCTCTGGGTGTTGCACAAGTTGTTGCTTCTGCAATCCACAGCCACGGTCATGCCTTGGACTTAGTGTTCTCACAGGGGCTTGAGGTCACTGATCTTAGGATTGATCCAGTCACTTGGCCGGATCACTGCACAATGAGGTTTTTGTTCAGGCCCCCTCCGTTAGTTTCTTCCCTGTAGACATGGTCTGCTACCACCCTTTGAAGGAGTTGTCCCCAGAGTGACTGATGGCGGTGATGGATCTAGCTGATATGAGTGTCACATGTGTGACAAGTATGCGTGAAATGGTTGCAGCCTATAATGAGTCTATCACCAAGGCACTCAAGTGTGTTGCACCGGTCCATGTATGATCAGGTGTTCTCACTTCAGACTGCTGTGGTTTGATGTGGCTCTCAAGGAGATGAAGACCAAGGGCTGGAGGTTGGAGTGTCATTGGAGAAGGACTTGGTCTGTGGGGGATAAACTGACTTTGAGGCTTCACTATGGTGAATATTGTCACACCTGGACAGCTGGTTCTGATCCCTGTATAATTTGTTTTGTTGGAAATATAAAAAATTAATGTATGATGGACTGTGGCAAAAGGAAGAAATGCTGGCTGCTGAAACTGACACTTCAAACCCCCCAGGGATAAGTTCAAAGGACAGAACATTGTTAAACTGCAGATATCTGGGGTGCAATTATCTGGTCAATTTGCTTTGATCCCAGGAAATAAAATTAGCCATTCATGACATCCTTAGGAAAATCCTTTGATCTGCACTAGATATCCCGAGAAAAGGGACACTGGGCAGTGTTATGAAGAACCTCCCAGGAAACCAGCTCATTTCATCAAAGAGACCTTTGATGTGTAGATAACCAAGGCCCAGATGGAATTAAGGAGACAAATACACCTTTGCTTTGAATACAGTGACTTATATCAAAGAGACTTTTGATGTGTGTGTGAAGCCAAGCACAAACTGGTTTACGCCAGTAAACATGAGAAGAGGAGATTTATTATGTCATCTCTTATTTTTTTTAAATACCTTAGTAGGCCATCTTGGTGTTATAAAATATAGATTTTGTTACATGAAGGCGGAGTTTGGTGACCTCAGAGAAGGCCAGCTCAGAACTGTTTTTAACTACTGAGAGAACCTAGACAGAGACACTTTCATATTTCTGACTGAGGAAGAAACATCACAGCACTGAAAGAAAGTAAGCATATATTTGATTAGACCAGTCTGAATGCATGTATTATAGGAACTTGCACTTCAAACCTGTTTGTTTTAAGGCTGTATGTGTTGGGATGTTTTGTTCTGTAATATTTTCTGTTTTCCTATTTTAAAGTAAAGATATATATTTTACAATGGAAACTGCTGGTGTGCCTTGAAATTTCTTTTTATTTAAGTGAAGCTTTTGAAGGTTATAGTTAACACTGTGTATGAACTTATTGTTATACCAAACTGGGAAATGGATAGAGTTCTCTAAGGTCTTGCATAGAGTTCTAGGGTTCATTTTGTAGACCTGGTTAGGTGCCCATAGGCAAAGATATCTGGCCCCCTGAAGACAGAATTATCTAAGCCTGATAATTGGGTACGCTAACAAGAGGTTATCAGTTTGAATCCTTCCAAAACTTGAGACTAAGGTGACTCGAACCCACAAAACCGACAAGAGGGTTACCTTGTACTGTTAACTGTCCACAAACCCTATGCTCAGAGGTTGGCACTTTGGGAGTAGAGGGCTTACTGGTTGACCAAATTTGTGACAGATTGGTTGGCAGCGGTGGCATAAAAAGTTTGGTGGTATAAGCTTCATTGTTCAGTGTGTCAGCTTCAGACCATTCAGCTCACTTGGGAAAAAGAAAGGTAGTGTTTTATTTCAAAAGGAAACAGAACTATATTCCTTGGCTTACAGTCAAGTTCCCACCCATTTTTTTTTCCTAAAGTGCCAGTCAGATTAGCAGTAGTCAGGAAAAATGGCATCCAACTACAGCAGGCACACTGTAGAACTCTTAAAACAGTTGTGCGAGGACAGAGGAGTCCTGTTCGAGGTGACAGCCAAAAAGCAGAACCTCATAGAGGCCCTGATGGTGTCAGATACCCAGAGCAGGGAGTTACAGACCGTGACTGAAGGGGACCAGACCTCGAGTGTGGCAGGACTAGAGGCCAGTGAGGGGTCCTGAGCTGAGGAGGAGGACAGCAGGGCCACTGTCAGTGAAGGGCCACAGCAGCAGGGAAAGGTCACCAGTATCCTGAATCCAGAGGTACTCAGGCTGCAAATTGAGTTGTGCAGGATGGAAGTGAAGGCAGAGTGACAACAAAGGGAGGCAGACTGTGAGGAGTGTGAGCGCTAGCAAGCTACAGAGGAGAAGAGAGAACGAGAATGCAGAGAGGCAGAGGAGAGGAGAGAGGAGCACCAGTGGCAACATGAACTGGAGAAGCTACGACTCCAACCAGCAGCACCAGGGCAGGTAAGTGGCTTGGGTTTAACTGGGGCTGCAGGACTGGGTTACAAATTGAACTCCAAATTAATAGCCGAGTTTAAGGAAGGGGAGGACATGGCTGCCCTTTTAAATTCTTTTGAAACAGTTTGCATTCAGGCTAAAATTCCTAGAGAGTCCTGGACCGTCCAGTTATCCCCGCTACTTACCGGGAAAGCTCGGGATGCATTGGGTCAAATGAACAATGAGGACAGTGATGATTACAGCAAGTTAAAAGCTGCACTGTTAAAAAAGTTTGAATTAACTGCTGAATCATACAGAACTAAATTCTGTAAGCTCAGGAGAAGCCCTGATATGAGCTATGAGGAGCTAGCCACGAAACAACATCAGTTTTTAAAACATTGGTGAGAAAGAATTGAGGCAAACTCTGTTGATAAAATTAAAAATGTGATTTTATTAGAACAGTTTTATTGGGCATGCCCAGCAGAGCTAAAAACCTGGCTAGAGGACCGAGATCCAAAAACAGTGCAAGAGGCTGCTGAACTCTCAGACCGCTATGCCAAGAGCAGACCTGCTCTGAGAATGAGTGGGGCAGGCATGGCAGCGCAGAAAGGGAAAAGCGCACCTTCAGGGCAGCTAAAACCCTCACTGCCTCCACTAAAACCAGTTAGCTCCAGGTTTCAACGAAAAGATTTATCTGAAGTAAGAAATGCCTGTTAGCTGTGTAAGGAAACTGGGCATATTGCCAGACAGTGCCCCAAAAAGGCGAGCCATAATACACAACCTGGTGCTAGAAAAGAAATGGGTTGTTTGTGTGTCCCTGAGAGCATGCCAGTGAACATGAAGGAACACATGCACCCAGTCATAGTAAATGGTGTACAGGCACAGGGGTTAAGGGACACAGGGGCATCCCTGACATTGGTAAAAGGGGATCTGGTACAGCCTGGTCAGCTTATACCAAATAAATACGTAACTGTACAAGGGTTTACTGGTGAAGAGAAAACATTGCCACTCGCTAGTGTTCTCCTGGACTGGGGTGAAACAGGAGGAACTGTGCAACAGGTGGCTGTAGCCAACACATTAGCAGTGGATGTGATCCTGGGTAATAATCTCCAGCAGGGGGTGGTATGTGCAGTTACCCATAGCCAAGTGGCAAGGGAAAATAGTAGTTCACTGAACCCCACAGAAACCAGTGTGGAAACCACTGAGAGGCTGGTTCCCCAGCCTGTGTCTCCAGATGGGGAGACTGATAAAAAAGGGGTAGAAATTTCCCTGGTAGCAAGTAACCACACAGCTACAGAGGGTTACTCTGAAGAGGGAGGGGTGACACCTTGTCAGAGGGTTGGGATTGACAGTGATCCTGAGGGCCCTGAAGCTAGTGCTAGGGACCCTAGTTTAGTGACTGAAGGGGACCTGTCCCATGCCTTGGGACTGTGTGAGGGGTTTGCAGCTGCTCAGAGGAATGACCCTAGTTTAGGGAAGCTGAGGGCTTAGGCAGACTTGGAGGGCACACAGGGAGGTGATGGCAGACATAAGGTTTATTGGGAAAATGGACTTATGTACACACAGGCAGTACAGACAGAGGGAGGGATGCTAGGCAGGCAGCTTGTCGATCCCCAGGGATATCGTGAGCAGTTGCTCAGGGTTGCCCATGATATTCCCTTATCTGGTCATCTGGGAATCGCACAAACTATGCAGCGGTTAACCCAGAATTTCTACTGGCCTAACTTCACCCAGCAGGTGAAGGAGTATTGCAGGTCTTGTCACCGGTGCCAAGAAATAGGGAAGGTGGGCAAGAAAACCCAAGTCGCTCTGATCCCCTTGCCCATAGTGGAGGAGCCATTCCATAGGGTGGGAATGGATATTGTGGGGCCTTTAAATACCCCCAGCTCCTCAGGGAAGAGATTCATCCTGACTGTGGTGGATTATGCCACCCAGTACCCAGAGGCAGTTGCCCTAACCTCTCTGAGGACAGACAAAGTGGCAGATGCCTTACTTAGGATTTTCTCCCATGTTGGGTTTCCGCAGGAGGTAATCACCAATTGAGTGGGTTCCTTCATGTCGGACCTGATGAAATGTTTATGGCAGAAGTGTGGGGTGGTGTAGAGATGCACGACACTGTATCACCCACAAGCCAGTGGACTTGTGGAGCATTTTAATTGTACCCTAAAATCAATGCTCCGGGCGTTTGCTGAACAGCATGGGAGGAACTGGGAGAAATACCTTCCCCACCTGTTGTTTGCATACAGGGAGGTGCCCCAAGAGTCAACAGGATTTTTCCCCTTCGAACTCTTGTATGGACACCGGGTACATGGGCCCCAGACTTGATCCAGGAGGACTGGGAGGCAAGCATGCCACCCAGGGAACTCCCCTTGTGGATTACATCCTTAGGTTTAGGGAAAGGCTGAAGGAACTTATGGGGACAGTCCAGAGCAACCTGGCAGCTGCCCAACAGAAACAAAAAGTATGGTATGACCGCAAAGCCAGAGCTCGCTTGTACATGGTGGGTCAGGAAGTCATGGTCCTTATTCCAGTCCGGAAACACAAGCTGCAAGCTGAGTGGGCAGGACTGTACAAAGTGGCTAGGAAGTTACATGAAGTGAACTACATTGTGGAGTTACCTGACTGTAGACAGACAGAAAGGATGTACCATGTCAACTGATGAAGCCATGTGCAAATAGGGCTGATATGGTGTTCGCAGTGTGTAGTCATGGGAAGGGGACGGACAAAGGAGACCCCCTTCTGGACTTGCTGGAAGAGAGTAACCGGGAGTCCTCTGTGGAGGCAGTAAAATTGTCACCCCAGCTGACCCCGGGCCAGATCCAGAAAGTAAGGGAAGTTTTAGCAGACTTTGCCCCCTTGTTTAGCGCCAAGTCTGGACTAACCCCTTTAGTGACACACAATGTGGAGACAGGGACACAGACGCCCATACGGCGGACAGCATGTTGGGTGTCAGAGGCTGTCCAAAAGGACATTAGGAGGGAAGTGGAGGAGATGCTGGATTTAGGGTTAATCCAGAGATCCCACAGTCCCTGGGCCTCACCCGTAGTCCTTGTACCCAAGCCAGATGGCTCGACTCATTTCTGTGTAGACTATCATGGACTGAATGCAGTCATGAAGTCAGATGCCCACCCGATGCCCCGGACAGACGAACTCCTGGACAAGTTGGGAGGGGCGACCTACCTTACATCCATTGACCTGACAAGGGGGTATTGGCAAGTAGAGTTGATGGACAGAGCTAGAGAGAGTTCGGCCTTCATCACTCCTATAGGCTTATTTGAGTTCAAAGTAATGCCTTTTGGAATGAAGAACGCCCTGACCACTTTCCAAAGGTAGGTGAACCAGGTGTTAAATGGTGCTGAGGAGTACGCCGTGGCATACCTGGATGACATTGCCATCTTTAGAACCAGCTGGGAGGAATACCTTTCACACCTTAGGGAAGTGCTGGACAGGATACAGAGGGCCAGGCTCACTGTCAAAGCCGAGAAGTGCCAGGTGGCCATGGGAGAAGTGGCATACCTCAATCATGTGGTAGGCCAGGGACAGCTCTGTCCTAACCAAATAAAAATAGAGGTAATCCAGGCATGACCCAGACCAGAAACTCAGAAGCAGGTCAGGAGTTTTCACGAGACAACAGAGTACTATAGAAAATTTTTACCCAATCACAGTGCCCTGGCTGTCCCTCTATCTGACCTGACAAAGAAAAGTATGCCCAAGAAAATTACCTGGGGCCCAGCCTGTGAGGAAGCCTTTTCCAAACTAAAGGAGTCACTGTGCAGTGCTCCTGTTTTGACAAGTCCTGACTATAGTAAAACCTTTATAGTTCAGACTGACCCCTCAGATGTGGGTATTGGGGCAGTACTGAGCCAGACATCCAGTGAAGGGAGGGACCACCCAATAGCCTACCTGAGTAAAAATTTACTTCCCAGGGAATAGTCATACTTCACGGTGGAAAAGGAGTGTCTTGCCATAGTGTGGGCCCTAAAGAAATTGGAGCCATACTTGAATGGGCAGCATTTCGTGGTGCAGACTGATCACAACCCCCTAGTTTGGCTGATGCAGATGGGGAAAAACAATGGTCGATTACTAAGATGGAGTCTTGCTTTGCAAGGATATGATATGACCATTCTACATAGGGCTGGAGCGACCAATCAGAACTCAGATGGGTTATCCAGGGTGTATGAGGAGTGAACTGATTTGGGAAGCTCATCCCATGCAGAGGGTAGACCCCCCCAAATTCAGTCTGGGTGGGGAGGAATTGTCACACTGGTTGTGATCCCTGTATAATTTGTTTTGTTGGAAATATAAAAAATTAATGTATGATGGTCTGTGGCAAAAGGAAGAAATGCTGGCTGCTGAAACTGACACTTCAAACCCCCCAGGATAAGTTCAAAGGACAGGACATTGTTAAACTGCAGACATCTGGGGTGCAATTATCTGGTCAATTTGCTTTGATCCCAGGAAACAAAATTAGCCATTCATGACATCCTCAGGGGAAATCCTTTGATCTGCACTAGATGTCCTGAGAAAAGGGACACTGGCCAGTGTTATGAATAACCTCCCAGGAAACCAGCTCATTTCATTAAAGAGACCTTTGATGTGTAGATAACCAAGGCCCAGATGGAATTAAGGAGTCAAATACACTTTTGCTTTGAATACAGTGACTTATATCAAATAGACTTTTGATGTGTGTGTGAAACCAAGCACAAACCGGTTTAGATCAGTAAACATGAGAAGAGGAGATTTATTATGTCATCTCTTATTTTTTTAAATACCTTAGTAGGCCATCTTGGTGTTATAAAATATAGATTTTGTTACACTAAGGCGGAGTTTGGTGACCTCAGAGAAGGCCGGCTCAGAAATGTTTTTAACTGCTGAGAGAACCTTGACAGAGACACTTTCATATTTCTGACCGAGGAAGAAACATCACAGCACTGAAAGAAAGTAAGCATATATTAGATTAGACCAGTCTGAATGCATGTATTGTAGGAACTTGTACTTCAAACCTGTTTGTTTTAAGGCTGCATGTGTTGAGATATTTTGTTCTGTAATATTTTCTGTTTTCCTATTTTAAAATAAAGATATATATTTTACAACAGAAACTGCTAGTGTGCCTTGAAATTTCTTTTTATTTAAGTGAAGCTTTTGAAGGTTATAGTTAACACTGTGTATGAACTTATTGTTATACCAAACTGGGAAACAGATAGAGTTCTCTAAGGTCTTGCATAGAGTTCTAACGGTTCATTTTGTAGACCTGGTTAGGTGCCCGTAGGTAAAGATATCTGGCCCCCTGAAGACAGAATTATCTGAGCCTGATAATTGGGTATGCTAACAAGAGGATATCAGTTTGAATCCCTCCAGAACTTGAGGCTAAGGTGACTCGAACCCACAAAACAGACAAGAGGGTTACCTTGTACTGTTAACTGTCCACAAATCTTACGCACTTTGGGAGTAGAAGGCTGACCGGTTGAGCGAATTTGTGACTAATATCAAAGGGTAATGTGAGAAGGCAGAGTTCCTGTCCAGGGAGATTGCTGCAGGGAGAAACAGATCAGCGCTGCTTTTTCAAACTGTGGATAGGCTTCTCCATCCTGCCTGTCTACAGCTGAAAAAAGCATCTTCGGTCACTCAGTGTGAGACGTTTGCTCTGTTCTTCTCTGACAGGTGTCCTCCATCAGGACTGGAATCTCCCTATCGGGGCACTTGCTGCCATTGGTGGCAAGTCATTTATGTCTAGAGGCACTCCTATTGTTTGGAGTGAGTTTAGGACCATTGGGGTGGCTGAGCTTTGCAAGCTGATTTCAAAGCAGTGGCCCACATACTGCAAACTGGACCCAGGCCCAACTCGTCTCTTAATGGGATGTGTTGAGTCCATTAGCCCAGTGTTCATGGATATTGTCCGGTGTTCCCTTTCAGAGGGATGTTTTCCTGGCATCCTGAAAGAGGTGCTGGTGAGAATCCTCCTTAAGAAACCCTCTCTTGACCCTGACAGCTTGGCAAACTATAGACCTATCTCTAACCTCCCATTCATGGATAAGGTTATTGAGAAAGTGGTGGATCTGCATCTTGATGTACACCTCACAGCCCACAACCTCTATGAACCCTTCCAGTCAGGATTTTTTAAGACATAGCACTTGAACAGCATTTGTGCAAAATGATCTCCTAAGGGTGAGAGACACAGGGAAGCAGTCAATTCTTGTTCTCCTCAATCTCTCCTCAGCATTTGACACTGTGGAGCATGCAGTGTTGCTGGACTGCCTAAGGCGGCTTTGTGGACTCACTAGTACTGTCATCAACTGGTTTGAGTCCCTTCTTACAGGCAGGATGCAGAGGATGGTGATAGGAAATGTTATATCCTGCCCAAAGCCCCTGCCTTGTGGAGTTCCCCAGAGCTCAATCCTGTCACCTGCATTCTTCTCAGTGTATATGCTTCCCCTGGGTGAGATCATCAGATGGTATGGCTTGGGTTTTCACTGCTATGCAGATAATACCCAGCTGTACATGTCATTTGCACCCGAGACAGATGGTGCCATGGAGGTACTAACTAAATGTCTGTCCAGGACTGGATGTCCTCTAGTTGGCTGAGAATCAATCCTGACAAGATGGAGGTGGATGCTGCTGGGATGGGAACAGGATTATTTCTTGACCCCACTCTCTTGGCAGCATCCACCAAGGTGAAAAATCTGGGTGTCATCATTGATGACAGATTGACACTTGAAGCTCAGGTGTCATCTGTTGTCTGAAGTGGTTTTTACCACTTGAGGAATGTTGTCTGGATCAAATCCTTGATTCCGCCGGATGACCTGCCCTCGTTGGTACATGCATTTGAGACATTGAGGCTTGATTACTGTAATGCTCGATACCTCAGCGTCACTGGGGGGATTCCCTGGTGACTGCACCTGGTGCAGAACACGGCAGCCAGGTTACTGATGGGCCTTTCGAGCTCCTGTCATGCCACCCCAGTTCTGTGCAGACTGCACTGGTTGCCGATTGGGTGAAGAATCATCTTTAAGGTGGGCTTGCTCACCTATAAGGCCCTTCCTACATGTATTGGGCCCTTGTTACCTGAATGACCTCTTGACTCCTGCCTGTCCCTTGTGCTTACTTTGCTCCTCTACCGGGGGCCTGCTCAGCTGGAGAAGGAGGGATTCCAACTGCCATAGTCCTCTTCAGTTTAAATTCTCCTGGAAGAGCTATTAGCTGGTCAAGAATCCATTCTGTTTTACCCAGAGACAATAACGGCAACATCCCCTCATCTAGTTTCTTGGTCACCCAGTTGAAAAAATCAGTCAGATTCATCTGACATGACCTCCCCACTGTGAATCCATGCTGCCTTTGATCTTGCAACCCATTGGATTCAAGATATTCTGCAAAACCTTTCCTTTAACAGTGTCTCCATTAGTTTTACCAACACTGAAGTGATCCTGACCAGCCTGCAGCTGCTAGCCTCTTCTCTGCTGCCACTCTTATGTAGAAGGACCATGTCTGCTTTTCTCTAGTCCTCCAGAACCACACCTGATTCCAGAGATCTGTTGAATAAGGCTGTCAGCAGGGCAGCTAGCACCTCCTTGAGTTCCTTTAGTACTCTAAAGCATATCCTGTCCAGTTCCATAGTCTTGTCCACTTTCACAGCTGCATGTCCCTTCAGGACTCTTTCCTCTGAAAATAGACTTGTGTCTGCCCTCCCTTTGTTCATACTGCTCCCTGGTGATTCATCCCATAGAAACATGGAAATTGTTGGCAGATAAGGACCGCTAGGCCCATCCAGTCTGCCCATAAGCCTTGTACTTGATTACAGCTTCTGACCTTCCCTCTGCTTTACCTCTATGGTTCCCCTATGCTCGTCCCATGCATGTTTAAATCCAACCACAGTGCTCACTTTCACAATCTCCTGTGGCAGACCATTCCATGCATCCACCACCCCTCTGTGAAGAAAAACTTCCTCACATTCCCTCTTCACCTGCCACCTTCCAATTTCATGTCATGCCTCCTTGTTCTTGTACTCCTCCTGTATTGGAAGATGTCTCCCCCCCACACCTTGTTCATGCTCTTGGGGTATTTGAATATATCTATCATGTCCCCTCTTTCCCTCCTCTCCTCCAGTGAGAACATATTGAGGTCCCTTAATCTCACCTCGTAAGTTTTGTGGTGCAAGCCCTGTACCATCTAAGTTGCCCTTATCTGGACCGTCTCAGCCTGTTAATGTCCTTTCAAATATAACTTCTAGAAAAGCACACAGTACTCCAAGTGAGGCCTGACCAGGGTTTTATATGCTAATGGCATCACTACCTCCCGCCTTCTGTTGGTGAGATCCCTGCCTATGCACACCAGCATGCCACTGGCCCTCCCTGCTGCCTTTGTACTCTTAGGGTTAGGGTTAGGGTTCGGGATGGTTCCCCCCCTCCACTCTCCACTGTGAAGACTGAGAAGATGTACCTATTCAGGATGTCTGCTTTTTCTTAGTCCTCTTTTGCCCAGTCTTCCCCTGCCACCCTCATTATTCTCAATATCCTTCCCCTTACTTTCTTTTTCTTACTTATATACACCTGAAAAAAGCCTTATATGAATTAGCTACCCCACTGGCTATCCTTTTTTCTATCTGTGTCTTTGCTCCCCTAACTGCCTTACCTGCTTTCCTTTGTCTCACTTGGTATGCCTCCCTGTTTTCCTTTGTCTGTGTTTCCTTATACAGTACCTCTCGATTGCCACCCTTTTTTCCTTCATCACCGTGACTACTTCCCTAGAGTACCATAACAGTCTTTTTTTCCTTCTGCTTTTACTTTTACTTACTTCCTTCACATAGAGGCTGGTTTCCTTACTTATGTCCTCCCTTATTTTCTCCAGTGTTCCTCTACCCTACCATGGCAATCCCCTACTAGGCAGTTACTGAGGCCATCCCACATTTTTTTAAATCTACCCTTCAGAAGTCCAGGACCTTTGTCCTCATGTGGTTTGCCTCTGCTCTGTCTTAATTTTAAACTGCACTGTACAGTGATCACTGGTACCTAGGGGACTGCCCACTCTGACGTCTGCAATGCCGTCCATGTTTGTTAGCACCCCACCTCCAGCACTCCCCATTCCTAGTGGGTTTGTTGACTAGCTACCTGAGAAAACCCTTTGTAGGGAGTCAAGGATAGCCCTGCTCCTTTCTGAAGCTGAAATTGGAAGGCTCCAATCCACATCTGGCTGCTACAATCCACATCTGGCAGATTGAAGTCACCAGCTGGCAGTACGTTCCACTTACTTGCCATTCTGCTGATGACTTCCCCAATTGTCTTATCCAGTTCCTCTCTCTGTGCTGGAGGTCCGTATACCGCCTCTGCATGGATGACAGCACCCCCAGTGCCTGTCTCCAGGATTACCCACAGCACCTCCAGCCCTTCCTTTCCCTCCAGGTGCCCCTGTACTTCCATAGCCTTGATGTACTCCTTTACATATACTGTAATACAACCCCTCCTCCTTTCCCTGCCTCTCTTGAATAGAGAGTAGCCCAGTATGACTACTGTATATCCCACTTATGGCTGTCAGTGCACCATGACTCTGTTACAGCCACCAAATCCAGGCTAGCTTCCTCCATGAGGTCTGGAATTTTATTTCCAAGATTTCTTGTACTGGCACACATGTCCCTCCATACCTTCCTTCCTTCCTGCCTCCTTCCCTGCTTTCCACCCTCCTACCTGTGCTGTTTCCTGAAGCTACCTCCGAGCCCCCTCTTCCCTTGTTACCTTCTCTGTTACTTGTCTCCTTTTCTTCTATTTTCTTGCTTTTCTGAATTATGCATCTCTTGTCCTCTGCTTTGTCCCAGCCTTTGTCTTCTTGTACCCCTGCTGTTGGGGAGCTTCCATTCCTCTGGCCTTCCCTCCTTGCTGCTTCATCATTAGGGGGCCAATTGTTGCCTTCCTTGGGTTTACATAGAAACAAACAATGGCAGCAGAAATAGTCCAAAAGGTCCAATCAGTCTGCCTGAGTTCCCTATTTAGCCCTGGGGCCTACTGTTCCTCCAAAGCCTTAGACCGTCCCACCTCCCCCATTCTCCTTCCCGAGGCTGATTCCCTGAGCAAACACTACATCCTTCATTCTATCCTACCTATGCTTAAAACCACTAATGGTTTTTGTACCTACCACCTCAGCTGGCAGATTGTACAATGGCTCTACTACCCTTTCTGTAACATAGTATTTCCTCATGTCCCTCCTGAACCTCCCCTCTGACTAATTTAAATGCTCATCCAAGTAGCATTAAAACTTCCCACTAAAAACTGTGATCTCCTTCTTGGAAGAATGCAGGCCATCTCCCCTATAGAGGCCCATATCCTCCCAGGCTGGCCCCATTCCCTGACCCTGAGCAAGTCACTTAACTTCCCTGTGCTCCCAGGTTGCACCTGTAAACAAGCTTTCAGCTGAGTGTGTCTCACCTGGTTAAACAATTGGAAAAAAAAATAAAAAAAAGAATTCCCCACTATAGTCAAAGCTCTTGTCCATGTACCAATTGTTAAAATCCCTGGTGAGGACTGCCCTTTCCTCTCCCTGGCCATACACAGGTAATACCCCAGCAAAAGCCACCATGCATACCACCTGCTTATGGCCCTTTCTCCAGCTCCCTGAAATTTTCTGCACTACCCCTACCCTATCCCTTGCCATGTCACTTGTCCCCGGGTGGACAATGACATCTACTCCCTCCAATCTCCTGCTGCCCTTGCAATAATCTGGAGCCGCTCTCCATCCCTCCAAGCCAAAGAACCAGGGAGGCACTTTAACTCCATCTCACTTCCTCCTCCTGCTCACAAGTCTATACCTCTAACAATAGAGTCCTCCACAAGCAGCTGCTTCCTCCTCTGCTGGGGGCCACCTTATCCCTACTTGAGGCCTCCCCCTTCTGAAGACCCCCCACTTCCTCCCTTCCCACTGTTGTGGGGACCCACTCCTGGCTGCCCTGTCTCACCAATGTGGCAAATAAATTGTGCAGTGGTACTGGCTGAGGAGTGGGTACCCTTTCTACCACCCTCCAGAGCCTGCCAAGGTTCAACTGCTCTGCATCTGCCTAGACATCCTCTGGGGGACTGTTGGTAGACTTGGTGGCCACTGGATGAGGCAGAAGGTTCTCTGCACCTTTGCCAGTTTGGCCCAGAGTCCAGCAACCTCTGCCCTGAACCGAGAGAATTGAATACACACGGGGCAATATCTCAGTCTCCAGAATGTGTCCCGAAAAACTGCAGCTGCACACCTGTTGCACTGCATTGCTCCCATGCACTTTCCTTCCTTTACTAGGCTGCGCAAACCTCTAAAAGTTCTACCTCGTATACTTTCTGAGTGGAACCCAAAAAAATTCTATCTGGTAGAACCTAGTAGAAATGGGCTCTACCAGATAGAGCTGGGTTCTACTAGTAACAACCAAGTTCTACCAAGTAAAACCAGGTTCTACCAAGTAAAACCTGGTTCTACAGGGTAGAACCAGGTTCTACAATATATAAACACATT
This sequence comes from Neoceratodus forsteri, assembly GCA_016271365.2. Lineage (NCBI taxonomy): Eukaryota > Metazoa > Chordata > Ceratodontiformes > Ceratodontidae > Neoceratodus > Neoceratodus forsteri. Next base: position 867,292,217 of record CM057455.1, read on the forward strand.
TTACCTGGTTCTACTTAATTAAAAAATCCGCAGATGTGTTTTTGCATGTTTGGGAAAGTACATGTAGTAGTAAGAATGGTATGTATTGCAAAGCTTTGGTGCATAACATTCTATCTCAGTGCTCCAAAGCTTTGCAAAACTTACTATTCTTAAAGCTAGAATATTTGTACTACATGTATGTTCCCAAACATGCAAATAAAATATGTGGATTTTGTTATACTCAAGTAGAACCAGGTAGAACTTGATAATATATTGTAGAACTTGGTTATATACTCAGTAGATGCTGTAAAATAGTGTTGAAACAGATTTAGCAAGCAATAAAGGTCAGGGATGATATATGATTTGTATAACATCCCTGATAACTTTTGCTTGTTAAATCTTGCTGCATTCCAAAGGGTTAACCCACTGAGCTGCACCCTGTTACAACAATTTTAATTCTTCCACCACTGTTAGACCCAGGTACTAATAGAGCCCAATAGCTGTTGCCATGGGCCATAAAGAAATGCAGGGGTGGCTGGCATCCAGTATCAGTTTTGGTTTTTCTGTTATTCTGAGTAAATGTCAATATTACCCACCCTCATTCTCTCCTGTCCCTCTAGTACACTGTCCTGTCCTGATCCCCACACCTTCCATAGATAACTATGTCACTATTACTCCATTTGTCCCACGCTCCTTGACATCCCTTCCCCATCCCCACCTCTTTCTCTAACAACAGAACTTCTTGTTCTTATATCATATATGGTAGTAGTGACACCGACAACCAGCAAGTATTACTTCCATATATGAGATAGAAGATGTTGTTTCATTCTGACAGACTGGTCAGGTTGAAGTGCAGCCAAAAAAGGCAGGAGAGTGTCCAATGAAGTGGAAGGAGGAATTCAATGGGCAGAGGAGTAAAAAGGGAGCTAATAGATTTTTCACTGTTTTGTTATTACTCATGAAATAGTGAAGAAGGGTTCTAGACATTTCCTAAAAGCATGGGGCAGGATTTTCAAACCTGCTGAAATGCCGCAAGCCCCCTGGTGCGCCGAACATAGAGTGCACAGAGCCTGTGGCAGGCAATTGGGATTTTCTATCTCTTGCACTAACTGCAGGTCCTTAGACCACATATTTGTGGTCTAGCCTGCGCCTTCAACACGGAGCTTGTGCCAGATATTTGGCGCAAGCTGCCATAAGCATGGAAAATGTCTCACGTACGCCTGGGAATAGAAAATTGGGCGTAGCTGCAGCAACATTGTTTGGTGCACCAGCAGAATGTAAGTCCCATGGCACAGGGCAGGATGCAAGCCCTGCACTGCAGTTTGAAAATCCAGCCCACAGTGTTTGGGAAAAAGTTTTGTATGTGATATATTGCTAAGGAGAAGGGTGTGAGAGGGATGTGTGTAACAGTAGGTGGAAGGGGAGGTATTGGTAAGGTATTGGCATATCTGGGCATCTGGTTGAAGGAGGATATGAGTCAGTATAGCTAGACTCCACATGCTGGAAATGTGAAAAGGGGGATTCTTTCCTGATGAATATATTCCTCATCTTTACTCAGAATAATGCAAAAGCCTGTAACAGTCTACCATCTGTTAATTTCTTTATGATGCCATGCATACAGTTGGGATCTAACAATGGAGGGTGGATTGTATTTGTAAGAAGGAGCGTCCCAGGGGGATTGGACTTGGAATGGGGGGGGGGGTAGAGTATGAACAAGTTTTCTTTTTTTTTTCTTTTTTTATTCTTATGATGGTCAGTCAGTTCAATATGTGGGAACAGCATTTTTTTTATTCTAGTCTTTTATTTTCATTTTCCTGGTAATGATGAAAACAGTTTGTATTTGGATGGCTCATTCAGATCAAATCATTGAATGTGTCCTTGGGTGCAGCAGAAATAGTGAATGGAAACTTGGAAAGTTGACAGTTTGCAGCAAAAAAATAAAAATAATTAAAATTAAATCCCCACCTGGAGTCGGACCTGTAGGAAGACCAGTTACTTATTATTCATTTTTTGTATTAATGTTTTTTTTTTTAACAGCCGCCTAAAAAGTATTGGATCTGCATTTAAAAAATGGCAATAAATCAAACAGTTGAAAAACTGTGTTACAGTAATGTGTAGTTATTTATGCTTTTTTTAGCTGAACAGTAGTATGTAGTAACCCTTCAACTTCTGGTATTATGTTGGGCCTCAGTAGCGCATGATAGCCATTAGTAGATGTCTGTTTCAGAAATTAATGGAACTCAAGGAAGAGGAGGAGACAGGAGGACCCACCAGTGGAGGAAAGACAAGTGGAAACGCTAGTGGCTACTAGTGGCAACAGAATCCCTTGTCGTCATTATCAGTGTGGCATGCCATCTGTGTGCTGTCAACCTGCATACATTTTGGAGAGTATATGGTTTTGAATTGAGGCAGATTAATTTTTTTAAAAGTGAGCCTCACTACATTCTTCATGGAAAGACATGTTCTTTTGTTATTTGCTATTGCCCCAGCAGTGCTAAAAATTCTCTCTGAATATGTGCTGGCGGGTGGGCAACTGAGGTATTCAGTTGTGATCTCAGTTAAAGAAGGCCAGATAAATTTTTTCTGTTGTCAATAAAGCAATGGTTTGTCACCTGCGGTGAGATGTACAGTCTCCTCCATATAATCCTTAACCATTTTTGCAGCAGGGACTTCTGGTACTACAATAGCAGGCTGAGCCTTCCCAGCTGTCTTTATCAGACCAAAGTCTGACAGCATGTCACACAGTGGTTTGTTCTCTTGTGGTGTAGCATCAGTTCTGGTTGGTGTTTGATGACCAAAAACATCAGTAGTGGTGGAACCAGCAGCAGTAGCAGCAACGGCAGATTGTGCTCCCTCCCTCCCTCTCCACCAGATTTTGTTCAAAATTTGAATGTTGCCAAAAGGTCACTGATGATGTACTACTTTTCTCAACTATACGTGCTGACACTTTCTTAATGAACAGTTCACGACAGTATTCCAGGTCTTTAAAGTCATGTGGTTTGAAGAATGTTTCAATTGTATCTTTAAACCGAGGATCCAGAAATGTGACCAAAATGTAATGTTCTGCTTTGCACATATTTACAATGCACTCATCAGCTAGGAAGGTTTGTATCATTTTTCCAACAAGTGATGCAGCATTGATGTCATCACTGTCAAAGAACTATGACTCAAGACGCCACGGTCTCATCCTGATGAATGAAATTAAGGGTAGGATCTATCTGGCTTAGTCCAGCACCATCAGAGCTCACCACTCAGGTAGCCTCCTCAAAGGGTTTAAGGATACAGCAAAGATTCTTCATCAGATGCCACTGATTGGGGCTGATATTCACATCTCTTTTCCCAATACCATGTTGGACTGCATATTGATGGATGGCTTTCTGTTGATCAAGCATTCTCTGAATCATAATGTAAGTGGAATTTCACTGGGTTGAAACTTCCTGCATCATCTGGTGGAGAGGGAGGCTGTTTTCAATCTGAATCTGCCGCAACAACTTTCAGGCTTTCACCGAATGGCTAAAGTGGGTGCACACAGTGCAGGCAGCTGAAATTAAGTTCTGAACATTTCAGTCTTCACTGATAAAGTCTTTTACCACCAAATTAATAGTGTGTGCACAGCATGGTACATGTGTAAACTTACCAAGCCTTACTGCTTTCACAATATTTGAAGCATTGTCAGACACTATAAACCCTGGTTGCAAGGACTTTGGAGTCAGCCACTCAGCAAACTTTTCTTCAAGGCCCTCCAGAAGATGTTCCGCTTTGTGGTCTGTTTCAAAACCATAAATACATAAAGCTGCCTGCCTTCGAAATGTGAAAGTCCCTTGCTTCTTGCTGCTGCTGCTGCCCCCAGTGCCACAATATGATGATGATGATGATGGAGGAAAGTTTACCCAATGGCCAGTCACAGTCATATAGTCAGTTGTCTGCCCACTGGTCCACATACCGTATCTGGTGTGACATGAACCTTTTTGCCCACTGAACCTTTCAGAGAATTAGACACGTTTTATGAATAGCGTTATACAAGTCTGGGATGGCAACACTTGAGAAATAGGTTCGATTGGGGACCTGATACTTTGGCACAGTGATTTCCATTAGTGTTTTAAAACCTGGGTTAGCCACAAAGAAGAATGAGAGCAAGTTGGTGGCTATCATCTCCCCAATTGCCTTTGTCAATTCCCTTGCCTCAGGCCTGTTGGGCTTATATTTCTGTGAACACTGAAAACAATTTTTCAAAGAAATTTGATGGCTGCTATGCCTGCTGATATCACCTGATTTTCTGGGCTGCTTCCCTTGACCTTTACCTCCATGACGGGTGGATGTTGTGGTCATGGATTGTATATGACTCCTGTTAGGCTGTGGTGGTGGACTCAGAGGGGTAAAGAAACGAGAAATTGAGGATGCTGTGCTTTGACTGGAAGGAAGACTTTATTCATCCTCCACCTCCGCATCAATTACTTCATCGCCTTGGTAAACATTCATTACCTCATCCTCCTCAGCTGAGTACAGAAGTGCAACAACTCATGTGTGCTCCTTTTGTGCTTTTTGATACTGTTACATGTAAGATTTGTTCATATGTCTTATCATTGTTGAAGTTCCCAATCGAGTATCCACTTTACTGTGACTTAATTTTGTTTTTCATAATTTGCAAGCCACATGGCTGCCAGATGATTTACCTTGTGTGAAAAAATCCCACACAACGGATTTCACAGATTTTGTTGCACTGCTGTTTATGGGGAGGATATGCTCATTACTACCACTGCCACCACCACAGCCACTACTACTTCCATTATCTCGTTGAGGTCTTTCCATGCTAATCTGCATGTCTTTTTGATGCACAGCCTCTCTGACTGGTTGAACTGCATCTCTTTCTTCCCCTTGTGAAGCCTGTCCATCTTCCATCCTCTGTTGTTCCTCTGCATGTGTGGGTGTCTGACTCTCCTTATACCCCAGTATCATTAATGTTTTTTACTGCCACCACCATCCTTCCTAGAAGTCTTTTTTGTTCTTTTTCTGCCCCTGTATTCCTCCTCTTCATCCCACTCCCCAGAGCTACTGCTACTTGACAGACTGACTGCCACCTTATCTACTACAAACTCAGGATCTGTTCCACTGGTTTCCCCTTCACTCTCTCTGTCTTTTCCACCTCATCATCATCATCCATCACTCTGCTTACTAAGACAGGCTGCCACACTATGATGGCAATTGTGTGCATCCTCTGAGTACCTGGTGGGTTACTCCTGCAATGTCCTGAATTTTCTGTACTGTTATCACTGTTGCTTGGATTGCCTGAGAAATGCTGCTGTTTTTTTATCACTAATGGTTTTACTCCCTAACAGGTCAGTACAGCACTGCTTGCTGCGTAGAGTCAAGTACTGTGCTTTAAATAACAAAACACAGGGATATTTGTTCCCTAGCAGGTAAATGCAGCATTACTGGCTGCGTCGAGTCAAGTACTTTTAAGTAGTAACATACAGGGATATTTGTTCCCTTGCAGGTAAATACAGCACTGCTGGCTGCATCGAGTCAAGTACTTTTAAGTAGCAAAACACAGGGATATTTGTTCTCTAGCAGGTAAATATAGCACTGATGGCTGCGTCGAGTCAAGTATTTTAAGTAGCAAAACACAGGGATATTTGTTCCCTAGCAAGTAAATACAGCATTACTGGCTGCATCGAGTCAAGTACTTTTAAGTAGTAACACCCAGGGATATTTGTTCCCTAGCAGGTAAATACAGCACTGCTGGCTGCGTCGAGTCAACTACTTTAAGTAGCAGAACACAGGGATATTTGTTCCCTTGCAGATAAGTACAGCACTGCTGGCTGCATCAAGTCAAATACTTTTAAGTAGTAACACACAGGGATATTTGTTCCCTAGCAGATAAATACAGCACTGCTGGCTGCGTTGAGTCAGCCACTTTAAGTAGTATAACACAGGGACAGCTATTTCCCTAACAAGTCAGTGCAAGTACAGCAGCACTGATGGCTGCATGGAGTAGCTATGAATACAGCAAAATTATCCAAAATACCAAATAAGTCAGCAAAGCTCTAGTTTGTGCAGTTGTCGTTGTGTACTTGGGATTGGGAACACACAGGCACAACGTCTTTTTTTATAGCAACAGAGAGAGAGAGAGAATCTGATTTTTTTAAATTTAAACTGTTGGTAAGTATAAGTATTTATTTATACATAAGTTGTTAAAATCAGACTCAGTCAGTCAGTCCACCAAAAAAAAAACAGCCTTGCCTCTGCCTAGATTAGTTCAGTTGAAATTGTTACAGTGAGCGTGAGCTTGCCCTCTCTCCCAGACAGAAAACATTAAAATATGTTTATTTGCCCCAAGAAAGAATAAGAAAGATGCTACCTGTGCCTGCCTGCCTAATGCAAAAAAAAAAAAAACAACTAATGAATCTATGCTGTGGCAACAATGAGGAGCTGTCCGTCTCAATGTCTGGACTCTGTTACCCCTCCCCCACACAACACAAACTCCCATCTGCTACAATGCCTTGCAGCAAGTGGCTGTGCTGGTGGTGCTATGTTAAAAATAACAAAGAAATTACTTATTTAGTTTTTAAGGCTTGGGTTAATCATCAGTTTAAACTTTCAGGTTTCTTTTTCTTTCAGTTCAATTCAGACGTGACAACCACGGTCCATGAACCATCCTGTAGTACAGTGACTGGGCACCACCATCCACACTACGCACTCCTGCTGGAGTTTTCCCTTCCCCCTCCTGTCTCCCAGCCAAATGCCCTCTCTCCAGTAAAATAAAAAAATTAAATTACATCAACTGCAGTGCCAATATATATTTTTTTCGGGTTTACAATGAGGTTTTTCTCTCACAAGGAGGACGGACGGAGTCGGACGTTTAAGAGCAGCAAATACAGACTGAGAGTACAGCAGTTGATTGCTCATGTCTGTCTACTGCTCGTTTCATTGAGTTGCACACCAACTGCCAGAAAGAAAACTGGTGCTGCGACTTGACTCTACCCAGCCACCAACATGACTCTCTTCTCTGCTGGCCAACAGATGGAGTTGTCTCTGCCAGACAGCCTTTTACAGCCAATCACCCACACATTTACAAACATTCCAGGCAGGAATAAGGCTGACGTGTGGGGTTGACTGCTGACTGGGCTGTCGTCCGACTTGGAGTCGTCGGGTGATCACTAATGAAGGATTCTAGTTTGCACCACCTGACCAGGCACTACAACATGAAATATGCAAACTTCAGTTCACCCATGCAACACCTGTTAATTTAAAATTTACAGGTATTGCAGGGGCAAACCGGGTGAACCGAAATTATCATATTTCATCCATATGTTCGCGCATGGTGGACTAGCGTGAACATCGGGGGTTCGACCATTCAGGCTGAATGGTCGAAACAAACTTGCAGCCCTAACCTTTATCTTATTGTCATTTGAAACTTTTCTGTAGCTTCCTGCCTCCTTTATACTATATGCCCATTGGCTTCCTACCACTTCATTTGCTTGTCTGAAATGTATTTGATACCATACCCTAGATAGGGTGTCTCCTAATTTCCCATTTCGACCCTCCTGCCAATAGCTACCTTTCCTGATGCCTACTACTCCTTACCCAGTAGTTGTTACCCCAATATCTGTAGCTACTTAACCTTAAGCTGACTACTTCAGTATATCCTTACACAGTAATGTGTTATCTCCTACCTTGGTCTGGTGTTGACACAGCATGATTGGACACACTGGGAGAGTGCTCACATTTATCCCAGAGTAAGAGCTTCCTGGTTAGCCCTGCCAGTAAGCCAAAACCAGCTTGCAAACAGAAAAATGACTCAGTATAACCTCCAATTATCAACTTGCTGAGGCCACAGGCCAGACAGTTATCACTCCTCCCCAAACTATAGGGTAAAACACAACTCTTTAATATGGCCTTTAAACTTGGGCCAGTAATAAACACACCAATTAAATCAAGTTTCATCACAACTTACCCCCACCGATGTTATAAAAAAAAAAGCCTTTTCCACTCCTGTGACGAATGTGGGCAGACTCTGCAGAGAGCAGCCACCACGTTGGTGTATGCATGCTTCTGCTGAACCAAACAACACAAAAGAAACCTGCACTCAGAAACCAAGAAAAAATAAAATAGTCATCAAGTGTTGATGAAATTTGTATATTTATTGTGGCATAAAATCTGGAGAAAGCACCAAAAACACCCCAGTGCTTTGACTCAGAAAGGGTCTTCATCAGGGGTGGCGCAAAAGTCACAAAGTTGACAATTTATTACATTTACTTAATTAGTTGATTACTCCAATGCCTTACTCATTTGCTATCAGTTACATAGAAAATGTGCATCTATAGACTACAAACCCATAATCAAATAAAACACCGCCAGTGAGGCTATCTGACACTCCGTGAAATCATATACAACATACATTGTCCTTACAGTTGCCCAAATGGTGAATACAATTCCACTGATGAATAATTGTATTCAATTAATTGTTAAGCAATCAAATGCAAGCGAATTGTTCATTTTGCTAAGAAAAGTTCCCAAGTTCCTACAGTGTGTCATGGTTGATCAGTTAGAACTAACAGAGAGTGAGATCTCCATGAAATCACCTCTATGAGATTACTTAGCTGCATACAATATCAAAGTGTGGGGGTGGGGAGGACATTGAAATAAATAGAGTTGATCAAGCTATCAGTAAAATGGACTAGAGACTGCAAGTCATAAACAAAAAAAAATTACGTTGTTCTTTGATTATGTTTTAATGTATTCTCCCTCTATATATTGCAGCCAAATTAAATAATTCAAAATGCTTGATAGTAAATTAATGGTTTACAGACTGATGTAGTGTGTAGTACAACAGTACAGGCTGGTTGTATACAAAGGAGCAACATTATATATCATTAATCATAATTATAAAACACCGAATGCCATACCTCATGACATTGTGGTAATGCCAAGTAGGGGCTAAAAAATTCTGTTGGTCTATATATGCCCCCAAAATACATAATCCAATCAAAAATAAGTGAAAGGAGCCATGACCGACTCCATAGCCTGCTCTATTTAAATGGAAGAAAAAATTCTGAAGCAGGAGTTACATTGAAAAAGAGGCATATTATATAACACAATGCAGAAATAAATGGCACATGAAGAGATAAAGTCAGAGAATGGATATGGTGCCAATAGTGAAATAATAAGACCCCTCAAAAAAAACAAATAAATCCTATGTAAGCTCCTCTCTAGGATAGGGGCTTACATTCACCATTAGGAGCTCTGCTTTCGTGCCTTCCCCACAGAGTATGGGTTTGATAGGTGTTTTGGGAAAGGCACCATTCTGGGCTATACACTGAGACTGCCACTAGGGGGAGGCTTTTAGCCCTTAAAAGCAGGGAGTGTGGGTAGCTCGGGGGGAGAGAGGAGGTTGGCTGGCTCAGAGAAGGCAGGAAGGAGCTTGTCGGTCTGGGTTGTGGCTTGATTCCAAGGGGAACCCCCCCTTAAGTGCAAGTTAGTGCCATGGTAAGGTGATGTGGTGCTTGTAATGAGAGGTGTGTGGGGAGGGCATCAGTTAGCCTGCCAGTATTGTGTGCGGGCAGATAGGGCTCCAGGGAGAAAGGGGTGGTTAGAGCACCTTAGGAGGTAGTTCGGTGGGGTCCCATGCCTGTGGGAAGTAGGCCTGGACTGCCAGGGCTGGAGGTTTTGTGACAAGATCCCTCAAGGGGAGGGGTGGTGGCAGCTCCCCTCCCAATTCCCGGTGTGGCACGGTGGTCCAGGCCTGGTTAAGGGGATGCCAGGAGCTTCTCACCCATTATGAGGCCTGCTTGAAGGGACAGGTCTCGGGGCGCCAATCACAAGCTGTTCGGGTGGGCTGCAGGTCAGTTAGGACAGGCCTTGTTAAGCCCTCCGGACCTGATAGCATAAAGCAAGCACAGGATGTATAGCTGATGGGGACACAGGCCTGAAGTAATTTTGAGATCTCCCCCCCCCCCCGCTGTGGACGGAGAAAGGAGACCGGGTGTGACTGTGGCCACATTTTGACGGAGATTCCAGCAGGTCTAAGGATTTTAAGGGACTGGTCAGGGAAGAAAAATTCCTGTGTTCCCTTGGCATGGGATCAGGTGGGAGAAGCCTCTCACGTCTCCACAGGTGGGAGACTGACCAGGGTCATGGAAAAAGGAACAAGTAGAAGTTAGAGGCCAACTTACCAGTGCCAGAGGGTAGGTTGGCTCGAAGGTCTGAGGAAGGTTTCGGGTATAGCATCCAAGGTTTCACCAGCTGCCTGTATTGAAATGCTGCCTAGGACATCTGTTCTCCCAGTCTTGTGTCCTCCTGTCTCTGTAAATAGTTTGTGCTCCATGGAGCCAGATGGCAAATAAGGTTTTAAGCAAGCAATGGGAACCCCTGGGTCCTTGCAAAAAATCATTGGGTCCTCAGGGGCAATACATTGATTTGTTGCTTATTCCTGAGAGTGCGAGATTGTTTTTAAAGTTTACTAAATAGATGAATTTCAGAGAATCTAATGAATTACTAACCAGACTTCTTTGGGGGGAGTTTAAAATTCACAGCCCATTTGATGTCAGGGCTTCCTGGGCTGGGATGCTGGTGGGGACCCCGAGAGAAGAAAGAAAAGAAGAGGCGTCTCCAGTTCCAATCAGTGGTCTCCAAAGGAGTGGCAAGGGGTAGCGGTTTCCATTATGCTGCAGTAGGACCGGGGCCATGGTAGACAACACCATTTTTATTCTCCATGGTTGTTAATGGGGCACTGTGCAGGAACCAAAGCTGCCTCCTGCTACTGGCAAGGTGTGAACTGGTCCAGAAGATGATTTTACTTATCTTTGACTACTGCGATGTAGTCTACAGTGCCACTCCCATGTCTTCCTAGTTAGACAACTAGTATTGGAGCCCACTCGAGAGGGAGCAATCTTAGACCTGGTTCTCTCAAATGGAGATGAAGAGAGGATCACAGATGTAGAAGTGGGTAGCCATCTGGGAACTAGCGACCATCGAACAGTATGGTTCACAATAAACACAGCAATAGAGTCAAGCCATACAAAGGCAAAGGTACTGGACTTTAGGAGGGCTGACTTTGTAAAATGGGTAGCGTTTCAAGGAATGCACTAGCAAATGGGCAGGAAGGAGGTGGAAGAACAATGGGAATAATAAAACTGCCATCACAGAGGTAACAAGCCTTTGTGTGAAGCAAATAAACAAAACTAAACAATGTAAGAAACCACTATGGTTCTCAAAGGAAGTGGCAGTGAAGGTTCAAGAGAAAAAGAAAGCTTTCAGGAAGTACAAGGAATCGCAGAAGGAGCAGGACAGAGAACTGTATCAGTTAAAGCAAAAGGAAGCTGGGAAGGCAGTCAGAACAGCAAAGGCCCAAACCGAGGAAAAGATAGCCAACTCAGTTAAGAAGGGGATAAAACCTTTATAGGTACATCAGGAGCGAAGGAAGACCAAGGGAGGGATAGTGAGGCTTAATAAGGAGGGGGGCAGAGGAGACTGTGAAAAGGCAGAGATACTAAACAAATATTTTGCTCAGTATTTACAAAGAGAGAGGGGATACCTAGAACAAACAGTAGAAACACACTGGATACAGAAGTTGATACCAACCCATTTACAGAAGAAAGGGTTCTGAAAGAACTCTTAAAACTGAAGGTGGACAAAGCAATGGGGCCTGATGGGATTCATCCTAGAATTCTAAAAGAACTAAGGGTAGAATTAGTGACACCACTGACTACCCTGTTTAACAAATCATGGGAGGATGGGTGGTACCGAGGACTGGAGGAGGGCAGATGTGATTCCCCTTCACAAAAGTGGGAGCAAGGCAGAAGCAGGAAACTACAGACCTGTTAGTTTAACCTCAGTGGTAGGGAAAATGATGGAATCACTTCTGAAGGAAAGAATAGTCGAGTATCTAGAGGCCAGAGGGACACAGGACCCAAGGCAGCATGGATTCACAGCAGGAAGGTCACGCCAGACAAATCTGATAGATTTCTTTGACTGGGTGACCAAAGTAGTAGATCAGGGAGGGGCTGTGGTCATGGCCTACCTAGACTTTAGCAAGGCATTTGACACAGTCCCACACAAAAGATTAATATAAAAGCTAGCTAGCCTGGGAGTGGTCCCAAGATGACAGCCTGGGTAAAACTGGCTGGAAAATAGGACACAAGAGTAATAGTAAATGGAGTCCACTCTGATGAAAGAGGGTTACTAATTAGGTGCCTTGAGGGTTCAGTATTAGGACCAGTCCTCTTCAATGTCTTTATAAGCGACATTGCAGAGGACTGGAAGAAAAATGTCTCTTTGCAGATGACACAAAGATCTGCAACAGAGTTGATACACAAGGTGGGGTGGAAAGGATGAAAGGGACTTGGCAAGGTTAGAGAATGGTCAAATGTGGCAGCTTAGATTCAATGCTAAGAAGTGCAAGGTAATGCACCTGGGAAACAAAACCCAGGGAAGAGTACACAATGGGAGAGAGATACTAACAACAACAAAATGGAAAGGGACCTGGGGTAGTCATATCAGATGACCTAAAGGTGGGCAAGCAATGTGAGAGGGCAGCAATGATGGCTGGGGGATATTGGGATACATAGGAGGCATCACCAGTAGAAACAGGAAGTTATTATCCCTCTGTACAGATAGCTGGTCAGACCCCATCTGGAGTACTGCGTGCAGTTCTGAAACCAGTCTTCGCAAAGACATAGACAGGATGGAAGCTGTCCAGAGGAGGGCAACTAAAATGGTGCAGGGTCTGCACTGGAAGACATATGAAGAGAGACTAAAGGAGCTTAATATGTATAGCCTCGAGGAAAGGAGGGAGAGGGGACATGATAGAAACTTTCAAGTACCTCAAGGGAATCAACAAAGTCAAGAGGTAGCATCTTTCAAAAAGAGGTGTGCAAGAACAAGGGGCACAATTTGAAGATGGGCGGCCTCAGAGGTAATTTAAGTATTTTTTTTCACAGAGAGGGTTGTGGATGCATGGAGCGGCCTTCCGGAGGAGGTCGTGGAGTCAAAACAGTGGTGGAATTCAAGCATGCATGGGACAGTCATAAGGCAATTCTAGGGGATGGGGGTAGGAAGAAGTAGGCTGCTGGTTAACTAGGATCTGCAGCTTATCCAGTAGGCAGGGAAATGGGCAGACTGGATGGACCAAGCAGTCCTTATCTGCCATCAAATTCTACGTTTCTATGTTTCTATGTTTCCATAACCAGACTGGACACCCTTTTTAACTCCTTCTGTCATTTCACCCTAGATGCCTCCCTTCTCACTCATCACTGCAACCTCTACCACTCTCTTGCTTTTTCACCTTTAGAAAACCCACGCCACCTTAATTGCACTAAATTCGCATCAAAACTTTGGATCGGATTGCTCCCCTTAGCTTGCCTCCTTGCTATCCTCCCTCCCCCTGCCTTCTCAGTTCCTTATATCCTATGACTCCCCATTCATGGTAATCCCTTGTTGGTTGACTACTGTTGGCCAGGCTGCCTTCTCTCATTGTTTCCCCAAATTATGGAATGCACTTCTACACCAGATCCACCACTCATCATCCCCCCACTCCATCTCCTCGGCGCTTTACAACTTCCTCTCTGTAAGTTGTACCTGTGGTCAACCCGCTGTCACATCCTCATTCACACTCACAAACCTACATATTATTTCCCTTGCTCTTACTACTTCCTTTCCCTCTTGCCTCCCTCCCACCAGTCTCCCCTCCCTCCCCTTCCTTACTTTCCCTAAACCACTTCCCCATGATAGCTGTATTAATGTGCAGTTTATCACTTTGGGGTGTTGCTCTTGCAAGCATCTAGCACTTAGTAGTTCCATTAGTCTCTCATGGTATACTGATCCAAATGCTGCTTTTAATGTTTGTATAAGTATTTAATGTTTAGCACTTCCGTAACCTCCAGTACTATAGCCTGTCATGTTATACAGTATCTTGCTTATTATGTTTGATTGTGTATATGTTATTTTCGCTCATCCCATCCCCCCCAGGACGCACCGTGAGGTGAGCAGACTGTCGTTCAGTATGCTTTTCCTGGTGAAACTTTTCAATAAAGAAATAAATAAATAATGTTCTGATCTGGGTCTCTTTGGGGTAGCCCCCCTCCCTCTTGAACATTGGAAGCCCCTGAACCAAATGGGAAGTGCAGTTGGCTACACCTATAAATGTAGAAAAAATATTAGCACCGATTATATGGATATGTCTCCTAGTTTGAAATGGGAAATGAAACAGAAAAACTGTAAATACAAAAACTGAACAAAAGTATATTTACATATGTACAATCAAGTATCAATAGATGCAAGCACAATATGTTAAATTTTTCCAAGGATCTCTAAAAGACAGATTCAGACAGATTGTCATACAAAGGTATTTTCAAACTAGCACAAATAATTTTAGGAAAGGACTAATGTCTATTACATCATTTAAACCATTAGGTAACAATGTATTTAAGGAAAAATATACTGAGATTCCTTTTGTAGTAAAATCTTAGTTCTAAAGCCTCCATGTGGTGGGGTTTTAACTTGTTCCAAGCTCACAAAATGAAAGTCTTCCACATTGCTGTTATGAAGTTGTAATAAATGTAATCCCAGAGGTGTGTCTGGTGCTGCAGAGTTCGTACATCACATATATTCTTGCATATGTTTCCAGAATGATCATACAGCATGACCAACATACACCTTTGGACAGGGACAGGTAACTGCATAAATTACAAAATACGTTGAGCAACTGAAAAATTGCTCAGTTCATAGCTCTTTACCTGTATGTGGAACTGCCACATCTGTAACATCCTAGGAGAGGTGGTGGTAGGCATGTGTGGCTTTGTTCCTCAGGAATAGGCTTGAATGTAATTTATGTGACCATATCACCGATATTGGGGCTCTTCCTGTATGACATAAGGAGTTTAGAGGAGCAGATTTGACGTAAAGCTGAATCCGATGCAAGTACATGCCAGTATTTGTGTATTATGGAGACTATCGGTTGTGCAAGATGGTTATAGTCTGTAACAAGGTGGGGAGAAGATCCCATAGCAAAAAATCCCACTGTTACTGTAAATTTGTGAATCTTTACTGAGAGCCATGTAACTATCAGTTCAAAGAGACACTTTATACTGAGCTTATGTACATATACCTGCGGTGGCCAGCAGCACTGTACTTCTGTAAGCAAATGAAGTTGCTATCTTTTTTGTTGTGTGCCCCACTGCAGCAACAGGAGGTGCTTCCAGCAGTAGTTAGCTGCCCTGTGTGTGGATGGATTCTGTGACTTCTGGTGGTTCTGGCTGGAATTCCGTGAGGCTCATGCACTGTAATTGGGTTTAACCCCTACTTCCAATCAAGGCAGTGGATTTGGATTTATAACCCTACAGCTCTGATATAGAAAAATTGATCCCTTTTTTAAAGAAACAAACCAGACCCATGTATTTGTTTACATTTCTCATCATGTGAAAAAATGCATAGAAACATATTCCAGTGCTGTGTTACTGGTTCAGTTTGAATGTTGTGTGACTCTGAGCAAATAATTTAACTTCCCAGTGCTCCGGCTTCACCACTTCCAACAGACACTTGTTATTCACACAGGTACCAAGAATAATTAAGCAGGAAAATTAACAGCCCTGGAGTGCTAGCAGCAGGAGACTTAGGGAGGATTTAAAGATCCAGAACTAGATAAATACCACTGAAATCAATAGTGAACAGCCTTACAAAAAAAAAATGACTATAGGGCAGGATGACTGCTTTTTAACATACAGTACAGAGCGCTCAGTGTAAAATTGAATTAATGGGTTGCTGGTAGCAATCGTGCTCCACTCACTTACAAAACAAAGTGAATATTAATCCTGATCTGCTCACATACATAAATCAAATGAAAAAACATGAAACTTTCCACAGCAGCAGCTGCCTGCAAAATGAGAATCAAAATGTTTGTTAATTTTAAAACAAGTTCTACCAGACAAAGACTATTGTGTACTGCAGACCGAAAGCTGCTCCTCTTCTGTAGATGCCATCTGGTGGATGAACAAAGAACAGGTACCTCAATTACCGGCAATAGAAAAAAGCCATGGTCAATGCGATTTTTTGCGCAATGTATGCAAATTCCCCACGTTATCCCTAGTGCAGAAATCTCTGGTAAAGTGCTTCATCCTCGTGGGTGGCACTATATGTATTTTTTAATAATAAGAGCCGGGGCTGCACTACTGCTGGAGCCAGTCACTGACTGGTATGGGGAGTGAGTGGCCACCCATATTGGTATACGGTGAAGCCACATGATCAGTGGCTGAGGAAGGATGCATGTAACAAACACTTAACTACAAAGTAGTTACCCTGTTGCAAGTAATTAATGATTACCTAACCTGCAGTTACATTGAAACTGACACTTAACTCATTCAGCCCACAGCAGCTGTGTGAGAGTTCCACCCTTTCTGCCCTCCATACTCTTAACAATGCATCCTGGGCCTTTCTAAGCAAAAATGAAGCCGTACACACTATACCATAAACAAATGCGAATTTGTCATGAACCGTAAGTGCTACACACAAAGTATGAGCAGCAGAGTTGTTCAGCACAAAATTACCTTTCTAATGGTAGTATGCAATCAATTCTAAGCAATTCGTTTTTTTTTAATACTAGCCGAAATACCCCAAACATTGATTGTTTTAAAATAAAAAAAGCAACATAAACCATTTTTTTGGGGGAAGTAACATATCTACACCAAATTATGTATCCATACATGATAAACAGGTAGTAAAGTAATTCTATACTAAAAAACAAGCTTTCTAATACAAAACATGTATTTTTATCCTTTTTATTCAAGGTGCTTTTGCAAGGCTTGACAGACAAAAGTCAACCATACACACCATACCATAAACAAATGCAAATTCCTCCTGAACCATAACTGCTACACACAAAGTACAAGTGGCAAAGTTGTTCAGCACAAAATTACCTTTCTAACAGTGGTATGCAATCTATTCTAAACAATTTGTCTTTTTTTTACTAGCTGAAATACCCCAAAACTGATTTTTTTTAATAAAAAAAGCAATGTAAATCCTTTTTTTGTGGAAAACATGTAACAAATCAACACCAAATTATGTATCCATACATGATAAGCAGGTAGTGAAGTACCCCTAAAAATACTTATATAAGCCCAAAGTTGATTGATTGACTAAATATATACATCCAAACTAGACATGTCCCCAGATGTCTCCAGCAGTGACTGTGAGTGAATTGCTACCAACTACAGATGTCTACTGGCTTCAAGGGGGATGTTTTCTGATGCCACCTACAGATGTTTACCAGTATGAATGAGTTAAAATAACGTGTGACCAATGTTTTGTAATATTATTATTATTCTTTGGTAACTGGGTAAGGCTCACTAGACCCAAGGCTTGTTTTCAGGGGAGACCCGGGAGCACTGGGGAAGTTAAGTGACTTGCTCAGAGTTACACAGTATGCAAGTGGAGGTTGTGGCAAACAAACCCAGGTCTGATGGATGTACCAAGCTCATTCACAGCTCATTACTCTAACACTTGGGCTGTACTTGCTCCTGCCCACTGTGCTGATGCTAGCCTTCTGCTGCTACTGCTGCTAAGTTAGGCCTTGTGGGTGTTTGAGAGAGAGACCTAGTTACAAGTAGGTCACCATGCCCTTTGATGTAGCCCAGTACTGCTGTGGCAGCAGCTGATCTCAGCTCTGTGCTACTGAGGAAGGAGACTAGCCTAGTATGCAGCTGATGCCCTGCCAAGGAACCACAGATCCCCTGTTGGCTACTGGTGTAGCTGTTTATCTCACTCTGTTTTTAGGGCTGCAGTGGGCATGGCCCTGAAAACCTCTTGCTATGAGAAAAGGACTCCCGAATTCCTTCTGACTGAACAAATGTTGGCGTTTCAATGCAGTCACCTATTCATCTGTGAAGCCCTCCACTCATTGTCTCTCTATATGTAGCTACACTGCACTATTTTTAGTCTGTCAACAGTCACAGTGGACCACAGTGCAGTCCACCATGTCCAAGATGGCCACAAAACCATACTGTGCATGCGCAACTGCTAGTACATGCACAGTACAGTGCGGTGGCCATATTGGTCATGGCAGAGTGTGCTGTGCTCTGCCGTAATGACCCGATAACCTTTTTTTTAAATAATTATACATATCCACCACCCGACCCTCCCTCTCAAGTCCCCCACCCTCCAGAAACATAACAATGACACTGGGGATGCCTAATCCTCAGTGTCACAATCCTATTCCCGTGATGTTTTTATGACACTAGGGGTGCCCGATCCCCAGTGTCATGATCATGTTCCCCATGACCTTTCTTAAATACAAATTTTCTCCCCACCCGACCCTCCCTCTCAACACTGACCCCCCTGAAACATAACTGTGACACTGGGGAGCCTAATCCCACAGTGTCACAATCAGGGATCCTCGGTCCTGTATTTTTTTGTTTCACCTGTTAAAAGAAAAATGTCCTTCAATGTCTTTTACAGACATTCCTTACCCCCCACCCAACCATCCCACTTAGCATCCACCACCCCCACAAGTCCTTACTTACCCATCAGGGGTCCAATGCTGTAATCCTCTCTGGATCACAGACACGTCTTCACTCTTCAAAGCCGGACCGCAAACTGAAGAAACAGGTATGCAGTTCAATATATTTCAAAGGGATTTTGAACTTAGTACCATAACTTGGGCATTTTTGTATATTTTTGGCCCCAAATTTCAACATGCCTTCTTTGGTACCCCACCTCATGAACACTGGCACTGTCATTAGGCAGATATGTCCTGAAAAGTGATTTTGTGGTCCCTGCATGAAATCAGCTTTCGGCCAGGAGTTGAACATTTTCTCTGTTCATAAGGTGGGGTCATAAGAAGGCTACATTGACAATTTGGTGCAAAAATATTAAAAAACAACCAAGTTATGAGCCTACATTGAATTTTGTGAATGCAGGCTCGTAACTTTGGTACTGTTCAATATTTGTACCCCAAATTTACAACATAGCCATATCTTTACAGCACTTCATGAATGTGACAGCTGTCACTTTTCAAATCTTGGCCAAAATGTTTTTTTTTACATCTTGAAAGCTGATTTTGCAGCCCCTGTGTGAAATCACCTTTTGGTCAGGAGTTAAGCATTTTCTCTTCCCTTGTTAATGGGGTGGGGTCATAAGAAAGCTATGCTGAAAATTTGGTGTAAAATAATTGAAAAAACAATGAAGTTATGAGCCTATGTTGAATTTTGTGAATGCAGGCTCATAACTTAGGTAATTTTCAATATTTTTACCCCAAATTTACAACATAGCCATATCTTTACAGCATCTCATGAATGTGACTGCTGTAATTTTTTAGCTCTGGCCCATAATGTGTTTTTGCATCCTGAAAGTTGATTTCACAGTCCCTGCACGAAATCACAAGAAATCGAGTTGAACATTTGCTCTGCTCTTCTTCATGAGGCAGGGTCATAACAAGGCTATGTTGGAAATCTGGTGTATAAATATTATAAAACAACAAATTTATGAGCCTACATTACATTTTGTTAATGCATTACATTTTAGTAAAACTTGCTTGTTCATTGCTTTCTCGGGTCCTAGTTTTGAAATTTGAAAATCATGTGTCATGTCAATCTAGCCCCCGAGTCATGACTTGTTGTTATTGTGATATTAATTTATTTCAGAAGTTTCACCAGGAAAGACATACTGATCTGGTAACGGATCGTTTCCAGATGCATATTGTGGCTAGGGGATGGGGAACATCATATTCAGCATATACAATATGTATGTGGAGAAATACAGCAATACAATTAAAATGAAGAAATAATCAAACTTTAAATGCAAATCAGAATAACATACACACAGGTAAAGGGAAACAGATTGCCAGAGCAAAACTAGCAAGGGGGCGAAGGAAAGGGTCAAGAACAGTTGCAGGAGAGAGAAAAAATATATATGGTATATGATGTATGAGCTTGACTTTTATCAATAAGAAGAAATATAAATAATCTCTATACCCCCCCACCCTGGAATTTACTTGACTCTGGGTTAAGAATCGCTAAGCTTTGATTCCAACATGGAGAGGCATTGTTATTATTATTATTATTATCATTATCATTATTATTATTATTAGTATTATTAATATTATTATTATCATTATCATTATTGCTATTATTAATATTAATATTATCATTATTATTATTATTATTATTATTATTATTATTAATTTTCTCCTGCAACCTTCATTGCCATATCTCATAGCACCAATTGCCAACGGTATAAGATAACTTTTGCTTCTATTTAAATTAAATATTTATAAGAGAAGGTAGGTGAATATTCAGATGGTCTTGCATTGATGTGCATGTATTTTTTCATATTTAATTTAATTTTTCACATGATGTTGTTTTTGTTATAATCATTGTTATTGGGCCTTAATGATAAATGCATGGTTGTACAGACTGATCTGTCCCTTTAAGGAACAGATTCATAAGCTCACCATGTCTCTTACTGACCATGAACTTGAGGAGACCCCTGTGGTTGAAGCACTGGGCCATTTCAGTCGTCTTCCTTTTTTGGCTCACAATAAAAACACTGACTAACTTTAAGTTGTAAGCCTTTATTGTTTCCCCTTGAGTGCTCGCTTTTGTTTTGTGGATATTCCAGTTACGTGCAGCACTTCTTTAACAGCTGTGCAATTGATTTCACTATATCCTTCAGCCTAGTTAGGAACTCCCACTGGGTTATAAAGCTTCTACGTACAGTAGCTGGAATCGCATCACTTAAGTGCTGGAATTCATTATTATCTGAACTTTCTTGCTCAATAGAAATTGCATGAGACACAGCCCAATAAGTGTAGTCTCAAACAGATTCTCACAAGGATTGTTGATTTAATTTTGAAGAAATAAGTTGAGCATACATGCTGAGTTCTTGTCCAGATTTGCTTTATTACCTTGTCAAGCTCATTTACAAATAAACACTGAAGTGCCTGTGTACAGTAGGCTTTCTCTAGTCACTGCAGCAGTGGTTTCTGATGAGGCTAATGACGTGGGTATTAGATCTGGGGGCAGTTGGCAGGGGCAGCTTGGGTAGGAAGGATGGGGCTAAGACCTGGGATCTCTAGTGGTAAAGATGGGGGATGGCTCTGAGTGGAGAAGGGAAGTAGCAGGTATGGTCATAAGGGAGCACCGTTAACAGTGAACATCAGCAACATGTAACACTATCTGGTTGGACAATTATAGGGGGTTAACAGGTGACTGAGGCTGATGGTGGTAGTACCAGCAGCAGAACACCAGCCGTGCTAAGGAGGAAGAAGAAAAAATTGGGGGGAGGGGCAGGAGGATAGTAGTCAATGGCATTCTATGGCAGCAGGTGAGGTGGAGGGGACATTGCTAGACCAGATGGGTAGCTTGGGAAGGGCGATGTGCCTGCCTGGAACAAGGGTTTAATGAATGCTATACAGGGTCAAGCAATGCAGCTGGGGAGGAGCAGACCATTGTCATTGATGCTGGCATGAACAACTTAGACAGTGCAAGTCCAGAGGACAGGAGGCAGTCATTCATGGAACCAGGGAGGTTCTTGAAGGGAAAGGTATCCAAATCTTCTAGGTCCCATGGACTAGTGATAAGTGGCAGTGGATCATTAGGCAGGCTAACGCTTGGGTACAGGTCTTGTGAAAGAGGAAGGGTTTTGTTTCTCTGTCTAACTAGAAGGCTTCTGGGGTAAGGGATGCCTTTATATTCAGAATGTTTATCTGCAACAGGAGGAGGTGAGGCGCTAGTCAGGAAAATGGACAGGTCAATTGGGGGGTAGACTACAGCATAGGGGGTGGAGGCTGGTGCAGGAGATCACCAAGAGCAGGAAACACAGGCAAGGAAACCCAGAGGAAAGGACATCAGAACAGAACAGCACCAGTAGAGGAGGCTTCCAAGAAAGGTGAGGAAGCAGAAAGGGACAAATATCCCAACTTGTAGGCAGGTGAATATAAGGATTAGAAAAACTGATATGCTCGCGGCCTAATACACTTTGAAGAACAAGACTTATGATAGAGGCACTATGAGAAATCTAGTTGGGGGAGTAGAAAATGACTGGGACACCAGTACAGAGGGATACAAACTATTCATTAAGGATGCACCTGACAGAAAGGGGGTGGGTTATCTCTCTTCATAAGGAAGGGAGTCACTGTGGAGAGCAAGGACATCAGAGTGGAAAACAGTATTACAGAGTCCCTCAGGGTTAATGGAAACATAAACAGTGTTGGCAGGAGAGGACCACTAGTACATCCAGTCTGCCTTGTTATACTCTATCCTGACCAGGGAAATTATGAAAGCCTATTCAGTTACAGTAGAGATCCCGGGAAATGCCCATCTCCCAGGCATAGATTGGCATCTTGAGAAGGCTAAAGGTTGGGCTGAGGTAGAGTCCCAGCCCTCCTTCAAGGATTGATTCCTGAAGCAGCATGTCTAGCAGGGGACTAAATTTGAGGTCACCCTTGACCTTGTTATTGGCATTGGGATGTGCCATCTCTAGTGTGAAAATCAAGTAAGCAGCAAGAGGCAGTAGCATAGAAACATAGACAGTGACAGCAGAAAAAGACCAATGGTCCATCCAGTCTGCCCGACTTACCTATTTAGCCCTGTGACCAACTGTCCCTCCAGGGTCTTATCCCCCCAAACTCCACCTGACTACTGCTGCCCCAAGCAACCACTATAACCTTCTATCTGTCCCAACCTTGCTTGATACCACTAAGGGTTTTCACACTCACCACCTCAGCTGGCAGACTGTTGCATGGCTCCACCACCCTCTCTGTAAAATAGTACTTCCTCACGTCCCCCCCAAACCTCCCTCTTGCTAGTTTCCACTTGTGTCCATGTAACTACAAGCTAGTATTCAAGCTAAGTAGTTCCCTGCAGTTCACCTTGCTAGTTCCTTTTAGGAATTTGAATGTCTCTATCATAACCCCTCCCCCCTTCTGTTCTCTCATGAGTACATGTTCAGAGCATTGGGGCACTTCTCATAAGACCTACCTTGTTGGCCCTGAACTATTTTTGTTACCCAGCACTGCACCATCTCCAGCCTATCCTTATACTTGCTTAGATCAGGACTCCAGAACTCGGTGCAATACTCTAGGTGTGACCTCACCAGTGCTCTATATAGGGGAAGTATTACCTCTCAGTTATTGCTATCGGTACCCCTCCCAATACATCCCAGCATCCTATTTGCCCTGTCATATGCTTTACTGCACTGACTTGATTGCTTTAGGGTGTCACTGATGATAACTCTAAGATCTCATTCCTCAGTCCTTGTACTGTTTTACCCCTCCTATCCAGTACTCCGTCTTAGAGTTCTTTGTTCCCAAGGTGCATTACCTTACAAGTTTTGGCATTGAATTTCAACTGCCAGACCCTAGACCACCTCTCTAGTTTTTGTAAGTCTCTCTGCATCTCCTCTACTTCCTTGTCATTATCCATCCTCCCACAGAGCTTCGTGTCATCTGCAAAGAGATGCAACTTGCCCTGGATTCCCTCAATGTTGTGGCTGATGAACATGTTGAAGGGGACTGGACACAGGACAGATCCCTGTGGTATCCCACTCATTACCTCACTCTTTTCTTATTTAACTCCATTCACTACTAGTCTCTGCTGCCTCCCCTTTAGCCAGTTACCTACCCAGTTTACTATGGCCTTAGCTGCTCCCTGATCCTCCATCTTCTTCAGCAGGCATCTATAAGGCGCTGAGTCTAAAGCTTTGCTGTAGTCGAAGTAGAGCAAATCCACAACATCATTTCTATATAGTTCCCTTGTCACCCAGTCAAAGAATACTATCGGGTTAGTTGGACAAGACCTCCCTGCCATGAATATGTGCTGTTTACTATTTTGGAGACTGTTGCTCTCCAAGTATTCCTCAAGGTCTTCTGTTACCATTGACTCTATCAGTTTCCCTCCAATAGAGGCAAGACTGACAGTTCTGTAGTTCCCTGCTTTTTCCCTGTTCCCCTCCTTTATGGAGTGAACCATGTCCATCCCCCTCCAGTCCTTGGGAATAACCCCCATTCTTAGTGAGCTGTAGAATAGGCCTACTAGGGGTTTAGCCAGTTCTGCTGCCAATTCTCTGAGTATCCTCAGATGCAGCCCAGCTGGTCATGGGGCCTTATCTATCTTTAGGGCTGCTAGCCCTTTCAGAAACCTTTTGCTAGTACATTTTGGCCACTTTATCTCCAGGACCACTTTAGTAGATGCTTTGAAGCCACTCTCTGGCAAGGGCCATCCATCCATCCTCCTTGGTGAAAACTAAGCAAAAGTACTCATTGAGAACAGTGTCCTTTTGCCTGTCCTCCTCTATCACCCTAACTCCCTCAGCTAGCCTTACTATTCCCCCTCCCTTTTTCCCTAATATATCTAAAGAACTGTTTTTCACCACTCCTGATTCCATCTGCAATACACAGCTGTGTGTCTGTCTATGCATCCCTAACTGCCCTCTTTGCCTCCCCATTTTTCAGTATATATTCTGCCGTTCTTCTCCCAACCCCTGCTTTTCTTTATATTTGTAGAAGGCCTTTTTCTTGGCTCTCACTGCCTCCCTGACCCTTGCCGAGAACCATGATGGTCTCTAGAATCTGTTCATTTTGGTTACCATGCTCATATATACCTTAGATGCCTCAAGAATGGGCCACTTAATTGGACCCAGCTCTCTTCCACCCCACCTATGTTGTCCGCCCCTACTAGCATATCTCTGACCAGCTTCCTCAACCTACTGACATCCACACCTCTGAAATCAAGGACTTCCATTCTCAATTACTGTTTACCAGACCTGAGGACCAATCTGAACCAAACTGAGCTATGGTCACTGTTCACCAGTGGCTCCGCTACTCCCACAGATCCTATTACCTCCAAGCTGGTGAGCACCACATTGAGAACTGTGGTCTGTCTGGTGGGTTCCTTAACTAGCTGTACCACTAGACAGTCTTAGAATGTGTCCAGCAAGGCCTGACATCTGGTGCTGTTAGTTACTGGAACATCCCTATCAATGGCTGGTAGATGCAGATCACCACCACCATTACTTCCCCTTTTGCTACCCCTCTTTCAGGTTTTTCCCTGAGCTCCCTGTCTCTCTCCTCTCCCTGCTTTAGAAGTCTATAGATCACCCCCAAGCACAGTTTCTTACCTGAGGCTGCTGTCAGCTGCACTCACAGCAACTCTGTCTTTCTATTACTACCCATGATGCATCCATCTTCTGCCATCTTGATGCCCTTCTTCTCCTCCTCCTCCTCTATCTCTCCTGAACATTAAGTACCCAGGGGCCATCAGTTCCTAGTTGTTATTTTCTGAAGTCCATGTCTCCATGATTGCCACAAGATCTGCCTTAGTGTCAGCCATCAGGGCCTGGAGCTCACTGATGTTACCAAAGCTTCTGGCATTAAGGCATACCTCTTTCCATCTAACCCCTGATCTTTCTTTGCTACTACTCTTGTGCTTTTCTTGTCCTTTTGTCCATTTGTTTTTCTTGGTGCTTGCATCCATTGTGTTCCCCTTCCCAAATGTCCCTTCACCTAGTCCAGTAAGGGCCATAGCTATCTTTGTACCCACTGTGCTGCTACAAGCCCTCAGGTGTGTGGGAGAACTAGCTAGAATTCCCTTCCTCTCATCTGCCACCATGGTTCTCCTAGACCCAGTCTCCCCGCAGTCAGTTTAAATGTCTACCTTAGATGTTAAACTTTTGCTCCATTTGCGCAGGCCCCCTCTCTCATCAGGCAAACTCCATCATCCTTGAGGAGTCTGCTGTCCCAGAAGTCCCCCCAATCCCCCACAAAGTGGTATTATTTTTCCTGACATCATGCCTTAACCCATCTGTTAAACTCTTCTATTACATCACTCCTTATCCTATCCTGCTCCCTTCCCTGACCCAAACAGGGAGGACTTTGGAAAAGGTCGGGGAGGCTGAGTGTGTCACCAATCTGTCTCACAGTCTATAGAAGTTCTGCTTCACCATCTACACCAACTGGTTCACCAGATCATTGGTACTCAGGTGTAGTAGCACCCCCAGCTCCCCTGTTCCCTCTTCATATCCTCCCCATCCAGTTTAAATCCTGGATGGCCAATGCCCCAGGAAGGGCACAGAACCATCCCCCCTGCCATCCACCTCCCTGTATTGCTCTCTCTACCCCTCTAATCATTGAGTCCCCAACCACTAAGACTCTCCTGGTAGACTTACTCTCTTTGGGTGCCATCATGCTGTCCCACCACTTCCCAGTGACTGACTCAGAGTCTCCCAAGTGGAGTCAGGTGCCTGAACCACCTCTGTGGGTATGAAGCTTTTCACCACCTGGATGGTGAGGGGCTGGACAACTTCCTTATGGCTTCCCTTCCCCCTCTCTCCACCCCTTGGGACCAGTGGATCTCTGGGGGATGGGCTCCAGCTGAGCTGATGACGCAGCTGAGATATTTCTACCCTTGATGCCACCAGCTGAGCAGGGAGCTCTGCTGAGGCCCTGCAGATGGGGCAATGCCCCCTCCTTCAGAGCATTTCCCTAGAGAAGTGCACCTCACAGCCATGACTACTGACTGTCTCCCCTCTGAACCACATCCCCAAAATAGACCTCAGCTAAACAGCTGACTAAACTAACTTGTGGTGCTCACTCAGATAGGATGAAGTTGAAAGCTCAGCTACAGTGCAGCAACAGGGATTAAAACTATCATGTAGTGTTCATCTAGCTAAGGTGTAGCTGCAAGACTCACTTATAGTACAGAAAACAGTGAATAAAACTAAACAGTCAAAATAAACTAGGCAAAATTTACTAAGCAATCGACTAACCTAACGTGTGCTCACGCAGATAGGCTGTAGCTGAAGGTTCAGCTTTAGGAAAGCATACAGGAATTACAGCTACCACTAAAACTACCTGGGATTAAAACTACCACATACTGGTCACACAGATACTGTAGGGTGTACTGTAGCTGTAAGGCTCAGCTGTAGCACAGAAAACAGAGATTAAAACTACCATGCAATGTTCACCCTGATAGGGAGTAGATGTAGATTTAGCCATAGCACAAACTACCTCATAGTGCACACCCAGACAGAGTGGAGCTGAAAAATGTAACTATAGTACAAAACATCACTATAATTAAAGCTATCCTAGCTATAACACAGAACACAGGTGTAAAATTAAACTTTACATAAGCAATGACTAGTTAACGGTAGCTGATGCAGATAGATACAGTTAAGACCTAGTAGCAGAATGCTCCACAACTACTATACCCAGAAACAATGCAGTTCACTGTTCATATACAGTTTTACCAGGGATGAGATGGGAAGATTTCTTGACTGCTGGCTGACTCCTTGGCAGACTCCTATGATATCCTTTGCACTCAGTCCTTAGAATGGAGGGCACAGTGTGGAGGGCCACTGGATGTTATTAGCACTTCATAATCGGAGGTATCAAAATGATGACCTCTGATTGGTCAGCTGGTTGGGAGGAGGCGTGGGTAGCAAGGGCTTTCGGCTTACGAGCACACAAGCCAAAGGGAAATTAACAGGAACCAATACACAAAAAGGGCGAAAAAGGAGAGGAAGAAAAGGAGGAAGACAGGTTGACTACAGAAAGACTGCAGACAAGGTGTGGCAAGTAAGAAACCTCATGGGAGAAGTCTTTACAGAGATGCAAATCAGGGTTTTGTAGAAGGGACTGTCCTTTGTGCCATGTACCAAACCAGACATATTCAATATCTACATTGATCTGGAAAAAATGATAAAGAAAATCTGTTTGAAGGATTTCTTTTTAAGGAATTACACAAGAGAAGGACACTATGGGAGGCTAAAATGACACTTAGATTGCTTCAAACCCTGATTTTGAAATAGATATTTCATTATTGGGTTTTTCAGCTTTGGTATCTGGAGATGATGATCTACCTGAAACTATGGGTGATTGGACAATGACAGACTGGATTAACTATATTACTGTAATTTGGAATTATTGTATAATGAAACTAAACAAGAAAATGCAGGTATGTTATTTAACATGCAACTGTATGATGTTAATAGAAATGCATTTAAGAAACTGCGTATGAGGTTCTTTATGCAAAGAGCAATGTTTTGTCCCATCAATAATAATTAGTCTATTAATGTCTTTAAGAGGTTAGTTTTCACGGAGGTAAACCAGTTGTTAGATATGTACACTGGTTCTAAATATTCAAATGTGACACCTCAGGAAAGGATAGCTTTGTGTGAGCTACAAAACATAGAGGACTTTATATTTAAACTAACAGATAAAGAGGGTAACCTGGTGATTTTTTACAAAAGACTTCTCTAGACAAAAAGTATTTGAGCTTCGAATCAAATCAAATCAACATTTATTTATAATGCACTTTTCTACATATCAAAGCGCAATTACATATCAAAATAACATCAAACATAATAAATAACAGCTTAAAAACAATAAAAGCAGCAGTAGACCTATTCAAATGCTAATTCAAACAGATAACTTTTCAGAGACGCCTTAAATGACTCCGTGGACAGGCACTCTCTAATCTGACGAGATAGAGAATTCCACAGGGTTGGGGCCACAAAGGAAAAAGCTCTGGCCCCAGATGACTGAAGACGAACCCTGGGAATCTCTAGCAATTCCTCATCAGTGGAGCGGAGTGGGCGGAGAGGGCGGTAAGGTCGAAGGAGATCTTGCAAGTAGCCCAGTCCCTGACCGTATAGGGTCTTACAGGTCAGCAACTCGACCTTGAAAGTGATTCTCCACTGCACCGGCAGTCAGTGCAGTTCGCACAGCACAGGTGTGATGTGGCAAGTTCTTGGTAACCCAGTCAACAACCTGGCTGCAGCATTCTGCACCAGCTGCAGGTGATGGAGATCCTCTCCCGGCAACCCTAGATATAGATCATTACAGTAATCAAGATGCGAGAAAACAAAGGCATGGACCAACACAGGAAGGTCATCGTGTGGAACCCTGCAGGGGAAGAAAACAACTCCTGGTGGGGGACTCCATTGTTAGAAAGGTAGAACTGGGGGAGGAAGGGGAGAGGAAGGTAAGGTGCCTGCCTGGCGCCATGGCTTGGAGGGACAGGGAGCGAATCCTCAGGATTGCGGAGCAGCTGCACAGGGAGGGAGCTGGATGTCATTGTCCACCTAGGGACAAATGACCTGGCTAAGAAAGGGATTAGAGAAGTGCAGGAAGGGTTTGTGGAGTTGGGGAGGGGCCTTGTAGTCAAATGCTGCATACAGTGAACCTCTGAGGTGCTGCCCATCTATGGCATAGGAGAGCTAGGTGTTCCACCATGGGATTCAATCAGTGGTTGAAAAACTGTGTGAGCTCAGGATTGGCTTCATTGGGACTGGGGTTCCACCTGGAGTGATGCAAGCCTATACTGGCATGATGGGCTGCATCTGTCCGGGAGGGAACCAGGATCCTAGGTGATAGGTTTAAATGCTTCATTGGCAAGCTTTCAAACCAGCCAAGGGGAGGCACTGGAAAGGAGCAGGGAAATTTAGCCCCCCAAATAATCACGGTAGTAAAAGGCAAACACCAACATAGAGGTGTCGATAGGGAGAAGGGCAGGGGTAAATGGAGAAAGTGACAAAGGCAAGAAGGACAGGGATGGGGCAAAAGGGAGTAAGGCCATCAGGAAATGGGTAATGAGTACCAATGCCCGTAGTCTGAACAACAAGCTCCTGAGTTGGTGGCCTTGATGGAAGAAGGATGCCTGGATATAAAGTAGCAGTCACAGAAACATGGTACAAGAGAACCATGACTGGGATGTTAACATACCAGGGTACATAACCTACAGGAGAGAAAGGCAGGGAGAAGAGGGGGGAGGAGTAGCTCTCTATGTAAAGGAAGAGATAAAAGCAACTGAACAAAAGAGTAAACAGGGAGGAGAGGAGGCACTGTGGGTCACCTTGGAGACTGGAAAGGGCACCACAATCCACACAGGGGTTGTGTACAGACCCCCATGTCAGGGGGAGGGAATGGACAAGGATATGAAAGAAGGCATTCTTAGAATGGCAGAGAAAGGGGAGATACTATTGGTGGGAGACCTGAATATGCCAGATGTTAACTGGAGCACATTTGCTGCAGCCACATCCAAGAGCAGGGCCATTCTTGATGCCCTACAGGTGGCAGGCATTAGACAGCTAGTTTCAGAACCCACTCGTGAGGGAGCAATCTTAGACCTCGTACTCTCAAACGGGGGCAGTGAGAGGATCTCAGATCTAGATGTGGGTTCCCATCTGGGGACAAGTGACCATCAAACAGTGTGGTTCAGGTTAAACTCAGCTACAGAGTCAAGCCATACAAAAGTGAGGGTACTGGACTTTAGGAGAGCTGACTTTGGCAAGATGGGAGAGTGCCTCAGAAAAGCACTAGCAAACAGGCTAGAAGGAGGTGTGGAGCAACAATGGGGAATCATCAAAACTGCCATCACAGAAGCAACAAGCCTTTGTGTGAAGCAAATAAACAAATCAAAATGAAAGAAAAAGCCACTATGGTTCTCAAAAGAGGTGGCTGTGAAAGTCAGGAAGAAAAGATAGCATTCCGGAAGTATAAGGAAACACAGAAGGAGCAGGACAGAGAGCTGTACCAGTTAAGGCAGCAGGAAGCAGGAGGAAGTCAGAATAGCAAAGGCCCAAACTGAGGAAAAGATAGCCAACTCAGTTAAGAAGGGGATAAAACCTTTATAGGTACATCAGCGATGAAAGACAAAGGGAGGGATAGTGAGGCTGAATAGAATGAACGTGGTGGGCAGAGGGGGACAGAAAAAGCAGGGATACTGAACAAATATTTCTGCTTAGTATTCACAAAAGAGGAGGGGAAGTGCCTAATCCAATTAACAGAAGCACCTTGATAGGGGTCGATCCCAGTCCTTTCACAGAAGAAAGGGTTCTGCAAGAACCCTAAAACTG
Organism: Neoceratodus forsteri; assembly: GCA_016271365.2. Taxonomy (NCBI): domain Eukaryota; kingdom Metazoa; phylum Chordata; order Ceratodontiformes; family Ceratodontidae; genus Neoceratodus; species Neoceratodus forsteri. The sequence goes on from CM057455.1 coordinate 867,323,033, forward strand.
AAGGTGGACAAAGCAATGGGTCCTGATGGAATTCACCCCAGAATTCTAAAAAGAATTAAGGGAGGAACTAGTGAAACCACTGGCTACTCTTTTAATAAATCATGAGAGGATGGTGTGGTACCCGAGGACTGGAGGAAGGTGGATGTGATTCCCCTTCACAAAAGTGGGACCAAGACAGAGGCAGAAAACTACAGACCTGTCAGTCTGACCTCTGTGGTAGGGAAAGTGATGGAGTCACTTCTGAAGGAAAGAATAGTTGAGTACCTAGAAGTCAGTGGAGCACAGGACCCAAGGCAGCATGGATTCACAGCGGGAAGGTCATGTCAGACAAATCTAATAGATTTCTTTGACTAGGTGACCAAAGTAGTAGACCAGGGAGGGGCTATGGACATGGCCTACCTAGACTTTAGCAAGGCATTTGACACAGTCCCACACAAAAGATTAATAGTCAAATTAACCAGCCTGGGAGTGGGTCCCAGGGTGGTAGCCTGGGTTAAACATTGGCTGGACAACAGGACACAGAAGGTAATTGTAAATGGAGTCCACTCTGAAGAAAGAGAGGTTACTAGTGGGGTACCGCAGGGTTCAGTATTGGGTCCAGTCCTTTTTAATGTCTTCATCAGTGACATTGCAGAGGGACTGGAAGGAAAAGTATGCCTTTTGCAGATGACACAAAGATCTGCAACAGGGTTGATACACAAGGAGGTGGAAAGGATGAAAGGGACTTGGCAAGGTTGGAGGAATGGTCAGAAGTACAGGCAGCTAGGATTCAATGCAAAGAAGTGTAAAATAATGCACCTGGGAAACAAGAACCCAGGGAAGAATACACAATGGGTGGGGAGGTAGTAACAACAACTAAAAGGAAAGGGACCTGGAGGTAATCATATCAGATGACCTTAAGGTTAGCAAGCAATGTGAGAAGGCAGTAGGGAGGGCTGGGGTGTACTGGGATGTATAGGGAGAGGCATCAGCAGCAGAAAGCAGGAAGTTGTTATCCTCTGTACAGACAGTTGGTGAGACCCCATCTGGAGTACTGTGTTCAGTTCTGGAGACCCCATCTCCGCAAGGACATAGACAGGATAGAGGTAGTCCAGAGGAGGGCAACAAAATGGTGCAGGGTCTGCAAGAGAAGCCATATGAGGAGAGACTAAAGGAGCTTAATATGTATATCGCTTGAGGAAAGAAGGGAGGGGGACATGATAGAAACTTTAAGCACCTCAGTGGAATCAACAAAGTCCAAGAGGGTAGCATCTTTCAGAAAAAGAGACTTGCAAGAACAAGGGACACAATTTAAAGATAGAAGGAGGGTGGTTCAGGGGCAATGTGAGGAAGTATTATTTCACAGAGGGGTAGTGGATGCTTGGAACAGCCTTCCTGAGGAGGTTGTGGGGTCTAAAACTGTGGGAGAATTCAAGAATGCATGGGACAGACATAAGACAATTCTTGTGGGGGGTAGGAAGAAATAGACTGTTGGTTAACTAGGATCTATGGCCTATCCTGTAGGTAGGGAGGGAAATGGGCAGACTAGATGGGCCAAGCGGTCCTTATCTGCCATCAAAGTCTATGTTTCTATGTAAGGTGTTTTATCCGAGCGATATTCCTCAGATGGTAAAAGGAAGACTTGACAGTGGCCGATACCTGTGCCTTTAACGTCAGCTCGCTGTCAAGAATTACGCCCAGATTCCACACTTGTTCAGAAGGTCTCAACTGGTTACCCCCTTGTACAAGGCCAGAGGGAGACCCAGGAGTCAACTTCTCTGCATGATGACCCGGGTCCACAACCAACACCTCAGTCTTATCCAGATTCAGTTTCAACCAGTTAGCACTCATCCAGTCCTGGATCTCAGCAAGGCAGTTATTAAAGACCGATAATGCGTCATTCTGTTCGGGTACAAAGAACATATAGAGCTGAGTATCATCTGCATAGCAGTGAAAACTCAGCCCATAATGCCTGATAATGTCTCCCATCCGCAGCATAAACACCGTGAACAACATGGGGGAAAGCACAGAACCCTACGGCACCCCACAGGACAGAGCAAAGGGAACAGAGGAAAAAACTCCTGAAACTACCCTCTGACTTCTGCCTGTGAGGAAAGAGTGGAACCATTTGAGGACTGTCCCGGACAGTCCACAGAGTAGCCGCAGGCAATCTAGCAACATCCCATGGTCCATGGTATCAAACGCTGCAGAGAGATCATGGAGGACCAAGATCGAATGGCTCCTTCGATCTCTCGCTATTAGAAGACATTAAGTACCTGGACCAACGCTGTCTCGGTACGACGCCTCTTCCTGAAACCGGACTGGAGAGGATCATAGACCTCATGGGTAGTAAGAAAGTCATCGAGCTGCAACGCGACTACTTTCTCAATAACCTTGCTCAAAAAGGGCAGGTTAGAGATTGGTGTGTAGTTAGCGAGACAGTCTGGGTCAAGGGAAGATTTCTTCAAAAGGGGTGTCACGACAGCCTCTTTTAAGGACTCTGGAAACACCCCTTGGTCCAAAGAGCACCAGACTATCTCAGCAAGGACTGGTCCGATCACATCCATGCATCCCACAAGGAGGCGCAAAGGACCAGGATCCAAACTACAGCAAGTCGATCGCAAGCTCTGGACAATCTTCATGATATCCATGAACGCTGGCTGGTCAAAATCTGTCCAGGTAGACCGAGGGCCTGTAACCCCACATTGATCACTGCCACGCTCATTAGAACATGTTCTGCGGATCTCCGACCTGATTGATGACACCTTATCCTCAAAGAACCGAGTAAACTCATCACACTGTTTTTGTGAAAAAGCTCTCCGACCCCGCAGACAGGCTGGATTGCACAGTCTATCCATGGTCCGGAAGAGCTGGGCTGGTCGATTTCTTAATGCAGCTATCTCCCTGGACAGGAACTCTGTCTTCTTACAGGAGATTTCTGATTGATAGTCCACATAATGGGCCATCAATCTAAGTCTGTCACCTTCCAGGCCAGATTTCCACCAACAGCGTTCCAATCTTTGCCCCACTCTCCTCAACTCCCTCAGTATCCCATCAAACCAAGGGAACTGAGGGCGAAGGGAGAGGGAGCAAACATGGACAGGTGCTATGGAATCCAGTGCCCTCAGCACCATATTATTATAGTGCACTACTAAGGCATCTGGTTTCATGCACTCCATAGGCCAACTCGATAGGGCCATCACTGCCATCAGACCCCCAGGGGTAACTCCGCTCAAAGGGCGGTACTGGACCATCTCCAAAGGAGTAGGTCTCACATGGGGGGGTCGCGAAATTGAACCTTATGGAGTGATGGTCAGACCACCCAACTGGTTCCACCACCAGTTCCGTGATCTCCATCCCCAGGGTGAACACCAGATCCAAAGAGTGACCCTGAATATGAGTAGCAGCGGTAACAACCTGTGTGAAGCCCAACTAAATCATCAATTGGAAGAAGTTTTGACCAAAATGCGAGAGTTCATCGTCGACCCAGGCATTGAAGTCCCCCAGGACCAACCACCTGGAGGGCTCCAACAGCAGGTTGACAATGAAGTCTGTAACTTACTGCAGAAAAACTTTCTCATCACCGGGTGGACGGTAGATGAGTAAGATTCTGCTACCCACACCTGCTCCCATGATACACTCAAAGGATCTAGGGGACACCACTGGAACCTCCACAAGGCCTAATTCCAATTTAAAACAAATAGCGACCCCCAACCCCTTTGATCCAATCTCAGGCGATATATTACCAAGTACCCATCTGGAACTGCTGACTCCAATATGGGACCAGCATTCTCATCCAGCCAGTTCTCGGTAATGCAAACCAGGTCAGATGACTCAACAAGATCAGCAATAATTGCTGTCTTGTTTTTTATAGACCTGGCATTGCATAACACCACCCAGGTTGGATGAGATGAGAGGACTTGGAGGAGCGGGCCACTTGCCCACTCTCAGTGGAACCCTTGGGTATGGGAACCAGGCATCGCACACCCCTATCTTGGATCCATTTTGCCCCAGGGCATCTCTCCGACCCCACCACCCTTATTCGCCCACTCCGCTCACCCCCCCCTCGCAGCCAAGGACCCCCCCTCCCCCTCTGCCTCCTCCGTGCAAACCCTAAGGCACGACAACACCTATATACCTCAGGTAGCAATGAGGGGGCTTTCAAAAGGGCGTAGGTCCCTCAGCCTAGAGGAGGAATAGCGGCTGACCACGGAAGCCAAGTCCCAACACATGCTGCCAAATATTTAAAACAACTATTAATCAACCAATTTGATTAATACTATCGAAACCACTGAAATCTCTTAAACAGGAGCCCCACTCCCCATTTCTAACAAAAAATAAAGCAATAGTCCATTCCCCTTCAGGCGAACTCCTCAGAGAGAATCCTAGCAGTCTGGGCAGATTTTAGCTCCTCCAAAAGAGTTAATAACAGTTTGGACACAAAGTCTCAGTTTCCTTCCACCTGTACACTACACCACTGAGAACTGAGAGTAATGAAAAAACCCTCAGAGCTCTCACCCCTGAGGTGTTAGTCTCAAGCCTATCTCTCACATAGGTGAAGTAAACAGTCGCACAATTTGACCTTGGATACAAAAACGAAGCACTCTCAATGCTTCACCGAAATATACAGGGGGGAAAAGAAAAAAGAACAATCTGACTTGGGGAGTATTCAGACAAAAAACATAAGTTCCAAGTTGATAAAACAGACCTTTGCTGCAGCTAAAATCCTCAGAAATTGATCCCAACCATTGAAAGGTGAGCTCAAGCCACCAGCCAAAAAGAGTTTCTCCCCCTGGTCGTCCCCCAAGATGCCACTAAGGAAGTTGACCAGCGACTGGATCCATGCAAGCAGGCTCTCCAGCCTGCCCTTGGCAAAGCCCAGAAACCATGGGCACACTGGGGCCTGTCCTCTGACAGTACCACCCCAATCTCCCGTCGCAGCCAATTGCCCCAGTAAAGCTTCTATTGGATTGTAATAGTTATGTTAAACTACCATCCAGTCTGGGCACTAGGTTCAAAAAGAGTTATCGCATCTTTTGGATTGGGCATTACATATTGGGGAAAGGAATGAGAAAGAATTGAGATATTTATTACCAGAATTCCCTGTAATGCCAACACTATATATACTGCCCAAAATTCACAAAAAGCCTACAATTGTCTCTGGGGTAGGCTCTATTACTGATAACCTCTGCCAATGTATTGATTTCTTTTTCCAGAGGAGCATATCTTGCCTTAAATTCCATGTTAAAGATACTATGGATGCCCTTAGTAAATTTTCAGAATTCACTTGGCATTCGAGTTACAAATGGTTGACTATCGATGTGAATCACTGTACACCTCAATCAGACATTCTGATGGGATTGCAGCATACATGCATTTTTTAAGAAGGACCCTTTGAAAGGGGAAATGTCAATTAAGTTGATTAAATATGCTTTGAATTTTGTTTTAAGTCATAATTATTTTGATTTCCATGGGGAAGTTTATTTGCAGTGCTGTGGGACTGTGATAGGGGCATCTATGGCCCCGTTATTTGCAAACTTATTCATGGGTAAGTGGGAGGAGGACTTCATCTATGACGATGTTGTCAGTCCTAACCACAAAAATATAGTGGCGTGGCTATGCTTTCTAGATGATATTCTAAGTGTTTGGGATGGGTCATGTGAGGAGTTGGAGGCTTTCTGGAACTGGCTGAATAACAATAATCTAAATCTGTGATGTACTAGGAACTTCCACCTATGTACCAGAGATTTTTTAGACATAACATTAATGACCTCCATGACTGACTCTGGTGTTACCTCCAAGGGATTTAGAAAACCCACAGCAATGAATCGCTTTTTACTAGCCAGCAGTAATCATCCAAAAATACTGAAGAACTCAATCTGTTACAGCCAGTTTTTAAGGCTTCATCACAATTTTTCTGAATTGAATGAATCTGAAATATAAGCAGGGGACCTTAAGAAAATGTTTTTTGAAAGGGGTTACTCTGAAACTGTTCTGGGTAATGCTTTAGAAAAGGCAGCAAAAATGGAAAGGAGCATGTCACTCAAACCTAAACCTCAGAACAGGGAAACCCAGGAGCCGGTTTGCTTCAGCACACAGTATAACTATTTGGCTGGGGAGATAGGCAGTGTAAAACATGGATACTGGCCAATACTTTTGAGCGACACTGCCTTAACGCAACATGTGGGGGACAAACCTAGAAGTGCATTCCACAGGGGTAACAACCTTAAAGACAAACTGGTCAGGAGTCAGTTTTTAAGTGGGACTGAAGGGAAAAGAACCTGGCTACCTGCTAGACCAACAGGTATGTTTAAGTGTGGGAACTGTAATACCTGTGGGTTTTGTGTACAAGGACCTAAATTTGAGTCTCTGAATAGCACAAAAACAGTTGCCATACGTCAATTCATCTATTGTGTTACCTCTTTCAGTGTATATGTTATCTGGTGTCTGTGCTATTTGCTCTATATGGGTGGCACTGTTTGCCCATTGAAATTAAGGATGAAGGAGCATATAAGAAATGTAAAGAATTTCAATCTGGAAAAATTTGGTAGCTGAGCATTTCTTTCACTACCACAATAGTGATGTCACAAGGCTCAGATTTATGCGACTGATGAAGATGTGAAGATAGGTAACAAAGGTGGCAACAGATTACAAAGATTGCTACAACGTGAAATGTTTTGGATTTTTACATTAAATGCTTTAACTCCAGATGGCTTGAATATGGAGATTGACTTTAAGCCATATTCATAACTCTGTTTTGCGTTTCTTACAAACTGTGTACTGGTACTATGCCTTCTACATAAGCAATATTATACAATAGGGGTGAAGTGATATGGTATCACATAAAAATCCTTATTACAACCACAGTGTGATAACCAGATGGTGACGTGTACACCGTGAAGATATCAACCACAGTGTACACATCATTGCTGGTTATTAACACGGTGTACACGTCCCTTCCCCCCTCCTCACATCGCTAAACCAAAAAAAAAAAAAAGAAAACTAACAAAAACCAGAGCCCTGGTGTATAAAACGGACATGCAATGTCCTGTTGTGTGATACCTATGTATCACAACTCATGGACAGTGACCTTGGAAACCTCACTCGTGGCTCTGCTATACTCTGCCACACGTGAGCTGAGGTCACTGTCCACTCATTGTGATACAAATGGTATCATACGCTGGGCCATTGCATATCCTCTTAATACCCGACAGAGTGGGCATTATTGGGAAATATCGGACCATCCAAGGGCATAAGGAGGCCTGACACCACAGGCAGAGGGCCTTATAGCCCTTGGAAGGTCTGGTATTTTCCAAAAACACCCACCCTAGAGGGTATTATTGCACTTAGAATATGGGCTACCTGTGGCATTTTTATATGGGATTTAATTAAAAAGAAATAAAAAAAATAGAGTTAAAAAGGAGTTGAAGTGTTTGTGTTGTAAAGTAGTCCATTTGTACTGTTATATGTTCTGTTGCCTTCATCCACCCCCCAGACAGAGCCATTCTCTTCTACTACCCCCCCCACGCCACCACATCCAGAACAAGACATGATGTTTTTTGTACAGTTTTTCTGAATCTTAAAAAAGACAAAGAAACAGTTTTCTGTCTTTTTTACAGGTGCAGGAGTCCTTTTTTTTTTCTTTTTCGGAAGTTGCAATCTTGCACTACCCTGCCAGGTACAAGCTGGAAGTGTACAGCAAGAACTTCCATGTGGCAGGGCAGCAGACTAAAAGTTTAACTTTTACTCAGTGGTGTTGCACTTTAACATTTAAACATGTGCTGATTTGTACTGTGCTTGCAAGTGTTGTCCTGCTGAAGGAGCAGGTGTTTGGCGATCATGGAGAACGGAGAGCTGAGGGAGAAATGCGTTTGGCCACAGGCATTTTTTTAACTATTTACAAGTGCAATGAGGGACTGTGTGAAGAGGAAAGCTGTGACAATTCAATTGAATGGCAGGTTTTGACTAATTCGTTTTTCAGTTTTGGGAGATGGTTCAGAGGAGAAACTGTGTCCTTTTCAGAAGGGAGTGGGCATCGGGCTGAAGGAGGGAGGAGCAAGAACATGGTCGGCTATGCGAGAGTCGTGCTGTAGCAATGTCAGGGCATGACATAAGTGGGTACAGTAAATAATAAAAGAAAAAAGTAATAAAGATAGCCAAGAATGAGCCTAGTTGAGGTTGATACATAGCTCTGTTAGGCAGCTGGCACTGAACTAGGATGCGTTGGGAGGACATTATTGCTTGGTAAGTGAGAGAAATAAATGGCAGCGGTTTGAAATTTAAATTGGGTGGTTTCAACCAATTAGGAAGCAAGATGGGCACTAGAATACTTCAGTGGGTGAAGTGTCACTATAGGCTGGTCCTTTTTATTTCCTGAGCATCTATTGAAAGTTAATGCATCTCCCAGGCAAGGGTACTAACCAATCAGATGCCAGGAAATAAAAATCCAATTTTCTAAAATAGAGTACTGTAACACATTATTATTTTTGATGTTCTATCACTCCACCCTCTGCCATCTCTGCATGAGATATCATTCTTCACATTAAAGAAGCTATATAGTGACTTACACAGCACAATGGAGCCTGTTTTGAATTTATCAGGCCTTTACTTTTAAATAGCACCTATTTTTGAGATATCACCCAAACCCACGTTACAGATGATTTGTTGGGTTGTCATCATAGTGCCCCCCCACACCAGTCATCACTCCACACTATTATTTCACTGGCTCTTTTATGTTCCAGCCTTGCTTTAGCCCCTCTCATATTCACCACTGGTCTCTTTACTCAGCTTTTTCTTTCCCTTCTCTTGAAGCTAGGTGCCTTTCCCATTGCGTCTCTTTTTTTGTCCAAATTTATTTTGGCACCCTTTAGTCTTATCTTAAAACCCTTCTTTCCCCTCATAGAAACAGAAGTTGTTGGCAGATGGGGACCGTACAATCCATCAAGTCTGCCCTTGCTTCCTGCTCCCCTTCATAGCTGCCTGCTTGTGTATCCCACAGTGTCTGTCCCATGCCCGCTTGAATTCCCCCACTGTCTCGGCTCCCACCACCCCCTCCGGCAGGCTATTTCATGGTTCCACAACATGCATTGTGAAGAAGAATTTCCTCATATTGCTTCTGAACGTTCCTCTCTTAAGTCGAAGGTTGTGCCCTCTGGTCCTGCTGTAGTTCTTTACCTGAAAGAGGTTCTGCACATGCACCCTGTTGTTGCCTTTAAGGTATCTGAATGTTTCTATCATGTCCCCATGATTCCTGTGTTGTTCTAGGGAGTATAATTTGAGTTCATCCAGTTTTGCCTCGTACAGTTTCTGATGCAAGTCCTGTACCATCTTTGTTGCTCTTTTCTGTACCATCTCCAGCCTATATATGTCCTTCCTGAGGTGTGGAATCCAGAACTGGACACAGTACTCCAGGTGAGGCCTGACCAGGGACCAATACAAGGGCATCATTACTTCATGCCTTCTGCTCATAATGCCCCTCCCTATGCATCCCAGGATACCACTAGCCTTTAGTGCTGCCTTTTCACATTGTCTAATGACCTTGAGGTCATCTAATATGATCACCCCTAGGTCTCACTCCTGCCTGGTAGCCACCAGCTGCTCCCCTCCCATTGAGTACAGTTTTCTTGGGTTACACTTTTTCCAGGTGCATGACCTTGCATTTTTTGGCATTGAATTTCAATTGCCAGGTCTTGAACCACTCCTCCCATTTTCAGAGATCAGCTTCCATGCTTTGCTGTCCCTCTGTTGTGTCTACCCTGTTGCCGATTTTGGTGTCATCTGCAAACAGGCACACCTTTCCCTCCAGTTTATCTGCAATGTCACTGATGAATATGCTGAAGAGGATTGGCCCCAGAACTGATCACTGCGGGACCCCACTAGTCACCCTCCCCTCCACAGACAGAGTGCCATTTACTAATACTCACGAGTTCTCCCATGTAACCAGTTTCTAACCCAGTTTGTAACCTCAGGCCCAATTTGCATGTTTTCCAGTTTTTTGACTAGTCTCCCGTATGGAACGGAGTCAAAAGCTTTGCTGAAGTCCAGGTAAACCACATCCACTGCCCCACCCTGATCCACTGTTTTGGTGACCCAATTGAAAAAATCAGCCAGGTTTGTCTGGCAGGACCTCCCTGCTGTGAAACTGTGTTGATTTTTGTCGAGCTGACTAGTTTGCTCCAAAAAAGCTATGATTCTTTCCTTCAGAAGGGACTCCATCCGTTTTCCCATGACTGACGTTAGACTAACCGGATGGTAGTTACCTGGCTGTTCCTTGCTTCTACTCTTGTGGAGTGGTACTATTGTTGCACTCTTCCAATCCTCTAGCACCTCCCGGCTCGTTAATGATTTGTTGATGAGCACTGTTAATGGGCTTCCAGTTCCTTCCCTAGTTCTTTCAGTATTCTTGGGTGTATCCCATCTGGCCCCATAGCTTTATTTATCTTTAACTTGTCTATTTCCTCCAGGACCCTTTTCTCTGTGAAGGGACCAGTATCTATTCCTTCAGTTGAACACTTCTTTATGCCTATTGTTGGCCTGTAACTGTCTGCTTCCTGTGTAAAGACTGAGCAGAACTACTCATTGAGTGCCTCTGCCTTCTCCCAGTCTTGCTCTGTGGTTTGTCCATCTTTTTTTGTGATTCTAACAATGCCCCCATTGATCTTCCTTTTTTCATGTATGTACCTGTAGAAGGTTTTGTTACCCTTTTTTACTTCCTGAGCTATCCTAACCTCTGTTTGAGCCTTTGCATTTCTTGTCACTTTCCCTGTCTATTTTAGTTTCTGTTTATATTTTGTTTTGTCCGCCTCGTTCCCTGACTCCTTATATTTTTGGAAGGCTATGTGCTTTTCTTTCACCGTGGTTGCCACCTCCTTGGAAAACATAAGTGGATTGTTCTTCCTTTTGTTTTTACTAACCTGACGGGCACACTGTGATGTGACCATGGTTATTGCATCCTTCAAACTTGTCCAATATTTCTCAATGCTCCCTTCTGTTGAGTTACTAAGGTTGTCTGTTAGGCAGGCCTTCATGTTTGTGAAGTCTGCCCTCCTGAAGTCAAGGACCTTCAGTTTGGAGTGTGTGGAGTCTACAGTTCTTTTTACCCTGAACCCTACCATGTTATGATCACTGTTGCCCAGGTAGTTCCCTACTTCGACACCCGTAACCCTATCGCTATTTATGAATATCAGATCTAGAACCACGTTGCCACTTGTGGGTGATGTCACTAGCTGACTTAGGCCAGCTTCCTGTAGTGTGACTAGGAATTCCCTGCTCTTCTGTGATGCTGCAGTATGGGTATTCCAATCTATGTCTGGCAGATTGAAATCCCCTACCAGCATCATGTCCCCTTTGTCTGACATCTGGGGGATGGTTTCCAGGATTTCCTTATCCCTGGCTTCCTCCTGATTTGGGGGTCTGTAGATTATTCCTACCCGAATGGGTTTCTGGCTTCCGGCCCCTATTGTGATCCATAGATCCTCTGTTTCACCTCGTGCCTGCTGAATTTCTGTAGCATTGATGGTATCCTTTTTTTTTATTTTATAATTCAAATTTTATTGTATTTTATATTAACATATTAACATTAACAAACATACAAAGATTCCATAAAGACAGTGGGTAATAAATACATGGAAAGAAAAATAACAAACAAATCCCTAAGTAATCATCCCTTCCCCCACCCTCCCATTACCCTCCCTCAACCAAACCCTCCCTCCCAGACCCTGAGTGCCAGTATAGAACTAGTTTATTGAAGAGCATTATAGTTAAATTCAGTAAGAAAAGTTAGTATTTTAGTTTACAAATATAAATACAATTACAAGGAATACAAGACATACAGAGTTTTCCATCTCTTTTTGTATGTAGTTAGTCTATTGTTCATGCTGGTCATCATTTTTTTCCATTTGTAAATTAAAAAGCATTTCCTGTAACCATTCTGAACAACTAGGCTGAAGCGAATCCTTCCAGTGTTTTAAGACTTTTTGACTGACATGGTAATCATCGTCATTTGGTAGTTCCTAACCATGGCTGGAAAACCGGAAAAATCCCCCAGCAAACACACCTCAGGAATAAAATAGTCTTGGGAGTCCTAGTAAAGGGTCCATGTTAGCTGTGATGAGATCCCTCAACGATACTATTTTAGGACATTCCCAGAATATATGGTAAAGGGTACCTGGACTCTGTTGATATCTGGTGCATAAAAGTTTCCCACATCCAGCAGAAATCCTATTGCTATAATGTTACTTCATTTAAGTTTTGTTTGCTGTTTGTCGTTTCAAATTAGTCATTGATGTATCATCAGATGAAAATAATTAATGCGATGTTATCTGTTTCTCTTTGTCATCACTGATAATGACTGTACCTGGCTGTATACTGATCAAATGTTTGTTCTCACCTCATGCTGCATCATGAAATACTCTTTAATGTTGACTCTGATCTCCCCTGTCTGTACTCTCCCGGGTCGTGCTTGAATATAGGCAACATTGTTGTCTAGTGTACTTACCCGGTAAACAAAAACCAAATAATAATAAAGTGTCTACTGCCTTATCCATTTTATGTAGTTTATAGGGAGTGAGGTACATATCATTTAAAATTTGTAGTTGCATTAATCGTAAGCAATTTTGCGTAATGTGCTTATGGCAGGAGTCCCATATCTTCGGCCATTTTGAACCTAGGTCTGGAAATATTGAATCCCAATATTTAGAGGTGTCATCGCAAGATGGAAGTAGTAGTGGACACTGCATTGTGTAAAGGGACGACACAGCATGAGGGGCAGAAGCAAAAGCTCTGCCTTCAGTTATCCAGACTGATGGGGCATCTGAGAGGAGGCTATCCTGGAGATAGTTAATAAGCATGTGTCTTAATTGGTAACTTTTAAACACCCAAATATTGGCCAGACCAAATTTAGTTAGGATTTCTGTGGTGGAAAATCATGTTTTATTTGAACTACGGAAATCCTGTACCACACAATCTTGAGGGAGTGGGATCCAGTGGGTAGGGATTGTATGACCTCCTATCTTGAGGTTAGGGTTTAAGAAAATGGGTTGCTGAAGGTCCTGGGTGTTATCATATTTTAATGAGGAGCATAGTTGTAGATGAGTTCGAATCGAGTGACCTACTGGGTTTTGGCTTAAAGAGGGAGGTAACTTTTTAAGTTTGAGATAAAGTAGAGCCACTGTGTTGCTACTCAAGGTTTGAATTAATTCTCTTTCAATGAGAAGCCATGTAGGGGTGTATCCCGGTGTAGGAGGGGACTCCTAATGGAGATATTTACTAAGATAGCTCACCCAATGGTATAGATTAAAATTGGGAAGTTTAAGCCCTCCTAGAAATTTGGGAGCTGCTAACTTATTGTATCCCTGACATGGGGGTTTATCTTTCCAAAGAAACCTCGAGATAGAGCTATGAATAATTTTAAACCAGGCCTTTGGGAGCCAAATGTTAAGGAGGTTCAAGGGATAAAAGAGATGTGGTAGATGGTTCATCTTGACTATGCTTATATGGCCCCATAAAGTGAGAGGCAGATTTTGCCATCTTTTAAGGTCAAGTTTCAAATTCTTGATGAGCTCTTCTAAATTTAATTTCCGCATTTGAGAGGGATTTGTTGAGAGGTATATCCCCAGGTACTTAATGGATTTAGGGGTCCATTTTAGTCCTAATTCAAGAACTTCTTGTTTACTCACTTTGGGATTTAAAGGGAAAATGGAGGATTTGTCCATGTTTAACTTGTAATTAGACAGGAGACTGTACTCATTCATTTTATTAAGTAACATCTGAATGGAAGGTGTAATGTGAGTTATGTGAAGCAGAATATCATCTGCATAGACTGCAATTTTATTATTTAATGAGCCTAATTGAATCCCTTGAATCTCGGGAGAATATTGTATTGAAACGATTAGGGGCTCTAAATATAGATTGAACAGGAGGGGAGATAGGGGGCATCCTTGTCTAGTTCCAGCTTCTAAGGGGAAGTGAGGGGAGAGGAAGCCATTACAGAGAACCTGGGCTGAAGGGGTGGAGTATAAGGTCTGGATCCAGGAAATAAATTTCTGAGGAAAATTAAATCTATGAAGGGTTCTAAATAGAAATTGCCAGTCGACTCTGTCGATGGCCTTCTCCACATCCAGGGAGACCAGTGCCATAGCTTGTGGGGAATCCCTGGATGCAGAAAAGACATGCAACAGACATCTGAGGTGGTACACAGATGATCTGCCCTTCATAAAACCTACCTGATCTAAGCTGATGAGTGAAGCTAGTGTAGGTTCTAGTCTGAGAGCAAGTAGTTTAGCCAGAATTTCGAGATCAGTATTAAGGAGGGATATGGGCTGGTAATTTGAGATTTTTTGTGGGGTCTCTGCCTGATTTGGGGAGAATGATTATTGTGGCTTCTAACATTCTCAGATTGATGTCTGCTTCATTGAGCATACTAGTATATGCGTCAGTAGTAAAGGGGCTAATTGAGGGGTGAATGTTTTATAGAAATTTGATGAAAACCCATCGGGGCCCGAAGCCTTGTCAAGGGGGAGATCTTTGATAACTTTAAGTATATCTGCTTCAGTAAATGGTAGGGTTAGATTTTTCCCTTGTTTGGAAGAAAGAGAGGGAAGGGGTAAGTTCCTTAAGAACGAGTCAACCGTATATTGAGGAGGGCAGAGGGGGCATATGCTTGTATAGAATGGAGTAATATTGTTCAAATTCTTTATTAATATCTGCTGCTTTGGTCAGGGGAGGATCATCTGGATTAGTTTGGATTACTGCAATGTGTCTGGAGGCTTCCATTTTTTTGAGCTGGAGGGCCTTTTCCCCCTGTTCGGTATAAGTGGCTTTAGCCTTAAGTAAAGTCCATTCTGCCTTTTCCTGCAATGGTTCTGAATATTCATTCTGTAACTTAATTAGGGTTTATCTCTCAGAATCTGGAGTAGCCCTAAACATGAATTTTTCCTTTGCCCTTATTTGTTCTAGCAGACTTTTAGCTTCTAGGCTTTCTTTCCATTTTTTAATAGTGGACCATTTGATAAATTCTCCTCTTAAAAAACATTTAAGTGCTCCCTATTCCATTGAAGATGTGGTCGTGGAGCCCCAATTAAATTCTAAGTAGGAGTTTAATGCTGATAGAATATTATCCGTGACCTTCTTGTCTTTCAATAATTGGTTGTTCAGTCGCCATTGAGTGTTATTTTCCCAGTTTAGAGACAAAGAGAGTTGGCAGGTCACTATGGAATGGTATGATCCTATACAAGGTTCCACTCTGCTATCCATTAAACCTTGAGATAGGGATCTGCTTATCAAAAAGTAATCAAGGCGCGATGCAGTGCTGTGCACTTTTGAATGGAAAGTAAATTCTTTGGCAGTGGGGGACAATGTTCTCCAGGGATCGCAGCGGCCCAGATGATCTAGTAAATCTCTGAAAGCCCTCTGTGCAGGGGAGAGTCCCTTCCTTATGTGACTGGGTGACTTGTCCATGACTGGGTCAAATGGAAGATTCCAATCTCCCCCGATAATCATCAGGAAGTGCAGAAAGGGTGTTAACTTAGAAAGTAAATCCATGAAAAATGCTGGTGAGTCTATATTAGGCCCATAGACTGCCCCTAGTAAAATTGTGGTGGAATGGATTTTACCGATAGCGAAAACAAACCTACCCTCTTTGTGTCTAACACATTGGTCACACACAAATGGGATGGATCTTGACAGTAATATAGCTACCCCTTTACTATTCCTCAAATCACCTGCCTCAAATGTTTGACCCACCTGTTGCCGTCTTAATAGTGTCTCCTCTGCTTGCAAGAGATGGGTTTCCTGAAGGAAGATTACCTCACCGTGGAACATATTAAGATGTTTTAAGAGGCGCATACACTTAAGTGGATGTCTTGCACCCTTAACATTCCACATGCTACACTGAAATTATTTCATCATAATACCCTCTTTGTATGTATGGAAACCTTCTAAATATATAGTGGCGTTTTGTTAACCAGCTGTTCAGAAATCTTAGTTGCTTCTTTTGGCCTCCCCACCCCCAATACTGATCTTTATGAGGTTGGAACTTCTGAAAATTCTGAAAATTCCTCTCCTTCTATCCTCCCCCTTACTTACTAACCTAAATGCCCCTTTCCCCACCCGTTCATACCAACCTACTACCATAGTGCAACTTGTCATGAAAACACCCCAAAATGGAACCCGTAATGTAATAACTGTTTTGTGGACCTTAGAACTACCAACCCCCCCAGTGCGTCGGTCCGTGGCGATCAGCCTTCTGAGGAACTACCCCTCACCCCACCCACTCGAGCTAAATCTACTGCAATATTGATCTATTAAAATCCAAACATAGTATATATTGTTGGCTATATTTAAGCCAAAATGGAAAAAGCAAAGCATAATTGAAACAGCTACCATTACTATTATTAGCTTCCTTAAATGAACCAACTGTAAGAAAAAACTGGTATCAAGAGAGACAGTGTATTTGAATGAGCTTGTCACAACTAACTGCTCCCTTGATAAGTGGCAGCGTTATGCATCAAAATCCCCCTGCAAATAAAACCGAATTAAAACATTAGAGCAAAGGGTTGCCAAGAACAAATAATGTTGGAGCACAGCTCTATGGATTTTCACAGTCGCAGCACCACACAACTGCATTAATTGAAGAGTCCCATTTGTGTGTACAGTCTCTCCAGGGGGACAAACAAGAACTGTTGTTAAATAAACTGTTATAAAGTGCCAGAGAGCAGGTGGTAAAGTTTTTGTCCCTGATGACATAAGATGGGTCTCGTCACGTAGAAGCACAGGATTATCGACCTTCTGGTCATCAAAAAAGGGGTGAAAAACATAAATATGCTTGAAATAAATGAAGTTACCCTGAATCTTACATGTTACTATCACATCAAGGTTTATTCAGTGGAATCTAAGATAAGTACCTGTGCTGAAACCACCATCTATATTGTGACCCAGTCCAATTATTTCAAATTCAGAACTGAAACTGTCAGGAGGTTATCAAAACAGTATCTATTCAAATCCCGTACAGACAATTAGTGTAGACCCAAGGGAACCATCCAAATTACTGAGGTTGTTATCTGGTAGTGAAGCTTTTTCCAGCATATTCCCCTATGGTGCTTCCTCAGCGGTCAGAAAATAAGGCAGGTTGCTTTTGCTTCAAGTAAGATAGGGCTGGATCGAGCTTCTCAAATGAGGCCCATGAGCTTTCCAAATGAACCTGGAGCTTTGCTGGGTACTACATTTTGAACTTTATGCTGGCAGCTATACATTTCGAAACGAACGGGTGACAGAGGCCCTGCCGCTGTCGCACTGATGCTGGAAGATCTTGAGTTACTCTAAGTTTAGTCCCTTCCCATAATATTTCCTGAACTTCTTTCATTTTTTGAAGAATATGTTGTTTTTCTTGATAGTTAAGGAGGCGACAAATTAATGGCCTGGGTTGAGCTGTTGGGGGGAGGCATCGGCCTGAGGGTGTGATGTGCGCGTTCCAGTACGTAGTTGGAACCAAACGGCGAAGGCCCTGTGATTTTATTTAAGAGTTTTTGTGTGAACAGCAGGGGGTCTGATCCTTCTTCTTTTTCTAGAATCCTGATAATCACTAAATTGTTCCTTTGGCTATGACCCTCAAGGTCTTCTATTTTAGATTCCAGCTTTTTTGAGGGTCTGACGATTTAAAGTTATTGAGGATTCCGATTTCTCAATCCACTTCTCTTTGCAGAAAATGCGGGCTTCGTTATCCGTTACTGTCCTAGAGGTGTCTTCTAAATTTTCTGAAATTGCTTTCACCTCTGAGACGTCCCGAAATGGTTGGAATTCGAGAAGGAACCTTTCTAAGCTTAGAGGGGTTGCTTCAGGAGTGCTTGTAGACAGCGCCGACGTGGGTTGATTCTGCACTGTACTGACAGGATTTGTCCTGGTATTTTTGGCCTGCTTCTCTGGCATTACCGGTGGAGTGTGTCTGGGCACTGCCAGACACATTTTTGCCTTCATAGCCTTTCCAGCTTAATCTCGAGGAAGCTCCTGGTGTATGGCTGCTGCAAAAGGATGTCTTGTTGTAACAGAGTTGATGTAGTAGCTATTTTTGAATATGGAAGGAGCTTGGGTGAGTGGAGCTATAGTGGAGCATGTCTTACTCGAGCAGCTGCATCACATGACTCCATTGATGGTATCCTTAACATAAATAGCTACCCTCACTCCCTTTTTCCCAGTCCTATCTCTCCTAAACAAGTTGTACCCTGGGATAGCCACCTTCTGACCATGATTATTTGTGAACCATATTTAGGTCACGGCCACCCAGTCTAGTCCTGCCTCAGCTATTGTGGCAGTGAGGTCAGTCATCTTGTTAGCCAGACTGCATGCATTAAGGCATAGTGCCGACCACTCTTGCTGTGTTGCTTTGTTTGTCATGCCTCCCTTGATCTTATTGTTCATCCCTTTGTAGTTTTCCCTGTTTATGATTCCTCCTTTTCCATTGTGATAGTCAATACCAGAGTCGGAAAGGGTTTTATGTTCCCAGCTATCTGCTTTTGCCATCCTGGAGTGTGTAGATTTGGTGCTAGCTGGAAGGGGAGAGACAGCAGGCTCTATGTGTGCTGCTTCTAGAGACATCAGATTTCTGGCCCAGTGCTCTGGCTCCCGCTTTAGTCAGGTGGAGGCCTTCGAATTTGAAGAACTCCCTTTCCCAGAAGTTGCCCCAGTTTTCAACAAAGTGGTACCCCTTTGTGTGGCACCAGTCCTTAAGCCATGCGTTGAACTCATTTATCTCTTTCTTTCTGATTTTCTGCTTGTTCTTCCCCTTTTCCCAAACAGGTAGAATATCAGAGAATGCAATGCTGGATGAAAATGAAACCAATTTCTCACCAAGCTGTGCAATGTGCTCCTTAACCTCCTCAATCAATCAGCTAGCAAGGTCATTGGTCCCTAGGTGGACCAGGATGTTTGAGCCCTCTTCTTCCTTTTTAACTATGCTGACTATTCAATAAGTGTCCCTCCAAGTGGATGCTCCTGGGAGACATCTGACCTGCACATCTACACGTTTGTTTTGTCTCAGGTGGGGGTCCATACCGCGAATCATGGAATCCCCTATGATTATGATTTTTTTGCTCCTGAGGTTTTGTTTATGATGTTGTTTTGCTATCCTGTTGCATCTGGTATTCCTTTGGCCCGAGACATCCTCCGTTATTACGGATGGTATGGACGCAAGAGGCGTGTACCTGTTTGCTGTGTTTAGAATGTTTTTTTGGTTTGGGAGAGTTGCCCGAGCTCTGCCCCCTTTTCTTGCAACCAGTTGCCATCCCCCAGGCCTGGACATTCTCTGGGGGAGAGCTGTGCTGGTTTGGTGTCGGCGATGTGGAGGTGCACTCCGAAAAGAAATGTTTCCCTGTAGGTGGTTACGCAGGATGCTGATCCCACCCCATGCCTCTTGCAGCTGAGCCCTGAGATGACATATGTCCGTGCATATGGGACAGCGGCCCTGCCTTCAGGCGATGTGACCATTGAAGAGTGTCCTGCAGTGTTGGCAGCCAATGATATCCATGTGCATGCCAGTGGACAGAAAGAAAGAGTACATAATTATTCAAATTTAGAGGAAGATGATCTGTTCCAGGCAGATGAAAGAGAAACAGGCTTTTTTTTGTCTTTTTGTTGTAATCACATAGATCCCTTCCCTTCCTGTTATTTAGACAGGAAATAGGGGATAGGTCACAGCCCTATATAAGTATGTAACCCCCCTGCAAATGGGGGTTCCCAGAAATCTTCCAGGAGCTTGCTTGAATGCTCCAAGTCTGGAGGTGTTCAGCTTTTAAGCTGCTTGAGTGTGAGTGCTTTTAGAGCCTCTGGTATTGTCTCTTTTTTAAGAGCTGCCTGCTTGTGACCATAATTAATTGAGGAGGGGGGACTGTGTGTTCTAATGCCCGAATCCCGCCTGGGCTGCTGCCAATTCGCTCCGTTTTTGCAGTCACTAAGAGTGCAACGGGAGCCCATCTGAAAGCTGTAACTGTTTGCCTGTAATCATTTAGCAGCATTTGTGAGATTGCAGTTTATCTAACCTGTTTTATTGCAGCTGGGACTCTGTGTGTGTTTCCCCGCTATGTTGGAATTGAACTGCTGAACTGGACCAATTAGCGTGGGGGACCTTTAAAATGGAGCCTGCTGCTGGCAAATCAGAACTTGGACTCTTAAGCTGAGCCAGCCACAATGGGACTGTATGGCAGATGCCTCTGGGAATTATAGTTTGGACTTCGGCGCCTTTTTTGCACCAACAGTGGGAGTCTGATTGTGAGTGACAGCCAAACCAGCCAACTGAACTGGGAGGAACTCAAAGGAAATGCCCGGCTCTGTCTACTGGAAAGATCATATCAGTTTGGGCAGTGAAGAGACAAGGAGCTGTGTGCTTCTTCGGTGTGTAGTTTTAGCACGGGAATCACGTGTAAGGCCCTAAGTTTCGGTCTGCAGCTTGTGCAAGCGCCTGTTCAGACTGAATCCGACCTGTGAAGAGAATCAAGGAGATTGGAAGAGTAGAAACCAGGCTCACCCTGTAGAAGACTGGAGAAATTGCTGAATCGCGCTCGGTCTGTCAGGAACTGAATCTGCTGTGTGTTCTTCCGGGTATTGTGCAGTAATTGTGATCGGGATAGAGAAGCAGCCTGCCTGGTATAGTACTTTCCTTTTAGATATAAATGTGTGTAGTGCTTGTGGGGAATCGCGTTTCAAATCCCCTGTACAGTGAATTGAGTGAATGAAGCTGGAAGTAAACCCCAGCTTAATCCAGACTACAGCCATTTGCTCTAAACTGCAGTGGGGTCCAGTCACAAAGACCTTGTCCACAGAGTCTGCTCCTTCTGGCAATCCAGGACAATCTGCCTTCCATCCAGTTCCCAGCACTGAGTTTGTGAGTACAAAGCAGGATAGCTCCCTGCCATCTGTTTATCAAATTGCATGTGTGTCATCTAATTTTTTTTTTTTTTTTTCATTTCTTCACGAACTGAGCCAACTGGCTCCGGATTACAATTTGGGTGTTGTGCCAGTGTTTTTCCATCACAGGGCCCCAACCAGCTGCACTGATCCTGGCTAGCCCCACCCCCCATCCTGGGTACCCAGTGAAAGTGACAATTTGGGACTCTGAATATACGCACAGTAGTGTGATTATTAATGTGTTTAACCTAATTAACCTGATTTCCCCCTGTCCTTGTTACAGCTCCTTAAATAAATCAGAGCTGTTTGTTTCAGCAAAGTTACACTGACTGAGGTATTCGTTTATGTTAAAGTATTGTACTGTGGTTTTTGCACTGTGTCATCTTGTTTTACAGGGGTTCCCCAGAGTCCAGTCAACAGAGCCAGTCCTGGGGGTAAATATACATTGTGAAGATATTCCTGATGCATTGTGTGGGCCACTAGTGGGAAGAAAAGGGGGTTACAGTGTCCCAGAGGGCTGTGACCAAGCTAGTTTAACTACTGCAAACCCTGACCTCTGGGTGGAGGCTCTCGCCATTGGACCTAGGCCCCTCACCCTGTTAGTAGTTCAGCAGGCAGGGGTAGTAGCCCTTGGGATAGCGCCACCTAGGGGTTACATCTTGGAGGCACCACTGGGATTAGCGTCCTCTAGTGGCCACATTTATGAATTACTGTTAAAAATAAATGGATACCCCAACAGAAGCGGCTGTACACTAGTTGGTGAAGTGGTGTACTGGGCAGGAGATCGACCCCCAAAATGCTATACTTGTCTTGGATATCCCACTGGGTACCAGTACGGACACTGTAGAGGGAATACTTTCCAAGGTCAAATGTTTACAAAACCCTGTGGTGGTGGGGCGGCTGGCTGATCTGCTCGCCCAAACTTTCATGGCTCTAATAGAGTGTAAGGATCCTATAGACAGTTCTAAAGTGCCACAGGCCATTACCCCAGAAGAAGCCCTCACTGCCTGGAAAGTGGTAACTAAAGACAGTAAAGACCCCAGGGAGAACGAGCCCCCCCCAGCTGAAACTTTTGAGGAGAAATTTGCTAACTTGTTGCTGGAGGAAGGGAAAACTGTGGAGGATTTAAAGAAACTATTATTGCCACCTGAGGACATTCCTCCACCAACACCCTCTCCCCCTCCAGCACCCGTTATTGCCCCTCTTTCTGTGCCAGTGCAAGCCCCTATGTCTGTACCTGCCAACAGTCATGACTCTTATCGCAGGTTGAAAATTTTCTCTGGCACCCTCCCGACCCCTCAAGGGGAGGATGACTGGGAGACCTGGATAGACTGTGTTGCCCCTCAAGTGCTAGAATGGCAATTCTCGGAAGCAGAAAAGTGAAAGAGGGTAAGTGAGAGCCTCCGAGGTCCTGCCCTGGCTACCATCCATGCCAAATGGGCCAGTAACCCTGAAGCGACTGCACAGGACTATCTTGAGACCTTGGAGAATGTGTATGGGAGCCCAGATTCGGATGAGGACCTGTGATGGAGAGTAAGAAATGTACAACAGTACCAAGGGGAGTTGTTGTCTGTGTATGTATCTCGGCTGGAAAAATTGTTGCAAGAATGCCTCAGAAAGGGTAGTTTGCCAGTGATTGAATTGGACCGAACCATGCTGGACAGGATCCTTAAGTCTGCCCCCTTCTCAGAACTGCTGTTGCTTCAGTTATGCCTGGCCAATCAACTGGAATCCCCACCCTCCTATGATGAGCTAATGAGAGAAATTCGAGGAGTTGTGAAAAGGTGACCCTGGGAGGGACTTGCACCAATAGCTGCTGCTACGACCCGAGTGACTGAGGGTGACCCGTCAAGTGAAGTTCAGGGCCAAGGGTTGGCAATTAATGAGTGCTCTGAGAAGGAAAAGGGTGTGCCACCATGGGGTGAACTGCTGCGGTAGATTAGGAAAGCAACAGACAGTCTCATCATGAAGGCCACTCCTACGAGTACGGGCACTGACACTTGCCCGACTGCTTCTGCTATGGGGTTGGGGGTGCCCACTCAGGCACCTCATGTTGACAACAGTTTGAAACTTGATGCCTTGACCATGGAAGTGAGGGAACTGAAGAGATGTCTCCAAATGTCCACCCCACCACCGGTTGAGGTGGCACCAAGGTTTTCTATTGATAGTACCAATGCCGCTGCCCCCAATGTGATGCTTCGGTCACCCCAAACTTCAGCTGACATATTTTGCCATAACTGTGGGAAGGATGGGCACATGAAGAGGGAATGCCGGTCTCGGAAAGACTTAGAGAGAGTGGTGAGCCGGCTACAAGGAGAGCTTTGGAGCACAAAACAGTGGTTAAGAGGTGCACAAAATGACCACAGTGAAGGTCCCAAAAATATTAACTCATGTCCCTTTGTGGCAAGGTCAGTTGCCCAGGCCCCCGCTACCGCCTCTCCAGACTGGTCCAGGATAGTGGGTCCCTCCATGGAGACCACTGTAAAGGTGAATGGAGTGCCTACAAGAGCTGTATTAGACAGTGGCTCCCAAGTGACAATTATGTTCCAAGACTGGTATCAGAAGCATTTGTCTGATGTACCCTTACAACCGTTGGAGGGGCTGCATGTCTGGGGGTTAAGTGAGAAGGCCTACCCCTACTTGGGATATATCTGAATTTGGCTGTCTTTTCCCACCTCCGTGGCTGGGGTGACAGAGCAAGTAGAAACCCTGGCCTTAGTGTGTCCCCCTACTAGACTGTATGATGGGGTTCCTTTACTAATTGGGACTAATGCACATATGTTTGGACGGCTGGCACAGTTGTGTTATGAAAAACAGGGGTCAAGGACTAGTAGAGCTTTAAGAATTCCGGCCTTGATCAAGAAGGCCTATGAGGCACAGAGAGATGCTGACAAAGTGGAACCAGAGGAACCGGTTGGAGTTGTCTGGAAAAAGGATCCTGAGTCTCTGATCCTGGCGCCAAATGCCCAGTGTACCTTACAGAGAGAGGTCCATATCAGAAAGGATGTCAAGAATAAAATATTAATGTTGGGTGCACCAGGCGATGGAAAATTGCCGGAGGGACTGCTGGTCAAGCCTGGTATTTTGCCTGCTAGAGCCCATGCTTATGCCAGAAGGGTAATGGTTCAAGTTCACAATGTGTCTGACAGAGAGATTCGAGTAAATAG
The DNA here is from genome assembly GCA_016271365.2 of Neoceratodus forsteri. Classification (NCBI taxonomy): domain Eukaryota; kingdom Metazoa; phylum Chordata; order Ceratodontiformes; family Ceratodontidae; genus Neoceratodus; species Neoceratodus forsteri. Next base: position 867,347,071 of record CM057455.1, read on the forward strand.
AGGTTGCACCCTGGCTAATGTGCATTGTGCAGACACTGCAGTGCTACCCAATAGCAAGAGTTTGGGGAAGAATGACAGAGTAATGCCTGACTTGTTTGATTTTGGTGACTCCCCGTTGCCAGCTGAATGGAAAGTGAGGATCAGTGAGAAGCTTGCCCAGATAGGCCAGGTGTTTTCTTTAAAGGAATGGGATGTAGGATGCATGCAAGGAGCTGAGCACCATATCCAGCTGCATGATGAAAGGCCATTTCGTGAGAGGTCTCGACACCTGGCACCTGCTGACATAGATGATGTGAGACGGCACCTACAAGAGATGCTAGCTGCTGGTGTAATACAAGAATCCAGAAGCCCCTATGCCTCCCCCATTGTGGTAGTGAGAAAAAAGAATGGGACAGTAAGGATGTGCATGGATTATCCCACTTTAAACCGGCAGACTATCCCTGATCAGTACACAATGCCCCGCATTCAGGATGCTTTGGACTGCCTAAACGGGAGCAAGTGGTTCTCTGTGCTGGATCGCCGCAGTGGGTACTACCAGATCCCGATGGCCCCAGAGGACCATGAGAAGACAGCCTTTATCTGTCTGCTTGGCTTCGATGAATTCATGAGGATGCCACAAGGGATTTAAGGTGCCCCAGCCACTTTTCAACGATTAATGGAGTGTGCAGTGGGGGACATGAACTTACTAGAGTGCCTGGTATACCTAGATGATGTTATTGTGTTTGGCAGCTCGCTGGAGGAACATGAAAGCAGATTATTCAAGGTGTTGGACTGACTAGAAGACTTTGGCCTTAAACTGTCCATTGATAAGTGTCAATTCTTTCAAACATCAGTAAAGTATGTGGGACACATAGTATCCACCGAGGGAATAGAGACCGACCCAAGTAAAGTTGAGGCCTTGACCACCTGTCCACAGCCCAAAAATCTAAAAGAACTGCAAAAATTCCTTGGATTCTGTGGTTATTATCGGCATTTCATTAAGGACTATTCAAGAGTGATCCGCCCTTGACTTAACCTTACTCAAGGGTATCCCCCAACCCACAAAAGATATAAAAAGTCATCGTCCCTCGAGACTGAAAGAGTGTATTTTATCCAAGTGAAGTATTTGGGGCCCGCTGGACTCCTGATTGTGAGATTGCTTTTCATGAGATCATATATCAACTTACCCATGCTCCAGTGTTGGCCTATGCTGATACAACAAAACCTTATGTCTTGCACACTGATGCTAGCTTGCAAGGGTTGGGGGCTGTGTTGTACCAAGAGCATGAGAATGGCCTGAGACCAGTGGCCTTTGCCAATAGAAGCCTGACCCCATCCGAAAAGAACTATCCTGTACATAAGTTAGAGTTCCTAGCTTTGAAGTGGGCTATTATTGACCAATTCCATGAGTACTTGTATGTGGCTAAGATACTAGTAAAGGCTGACAATAATCCTTTGACCTATGTGCAGACTTCATCTAAGTTGGATACCACTAGCCATAGGTGACTTTCTGCATTATCTACATACGACTATGCTGTTGAATACAGAGCCGGTCTGAACCACATAGATGGTGATGCTGTCTCCCGGAGGCCTGTTCCCCAGAATGACTGGGTCAGACTGTCAGAACCTGATATTCAAGCACTCTGCCAGAAGTTTGACAGGGAGGAACAAATGTCCACGGCCGCAGTGGACTGTATGGTGGATTGTTTGGGAACCTCTGAGAATTGCATACCTGCTGCTTATTGCCACTTTTCTGCAATAGTCATTGGTGCACTGCCTCAGCTGGACAATGACAGTATTCGGCGGGCTCAATCCCATGATCCCATGATCAAATCAGCTTTAGAAGCCCTCTATGCAGGGAAAGATGTGTCCAAATTACGTTCCACTGATCTGAGAACTGCATTGTTATACAAAGAAGGTCCTAAGTTGAAACTGATCAATAGACTGTTATACAGAGAAACAGTAGATAGAGGGGGACAATTAGACAACAACTAATGCTGCCCACTGCCTTTTGAGACTCAGTACTGAGGTCCTTACACAACCACATGGGGCACCTTGGTATAGACAGAACACTTGACTTGATGAGATCCAGATTCTATTGGCCTAAGATGGGGGCTGATGTGGAGCAACACATTCAAACTTGTAGTCGTTGCTTACAGAGGAAAGCTTTGCCCCAGAGGGCTGCCCCCCTTGTTAACATCACCACCAGTGCACCCATGGAGCTGGTCTGTATTGATTTTCTGAGTTTGGAGTCAGATCAAAGAAATATTAGTAATGTGCTGGTGGTCACTGACCATTTTAGGAGATATGCCCAAGCTTTCCCCACCAAGGACCAGAAGGCATCCACTGTGGCAAAAGTACTTGTAGAAAACTTTTTTGTTCACTATGGAGCTCCACAAAGAATTCATTCTGATCAAGGGAGAGACTTTGAGAGTCATCTGATCAAAGAGATGCTTTCTCTGTGGGGAGTGCGAAAGTCCAGAACCACCCCTTACCACCCCAAGGGGGACCCACAGCCTGAACGTTTCAACCGCACCTTGCTAGATATGCTAGGCACCCTCCACCCAAAGGACAAGCCTAGATGGAGCCAACAAATTAGCACCCCAGTACATGCCTACAACTGCACAAAAAATGATGCTACTGGGTTCTCCCCCTACCGCTTGATGTTTGGAAGAGAAGCTCAACTGCTGGTAGATGTGTGTTTTGGGGTCTCTCCTGATGGGGTTCACGCTGACAACTATTTACAGTATGTGCAAAAGTTAAAGGCCCAGCTAAATCATGTGTACCAACTGGCTCAAACCATGGCTGCCAAAAGAAATCTGGACAACAAAGAAAGGCATGATAAAAATGTGAAAGCACAGGAACTCCAAGAGGGAGCCCAGGTATTGCTAAGAAATCTGGGACTGCATGGCAAACATAAGATTGCTGTCAGATGGCACCATCTACCTCACATTGTAGTGGGCAAACTAGATGATCTGCCTGTGTACAAAGTAAGGCCCAAGAATAATTCAAAAGATGTTAAAACAATGCATAGAAATCATTTACTGCCCATTGGACAAATCTTGATTGAGTCTGAGCCCCCAGCAAATGCCCCCTCTGGACCAGTGACTAGAGCTGCTGCTAAGAAGAAATCAAGAAAGTCTGCACCTACAAAAGCTGAGTTAAAGTGTCCCCCTCCACCAATCCCGGTTGAACATGACTGTCAATCCATGTCAGAGGAAAGTGAGTGTGGTTTTGAATACTACCCTTCTTACAAACTGAGTCAATTGTTTCGGGGCAATCCCCTAGTCAATCCTGAAGATGAAGCTGGGCCTTCTGGACTGTCTAAGCCCCCAGCTTTGTCCCTGGAGCCAATGCTCCCAGAAAGTGAAGTGCAAAGCATTAAGTCAGATGATATGGAATCATTGTGTATGGTTGAACTGTTTGAGCTTTCTGAGGAGAAAAATGATGGACTGGAACAGACTGGTGACATACCAGAACAAGAAGAGTGTGTTGAGTGCCCTGATAATTCACTGTCAGTGTCAGAAAGCTCTTCATGTGAGCCAAGTGTTGAGTGGACTCAGAGACTGTAACTCCTGGAGCTGAAAGTGCCCAAGTTCTAGCCTCTCTACCCCAAAGGAGACTCCCCTGACAAGTGAGGACAATGCTGAAAATGAGGCTCAGAGTGCAGAGACTGTAACAGTTCCCCCTAGAAAGACCGGTGGAGCTGTAAAGCCTGTGGTGCACCTCAGTTATGATTCCCCTGGGAGGCCTGTGGACTTGCCTCTAAATGTTGTCCATAAAGGAGTGTATGTGTCCCCGAGCTCATTGCCCAAACTGAACATCAGTGCTAACTCCAAGTTACTTGTGTTGCCTTCTAGGTATGGTGCCCCTGCCCCATCCAACCCCAAGGTAGCTGATAGGGAAGGGACCCCCCTCTCTTCAGGTTTCATGTACAAGAGGTAATAACCTGAGTTATGGTACAATGTGTGTGTGATACTGCGTAAAGAGTGATGTACTGCAAAGTTTCAGAAATGTGTTTCTGGTAAAGTGATATATTGACTGATGATTACATGTATGAGCATAATGTGATACTGATGAAAATGTATATGGTTGTATTGAAACTTATGTGGGCATTTGCTTGACGCAGACGCCAAGCTTTCCCAGGCCAGGAAGGGTGTAACCCCCCTGCAAATGGGGGTTCCCAGAAGTCTTCCAGGAGCTTGCTTAAATGCTCCAAGTCTGGAGGTGTTCAGCGTTTAAGCTGCTTGAGTGTGAGTGCTTTTAGAGCCTCTGGTACTGTCTCTTTTTAAGAGCTGCCTGCTTGTGACCATAATTAATTGAGGAGGGGGGACTGTGTGTTCTAATGCCCGAATCCCGCCTGGGCTGCTGCCAATTCGCTCCGTTTTGCAGTCGCTAAGAGTGCAAAGGGAGCCCATCTGAAAGCTATAACTGTTTGCCTGTAATCATTTAGCAGCATTTGTGAGATTGCAGTTTATCTAACCTGTTTTATTGCAGCTGGGACTCTGCGTGTGTTTCCCCTCTATGTTGGAACTGAACTGCTGAACTGGACCAATCAGCGTGGGGGACCTTTAAAATGGAGCCTGCTGCTGGCAAATCAGAACTTGGACTCTTAAGCTGAGCCAGCCACAATGGGACTGTATGGCAGATGCCTCTGGGATTTAGACTTCGTCACCTTTTTGCACCAACGGGGGAGTCTGATTGTGAGTGACAGCCAAACCAGCCAACTGAACTGGGAGGAACTCAAAGGAAATGCCCGGCTCTGTCTACTGGAAAGATCATATCAGTTTGGGCAGTGAAGAGACAAGGAACTGTGTGCTTCTTTGGTGTGTAGTTTTAGCACGGGAATCACGTGTAAGGCCCTAAGTTTTGGTCTGCAGCTTGTGCAAGCGCCTGTTCAGACTGAATCCGACCTGTGAAGAGAATCAAGGAGATTGGAAGAGTAGAAACCAGGCTCACCCTGTAGAAGACTGGAGAAATTGCTGAATCGCACTCGGTCTGTCAGGAATTGAATCTGCTGTGTGTTCTCCTGGGTATTGTGCAGTAATTGCGATCGGGATAGAGAAGCTGCCTGCCTGGTATAGTACTTTCCTTTTAGATATAAATGTGTGTAGTGCTTGTGGGGAATTGCGTTTCAAATTCCTTGTACAGTGAATTGAGTGAATGAAGCTGGAAGTAAACCCCAGCTTAATCCAGACTACATCCATTTGCTCTAAACTGCAGTGGGGTCCAGTCACAAGGACCTTGTCCACAGGGTCTGCTCCTTCTGGCAATCCAGGACAATCTGTCTTCCATCCAGTTCCCAGCACTGAGTTTGTGAGTACAAAGCAGGGTAGCTCCCTGCCATCTGTTTATCAAATTGCAAGTGAGTCATCTAATTGTTGTTTTTTTTTTCATTTCTTCACGAACTGAGCCAACCGGCTACAGATTACAATTTGGGTATTGTGCCAGTGTTTTTCCATCACAGGGCCCCAACCAGCTGCACCAATCCTGGCTAGCCCCCCCCCTCCATCCTGGGTACACAGTGAAAGTGACAATTTGGGACTCTGACTATGCGCACAGTACTGTGATTATTAATGTGTTAATGTGTCCCGGGTAATTCCTGAAAATAGGTTTATTACTTGTCTAGTGTACTTACCCGGTGAACAAAAGCTAAATAAATAAAAATAAATAAACCTAATTAACCTGATTTCCCCCTGTCCTTGTTACAGCTCCTTAAATAAATCAGATCTGTTTCTTTCAGCAAAGTTACACTGGCTGAGGTATTCATTTATGTTAAAGTATTGTACTGTGGTTTTTGCACTGTGTCATCTTGTTTTACAGGGGTTACCCGGAGTCCAGTCGACAGAGCAAGTCCTGGGGGTAAGTGTACATTGTGAAGATATTCCTGATGCATTGTGTGGGCCACTAGTGGGAAGAAAGGGGGGGTCACAGTGTCCCAGAGGGCTGTGACCAAGCTAGTTTAACTACTGCAAACCCTGACCTCTGGGTGGAGGCACTCGCCATTGGACCTAGGCCCCTCACCCTGTTAGTAGTTAAGCAGGCAGGGGTAGTAGCCCTTGGGATAGCACCACCTAGGCATTACAAGTAGATGACTAGGGGAGGGTGGGTGGGATGGGGAGAGAGGGTTGGGAGAAACCCCTGCTGAAAAGAAACAGAAAGAAAATGCACAAATGAACAAAAAGGAGAACAAAAAAAACAACAACAATCGGTGAAAAGATAATTTCACCATGTATAAACCTGGTGCCCCCTTCTGGTTTCAGTCCCCTTACCTTAGTACTGAGAGCCGAGAGTCAGAGGAAGCAGCGGTGATTGTTACAGCAGTTCCCAGTGCCGTTTCCACTTTGCCCTAACAGCCGCTAGGAAGCACTGCCTATACCTTTGTTACTCCTTCCTGCTGAAAAAAACAATCAGTTTATTAAGGTCTGCCACTTAGTAGCACAACTAGAGATTGGAGGAGAGAAGGTCTCTTTCCCTCTTGGTGAAGATCAGTGAAGCTCAGGAGACTGTAAGGCTAGGGGCTGGACAGCACTTGGCATATACCTCCTAGGGTTTCCATTTGTGTCCAAGCTGTTGCTTCTGGTTGTTTCTGTCTGAGAGCTTTATATTAGTCAACCACTGTTTCAGTGGTGGGTACAGCAGACAGTAAGGCTAGGGGCTGGACTGCTTTTGGAGTATGCCTCCTAGGGGTGCCCTTTGTGTCTGAGATTTTGCTTCCAGCTAAGAGCTTTCTATTCATTGACCATTATTTCAGTAGTGGTATAGCAGTACAAATACTGATTTACATACAGGAGCTGGGAATTTTGGGTAAGTGTTCCAACTGCTTCTTATGCTGAGAGAGCAGCCGGTGGCTGGGTCTGAGCAGAGCGATCGAGGAAGGAAGTCACCTCAGTTGAGATAGGAGCCCGGACTGTGCACTCTAAGGGGGATTCAGCCAGGTAGAACTGCTGTCAAGGAATTCCTGCTTCTGCACCTGTTGGAGTCTGCCTTCCCTCTGTGATTGGTCTCTCTCCAAGTCGATGAAGATAAGTGAAGCTCAGCAGAAGACAGCAGCTGCTGGCTGGGTCTGAGCAGAGTGATCGAGGAGAGAAATTGCCTCAGTGGAGATAGGAGCCTGGACTGTGCACTCCAAGGGGGATTCAGCCAGGCAGAACTGCTGTCAAGGAATCCCTGCTTCTACACCTGTTGGAGTCTGCCTTTCCTCCATAACCGGTCTCTCTCCCAGTCGGTGAAGATCAGTGAAGCTCAGCAGACATTAAGGCTAGGGGCCGGACCGCACTTGATGTATGCCTCTTAGGGTTGCCCATTGTGTCTGAACTCTTCTTTCTTCCTCCTGCTCTCTTAGCAACAATACTTTCCATTCTCTTACTATCCCTCCTAGGAAATCTATTGTTGGTCAATCTTCTTTTTCTTATTGTTTTCCTAAACTTTGGTCCTCCTTTCCCCTTTCTATTCATTCTGCCTCTTCTACTTCCTGCCTTAAGTCTCTTCTTTCTGACTTTTGTTGTCCTGCTTGCAACTGCCTTTGACCCTTCTCCTTTTTCTCTATTCTCTGGTCTTGTCTTCTTCTTGCCATTTCCATTTTTGTTTTCTTTCTGTATATATTTGAGAGTGTTTTTATTTTCTAATTTTTCCTTTATATAATATTTTGCCTTTATATGTTTTGTTTCTGTTTATTTTACTTACTTGTGTTTAGCTTGTTATTATACTGTTAGTGGTCTCCCCATCCCCTCTCCCCCAGGACTCATCTGGAAATGAGCTGTATTCAGCTCAGCATGTATTTCCTGGTTAAACTTTTAAATAAATAAATACAATTTATTTAGAAACATTGATTGTTAAAATAAAATTCATTACACTGATAAAAGATAGAAATTAAAATATATATACTTTTCTATTTCTGTTTTTCTTTACTAATACTTTGTTTCTCCTTTCTTCTTTGTTCCATATGTAAGCCCCCTACAAATGGGGGTTCCCAAAAAGTCTTCCTTGAGCTTGCCTAAATGCTCACTGCCAGGCTGGTGTCCTGCGTTTTCGCAGTTTAAATGTGATTACCAAAGCCTGTATGGCCTCTGTGTGCTGTCTCTTTAAGAGCTGCCTGATTGCAGCATAAGTAATCTGAGAGGGAACTCTGTTGAAAGATGTAACTATTTGCTGAAAATCATTTAGAGTGATAATGATAATGTAGTTTGTCTAACCTGCCTTCTTTATAGCAAGGACTGTTTTGTTTGTCTCCACTATCTTGGTCCTGGACTGCAAATTGGATCAATCAGTTCTGGTGGGACCTAAAATGTAGCCAGACTACAGGAGCTGTCTGAAGTCAAAATCTGTAGGAATTGTAGTTTTGAACTTTTTGCGCCTTTTTTGCAACTGAAGGGGGAGCTCTTGCTTTGACTGACAGCCAAATCAGCCAACCAAATCTTTTGGATCTTGGGGAAGTCCCTGGATGATGGCAGTTTTCAGTTGGGAAAAAAATGAGAAGAGCTCAAGTGTATCCTGAGTGGATTCACATGGGAAAACTGTGAAAGGGCCGAGTTATTGGCTTGCATGTCTGCTGCTGCTTCTGACAGGGAGAGAAGAGAATTATTTTGGACTAAATCCAAGTTTGTGTGACTAAAGTAAGCTACTGAAGTGGGCCAGGCTCAACCTGAAGAAGACCAAAGATTTCGCTGAATGTGATCGGCCTGTCAGGAGTTCCAGCTATCCCTTAGCTCCCGGTGTGTGCAGAGACTTTGCCATTGTGACCGGGGAGCGTTTTGCCTGGTACAGTAGAATTCCTGTACATGTAAATGTGCTATGAGCTGCTAGTGGGTTGTGAATTAGTTCCCCACTGTGTGAACTGTGTTCTGCTTGCTGGAAGCTGTGTCCAGCCCAAAACGGACTGCATCCGAATTTGTCTCCATGCGGTCTGGGCCTTGCCAGACTGGCCCAGCCAGACTACCCACTGCACAGAGAAGCTATCAACGAGAGACCTGCCTGGGGATCAGCCCTCTTTTCCATGCTTTAACAGGAATGACGCCTCTGCGACTTGTGTGGGCCCCGCTTCTCCTGGCATTCCAGATCAACCACCTACAGTCTCGATTTTTGTCCAGCCTGTGTCCAGTCTTGGGCATCATGAGTAATTACCAGGGTAGCTCCCTGCAACAACAGCTTAATGTGAGTGTGTCATCTGATTGTCTTGTTGTTTCGTTTCCTTTACGAACTGAGCCCTCTGGCTCCGGATTACAAATATTGTGTACTGTGCATGTTGTGTTTTCCATCACAGGCCCCCAACCAGCTGCAACCCCGGGCAACAGTCCTGGCTAGCCCATCTCTTCTCCACCTGGGTACCCAGCAGTGTGACTGTGTCGGGGGACTCAAAGTGCATGCATAACTGCTTGATTGATATAACTTTTAAGCTAATTAACCTGATTTTGCCCCTTCCTTGTTCAATCAGATCTAACTTTTTCTGCATGTAATCTGACTGTGGTTCCAGTTTGTGTTCAAAGTACTGTACTGTTGCTATTTGCTGTGCATAACCTTGTTTTACAGGGGGTCCCAGGGTTGAGCCAGAGGAACCAGCCCTGGTGGTAAGCGCAAACAGTGTGGGTACTTGTGTGGTGTACCAGGGGTATTGTGAAAGTGATTATTGTACAGTGTTCAGGCCACTAGAGGGGAAAAAGGGGGATTACAGTGTCCCGGAGGGCTGTGCCCAGGTTAGCTTGACCACTACCAAACCTGACCTCTGGGTGGAGGCACCCGTTTCAGAACTCAGGCCCCTTAACCTGCTACTAACCAAGCAGGCAGGGGTAGTAGCCCTTGGGATAGCGCCACCTAGGGGTTATACATATACCATTGAACATGTAGAAATTTCATTAACATGATGGAATATTATTCACGTCATTAAAACATTTTTATCTTAAAGCAACTGTTTTGTCTAAAGAAATATTGCTCATGTGTACTGGTGCCAATAATTATGTTTTCTTTCTTTTTCAGTCTGATGAGAAGGTGGAGTGCAGGACTTCCCTACTTTAGCATGAACATATGTTATGCTTCCTACTCTGGTCTGTTACCTCTGCTCCCTTGCAGCTCTTTTATAAGTACAATATGATTGAGATTCATTTGGATTAATGCACTTTATATTGTTTGGATGCTAGTGTAAAAATGTTGATACAATCTTTGTTTAACAAATTTTAGTTAAAAATGTTCTATTTTTCAAGTGTTGCAATGTTATTATCATCTACAATATGGTTATTTTTACCCCAGTGTGATGCATTCATCTCGAGCCAGGCCATTTTCCTCTTGTTTGGCGCAACTTGAGTTACTTAATTTTGATTGCATTAAAATGAAGACTAATGATGTCATAATAAGTTAACTTGGTTTTGGGGTATTTAAACACTGGTGTAACATTAGATGAGTGCCCCCGAGGAAGCTCTAGCGAGCAAAGTGCTGGGGTATCTGGGGGTGTGGTCCCATCAGCTCATTGATTAAAGTTGCCTGTGAAGTTTGTTCATATGAATTTTGAGTGAATTTAACCAATACATGTAACACTGCTCTGGAACAATGTGGATTTCTGGTGCATTTTGTTCTTCACATTGACTGTCTTAATCAGACCTCACAAGCTTCCAGAGTGTGGTTCAGCTCTTGTCCTGTTGCTCTTGGCTTATGAAGTTGGTCAGCGTTGGGGGTGAGGAGGAGCTTTCTTCTAACCTAAGCTCTCTTTTACCTCTTACAAGACCCGGTGGAGGTGACTGGATCTCTCTGAATTAAAGGCCTTTGTTTCAGACTTTAGTTGCTCTGAGTTTTGAGGGGATGTAGAAGTTGATCCCCTCAGTTCAAAATGCTGACCTCCAGCTGGTCAGCTGGTCAACAGGAGGTGAAGCTGCCAGGGCTATCAACACATGAAGTTGGGTATCTTTGGGGTGAGGGGGAGAGCTTTCTTCTAACCTAAGCTCCCTCTGACCCCTTACAGGACCCGGCACTGATCACTGGAGCTCTCCAAATTAAAAGCAGAAGCCTTTGTTTCGGACTTTAATTGCTTTGAGTTTCAGTGGGATGTAGAAGCCGCTCCCCTCAGTTCCCAATGCCAAACTCTGATTGTTCATCTGGTTGGGAGGACGTGCAGCTAGCAGGGGCTTTTGGGACACAAAATTGGTGAGCATTGAGGGAGAGGAAGAGCTTTCTTCTAATCTAAGCTCCCTCTGACCCCTTACAAGACCTGTTGCAGGAGGCTGGAGCTCTCTGAGCAACTACAACTTGGTAACCTACTTGGTGACAAGAAAAATTAATCAGGCCTCATCCATCAGGACCAGAAACTTCTGAAAGGCAAACACTGCAAGATGAAGGATCTACTGTCTATGGGTCCAGAGACGCTACATGTGTTTGGGAATGCAGAGCACATGTGGGATTTACTGCAGATATTGTTCAAAGTAGCCACAGAGGTCTGAATCACACAAGTAATAAAGGGAAATGAGACAAGAAGTGCTCCCTAACTCAAGAGGGACTTAAGAAAACTGGTTCTGAGTAAAAGAGAAGTCTGTGACCACTGGAAAGAGATGGTTTGCCTCTAGGCCAGTGATGAGTACAATACAAGCACAGCAAATTCGTGCATTCACTCTTAATGGCACTCAGGACCCATAAAGGCAAGGATACTTTTATCTAGATACAGGTTATTTATTAACCTTGCATTGCACCATGTTTCCTAAGGAAGCTCTGAGGAGTTAAGTGCCAGGAAATGTCTGATTGTAACTTCTGCTCAGTCACTATTTGCTGAGTCTTGCATTGCATGGTTAATAAATAACCTGCATTTACTGTAAACAGAAGTATCCTTGGTTTCTTGGGTCCTGAGTGCCATTCAGAGTGGTATCCAGTGAGCATGGCAACTGAATATGAGTGTCCGTCAAAATGGCGACTCGTATTTAGCGCTTTCCTCCTGGGCTACCCTGCAAGGGTAGTGACCCTACACAAACACAAGGGTAGTAAAAGGTGACAGGAAGGAGGGGATAGCGAGAGGAAGGGGAGGGACAGAAGGGGTTTTGGAGGACTGGTGTGCCTGCTGCCACTGAGCTAGCCTTGTGGTGTGGTGGTGTGGGTGGCTAGCTCATATGTAGCAGGTACAGGGTTCGGGACCAGGTGCATGGACATTTTACTACTGCCTGTGGCTGTGGCACTTAATTTTTTTCCAATGTAGGTATTTTGCCCCTTCCCCGACATGCACCCTCCTGGAGTTGAGAATCTATATGCAGGGGGGTGCGGGGGAAAATCCCTCCATGAGGGGGCACAGCCACCCCGCAAAAACACTTTTTCATTTTCCGGATGTTGGGTCACCTGGGAGTATATATCGCCTATTTGCTTTTTGGTGATATACACTTGCCATAATTGTGATCGCTAGTTTGTGATCGCTATTATGACATGGAACCATGAAGAGTGAGTGCCCAAATTGGCAGTGCTTGTGTTGGAGAAATACAATGGGCTAGTTACCCTTGTCAGTGCATTACCTGCCTGAGCAGAGATGAGTATAGAGCAGCACTGAGGGACTGCAAGATGAGAATTAAAGATGCTGAGGTGGGGGTGGAAGCCAGGGCAGCAGTAGATGCTGCAGTCAACACCATCTTCTAGTATATAAAGGGAATAAAGAAGGTAAAAGAGGGGTCTGAGTCCTTGAAAACAGCTGGATGAGGGGAGAAACCTGTAAGAGAGCCAGGGGCAATGGCTGAGATGCTGAATGAATACTTTGGTTTGGTGTTCACCAATGGGCCCATTAAGGAGAGAGAATGCTCTTGGGTGGGTGCACAGTATCGGGGTAGCCATGAAACATCCAGCAGATGTAAGGCAGTTGTCAACTCAGATGCCTGCAGAGTGCAGGCCCAAACAACCTTACTTGCCAACAGGTCACCATAAATGCTACAGTGGCTCTTGGGCTTATTAGGTCAGCAATGATCAGTGGGGGGGGCTGTATCTGTTGATCAAAAGCATGGTGCCTTCACCCAGAGAAAGATAATAGTGGGCCTGTTGAAACAGTGGCATAACCCTGTGAGAAGCCCTGGCTCCCTACATCCCCTCTGTAGTCACCCCAGCCTTGGACCCGTACATTTGCAGTACAGTCCTCAGTAGGCATGCATTTATCTCTAAACAGATGGCATCAGACAAATGAACATAAATGGTTAACACAGCTTTAGTTGGGCAACAAATCCTCAGGAGAAAAAAGCATTAAATGGCCTTATGAGGTAGTTGATTGCAAGGGGCTGGTCTTCAGCTGCCCTAAATAGATCCACCACAATAACCATGGCTGCTCTTCACATACCCTAAGCAGACTCATCCAAATTAAAACTTTCCTGGGCTGTATCTAAAAATACTCTCCTAGGCACAGCCCATGCATATATCTACCCCCCCACCCCACACCACAATGTGCAATACAGAAGTAGAAGAAGAAGAATCTGTGTTTATATAGCACTTTTCATGCATATTGTATTCCAAAGTGCTTTACAAGTAATGCTAGACTGGTAGTGAAGTGACTGAACATATAGTGGCAGCCATTTCACCAATCAACACCCACGCACAGCCTTGGACAGTTGCATGAACCAGTTTTATTAAGGGGAATGTTGTTCAGGACATAGGAAAGTCCCCTACTCTTTCACTGGGGGTCTCTGTTGCTTCCAGTGAGCGGAATGTAGGACCCAGGAGAGAAGGAAAAGGATGGAGTGATCCAAGTGGAGAAGCAGATTTCCCTCCTCACTGGGCCAATTATGGAAACTGCAAAGGTAATTTCAGACATGGAAGAAATGAATAACAGACCAGCAATGATAAACATTGTGGCAAAGAAAATGGCAGAACCCCCCCCCCACCTGTGGTGACTCCTGAATCAGTTCCTGAAGCAAATGCCTGATTTGAGGAGTAAGAGTGTAAATTAGAAATGGAGCTGCAGACAAGAAAACAAGCATTATTGCAACTCATTGCTGATGAATAAAATCATATTCGACAGAAAAACAGAAGATTAGACAAAAAGTAGAACTACAGGACAAGCTGGGAAGGCCTTCTACGGCCTCATGTTCTGAAGCGCCACAGCTGAATATTTCTCAATTGTCACCAGCAGCACCAGATGGTACGGCTATGTCGTCACTGTCTGGAGAAACAACCAAAGGATCAGAAATGTTGAGCTCTGTGATGTCTAAACAAATAACACAAAAATTGTCACTAAAAATTAGCATGCGACCTGATAGCCACAGCAAGGCAATGGAAAAGTAACTGCCTAAGCGTTCCTATGGGGGCAAATATTTAGAACTACAGCATGGGAAGAAACAACTCTGTCAGCTGCAAATGGACTTTCCAACTGAAAACTGGATGGTGGAAAGAGCTCCTCAGGGAGCAGGTTGGATTAGTAGCTCCACAGGACAGTGGGTACCCCAAGTAGAAACTGTGTACTCTTCACAAAACAGACCGAGGAACAAACAATTCACTCCCTAGAAAAATGACAAGACCCTGCTGAAACTCAAGTACATTCTTCCCTCTTTTTGTCTGAATTTAAAATGGCAGAGGAGCAGATAGGGAATGTACAAATACAGGACTCTAGGGCACAAATATTACAGACCATATTTCAGAAGTTCTTCTAAAGTGCAACGTGGGACAGGCGAACATGAAACAACTATTCACATTGTAGAGAGTGATTTTACGATAATGTGTGTCTTTGCACAAATTTTAATAGTTGGCATGGGACAGGCTACAAAAGCCCAAGTACAATCTGATAAAGCCAGTAAGTGGGTGCATGAGCAAATACACAGAAAGACAAGAGTATAAAAAGGTATGTATACACAACGCAGTCACAATACAGATATATTATAAAATGGTGGTTAAAAACAAAACTTATGTGTGCAAAATGGTGGACAAAACTTATGTGCTGCATTTCCCCAAAATGATGTAGGCATTTCTTATAAATGCTATGTGTCATATTTGTCGTAGTTCTTACTTATCATAGTTACACAGTGACCTATCAGAATGTGACAGCAGCTTGCTAAGGAAAAGAGTACATACATGGTTATAAAGTATATTGCATTTCTTTGTAACTGTCTGCTAAGATATTAATAGAATTTGAACCATATATCCTGTACTTGCTTAAGAGTAAGTATATCTTGTTAATGTTATAGTTTAAACTGCAATGCAATTTTTATATTTTACGTATAATAGGAAAAAGGGCACAGTGAACAAAACCAGCTATGTATATGTTAAGCCTATGTGCATGTATGTCAATGGAGAATTGAAAAGCAAACTGTCATTAGTTATACAATGCTGCCATCTTGTGGGGATTGGAATTTATTACATTTATTCAATTTTTTTTGTATTCATTTCAGTCACCAAATTTACGTCATTTAGCTCATGCTTACTACAGGATATGCAGAGGTAAATTCTCCAATTACAGAGCAAATATACCAACATTGCTTTGTTTGGAGACAGGATGCACGTTCTGTGTTTGTTTAATTATATATAAAGCTTTGTAAATTCTGCCTAAAAACAGAACGGCTTTTTATTTTTGTAACTGAAGCTACAACTTTTTGTACCACCTTAAATGTTGTATCCTAACCAAGTAAAGCTTCAGGAAATCTCCTCCGTTCTCCATGTGGTCTATAAATATATATCTAGGTGGTCTAATAGAGAGTATCGAGGAGGGAGCCAGCCTCTCCTTGGAGATCCCATTGGGGTCTCCCTGTTACACACATGGAGGAAGACAGTGAGTGTGTTACCCCTTCCCCATCTACACACACACTTAAAGAGACAGTTTCTTTAGCACAGGATAGAGATTCAAAATATATTTCTGAAATGTTTATATCAACACAAGATACAAATCAGAGTGAAGGATGAGAATTCAGTTTAACTCAGAGTGATGAGTTAGACTCTATAATGAATTCTCAGGAATTTTTGTATGTGAGATCACAAGCTGAGAAAAACACAGAACTACATCTATACAGTCCTATACCTTCCTTGATAACTTATGATGTGGGAAATATTTTAATAGATGCAAATAAAGAGCTCTTCTCTGCAAATGAAGGTCCAAGTACCAGACCTACGTGGAGTTATAGGGTAGAGCAATCCTGCATTTAACACGATAAAGAACAAGGGACTGCACAGTCTTCTTCACAACAAGAGTCTGCACACAAATGGAGAAATTTTAGGTGAGCTGATTTATTTTCTAACTCCCTTGCTCCTGCACTGACAATATGCAGTGGATTGGCATTGATTAGAATCTCCTCCAGATTATCTATATATATATATATATATATATATGAAAAATGATAGTGAAAGAATCTATGCACTTCTTTTTAATGGAAATTTATGCCTTAATATATACACCAGGAGATGTTATTTTTGACAGCTCAAAAACTGTGGCACATTTGGATCGGTTTTGGTCACTATATAATTTGGTCATTGTATAATTCCATGAAAAACTCAGTATGGATGCCATTTAAAGCTATTCCCCTTACTAAACCAGCTATTAGAATGGTTACGATTATCTTTAGCAAACTTTGGTCGGAGCCAATAGGGCTGCAAAGTGATGTTGGATGGGGTGAGAAAGGTGAGTAAAACACCTGGAAAAAGTAATGAACAGAGAAATGCCTAGAGAACTACGTATCCTATTGCAGCTAAATAATAAAATACATTTATGCCTTGTTCCAGCTCCGGTATGGACAAACTAGTTTGTGTTTGTGATCTCTTGATATGGTGCCCCAGGGTGTGGTGATGTGGTGCCACTGATCCCCATTGCCCCAGATCCATGATGCAAAAGTGACTGGTGTTGGTGCAGTCCCAGTCATCATGGTGTAAGGCAGGCAGTCACCTGGATGAGATACCATCCAACACCCCTAGATGCAGGAGGCTGGCCAGGCTCTTACTGTACATACCATTTCTGTTAAATATATATTTTATACATTTAATGTACAGAAAAACTCTGATTGTAATTATGTGGGTTCTAGTATAGCCCTGAGGCTAGAACAATGAGCTATGAATGAGCCTAGGACACTAAGCAGACCTGGGCCTGGACCCTGCAACCTCCACCCACATACTGTGCAACCCTGCACAAGTCACTCAACCATCACAGTGCCCACGGGTCACCCCTGAAAACAGGCACCTGTGCCTAGTGGGCCTTGCCCAGTTACCAAAGAATAAAATAAAATAGAAATAAAATACATGAGCCAGTCTATGTCCTGCAAGGTCAGAATTATAAACATCTGCAGTGCTCATAACTAAAATTATGTAAGCCTCCCCTACCCACTTGCCATGTGGATGCATAGGTGGACAGGATCCACCTTCTAAATTGTAATTATGCAGATACAATAACCTTTATGCTTTAAAGGGGAAGTCTTCCATAGTTTCACACCCATATTTTCCCAACTCCTTATGTGTAACTGTTATGTTCCTCCTCTAGTTGCCAGCAGTCCTACTGCTGTCCAAATCTAGATTATAAATAAAAATATACAGCCCCCAGAAGTTATCAATGTGTTTGTCCTCCATTTTACCATCAATGCTGCTGGAGGATAATGTCATCAGAGCAACAGATAATGGTGCTGCACTAAATGCTGTTCCACCAGTAAACAGAACCCACAATGTTTGGTCCCCCACTTGAGTAATGGGGGAACTCTAAGTGTTGTGCACATCCTGAAGTGCAGGTCTAATAGGGACTAGGAACATATGAGTGTGATTCAGCACTGATTTGACATGTATATACAGTATGCCTATAAGGAAGTGCCTGTATGAGTTGTGTTAATGTTTCTGTTAGCAAAAACATTTTACCCAATAAATGACTCTGGGTACAACAAGAGTCTTAAGTGGCATTATATAGCTCTTTTATTATGTTCTGTGTGTGTTAGCATTCTCTGTTTTGATTGACACCAGCAGTGAGACACAGTCTTGCAAAAATGCCCCTTTCCCTTTGTAACTAGGCAGTCAGTGATTGGATGGCTGGTGTAAGGCAATAAAGAGTTCAGCTATAACAAGGAATAGGTTACCAGGACGTCAGCTGCAGCATATGGAAGAACAGTAATCTAGTGGTTAAAGCACAGGCACAAGAACTGTGAAACTCTGGTTCAAATCTTACTAAAGTCCCTTACTCTCTAACCATTAACAAGTTCCCCTAACCTCCTTGGGAACTGTGATGGCCCCTCAGGTCCATGACTTTAACAGTACCCCCCATTCCCATTATAAATCATTAGCAGTGATGTGAGAGCTACAGCACTTCACTTTGAAGGTACTGAAAACAAGCTGTGGCAGCCCCCCCCTTTGTAATGCCAGCATTTGAAGTAGGATGTCCCTCACAAATCAGATGCTATACTTCAGCTGTTGTAGGTAAACAAACTAATCAGTCTCAGTGTTTGTAGTACTCTGTATTTGCTTAGCTCATTCCTCCCATGTCATATGCATTCTGTGTCTTGGTATTTCCAGTCAGAACCCAGATGTAAGGAGCATTTGAAATGTAAAACAGTACACTTTATAAAGTAAGTGATCTAGCTCTCCACTTTCAGGCTGCTGAAAGGTAAGTGTATAATTTGTGCAAAGGAAGAATTCAGTCTTCTGTGATCCTTTGGGAAACTGCTCAAGCCTACCTTGTAAATGAATCCTCTCATGGGTGTTCATCTGGTTCACTACAGAGTGACTGATTGACTGCTCGATTGATTGATTGGTTGGTTGATTGGTTACATAGAAACATAGAATTTGATGGAAGATAAGGACCACTTGGCCCACCCAGTCTGCCCATTTTCCTACCTAACAGATAAGCTGCAGATCCTAGTTAACCAACAGCTTACTTCCTCTTACCCCCCACTAGGACTGCCTTATGCCTGTCCCATGCATTCTTGAAGTCCCCCACTGTTCTTGACTCCACAACCTCCTCAGGGAGGCGGTTCCATGCATCCACAACCCTCTCAGTGAAAAAATACTTCCTCACATTACCCCTGAGCCGTCCCTATGTTTCTATGTCTGTGTGAATGTGTTCCAACAAAGTTTTGCTGGTGCCACCTGGGTTTGCGTGCTGGTGGCATAAGCCCCTCTAAGAAATAAGATGATAGTACGGGCTTAAAAGGGTGCAGCAATGTGCAAAAGGCATGCTGGTTGTTTCCTAGTAATATTTATGTGTACCGCACATCCGGCTGATCAAAGAAACAATACTCTCTGCCCAAGGGGAGCAATTTTCCAAAATGTTGAGCGACAAACAGGCCACTTAACTCTTGTTTTGCCATCAGTACTTCCCAATCGTCAATACCCACAAGGTATGCAGAACTCCTCACACATATCCACAGCAATCAAAGACCAATACCATTTGTTACCACTGTGTTTTACTACAGTACGGCCCTGAGCAGGGAGTCAGGTAGTACAAGTTTTAGTCTTATGCTTGCAAAAAGCCTAAACTACAAAAACAGGTGCATGTAACTAAAGGTCACAATAAACAACTAAAATAGGGTAAGCCTTGAGGGGGTGCTTCAGCTGAGGGAGGTAAGGGCCACCAGAGGACACTCAATGAGGCTGGATGGTGGGAGACTGAGGGGGGAAACAAGGAAACACTATTACACTGAGAGGGTGGTGGAGCCCTGGAATGCGCTGCCCGTGGAGTTGGTGGCTGCTACAACTGTGGAGGGGTTCAAGAATGGCTGGGATAGGTATAGGGAGGGTGCATCCCAGAGCCCCACTGGGGGGTGGGGATGGGGGATCTTGTGGGGGTGGCTAAAAAATTAAAATTACGTACCTACCGTAATTCCTGATCTTTCTGTGTATCTTCACCATTCATCACATTTGGGTTTGGCCAGAGGTCACGACCCCGCGGGAGCTCTTTTTTTGATGGGCGGAGTCGATGCACCGACGGCACCGCCCTCAAGGCCGATGCACTGTGTGGTGCTCGTGGGTTGGCCATTAGGCATCATTGACCCCGCCCTCCCGCCAGTTCTGAGTTGCCGTAGAGTAAGAAAGGATTGGGAGGGAGGGACAATGAAGTCCAAGGGACAGACAAAGGAAAAGATATACAAACTAAAAAGGAGAAATGAATGACGGGGAGGACAGATAGTAGAGTGAGAAAAACTAAAGGGATCGGGAAGGGGCCCCAATCTCTGGAATCAGAAAAGCAAAGGGAAGGGGGGGGACAAGAAGTGGGAGGGGGAAGGACATACCCTGGATTTACTGATTGTCTGCAGACTGGATCAAGAGCTTTGAAGAAGTAGCCAGAAGGCTGAATTGTCAGAATTCAAGGCACAGAATCACTGGCAAGAAACTCCAGCATGAAGAGAAGAGACTATTCTGGGAAGAAGGGGACAGGAATCCAGGGTTGCCCCCCTGAAACCAAATAACTGGAAGGGGAGAAACAATAAAGTTTCTTTAATTAAAACTGAGGGATGAGTCCCTAAGGACAAGGACGGAGGAGGATAGAGGAAGAGAGAGAAGAGAAGAGAGGGTAACCGCCAACCCCCACCCCAAAGGGGTGGAGCCAAGGCATTGAGGAGAGAAGCACCCTCTCTCCCGATCCTTCCCCCCTCCTGGCAGAAGGTAAAAATCCCCCTGTGTGCCCACTCCTGACAACATGTTACAACTGTCTCACAGAGAGAAATGAGCAGTACACATGAACAGCTTTTGTTTCCTGTGAATGCAATACTATTAGATGTATTATTTGCTCTAAATATGCAGCATTAAGGCTAAAAGTACCACTCCCTGTGTGAGTTGCATGACAGAACTGTCTTAAGCCATTGCAAACTTAAACTAAAATCAGGATAGACAGCATTAATACCCTTATGTTTTGTTCTGCACTGTTGCTGCAGTGACATCAAGGAATGGGAGGGGCTGTATTACAAGTGACTCATTTGCATGTAAATGGAGGCTTGCTTGACATTTTACTACCTTGTGTCAGAGCCTCAAACTCTAGATAGGTGTTGCAACAGAAGAAATGGCTGATCTGTTATTGACACATGTACAGTACTTGATGTAAAGTATAATAAATACATCAGACATAAAAATCATAAATATACAAGGGTCTTCTCCTTTAATAACATAAGTATGGTTGCCTCGGGACCAAATTTTCACCAGATCCTGCCCAAGGCTGCAGTTCAAGAAGTCAAAGTTTTGCAGGTGTGTAGACAGCTGGTAGTACCTAAGGAGTTTAGGCAACAGCTACTCAGTACTGCACACAACATTCCACTTGAGGGATATGGGGGTGGGGGTGAATGGACCATGCAAAGGTTGATACAAAACTTCTATTGGCCTGATCTCTATAAAGATGTGGCTGAGTACTGTCACATTTGTGACACATGTCAGATAATGGAAAAGCAAGGGAACAAAGGCATTTTTCCCATTAAAAGGTTTTTTTTAAACAAAAAAAGAAAAGAAAAAAATGATGAAAGTAAGTACATAATATGAACACTAGCAAATACGTATTCAATAAAGCAGCAATACTGATTATACACAAGCATTGAACTAAAAATAAGATACTAATAATTCTATAGAAGGGTTGAGCAATACTGTAACATAAATAAGTTATACCCTTCAAAATGTAAATCAAAAGACATTTAAGTAATCACCTACTAATTCATAGTTACTACAAATATCAGTCATGTTCTTGTACTTGTTTGACTTTCATGGACCAAGCAGAGGTCGATACAAAACTTCTATTGGCCCGGTGTCTGTAAAAATGTAGCTAAGTACTGTCACACTTGTGACACATGTCAGAGAATGGGAATGCAAGGGGACAAAAGGTTTTTTTTTCTATTAAAATGTTTTTTGGCTTTTTAAACAAAAGAAAAGAAAAAAAAACAGAATAATATTGAGTAATAACATGAACACTAGCTAATACATATTTCAATAAAGCAACAATATTGATTTTAACATTAGTATTGAACTAAACAATTAGTTTAACAATTCTCTGTCTAGATTTGTTTACATAAGTAATTAGGTTTGGTTGAATCCCCCAACGCCATGCCTTCTCCCTGGTAAAAATAAATCAAGTAAGCTAATCTGTTTTAATCATGACAAGTCTGATTAAGGCCAGATGCTTGCTCTCCTCAGTAAGTTGCATACCAGAACACATGTAAGGCAGAAGGCAGACAGATTTTTTTTGATCAGAAAGAATTATTACCAATAACATAGTCCTGGGCGGAGAGGAGGGGGAGAGCACCACTGTGTTAAATGGAGATGACCTCATGTGTTTGTGTTTCAGTTCTAACTGTGGAATCAGACAGTCTAAGTATCCTGTGTTTTCTATCTGCTCTCTTTGTAATCACATAAGGACTGCATATAATTTCTATGCAGCCCTAAAAATGAAGGGGTTAATGTCTATAATATTAAATACTGGTTAACAAAAATATGTAAGGTTCTTGGAGAGCCAGAACCTATAATAGGTGGAAAGCAAATATGGACAGAAAACTGGAGCTTTAAAGTTAAACTACATCATGGGCCTGCAAGAGTGCAACATTTGCCAAGTGTTTTCTTCCTAGGGTGAGACAGAGGTCAATGCTTCTATCTGGGTCAGTCCAAGACCTGCTTTTAATGTAGCTCAGAGTCTCACCTTAGCAATGTCTGTGATAAGGTTCATTACAGTCTTTGGAATTTGGCCATGTTAGTTAGTATATTCTTTGCAAAAAATTACATTAATGTACCGGCTAGGGTGCCTAAATGCCAAAAAAGTCAGGAAATGGGGCGTTAGGGTTTCCAGCCCTAACTCCCCACACCCACCCTGCATACAGTAACTGGAAAAACCATTACAGTTTCTCCTCTTTTCCGTTTTCGCAAATCAGGCGTGGGGTGTGGCTTGGGGTTGTCAACCCTTACGCTTTCTTTAAGAGGTTCTGAAGTTCAATGCAGACTTCCTTTTGGAAGGATTTTCCCCAATGAATTCTGTTGAAAGCCTTCAAAAATTCATCCCTGTGGAGCTGTAATAGTTTATTTATGTGGCATCCGAGGTTGTGCATGGAAAGCACACGCCAAGTCCTCTGAGTTACTCCACATAAATTAATGAATAAAATGCCACAGTACAAATTTTCTAATGTTTTCAACAGAATTTATTAAGGAAAATTCTCCCGAAATGAATTCCGTATTGAACTTTAGAACTTTTTAAACAAATCCAGGTAGAATCACTGTCCAAAGTTTCATTTTAGCTGTCTCAGATGGTGCAGACTTGACATGGAACCCAGACTGACTGTGCACGTGTTCAGGATGTGTGTGTGTGTGTGGGGGGGGGAGGTGGATTACCCATGTCAGATACATACTGTATTTTAAAAAGGGTTGCCACACAGCTGGCAGCATGTCAGTTTGCAATTTGTTCCCCTTTTTTTGTGTATTTAACATTGTTACCACTACACCACTGACAACTGCAGCCTTTTTAGCTTTAAATCGGAATTTTTGATTTATAATTTTTTCTGTCAGACTATTGATTCCGTTTTAGTGCCTGTGTGTATTTTCCATTAATACAGAGAGGATGGAACATGTAAATAGACATGCAGCAATATAAATAATTTCCTTATTTGTGGACACTTGCAATGGATAGTCAAGTCACTGTTTGTTGCCTTGATACTTTTGCTGGACCTTGCATTCTTGACTGACCACAAAGTCAATGTCAAAATAATCTATGGAAGATCTAGCCTGCAATAAGATTTATATTGCTGCATGTCTATTTATATGTTTCATTATCTCTGTATTAATGGAAACACACAGGTACTAAAATAGACTCCATAGTGTAATAGAAAAAATATAAATAAAAAATTCTGATTTTTGTACTTGACTTTTTGTAGTATGCATAAGAAAAATAAGAATGCATAGTGGTAATGATGTTAAATATGCAAACAAAAGGAAAAAAATTGTAAAGTGGCATGCTCCTTATAACAAGACAATCTGCCGGCTACATGGCTACCCTTTTTATGTTTGCTTGCATGCATGTGCAAGAAACATAGTGCCATGATCTGAAAATGCAGTGCCGTACAGTTAAAAGGGAGAGGTACGCTTCAGTGAGCAGCGATAAGATATCGTGCGCACCCCCCCCACACACACACACATGCATACTGCGTGCTCATGCCCCCCCTCGCACACACTGTATAGCCAATGGGGTGCCCACTTCCCCATCTGCTGTGCTGTGCTTCCCCCCCAACAGAGTTCCAGATGCCATGCTGGGTGCCCACCCCAGCGTGGCAACACATCGTATAGCCGACGGGGGTGCCCAATCCCCCGCCGGCTCCCCTGTCCCCCCTCAGAGACTACAGGGTGCCACGCTGGGAGCCCACCCCAGTGTGGCAACAGATCGTATGGCCAACGGGTGCCCAACTCCGGCTCCACCCCCTCAACAGCCTTCCTTGTGCCACTCTGGGAGCCCACCCCAAGCGTGGCAAGCGTCCCTATCGTCTAATTAAAAAAAAAAAAGAAACCTGAAGAAAAAACCTTCCCTCGCTGAGTGTTTCTGACCCCAAACTCCCCACCCCCACCTCACCCCCATCAGCCTCTCTGGAGCTCGGCCTGACGATCTTGATGGACGAGAACGTCTGCACTCTTCAAAGCCAACCTGAACTGAGGAAATGCCGGTAAGCTGTATAATGCAATAAATAAGGTTTTTCAACTGGAATGCATATCTTAGGCATTTTTGGAATTTTAGCACCAAATTTTCAACATGGAGTTTTGGGACCCTTCTCATGAATTCTGTCACTGTCATGGCGTTAATCGGCCGAAGGGGTGATTTATGATCATTGCGTGAAATCACCCTTTGGGATCAAATAACAAAATGACAGTGTCTGATTCATGGTGAGCCCCAAAACCCTATGTTGAAAATTTGTTGAAATCCCAAAAATGACTGTTTTACGAGCATGCGTTGCGCTGTTCCCATGCACACTCATAAGTTCGTGAATTTTCAATATGTTTACTCCAGATTTTCAACATTGCCATTGTACCACACCTCCTTATGAGCAGTACAGCTGTCATTTCTCACATCTTGCCCGAAATGTGATTCCATGCATGTAGCACACAATGGCGCAGTCGGTGTGCGAAATCAATGTTCGGGACAGATTAAGAAAATCATAGTGACACTGTTCATGAGAAGAGGTGTTAAAATGGCTATGTTAAAAATTTGGTGAAAAAATTCCCTAAAATGACTGTTTCATGAGCATGCGTTGCGCTGTTCCTACGGACGCTCGTATGTTCGTGAATTTTCAATATTTTCACTCCAGATTTTCAACATTGCTATTTTACCACTCCTCCTTATGAGCAGTACAGATGTCATTTTTCACATCTCACCCAAAACGTGTTTCCACCCATGTAGCGCACAATGGTGCAGTCGGTGTGCAAAATCAATGTTTGGGACAGATTAAGAAAATCACAGTGACACTGTTCATGAGCAGAGGTGTTAAAATGGCTATTTTAAAAATTTGGTGAAAAAAGTCCATAAAATGACTGTGTTATGAGAGACCATTGCGCAGTTTCCACGCACCCTCGTAACTTCATGGATTTCTAATATTTTCAGTTCAGATTTTCACCGCTGGCATTTTTCCACACTTCCTTATGAACAGTACAGCAATCATTTTTCACACCATGGCCGAAATGCGTTTTCGCACTTCCAGCGCAGAAATGCGTGGTCGCTGTGGGAAATTACTGTTTGGAATAGATTAAGAAAATCACAGTGACACTGTTAATGAGCGGAGGTTCCAAAATCCCTGTGTTGACAATCTGCTGTAAAGAATCCCCAAACTAATTGCATTAGGGGTGTGCGTTGCACATTTTCTGTGCACGCTCACTCGTGACTTCACCAGTTTTTAATATTTTCACTGCAGAATTTCAACATTGCCATTTTTTGTACCTCCCCATGAACAGTACAGCTGTCATTTTTCACATCCTGTTCAAAATGTGTTTTCGCACCTGTGGTGCCAAATGGTAATTAAGCCGCCGCGAAATCAGCTTTCGGCTAACAAACTGTTATTGCTACTGTTCATAAAGTGGGGGGTCACAAAACCCATGTTGAAAATTTGGATGAAAATGTCCACGAACACCTGAGGCATTAGGGTTTCCGACTATAACACCCAGGCCTGTAGAGATTGAGAGGCATCAGGGGTGTGACTTGGGATTCTCGCCTGTAATGCTCATACCATTCCACACCCTGCAGCCAGTGAGAGGCATCGAGGTGTGCCTTGGACTCTTTGGCCCCAAATTTCACCCCATTCTCTTATACAGGGCCCATCTCACTGTATTTCCTGATGGAATGGGGTGAGCATAAGGGCCAAAGACCCCAAGACACACCATGACACTTGTCAGCGTCTGCAGAGTAGGGTGTGGTGAAATGGTATGGCCGTTATGCCTGACGACCCAAAGGCACACCCCAATACCTGTCAGTCTCTGCAGGGTGGTGGTGGGGTTGGCTTCAGTTCAATACTTCACTGCCATTCCAATTATGCAGCTCTCTAACTCCTACACTACCAATGCCAATGCCAGCAAGCAAACATTCTGCATTGACAAATGCTTGTTAAAATATGTATCTGACAATGGTAATCCCCCCCCCATCCTGAACACATGCACAGTCACTAAAACCATAACAAGAGTCTGATAAATAAAGAAAGGAGTAAACACACAGATTCAAATCATCAATGAAAGCAGGCATCAGTGACACAGTCTTGTTATAAAGAACATGTCAGTTTACGCCTTTTATGTTTTTCATAGTTAACACCTTTACTACTGTGCATTCTTATTTTTTCTTATGCATACTGCAAACAGTCAAGTACAAAAATTGCATCCTGACAATTAATGCTAAGATTGTTTCTGGATTGATTTGACAAGAAAAAAACAAACAAAAAAAAACAGAGGTAGAGCTCCTTTCAATCTGCAGTCTATAATCATCAGTGATAAAATACCCTAAATAAGCCTCTGCCTTACAGCTTCAGTTTATGTTTATTTTACGATATGTGCTCATATCTCCCCCAATCAGTCTTTGCACCCCTAGCACCTTACCTGTCATATTCCCTTGACAAGGCCCCCTGGCTGCACTGTCTCCTGCCCTCACCCACCTCTCCCCCGTATCTCCACTCCTGCCCCCACCCATAACCACCTCTCGTACTCCCTTTACCCCCTGCACCTCCTTCCCCTCGATCTCCTACCCTCACTCCCCTCCACCCACCCACCCTCCTTCCCTTGTCTTGTTCATAGCTCAAGTGTTTGTATTGGTTAGTACATGTCTGTAAGTCAATGATTATATGTTTGTAACTAAAAATGATGACTGTTGCACACACTGACATGGAACCTTTGTAAAAGAGCTTCGGCTCAAAGGTATTGCAATCCTAGATTGAAATAAATAAATAAATAAATAATTTTTATCTTAGCACTCATGTTGCCTGCAACACTGATGACTGCAGCCATTCAAGTTTTGAATCAGAGTTTTTGATTCATAATTTTTTCTGTCAGACTACGGATTCCATTTTAATACCTGTGTGTGTTTTCCATTAATACAGAGATGATGGAATATCAACATGGAACAAGAAGACGGTCATTGAGCAGGAAATTAAAGGTAAACTGCACTGTTTCTTTCAAAGGGCTCCTTCATGGGCTGAGAAATTAGCAAAGTGGCAGCAACATCGAGCTGTCAGCTCTAAAACTGACAAATGCCAGAACAGCCAATATGAAGCCAGTATTGAACCATCCCACTACCCTCCCTTCCCCTCTGCTCCATAATGATGAGACTTTGGTGACCATGACAGTGAACTGCGAGTTGTCAAACTGCACATGTCTTCCCTGAGGTGACAGCTGAGGGGAGGAATGGGATCTTCATGTATGTCCAATAAATGGTTTGAGAACATATCTGTTCAAAGATTCACTGTATGCCTTGTCAACACAATGAAACAGATTGCTATGGTGATGGAAGCTGTGAGGACACTCTGTGCCCTTGCAGCAGTTGTCATCTGTAGAAGCAGCTGCCTAAATGATTTGTGATAATACCACCCAGAGTGAAATTGGTAAAAATAACATTTTCTTTAAACAGCTGATGTCAGGTTTCAGGCAATGCTCATTCAGGGATCATTAATTCATGGACTAAGATGCAGTGCTTCTTGTACTGGAGTACCTGGCCGTGCTGCTATCTGTTTAGACACAGGTTTGAATCCTGACACATCCCTCTCCCTTGACCTCAGCATGGGGCTGCAGGTGCCGGCAGGGGGAATGGAAAGTATGTATAACCAGCCAGGTGACTGTCTGAACTTGGGGGACCACTGAATTGCCTAGTCAAGTGCTGTCAAGGGACAGGATTAAATAACAGTGATGTCCCATACTGTTGTACACTGTTTTGCTCTTGGAACTAACTTGACATAAAAGTTCACTTTATGCACCTGTCACAATGTTTTGAGGCTAAGGTACTGACAGAGAATGACGCTCTGTACAGAACTGGTGAATGTACCTGATGCAGACTCAATTCCACTAGAAGTTACTACCTGTTATAGTTGTTACCAATGTACTTGCATAATGGATCACGTCAGCACTACTAGAAATGTCATGTTATTATACTTACATGGGTTCATATTTTTACTGTATTCTTAGAAGCTCAGATGTTTCTTTTCTATAGTGTAGGTTCATCATGGTACTACTCCCTCCCTCACAGTGTGTGTGTGTGGGGATTGCAGCAACCAATTGATTGCAGTAACATGTATGACCTCAGAGCAGTCTGGAAATAGAGTTGGAGTGGGCAGCAGGCAGCTGCATTTTCCCTCTGTGGGGCCTAATCTGTAAATCAAAATAATCATTTCAGTTATTTTATTTTCATTCATTTAAAGTCAAATTCAAGACCACAATCTTCCTTTGCAGAGATTTCACAGGGATCCGGCATTTTGCTGTTAGCCCACTCCTTTGATCTTCCCACTGCAGTGGTTGTACTGGAACTCCTTTCACTTTCCCCAATCCCCATTCAACAGCATTTTATTTATTTATCTTTTGTTTACCAGGTAAGCACGCTAGACAGCCAAGTGCCTATTTTCAGGTGCGACTCGGGAGAACTGCAAAGGTACAGGCAATAAAAATTCAGAGACAAGAAACAGCAATCAACAAGGTACAGTCAAGTACAGGCAAAAACAAATACAAGGCAAGTACAGTGTTAAGGCATGGCAACCACAGGAGGCAGTCGAGGAAGAAAACATAAACTGTTCTGTGCATGCAGTACGTTATCTCTACCCGGTGTTCCACAGTGGACTCATACGGCTAAAACCTTGGGTTTTCAAATTTAGATATCTTAAAAACTACAAAACTCTCACACATCAAACCACCATAGGAATTCCTTCCCCATCAACCTACACAATCATACAAAATTTCACTATTTAAGGCTTTACAGTGTTTCCTCTAGAGCAGAGTGAAAATTCAGAAAAAAAAACCACCATTGAAATCAATGAAAAAACTTTATTTTCTTCACACTTTAATAGCTCTACAAATTCTGAAATGATTTACATGAAACTTTCAGGGACTGTAGTGTCTGTCATAGACAACAAATCCTGAACATTTTATGTAAATCTGTAAAACCATCTTTCTGCAAGCAGCAAACAAAAAATCAAATTTAACATAGAACTCACCAGCCACCCTAACTATAGTGGCACTACCACACCACTATAATATTGGATTCATGAATTTCGCTGTCATTTTGTGTAGAGGTGGGCCATTCTTTTTGAGTATGCAAATGGACAACTCATAATAAAGAAGACAGACTTCATCAAGATGTCATCTTGACTACATCCCAAAAAGCTTCAACACAGAAATGTCAACAAGAAGTGCCTAGAAGACTGGCTCAGTCTCCAGAGAGGGAAAATAGAGAGACTAGAACTCAATAGAAGCAGTGGAGAACACACAGCCATCACTCACCCTATCCCATTCTACTCCTAGAGATGAAAATAGATCTGATGCAGTGATGACAACATCACATGAGCTACAGTCAGACACTCCTGAGCACGGCCACCAAGTACCAGAATTGAGAGAAATATCAGAAAAACAAGTACTTCTGGAAGAAGACATCATGCCACCTCCAGATATGACTCTTGTCATCAGGAAAAGGACTCTGAGGGAACATCAATAAAAATCCAAATTGTTGAGACCTGACCCAAGAATGTTACAGTTACCCTTAACAAATAAGTATGAGGCTTTGGATTCTGATAAGGGAGATTCAGATGAAGGTATGCACTCTGAGGCTTCTTCACTGAAGTCTTCTCAATGAAATGTGTCTTCTGACACAGAAGACACAGGAACAACAGAGTCTTCAAACAGAAAAGAAACCCAGTGTTGGAATGAAGATGAGGAGTGGATGGAAATTGGTCACATGATCTTAAATCAAGAGAATGTTGTGTTTCCTTTTTTCGCTATCATTATCAAATGAACAATTCTGCAGTAATGCAAGTGGCCACCTTGAATGTAAACAGTATAAAAATACTAAAAGATGATGCCTAACCTTAAAAGATTTACTGTACAATATTTTTCTTGTACAGCAAACTAGAAAGAATACAAACTCTGATATCCATCAAGCTCCAAAACTGTGGTGTTAGGGCCCTTGTTATTGGTGATTGGGGAAGATAGATGTGACAGGATTGGAGTATTACTTAACGGTACAAACTTTTCTGTCAGTAGACTCCTGGATATTGAACCAGGCAAAGCCATGTTATTAGCTTTAATTTTTCAAGGTACTAGATTCTGGATCATTAATATGTATGCCCCTCAAACAAAAAAGGGAAATGATAGACCTATTCAAACAGATTCAACCTTTTTATATTCTTCCAAGAAGATAATTTTGGGGGGAGTTTAACTGTGAGCTAGCATTAAGTGACAAAGGAGCTTGTACAACCAAATTATTCTGTGTACAGGCTTTCTGAATACTATGATAAATGTTACTGGTCAAAAAGATGTCTATTTATTATAAGCATAGGTTAGCTGCAAGACTAGGTTTTTTCTTTATTTCACCAGTGCTGTTGGTTCAGAAGATCTCTCTTATACCAGTAGAAAAGTCAGACCATTTATTATTAGGAGGACATTTTGGAGGTATAGGCACTATGAGCATGGGGGGAAAAATACTTGGAAACTGAATAAGCAGTTACTAAAAAAAATTACAGATTAGTAATAAAATTCAGGATCGTCTTTTGGCCTGACAATCACTGGCATGTACAGTATGTACGTAGATCTTAGTGTTTGGTGGAAGGAAACAAAAAAGGATGTACATCAAGTATTTAAAAAAGAAGCAGAGAAAACAAAACAGACAGACTACAAAGAATATCTGACCTTAAGGTCACAACTATCAAAATAGTTTTCATTAGCAAATACAGAAATGGGTCAATATCAAGACCTAATTAATAACATTAAAGAAAAAATGTCTCAATTACAATTTAATAGGGCAACCTTCCTATTAAGGGAACATAGGTGTGGTACTCGGGGTAAACTTGGAACAGGTAATATTTTTGAAAGTTGAAAAGAAATGGTCCGAAAAAGGAATATTGCTACACTACACTTAAAATGGAAAATGATACTACAGTGGAAAATAAAAATGAAGTATGAAAGGTTGTACATCAATATCTTAAGCATATATTTGGTACTGCATAAGGTGTCAGAAAACTCTTAGAAGACCTTAATCTTCCCATAGTGCTTCCAGAAACATTTGTGAAATGAACTAGTCTTATTATATTAGAAGAAATAACTTCCTCTATACAAAATTAAGAAATAATCCTGCTCCAGGGCATGATGGATCAGAATTTTATAAAAAAAAACACATACAGCTGGCAGAAATTATTTGTATAGTTTTCAATTGGATATTAGAAGAAAGTAATCCATTACCTACTCTTGGACAAGCGCTACAAATATGTTTATATAAAAAAAGGAGATCCACAAAAGTTATAAAATTGAAGGCCATTATGTCTCATGAATACCAATATTAAATTTTAATAACAATTTTATGTCAAAGATATGCATCTATAGCATAGCATTTAATCATACAATATCAGACCAGCTCTATTTCAAAGAAGAGCATCCATGATACTTTAATTCTTATATGTGAATTAGTAGAATTAGAGAAACAAGGAAAAGAACATGGTTATATTGTAACACTGGACCAAGAGAAAGCTTTTGATATGGTGTCTCATCATTATCTTTTTGAGGTTCTCAAGCATTCTGGTATATCCCAAGGTTTTTGTTACTGGATTCAAAAACTGTATAATGTGGCTAGTATTATTTCTAGTATCAATAGACATTTAGCTTCAAATATGTATATTAAAAAAGGGGTGTGACAGGGATGTCTACTTAATCCCTTGTTACACGTCTTTTGTATAGACCCAATTTTATGTATTCTATCAGCGCACCCCAAAATTAAAGATCTGTGTAATGTAGAAGGCACAGCATCTATTACTGTATCAGCCTATGCAGATGACATATGCATAGACCTGGATACTCCCCACAACCCTATACTTAGTGCAGCATATGGTACAAATACATTTATTCATGATATATGGGAGAAGCCTGCATCTTGCCCTGACTGGGCACCCTGCTCCCTGCTTTGGGCTGTGCGGACAGCTCTCTGCCATGGCTGCCACACCTTCTTTGGCCACAAAGCTTCTTCCTCCTGAAGGAGAAACCTGCATCATGCCATGACTGGGCACCCTGCTCCCTGCTGCGGGTGGTGTGGACAGCTCTCTGCTGTGGCCTCTGCTCCTTCTCTGGCCATCTACAAAGTTTCCTCCTCCTCCTGAAGGAGAAGCTTGCATCTTGCCCTGAATGGGCACCCTGCTCCTTACTGTAGGCAGCACAGACAGCTCTCCACCACTACTCCTTCTCTGGCCATCTACAAAGCTTCCTTCTCTTGAGGGTAACCAGACTCCCTGTGCTGCTTACAGCCAACTTTCAGTCTTACTTTCTTGCTTGAACGGGAGCTCATCTGCACTTCTCTACCCAATTGATCAGCTCCTTGGGACCACTGGATATCTGGGCCAATCAACTATCTCCTGGCTTCGGTTTGAAAATAGGAGCGCTTCTTTATTTTAAAACTGTATTATCGCTGGTTTGCCTGTTTCTGCCATCTTTCCTGATATCTCAGGTACTTCTGGTTCCCACACATCGTCTACACCCCCAGGTCATTCTACCTCCTCCTCGGACAGGGGACCCGGTTTTGGGATCAGTTGGGGGTTTGGACCAACAGAGTTCGAAGGGTGACACTGTTAAATGTCCTGCGAGCTATGCCTCTTTATTTAAAAATTCTGAAGTGCCTGCTAGAAAGCATTTGGTTGCCAGAATTTACTATAGAGGTGGGCTAGAACTTCCTCCGGATTGGAATTATGTGGGTAAATGTTTGATTATTGACTCTTTAAGCATTAAAGCTTCTGAGGTTTATGCCTTTATTCATACCTCTGGAGACCATAATTTTGCTGTATCATTTCGTTCTGCAGTGTTATTGGATAAATTTTGGGCTGCGTATTATGCAGTCCACTCCAACCCTGTATGGAAACCTTTTGTGGTCATCCCAATCACTAGACCTTCTGCTAAAGTGATTACAGTTTTGTTTCGCAATGAGGGGGTCAATGTTTTGGATATCCTTTATTGGCTGGAGAAACGGTGTACTGTAAATGGTGTGCCACATGCACTAATTGATGATAATGGGTTTTGGACTGGGGGGTGGAAATTTAATGTGCAACTGAAAATGACTGAGGGGGGGATTCAGCATCTCCCTAACTGTTTCTGTCTGGGGAGGGACCGTGGTATTTTGTTCTATCCAGGACAGCCTCACTCATGTTATCATTGTGGGTCTTTGTCTCATCTAAATTCTGACTGTGTTCAGCTTAAATGTGCAGCACGTGGTGCTTTGGGTCACTCAGTGCTGTCCTGTACAGTCCCACCCTCTTGTAACCTCTGTGGAGATGAGACTCATGTTTTTGCTGCTTGCCCATGGGCTGCCCATAACACAGTGGATTATATGGAGCATGATTTTTACATTTCTAAATCTGCCACATCAGCTAGGTCTCACCCCCCGAGTTCAGGTCCTGTAGCACCTAGGAAGGATGGTCTCTGTCCCTCTACTGATCTGGTGGAGGGGCATGTTGCTCCTAAATATTGAGAACCTGAACTTCTGGAACCTCCCATAGACCCCCTTCCCCCCTCCCCCTTTGCCCTCTCCACCTCTTGTTCCACCTGTCATACAGTCGGTGGATCCACCTCCCTCTCTACCTGAGGTAGCTGGTGTGAGATCTGAGGATGACTGTGGATTTCCACCCTGTTTGTATGAGGCTACTGTCCACTAAACTTGTAAATGACAAACAGCAATTCTCAATACAAGTGAACAATCCTTAGGAACCTTTGCAGAGTTGGGGAGACATTATGGACAGGGATGACCCAGATGGGCCACTCCCTTCTTCTCAAATTGAGTTGACACCTGCTGTTGCTCCACTATCTGACACCCAGGGGGCAGGATTGAAGAAGAGGTCAACCAATCTCAGAAAAAGAAATGACTGATTTTCCTTTTTTGAGTTTTCTCTTCCACTTGCTGATTGTTTTCTATGTCCCTGACTCAGGCTTCCCTTACCTTAGCTAGTCTTAATGTCAATAGTATTAGGTCGGTGTATAAAAGAAAAGCTACCTTCTTGACCTTACAGTCCTTGCCTTTTGATGTGTATTTTTTGCAAGATGTACGGTTTTACACTACTATGGATACTAATCGAGCTACTAAGGATTGGGTTTCAGGGATTTCTTACTGGTCCATTGGTCAAGACCTATGTTCTGGTCTGGGGTTTTGTTTTTCCACATCTGGTTCTTTGCTTCAGAAATTAATGGATTTGGTGCCTGGGAGAGCAATGCTTTTAGATATCTTATGGCATGGTTTGAACTATAGGCTTGTAAATATATATGCCCCTCATCAAAAAGCTGCTAGGGTGCATTTATTAAAGAAGATTAGGACTTTCTTGCTGACCAGTAGAATCATCTTCTGGGGGGGAGACTTTAACTCTAGCCTAGATTGTAAAACCACTGGGAAAGTGTATTGTGACTCGCATGGATTGCAAGCTATAGTTAGGGAGCTACATCTTGTGGATGTGTTTGCTCAAAACCCTGTATATACCTTTTGGA
Source organism: Neoceratodus forsteri (assembly GCA_016271365.2). NCBI lineage: Eukaryota > Metazoa > Chordata > Ceratodontiformes > Ceratodontidae > Neoceratodus > Neoceratodus forsteri. The sequence goes on from CM057455.1 coordinate 867,382,057, forward strand.
AAGGTCATTTCACATCTAGGATAGACTTTTGGCTTTGTTCACAGAACATCGGGGAGTTTAAGGGGACTGTATTGCCTATTGAAACTTCAGACCATAATTTGTTGGGCCTGACGATTCACCTGGGTCATGTGACTGCTAACGGGCTGAGGTGTGGAGGGTGAATACTCATTTACTCATTTATTGTTGAATCTGGTATTTTGTAAGGGATTTTTAGACCTGATATCTGACAGACGTACTGTGCTTTTTCTTTATGAGTCTGTGATTTATTGGTGGGTAGATACCAAAGAATGTATTACAGCTTATTTTAAATTACATTCCAGACTTTTAGCCGACTGTCATCACTGACAATCTAAACTTCTGAGGGCTGAATTGTATACCTTGTTCTCTGCCATCCATTTATCAAAATTAGATTTCGGGGATTGTATATGGAATGTTAAACAAACCTTAACGCAACTTCAGTATGACAGGCAGAAGTCCTTAGATTTTGAACAAAAATTTAGGACTTCTGGAAAAAAAAGTCAGTTTAACCCATATGACGACTGTAGACAGAGGTATCACGCTAAACAAATATATGGTCTGACTGATAAGCATGGTCATACAATTGGGGAAAATCTTATATTTTGCAGTGTGTAGAAGATTTAATTAAGTACACCTTAGAATCTCCAGTTTCAGAATCCCAGGATATGTCTTTATTGTTACAGGCATCAGATTTACCTACTTTAACTATGGTACAGCAGCACGATGTTTTGAAACCTTTTTCCTTTGAGGAGGTTAAAGTGGTTATAGCAGACCTAAAAGATATGATAGCTCCTGACTCGGATGGTCTATCTTCCGAAATTTATAAATCATTATGGGAAATTATGCTTAATCAATTATTGGCTATTTTTAATGCTTTTTTGTTGGAAGACCGTCTTACCGAACAAATGTATGAAGGTTTAATGATCTTTTTATTTAAAAAGGTAGAGAGATCTGATTTATGTAATTGGCGCCCTATTACCTTGTTAAATACTGACTTTAATATTTTCACAAAATTGTTGGGCAATAGGATACAGAAATTGTTACCCTTTTTATTACTTCTTCACAATACTGCTCTGTTCCGGGTAGGTTCATCCGCGATGCCTTGATTCTGGTGTGGGAATTGTTCTCTCAAGGGCACAGTGGGACTCTCTCTGGGTATTTATTTAATTTTGATCAGACCAGAGCTTTTGATTGTGTTTCCCAGGAATTTATTTTGTTGACTCTCCAGGCATATGGTTTTCCTTGTATGTTTGCAAATTGGCTTTGCCTTTGTTATTCATTGGCTTATGTGAGACCTTATGTCAATGGCTGGCTTGGGACACCATGCTACATTCATAGAGGAGTCAGGCAGGGCTGTCCTCTAAGCCCGCTTCTGTTTGTTTTGGTGTTGGATCTCATAATTCGCCTCCTTCAGAAGTCCCCTGGCCTCCCTGGTATATCAGGTTTGGGCCTGTGCAACATAAAAAACATTTGTTATGTGGATGATCTCTGTGTGACGGCATCAGTTGGGCATTTATTGTATCAAATTCTCCCTGTTTTTCTACATTGTATCGGTTCTAGGCTTAATTTTCAGAAGAGTGTTTGTTTTAATTTAGCGGGATCTCGCGATGCGGGTTCCGATCTTGGTGGTATTAGGGTGGTGGATTCTCCACACAAAATTTTGGGTTTATTTTTTGGAGCGCCTGACATGGCACTATATAATTGGGAATTGCAACTGAATATAGGGAGGGAGAAAGTTTGCAAATGGAATAAATGGTCCATGGGGGCAAAAAAATGGATTTTTTTGATTAAAACCTGTTTGTTACCTTTATTTCTCTAGGTAACTCATATATTTCCAGTGCCTAAACAGTTTTTTGTGCCTCTTATGGGTATCTTTTTTCATGTTTTTGGAGAAGCCGGTTGAACCTCGTTAAAATAAATAGTTTATATTTGATTATCGACATGGAGGAGTTTGTATGGTTCAACCGCTTGTTTTCTTTTTCTCTATTTTTTTTACCACCAACTTAAAGCCCATTTTTCAGTTGGTGGGTAAGCCTTGGGTTCTCATGGTTAAGGCTCCTCTTTCTGATATTTTACAGGAATGGAACAATGATTGTTTTTTACATAAAAATAGGCGGAAATATGTCTTGTCTTCAGATTGGGCACTGGTTTTTGATATGCTTAAGACTTGGCATATCACGAAGACGATGGTGACTGAGCTTTCTAGAAAATGTTTGTATCAGGTTATTGTGGATTCCTGTTTTTTGGAAGACGTTTTCCCAGATTTTACCAAGCTTGAGAGGGACAAGATTGGGGATCGTTTAACTGATAAACGAATTCCTTTAGTGATGTGGGATATTTTGTGGCTTGGAGTCCATGGGAAAATTAATGTTAGAGGGAACTACAAGCATAAACAGGTTCAGGATAGATATTGTTTTAGGGATTCCTGTAACACGGCACCTGAAACCATGGTTCATTTATATTTTGAATGTCCCTATATTATACAGTTTTGGTTTATTTGGCAACGTAAACATTGTCAACATGTGTGGAAATTGTGGGACCCCAGAACCTTGTTTTTAGGTCTGTTTCCGGAGGACTGGGACAGCTATAATCCCAGTACTATGAATTTACTGGCTGTTGTTATTTTATACTGGATATGGCAAGTGAGATGTTGCTTTTTGTTTCAACAATGGTATGTGTCCCCTGCTGAACTTTATGAGAAAATTGTACAAAATATTGACCGCATTAGGGAGGGTGAGAGGAAAGTCCTCAAACAGAATATTTGGGAATGATATTGGTATTTCTGGTAATTAAGTTGTCCTTTACTCAATGCTGATGATTTTTTTCAGATATTTTGTTAAAAGCCTAAGTCCTTTTCTTTTACAGTTGGAGAATTTTTTCTTTTGACAAGTTTTTTTTTTTACTTTGATCTTTTATTCAACTTGTTTGTTTTGTTTTCATTGTATGTTTCTTTTGGGTTTTCTTTCCCTTTCAATGGGGGGGGGTTGGGGTTTCTGACTAGTTGTTTTCTGTTTTTACATTTTACTGTATGCATTTGATGTTTGTTCCCTGGATTCCCTTTTTTTTTGCCCGTGATGATGATTTGTTCTCTGTATTTTCTGTTTTGATTTTAATAAAAATGCCCCTAGTCTTGGAAAGGAGACACTGTTGGCCCCCTTCCTGTCTATGGAGGAGCCAGAAGCTACAGTGATGGAGGGAGATGAGGTTCTCTCCCCAGAACAAAATGGACTTGTAATGGATATTTCTGCCCAGAATGTGACTTTGGCAACGGTTGATACTGCGGATCCCTCTATGGATATAGAAACCCTTGCACAACAGGTTGCAATACTGGATAATTCTACTGGAGATGTGAGCCCTGCAGAGGCTCTTTTGGATCATAATATGATGACAATTAATGATTGACTTACTGAGGATATGGAACTTGCGAATGCGAGTTTACAGGAGAAGCTGAAGAACTTGCTCAAAAAGGAGGCAAAACACCATAAATGGGAGAAATCTTCTAGTTCTTTGCCTAAATGGAAGGCCTCTCAGGCTGGGCCATCCCACAGGAGGTGTGGGCATTCAGCCCAAGATGCGATTAAGACTGCCTTTAATGTTTCTACCCTGGAGACTGAGACTTCTACTTGGATGCCTGAAACTGCATTGTCCAAGGCCGGATCGATGCTGGACTCACAGGGAATTTAGGTACCAGACCCAGCCTTTAATGATGGTGGAAAGTGACACCACTTGATGATGCACTTAATCTTAACACTATGACTATGGGACCACAGCAGGCTTCAGTCCCGATTTTGGATACAGCTCTCGCTATGACTCCTGGTGGGGTAAGTACTCCTTCTCTTCCCCACATTGAGGTGTTGTAGCTTGTGATTGTGCCACCCAAGACTGTTACTATTATGGGTGCTTGTGATTTGCAAGTGAGTGCTGTAGATTCACCTATCTGTGTCACTGTATCTGAACCATTTATGGGGCTGAAGAATACAAGTGACAAAACTGATTTACCTGATATATCTGTTTTGCTCCCTACAGGGGCTGTAGGGATGCCTGAGACACCTATTTCTGTTGGCACCCATGCCCCCCATCTGAGGTGCACAGGGAGTCTGCTGAGGATGCTGGTCCTCCACCCAGTGCGGTTAGTTCTAGTGGGGAAGAGAAACAGGATGAATGGCCTGCCCTACTCCAGCAGCAACACTTTTCTGATTTATTTGACAGATCTGCTCCAAAACCCCGCAGGATCGCAGTCCATCTGCATTACAGAGGAGGCCTGGACCAGCACCCTGATAGGGAATATGTGGGCAAGGTCCTTATTAAAGACTCTCTAAAATTTTCCCCTAGTGATGTGCATGCATTAATTCACATCTCAGGAGATGATAATTTTGACTTTAGTTTTACCTCTCCTCAGGGGTTAGAACGTTTCTGATTTAAACACAACCAAGTCAAGTTTTCCCCTCTCTGGACCCCATTTATGGTTATCCCCCTGACCCAGCCACTAATTAAGTGAGTTACAGTGAGATTTAGAACAGAGGGTGTCAGTGTGGGTGATAGTCACCACTGGTTGCAGAAATGGTGTGATGTACCTGGTGCACCTGAACCTATCATCGATTCTGAGCAGTTCTGGACTGGGGGTGACATTTTAGAGTAAGGCTTCATCAGACTGCCCAAGGGATAACACATGTTCCAAAAGGTTTTTTCATTGGAAAGGATCGAGGGGTCTGTTTTTATGTGAGACAGCCTAAAGCTTGCCATAGGTGTGGTGAATGCACACATCTTGCCAGTACCTGTGATAAATTGCACTGTATTCTGTGCAGGGAATACAATCATGTTACCACTGCCTGCCGGAATGTAGCTAAGTGCAATCTGTGTGATACCTGGGGACATGTCTTTCACAAATGCCGCTGGGCTGCTCATAATCGTACTGATGGGATAAACCAGGATGCTCTGATTAGAGAGGCACAGTATAAGGCAGCTACTGCCTCTGACGCACAACATATTACCCCCCGATCCTCACCTGCACATCAGTTGGTGGGAACGAAGGTTTCAGTCCAGGAAACATCCCCTGACACTGCCAATAGGGATACTGTACCATCTGCACCTACTGAGCCTGCTTCTCAGGGTTCTCAGCCTGACTTACCTATTGACTCTTTGCCCAGTGTTATGCCCGATACACAGACTGAGGCAACTGTCTCTTGTACCACTATGTTGCTACCTGCTATGGACTGGTCTGTTCGTTCAACAAGAAAGAGTACCAGATTCCAAGCTTTGAAAACCCCACCTGTTGCTACTATGAATAGATCTGAGGTCTTTGCACATTCTAAGAACTGGGGGGACTCTGATTGTGAAACAATGGAATGGGATGCTTCTTCGCATTCTTTGCCTTTACAGGACAATCTGGATGGTAGGAAGAAGAGAAGAAAGAAGACGCATGTTGAAGGAACTGACTTTCCCTCTTAATACCTTCTTCCCTGTTTGTTTGGGTGTGATTTTGTCAACCTTACCATATTTCCATGTCTCAGTTACATTGTGCCACTCTTAATGTATGCAGCATAAAGAATGCTAGTAAAAGGTTTACAGTTTTCTCAGCTTTACAGCAATTTAATTTTGATGTCATCTTTTTACAGGAAACGTGGATGGTAGATTCCTATAATCTCAATCAATCTAAAAAGGAATGGATTTGGGGCCCATCATATTGGTCGTTTGGCCCTGATAGGGTAAATGGAGTAAGGATTCTGTTTACTGGGCATGGATTTAAACTGCACAGGTTGATAGATTTACTTCCTGGTCGAGTTCTTATTTTAGACAGGTTATAGGACACAAAACCTTGCCGATTTATAATTGTTTATGTCCCTCAGGTAAAAGCTGATAGGGTGGACCTTCTAGGACAACTCCAACCATATCTGACCACTGCCAGAATGGTGTTTTTAGGAGGGGAGTTTAATTGTTCCATTGAAATTACAGATAGGATAAATGCTGAGAAGAAGGTATATTGTGACACTCATGCTCTCATTCAATGTCTTTCCACAGCAGACCTCCAGGATGCCTACCAATTGAAGGGTAAAGCACCTGAAAGCACCAATCATCGGGGACACTTAGCAACTCAGATTGATTTCTTTTTTCTTCCCCAAGTCTGAAAGTGTTGGACTTAGGTACTGTGCCTTGGGAATTTTCAGGTCACTCATTCCTGCAGGTTAGTGTGCAGCTGGAAACCTCTGTTCCCAGTTCACGTAGCTGATGGAGGCTAATGTCTCTACTTTTCACCACAGCCAGGTGAAATCAGGCATCTTTTCTGTACTCCAGGCACGGTGGTCGGTCCGAAGTCTATATGACTCTGTTGGTGAATGGTAGGAGGATTCTAAAGTAGCGGTTAGAACATGGGTACAAAAATATGGTGCTAGGACAGAGTCAGGAAAATTTTTGAAATATCTGGCATTTAGACAACAGTTACAACTGCTATACTCCTCCACGGCTCAGTTTGGCACAGATTATTCATCCCAGATTACCCAGGTGAAACAACAGATGAAGCTGTACCAATATGACTGGGCAGCAACTTTGAAGGCTGAACTTAGTTTTGGCACTAGGAAAATGCCTGGGGGTGACCCCTGTGCTGCCTGCAATATGAAAGTAGATTCTACCACATTTTCGACATTAACCGATGATGCTGGTGGACAGTGTACTGACATTTTGGATCTAGAAAAGATATTAGACTTCATTTTCAGGCTTTTGATGATACCCAGATAGGTGACACCCATGAATGGTGTTTATATTTTGATGGTTTGGCTACCTCCCTCTCACAGGAGGATTGGCTGGCATTACAGGCCCCAGTTCCTTGTCTGAAATAGAGTTGGCTATTTCTAAAATGAAAAAGAACATATGTCCTGGGTGGGATGGACTGCCTGGATAGTTATGTCAGGCTTTCTCTGCTGAAATTACCCCATTTTTATTTCTTTTATTTCAAGAAATCACGGAGTAACTTTCCGTGCATCCGAAATTCTCTAGTGGTCTTTTGCGGTTTCTCTTTAAAAAAGGGGATAGGACATCCCTGCAAAATTGGAGACCTATTAGTCTCCTTAATTCTGATTGGAAAATGTTTATGTCTATTTTGCACCTTAGATTACAAAAACCCCTTAGCTCTTTGATTCATATCTCCCAAACCTGCTCGGTCTCAGGGAGACGTATTCAGGACAATTTATGTATTGTAAGGGATTGTCTTGAATATTATAAAAGTACTAATCAGGCTGGGCTTTTACTCTCTATTGACCAAAGCAAGGCTTTTGACAGGGTATCACATTCTTTTTTATTTCACTTACTACTACAGTATGGCCTGCTTCGCCCTCTGATCACTTGGATTCAACTTTTGTACAGTTCTGCAACTGTTGCTCCTCTGATTGGAAGTTATATTGGTGCAAGGATTAAGCTCTGTAGTGGGGTATGACAAGGGTGCCCTCCTAGTCCAGTTTTATATGTTTTCTTTTTAGATGCCTGTATTAAGTGGATTTGGAGTAACCCTAATATACATGGCCTATTAAACCCCTATGGACACTTGGGTCTTAAGTCTCTTGCTTATGTGGACGATTTGATATTATTTTGTAAAGATGAGGGTAGTGCACTATGTGCTATTGAAGAATTATCTGCATTTTCTGCAGTGTTGGGAGCCTGCATCAATACAGATAAAAGTTATAGCATTTACACTGGCATCCCAGGTCCTGTGACCCAAATTGTCAATATTCGGATTAGTCCTGACACAATTAAAATTTTAGGGGTTTCTTTTGGAGGGGAAGATGCAGCAGACAGGAATTTGGATACCTCCCTTTCTAGATGTGAAGCTTTAGTTGGCTGCTGGAAAGGGTGGCAATTATCTAAATTTAAACGTATTTTCACGATAAAACAATTTTTTGTCCCTATTCTTTATGTATCGCATGGATATTTCCCATTCCCTCTCTCTCACTATGACACTAGAGTATAGAGCCTGTTTTTCCAGCTGTTATGGGGTAGTAGCTTGAATCCTATGAAGAGAGACAGAGTTCACCTATTTGATGAGGAAACAGGGAGGTCTTGGTATGTTGCATCCATTGGTGTTTTTCCATACCTTGTTTTGGGTAGAGACTCTCAAGATTGGGGTACAAGAAGCCTTGTCCCTCTGTCAAGAATGGATTTGGTGTGTCCTTGGACTTTATTTTTTAAAATGGGACATTGAACCCTCAAAATTGATACCCTCTATGGGTTTCCCTGGGTGGTAAAATCTTCATTGAAGAAGTTTCACCTATGAAAGGTGGCTAAACTGGATGTTCTGACCTTAAACAGGCAGTAATTATATTGTTTAGTTTTGGGCCATATAGGTCTTTCAGCTTCTGCGTTTCCTGAGTGTAGAGCGGAGTAGATTCCTCTTGCCATTCGCCAACTGAATAATTTGAGGATACCCCTTTGAATGTGGGATATAGTATGGTTGTGCACCTATGGCAGAGTGAATGTGAGAGGTAACTGGAAGCACAAGCCTGTTGAGGACAGATTCTGCCCATATTTGGAATGTTTAGCCCCTATAGAGTCTACGCCTCACTTTTTCTTTGCTTGTACTTATACAGTTCACTTTTGGTAATTTTTGGTGCAGAGATGGCAGTTGCCTTGGATCACGAATTTAACTTATGACCAGTTTATTTTGGGCCTTTATGCAGGTAGATTGCTTCGCTATGATCGTACTGCCCTGGAGGAGGTATTTGTTGTTCTAAAATTGTATTTCTGGCAGGCAAGGAGTAAATATGTTTTTCAGCAACAGAGAATGCCTTACCTATCTGTGGAGAAATTGTGTGAAGCTGCATATCTAGAGTTTTTTTTAAAAGACTCATTATCATACCCCAGGCCCACTGTGATGGCTATCTGGAGGGAGTTTCGACACCTCCCACATCTTTCTTTGCTATGTTTTTTGACAGCCTTGCATTGGGTGTGATGTATTGGTGAGGGGAGGATTAACAGGATTTTTGAATGATATTGTTTGCATTCTTTTGATTTACTGCTTGTGTTTGTTTCAGTTTGGGGGGATTTTTCCTTTTTTGTTCTGTTTTCTGTATTATTGACTGTTGCTGGATTTTTTTTGTGTATTTTTATTTGTATACATTGTATTGACTTTTTCTGCAATAAAATATCCCTACTCTTTTCAAGAAGTGTCATGGGATCTTTAACATCCACCTGAACTACCACTGGAACAGGCAGATGGAACCTCGGTTTAATGTCTCATCTGAAAGACGACACCTCAGGAGTGCAGCACCCCCCCCCCATGCTGCTCTACATTGTGTGAGTGATGGGATTTAACCCAAGTGCCTGGCGTGGGGAAAGAACCCACAGCCTTCTGATCTCCTGGCCTCAGAGGCGAGTGTGCTACCTGCCGAGCTACTGACACTGCCGATTAACTGACACTACCGAGTAATTAACTAATTAATTAATTCTAGTGACTGCACCCTGGTAAATTAACTCCTGGGTGCAGCCTAATTCTGCACATCTATGCTATGAAACTGCTCCTTGCTATATTAATTGTAGTTGTTCATAAGTGCTATCCCTTTTTTGCAATTTGTTAATAAGTGATAGCCCTTTTTATGCAATTCAACTATATTTGTGCAATCATTGGAATGTGCTAAAACCTGTTTTTGTCTCACTGTCTGACCTGCTCCTGCTTTCTCTCCTTTCTCATGCTAATTGCCCTCCCCTGTTCTATTCTTCTTGCTCAAATCCCTCCATGCTAACTGATTTTCTGCCCGCTTTGACTTTCTGTCCTCTGACTCCTACCCCCTGCTGACTCCTGTCTCTCCCCTCTTCATCCCCTGCCCCCTGCCTTTGTCCTCAATGGTATTAATTGTAGCCTACTCTTTCTGTTTCCAGCAGGAGAAGCCTGCATCTTGCCCTGACCGGGTGCCCTGTTCCCTGCTGTGGGTGGCATGGACAGCTCTCCACCACAACCGCTGCTCCTTCTCTGGCCGTCTACAAAGCTTCCTCCTCCTGAAGGTAACTGGACTCCCTGTGGTGCTTACAGCCAATTTTCAGTCTTTCTTTCTTGCTTGAACTGAAGCACATCTGTGCTTCTCTACCTGATTGGCCGGCTACTCGGAGCACTGGATACCTGGGCCAATCAGCTCTTTTCTGGCTCCGGTTTAAAAATAGGAGTGCTTCTTTAATTTAAAACTGTATTTTCGAGCTGCGGCTCTTGTGCGCTTGCTGTCTGACATAAATTTTCTCCCGCCAAAACTCTTCTGCCCCTGGCACTCTTTAAATGCTCTTTCCATAGCCAAAGCTCACCTCTGGCCCCAGCGTCACTTGGTTGCTCTCCACTTAAAGCGGTACACCTATTTCTGCTTGACTTTACCTTTGGTATTGTGTCACTTGCTTTGATCCAATAATTATCCACACTTACTTCCCCAGGCCAGCTAATAAACTTTTAACTCCTTCCCCCAGTCCGGCTCTTAAACTCTCACTTAAAATGAATACTTATGTGCTACTTCTTGCACTAAGCTCCATGACCAGCCTACTTCTGGTCATGAACTTCTGTGCATCCATACTTGCTGCTGACCAGTTAAGCCTATGCTCCTTTTCTGAAACAAACACACCTAATGACCCTATGCCCAATGTGGTCAGATATGAGCTTTCTCCCACAGGCCCTACCTTATTGGTGCTACTGTCAAACTTTGAATGTTGTTTGCTTGTACTCCTTATCCATTCCCTCACCATCAAGTCCCCCCACTGGCTCCCTCTCTCCTGTCCCCTTCTCTCACTCCTTCTCCTGGCTCGCAATGTAGAAAGCAACCCTGGCCCCTCAAACACTCACATTGACCACACGAATGTTATCTGAGCAAGCCAATCCAACTTCAGGGTTGCACACCTGAACATTTGCAGCCTACCATCCAAATTCTCACAATTCAAGGCCTGGGTGCCCTTGTACAAGCTGCATGTCACAGGCCTCTCAGGTACTTGGCTGAAGTCGTACCATATTGATGCCTCATATCAACTGCATGGGTACTCCCTTCTATGTCTGGACAGACGAGGTAGAAAGAGGGGTGGGGCATTGCACTGTATGTGTAGGATCATATCACTGCTACCACCATTGCCTGCTCAACCCCCACCTCCCCACATGAATGGCTAATTGCTGAGTTACTCCTGGGTACATCTAAGAAACTTTAACTAGGCTGCTGCTACAAACCCCCTTCAGGAGGCATCCAGGGCCTATCCAATCTCCTAGATGGTCTTGCCAGTGCCTTTCCCTCAAGAAACACCATTTTACATGGGGACTTCAACCTCAACTGAACTGAGGTCCCAGTTCCAGATTACGCACATCTACTGAAGTCACACCACCTGGAACAAGTCATCTCCTCCTCCACCAGGTATAACAACTGCTCGCTAAACCACTCTACCCTTGACTGGATTTTCATGAATCGGGTCGACCTGGTCCTTCAGGCAGGCACAATGTCTGACGCACAAAGTGACCATACCCCTACGTATAGCGTTCTTACCACCAAATCGACCCATCCTCCCCCAAAACCTCTGTCATTCAGGAAGTTTAATAACCAGGACCACTACCGTGTCCTCAAGGATGCAGGGGCCATAAACTCATCCACACTCTATTTACACAGAGACGTCTTAACAGTGGTGACTTTTTTCACTGCTGCTCTTCTTAAACTTCAGGATGAACATTTCCCTCTTACCACCAGAAGGATTAGAGGCAGCTGCACCCACTAGTTATCCAAGGAACTTCTAGCCCAAATGAAACTCAGGGACAAAACATGGAAATCCTACAAGGAATCCCCCTCCCCCAACTTTGGAACACCTATAGAAGACTGCACAATTCCTGTAAGCAGGCCGCAAAATTGCTCAAACGTAAATATTACATCACCCAACAAAAGGACACACTTGGTTATCCTTACAGTATCTGGGCCTCCATCATGTCCCTTCTAAACCACCCCAAGCCTAACTAACAAATAATGCAACTTGTGTCTGCCTCAGGCCTGATCACTGACTCTGCTGCGATTGCGGATGCTTTCAACATTATGTTTTCTGATCTTACCCCATATATCAGTAAACTCCCCCCTCAGCCTACTACTGGACTGAATAGCAAACCACACTGCTCCCCTTCCTCAATGAATATCATCCCACCTCCCACATTTTATTTTAGGGTCATTGGTCAGAGTGTCACCCTAAAACTCTTAAAGACACTACCAATCAGAGGGAGTACTGGCAGTGATGGACTGTACCCCACCTTCCTGAAACTACTCTCTCAAGTAATTGTTAAACCTTTAACAGACATTTTAAATCTTGCCCTCTCGACATCCACTGTGCTTGACTCTTGGAAGCATGCTCTTGTGGTACCAGTTTTTAAATCTGGTGATCCCATCACCCCCCAAAACTACAGATTCATCTCCATCCTCCAGTACTTGAGTAAATTACTTGAAAAAATAATCCACTACCAACTATCTGAACAACTTAAAAAATATAACCTTTTGTGTCCCCTTCAGCATGGTTTCCGCAAATGCCAAAGCACCTCCTCTGCTTTGGCCCTCTTCTCCGACCACGTCCTTAGAAATATGGATGTTGGCAAAGCGACATACATGGTATTTGTGGATCTACCGAAGGCTTTTGATCTCGTTGACCACCACCTTCTCCACTCAACCCCTACTGAATTTTGGCTGCTCCCTGGACACTGCTGTGTGGTTCCATAGCTATCTCTCCAACAGGTCCCAGTCCACCTTTATAGGTAAGGACTCATCTGCCTCAGTACCCATCCACTCTAGAGTACCCCAAGGGTCCATACTTGGATATCTGCTTTTTTCCTTGTTCACAAATGCTCTTCCCACCGAAAGCATCAGCTGTAAGGCTGTCCTCTATGTGGATGACCTTGTCATCTACCATAATGACAAATCTCTGGACTCCATCTCTTCCACCCTCTCACTAAACTACGATGTGGTGCAGAAATGGTTCTTCTCCAGGAAACTCCTCGTGAATGAGAAGAAGACAAAGACCATGCTCTTCAGCTCTAAGCCTTTCCTTGCAAAGATCACCAAATCTAACTCCTCCCCCCTCATAAGTACCCCTGCAGGCCCCCCAGAAACTGTTCCCTCCTTCAAATATCTAGGTGTGATGCTTGATCCCTCACTTTTAATGAACACATAAGCATTACCGTGAAGAAAATCCACCATAAGCTAGCTGTAGGTGCAGCCTACTGCCTCAATCAATATCTGTCCCCTGAGGCCCAACTAGATATTGCCTAAGGAAACCTGTCACCTCTACTCGACTATTGCTCCCCTGTCAACTCCATAGTGTCCTCCTCTCTACACTCTCATTTTAACTTCAACATATAACTCCATCTGTTGCTTTGTTCTTCAAGCCCCTTTCTCCACCCACCACTGCACACTGTATCAGTCCTTAGGGTGGCTCACACTACAGGGTCACTTTGACTATGCCATGAGCTGCCTAGTTGACAACTCACTTAGGAACTTCCAATTGTTCCCCTACTCCACTCTACTCACTGATAGAGTGGCCTTTCTGAGCCTCAGGGTTTCCTCCATTCCTCCGCTGGAAGTTCCACGTACATCTTCTATCATGGTAGTAAAGCCTTCTCTGTCTCTGTCCCCTCCTTTTGGAACAGACTTCCATTGTTTATCCCCTCATCCCCTTCCCACCAATCTTTCAAAACAAACCTCAAAGCCTGGCTCCAGGTGGATTACACTTGTAATTGTCCTCTAGGAATCTCTAGAGATTGCAAGCTGCCCTAGGATGTATTGAGGGCTGCCTGTGGTTGCTCCCCTCCGGCCCTCATCTAACTCCCTATCACCATTTTCTCTCCTGTGCATATGCTCCTTATTCTGGTCCTCATCTTCTAAAAGTTTATAAAGAATGTCAATGCCCTTTTCTTTTGTTTTTAAATGTTGTCTCATATTAAGTGGTTACTGTGATGCTTGGACAGCTGGCTATGATTGTTCTATTATTTTGTAATATAAAATGTAGTGTGTGATTGTCTGTCACGAGACATCCTGTGCTCTTGGGATGACCCCCCAAGGTTTCAGCAGCAGGATGTTAAACTGAAACCAGGAGGTAATTAAAGACTAGAGAGACATAATTAAGGGTGTCCTGTTACTCTGACTTAATTGGAGCTGACCAGCTACCAGGATATAGGGATCGTAAACTTTATGACATTTTAGAGGAGTTGCATTTTATGGCCGTGTTTATGGCCTCCTGTCTTTGAAGCAGGAAACCACTCAAGATCAAAGAGTCATATTGGGAAATGAGTTTTTGCTGATGTCACCTTATTTAATATATCTCCTGATAGGACATCCTGTGTATATTATTTTTTTATATTTAACAAGGAGAAGCTAGGTGACATCATGGAAGGGGCGTGTTTGAGAGACAGTTTAAGCTATTCTGTGTCTGATCTTTACACAACATTTCTTTGTGGGCTCTTAGAAACAACATCTAACTTTAAGCACTGTGTAGAGGTATACATTAGATAGAGAAAGTCTAACTGTATGTTGGTAGGAAATTGTACTTTTACTTGTTTTCTTTTAAGTGATTGTATGCTTTGTGATATATTGTTCTGTGTTTACATTTTACATATTTTTATCCATTTTTAAGTAAACCTCTTATTTTAAAGAGACTACCTGGTGTGCCTTCAAAATTCTTTCTTTTGCATGTGAAGTATAGATGGTTAAAGCTAACAACTGTTCATAAGCTTAATGGTGTTACTGAACTGGAAAAGGTAAGAAATACTTAAGGGTTTTCATAGAGTTTTAAGGGTTCATTTTGGATACCTGGTTAGGTGCCCTTAGGCGAAAGATATCTGGCATTCCCCGAAGAGCAGAATTATCTGAGCCTGTACATTTGGGTACGTTAGCATAAGGTTCACAGTTTGAATCCCCCCAGAACTTGAGACCAACAGTGATTCAGACATTCAGACTCAAAAGCAGACAGGAGGGTTACCCTGTTCTGTTACCTGTTCACAATACTGCACTCAGAGGTTGGCACTGTGGGAGCAGAAGGCCTGACCTGCTGAGTGGGTTTGTGACAGATTGGTTGGCAGCGGTGCTGATAATTTTCATAACATAAGCTTTAAATTATTCAGTGTGTCAACTTGATACTGTGCAGCTCACTCGCAAAAAAAGGCAGTGATTTATTTTTTTTAAAAAAGGAAACAGATCTATATCATTTTGCTTACCGTCGAGTACCTGTTTTATTTTTTTTTCTGAAGTGCAAGTTAGAGTAGCCATAGTTATGGAAGAAGATGGCTTCCAACTACAACGGGCACACTGTAGACTACTTGAGGCAGTTGTGCAAGGACAGAGGAGTCCTGTACGAGGTGAGAGCCACCAAGCAGAACCTTGTGGATGCCCTGATGACAGTAGATTCTCAGAGCATCGAGTCACAGACTGTGACTGTAAAGGACCAAACCTTGAGTGTGGAAGGGCTAGCAGCCAGTGCAGTGTCCAGATCTGATGAGGATGACAGCAGGGCCAGTGCCAGCAAAGGGCCACAGCAGCAGGGGAAGGTCACCAGCATTCTGAAGCCAGAAGCAATCAGGCTGCAGATTGAGTTGTGCAGAATGGAGCTAGAGTTCCAGGAGAAGAGGGAGCGAGAACAGTGAGAGGTGTAACAAGAAAGGTGAGAGGCAGAGCGGGAACAGTGGGAGGCTGACCGTGAAGAGCGTGAACACCAGCGAGCTGCAGAGGAGAAGAGGGCACATGAACAGTGAGAGGCAGACCGTGAGGAGCATGAGCACCAGAGGCAGCATGAACTGGAGAAGCTATGACTCCAACCACCAGCACCAGAGCAGGTAAGTGGCTTGGGTTTAACTGGAACTACAGGACTGGGTTACAAATTGAATTCCAAATTGATAGCTGAATTTAAAGAGGGGGAGGATATGGATGCCTTTTTAAATTCCTTTGAAAAAGTTTGTATTTGGCTAAAATTCCTAGAGGGTCATGGAGTTTCCAGCTATACCCACTACTTACCAGGAAAGCTCGTGATGCATTGGGTCAAATGGACAATGAGGACAGTAATGATTACAGCAAACTTAAAGCTACACTTTTAAAAAGCTTGATTTAACTGCTGAATCATACAGAGCTAAATTCCGTAAGCTCAGGAGAAGCCCTGCCATGAGCTATGAGGAGCTAGCCACGAAACAACGTCAGTTTTTAAAACAGTGGTGGGAAGGAATTGAAGCAAACTTTGTAGATAAAATTGAAAATGCTATTCTGTTAGAACAATTTTTTGGGGCATGCCCAGCAGAGCTGAAAACCTGGCTGGAGGACCAAGATCCCAAAACAGTGCAAGAGGCTGCTGAACTCTTGGACCACTATGCCAAGAGCAGACCTACTCTGACAGTGAATTGGGTGAGCATGGCAGCACAGAAAGGGAAAAGCATGCCTTCAGGGCAGCTAAAACCCTCACTGCCTCCACCGAAACCAGTTAGCCCCAGGTTTCAAAGAAAAGAGTTCTCTGAGAAAAGAAACAAATGTTGGTTTTGTAAAGAAACTGGGAATATTGCCAGACAGTGTCCCAAAAGGATGAGCAATATGCAGAATGGTGCTAGGAAAGAAGTGGGTTGTTTGTGTGTCCCTGGAAGCATACCTGTGAACATGAGGGAACACATGCACCCAGTCACAGTGAATGGTGTAGAGACACAAGGGTTAAGGGACACTGGGGCATCCCTGAAATTGGTAAAAGGGGATCTGATAGAGCCTGGTCAGCTTATATCCAATGAATTTGTGATTGTGCAAGGGTTCACTGGTGAGGAGACCACATTGTCACTCACTAGTGTTCTCCTAGACTGGGGTGAAACAGGGGGAACTGTGCAACTGGCGGCTGTAGCCAAAACTTTAGCAGTGGATGTCATCCTTGGCAACAATCTCAAACAGGGGATGGTGTGTGTAGTTACCTGTAGCCAAGCAGCAAGGGAAAATTGTAGTTCCCTGGACCCCACAGTAGCCATTGTGAAAACCACTGGGAGGCTGGTTCCCCAGCATGTGTCTGCTGATATGGAGACTAATGAAAGGGGGTAGAAATTTCCACAGCAGCAGTTAACCACACAGCTATGGAGGGTTACTCCAAAGATGGAGGGGTGACCCATTGTCAGAGGGTTAGGGATGACAGTGATCCTGAGTGCCCTGATGCTAGTGCTAGGGATCCTAGTTTAGAGACTGAAGGGGACCTGTCCCATGCCTTGGAAATGTGTGAGAATTTGCAGCTGCTCAGAGAAGTGACCTTAGTCTAGAGAAGCTGAGGGCTTGGGCAGACTCTGACAAAGCACAAGGAGGTGACAGTAAACATAAGGTTTATTGGGAAAATGGACTGATGTATACTCAGGCTGTGCAGACAGAGGGAGGGGTGATAGGCAGGCAGCTTGTTGTTCCCCAGGTGTATTGTGAGCAGTTGCTCAAGATTGCACATGATATTCCCTTGTCTGGTCACCTGGGAATTGCGCACACTACACAGCAGTTGGCCCAGAATTTCTATTGGCCCAACTTCACCCAGCAAGTGAAGGAGTATTGCAGATCTTGTCACCAGTGCCAAGAAATAGGGAAGGCAGGTAAGAAAACCAAAGCCACCCTAATTCCATTGCCCATAGTGGAGGAGCCATTCCAGAGGATGGGAATGGATATTGTGGGGCCTTTAAATACCCACAGCTCCTCAGGGAAGAGATTCATCCTGACTGTGGTGGATTATGCCACCTGGTACCCCAAGGCAGTTGCCCTATCCTCACTGAGGACAGACAAAGTGGCAGATGCCTTACTTGGCCTTTTCTCCCATGTTGGGTTTCCGTAGGGGGTTATCACTGATTGAGGGGGTTCCTTCATGTTGGACCTGATGAAATGTTTGTGGGAGAAGTGTGGGGTGGTGCAGAGATGTGCAACACCATATCACCCACAAGTCAATGGGCTTGTGGAAAGATTTAATGGTACCCTGAAGTCAATGCTCCAGGTGTTTGCTGAACAGCATTGGAGGGACTGGGAGAAATGTCTTCCACACCTGTTGTTTGCATACAGGGAGGTGCCCCAAGAGTCGATAGGATTTTCCCCCTTTGAGCTCTTATATGGATGCTGAGTTACGTGGGCCCCTAGACTTGATCTGAGAGGACTGGGAAGGCAAGCATGCCACCCAGGGAACTCCCATAGTGGATTACGTCTTTAGGTTTAGGGAAAGGCTGTAGGAGCTTATGGGGACAGCCCAGAGCACCCTGGCAGCTGCCCGACAGAAACAAAAAGTATGGTATGACCACAGAGCCAGAGCTTGCTCATACATGGTGGGTCAGGAACTCATGGTCCTTATTCTGGTCCGGAAAGACAAGCTGCAGGCTGAGAGGGCAGTTCCATTCAAAGTAGTTAGGAAGGTAAATGACATGAACTATATTATAGAGTTACCCGACAGAAGACAGACAGAAAGGATGTACCATGTCAACATGATGAAGCCATATGCTAATAGGGCTGACATGGTGTTCACAGTATGTAGTCCTGGGGAGGGGATGGATGAAGAAGACCCCCTTCTGGACTTGCTGGAAGAAAGCAAGTAGAAGTCCTCTATGGAGGCAGTAAAATTGTCTCCCCAGCTGGCCCCGGACAAGATCCAGGAAGTAGGGGAGGTTTTAGCAGACTTTGCCCTACTGTTTAGCATCAAGCCTGGACTAACCCCCTTAGTGACACACGATGTGGAGACAGGGACACAGATGCTCATATGGCGGACAGCATATTGGGTGTCAGAGGCTGTTCAAAAGGATATTAGGAGGGAAGTGGATGAGATCCTGGATTTAGGGGTAATCCAGAGATCCTACAGCCCCTGGGCCTCACCCGTAGTCCTTGTGCCCAAGCCAGATGGCTCTACTCATTTCTGTGTGGACTATCATGGACTGAATGCAGTTATGAAGTCAGACACCCACCCGATACCCCAGATGGATGAACTCCTGGACAAGTTGGAAGGGGTGACCTACCTTACAACTGCTAACCTGACCAAGGGGTATTGGCAGGTTGAGTTAACCGACAGAGCTAGGGAGAGGTCGGCCTTCATCACTCCAATAGGCTTATTTGAATTTAAAGTAATGCCTTTCAGAATGAAGAATGCCCCGGCCGCTTTCCAAAGGTTGGTGAACCAGGTGTTAAATGCTGCTGAAGAGTACACCGTGGCATACCTGGATGACATTGCAATCTTTAGTGCTAGCTGGGAGGAACACCTGTCCCACCTTAGGGAAGTGCTGGGCAGGATACAGATGGCCAGGCTCACTGTCAAAGCTGAGAAGTGCCAGGTGGCCATGGGAGAAGTGGCATACTTTGGGCATGTGGTAGACTGGGGACAGCTCTGTCCTAACCAAGTTAAAATAGAGGTAATCAAGGCATGGCCAAGACCAGAAATGCAGAAGCAGGTCAGGAGTTTTCTAGGGACAGCAGGGAACTATAGGAAATTTGTACCAAATTACAGTGCCCTGACTGCTCCAATATCTGACCTGGTAAAGAAAAGGATGCCTAAGAAAATTACCTGGGAACCGGCCTGTGAGAAAGCCTTTACCAGTCTGAAGGAAGCACTGTGCAGTGCTCCTGTATTGACAAGTCCTGACTATAAGCAAACCCTTTATAGTTCAGACTGATGCCTCAGATGTGGGTATTGGGGCAGTACTGAGTCAGATATCCAACCAAGGGAAAGATCACCCGGTAGTGTACCTGAGTAAAAAGTTACTTCCCAGGGAGCAGGCATACTCTACTACGGAATTAGAGTGTCTTGCCTCAGTGTGGGCCCTAATGAAGTTAGAGCCTTACTTATATGGGCAGCATTTTGTGGTACAAACTGACCACAATCCCCTGGTTTGGCTGATGCAAATGGGAAAAACTAATGACAGATTGTTAAGACGGGGACTTGCCTTACAAGGATATGACATGACAGTCTTACATAGGACTGGAGCGACCAATCAGAACAGCGATGGGCTTTTGCGTCTTTATGAGGAGTGAACTGATTTGGGAAGCTCATCCCGTGCAAGGGATAGAGCATCCAAATTCAGTCTAGGTGGGGAGGATTTGTGATGCTTGGCCAGCTGGTTATGATTGTTCTATGATTTTGTAATATAAAAATATAGTGTGTGATTGTCTGTCATGAGACATGCTGTGCTCCAGGGATGACCCCCCCCCAAGGTTCCAGCAGCAGGATGTTAACCTGAAACCAGGGGATAATTAAAGACTAGACAGACATAATTAAGGGTCTCCTGTTTATCTGACTTAATTGGAGCTAACCAGCTGCCAGGATATAGGGATTGTAAACTTTTATGACGTTTTAGAGGAGTTGCATTTTATGGCCATGTTTATGGCCTCCTGCCTTTGAAGCAGGAAACCACTCAAGATCAAAGAGTCATATTGGGAAATGAGTTTTTGCTGATGTCACCTTATTTAATATACCTCCTGATAGGACATCCTGTGTGTATTATTTTTTTATATTTAACAAGGATGAGCTAGGTGACATCATGGAAGGCGTGTGTTTGAGAAACAGTTTAAGCTATTCTGTGTCTGATCTTTACACAACATTTCTTTGTGGGCTCTTAGAAACAATATCTAACTTTAAGCACTGTGTAGAGGTGTACATTAGATATAGACAGTCTAACTGTATGTTGGTAGGAATTTTTACTTTTACTTGTTTTCTTTTACATGATTGCATGCTTTGTGATATATTGTTCTATGTTTACATTTTACATATTTTTATCCATTTTTAAGTAAACCTCTTTTTTTAAAGAGACTGTCTGGTGAGTCTTCAAAATTATTTATTTTGCATGTGAAGTATAGATGGTTAAAGTTGACAACTGTTCATAAGCTTAATGGTGTTACTGAACTGGAAAAGGTAAGAAATACCTAAGGTCTTTCATAGGGTTTTAAGGGTTCATTTTGGATACCTGGTTAGGTGTCCTTAGATGAAAGATATCTGGCATTCCCTGAAGAGCAGAATTATCTGAGCCTGTACATTTGGGTACACTAGCATAAGGTTCACAGTTTGAATCCCCCTAGAACTTGAGACCAAAGGTGAATCAGACTCACAAGCAGACAGGAGGGTTACCCTGTTCTGTTACCTGTTCACAATACTGCGCTCGGAAGTTGGTGCTGTGAGAGCAGAGGGCCTGAGCTGCTGAGTGGGTTTGTGACAGTTACCATACATTAGCTTGTCAGTTTAGTCTGTACCACTCAGACTATGTTAAGGCCTCCTATAATTTCTGTAACCCTGTGTTTGATTACTATTGTATGTACTGATTTGTTTTGTTGACACTATGTACTGACCTCATATTGAGGTGTATTTGTCTTCCTGTATCACTGTATTATACATCTGCTGATGCTTGCTGTCTGCCACACTGTAGCCTGGGTTGTGGTTGAAAACGGTCCTTTGGATCATCTCACTTACCAGGTTACCAAAGACATAAATAAAAAATAAATAAATAAGCTTGCCAGAATAAAACCCAATGCTGCAGCATTTTGCAGCACTCTGCAGCATGCTGCAGCAAAGTTGCTGTGAAAAACAATGTATTTCAATTTCAATTAGCCCCTTTTGTCATCCAAGAAACTATGACATTCACTTCATCTGCACAGTGTCACATTTTCCTGCATGACAAAAGGGATTAATTCTCATAGAAATTACATTGTTTACTGCAGTAACTCTGCTGCAGTGTACTGCAGAATGCATTAGAAGTGGGTTTCATCCTGGTGAGCTTCACTGTATTTAGCAGTGTAGGATATAGTGTAATACCATGTGATATAATAATAAGACATGTGCATATAATTGTAGCATGGACTGGTGGTAAAGACCAGATCCCAACAGGGCTATGTGCTAGTAACCTCTGGTCCTAACAGTATTAGCATCGCTTATGTAGGCCTTATGGCACAGTTCTTTTTCTTTGCTACTCAGCTGCTATTTTGCAATACTAAGCTTTTTTATACTGTTACCCAAAACTAGTTGTACTCTTATCAGAGAATATGTGCAGAGAACGAGCGATGAGCTAACAATCCTCTGCGCTGACCTTGTACTAATGAGATTTATGTATTTTGTGATTTTACCTTATTTGGCAGACTGTTACCTAGTAACATACAGTTCTTATCTAAGAGCATACGAATGACACCTAAGCTGTATTTTGCTGAGTTTCTGTCCAGTTTGGAGTGATATCATGATATCTGGGGTCCTGTTCCTGACTCCCAGAAGGTATGTGCTGTATTTTGTGTTTTCTGGTAATAAACAAGTTATTCCTGCCATATCATTGGCTCTGTGTCATGTTTTACCAGCAGATTCAGAACAATTCTGCTAACAAAGTGGCGACCGCGGAAGGACCTGTTTGGACAGAACCAATGGCAAGTTACCACAGGTATTAAGGGTGGGATAATGACAGGTGTTGAGAACCTTCTCCCTTCTTTGGTTCGTGGGACAGTCATTAATGGCCTCTGCTACCAGAATGCATGGCTGTCTGTCCGCCAAGACCGAGGTGCACTGGCATGCCTTAGATCTTTGGTCAGTATAGTTTACAAAAGAAAGACCCTGATACAATGGCCAATAATTCTGAGGTCAATGTGGATGTCCTACAGTATCTTACCTCCCATGGAGGTTGGAAAGATTCTACATCTGATGCGAAACGCCAGTCTGACTCAGTACAATATGTAGGAAAGCTACTGTACATGCGGAGGTCAAGTCTAAAAGTAAGAAACATGACCAAAAGGGTGTGATGGTCACTGCTTTGTGTGCTGTGTCAGACATTGGAATCTGAGTTTTTGCTTATGAAAAAGGAGCTGATGGATGGCCAGGTGGTGCTGAGGGTTGAGGCACTGGATGTCACACCTTGCACAACGCTGGCGACCTGGGTTTGGGAACAAGCTCTGGTCATCAGGAGTTGACAGGGGAGGACTAGGATTGAGCATCCGTAGACAGCTCTCCTAGTCCTGGGTTGGGTTGGGGACACCACACTGCACTGCGGCAGCCCATGGGGTTGCCCGGAGGCACTGCACATATCGGTGTTACTGGAGGGGGAGAGCAGCAGATGTCTTCACATAAGTGTATGGATGTCACTGCACATCCGTGCTCCACTGGGGAGAAAAACCAGGAGGAAAATGGCTGGGTGCGACCGAACAGCTTGATGGCCATGCCCTGTGGTGCCGGGAGGACTGTCATGGAATCATGCTGGGGGGGTCCAGGGCCAGCCTGACATGGTAGGGTAAGGGGAGCCCTCCAGCAGGTCAACAACAGCTGTACTGGTATGTCCTATCATGCGAGTGAGCCTGCTGCTCTCCCGGCTGGCAGGGCTGGTGGCTGGATGCCCCCACAGGTTAGACACCACAGCAGGCATTAAATAGTGATATGATAAAGAAAAAGGAGCTGAAACCTAGATCTGATGTGATATGCAGGTTAAAGGAAGAGGTTGAAAAGGTTAAGGAAGAGAAAAATAAGGAAGTTAGTAAGTTGTAGGAGGAGAATGAGAGGCTGCAGCAGGATAACGTACAGATGTTACAGATGAATGATGTGCTTACGAGCATGAATGAGTCATTGAAAAGTGAGTATGAGGAGTTGGAAGATGAGTTTGAAAGGTGTCAGAAAGAGATTGAGAAAAACTGTGAAGTAAGTACTGCATACAGGGTGTTGCAAGACAACATTAGTAAGGGAAAGTTTCAAGGAGGTGTGGATCATACGGAGTGTAGAATGCAGGTTGCAAAGTTGCATTAGCAGCTGATGATCCTGAAGGGTCATGTGAAAGCGATGCCATCGGCACTGCCCATCACCACGTTGTCCTCTGATGAGGACGATGATAATGATCACACTCCTTGGGATACTGGAGGATACAGGCACCACCCACCAGTGGCCGCCCTGATCAGGAAGGATAAAACAGAGGTAGAAGGCCTGATCGCTAAGGTTATAGGGAAAAACAAATTGTCTGACAAAAAGGCAAAAGCCTTACAAAAGGCAGTTGCCGATGCTCTGAAAAAGGAAGTGGAATGACAGATACTTATCCAGGGTATGGCTACCACCACGGCAGAGGCAGTTGCTAAAAGCATTGTCCCCAGGAGTTCGGAGCTGCATTCGAGTCACAGCACTCTCCAGTCCGTGCAAGCTATTCAAAGCATCGTGGACAAAATCATCTGTATAACTCTGGGTGACAACTTGAGTTGCCACTTGGAAAAGGTGCAACAACATTGCCAAATGCTCAGTTTTATTTACTTTTTTTTACTTACTTTTGTTTACCAGGTAAACGCAATGAGCCAAAGGCCCATTTTCATGCATGACCCGGGACCATATAAATACAGTCAAGATGCTACATGTAACTAAAACTATTAACATGAATACAACACAGTCAAAAACAAGTACAACATAGTTGACCCAGCAAATGTTTCCTTAATTTAACTTTAAAAGTTTGATGACTTAATGCTTATCGCCAGAGCATCAGGTCCAGGTCCTTAAACAAACTGTGGAACCCACACTGTGGGCAAAACTACCAGAAAGGGTTCAGAGTGATAACAAGGCCTCTTTCAAGTGGGTTGCCACCCACCTGTTAGCGGTGCATGATCCAAATATGGTCAGCGTAATGCTGGCTACACAGATGAAACAGCATAAAATGGAAGCGCCCACCCAGAATGACAGTCAGCTAAGGCTCGCTTGTAGTACTGGCAAAGGACTTGCCAAGGAGGAGATAGACAGGGATCTAATGGAGTACAAATGTCTCTTCTTCCGAAACCTTCTTCCAACTATTCTAGAATGGGTAGAAGCTTCAGTCTTCCTTCAAAGGAATAGTTTTGACAAAATCCTGGAGTGGGTATAATGCATTTACCAGGTTCATGCCAAGGACCTCGGTATGGGCTCTAAGTCCAAAATCGCTGCTGTGAAAAAGGGCACAGAACCACATACTCAGTATGAGGTGGAGGAGAAATACAAAGACCCTCAACAAAATGAATCCTCATACTCATACAAAAAGCAAAATCGACGAAAGTCGAACCATCAAGACACGAAGGAAAATAAAGGACAAAAACACCAGTCCGGACCGTCGTACAAGAACTTGCTAGCTGAGGTAGACCAATTTCAGGCATACAAGTCCAAAATTGAATCAGCAAAGGGATTGGCAAAGGTTGTAGCAGTCATACTCGGATCAAATACTGAACCTGGGGAGGGCAGGCAACCAAATACCCTGTATTCTGAGGTGGGCCAGGAGCTCCCTACAATGGATCCAACACTTTACAATGCCTTGCAAAATTGTGATGACTCACCATGACAGCGTCAGGCCCTAGTCCACATACTTACCTAACTGATGACTCTGGTCACCCATGTGTGGAAGTGCTGGTCGAGGGCTGCCTGCTTGAATTGCTTCTAGATACAGGAGCAGTAATCTAAATCTTACATCAGACCAACACCCAATACTCTCTATGGTATACTGGGAAGTCTGCTTCCACCCAGACCTTTGAGGGGACCATAGTGACAACCTATTGGTCAATTCCAATACCAGTAATCGTCGGAACCTTGGAGGCAGAACACTGCTTTGATCTCATACACGTTCCCCATCATCAGAGCATCCTGGGAATAGATTTTCTCTCTCGTCATGGGTGCAAGATGGATTTAGCCAATTGACTAGTCCTCCAGGCACCAGGTCTCCATTGTATATTGCTCATTTCTGATTTGCATGTCATGGCAACTGTACAGGCAAATGACGTGGAATATGACATCATTGTCATGTTCCAGCACCATCCCCTTTTTGATAGGTTAAAGCCTATTTTGGAGCAATACAAGGCCACCTTTGCTAAACACAAGCATGACTGTGGAAGGATGGACACCCTCATAAGGGTTACTTGTGGGGACCTGCCACTTCAAAAGCAATACCCCCTTTCAAGCAGAGGGGATTCCATCCTTTAGGGCTACTATTGAATCACTTTTAAAGCAAAAGGTCATCAGACCTTGTTTCTCCACAGTCAATTCTCTGATTTCGCCTGTGAGAAAAGCCAATAATACTGGGAGACCAACAATTGATTACTCGAAGCTTAATCAGGTGACACCCAGCTATGCACCGCTCGTGGCTTCGGCCCTGGATGTACTCAGACTTTTAAAGCCTAAACACAAATGGTTCAGTACTTTGGACATTTCCAATGGCTTCTGGTCATTGCCATTTGCCCCAGAGAGCCAATACAAGTTTGCCTTCACCTTTGAGGGATATCAGTTCACTCGGATGTGCCTCCCATAGGGTTTTCTTAATAGCCTCTCCCTCTTTCACATCCACATGTGAGATGCCCTCCAGGGCTTCTCCACACCTGAATGTCTCCTACAATATGTGGATGATCTTCTCTTGGCCACTGCAGACCAAGTGCAACACCTTCAGTTGCTTGCAGAACTCCCTGTGCTCCTGAAATGCCCTGGTTTAAAATGCAACCCTGCCAAGGTTCAAATTTGCCACTCTGAGGTATCCTTCTTGGGACTGTGAGTTACTGCAGAAGGAAGGAGCCCTGTCCTTGACATAGATACATAGATACATAGACAGTGTTGGCAGATAAGGGCCTATGGCCCACCCAGTCTGCCCATTTGAGCTTGTAAGTTCAGTTTATGTTTTCCTAGAAGTCTGTTGCCCCTTACCTCTGACCTCCAGAATTCCTTTATGTCTATCCCATGCCCATGACAAGGTGCAAGGTATTCAGGACTTCCTACTTCCCACCAGTGTGTCCACTCTCAAATGTTTTTTGGGCATGGTAAACTATTCAAAGGATTTTATCCCCGATTTTGCTAAAAAAGCCACACCTTTGTATGAGCTGCTGACAAAGAATGACCCCTGGTGTTGGGGCCCCTGAACATACCACAGCAGTTGTTGCCTTAAAACTAGCCTTAGCCTCAGCCCCTGTTTTGGTTAACCCAAACCCAGATTTACCCTTCCATTTGGAAACTGTCACCTCTGATTAGGCTATGTCTGCCGTTTTCACACAGAAACATAGAAACATAGACTTTGATGGCAGATAAGGACCACTTGGCCCACCTAGTCTGCCCATTCCCTATGTATTAGATAAGCTGCAGATTCTAGTTAACCAACAGCCTACTTTCTCCTACCATTCACTATAATTGCCTTATGTTTGTCCCATGCATTCTTGAATTCCCCAACTGTTTTTGACCCCACGACCTCCTCAGGAAGGTGGTTCCATACATCCACCACCCCCTCCATGAAAAAATACTTTCTGACGTTGCCCCTGAGCTGTCCACCCTCTATCTTCAAACTGTGCCCCCCTTGTTCTTGCTCATCTCTTTCTCTCAAAGATGCTTCTGTCTTGGACTTTGTTGATTCCCTTGAGGTACTTGAATGTTTCTATCTTGTTCCCCCTCTCCCTCCTTTCCTCGAGGGTATACATATTAAGCTCTTTCAGTCTGTCCTTGTATGGCTTCTGTTGCAGACCCTGCATCATTTCAGTTGCCCTCCTCTGGACCACCTCCATTCTGTCTATGTTCTTATGGATATGGGGTCTCCAGAACTGCACGCAGTACTCTAAATGGGGTCTCACCAACTGTCTGTACAGAGGGATAACAACTTCCTGTTTTCTACTGGTGATGCTTCTCCCTATGCATCCCAGTATCCCTCCAGCCCTCCTTACTGCCTTTTCACATTGTTTGCCTACCTTAAGGTCATCTGATATGACTACCCTGAGGTCCCTTTCCATTTTTGTTGTTGTTAATGCCCCCCCCCATTGTGTACTCTTCCCTTGGGTTTTTGTTTCCCAGGTGCATTACTTTGCACTTTTTGCATTGAATCTTAGCTGCCATATTTTTGACCATTCCTCCAACCTTGCCAAGTCCCTTCTCATCCTTTCCACCCCCCTTGTGTATCAACCCTGTTGCACATTTTTGTATCGTCTGCAAAAAGACATACTTTTCCTTCCAGACCCTCTGCAGTGTCTCCTATAAAGACATTAAAGAGGACTGGTCCCAGTACTGAACCCTGTGGTACCCCACTAGTAACCACCCTTTCTTCAGAGTGTACTCCATTTACTATTACCCTCTGTGTCCTGCTGGTCAGTCAATTTGTTACCCAGGTTATCACCCTGGCTAACTTGTTTATTAATCTTTTGTGTGGGACTGTGTAAAATGCCTTGCTAAAGTCTAGGCAGACCATATCTACAGCCCCTCCCTGTTCTACTACTTTGGTCACCAGGTCAAAGAACTCTATTAGATTTGTCTGACATGATCTTCTCACTGTGAATCCATGCTGTCTTGGGTCCTGGGCCCCGCTTGCCTCTAGGTACTCAACAATTCTCTCTTTCAGAAGTGATTCCATCATTTTTCCTACCACTGAGGTTAAATTAACAGGTCTGTGGTTCCCTGCCTCTGCCTTGCTCCCACTTTTGTAAAGAGGGATCACATCTGCCCTCCTCCAATCCTCAGGTACCACACTGTCCTCCCACGATTTGTTAAAAAGGGTAGTCAGTGATGTCACTAGGTCTCTCCTTAGTTCTTTTAGAATTTTGGGGTGAATTCCATCAGGCCCCATTGCATTGTCCACCCTGAGTTTTAGGAGTTCTCTCAGGACCCTTTCTTCTGTGAATGGACTATTATAGACACCCCTGTCCAGAGTGCTTCTATTGCTTGGTTTAGGTACCTCCCCATCTTCTTCTTTTGTGAATACTGAGCAGAAGTACTCGTTCAGTATCTCTGCTTTTCCACGGTCATCTTCTGCCCACCTCTGCTCCCCCTTATTAAGTCTCACTATCCCTTCCTTGGTCTTTCTTTGCTCCCTGATGTACCCATAAAAGGTTTCATCCCCCTTCTTAACAGAGTTGGCTATCTTTTCCTTGGTTTGGGACTTTGCTATTCTGACTGCCTTCCCTGCTTCCTTCTGCTTTAACTGATACAGTTATCTGTCCTGCTCATTCTGTGATTCCTTATACTTCCTGAATGCTATCTTTTTTCTCCCTAACCTTTTCCATCACCTCTTTTGAGAACCATAGTGGTTTTTTACTTTGTTTTGTTTTGTTTATTTGCTTCACACAAAGACTTGTTGCTTCTATGATGGCAGTTTTGATTTTCTTCCATTGTTCTTCTACCCCTCCTTCCTGCCCATTTGCTAGTGCATTCCTTAGGCACTCACCTATTTTGCCAAAGTCAGCCCTCCTAAAGTCCATTACTTTTGTCTTTGTATGGCTTGACTCTGCAGTTGTGTTTATCATGAACCATACCGTTCGGTGGTCGCTAGTTCCCAGATGGCTACCCACTTCTAAAGCTGTGATCCTCTCACCATCTCCATTTGAGAGTACCAGGTCTAAGATTGCTCCCTCCTGAGTGGGTTCCAACACTAGCTGTCTGAGGCATGCCCCCTGGAGGGCATCAAGAATGACCCTGCTCTTGGATGTGGCTGCAGCACACGTGCTCCAGTTAACATCTTGCATATTACCCGGTTACCAAAGACTAAAATAAAAAAAAAAATATGCAGGTCCCCCATCAATAAAATCTCCCCTTTTTCTGCCATTCTAAGGATGCCTTCTAACATTTCTTTGCCCATTTCCTCCTCCTGAGATGGGGGTCTGTATACAACCCTAGTGTGGATTGTGGTGCCATTACCTGTCTCCAAGGTGACCCACAGTGCCTCCTCTCTTCCCCGCTTACTCTTTAGTTCTGTTGCTTTGACCCCTTTTCTTATGTAGAGAGCTACTCCTCCTCCCTTTTACCCTCCCTCTCCCTCCTATAGATTGCATACCCTGGTATGTTTACATCCCAGTCATGGTTCTCTGTGTACCATGTTTCTGTGACTGCCACAATATCCAGGTGTCCCTCCTCCATCAAGGCCACAAAATCAGGAAGCTTGTTACCCAGACTATGGGCATTGGTACTCATCACCCTCAATTTTTTTATGGTCTTAGCTCTTTTAGCACCAACCTTTGCATGATTGCCTTGGGCCTATTGCCTATGCATCTCAAATCTTTTCACCAGTGGAACAGAAATATTCTCTTTGTGAGAGAAACTTGCTGGCTACAGCTTGGGCTGTAAGGCACGTTACTTACATCATTGTGTTTCACACCAACCACACCCCTACTAATTTCTTGTTATCAGATTGAGTAAAAGATGGAAATGCCTCCAATGCATGACTTACCCATTGGTCACTCCTCTTACATCATCATGATATTACTGTATACTCCACCAACCCCCCCCCCATTTTGGCTCATGGGCTCTTTTATAATGGAGACCCACATGAGTGTGGACTGGAACCTCCCTCCTTACCGGAACCCAGTCCATTTTTGCCCACCACTGTCATTTTCTTGGTGGACTCCCAGATCTGTCATGTTTTCTTGGCTGGTTCCTCTTTTTACCATGAGGGACATCAGATAGCAGGATGAGGAATCTTGGTCCTCTGTGGGGGGGGGGGAGACCATGGAGATTGCCAGACAGTGTACTGTCAGATCATCACAATACACAGAACTGGCAGCCATTGCACATCCAATGGAACTGATGCAGGAGGAACAACAGGGGAACACTATCATTTTTTCTGATTCTTCATGGGTGTGCTACTCCCTTACAGAACCTTTTTGGAAAACCCAAGGATATGCTTCCTCAGAAGGTACCCCGGTCAAACACTTAGATCTGTTCCAATTCATCAACACTATGGCAGAAAAAGGTTCCCTTTAAGCTGTATGTCCACAAGGTAAAGGCCCACTCTAAGTCAGACTCTTTTCATGAACAGAATGACCAAGCAGATACACTGACCAAGCAAAGCCCATTATAGGGAAAAGTATGGGTGATGCTCACACTTGCAGAGGCATAGCCAGTGGCCACACAAAGGAGAAAACAAGCCATCCCATTGGATTTAGCTGCAGTGCAAATGGGAGATCCAGAAATAAAAGAGGTATACAATCACCTCTTACAGCAGACAGAAGTGTCTGGTGATGATTCCCTAAAGAGACACCTCAACCACCTCTCCCTCTCCCCAGATCAAAAAATTGGTGTTGTATAACCAGGGAGACACCATACTGTGTATGGTCCCTAAAGACCTTCAGTCAGAATTCATCCACCAGGTGCATGACACACCTACAGGTGGACATCAGGGTGTAGACAAGATCCTGCAGAGACTGAGAGCAATAGGGTGTTGGCCTGGTAAAACAGTAGACATCCAATGTTACCTGTACAATTGCATCACCTGTGCTCAAAACAACATAATACCTGGTAAGAAAAATGCCAGATTGTTACCACAGAGACAATAAGACCACTGGAATACAATTCAGATGGATTTCATTGGACCTTTGCCATCCACTAGCAGAAACAACAAGTATGCCTTGGTCATCATTGACCTGTTTTCCAAATGGGTCAAAGCCTTCCCTTGTAAGGCTAATGATGCTAAAGCTACTGAAAAAATTCTGGTGGAACTAGTATTTACTGGATGGGGCCTATCTCTCAAGATAGACTCTGATTAGAGGACGAGCTTTACTGGCCAGGCTGTGCAAGAAGTTCTTGAACTGTTAGGGGTAAGGCAGAAATTTCACATAGATTACCATCCTCAGTCCTCTGGTGCTGTAGAAAGAACCAACAGACAGATAAAAGCAATGTTGTCAAACTTTGTCAATGAGAATGCAAAGAATTGGGATACTCTGTTTCCCTTACTTCTAATGGAAATCAGGGCTACCCCGTCAACAGCTACTCAGTACACACCCTTTGAGGTGATGACTGGCCAGCAAATGAGATTGCTGGAACACTTATGGGTGGATATCCACACCCCTGCCATGGATAAAGTGTCGACTGGCACCTATGTAAAGCAGTTACAGGAAAATTTGGTTGAAATACACTGTTTTGCTGCTCAGAGCTTGGCAAGTGCCCAACAAAAGTCCAAAATGTACTTTGACAAAAGGAGGTTGATTGGCAAGTGGATGATATAGTCATGGTGTTGCAGAATTCAACACTCGCCCACTCCCTATGTAGCAAATGGGCTGGTCCCTTCGAGATTGTGAACAAGCTCAGCCCCTCTGTCTATCAGGTGCAGTTATCAAAACACAGGAATTCTATTGACAAGTGGTTTCATGCCAATTAGCTCAAATTGTTCAAAGGCTCAGAAGGCCCTGAGTAAGTAATTCACTGGAGCGGGGCGGGGGTGGGGTTGTACTACAAATATTTATTTTGTCTTGTTACAGAATGCTGTTACTTGTGGTGGTCCTCTACTCTCCTGTCTTGGGCGTGGCAGAAGACTCCCTGTTTACCAAAAGAAAATGGCTGCTGACAACTTGGTCAAAAACATATGCCTATGCAGGCATGGACAAGCTCCTTAAGATTATCCATTTTCTGGGTATTATGGTTCCCAATGGTGTATCCTGGATGGCACCTGCTGATCCTGATCATCTTGCCTGGCAGAAGGGACAACCAGGCCATTCTCACATCTACAAAGACAGAGTAGTGGGATACTCAAATGGTTCCCTCTTAATAAAGAACATTCACCAACAAGATCAAGGGACTTGGAGTTTTGAAATCATTATGCAATTTACTGAGTATAAAAAACTTATACCAGTTGTTGTTCCACAAACTTGATTTTGTACCCACCTTCTATGACTTTCCCCACTACTATACCCAACATGACTGTTTTCATAACTCCTGAGACTATCACTTTTCCACCACAGTCTTCACATTGCTCTACCATGGAGCCAGATCCAATCAGTGATCTGACTGAAACCTGCATTCCTGGGACACTGATTGACAATGTTCAATTTATGCATGTTCATGTTGTTTTAAATATATCACATTGGAAGATGGCCAAATATGGTCACTGTTCAACAACTAATATTTCTAGGTTTCATGCTTGTATATTGTTAGACATTGTTGCAGCTTATCAAGTACGAGCTCAAGACCTTGTAGCTGGGCAAGAAACTGCTCCACATTAAGGGATGTTCCACTCCAGGTGCTCTAAACAGAAGCTGAGTGTAACAGGCCTGGTGTGGAGTATACCAGGTTTATTTGGATCAGGTATGTCAATCTGGAATAAGGGAGATATTGAACAAATTAAGAAACATATTAGTTATTTTGCTAATCAACAAGCTAAAAATGTGCTGAAGCCAATGCTACACGATATTGACGGTTTAGCCATGGAGGAAAGGTTCACGGTGTATAACATGCATGATATTACATGCTTATTTAATGAAACACAGGCCAAGATTAACAAGTTAACTGCCACCAATAATACAGAGGCCAGACAGCAACACATAGGCAGGAAAATTATTTATGTCACCTATGGTAGCTATGTTTTAACCACTGTCACTAAACTCTTCCAAGACCTGGAAGCAGGGCATATCCTTGACCTTGTCAAGGATTCATGGATGGCCACATGGTATTTTCCTCATTGTTGGACCTTGGCCTGCACCTCCAAATATATGGCTGAGTCTCTCACATTTTCCCTCACCAATGCCAGAAACTTAGGTTATGTCACACCACATCCAAATCAAGGACCTTGCTACTCAACACACCACTGCTCAATCAAGGATACCATGTATGCTTCATTTACAGTATCCTTGCCAGTGTTTGATAAAGATTCTTTGGTCTTTAATAGAATGGCACCTGTTCACTCCATGGGATACCTGGTGGGAGACATCTACATGGAATGTGTCAACCTTCCTCAACTGTTGATGTTCCACCCTTGACCTCAAACCAGGCTGGCACTTCATACAGACTGTTGTTCAGGACTACCGATATCTGTGCAGGTGTGATGTAGCTACAGTGGTGTGTGGCTATTCCATTGATGCACTCAATGAGCAAAATATTACTGCACCACCTGGAAATGACACTGATGCAACAAATGCAACAGAACAAATACAGCGACCCGGGTACTTCCAGATCAATGCCTCTGCCTTGTGCTCCATACAACTCACCAAGTGGTGTCTTCCTGAAGTCAAAGTTATGTATAATATGGACGGACAATACTGCATCATGACAAACCTCAATCTTTTTTTTATGTGCACATCAGTTGTGGTGTTGACATTCCTAATTTCTGCTTTGTGCCTCATGAACTCACCATTATTGGTCAATCCGTGATCACCCCTGTACCCACTTCTGAACAGGACTACACTGACAGTGACCCAGACTATCTGGATGCTATAGACCAGTATATACCAGTTTTTAATGTACATATCAATCCTCTCACCTTGAATTTCAAATCCCTGTTGGATAGAAAAGATATTCATCTTATACATAACAGTAATACTTTTCAGAAAGCGGAAAAGGTCTTAAATGATTTAATACATGATGGTGATTTACATATTGTTTTAACTGATACTTTACTAGAAATTTCTTTTCAAGCCTTTGTCATTTTGTAGGCTATTTTGGTTTTTATTCTTATCATTACCATTTGCTGCTTGTGCGTTACCCTCAGGTATCATCGAAGACAGCTACACTTCCTTTATGCTGCCCAGTCCACAACATTTTTATCCTAACTCACCATCTTATGTTGCCAGTTTAGCAGAAAACAAGAGGGGGGAATATGTAGACCTGGACACCCCCACAATCCTATACTTAGTGCAGCATATGATACAAATACATTTATTCATGATATATTTAGTGGGGTAGGATATACTGTAATACTATGGGATACAGTGATAAGACATGCACACATGATTGTAGCATGGACTGATGGTAAAGACCAGCTCCCAACAGGGCTATGTGCAAGTAACCTCTGGCTCTAGCAGCATTAGCATTGCTTATGTAGGTCTTATGGCACCGTTCTTTTTCTTTGCCATGCAGCTGCAATTGTTTTGCAATACTAAGCATTTTTGTACAGTTACCCAAAACTAGTTTTACTCTTATCAGAGAATATGTGAAGAGAGAGCGATGAGCTAACTGTCCTCTGAACTGACCTTCTACCAATGAGATTTCTGTATTTTTGTGATTTTACCTTATTTCCCAGACCGTTACCTAGTAGCATACATTTCTTATCTAATGGCATAAGAATGACACCTAAGCTGTATATTGCTGAGTTCAAATCCAGTTTGGATTAATATCATGATATCTGATGTCCTGTTCCTGACTCCCAGCAGGTATTTGCTGTATTTTGTGTTTTCTGGTAATAAACACGTTATTCCTGCCATATCCTTGGCTCTGTGTCATGTTTCACCAACAGATCCAGAATAATTCTGCTAACATATGTCTTTATATTAAAGATGCCCAGTCTGGTATTGTGGCTTTGAAAACAATACATTCCTTTTCATTTGTTTCAGGAACAAAGCTTAACATCAACAAAAGCAGAGGATATGTATTAAACACAAATGTACCATATGATGACAACATAAATGACATAGAAATTCCAGATGCCCCCATTAAAATCTTAGGGGTAATTTTTGGTAAAGAAGATCCGGCGTACTAAACTGGGTAGAAAAAGTATGGTTCTGTGAAAAAAAGTAAAAGACTGGCAACATTGGCAAAAATAAATAAATAAATGAATAAAAATAAAGAAGCACTAATTAAAACTTTCTTTTTACCAATTTTTACCTTTATTAGTATTGCTTACCCCCTCCCAAAGAGCTGGAAGTTTGGAGTAGTAAACTGAACCCAATCAAATTAACTATTTTATATTTTAGCATTAAGCAAGGGGGGACTAAATTTGATAAACCTGATTTTTTTTCACAGTTTATTTATTGGAATATTTCCAGATGTCTAAGGAATGTGTGTAAGGAATGTGATATTTGGATTGCTAATTGGATGATCCCTTTGGTGGATTCTTGATGATATGGGGTGAAAAGGCTTAAAAAAGTAAAATTATACAATGGCAAGAAAAAATCCTGGACTCTGATTGGTCAGTCTTGGGCTGGAGCCGTGATGTTATCCCAGTACAACATCACGGGTCTAGTCTCAGCCTCACTGTGAACCTATAGATGATTTTTTGGAGCTAGATGATTTTTTGGACCTAGAGCTCTTTTTTTGCATCTCCTCTTAAGAAACAAAATATTTTTCCACACTAATAAAAACATTCTTTAAAATGATTTTTTTATTTTATATATAACAACGAGCCATTGTATAATAGCAATAATGCCCTCCAGGGTGTGTGTCATTTGGGATAACGTCACACCTCATTTGTTGGATGCACTCGGCCTGCGGCCTTGTGACCAACCACCTGAGGCATGACATTATCCCAGCACGACACACACCCTATCGGGCATTATTGCTTAAACATTTCCTGGTTATATTCATCCAGTAATAGAGAAATTAAGAATATGGTCATTCTAACTAATAATGATAAAAAAAATAAGCCTAGAGATGGTTTGTATATATAAGAATAAAATAAAGTATGGGGTGGTGTGGGTGAACTTTGAGTTTAAACACACTACCCCATATTTTATTTTATATAATTGCTGGGTTTCCCTTTTTTACCTCAGCAATTATATGAAATAAAGATGTTCCAGTGCGGCCGCAGTTTGGCTTAGTTTTACTTTGGTGCATACATTTAAATCAGCCATCTTTAAAAAAATGTCCCCCCCCCCATGGTTCCAAAGTTTCTGGCATTGAAAAGGCTTCAAAAAATAACTTACCGCTGAGTTCTTCTGGCGGTGCTGTTTTGGGCGAGTCAGAAGTGGTGATCGGTCAGGAGCGGTCGAGCTGTGACATGTGCATGCTCAGAGTGAGGGAAACCATGCTTGTGTTTGCCATTATAAACACTTCTTTGTAACAGCAAATTACGCCACTGTTTCTCTATGGCAAAAAGGGGACGCCAGTTATTATAAAATTATTATGGAACACAGTTTTCAAGTGGAAGTATATTATAAAGGTGTTCCATCAGCAGACAAGAAAAAGGTAGAACAATATTTAAAAGGTATGAGGCCCCCCCTCCCCTGAATGTGGGGTGTGATGTGCATTAGTTGCCATGGGGGTCTCTGGGTTAAAGCCAATTCTAAACATAAAAGAATACATGAGAAGTATTGTCCTAGAGAAGACTGTATTGCAACTATAGAAAGACTGGAGCACTTGTTTATTGAGTGTCCTTATGCACAATCTTTTTGGCAGCTACTTTATTAGCAAACAAATGGACAGATCCAGCATGGACATCAGTTACATATACGGAAGTGATTTG
Source organism: Neoceratodus forsteri (assembly GCA_016271365.2). Classification (NCBI taxonomy): domain Eukaryota; kingdom Metazoa; phylum Chordata; order Ceratodontiformes; family Ceratodontidae; genus Neoceratodus; species Neoceratodus forsteri. Next base: position 867,419,060 of record CM057455.1, read on the forward strand.
GGGAGAACTGTATTCATGATAAAAATATGATGCTAGTACAGCTAGAACTTGTTAAGTGTAGAAAGTTCTACTAATGGCAATCAATATGTAAATACATTTTTCAGCAAATGAAATTAAATCAGTGGGCAGTAATTAAACAAGTAATGAAAGAGTTATTGTATAGATACAGGCAAGAAAGTAATTTTCTATTTTCATCACTAGTGTACAAAAAGTGTACAAATCTGACAAAAATATTATGGAGTAAGTATCTTATAATAACTAGAAATAGAAATACTGTAGTGCAGGTCTGATATAGAGGTATTGGGGTACAATTTCATTTCTGATTTTTTTTGCTATATAATTTCAAAGTATTTATTTCATTTTTTTATGGTGTGTAGATTTTAGTTGTATAGTATATGTGTTTATTTTTTTTATTCTGATTATTGAATGTTTACATTCTCCCAAATAAAAATTTCCCTACTCTTTTGAAAAGTGCCTTGGGTTCTTTTACTTCCACCAGGACACCCACCAGGAGAACACCACAGATGGGTAGAAGAGACCTCAGTTTAACGTCTCATCTACAGGACAGCACACCCAGACAGTACAGCACCCTCCTAGTACTGCACTCAGGTGTCAGCATTTAGGTATGAGCCTATTTCTAGTATGCAACTAGAAATCACGACCTTCTGGCCAGAGGCAAATGTGCTATCAACTGAGCCATGCTGACACCCTACAGTATTGAGCTTGCTCTCCTGTACTGAAGGTGCTACTCTATCCCACTGGTACCAGTGTGATTCCACTTTAAACATTTCATGGAGCTCCCTTCAAGTTCCTGGGTACCCAGTTGCTGAATCGGTGTAGGCCCATCGGTGTTGCACATGGTTGATTGGTGGTGGCACACTTTAAATTAAACATTCAGCAATACTTAGTAAATATAGTCCAATCCCAAACCCAAAGATCATGCAACCACAAACATGGCTTTACCTGTAACAGAAGTATTTCCTCGGCCAGGTGGCCGACTCTGGTTAGATGGTTTTCCAACCATTAATTCAATTCCCCAGTTGCAGAAGCAAGCTCTGTTTTATTCACAGTTCTACTGACAACAGATCTCCCTCAAAAACAGGGATCTCTGTTACAGCTTACACTGTTCTCTCTCAGCTGGCCATTCTTTCTCTCTGGTCACTCACATTCAACTTCTGTCTCTCTCTCTCTCTCTCTCTCATACATGTTTCCTCACTATGCATCCTCAGTGGTGCTGGAAATTGGAGGTCCAGCTATTATTTCTTTATTTAAAAGAGATTTACCAGGAAGGACATACTGAGCCGTGATGCTCGTTTCCAGATGCATCCTGGGGGAAATGGGTAAGGGATGAGTACAAAAAATTAGCAGCACATCAATACAATATACAGTATATGTAAAAAAATAGTAAACAATAAACATATTGGCTAGAAGAAATCATAAAACAGGCAGAAAATGTAGAAAGTGTGTGTTTGGGGGGGAGAAGAGTGTGAAAGATGGGATGAAGGGAATAGAGGGTAGAAGGGTTATAAACGGGAAATAGGTGAGGAGTCAGAAAAGGAAGTGGGAGTAGAAGGAAGAGGGGAGAAAGAAGGGGAATGAAGAGGGAGAAATGGGGGCAAACAAAAAAGAGCCGAGAGGGGAGACAGTGAATGGGCATAGATTAAGGGCATTTACAAGAGGAGGTAGTGTGGCCTTGTAGCAGAGTGGGCAGGGAGCGTTTGTTGGGGGTGGAATGAATTGAAATTGGGAGGGAATTCCAGAGATTTGAAAGGCAGAATGAGAAGCCAGAGTAGCCAGCCAGGGTTTTACGGGAGGGGAGTGAAAGACAGTGATGTCCTGAATTATGGAGGGAATATGAAAAAGGGGGCATGGGGAGAGAAGAGAGTTGAGGTAGGGAGGGAAGAAAGCCAAATTAGAAATAAAGGATGCACAGTGGGTGAGGTCACAGTCATCCAAGGAAGGAAGGGAGAGATCAGTGTACAGAGAACAGTGGTGAGTGTGGGGGGAGGGACAAGCCAGGACAAAGTGGCAAAAGGAGCGAAAGAGGGGATCCAGTCTGGCCAAGGTGGATTTTGGAGCAGCACCATAGATCTGCACTGACCCCCATGTCCAGGTGTCCAGATCCTTAGGTTGGCAATAGCCTGGCACCGTGCTATGGCATCCACTGTTGAATCACATGGCAGTCATGGATGGTGGTTCTCCTCTCTCTCAGTCTCCCTCTGGCTCTGTGCTGGTGATGCTCAGCACTGATGGGATGCTGACCAGTACGCAAATGCTTCCCTTTCCATCAAACACTGAAACTTCTTACTGTCAGTTTGTAAATGGTAGATGGTATTTCATAGCACAGCCCACTAAATTTCATGGGGCAGTGGCAAACCCAATTGGTCCATTGTGGCTGTCAATCAGAATAGGCAGTACCAGAACTTTGACACATGACAGGCAATGGGTAGTTTAGAAGGCATCTGAAATCCTGAATGAATTAAGTCTATCTGTAGTCCATGAATCCCTGTAGCTTCCTGAGTTTTCGAACAGTCTAGGTTGCTTGATACAGGGCATTTCAATCCCACTGACATGGCTGGGCAGGTCAAAGGGTGGCAACATGGCTATTGTTTTTGTAGACCCAAAGAAATTTTCCATAAAATGACATAGCACTGTAAGTTGCTCAGTAGGTAGCACACTCACCTCTAGGGCCACAAGATTGGAAGGTTCTTGGTTCTAGCCCCACATCAGGTACTTGGGGTAATACCCATAACTGACAATGTAGTACAGTACGGGGGGGTACTGCACTGTTGAGGTGCCATCTATCTAATAAGATGTTAAATTGAGATACTTTCTGCCTACCTCTGGTCACTGTCCAGTTGGAAGTAAAAGATCCCATGGCACTTATTAATGAAGTGTAAGGGTGTTTCCTTGGTGTCATGGCCAACATTCCCCATCAATAAAAAATAGGCCCATGTAATTCATCCCCCAAGACTCACCTGGAAACAAGCTGTCACAGCTTGGTGTGCCTTTCCTGGTTAAAAATTACAATTAAATTAAGCTATAAAAAAGTCATGATTCACACAAAATACACAGTATCACAACCTGAGCTAGTCCTGCATGGGTTCACATTTGTGGCCAGTATGGCCTGTAGGCAGCTTTTGTGATTCCTGATCAAACTGCTGCTGTGGCAGTGTCAGCTCTGTCAGTGGAAGCAGATACCTTTGATGCCTATACAATCTAGGGAGTCTTAAAGGCATAGTAACTCATGGGGAAGGGGGGGGTTTATACTCTTCCCTGGCTAAGGAATTGCTAGTCCTCTGCAATTGGATGCAAAAGCCCAAAGTCCATTATTCAAAGTTCAAATCCCAACAAATTCACAGATGTAACTGCAGTGGCTGTTTAGACATATGGGGCCAGATTTTCAAAGGGTGGCAGACTGCGTCCAACCCTGCACCACAACACTTTGAAATCGCCAGTGTCCCAATCCCTTTTGCAGCAACTGCACCTGATTTTTGAAGGTTGGGCACAGCTGCAACAGTTTCCCTGATTTATGGCAGCTTGCACCCAATCTGTGGCACAAGCTCCATAAAAGCGGTTCCCAAGACTGACGCAAGTTAGACCATGAAAAGATGGTCTAACTTGCACAGTTGCTGCACAGGATGGAATATCCTATTAGATTGACACAAGCCTGATGCGCTGTATCTTTTTTTGCTCCCAGAGCTTGCGGCATTCTAAAGCCTTTGAAAATCTGGTCCATGATTCCTTTTCCATTTTTGCAGATTTTTTTTTCTATGTGTGAAAATAGTGCTCGTGAAAGGTGCTCAAGTGTGCAGCACTGGAACCTGAAGTTCTCTACTTATTCACAAAGCCACTCCCTCACTTGGTTCTATAACTTCCTTACAATTACGTCAAAGGCGGTTAAATAGAAAGGGGCTTTCTCAAGTCACCTTACCTTCACTGATGGGGTTCCCCAGGGCTCCATATTAGGCCCATTAGTTTTTTCCATATTCATCAATGATATGGGCAAAAGTTGTGGTGATGGGAACCTTCTGTTCTATGCTGACAATACAATAATATATTGGAGTGCTGCTGATGTTAGTGCAATTGTTTCTAGGCTCTCTGCTAATTTAAATGCACTTGAAAACTGGCTTGCTGCCAACATGTTGGTCATGAATGAAAGAAAAACCAAGGCTGTCTTATTTGGACCTAAACACTTTGGCACAACTAGGCAACACCTGGTAACCCTATCCACCTCCTCTGGCATACTGATTGAGGTGGTTGACAAAGTAAAATATCTTGGTGTCTACACTGAACAAGAACTTATGTTCAAACCCCATGTGGACCACATCACAAAAAACATTCACCAGAAACTTGGCCTAATACACCACCTGGGTAACTCTCTGACTACTGAGTCCAGGCTTGCCATAGCAAATGGTACCTTACTCTCCATGCTGTTGTATGGTACCACTGTATTTCAGTTCCTCAGGAACTCTGAGACCAAAAATTGACTGTCTTGTATAACAAGATTAGTCATTTTGTGTCTGGGTCTCTCCCTAGGAGGCATCACTGTGAGGTTCTCTCCTTGTTGAGTTGGCCTATCCTGGAAGACAGGATGATTTATCCCCTCCTTTGTCTCACCTTCAAGCTGACTGAGGTCTATGCTCCCTCCCTCAGCCTTAATGGTCTACTAATCCCTAAGCCCCTGAGATGATTGCTATGTTCCTCAAACTACAACTTACCGGTACTTGAAATCCCCAGAGTGTGGACCAACTTGGGCAAAAGGTCCTTCACCCACTCCACTCCATGTTACTGGAACTCCCTTCCTGAAACATTTCTTAACTCTGCCTCTGTTGGAGGCTTTAAAAAAGGGATAACAACCTTCCTTTTAGAGGGTTGTCAATGCAACTGCTATCACTGACCCTCCCTTATACCACTTTATACCACTACAATTTTTTATATAGTGCATTGTTTATTGTCTGCTGGTGTAATATTGTTACTCCCTTACTTTATATACTATGACCGTTGATTGCATCTCATACACTGTCCTACTTATGAGTTATGGAGCCATATTTTCAAATGTTTGCCCTGGCGCAAATCCCAGTGTGCACGTGCAAACCAGGTTTTGCAAGGAAGACCCATATTCAAAAGCCCAGTTTGCAAAGGCAAACAGGGGTTGTGCCCAGGCAAACAGTGGAGGGGTGTGCATGAAAAACTTATTCAAATTGGGGGGCAGGGACCTGAATATTGGCACAGTCCAATATTTAGAGTATTTGCTCCATGCAAGGATGCTTTGCACAGTTATTTAACATGGAGCAACTACTGCCAACCTAATCCCTACTGGTTGCTGGAGGTAGTGCATCAGCACCCCCCAACACAATACTCCCTTTTGGCAAGTGGTGCCCCCCTCCCTCCAATCCCTGTCCAGGTGAATATATGTATATCTCTGGTGTTCAGTGGTGCACCCTCCCCCGATCCTGGTCACAGTATACATATACAATTTCCCTGGTGTCTGGTGGTCCCTCCCCACATCTGATCGCCATCACAATAGAATCAGTAATTTCACTGGTGTCCAGTGGACCCTCCCCACACCAGATCATGGTTCCAGTAAGATCAGAAATTTCCTTGGTGTCCAGTGGTCCCTCCCCACACCTGATCTCCATCCCAGAAATGTCCCCCCGGTGTGCCAATGCCCCCTGACAGTTGCACTTCCCCTGGCATGGCAGTAGCAAAGAAGTCTCACACCTCCAACACAGCTCCATCCTGAACAGTGAGTGGTGGCCTCCTCAGCCCATGCCCAGTTGGTGGCTAGTGGCCCCCTCCCACCTGTGGCACTGACACCCACCCCTGGGTCCTCCTATCTGTCCATTGGTGCCATGGTTCGGTGACGGCAAGTGGCATAGCCCACCTCACAGCACCTCAGCCACCCAGTGTCTGTCTGTAGCAGGGAGTGCAGCTTATTTATAGGGCAAGGTGCCTAACCATGCCCTATATGGAAGCTGCGCTCCCTGCTACAGATGGATCCCAGGTGGACGAGGTGGTGTGAGATGGGCTGTGAGACTCACTGTTATTGAACCATGGCACTGACAGATAGGTAGGGAGACTGGGGGCTGGGTGTCAGTGCCACAGGTGGGAGGGGGGCCACTAGCCACTAAATAGGTGTGGGCTGGAGAAGCCGCTGCTCACAGTTCAGGACGGGGCTGTAATACTTGTAAGACATTATTTATTGGGTTAATTTAATGCAACTTCACCTAAACTGGTACATACATTTAGTCCAATTACATCATATACTCCTTCAATAAATCAAAAATTAGCCACTCGGGCATAGAACCTGAACCAGCTCCTCCTCATCGAAGGTACTCCATTCAACAAGATTTGAATGTCAAAGTCTTTGTACTTACAGAGCTCACTTTCAGAGTGTGGCATGATCTCCTGCTATCTCTGTATGGAGGTAAACATGCCCACTCTGCTCAACATTAAATAGACACTGAGGCAGGAATTGGGCGTGGATCAATGTGTGTCAACATGGGACCTGGTATTGGCCTCACGATGCATGCACTTGATCCCCGCGCCCGACCTGCTAACAGTATTTCTACTGAATGAATGCAGCACCTTGTAACTAACAAGGTGTCCTGCCCATATAGTGTTCTCAAGCTTTGTTAATGAAATTTACTATATCAAAGTATTCAAAATAACAGCTCCCTCTTAAATCCGTTTCTTTACGCTAGCAAACAAGAATACTATACCAGATCATAGCTATACGATTATCAGGAATATGCTCTAAAATGGGTGTACAATAAATATATTAAAAATATGTATACTGAGGGAAAATGAAGTGCAAATTTGTGGGGGAATCCAGAAAAGTCCAACAAAGCAGGGGGGAACTGGAAGAAAAAACGGAGGGGGTTTAAATTTATATAAACACTGCACAAAATAATGAAAATAATGTTATACTAATTAACACCTGAAGTTAAACCTGTTACAAAGTTCTGCAGTTAAATACTCAGTATGTAACAGTCAAAATACACCAAACTTCAACAAAGCTATATATGGGAGGTCAAAAGGTTATCGGTTTCCAAATCTGCAGACTTTACTGTTCTACAGGTAAAAAAGTAAAGAGTTCTGCTAACAACCACCCTGGCCAGAGCTGTTGCAGGGTTCTAAAGTAAATTTATCAGTATTCAATAATCAAAATACAAATACCAAATGTCCCATAGGACTGTAGATGGGAGGTCAAAAGGTCACTGGTTACCAAATTTATTTCTCTCATACCATACGTAACTTACTCATAAAATCGGTTGCCAATCAATGCAATCATTAAGCCCATACCTAGGATTCGTGGCATCAAATTTATCTATAAAATATGCTTCTTTGGTTAATATTTTTACTTTATAGTCTCCTCCTCTGGGCGACCTATTGTATCTGGGGTTAATTCAGTTTTAGAACCACTTTCTATTTTTATTGATCATCACATCAGGCCATATGTAGAACAAACTAGGTCATATATTAGAGATTCAACTGATATTATTGCTCAAATTGAACACTTACATGAATCAGATGTGGATATATCTGAATGTATACTGGTCACATGGGTCAAATTTAAGTGAACTTTTGACCTCCCATCTACAATCCTATGGGACATTTGGTATTTGTATTTTGCTTATTGAATGCTGATAAATTTACTTTTGAACCCTGCAACAGCTCTGGCTAGGGTGGTTGTTAGCAGAACCCTTTAGTTTTTTGCCTGTAGAACAGTAAAGTCTGCAGATTTGGAAACCAATAACCTTTTGACCTCCCATGTATAGCTTTGTTGGAGTCTGATGTATTTTGACTGTTACATACTGATTATTTAAATGCAGAACTTTGTAACAGGTTTAACTTCAGGTGTTAATTAGTATAACATTATTCCCATTGTTTTGTGCAGTGTTTATATAAATTTAACCCCCCCCCTCTTTTTTCTTCCAGTTCCCCCTCCTTCGTTGGACTTTTCTGGATTCCTCCATGAATTTGCACTTCATTTTCTCTCAGTATACATATTTTTAATATGGCTATTGTACACCCATTTTAGAGCATATTCCTGATAATCTTATAGCTATGATCTGGTATAGTATTCTTGTTTGCTAGTGTAAAGAAGTGGATTTAAGAGGGAGCTGTTATTTTGAATACTTTCAATCAATCAATCAATCAATCTTTATTTATAAAAAAGGCGCCTTTCCAAAATCAAGGCGCCTGTACAACAAAATAAAACAGATAAAGTAAAATTGCATACATTATATAAATTCCAATAAATATAAAACCACATAAAAAACACTTCAATTACCAAACACCAAGTCAAAAAGATAAGTTTTTAATGCAGTTTTAAAACTCTGGACAGTTAGGCAATCTTGTACCCGATGAGATAGAGAATTCCACAGGGATGGAGCAACAAAGCTAAATGCCCTTGCTCCCAATGTCTGCAAACGTACCCTGGTAACCTCTAGCAATCCCTCATCTGTGGATCGGAGAGGATGGGGGGACAGTACAGACAAAGGAGATCTTTCAGGTAGCTCGGTCCCTGGTCATGTAAGGTCTTATAGGTTAACAAAGCAACCTTAAAGGTGATTCGCCACTTAATTGGGAGCCAGTGCAGATCGCGGAGCACAGGCATTATATGACTGGCTCTTGAAGCACCAGTCAACAGCCTGGCAGCCGCGTTCTGCACCAGCTGCAAGCAGCAGATATCAACCCCCGACAGCGCTAGGTAAAGAGCATTGCAGTAGTCAAGGCGGGAGGTAACGAAGGTGTGAACTAACGTTGGAAGATCGTCGGGAGGAACCAGATATTTCACCTGGGCGATATTTCTCAGATGGTAAAAAGAGGTTTTAACAACTGCTGACACCTTTGATATAGTAAATTTCATTTACAAAGCTTGAGAACACTATATGGGCAGGGCACCTTGTTAGTTACAAGGTGCTGCATTCATTCAGTAGAAATACTGTTAGCAGGTCAGGCGCGGGGAGCGAGTGCATGTATCGAGAGACCAATACTAGGTCCCGTGGTGGCGTACATTGCTCCACGCCAGATTCCTGCCTCAGTGTCTATTTAATGCAGAGCAGAGTGGGCGTGTTTACCTCCATACAGAAAGAGAGAGAGAGAGAGCAGGAGGTCAGGCCACGCTCTGAAAGTGAGCTCTGTAAGTACAAAGACTTTAACATACAAATCTTGTTGAATGGAATACCTTTGATGTGGAGGAGCTGGTTCAGGTTCTGTGCCTGAGTGGTGAATTTTTGATTTACTTGAAGGAGTATATGATGTAATTGGATTAAATGTACGTACCAGTTTAGGTGAAGTTGCATTAGATTAACCCCACAAGTAATGTCTTATAAGTGATACACATTAGATATGAGAGGCCTTTTCTTCCCCCTGATTCATATGGTTTTAAGAGAAAGGAGAATGTAGATAGTGACATTTAATTAAGTGAACTTTGAATATTTTCACTGTATGTTGATATAGAGATATTTTTATAAGGAAGACACTACATGAATTTATGTTTCATTTATTAATGGTTTGAATGAGAAACAACCCCTTTTTCTGTGCATAAACCTGATTGATGTTATTTAATTGGCAGAATTTGTAAGCAGGACACCGCAGGTTTCACCAGGTGCTGCAATCATCATTTATGCAGTTCGGGCTCTGGGATCGTGCGCTAGCCTCGCGAGACTACATTTTGGTCCCACGACTATGCACAAGGCTCCCTGCCTGATTCCAGCTAGCCCAGCTATATAAATTCAGAGCTAAGGGGGCAAGTGCCCTCCAGGTAGAATGAGAAGGAGGTCACGCCGTACTCAGCCATATATACATATCTTTTGTAAGTACCAGCAGATTTGGGGGTCTTATTTTAAATGACAGTAAAAATAATGAGAGAGACATAATCATTCATTTTAAGTTGAAGCCTGCAGGATCTATACTAAGCTTCAGTGTTTTGTTTGATATTACAGAAAACTATTGAAATTTCAGAACCAGACAAAAGAGGTAAAAAAATGTTTTTTACCAATATTATATAAAAAAAAATTTTGAAGTGGGAATTTTTGTACAGGAGTAACAAGTATAATATTGTATCCCCTTTATTTGACAATTTATAGATGTTGAAGTGGGAGAAATTAAATGATGTTGAAGTTGGTAAAAAGAAATTAGTAAAAAGCAGGTATATAGTTAGATACAAATCTGTATATATTTTTTACTGTGGTGATTTAACTGTATGGGGAGATAAGCATTTAATCAATATATGTTGATCTTATTATAGAGCTACACATATGTGGAACTTTAGTATATTCTCCAGTGGTGTTTATGATCCGAATTATATGGGTGAGCATTCACTGGTTTGATAATCTTGCAAAAATATGCAATTTATATATTGTTTACAATTATCAGTGTGGTAAATAGGCATTTATTTTTGTAATTTTAGATACAGTGGAGCACTGATGAAGGATTTTTCTGAAACGTTTGCATGTATTTCAACACTATAGCTTGGAATGTGTGAAATAAAAATGGCATTTATTTAATTTATATTGGTGAGTGGGTCAATTTATAACCAGTTCTCAGATTTAAATTGTACTGAGACCCCCATAACTCATTTCATATAGACCACTGAATAGCCCTCACGTGATAATTTCTTTCAACCACTACAGACCTGTGCTGTATTTGAACCCATGACCTAGAGGTGAAAGGCTCTTTAACCTGCTACCAATCCACTGAGCCTTCTAGTTCCCCTAGACACATAATTGCTAACTAAAATGTGCATTGGCATCCATTAACTTTTACTAACTAGAGAAATAATTCCTGTCTAACACAGTCAACAGTACTTCTCATAAGGTATAATACCACACTTTCTCAACTCTGGCATCAGTAAAAGCTATTTTGGGCAGTGCTCTGAGTGAAGTATATATGTAATGGTGTACAATTTGCAGGGGGGGGTCAGTGTGGACATCAGATGTGTCTTGAGTGAGTCTGAACACCAGTCTTGTGTCTCTTTCGTAACATCTCGATAGGGCAACAGTTTCCTCCTCCAAGTTGGAAGTCTCAGCCTCCGTTTCCTCAGTCAAAGGCACCTCCATTTCACCATCCCTATCTGGGTGTTCCTCATATACTCCCCTGATGCTCTCATCTTCAGCATAAAATAGAGGTGGTTACCACTGATTGTGAAAAGCAGGCATCAGCAGGTTTCTCACCCTCGCAACAGTCACTTAATTCAAAGGTGGCTGAAAAAATGCTGTAGTCGGCAAACTCTGCCAAAAGACACTGAAAAAGCTGCTAAGCCATCCTTGGATCCCAGTAATGTGTATAGAGTATCTGATTGGGAGCCTTGATGCTGTTGATGGAAAAAACAACAAAAGAGCTTCAGACCAGCTATTTCCTTCAATGTCTGGCAAGAAAAAATAAGAAAAACATGTAACTACTCCTCCCTCTCCAAGGGACCAGGAGCAGACAGTTGTCACCAAAGCTTTTCCCTCTGCAGAGGACATTACCAAGATGAATCAGTTCTTTTTGGCCTTTAATGCTGTGGAGACCTTGGTCACTTCTGCTGCTCTTCCTTACCAGACTTGGGTCACACAGCCAGAACCTGTCCTGGAGGAGCTGGTTAAAGCGGGGGATAGGAACCAATTGAACCTTTGGTCACCCCAGATCAGGACTTAATTTTCCCTCCAAGAGTTAATGAGGATTTTTCCTCATATTCTTCCTTTGTGAGGCAGATATAGATGCCCTCAATATCTTATCTACTGAGACTGAGGAGGATATAGAGGAGGTTGAGTTTATGAAAATACTTAGCCTGATTTCCACAGGAAGACTGTTAGTACCCATCCATAAGTTCCTTAGAAATGCCACAGCCAGAATTCTGGTGGCCCCAAATTCTGCTCCAGGCATAGATAAAATGACATAAAAAAGTACCAGTTGGATTGGTATCCTCTGTTGCAGGTCAAGTACCTTTATGCCCACCCTGCCCATGAGGGAGTGGTACAAGTTGCAGCCTGTGAAAGGGCTAAGTTACCCCTATATGCACACCCCTCTGAAAAAGACTTCATCAAAACTGGACTATATGACAAGGAAAGTTTACACAACTACAATCTTACAGCTGAGGCATGCAGCCTCTATGGCATACACAGCCCAGAATCATAGCGTGCTATGGAATACAGTCATGGTCCTGAGTGAAAAGGTAGAATGTGAGAGTGTGAGGATTTGACAGCAACAGTCAGAGCAACACTTGAGGCTACTAAATATCAATTTCATATAGCAGTGGACACCAATAATACTGCTCCCAGAGTCCTGGCACAGTCTGTGGCCTTAAGGAGGTCTGCCTGGTTGTAGGCTGTCATCTTGACTCTGGATACTCAGGTTAAGGCAATGGACTTCTTTAAAGCACTTTTTGGTGACAAAACAGGACAATATATGAGAAAAGTGGATGAACAAAAATCTAGTTACAAAACTTTAACCCAGAAAGAAAAGGCTTTCACGTCTTACGGGCCTTATAGAAGAGGAGGTAGGGGTAGTGCCTATTACCAAAGTCTCTACTCATACTATGAGTACTCATTGTGAAGAGGCACTGCTAGAGGTAGAGGCAGGAGAGGTGCCAAACAAATGCAAGCTCCAGACCCAACTCACAGGAGAAACAGAACTCCTGACTGTTCTGCCCAGGTTGCCATAGAGTCATTGTCAGTAAGAAGGTGCCTGATCCACTACTTCAAGGAGTGGCAAAGCATTACCAGAGACAAATGGGCCCTGGAAGTAGTGGGCAAGGTTCTGTCTCTTCAGTCTATAAAACTTCTAAAACTGAAAACCAGAAGAAGCTTCCCAGCACACAGACCAGAAAAGAAAATGCCCCTGGAACTGGAAGTAAAAAGACTGCTAAAGCTCAGGGCTGTGGAAACTGTCACTGCCCCTCCATGGGGAAGAGGCTTCTTTTCCTGACATTTTCCAACCCAAAAGAAAAAATAGGGAATGGCAACCTATTCTGGATCTAAATTTTCTGAACTGGCACATCAGAAATGTAAGGTTCAAGATGGTGACATTAAGCACTGTGACCCCATCCCTGCAAAAGGGAGAATGGCTAGGGTCCTTTGACCTGTAGAATGCATATTTCCATATTCCAGTAAGACCTCTCACAGAACGTACCCAAGATTCAGGTTGGTAAATTGTCAGTACCAATTCACAGCCTGCCCTTTGGGTTGACCACAGCTCCCAGAGTGTTCACTAAGTGCCAAGCTGTGGTGGCAGCACACCTGTGAAGGAAAGGTGTGGTGGTTCTTTCTTACTTGGACAACTGGTTAGTCTTGGGAAAAACAAAGGAGGATGCAATTGGCTCTGTGACTGTAGTAAGAACCCTGGAAGGGTTGGGCTTCCTTCTAAACTTGCAATATTCACACTTGGAACACAGTCAAATATTGAAGTACATAGGCGCAGAATTAAACACACTGCAGGGGAGAGTTATCCTACCTCAGAGCAGGTTGGAAAGTTATATTTCGTGCACAGATGCATTCCTAGTTGGACTCAAAACCCTGCCAGGCAATTCCTACCATACATCTTCTATGACACACGGCGGCAGCAGCAAAAGCTGTAGTGCCATGAGTCCGCTTACAGATGAGGGATGTGCAGTTTCATTTCAGAAGATAGTAGTACCAGAAAGCAGACCTTCGTGATCATCTAATCCCAGCCTCAAAGAAACTATTCCAGGTCCTAGAGTGGTGGAAACACAGAGCCAACCGCAGTGAAGGTATTCTTTTCCAGCAGCTGTCTCCGACTCAGGTACTCGCTTCAAATGCCTCCCCTACTGGGATGGTGAGGGTAAGGCAAGGCAAAGCAAGGCAAGACACATTTTATTTGTTTGGCACCCTTTCCGCAATGCTCAGGGAACCTTATGTCAATGCACACAAACACAAATAAATGAACAATCAGTATGAAATGTACCATGACTAAAATCACATAATTATTTCAAACTAGTTCATTTCAAGTAAGCCCGTGTAAATACAAAGGTTTTTTAGCAGGGTCTTAAAAACCTCCATGGTTCAAGCTGAACATACAACCTGTGGAAGAGCATTCCAAAGCAAAAGGGCCAGAACCCCAAAGGTCTTGTTCCCTGATTGCTTCAGTCAGGAAAGGTGACCTGAAGCAGGCTGGTATCTGAGAAGCCGAGGAACAGGAAGGTGTGTAGGACAACAGAAGGTCTTTCAGGTAGCTTGGGCCCAGACCATCTCGGGCCTTGACAAGCATATCTTGACAGTGATATGCTGCCTAATTGGCAGCCAGTGGAGATTGTGGAACACCAGTATGATGTGGTTCCTCTGAGATGTTTCTGCTACCTGCAGAGCCACAGTATTATGGACCAACTGCAGATGGCGCACTATTGCTCTCTGCTCCTCCCTATTCATCCTCCCTCTACATCCACTTTGCCAATCCCACTGCACCTCCTTCATCTCCAAATACTGACTTGGGTCTCTAGCATCTTACCTAACAACACTCCTCTCACCCATTCCCTCTACCTCATACTCCCTCCACTCCAGGGATCCTCACATCTTCTCCCTCCCCCACCCCCACTCCTCTGCTGAGCAGTCTGCCTTCTCCTATTGCCTTACCTCCCTCTGGAACCAGCTCCCCTCCTCTCTCTGTCTCTCTCTCTCCCCCTCCCCCGAGTCCCTTAGATACCAGCTAAAGCTCTTCCCCTCCTGTTCCTGTCAACGACCTAGCTGACCTGCCACTGCTGTCCTTTTCAGCCCCACCCCCCATTGTCTCCCTGGAATCTATTCAGGTCACTACAACTGCTGCACCTATTTATATCTGCAGCACCCCTTTCCCCGTAATGTCTAGGGGTATTGCTGTTCTGGGGGAAGGGGGCTTACAGCACAGAAATCTCACCAGACTTTCTCAGTAAAATTCATGGAATAAATGCAGCCTACCTTGTGATGTCTTCTGATCCCCAGCACCCAAGGATTCTCTGGCAGGAACTGACACCTACACCCCAGGATTTACCAAAAAGAGGGACCCCAACTCTAGTTCTTCTCCATTTCTTAACCTCTTGAACCCTTACCGGCCCCAGAGATATGAGGATGCAGGATCCCAAATGAACCTCTGCAAGCAAACTCATAGAGACTTTTACAACTTTAGGATTAATATTTCATTAGATCCTTATTTACAAATAAAAACTGGGACTCCAAATTTCTTTCCCCACTCAATTTTATTCGCTTGAGCCCCAAATGATCAGCAGCACTCCAGGGTCCATTTGCTTAAAATAAAGCTCACGGCTCCATGGGGCTAAACTTTTTACAAGATCTCGATTTTGGAGAGAGACATTACTTTCAGACTGGGTCTTAGGCAGAGAAAGATTTATTACAGCTCAGGACACAGCGGCAGTTCTTTTACCCAGGACACAAAGAAGCCTAGATAACCTGGAATGTGAAGCTCCATAACCCCAAATCCTTCTGGCACTGGTAAGTACAGTACCTGCCTTAAAGCTTCACCTTATTCTCTTTAGGGCTCTCCACTTTTCCCGAATGAGGAACTCCCTCACTCTCTTCTTGGGGAAGTGAAAAGCTTCTCCCTAACCCATTCCCTGGCTCTCTTTCCCAGCCCAAGGGACACTGATGGTGCAGCCTGCTAATACCCTAGCTGCCACCATATCTCTCACCCTTCCTGAAAGCCTATAGTCCTTGTCCTGCCTGCACCACTCACATAGGCCCACTCTGAACCTTTGCAGCCTCTCAGACCACTAGCTGCTACTGAAAGGACTCCCATTAATGTGGGTAGTTCTGCCAGCCACACAGCTATGTCTCCCTCACAAATCCACCTGTGCTTGCTAAGAGCTAACTGGCACGAGGAGCCTAAAGGGCCTCCATACCTTGGAGGATCCACCCAGGAAATTCATCCGGTGTCCCAGGGCCTGCTCGTCCAAACAGACCTCATAGCTGATAAAGGCTTCCCTAGCCACTTAACTTATGCCTGGGCACCCTGCCATGGGAAAAGAGGAGGCTGCTGCCACCAGCCCCCATCCTCTGCAGAAGCGCTGCCACTACTACTGCAGCCCTGACAGCCCACTAACATGAGTCCCATAGCCATCCCCTGGGGCCTACCCTACTCTACCTGAGATTGCTCTCCACCCCAGTACCCCAGGGACCCAGAACCCAAAATGACAACATCTGTGGCTACCTACCATGACTCTCGAAAGCCCAGAACCCAGGAACCTGGTGTTTCACCGCTGAACTGGCCGACCTGCCTAACGGAATGGGGGGAAGAATCCCCCTCTTCACACTGCCCTGCTGCAGTGCCCTCTGGTCTGCTCTCCTCTCTCCCAAGACTCTCCCTCCTCTTCTCTGATCGCCACTATTTATACCCTAATTACCTGCTCCCCCCAAGTGTTGGCTGGCAAGAATTACTTCCCCCAGAGCACTAAAAACCTAAAACTTTAAGGAAAAATATGGGGAGGGGTCCCTAAGGTGAACATAAACCTCTCCCAAAGGAAAGGGGGCTTACATATCAACCTACTTTTGTCATTTTAATTGGGTATTGTTGCTGCTCATACAGCTAATTTCTGTTCACCGTTTGTTATTTGCACTTGCATCTTGTTAAATTGTTCACCGTTTGCACTTTATCTCTGCAATGGTTCTCTACTGTTGTTTTTGATTTATTATATCCCTTTTCCCTGGGTCACACCTGGAAGCATCCCTGGCTCAGCTTACCTTTCCTGGCTACCAATTTTCAAACAAATAAATAAAAGCCTCCAGATAACCCTAACTAAAGAGTGTTGCAGTAATCCAGTCTAGAGGTGACAAGGCATGGTATTGTCTTCAAGTCAGCTGGTACAAGATCCGGGCAATATTATACAGATGGTAAATATCACTTTGGACTACCAATGACACCTGCTGCTCAAGAGTCAGCCTGACATCCAAAATGACACCCAGATCCTTTGCCACATCCACTACTCTAGGAGTCTGACATTCACAGATGGCAAAAGACTGTCCTCATTTGTCACTGCTGACCCCTGCCAGCCTGGATCAACAATCATCACCTTTGTCTTTCCCCAATTGAGAAAACCAGATGGATGCCATGCAGTCATTGATATCTTGTAAACAAATCCCAAGCACCATAGTTGTGTTGGACCAGACAGGAGCACAAGACAAATAGAGCTTAGTATCATCTGAATAGCAGTGAAACTCAACCCCATGCTGTCTGATTATCTTACCCAATAGCATCATATACATGGCAAACAACATAGGTGCCAAGATTGAGCCTTGAGGAACCCCACAGGTGACCGCAATTTCTCCAGAAATGAAATTTCCTAGATCCACCTGCTGTGATCTCCCAGTAATGAAGGACTCAGACTAGTGTAAAATGGTGTCAGTGAGTCTCACATAGTTCCTCGGGTGATCAATCGGCACACACCCAAAAAATGATGGGGAGGAGGCTCAATAAATCAGTATAAGTGACTTTATTGTTTGCACTGATATTTATGTCTCATAATACAGCATATGTCCTAACATTTGCCCAGACTTTCGTTGGCTACTTCAGGAGTCCACTTTCTACAACTATTTTTTTTTGTTTGTTTTTTTGTTGACTCTGTTTATGCACCGCTGCCCTGGAACTCTCTTGAGCTGCCCCTTCTCACCAGCACTGCTCTACTGCCCACCTGGTCCCTTGCCTCCTCAGAGGGTAGCTGCCCTCCACCAACCTCCTGCCAGCAGATCCCCCAGCTCTGAGCCACCTGAGGTAGGGCCACCTCTACTCTGGTGCTCTATCTAGAATCTAATTTGCCAGCCAAGGTAGTGGAAGTCCAGAGGGGGGAGGAGGCAAGGCCCAGTATTGGGCGTGTGGCAGTACGGTCCTGAGGAGAACCGTTGCCTATGCAGGCGTGGGGATTTTCATTGTTGTTTCCCCAGGAGTGTGGTCATGCAATGATGGCTGCATGGCAGAGCTTTAGACATCTGCTGCACCCCTACGCTGCTCCATGCTAGCTGTGTCCCTGGTCTCCACCGGTGGTCCCCACTGTGCTGGAAACATCCTGGATCCCTCCCAAGGGAGAAGAGAGCAGTTTGCTGGATGCTCAGTCCTATCCCTCCCCTGCTGACCCCCGGCACCTGAGCTTGTTTCCAAACTCGGGTTGCCGGTGTGGAGCAAGGTGTGGCATCCAGCGCCGCAACCCTCAGCGCCCCTGGGCCGGCTCCCACTTTTTACAACTAAATATAAAACATGCACAACATTAACAAACCCATTCCAATATTGTAAGTAAAAGATCATCAATTATTTGAGTTATTCTGTGGTCTTATTACATTTACAGACCTGCTTAATTTTTTAATAGCTTCTTCTTTGGCTGTTTCTTACATATAATATACTCTATAGCAGAGATACAGCCATTTGTAAGTACATTAGTTGTGTAGCCTAGAGATTAGAGTAATGAGTTGTGAATGAGCTTGGCATATCCTGCAGACAGAGCTGGGTTTAATTCATACAACCTCCACTTGCATACTGTGTGACTCTGAGCAAGTGACTTAACCTCCCCAGTGCTCCCAGATCTCCCCTGAAAACAGGCACCTGTGCCGAGTGGGCCTTAGCTGGTTAACAAAGAATGAAAAAAAAATCACAAGCTACAGTTCATTACAAGCTCCTCTTGTGAGCATTATTTAACAACCAAACTTAATGAGAACTTCTCTCCATCAAATCTACACTGTGTTCATTTTTTATATGCAGATAGAGTCAAACTGCTCCTAAAAACCCATAGTCAAAAGGCAGTCTCTACCTAACTGCACACTGGTGGGTCCTCACATTGCATTCACTTTTCAAAGTTTATAGCGTAACATAGGCTTCTGTTAAGCATAAGGAACATCATTTTTAGTAAGCCATTTAAGCCATCTCAGTAAAGTTAGATGTGGCACAAAAACATTTAGTTTAAGAAAAAGTATTGCTTACGCTAGGTAATGTGGAACAAGAGAGGAGTCAAAGTTGCTTCCTTTTATGCTTGTGCTGGCCCCCAGTATCACTGACATACTATGCGATGACATCAGTAGTTGCGCACACACTCTACAGAGGTTGGCTGAGCATGGCTTAGGTTGCTAGGCATCCTGATGCTAGCTCCGAAATGGAGCTTCTGGTCCCAGCACTAAGCATGTCATGCACAAGCATGTACTGGAAATGGCAATACTTCTGCATTAAAAAAATGGTTTCTTCACTCAGCACACCATGGTTAACAGTGTCAATAAGACCAAGGTGGTAGAATAACCCTGGTCTCTCACCATAAGGATGTCATGGAGCACTCTGACTAGAGCAGTTTCAGTACTATGACAGGTCTAAATCTCTATTGGAGAAGCTTGTACATGTTAAATAGCTCCAGGTGGTCCACAGGCTGCACCACAACTACCTTCTCAATTACCGTAACCAAAAAAAAGGAAGGTTCAAGACAGATTGCTAGTTCAACAGAGTCGGAGTCCAAAGATAGTTTCTTTAGGAGTGGCTTCACCACTACTCTTTACTGAGCTGATGGAAAAACACCTTTCTGAAGGGAACACCTGACAATCTCAGTGTATACTGGCCCCAGAGATTCAAGGCTGCTAACAAACAGCCAAGTAGGTACAGGGTCTGGTGTACTGTAAGTAGAATGCAAGCCCAAGATCACCTGGACCACCACCTCTTCAACAACTGGAGGGAACTCTGCCCAGGAAGGCAGATGGCCACTGCACCTCTCTTACTGGACACTGCCGTTCCATGACAGACTGTTTGAGGCAATCCCACTCCAAATGAAGGACACATTGTCAAGGAAAAAAGAACTCTTTGCACTTCTCTGCTGAAAAAGCATGATTGGATTGTTGACAGGAAGGATTTATCATCTGTTCACAGTGTGAAAGAGCTGATCTGTTCGATTTTTACTTTCTACAATCATTCTTCACAGCAACTCGATATATTTCAGAGTGATTGCTCTCTGATATTTGCTGTGGTGAGTTCTAAGAGCTAATCTGGCCTCCTTAGAGAGAGACCTCTGCCAGTAATGCTCCAACTTCCATCGCTTAATCTTTAACTACCTCAGCTCCTCACAGTACCATGGAGACCTACAGTGGAAGTTCAGGGCATGGACTCATTAAGGTGCTAGTGCTCTGTGGCATTCTTGGTTCCGTTCACACAAGCCATAATCTTAGTCAAAACATTCAGCATTGTCTGGAGTTTGTAAGGCTCTAAATTGTGTTTTGAATGATACCAAATCATCTGTACAGGAGGGGTATTTAAATGAGGGGCTCCACAAAGGAACTACACAATCTGATGATCCAATCAAACAACTGGATCAGCCTTGACCGCACCTGGGAGACAAAACAGTAAATAGGGACTGTAGTACAAAGAAACACATGGAACACATAAACCTGGGGGTGTAGCCAGATAATAAAAATATGTACACCATGACTGCCTTTGTTGCGCTCATCTGAAACAGAAAACACATTTTGTATGTTGCACTGTTTGCTGCCCCACCCATGCACTAGTAAATCAGTTGCTCTACATTGTTCCCTTAAGACACCCCCATACCTTCCCCCGTGCCTGTACTGTATTGTTCCTGGAATGCAAAGACAACCTCAAAGGCCGACCCTTCTAGTTTTGACTCCCATGAATAGTATTACAGAATGGATTTGCTGGTCTTGTGCTGTAGCGCATGAGGCAATGTTGCAGTACAGACCCTTGATATTGCCCCCTAAAATAAAATTGTACAGCACGGAGTACATGGAGTACATCTTCCTACACCCATGCATAAACCTGTTAGAACTCACGGCCTTACCCCTCTTAGTGCAGTCCTTCTCTTTCATGTTGCAAGGTCAGACAGCCCAGCTCAGGGCAGACAATACAACAACATGTTACATAAACAAACACAGAGGTATCAGATCCACAAAGCTTTGAACGAAGGCAATGCGAATATGGAACCTGCCATATGCTCTAAATGCCAACATAACTGCAGTTCACCTGCCAGGCAAAAGCAATGTCTTGGCAGACTCCCTGAGCAGAATGAGCCAGGGTAAACTGCAAACTGAGACCTGAACCAGAAAGAGCTGAACACAGTGTTGAGAAGAGAGGATGTTCCAGAGGTAATTTTTTAGAGAAAATAACCAGCACTCCAGACTGAAATTCAAAAAAGATTTCTTTTTACTGATAAAAAGTTTTCCACACTGACAGTTGACAGAAACTCTCCAAGTGTGTATACACAGGCATAAAGCTAGTAAATTTTGCAACTTCAAGCTCCCACCCAAAAATCTCGACCTCTGTACTTCGGGGCTCCATCCCCTTCCTTAGGAGATGGTTCAGAGATAAACCTGATTACCTCCTGGGAGAATAGGAAACTACCCAAGTTTTTGTTGCAGACCAGCTTCCTAGGGGACTGTACCATAGGGAGCATCGTCTCTGTGCTGGGAATGCAAGTTTCATTGTCCCCCCCCCCCCATTTCCTGTGATACAGAGGGTTGTGCTGAAGCTGAGAATGGAGTCAGCAACAGTAATTCTGATAGTACCAGATTCTGCCAGACAGGCCTGGAAGTCCCTAGACAAAACAGACTGTAGCGCACACAGATTAGATTCAGGTTAAATATGTTTATTTAGTGAGGCAGCATAGCTATCTTGCTATAGATATGTTAAAGTGCAGCAGAGCAAAATATACAGTGGAAAAACCACCACCAGGTGGTACTCACAGCCTACTTTTTACTGCTGTCCCTGTCCTTCAGGACCCCCATTTCACTGCCTCTGAGATGCAATCTCTTGACCTGGTTGCAAGGCAGGGTGACATGTCCAGATCTCATACCATTGCACCTGAAGGACTTGGTTCTTGAAGAGCTAGTGTATAGTACTCTTTAGAAAATGGGCACCAGAAAAGCTCTTTTCTGATTGGCTAAAACACTCTTAGACCTGGGCTGTTATTTTTCAACAACACCCTCAGAATAACAAGTGCCACTTTCGGGTGCCCATTACTTAAGGAATCCTGGGGCCACCCGAATGGCAAAACTAGCCAGCCACAGCATTTTCCCCGTTCATGAAATAACCACAACTCCTGCATGACTCGAAGTTGGTGTTTCGGGAGCCTATGCAAATATGAGAGTGCTGTATAGTGGTTTGTATACTGAGTCCTACAAACATATTTTTAACAAAACCAATGGCTAACTTTGCCAAAATTTACATTTTATAAAGTGAAATTGGGACTCCGAGCATTTGCGCGTGCCGCACATGCACAGAGTCCATCCTGGTTTCACTTTGTAAAATTAACATTTTGGAGAAGGCAGCCCTCAGCTATGTTAAATAATATATTCCTAGGAATCAGTATAAAAAACACTACACACCACTCATACTTTTATAGCCTCCCAAAACGCCGATCTCGAGTTCTCTTCATTTCATGCTACTGCAATGTCAGCGACCACACGGCACCAAGCAGACCACATTATTTCAGTCCGGATGATCGATTCATAAATGGCTCCCAATAAAATGTCATCTTAATGGGAAAAAAACATTGACTTCTCGGACTTTATTCAACAGAAACAGAAATTAGATGGCCTTATTCAGAACCACAGAACATGCTCCTTTAAAAAAAACAGCTTAAAATAAAACAGCAGTACCCTCCACAGGTAATTATACTAATACAGGAACTACTTTACTACAACTGTTACTTTTAATACTTTTTTCTTAAATATATATTTTTTATTTTTGTGTATATTTTTAAAAAGTCACCTATAGCCCATTTTCTAAGTGTAATAATACCCTTCAGGGTGGGCGTTATGGGATATAACGGACCTTCCCGGGGCTTTAAGGCCCTCCGCCTGTGGCATCGGGCCTCATTACACCCCTGGGCAGTCCATTATATCCCAATAATGCCCACCCTGTCGGGTATTATTATTTACGTAATGAACCTCACAGACAAGGTATGAGAAGTTCTAGAGGTATCCATAAAACCAGCCTTTATGAAAACTTATTTCTCAGAGTGAAAAGAAAAGATTCTCTGGGGGGACCTCGAACTTAAGGGCTTTAGAGAGCTGTACTTATTGAGTGCTTCCTATCTGGGTGGCCTTTAAAGTGATTTTGTCAGGTTTGCCATAGGAAATGGGAATAGTAAACTGTAGGAGTTGTGAATCAATCTCCTACCATTCAAACTGCCAAAAAGTACTGTTTTCCATGGAAAAAAAAATGCTTTTATTTCTGTGCTCTGCTTCATTTGCATAACCCTGACCTTTTTTCCTCAGTGCTGCAACCCCCAACCATGACATCATGCAAGGGAAATGTGTGGAAACAGAGACCTCTGTTGGTCAGTCTTGGTATTGCAGACATCCTTTTTCTTTCACGATTTTGAACTCATAGCAGAAACTGGGCACCAAAGAAAAAGAAAAGTAGTCTCACCCACAATTATACTCCTGAACTAGGAAAAGGGGAAATTGTTTAGCCAGAAAAGGCACACTAAGCCAGGGCTTGTTTCCAGGTGCAACCTGGGAGCACAAGAAAGTTAAGTGACTTGCTCAGGGTCACACAGTATGCAAGTGGGGGCTGTAGGACTCAAACCCATATCTCCAGTTCAGTGCCCTAAACCACAGCGCTATACTGCCTCCTTATTCAGGCCCTATAACATAAACATAGAAAAGTATCATAACCCTCCCACATTCTGACAGAAGCTGCCACTTTAGGCCTGTCGCTTCACCAGCAGGCAGAAAAAGTCAAACAACATCTACACAGACTGGCAAATTATCTTTTTGGCCTATCTGCATCACAAAAACAGTTTTCCAGAAAACTTTCTACAGACTGTACTGCTGGAAACACTACTGATATAGGAGACTGCACTTTGATAAGAGAGACAGAAAAATCAGCTGTGTACTGCACCCACAATGCCTTGCTACATCTATATAATAGATACATAGATGTTAATAGCAGATAAGGGCCTATGGCCCACTTAGTCTGCCCATGTGTGCACGTACTTAGCTTTTTCAAGCTTCTCTAGAACTAGGTTGTACTGTATGTCTACATATTAGGTGCTATTCTACAGTCCCCACTACCAAAATAAAAGACAGTACCTCTGAGTAACGAACATTTAAGTCAACGTTATAATTTACCCAGAATTCCTTGTTGCTGTATGTAAAACATTGACAGTTTCTTTGCATGACATCATTCTGGGGTGTGTCCACACACAGAAACTGGAAGGTGGGCAGAAACAAAAACATACAAAAAATGACTATGACAATTTTTTTTTACAAAACAAATTGCAGATTCAATATCTGAAGCATAGGTGGCAATGGCATACTATGTGAAACGAGCATTTGCGGAATGTGACTAAATCACTTTAACCTGAGAATTTAGCTGGTTGTATTTAATTGTACTCTGTCACTGTTCCTGACCAGAGTAGCCCCTAACTTGAGAGTTACTGCTAGGTTTGTTTAATTCTGTACTCTGTGGCTGCTCTCTACCTGGGTGGCCACAGAAGTGAACCTCTATTCCTGCAGTTTCACTGAAGTATGTGCGGCAAAATGTTCATTCAGTTCCTTTTAGTGTGCTGTGGTATAATCTCTGCTATCTGAAGACTAAAATTATGGAACTGGAGTAGGAAGAAGACTCTGGCACTGCAGGACAGAGTCATGGGCTTATGGAATTCGATACACATCCCTGTTTTACAGGAATAAAACCATTCAAAAGAAATCCATTCACAAACTGGCGAAGAAATCACATCTTGGACCCTGACTGTTGTTAGAACACAGAGCTGAACTCTTACTGATTATAAATTAAATTTGTGGTTGTAAGCCTGCTTTGTAGTAGTGAGAGTACTGGTGGGAATTAGGAGATATTGATAAAAGGGTTAATTTATTAGGGTTTAATTTTATTATATGAGCTTAAAGAAATTTGGGAGGAGGGAGGGGTAACTGGGGAGGTTATTGTATTAATATTGTAAATTCTAAACTACCTGAGTCATGTGCTGGGGAAGTAGGAGTACGGTCAGGCAGTACTCCCCCTTGAGACTAAGGGGTCTCTGTCCATTCGATTATCCATTGCTTTCATCTGATGTTTATTTCAGATGTCGTGCCCTTGGTATTTTAATGGGATGAGGGAGCAGAAGGAATAGGCGATCCTGGAACTCTTGAGGGGGATGGGAAAGGAGCAGACGGATTGAGATACTGAGGACCAGGAGCTGCCCTGGGGTGAAATGGACACAGGAACAAGGTTCTCCTTGTCTTATGCCCATACCCAAGGGTTCTGATTTTATCAGGCAGGAAGTGGGGCCACCCCTGGACTCCAGTCCCTTTCAGGCGGTGTTGAGCAATGCCAGGTTAATGAATAATAAAGCAGCAATTATTGCAGATCTTGTGGCATCTTCAGATCTGGCTTATATCACCAAGACCTGGCTGGATTGTAATGCTGGCCCCATTTTGGAGTCTGCGGTTCCGGTCGGGTTTTCGGTGATTCACCACCCGAGAGTGTATCGTCAGGGCGGAGGGGGGGGGCTGTCTGTTTTAGACAGAAACTGGGTATCAAGGAGGTACCAGTTGAGGTTACCCATGCCTTTGAATACATAATGGGAGCAGGTGTAGGCTACAGGATTCTTCTCATTTACTGTCTACCAGGTGATGGGAGGGATTTCCTGAAAGAGGTTGCGGACTTCTTTGCTGACAAGGTGTAGGAGTCTCCCAGAAGGTTGATCTTGGGGGATTTCAACGCCTGGGTCGAAGATGAACTCTCGCCGTTTGGACAGAACCTCCTCCAATTGATGGATTCCTTGGGCCTAACACAGGTTGTTACCACTGCTATCCATGAGAAAGGACATTCATTGGACTTGGTATTTCACCTGGGGATGGAGACCTACGATGTGGAGGTGGAGCCTGTCTGTTGGTCTGACCATCACCTCCTGAGATTCAGTTTCTCAGCCCCCTGAAATAGGCTCGCCCCAAGGGAGTTAGTACAGTTCCACCATTTAAGAGGAGTTACCTCAGAAGGCCTAATGATGGTGCTGGATCTCTCAGGATTTCCAGGGGATAGCACTGATCCGGGGCCTCTTGTGTCAGCCTATAATAAGGCTGTTACTGAGGCACTGGATATCATTGCTCCTTCTCGTGTTCGCCCTCTTACCTCTCCTCCGGGTGCCCCATGGTTTAATGGGGAAATCCGTGAATTAAAGAGGCGGGGCGAAAGTTGGAAAGACACTGGTGGAAAACTCACCTGGAGGTGGACAGACTTAGATTGATGGACCATTACAATGTCTATCAATCAGCCATTTCCCATAAGAAGGCAGAGTTCCTGTCCAGGGAAATTGCTACAGCAAGGAACAGACCAACCCAGCTCTTCCAGACGGTGGACAGACTGTGCAATCCAGCCTGTCTTCATTCTGGTCGAGCATTGTCACAAAAACAGTGTGAGGAATTTGTGCAGTTATTTTCTGATAAGGTGTCCACCATCGGGAATGAGATCAGCCAGTGCCTTCCCATTGGTCCTTGCATTGGTCAACGAGATGGTACTAATGCCCAGCCAATTTGGTCCACCTTTAGTGAACCAGTAGTCATGGATATAGCGAGGATCATCCATACTCTTCGGCCAACATTCTGTAGTTTGGACCCGGGCCCTACACGCCTACTAGTGGGGTGTGTAGAGATCATTGGCCCCGGTCCTTGCTGGGATAGTGGAAGTTTCATTAGCGAGAGGGATCTTTCCAGATCCCTTAAAGGAGGCAGTAGTTCACCCCCTGTTAAAAAAAAAACTCCCTTGATCCCAACTGCCCAGATAACTACAGACCAATGTCGAACCTACCCTTTGTTGGGAAGGTTATTAAGAAGGTGATCGTACTGCAGCTGGAGGATCATTTGACTAACCACAATATCCACGACCATCTCCAGTCTGGCTTCAGAAAAAGGCACAGTACTGAAATGGCCCTGGTGAGGGTACTTAATGACCTTCTGATGGCGAGAGATTGGAGATCCCGTTCTATCTTGGTTCTCCTTGATCTCTCAGCAGCATTTGACACTGTGGACAATGATGTACTGCTTGAGCGCCTGTGGTTTTTCTGTGGACTAAGAGAGGCTGTCCACAGTTGGTTTAAGTCCTTCCTCGAGGGTAGGTCTCAGACAGTGGTGTCGGGAATTTATTCCTCGGCCCCTCATGGACTGCCCTGCAGGGTTCCACAGGGCTTGGTGCTGTCCCCATTGTTATTCACAGTGTATTTGCTTCCATTAGGAGACATTATAAGGTGGTACAGTTTGAGTTTTCATTGCTATGCTGATGATTCTCAACTATACATGTCCTTTGTACCTGAACAGGAATTAGATTCCATTACAGTGTTTAATAACTGCCTTCTGGAGATTCAGAACTGGACGAGTGCCAGTTGGCTTCAGCTGAACTTGGAAAAAAATGAGGTATTGGTTGTGGACCCTGGTCATAGGATGATGGGGTATGGGCCGGAAAATTGTCAGGATTAAATCTTGGTGGGATCCCGCGTATTGCTTCTAGCCAGGTGCGAAATCTGGGTGTTGTTTTTGATGAAGACCTGACCCTGAGGGCGCAGGTTTTGGCTGTAGCCAAATCTTCCTACTACCATCTTAGGAACATAGCCCTGGTGAAGCATCTGGTTCCACCTGAAGATCTTCTGACCTTGGTCCAAACCTTTGTCACCAGTCGTCTTGATTATTGCAACACCATCTACCAAGGGCTACCAGAGGTAGACATCTGCCACTTGCAAGTAGTGCAGAATGAGATGGCCAGGTTGCTGACTGGAGCTTCTAGATCCAGTCATATTACACCTGTGCTGCGTGATCTGCACTGGTTGCTGGTACAGTGGCGGATTACCTTCAAAGTCACGTTGCTGACCTATAAGGCCCTACACAAGCAGGGTCCCAACTACCTGAAAGTACTCCTGTGCCCTTACTGTCCCTCCCACTCACTCTGATCCTCTGGTGAGGGATTGCTAGAGATTCCCAGGGTATCCCTTAAAACATCAGGAGGAAGATCTTTTGCCTTTATGGCTCCTACCATGTGGAATTCTCTACCTTGCCAAATACGAGAAAGCCAGACCATAGAAGGTTTTACAAATCTTCTAATGACATATCTATTTAACCATGCCTTCTCCGGAATGTACTGAATTTTGAATTTATATGGATGTGTTTTAATATGTTTTTATATGTGTTTTATGATATCTGGTGAGTTTTTAATGTTATAATGTAAAGGCACCCTGAGCATTGGAAGGGCGCTTTATATAAATAAAAGATTGATTGATTGATTGAAACCATTGGCAACAGTAGTTAGGTTGGTTACAAAGTTGTGAACCAGTTCCATCAGCATCCAGACTGCTGATAGAACTGGTTCACAACTTTGTGGGCAAACCTAACATTTGACTTCCCTGCTATTGGGCACCAGTTCATCTCTAAATTATTATGAATAAATGTGTGAGCAAAACAGCCCCTTCATTTGTTTCATATCGATTGGCAACAATACTCAGGATCAATGAGATTGGAAGGGGTGATGGCTCACCTTCTGGCCAAATCCTAGCAGGTTAAAGGGAGCATGGCACTACCTATGCCAATATTAATTGTTAGCGGGGACATCAAATTTAATCCTGGCCCTCAAAACCAAATACTAAAAATAACCTATGAAAATGCTGCATGTTTGGTAGCAAAGATGGACCAGTTTAAAACATGGGCAGAGCAAGGCAGCTACACTACAACAGGCCTATTTGAAACGTGGCTCTGTAAGAAAATCCCAGAATGTAAAGTGCAATTAAACGGATATACCAAATATAGCTATGACAGGCCCAAAAGGGGAGGGGTGTCATGATATATGTTAAAAGTGACTTGGGCTATGCTGAGCTACCCTACTCTGGCTCAGTGGAAGGAGCTAAATGTGTCCTAATCACTCTGTCACAGAAAAAAACTTGAATAGGGGCAATATACGCCTTACCCAAGATCAGCATGTACCTCTTTGATAAACTGGCCCATAAATTAATGGATCTCACAGACAGCAGGGACCTTACTCTGGTGGGAGCTTTTAATATGGCATGGGGTGGCCCCAGAGGGGATAGACTTGAACTAAGCCTCTACACCTGGGGGCTAAACCAGGTGGTCAGTATCCCCACCTGGAGCACAACACAAAATGCAGATAATATCCGGGATCTATTCTTTGTATCCCATGACACAGCTATTGTAGACTATAAAGTCCTGCCCCCTAACTTAGAAGACCAATGCCTGACAGCATGCAGCATGAGATGGGAAACTAAAAAAGGCACTGAACCTAAGTATTTGACCACTGGATGCTTCAAGAACTATAATCCAGCAAATTTTGCAGCATATAACAAAAGAGAGATGGGACAGGCTAGAACTGATACCCGATACTAATTTAGCCATAGAGGCAGGGCCAGCCTTAAGGATAGACAAAGTAGGTGGCCACCTAGGGTGTTCATCAAAAGAGGCTGCTGATAAAACATTGCCATTTAAAAAAAAATGTTAATGTATGTCAAGTGTGCAACTGAAAACACCCAGCAGCCAGTAGGAAGCAGCACATCATTCAAAAATACGTGGGATAAACAAAAGGGTGCCCTGACTACAAAGGGCAACTAGAGTGTCAAAACAGGTCTAAAACAAATGGGCAGACTAGATGGACCTAGCAGTCTCCTTCTGCCGTCAACTTCTATGTTTCTATCATGTGGCATGGTGTCTTGCTATGCACCCTCCCCTGCTTCTAATGGATTTTGGCACATGGCAGCAAGAAAACACACCATGCAGACTGATGCAAAATGAGTGTAGGCAGCTCTGCCACCAGAGGGAAGCTGTAGCAGGTGGCGGCCATCACACTCGCATTGTGTAATGGGACTTTTCAGTCAGGTCGGGACATGAGCAATGCTGCCCTAAAGGGTGCCCAAAACCAAACCACGGTGCCCACAGAGCTCAGTGCTTACCCATGTCCTACATGGCAAACAGACTCTGGACTGCAGTGGGCAGGAACAGTGTAGCAACAGCTAGGCCATGTCAAAGGGCACAGCAGAAGAACAACAAGGCAGGCCAGGCCAACACTGAGTCTGGCATCAGGAGAACAGCAAGGAGAGAGAGAGTCAGCCAGTCAGCTGGGCCTGGCTGGAGTGGAGAACCTCTGGTGTCCTGTGTCCACACAGTACAGAAGACAAGAAGCCAGTACCCTCAGCTGAGCCTTGAGCCTTGGAGGAGGACCCTAGAGGAGGGGAGCAGGAGGATCATGACGGTCATCTTCATTGGGTGTAGGACATACAGAAGTCATATATTTCAAGCTTACAAAGCTGAATGAGTGTTCAGTTGTTAGGACACCTATTACTGTATACAGTTTGTTGTGAAGCAGAAGACAAAAAAAAATGTAAAACATTGTTTTCATTTTGAAGGATTTAGATAATGGGCCACAAGATAAACATGTTCCAAATTTGATGGTGTAGGGAATGTGGGACTTCCAAAGCCAGAAGAACTTGCTATTATCACCAGGGGTGTTGGCCTAGCTGCTTGGACTCAGGCTGGGGTCAGGAGTGATTGAACATTCACAAAAAGACAAGAGACAGAGACACAAGCATGGCTGGCTGGAGGAAGGATGCTACTAGGGGCTGTGGCTGCTTCTGCCTGCATGGCTTGGCCTGGGACTTAGTATCATGGCGAAACTGCATTAACAGTTCAAATATAATTACTTTGGTTTGCTTTGGTTTTGTAAGACAAAAGTAGGCAATATGCCCATCGTGATTATCTCCCACTAAAAAGTAGGTGAATTATATCCTATTAAGTTGTTTTCAAATAGTTACCAGACCTCGCTTGAAACTGCCAAAGGTAGTTAAGTTGACTAACTCCTGTGGGAGTTTATTCCAAGCTCTTCCCACCCTTAACATGAAAAAGCAATCCCTATTATTTGTGTTTGATTTGGGTATTACAAGCTGTTTATCATGAGATCTTGAATTTGCTGTTCTCTTGGCATACTCACATCCACATTGTAACAATAATTAAGGGTTTTGTAGAATATTAAATAGTAACAATAGATCTCCCCTTTTCCTCCTATCCTGCAAACTGAATAATCCAGTTGCTGTCAATCTATCTGCATATGTCATATCCTTCAGATGTGGGATTACTTTTGTTACTCTTCTCTGAACCCTCTCCACCATATCAATATCACATTTTAAATAGAGGTTCCAAAAAGGGGACCCAGAATGCAAATGAAGATGCATGTATGCTCGATAAATGGGTAACATACACTATTCATTTCTGGAAGCAAAGGAACATTTAATGGTTTTGACTAACCAGTTTGTGGTTTGTGTGGTTTTCCTGCAGTGGTCTGATACTGTCAGTCTATTATTTATTATAATTCCAAGGCCACACTCCCTTTCTACTGCCTTAATTGGTTTATTTCCAAGTTTATATGACTAACATGGATTACTTCTGCCAATGTGGAGTACTGTGCATTTATCATAATTAAAATCCAACTTATTATTTATTACCCATTGCTCTATATTTTTCAGACCCTTCATCATTATGTGATATTTGGTGATGGAATCTACTTCACTACATAGTTTAGTATCATCTGCAAGTATTGGAGACATTTTTGTAACTCCATCCTTCATGTCACTTACAAGCAAACCAAACAGTGTCAGGCCCAAAACTGAACCCTGAGGGAACCCGCTACTGACTGGTCCTTCCTTCTTTTTTTTTGAACTTACAGTTTTTGTTAAGAGCAATCATATACCATTAATACATCATCACAGAGCATAGGATGCAACAGATACAGCTGTTATCATAAGTAACATTTACCATAACTGTAGATCTCGAGAGGAAATATTAGTGTAAAAAAGAAAACATATAAGGTCCTAATTACTCTAACTTATATTGTGTTTTGTAGGTATCACTCCTGGAGCAGTTCCTTGGAGTTTAAAGAGTAGACCTTCAAAAATCTCTGTTTCAGAGTCCATCCTTCAGGAAAAATAAGTTGTCTACTGTGAAATGAATGTCTGTCCTCTGCTCATCATTCAGAACTATCATATTCTCATTATGCGCTACACTGTTTTCACGAAAAAAAAAAAAAATTCAAAACAATTTTATGAACTATTTAAAAATAAAAAAGAACTTTTTCATTTTTAGAAAAAACTGCCTCATCTGTTCATTATGGGGTGTGGAAAACTATCAGGATTACATACCAAAATCTCATATTGTGATACCACATTTAGGGAGCTCGGTCCTCCCCTGGGCTTGGGGCCAATAACAAATACTCAGGCACAACTAGGCTGTAGAATCAGTTACGGTTAAGGTACTAAAAGCTGATCTAGTATGGCTTTACCCTCTTTTTCCTCTGCATAGTGGAAATAAGGTAGTCATCTAGAGTTGAATTTATCTACCTGAATTTTTCTGTTATTGCTTCTATGGTTTTAATGTTACAAATGCTGATTTCCCATTGGATTTCGTTGGGTTGTTTTGTAGATATCCAATTTTGAGTGATGGTTTTTAAGGCAGCTGAGACCAGAATGTAGAATAAATATCTCTCTGCCACTGATGTAAGGTCCTCCGGAGGGAGACCCAAAACCAAATTAGCAAAAGAAAGATCCTGACGAATCTGTAGAATGTGCCTTATAGTGTCACCCACTGTCTGCAAAAGGGAAGTATCTTTCTGCAACTCCAGAATACATGATAGTGAGTGTCAGTTTCACTGCAGTCTCTCCAACAAAGGTCTGACCTGTTTGTGCCAAAGTGTCTGGACATAACAGGAGTAGTGAAAAATGCACTACAGATTTTCTACCTAAATTCCCTCCAGGCGGCTGAAGCCATGGGAGAATGGACATCTTTCCAAATTCTATCCCATTGATTTTCTATCAAAGAGACCCCTGATTCCTGCTCCCGCCTCTCCTGGATCGGTTGAACAGCTAGGGCACCCACTTCCTCTTGCAATGAACTATAAATTTGTGAGACTAATTTCCTGTTGTCCAGCATTTGTGCCCTGGAATAAATTAAGGCTATCCCAAGCAGTAGGTTGCTGAAAAGGCTCTCACCCCAGCCCTGAATTTATATAGTGCCTGCACTGTAAATATTTAAAGAAATCTTGTTTAGGAATCCCCAAGTCCCGCTGCAATGACTGAAAGTCAATTATTATGTTCCCCTGCATCAGCTGGACTACAGTCTTTAGACCAAGTCTCTTCCATCTATCAAGACTTGGATCAAGGTGTGCTGCAGGGAAGTTTGTCAAGTATTTCAGTGGGATATACTGCCAGACAGGTCCCGAGAGCTCCCACATATGTCTCACTCTGAGCCAAATTGTCAAGGTGTGTCTAGTCCATATATTCTTGATTTCCTTAAGATTACTCGGAAGTTCAGCCCAAGGAAGATATTTAAGAGGTATTGTGGGGTGAGTTCCCACCTCCAAAGTACTCTAGCCTGATCCCTGTACTGGAGCCACCATCCTTATTACTGGGAGTATTTGTGTTGCCATATAATAATGTTGCAAATTTGGAAGGCCCCAGCCCCCCTCCCTCTTATTTCTGAGAAGTATTAGTCATTTTAGTCTGGGCTTCTGCCCTGCCCATATAAAATTGGTGAGTTTTTTTGAGAATTCTCCAGTCCCTGGGTGGAATTAAAACTGGGGGAGCTGAAAAAAGAAATGGAAGTCTAGGTAGTACATTTTATTTGACTGAGTGTATGCGGTTGGAAAAGGTCAGCGGGAGATAGCGCCATCTGTTCAGGTTGGAATATATTTGTGTAAGTAAGGGGCTGTAGTTATATTGGTATAATTGTGATACATTTTTCAGAATCCAAATACCCAGGTACTTTACAATATCCCTGACCAGTTGAAAGGGTAATTTATCTATCTGATCTGGTGAAAGTGAACCACTTAATAAGAGTGTTTCTGTCTTTTCCTTATTGAGTTTAAAATCTGAAATGTGTTTGTAATTATTTAAGAGTTTAAGAAAATGGGGAAGAGAGGATTTGGGATCTGTCTTGTAGACCAGGGTATCATCTGCATATAAGGATATTTTGCAGATATGTTTCCCTACTTGAATCCCCTGACTCTCCTGGCTCACTCTGATAGCCACAGCAAAGGGCTCCAGACTGAATGCAAAAAAGTAAGAGGGACAATGGGCATCCCTGCCTTGTACCTTTTCTTGTAGGGAATGGCCCAGACATAAAGCCATTTACTCTGACCTTAACATATGGATTGGTGTAACATAAGGACACCCAGCTCAGGAATCGGTCACCTACTGTATACCATAGTGGGACATTACTGTTTTTAAATACTCCCAGTTTAGGCTATCAAACGCCTTTTCGGCACCTAAAAAGATTGCTAGCTGGGGAATATACGACTGCGTTCTATGGGCTTGGACATTGAGAAGCTTTCGGATATTTTCAGTTAATTGCCTGTGGGGAATGAAACCAGTTTGGTCATCATGGATCAGCTCTTATGTGTCTTTGCAATCTAAGGGACAATATTTTCATTAAAATTTTCAGGTCCTGATTTAATAAGGAAACTGGGTGATATGCTTCGCATAAATTAGTGGGTTTGCCTGGATTAGGAATAACGGTTATTAACGCTTCATCCCAAGAACTGGGAACTCTCTTTTCAGTTAAGCAGTTGTTAAATACCTCTGCTAATAAAGCAGAGGCTGGTTGGCCTAGTTTTTTTTTTTTTATAAAACTCCCAGCTATAGCCATCGGGGCCTGGGCATTTTCCTATAGGAAGCGATTTTCTTGCCATAGTTACCTCTTGTTCAGATATAGGGGCATTTAGCTCTTTCTGTGCCACTGCTGATAGTTTGGGCAACTTAAGTTTGTTAAGAAATTGCTTAGTGTGGGAGGACACCTGTTCTTTGTCTTTCTCCTCCTTTTATAAATCCCAGTAGAATTCCATAAATTGCTACACGATATCTGTTGGCTTTGTCCATGGATTGTTCGGCTCCCATTTATTTAATATTTGTGGGACCATTTTAGAGGCTTGTGCTTTTTGGAGCCTATAAGCTAATAGTCTAGAGGCCCAATCCCCAGTGTCTTGGTATTTTTGCTGAATAAGTTGTACAGACCCCTCAGCTTTATCAATTTCCAATTTATTGAGTTCCTCTCTAACGGAATTTAGTTTTTTTAAGATACTCTTAGATGTGGGAGTAGTTTTATGAAGGGTCTCTAGTTTAGCTAACTCTGATAGCAATTTGTTATATGTGATGAGTTTTAATTTCTTTTTCGCGGACACGTAAATCATAATATCCCCCTTAATACTGCTTTAATTGCATCTCAAGTAGATAGCATAGAGCTTTTTTGGGCCACATTTATGTTATGTATTTCTTGCATTTTTTCTTTCAATTTGGTCACAAAGGTTTTATCATTCAGAAGCAAAATGTTCAGTCTCCAAAGAGTCTGACATTCCGATGGGCCCAAATACAGTGCTATAGACACAGGGACATGATCTGAGAGGGTGAAATTATGTATACATGATTTGGAAATTCGGTGTGGAAATTGCTGTTATGTAAAAAATACATCAATTCTAGAATAGCTACTCTGTGAGGGGGACTAGAAAGAATAATACCTCTCCCCAGAATGCATCCTTCTCTAAATATCCTGCATACCCAGGTCTTCTGATAAGATAGTTAAGATCTTTGTGGCATTTTTGTTCATAGTAGTAGCTCCAGAAAATCTATCCAGACTAAGATTGAACACCAAGTTAAAATCTCCTCCTAAGATCATCTGTCCAGGTTTCAAGAGGGCAAGCCTGTGGAACACCTTGGATAGGAATTTATCAGTGTCAATATTTGGAGTGTAGATGTTAATGAAATTAACCTTTTCCCCTCTAAGTTCTCCTGTGATTCTTAAATAATGACCCTCCATACCCTCCTCCTGTGATTTGATTTGTAAGGGTAAACCCTTTTTTTTTAACCAGTATAGCCACCCCAGCGCATCTGGAATTCGGGGAAGGTGAGGCCTCCACATGTGCAACCCAGCTCCTATGGAACTTCGGATGTTCTGATGTGTTAAGGTGTGTCTCCTGTAAAAAAAAATAAAGGTCACCTCCTAATCGTTTTAATTCCCCCAGCAGACGAGTTCTTTTGACAGGGGAGTGTATGCCCTTGATGTTGTAAGAAATTATGTGGATTAATTCCATTCTGTTACCTCTGTTATATGGCTTTTAATTGTTCCATCCAGTAACGCCATGGGAGCGGTCCCAAGCTCCCCCACAAAATAAACTAACAATGACAAGCCATAAATGTATTAAACCAAATAGAACAAGAACAAACATGAACATTTGCAAACAGTTTACAACAGCAAAGCAGTGCAATAGTAAAACTAGGAGAAGATGTTACTATCTCCTTTAAGTTCCCAAGGTAATCCCCTTCCATCTATTAAGACTAGGGGTACTACATATTTATTCTCTATCACCTAGAAAAAAAAATAGTGATAGAGAAGAGGTCTGGTCAGCCAACCCAGTTCAAGAGAAGGCAAGACTGGTCAGATGCCTAACCACTTATGTGGAAATCATCACCAGCACATGCACCTAGATGTTTATATGTGTTTTGAAAGGGAACAATAAAATGAGACCGTGTTCCCCCGGACCTCTGAATCAAGGGGTTTGAGACCCCAGAGAGAAGTGAAGGGGTGGGAGAAGAAACCCACCTTAGAAAAATGGTAGCCTCTCTCTAAGGGTCAAAAACTGTGTGGGCTACTTAATTGCTAATATCCACTTCAAAAGGTAGTAACCCGAGCATTCAGCTCCCCACTTCCCCGTACCACCATGCCCCCCCCCCACAACAGCATATTTCCTCTTAGAAAGAATCCCCCTCACTGGAATCGTCACAGGGAGAAATGGTGTATGGGATCACTCCACCTGCAACACTGAATGCCACCAAATTATCAAATGAAACTTGTCTCTGTTAATTAACCACTGAAGATAGTCTGTGGACGAGGGCAGCCTTTATGGCATTCAACAATATTAAACAAACTAAACAGAAGGCCCCGCGAGGCCTTGCTCAGTAAATGTAGGCCCATGAGGTCTCTTGAATTGAAGTCCAGTCCAGTTTCATGACTTAGCCCCTCTGAGTGCTAGCAATATAAGTTTGGGGGCTTCACAGTAGACTAGAATCCATCTCAAGAGTCCTGCGCCATAGGTAAAGCCTCCAATCCTATCAGGCGATTACATGGGTACTCCCGTGGCAGTTGTTCAATTCCACAGAGCGGGTGGGGATGGTGCGTGCAATCCCTCCACATCCAACCCAGAAAAATTGGGTATCCTCTATGATCAAGCTTTCTCCCATCACCAGTACTTTGAAACAAGATTATTCCCCAAAAAACAGAAGTGCAATGCTTACACGGCACGCGAGCAAACAGTCAAAGCAGGCTTGTCCATCCAGTCAGGTCTGCAGACAAATCAACTCGTCTCTTACCCATTCGTTCCTGAAGCTCTAGAATTGCCAATAGTTTGTCCTGTGTGACATTGCTGGGGGCTTCTGCTATCCTTGTGGGGCTCAAGCTTGTTAAGATCTGGGGCAAGGGCTTTTGGGAAGGCTCCTCTTGGCAGTATTTTATTTTCTCTGGGGGCAAGCGACCAGGCCTCCTGCGACAACTTCCTCTCTAGGGCCGCCATGTCCAAATCTGGGAGATATCTGGAG
The DNA here is from genome assembly GCA_016271365.2 of Neoceratodus forsteri. NCBI lineage: Eukaryota > Metazoa > Chordata > Ceratodontiformes > Ceratodontidae > Neoceratodus > Neoceratodus forsteri. Next base: position 867,456,591 of record CM057455.1, read on the forward strand.
GTCTTGGAGGACCGGAGCTGCCTCAAGCAAAGAAGAAAAAACCTTTGGAGCACTCTCCAGGTAGAACTTAAGCCGAGCCGGGAAGTTTATTTGTGCTTTAATCCCCTTTTTCTCCTTCAACTCTTTTATGACTGCTTGGAGTTTCTGTCACTCGGCTTGCAGCAGGGGGGAGAAATTGTGGTTAAAGAAAATGGATTAGAACTGGTACTTGAGATCTCTGTGTCACCAGGCCTCCTGTAAAATTTGGTCCTTCACTTGAAAGTAAACTATAGAGACCACCCATGACCTTGGCCATGCATTCGGGGCCATGGGTCGGGGGCCCAGGGATCGGTGGGCTCTGTTCATCTCCAGATGGATGTCTGAGGGCAGGGAGATGGTGGTTTTAAGTAGGTGCTGCATGAAATAGATTGTTGTAGGGAAGCCCTCCTCAGTACCCTCCGGTACGCCGTGGACTATGAATTTATTAGATCTACTGTGGTTTTCAAGGTCTTCCATCCTGTCCTGCAGCTGCCGCTCTTGAGGAAGTAAATACAGGACCAGCCTCTCCACAGTCTCTTGGGTTTCTGCCACCTCGGCAATTTTGTTAGCATTGTTCAGCACTTTTTTATCCAGCTGTTCAATGTCTTGCCTGAGGTCAGCCAGGGAAGATTCAATTTTCTGCATGGATTTCAATATTTTGTTGAGAGTTTTCCCTGTTTTTCTTGGTGTTAACTCTTCCGTATCCATCAGATCCAAAGAGGATTCAGAGGGCGAGTGGGAGCAGGCCTGTTGTGTGGCTGCCATGAAGCCCTCCATGTCTGTTTTGAGCAGAAGCAGTTTCATTTTCAGAGCCGGTGGTCCAGAACGGTAAGATCTACCCCTGTTCTGTCTCGAGGACATCTTAGCTGGTTAGTACAGGGGGATTTGCTCAGAATGTTTTTTGTTAGGGGAGAGAATTGAAGAAGATTGTAGGAGCAGACCGCGGAGCTCGAGTTCGGGGCTCTTTAGATGGCGGTGACGTCACCGGTCGTCAGCCCATTTATTTTGACCTTCTGTTTATGGTCTGCCAACCATCCTTTGACCCACCTAACCAAATATGGACTTATGCCCATCTTCCTGATCTTATCCATGAGTTCCTCATGTGGAACGTTATCAAAGGCCTTCCCAAAGTCCAGTAGGACCACATCCACCGAGGTGCCATTATTGAGTCATCTACTAACGTATTCACAAAAAGTCACTAAATTTGTGATGCATGATATACCATTCCTAAAGTTATGCTGACAATTCTCAGTCAGACCTCGTGTTTTTACTCTGTGTCTAGATGTTCCTTTATCAACCGTTCCATAGCCTTACAACATAAGGAGGTTAGACTGCTTGGTTTATAGTTCTCTACTCATTCCCTATAGAGATCACTGTAGCCAACCTCCAATCATCCAGCACCACACCAGACTCCACTGATCTGTTAAATATAATCATTAATGGGTATGATAAAACAGAGGCCATTTCTCTCAAAAACTTGGGTTTGATATTATCTGGACTGGGGGAAGTACCTTTATTGTACTCAGAATAGAGGACACTTCTTCAGAGCTGATCAGCTGAAGTGAATACCAGGTGATAAGTTGGGGTTATAACCATTGTTATTCAACTTTTTATTACAGACTGAGCAGAAATATTAATTGAATGAATTTGCTACCATAAAATCATCATTAATCATGTTATCAACTACCCGTAATGGCCCTATCTTTCCTATGCTGAGTTTCTTTTTGTTAATGTATGCGGAAAAAAAACAACTTTATTATTGTCTTTCCCATGAGCTAGTTTGAATTCCATTTTTAATTTTTCCTTCTTAATCATACATTTCAGCATCCTTAATTCTGAGCTATATTTTTGCTTAGATACTTCAGAGGGATCCTGTTTTAACCTAGAGAATGCCCCTTCTTTTCTTTTAATTTGTTTCCTTACTATTTGAGTGAGCCAAGTAATTTTTTTACCTTTGTTATGATAGCTCTTTTTTGAAGGGATATATCTCTTTTCGAGATCTAGAACCTGTATTTTTAAAAACTGCCAGGATTCCTCAATGGGAAAACCATTCATTCTTTGTGCCCAATCTATTGAATTAAGATTTTTCCTGATAGCATCAAATTGTGCCCTATCATAATCCCTGATTGTCGGTTGTCCTACCAATTTTGTTTTACATGATATTAAGGTACACTTGGCTGTATTATGGTCACCACTACTAAGGGAACTTCCTACTGAAATATCTGATATGCCATGTTCTGTATTGGTAATAATTAGATCCAGAATGTTGTTTCCCCTAGTTGGATTAGTTACTAGCTGTTTGAGTCCGAGCCCCGATAAACTGTCTGCAAAAGTCCTCTTGAATTCGTTAGTACCTGTTAGATCTATCCAGTTTATTCCTGGCAAAAAAAAATCTCCAAATAAAATCATATCACCTTTATATGAGACTTCTTTTATTTCCTTAATGAGCTCGTCATTATACTCCTTAATTGAGGATGGGGGTCTGTAGCAGTTCCCTATAACTATTTTAGGCCTGTTCCTGAAATTTAATTGGACCCAGATGCTCTCAGTTTGTTGTATTGTGTCATCTTTTATATAATAATGTTGACATTTTTTATTGTTTTCCTCTTCCAGAGCTCTGGGCTATAAGCCTGCTATCTGTTGTCCCCCCAGCGCCAGCCCCTGAAGATCAGACCCCCTCCCTTATGCACCCTGTGACTTACCCTTCACAGCAGGGTGGTGGGGAGCGACTCGATCCACCCCAAGTGGATCCATGCCAGGGAGGTGCCTTCTTGGGGATGGCGCTGTGGGGCACAACTTCATTCTGCCGGGCTCTTTTTTCCACTTTTCTCCCTGTGGGCCATGGCGTACAATTACGCCAGTGACTGGGTGTGCACATGCTCCCATGTGTGCCCCAATCAAGCGTCTGCCACATCCTGCCCCCATGGCTTGCTGCTATGTGCCACTGACCCCCAGCCTTCGCTAGGGGTCAGGCAAGCACTTGCCGCCAGAACCCCCCCTCCCCAGAGATGGAGAGCAGTCCATTGGATGCTCAATCCATCTCCTCCCTGCCGACCTATGGCAACCCATGCCCGTTCCCGAACACGGGTCACCGGCGTGGCTCGAGGTGTGGCGTCCAGCACCTCAACCCTCAGCGCCACCAGGCCGGATATAATGTTGACATTTGATATATTGTTCACATGGGTACAAACACCACCACCCTTTTTATCAGTTCTGTTCTTATGGAATAGATGGTACTCTGGGATAACCACCATCCAGCTACTGGTTTTGTTCCACCATGTTTTGATGATTATAATTACATTCACCCCTTCGCTAAGTAAACTTGCTTCTAGCTTGGACTTTTTCACTAGGTTCAGACTTCTTGCATTTGCCAGTAAAAACCTAAATTCCTATTTAATGTTAAGTTGCCTTTATGGTGCTCAGAAGTGGTGATGTTATTACCCTTTTCCCCCTTGTTTTTCAGTACCTGGCAATAAACTGTTTCAATTTTTTTTCCAAACACTGTACACCCTCTCTTATTCAGAAGGAGTCCATCCCAACTAAATAATCCCCAGTTATTTTCATATGATTCCCAGTGTGTTAGACATAGTGTTGTCAGAACTTGTTCGAGAAAGATTTGAACCCTCCTCGAACCCTGGTGTTTGAGTTCTAATTTAGAACTTGAACACTACAGGGTTCACAAAAGGGTTCGAATCATCACTATAATCTCAGAGGTATTGTGACAGTTAACTCTTGTGTAATTGGAAGGTGGGGGTGCGTGCAGTGCACGTTCGTTTTGGTACCGGGTCAGGGTAGGAAGGTCGGTGTCTCGCAAAGTAACCTGTTTGAGCGAGGTGCTGTTTTAAAACTTAATAACCTGGAAGTATACGAGCAGAATCCTTCTAACAGACATGGGTGACAGGTTTGAGCATTCAGACTGAGGGAAATGTTCTGTCGTGGGGGAAGCAGTACATTACTTTCAATTAGGATTCGTCGGTGACTAGACTATGCAGTAAACTCATTCACTGAGGGTGCTTTGTTTGAAGCCCTTTCAGGCTGAGCCTGATACCACCTGACCATCTGCTGTGCAGTCAGGTGGTGGTGGTAGAGCGACTCAAGTCAGTCTCACTAGTCGAGGGATCAAGTGTGATGACGGGTGAAGTTGTCTGCGCAGCTGTGGCTCCATTTGCATTCAGTTTTGTAGTGGAGAAGGAGCTGCAGCCTGTGCTCTCAGTTCAAACTTGTACTGTGAACTTATTAAACCTATTGTGCACGTGGCCAGTTCCTGAAAATTAAAAAAAAGTTAATGGGCTGGTGGGGAAAAGGAAGGGGACAGTCGGGACTCAGGGACTCGGGATCGAGAACTGAGGAAAGAAAGTGAAACTAGAGTGGGAAAGGAGCGAAGAACGGGAGAGGACAGAGGACTGTTTACTTCAGATCAGAAAGAATAATTAACTTGCAGCAGACTGCTGCCTGGAGACTGCCTGTGTGTGAGTGCTCAATCTGCATTGCACACAACAAACATACCTCTAGTTGCTTGCTGAATTATATCGTGGCACTCTTGGGAGGAGGGAGATCTCCTGGCTGGGAGAGGGGTGAAGAAAAGAAGGATTTTTCCTGAGAGGGAAAAAAGAGGTTTTGTGTGAAAACTTGATGTTTTATTTTAAGCCCACGAAAAAGGAAAAAATAATTTGGTCCCAGTCCCACCCAAAAGTTGTCTGGAAGACAGGGTCTCTCAGCCAGGACTGTGCTTGGGGGGGGGGCTTCACTAAACTTTCTGGCATTATCCTTAAATACATGACAGAAGCCTAAAAAAAAAATATATTTCCCTGTTGGGAGGAGAGACAGAAAAATCTCTTTCCTCGGTTTGTGTGTATAACTCCGTCTCTTGTGGTCAGCCCATCAACCTGCTGCTGTGCGCCCCTTGACTGCACTGTACCTTACCCAGTGTGTGTTACCGTGTGAAGCCCAGTGGCCAGTTATGTGGTGGCATTATCCTTAAATACACGACAGAAGCCTAAAAATATATTTCCCCGTTGGGAGGAGAGACAGAAAAATCTCTTTCCTCGGTTTGTGTGTGTAACTCCGTCTCTTATGGTCAGCCCATCACCCTGCTGCTGTACGCCCCTTGACTGCTATGTGTATGCCTATGCCCAGCAGCCCAATCATTCTGTAAGCCTTGAACCTGGGATACTTTAGTTGCAAACCGTCATATTCTTCAATTACTTTCAGTCCACTGCATCACAGCATCACACAACCAAAATAAAATTTTGGAGTTGTAGCCAGTGATCACAGATCACATTGCTTTCTTACACAGGAATTGTGTGGGTGTGGGTGTGTTCACTGCAGTATACTGATACTATTATGGCGGACACCAACATAGATGAAGCATCTGGTGCTGGTGTTGGAGCAGGTGTTGGTGGTAGTGGTAATCCTGGTGCTAGCAGATATAACCAAAATGTTTCACGTGATAAAAATTCAACAAACAGCAAAAGGGCAACAGCGAAGTGTGGTAAAGGGGGACCTTTTAAGAAAACCTGTCCAGCTGCTGGGGTCACACGGAGAGGCACCATAAGGTATGCCGTTCAAGCTGTTAAAATCCCTGTGACTAGCAGTAATAATGCAAGTGACAGTGAGTCCCTCTCTGACTCAGACAGTAGCTCTTTGTCTCAGTCTGACACTGTTGTGTCTTTCAACATATCATTACTTCCTTAACAAAGTGAAATGAGCAAAGTCTGCTGACAATGAATCAGGTAGTGCACTTGCAAATACATCCAGCACTTTTGGCAATGAAAAGGACATATCCATTGAATCTAGGACTTCTGTGTCGGCCAGCAATGAAAATCCATCAGTCTTCTGCCCACTCTTCTAGCACCAAGGAGCATGTCCCGGGTTCTGTAAGAACAGGTGAAAAGACGCAAACAGTCTTTAGCTATTTTCCTAGCACTCAAACAAAATCTGTCACATCTGAGGTGTAGAATTATTTCTCTGTCAGTAAAATTGATCCATGCAGAGCAATTTGCTCACTGTGTAAACAGAGTGTAAGCCGTGGTAAAGTTGTGTCATGCCTTGACACTACAGCTCTTAAATGCCATCTGAAAAAGCATTCAGTTTTGCTTGATCATCCAAAACCCATGTCCTCCATCTTCCAGACCGCACGTGAGAAGGGTCAGGAATCTGAAATGGATACTGAATTATCTGAACTTGATGCTGACAGAACCACTACCAGCCCTAGGATCACTGTTACTACCAATGACAGCACCATTAGTACCAGTTGCACATCCAGTGATGGCACTGAATGTATAAGTCCTAGTCCACCATCCCAGCGTCCATCTGCCCATTGAAGCACGGTGTATAATAAACCAGCAGGGACATGTTGTAAACAGCTAACACTGTCTCAGGCATTTGAAAGGAAGAATACCTTTACTAAAAATCATCGAAAGACCTTTCATCTCAATCACAGAATTGGTGAACTGTTAGCTGGAGCCCTTCTCCCATACTCTTTGGTAGATCATGAGGATTTTAGGGAGCTCTTGAAACTAGCAGAGCCTCATTACAATGTTCCTCATCGAAGGTACTTTTCCTATGTTGAAATACCAAATATTTATCAGGCTTTAAAAGCGACAGTGATGCTTACACTTAAAACTGCAGAGGGTGGGGTTATTCATGTCACAACAGATATGTGGACCAGCACTCAAAACATAGATTACATGTCCCTTACCGCTCATTGGGTCACGTTTTCTTGTGGTTCTTCAAAAACAAAGACACCCCAGAAGATGGTGCTGCTGCATATAAAGAAGTTTGGGCAAAGTCATGCAGCTGCAAACATTTTGCAGGAACTAAATGACCTCCTTGACGAATGGGTTTATTCTCATGGTCTAAAATGTGGCTTCATAGTAAGTGACAATGGAGCCAACGTCTTGAAAGCAGTACAGGATGGAGGATTTATGCGTGCTTCTTGCTTTGCACATTGTTTACATTTAATTGTCACGGGATTTCTCAGCAATGAAACACAAGTGGGTGGTATGATTGCTGTTTGCAAAAAAATAGTGACTCACTTTTCACATTCAACCAAGGCTATACGGACATTGTCCGAACTGCAAAAAAAACACAAGCTGCTCCAGCAAAAGCTGATTCAAAATGTTTTCACTCATTGGAACTCAGTGCTTTATATGCTGCAGCACCTCTTGGAGCAAAAGTAAGCTGTACATGAGTATTGCTCCAGTTACATTATTGTAGATGGCATTATGCTGTCTGTGCGGCAATAGAAATTAATGGAGACAGTGTGCTGCATCCTAGCTCCTTTTGAGATGGCCACAAGAGACATGTCTTCTGAAGGCACATCTGTGAGTCAGGTTATCCCACTCATAATGCTGATTTCACATCATCTTAGTGTTCTAAATCTACAAATAGAAGAAGACAGATCTGAAGCTCAGACAACATGTCACCTGTATCATGGGAATCTCGTAAAGAGAATGAGCGAGCGCTTCCAAACCAATGACAAATTAGTTGCAATGACGAAATCAAAACACTACATGCTTGCAACTCTCTTAGATCCCAGGTTCAAGGCTATACATCTTCCAAAAACAGGTGATATAGAGCAGTACAAATATCTGTTGCTAGATGAGCTGCAGCACTCACAGGAGTCAAACATAGACACGCACAGTACCCTCAGGTTGTAATCATCACAACATGCAGGTTCATCTTCACAAAGGGATACAGAACTGGAAAAGTCACCAAACATTAACAGTAGTTGTTCCACAGCTGCCACTTCTTCAACCCTTAGTAGCAAGCTAAATCTGTGGCAAAACCTTTCCCAAATTGCTGTCATACCAGCTTATGCTGATTCCTCTTCTGAGTGGTCTCTGTCCATCATGGTAGACAGTTACCTGCAAGAACTGCCTATTCCTATTGATGCATGCCCTTTTGAATACTGGAGATCAAAAAAGTTGATTTGGACAGAGCTGTATGATGAAGCCTGTAAATATTTTGGTTGTCCTGCAACAAGTGTCTCTTCAGAATGCATGTTTAGTACAGCTGGCAATATTGTGACAGACACCAGAAATAGGTTGCTGCCAGAAAATGTACACACGTTAACTTTTATTAAAGTTAATAAGTCAAGATTTTCGTATCCCTACAAGAGTATACAAACTGATCCTGAAGTGATTGATGTTGTGGATGTTGATGGTGATGACAACTCAGATGGTGGTGGCTGGTAAATACTGTGTGGGACAGAGTCTCTCTGCACCAGAAAGGAAACTTTTACAGACTGTGATGACTTTGGTTGTCTCTCTCCTTTCTCAATCTACTACCTTGGACTATATACCCCACAAAACTTTCACCATTTCATGGCAAACTGCTTTGTAGCTATGGTCTAAAGTCAACAAGTTTTATATACAGGGCAATTTTAACATCAGTGGGAACAGGCCCAAATTTGGCATAAAAGTGACACTGTCATGTCAATCATTTCTGTATCATATTATTTATAGTTAAAGTGCAAACATGTATTTTTGGATTTACCTTCTGTGACTTTGTGGTACATCAGTATGGGCTGGGACTGGGGCCGGTCTATTTTTCAATTTTAAAGAGGACAAAACAATGAGTTCTAATTGGTAGCTGTTTATTATTTTTTCAATTACAGAAATGTTAGCCATAAACCAAAATGATCCATATGTAACTTATCTTACTGAATAAAAAATTATGGTAAAAACTGTATTTTGTATTATGTTTCTGTGGGCAGCATCCTGTTACAAGTCTCTTCTGGGAAACAGAGTCATCTGAGTTTTACCTATGTCAGTTGAGCACATATTCTGTAAGCATAGGTCTCATACCACAATAGCTCATGTTTAACATTCTGTTGTACACAGACCATGGCATAATAGTAACAACTCTCAAATTACTGGTTCCATGAAGAGGACTGTACAGAATGTTGTCCATACGAAAGAAAGCAATTGAAAAGACAGTTTTTCACATAAGTGTTGTTTATTAAGGAACAGTTAAGTATGGCTCATTTGGAGGCAAGAGTTTCATTTTCTTGAGTAAGCATGTGGTAGTTTTAGCATTTGAGAGGGGGAGGAGGGTAGAATGGGTGCTGGAGGGTGAGAAAGGGCTGGAGGTTGGTTTAACATGGATGCAAGAGGGGGAAAGATGGCATGGATGCTAGTGCATGGGTGATGGTTGGGGTTGGTTTTAACATGGATGCAGGAGGGAGAAACATGGCATAGTTGTTAGTACATGGGTGATGGCTGGGGGAGTGGGTTTTAACATGGGTGAGGGACGGAGAAGGTGACATGAATGGTAGTTCATGACTAAGTGTGAGTAGTTTAAACATTTGGGTGAGGGAGGAGGGTGGAATACGTGCTTGAGGGGGTGAGGGTTGAGGGTTGGTTTTAACACATGGGTGTAAGGGTGGTATGGGTGCTACTGCATAGATGAGGGTGGTGGAAGAAAAGTAGAATGGGTGCTGGGGTGAAAGGTGGGTGTTGTTTTAGTCCTTTCATTTACAGATTCGTGATCAGCTGGGGATGGTGAGGAAAACGATGATGATAGACCGATGGTATGGGAGGGCTACACCGATTGCCCACTGTGGAACCTACTATAGATCTAATATATATATATATATATATATATATATATATATATATATATATTTTATTATTAAATACATTGCAAACTGCTGCCACCTAGCACAAGTGTCCTGTCCCCTTAAAGAAAAAAGAATAAAGGAATCAGAAATGCAAGAAAATCTGCATCAGCAGTTTTCACAGAATGTGAAATATCATAGTGTTTTTGCTTTACAAGTAGTGATAATTTGATACATAATGGGGTTGACAGACACTGTCCCTTAAACATCACATGCCAACTGCTGCAGCTACATTAAATGTTCCTTAAGTTAGTATGTGGTGAGGAAACCACTTTTTTTATTTATGTGACTGAAATACAGATTTTATTGACGTAACAGCTGGAAAAATGCATCATCTTAGAAAGTTGTATGTATTACTTCAATTTGCCAACAAGAATGTTGGTATATGTATGCATTATCTTAGAAAATTGCATGCATTTTTTGCCAGCAACAATGACTGGCATATTTTTTTTATTCAAATGTCTTGACTGACTACATTATGACAGAATATGTTTTGCAACAGTTCCATGTGCTGTGGCTGCAGTATCTTGGCTTGATTTTGTTATAAAAGCTTTATTTTAAACATAGCAACTTTTGATTTACTCATTTAAAACACAAAGCAGCAAATAGCTGAAATTAGGTTATATCAGTTATTTTTTCTAATAATTCATGACGATGAGTATATATAACTGAGTACATAAATGCTAATGTGCCTCTTTCTTTCACTAAGGAACTATGATGCAGCTGCAACAGGAAAACTTTTAACATATTGGTGGGTGGGTGGGTCTGTTACGTATTAAGTTGCTGGTTTTAGCAAACAGAAGAAAAAAACATAGATAAACCTAGTTGTATTCCTATCATTGTCACACATGATCATTTCTCTCCCCCTTATATTAAACAGTTTTTCCCTTTACATGTATTTCATTACTATCTTCATTACTGGCAGCACAATTAAAAAATAGGGTTCGAGTTCTAAAAAGTTCTAAAAAAGATTAGAACCCTAGAACTTTTTCAAAAGTTCCAGACTAGAACTAGAACCCAGAACTTCAGAGGGTTCTGACAACCCTAGTTAGACAGGAGAACTTATTTTTTAGGGTCCATCTCCAAAGCCACTCGTTTACTGTGTGTGTCCTGGGTTGGTAGTGGACTGGATGGCTTGAAGGAGATGAAGAGAGCCTCAAGTTAATTTTAAGTAAAGTGAGAATTCCCTTGACCCTGTGTTCTCTATGCTGGTGGTGGCTATTGGTGGGGTGGGGGGAGATGAAGATGATTTAATTTTTTTTTTTAATTTTTTTATGGGGCACCATTTGCAAGTTTGCCTATGGACATAACATATCCTAAGGCCAGTCCTGCCTAGAGGACTTCACAAAGTCATTTCTCACCCCGTGCAACCAACATGCCTCCCTCAAAACAAAGAGAATCAGAAAGCATAACATGCCATGGGTTACAGAGTTGATTAATCAACTCATCAGAGTAAAGGACAGAGCATGGCATAAGGCAAAAAAAAAAAAGAAACAGAGGACTGGAAAAAAATGCAAAGATCATATTCAGAAAGCTGAAAGACGATTATCTCAAGAATAAATATGAGTCCACAACAATTTCAGCTGAGTACTGGAGACTAATAAAAAACATCAAAGGGGGTGAATCTTCAACTTCCACTATCAGATTTACCGATAAAAATGGTTCAGAATTATTCTTAAACAAAATGGCAGATATCCTGAACAAATGCTTTTGTACTCTCTGACATCCAACTACAAAATAATATGGCCTCCAACTTTCAAGAGTGCCAAGCAGAGTAAGCATACAGAAACAATATCTCAACATTCAACATCAAAAATATAAAAATATCTAAAGTCCTTAAAGTATTGAACAGCCTTGACCCAAAAAATCTTCGGGACTGGACCAGCTAAAGATAACGTTTCTGAAGGACTTAGCTGAGGCTATCTCCCCAGTTCTGTCTAAACTGTTTAATAGAAGCCTGCTAGAAAATAAATTCCCAGAGCCCTGGAAGTGTGCTAAGGTGGTCTCCATCTTCAAAGGTGGAGACGCAAGCAACCCAACCAATTACTGGCTCACAGTACTTTTCTCTGTAATATCCAAAGTTTTTGAGAGACTGGTGGGCAGCCAGCTATATGAATTCTGCAGTCATACAGCCTACTAACCATACACCAGTCAGGATTCAGGTCAGAGACATCCAAGGGCACTGTATTCTTGGACTTTGTAGACTTGGTTGCCAATGGATTTGATCGGGGTGTATGTGGGTGTGGTAATCACGGACCTCTCAAAGGTATTTGACGTAGTGGACCATAGGATCCTTCTGATGAAAACAGAACATATTGTTTTTTGTATGGAGGCAAGAAGCTGACTCCAGTCCCACCTAAGAAATAGGGTACAAAGAGTATGTATAGAGAATACTCTATCTACAATCAGTGACCTACACAGATGTGTCCCACAGGGATAAGCAATACTGGGATCCCTACTGTTCCTACTGTATGTAAATTACCTTCTCCTCCACATTAAACACCTGCATGCAAATATTTATGCTGACATTGCGTTTTCAGTGTCCAAAGCAAAATCCCAAAAAAGAAATGGAAACAAACTTAAAATTGAACTTCAGCCATCTACAAAAGTCATGTGTCATATCAAACATGGTATTCAACTCTAAAAAGACAGAAGCAATGCTACTCAGCAAGGCAGAAAAGGGAACTAGTGACTCAGAAGAGCTGGAAATCAAACAACTTGATGGGACGTGCCTTACAGTAACAAATCAATACAAATATCTGGGGGTAATACTTGATAACCTGTTGCACTGTAACCAACACATAAATAATGTGGTCAAAAAAGTAAACTCGAGGCTTGGGGTAGTCAGATGTAAGGCCTTTTCAATGCCATGATCAGTTAGAGAAACCATTGCCTCCCAACTCATACTCTCTGTACTGGGGTATAGTAACATGGTGTACCAATTTTCAAGTGTACCTCTACCGAATAAACTGGATCCAGCATGTAATATACTCACACACTTTGTACTGCTCTACCCCATGACACAGCCCATTGTGACATGTATGCTACAGTAAACTAAAATGGGACTCCTTGTTCATTAGGAGGCAGAAAGTGAATGCAGCAGTAGCATTTCAAACAAACTCTGGCCAGGGCAGATAGGGCTGCAGTTAAAGAATTTGGGGTAAAAATATTGTAAATTACTGAAGTTATAAGCGTGCATTTTCAAAATGTAAGATAGGCTCAGAAATGTGTTGGTTTGTAATATTTTTACACCAGATTTTCAACATAGCCTTGTTATGACCCTGCCTCATGAAGATAGGCAGACAAAATGTTCAACTCCTGGCTCAAAGGTGTTTTTGCACAGGGACTGCAAAATCAACTTTTGGGACACCAAAACTCATTTTGGGCAGGAGTTGAAAAATGACAGCTGTCACATTCATGAGGTGTTATAAAGAAATGGCTATGTTGAAAATTTGGGGTATAAATATTGAACATTACCAAAGTTATGAGCCTGCATTTGCAAAACTCAATGTTCGCTCATAACTTTTTAATTTTTTAATGTTTTTACAACAAATTTCCAACATGGCCTTCTTATGACCCATTTAATTAACAAGGGCAGAGAAAATTTTCAACTCCTGGCTGAAAGGTGATTTCTTGCAGGGATCATGAAATCACCTTTCAGGATGTAAAAAAGCATATTGGCCAGGATTTGAAAAATGACAGCTATCTTATTCATGAGTTGCTATAAATATATGGCTATGTTGCAAATTTGGGCTAAACCTGTTGAAAATTACCAAAGTTACAAGCCTGCATTCACAAAATGCGATGTGGGCTCATAACTTAATTGTCCAAATTTTCAACATAGTCCACCCCACCTCATGAACAAACACAGAGAAAATTTTCAACTTGTGCCCAACAGGTGATTTTACGCAGGGACCAAAAAATCATATTTTGGAAAGTGAAAACCATTTTGGACAGGATTTGAAAAATGGCAGCTATCACAGTTGTGAGGTGCTGTGAAGATATGGCTATGTTGTAAATTTGGGTTAAAAATATTGAAAAGAACCAAAGTTATGAGCCTGCATTCACAAAATTCAATGTAGGCTCATAACTTTGTTGTTTTCAATATTTTTACACCAAATTTTCAACATAGGCTTCTTATGACCCCACCTCATGAAGAAGGGCAGATACAATTTTCAACTCCTGCCCAAAAGGTGATTTCACACAAGGACCTCAAAATCACCTTTCAGGATAGATCTGCCTAATGATAGTGACATTCATAAGGTGGGGTCCCAAAGAAGGCATGTTGAAAATCTGGATCAAAAATATGTAGAAATTCCCAAGTTATGGCACTAAGTTCAAAATCCCATTGAAATACGTTGAACTGCTTACCTGTGTCTTCAGTTCGTGGTCTGGCTTTGAAGAGTGAAGACGTGTCTCTGGTCCAGAGAGGATTACGTCATTGGACCCCCAATGGGTAAGTAAGGGCTTGGGGGTGCAGAGTGGTGGATGCTGAGTAGGAGGGTTGGGTGGGGATAAGAAATGGCTACGAAAGACATCGGTGGACCATTTTTTTTAAACTACAAGTTAAAAGAAAAAAAAAGAGATCCACGATCCCAGATCGTGACACTGGGGGGCTGGCAACCCCCAGTGTCAGTCATGTGGGGGAAGACATTGATGGACTGTTTTTTCTCAGGTGTAAAATGAAAAAATAAAAAAAAGACTGACGATCCCCGGTTGCAACACTGGGGGACTGGGCACCCCCAGTGTCAAAAAAATAATGGATGATCACCAATTGTGACACTGGGAGATTGGGCACCCCCAGTGTCACAGTTATGTTCTGGGGGGGTGCTGAGGGAGGGTTGGGTGGGGAATTCTGATAATATTAAAGAAAGAAGTACATTGCAGTCCACGGCAGAACCACGGCCACTCCGTCGTGACCAATATGGCCGCTGCATGCTACTGCGCATGCGTGACTGCTCACCCATGCGCAGTACAGTGCAGCTGCCATTTTGGACATGACAGTGTGCTGTGACTGCTGGCACTGTGAAACTGTGCAGTGATGCGGTCGGTAGGGACAACATGGGTGGACTGCTTCACACAGAGGTGACTGTGACACAACTCTGACATGTTCATGCAGAAGGAATGCAAAGTCCTTTTTCTGATGATCCGAAAAGGTTTGCAGGGCTCTGCCCACTGCAGCCTTAAAAACCAGGGGATGTAGGCCCCTGGTTGCATCTGGAAATGAGCCTTGGCTCAGTGTGCCTTTCTGAGTTGCCAATTTTTAAATAAATAAATAAATACATTAAAAAATCTCGACCACAATACCCCAACACATATACACAACCTTAGAGAGGTACAACACAGAGGATTATCTATCCCAAGAACACAGAGCAACTATGGCAAAATGGAGTCATACTACTATGTAGCAAAGGTATGGAACTCTATCAAACCCGAAATCAGGAACTCTGACTCCCTGATGACTTTCAAGCAAGCCCTATGTAATGGTATATCCGTTGAATGCAACTGCCTTGAAAGATAACAAAAAACTGCTTGCTTTGCTTCATGCCATAATCTTACTGTTTTTGACACTGTATCTACTGTTACTGAAATGCAATGTCATTTAGTACTCCTACTGAACTGAAGAGTACTCATTCTCCTACTGTTTTGATACTGTAATGCAATACAATACAGTATTATTTAATAAAATGTAATGCAACGTTATTTAGAAACATAAAAACATAGAAAAGGTGACAGCAGAAGCAGATCAAAGGTCCATCAAGTCTGCCCGTGAGTTTCCGAGACCCTTGGAGATCCTGGGATCTAGCCCATACTAGTACCTGCAGATTTAATTCAAGCATACTGTTTATCCCAACCCCATTTGAAGGCTGACATGGTCTTAGTTCCCACCACATCCATGGGAAGCCTGTGTTTCCTACGATCCCTTTTCAATTTCCCACCCTCAGCATCCATTCATGCCCCCTCGTATTTGAGCTGGAAGTCCTAGTGAATAGTTCAGAGTAGGGTACTGCATTTATTCCCCTCATGAACTTGAAGGTTTCTAGCATATCCCCTTTTTCCTTCCTTGTCTCCAGTGAGTACATGTTTAACATCTCAAGACTTCCTTCATACAGTAGCCCCTGGAGCCCCTGTATCATTTTGGTCGCCCTTCTCTGTATGGTTTCTAGCCTGTCCCTGTTCTTTTTAAGGTATGGGCTCCAAAACTGGACACAGTATTCCAGGTGGGGTGTCACCAGGGATCTGTACAGTGGCAGTATCACCACCTGGTGTTGAATCCTCTCCCTATACACCCCAACATTTTACTGGCCTTGCTATGTGCTGCGTTGCATTGGCTGGCTTGTTTTAGGGTGTCACATAAGATAGCTCCTAGATCCCTTTCCTCCTGTGAGGCACTGAGCTTGACCCTGTTAAGTCATTAAGCTGTCATTGGGGTTTTCTTGCCTAGATGCATCACTTTACACTTCTTGGCATTGAACTTCAGCTGCCAGACACTAGACCATTTTTCCAACCTTTGCAGATCTTTTTGTAGGTTCCTAAGTGCTTCCTTGCTGTTCACCCTACCACTTAGCTTAGTGTCATCCACAAATAATGAAATTTTGCCCTGGATACCTACTCCTATGTCGCTGATGAACACATTGAACAGGACTGGTCCCAAGACCGAGACCTGCAGGACTCCACTTGTCATGTCTCCCTCCTATGACCTCTCCCCATTGACAACTACTTTCTGCTTCCTGTCCCCCAGTAAGTTACCTACCCACTTAGCAATGCAGTTTGCTACACCCAGATTCTTTAACTTTTTCAGCAGACAGTTATGTCGCATGGAATCAAAGGCTTTGCTGAAGTCGAAATAGAGGAAGTCCATTGGATGGCCCCTATCCAGTTCCCTAGTTACTCAATCAAAAAATGTTATCAGATTCATTTGGCATGACCTACCTGCCATGAAACCATGCTGTTTGTCACCCTGAAGGCCATTCTTATTCAAATACTTCACTAGGTCTTGTTTAATCTGGGCCTCCATTTGTTTTTCTAACACGGATGTGAGGCTAACCAGTCTGTAGTTACCAGCTTCCTCCCTGCTTCCACCCTTATGTAGTGGCACCACATCAGCTCTTTTCCAGTCCTTTGGCATGACTCCGGACTGAAGAGAATGGTTACATAGATGGGCCAAGGGGTCCGCTAACTCACCCGCCAACTCTTTTAGTATCCTTGGATGTATTCCATCTGGTCCAGGAGATTGATCTTGTTTAATATGCTTGAGCACCTCCCTAACCCTACTTGTGGTAATTATTGGCATTTCCATTTGTGGGACAGCCCTGCCGTGTGCTGTGATGCCACTGTCAGGCATTGGGCCACTGTGTTCCTTCACTGAACTGAAGTATTTGTTCAGAACGGTGGCCTTCTGTCTGTCTTCTGCCACGATCCTATGCCCATCTTTAAGTCTAACTACCCCTCCCCCTTTCTTCTCTTGTAAATACCTGAAGAATTGCTAGTTCCCCTCCTTGACTCCTTTCGCTATCTGAAGTTCCGCTGCCACCTTTGCTTGCTTCACTGTCATCTTAGCCTCCTTATTCTTCTGTACATAATCTTCTCTTACATCATCACCTGGATTCCTTTTAAGTTAAGGAAAGCCTCCCTCTTGGCCCAAATGGCTGTTTTGACTTGGCTAGTGAAGTATATGAGGCATTTGTACAGTATTTATTCCTTTTTGTCACAGTCTTTACGCATATCTTTATAGCCTCTAAGATGGTTTGTTTAGTAGTTCAAAAAACTCAAAAAAGCCACCCCATGGCTTGGTGTGCTACAGGAACAGAAGTCAGGCAACTCAAAACATCCAGCACCACCTGCCACACATTGGAACAAGCACAGTAATCGTGAGGAAGCTTCGGAGAAACCGATAGAAGTTTTGGGGCCTTGCTGGTTGTCTCCTGCTTTGTGCTTTGGAATGGTGAGTTCAGCGCTATATGAATTATTGCCTTAATACACTGTTTTTACTACACAACTATTGTGTTTTGTCCAATGTGTAGCAGGTGGTGCTGGATGTTTTGAGTTGCCTGGCTTCTGTTCCTGTTTTGAGTTGTTTGTTTAATTGTTCCCCAAATGTCTACTACCTCCAACTGCTCGTGTATCTTAATTAGTTTATCTCTGTCTAGATCCCTCATTTTGTCAAAAATAGCCCCTCTGATATTTAGAACTTCTGCCCTGGACTGAGATTTGACCTCCCTCAGGGATAATTCAAGCCAAACAGAGTTGTGGTTGCTGTTAGACAGCAGCTTTCCAACCCTGACAGCCCTGACTATTTCTGAGTTGGTGAAAACCACATCCAAGATGGTGTCCTGCCTAGTCGGATCAGTGACTAACTGCGTGAGAAGGCAATCCTGTAAGGCTTCTACCACAGATTGATTTCTGGCTGATCTAGCCATTGGGATGTCTCATTCTGCATCAGGCATGTTTAGGTCTCCTACCACCACTATGTCCCCTTTCTGCAATACTCCTCTAATTTCTTCCAAAAGCTTCCTGTCCTTGTCCTCCACTTGATTAGGAGGCCTGTATACCACCCTGATGTAGATCCTCTTCCCTGAGTTTGAACTAAGCTGTACTCACAGGTATTCTACTCCCTCTTTATTGCTGACATCACATGCTGTGGCCTCTGTTCCCTCTTTAACATGAAGCACTAACCCCACCAATATGGCTCCCCTCCTACCCCTCCTAAAGAGCTCATAACTTGAAACCGAGTGATCCCAATCATTGTTTTCTGATGCCCAGGTTTCTGTGATGGCCACGAAGTCTATACAGGACTCTTCCATCCATGCCTGAAGGTCTCTTATCTTGTTACCCAGGCTTCTAGCATTAAGGCATACCCCAGTCCAAAAACCAGGAGCTGAAGTGTTCCTTCTACCTGCTGATCTACTTCTGCATTTCCCACTTTCTTGGTCCCCATTCTGGTCCTTTAGAGCCTTTTTCTGCTTACGATGACTGAGTTCATGGTGCGACCTAGTGAATCTTGATTGTGGGGGAGTGACGGCTAAGTTCCCATCATTTATGCTACCACTGATGGGTTTCCTAGCCTTATACTTCCCCTCGCCTAGTTTAAACACCCAAGGTGGATGTTGAATTTCTGTCCCAACGCACTCGTTCCATGTCTGTTTAAGTGAAAACCATTGAACTTGAAAAGTCTTCTCTCCCAGAAGCTCCCCCAGCCACCTATTACATGGTAACCTTTTTCCCAACACTATTAATGTAACCAAATGTTTAATTCTTCGTTTCCTTCTCTCTGATCTTGTTTGTGCAATCACCTTTTCCCCACACTGGGAGGATCTCTGAGAATTTCAAGGAGGATGACCATGCCGCCAACTACTCCAACAGCTTTTTGAAGTTTTGCTTGGTCTCTTCCACCATTTGGTTTGCTAGGTCATTGGTGCCGAGATGGATCAGTACATTAAGTCCCTCGTCTGCTTGGTCTATGATTCTCCCAATTCGTTCAGTGTCTCTCTTGGCCGAGGCACTGAGGAGGCATTGGGCCTTCACTGTAGATTTACTCAAGTGGGACTCAACTCCTCTAATCATTGAGTCCTCCAGAATGAGTGTTTGCTTCCAATTATTTTTTTTTTTATTTCCCTTGATTCCCTTGGTTAACTTTGCATGGTTCTGCCTTGTCTCTTCTGGAGTGTTTGGTTCAGTGTCTGTCTTCTCAGCAACTGTGTCCTGTAACATCTCTAGGGCTGCAAAGTGATTTGCGGTTGAGATTTCTCTTGATCCAACCAGTTCCACATGCTCCATCCTTGTCTGCTTGCTTCCCTCTTGTCCCACCACTCTCCACACCCCTGGGCCAGTGAGCCTCTGGGGGAGAAGACAAAGGGGTGCACTCCAGTATAGTTGATTATGTAGCCTGGCAATTTCCTTTCTAGCCACATCCAGCTGAGCCCTGAGCTCATTTAGATTCCTGCACACAGAATCATGCCAATCCTTAAGAGAAGTCCCCGGAATACAAGCACCCCACACCTCTGGCAACTTACCACATCCATAACTCTAATGTAGCTTACCCTTTACTTAGCGGTAATAGTCCTCCTACCAAAAAAAGAAAGTATTTTTTTTTTATATATAATTTCATTTTATTGTTTTATTTTTTGTTTTTTTTTGTTCTTGTTAAATAATTATAAGGTTAGTTTGTTTTTTTCAGACAGGATGTATCACATAAAGCCCCCTATGTTTGGTAGGTTCCTGTAACAGTTATTACTTCCAATAGAGTAGGTAGGTAGTTAGGGAGCGCTGACCAGGAGGATCCTGCTTCCAACCAATATCTGTGCCAGACAAAGTAGAATAGAGCAGGGAAGGCAGCCGTATGAGCTGTTGTCAATCAACTGTGGGGGGTTCTGGTTGTCAGTCAAACTACGCTGCCTATAATAGTAGAACAGGAACCAGGTGGGTGGGAAGTGCAGTCCAGCACTTGCCCAGTAGTACCTGTGTTTCTGCTCCCATCTGTGTTTTCCTGTCTTGTGCTAGCAGATGTATGCTAACTGAGCTGCTGAGCGACCAGAACCCAGGATGAGATAGAGCACCTCAATATCCTGCTAGGAGCCCAAACAGCAAATGCCAACCCAGTGTTTTCAGTGGCCAAACCCTGCAGTAAAACACAAGTGGCTAACTCCTATAGGCTGAAATAAGTCCTGACTTCCTCGTTGATCCCTACTGCTGTCTGGGCACTTGGGAATTCCACTTGAATCCAGCTGTATCTATACCTGTTACTTTCACAGGACAACTTTGTAAATAGGGCTGATCTGCCACAAAGTTCTTATCCTGTATAAAATAAAGGCTTTTACTACATATTGTGTACTAATATAAATGCCTCACCTTTACAGATACACTTCCTTATTGTTCTGGACTATATAGAATACTTGCAGTCTCTCAGTCTCAGGTCATCCCCTAATCTATACCTGGCAGCTGCATCAGCCTATATGTCAATAGGTAAAGAAATATCTTTGGTGTCACAACCAGTGTTAAACAGATTTTTCAAAGGCGTGATTCACCTTCAATCCCAGTAAGGGAACCAGTTCCACCATGTGATCAGAACATTTCGTATAGCCTCCTTTTGAGTCAATGGCCCCAACAGATCTTAAGTATGTTACATGGAAAACAAAATTCTTCATAGCAATGACTTCTGTAATTGTGAGCTGTATCTACAGAGCCTAATTATGTTATCACACATAGGGACAAAACGGTGCTTAGGATGCACAGAAAATACCTTCCCAAAGGGGTGTCAGAATTTCCCTTGAATCAAGCTATATCTATAATCATACTTTCCCTAACTTACTCTAGCACAGGTGAACAAAAGTGACATTGCCTTGATGTGAAAAGGGCATTGAGCTAGCTAGCACCTTGACAGAACTAAGGACACCAGAACTGACAACACACAGTTGTTTGTCATCTATGAAGACATTAGTAAGGGCAAACCAGCAGCCAAAAAGACCATCTCATGTTGCATAGTCTGGCAAATAGCCTCCTAGAGGCCTAAAAGCACACTCCACAAGAGGCACTGTACTTAAGCCATAGTGCAGCTTCAAGAGGCATTCCCCTCCTAGATATCTGTAAAGAGTCACCTGGCCTACTGTTCACACCTTTACAAGCCATTATTGTCTGGGCATCCACTCTTGGAGGGATGCCAGCTTTGGGATGGCAGTCTTGCAGAACTATTTTCCTGCAGGTACCGGGTCTTAATGTCGCATGCTTAATAGCGTACGACATTATGGCTAACCTGGTACTGGTGCAATACCGCATATACTGCTGTATGCAGTATTGTACCGGTAGCGGTTTCCCAGGCAGAGGATAAGACCTCTGCTGGGAATGGGTTCCAACGAGCATCTCCCGTGGCTCACAGGACTGAGCCACAGCAGTAGGAACCCAGGCACTGCGTCTGGGACCAGGTTTGATTCCCGAGTTGGACCCCCCCAGAGTTGAGAATCTTTCATGGGGGGGCTGGGGGTGCAGCACCCTTGTAATGGGGGGTGTGGGGGGCAGAGCCCCCCACAGAAAAAAGACTTATGCCTCATGGCATAAATCACGCTATCTTGGCAGCGTGATTTTGCCATGCAGCATAATATCTTGTGACATTATGAACCCATGCTACGTTTTCTTTCTCCCTAGACCTGACTTCTCACTCACCTCGGCTCCAGACTTCAGTATGTACCTCCGCTCCAGCTTCCCCTTCATTACTCCTATTTGCCCTGTTTTTTTTTGACATCCCGACCCCGTGGCTTGCCACTTTCCTGGATGCAAGTGGAGCAGCACCCACTCAGCAATGCTCTGTGGCAGTTATAAGGAGGCCAGGGGGAGACCAGAAGAGTTGCTGTGTTCTACTAGAGGTCAGGTATGAAGACTCACGCTAGGACCCTCATAGGCTGAACAATCAGAGAGTTTTGCAGGAATGCAGGACCAAATGACATCTAAGTAGTGTAGTGTAGTGTGTTGGCAATATATACCACTGGTGAAGTAAATAGGAAAGGAGATCCAGAGTCATTGTCATGCCAATATGCTTTTTATTTATCAGAAAACTTAAAAAAAATAAAACTATTGATGTGCTGTACACTGATTCAGGCTGTGGGCCCCACAATGAACAGAGATCACTGGGAACTGCAAGGTTTGCTGGTGGCCAAAACTAGCAACGTGGAAGCCCATAATTTATAGAGATGGACTAATAGTGTGGTAAGGGACAGTAAATGTGCACACACTGTGATTGTTTTAATGTTAATGAAAGGTAAAGGACTCAGCACTGGAGACTTCATTTCAAGGTTATGCATTCCATGCTGGTGAAAGGTGAGGGACTGGGCATTGGAGACTAAAAGCTTTCTCTTTATCTGGATGGACAGGTACACTATAAGCAGATAAAGGGTAGGCTTGCCCATACTGTGGCATATATTTAGTGCTGGTGTAAGGTGACTGTCCTGGTGAGACTAACAACCCTGTTAACTAAACCCCTTTGTTTATTCACCATGGCAGTTAAAGTTAAGACTTCTTCACATTATGTGTACTTAGTTGCTAAAAGGTGAGGGAATTCTCTATCCCCAGTGGCAGGTAAAATGTAGGAGGGTATGATGCAGTCTTCCCCACACTTTTTGATATATATTACCTGCTGGGGAGGGACTGTCAAAATTGGAGATTGTATCCCTGTTCTTATTCACAGGGATGGGTATAATGTGGGGGCAGGGACAGTGCAGTTTTCCCTACACTCTGTCAGTGTGGTGGTACATTTTAGGAAAGACCTGCAGTGAGGTAGCCAGATCATTGGTATTCTCAGAGGTGTTACCAGTGCCAAGGGCCAGCACAATCAGGAAGAAAAGTATTGAAGAATTTAATCGCTGGTTGAGGGAATGGTGCAAGGAGAAGGGTACGTCTGTATTGGGGACTGGAGGGAGACCTGCTAAAAAACAAACAAACACTTTTTTAACCAGTCAGACTACATCTCAGTAGGGAGGGCTTGAGGGTACTCATGGGCAAACTGGAGGGGGTACATAACCCATAAACTTAATTTAAACTACTGAGGTGAGGCAGGCAGGTCTGCACTCCCAATGACTCCAAGAGGAGGAGGTCAACAGACCTCCCTCCAACACCAGTAGAAGGGTCCGGAGGGTGGTGGTGGTAAGGGAGTGAAGCAATTAGAAACTGGGGGTGGAGGAAACATGCAGAGGGGAGAAACGAGAAAAAATGAAGTGGGGGAAGGGAAGAAGGCTCAGATTCTAGATGTGTGTCGGGGCACAGTTTGTAAGCATTCTCTAGGGCTGCTGAAATAAACTCACCCTTATTTGCAACTATTTGAGTGTTTGTGACTTTTTTAACTAGAGCGCCACTTTATTGTTCTATTGTCTATGACGTTTGGGATTGTTGATCTGAAGTGGGCACTGGCACAGCTTTCTTTTGGACCTTATCTTTTGGAGTTATCTGATTCTAGATGGAAGGTGGTGTCCCTGAACACACAAAGTCTTGGAAACGAGATGGATGACCAGCAGGTACTATTAGTGGGGGGTGGACATTGCGGCAGTTACTGAGACTTGGGCCACATCAAACATGACTGGGACCTCTAGATCCCTGGACATAAATTATACAGGAGGGACAGAGCAGTAGGGAAGGGGGGGTGGCAGTTTATATCAGGAATGGTATAACATGTATGAGGGAGGAGTTAGAGAGTTCTATGTCATAACAGTGACTGCAAAACAGCGACTTCCATCACAGCAAGTGTACATCACTGAAAATCAAAAATGGTGATGTACATGCCACTGACTACAACAACAGCCACAAATGCAAGTTTAATACAGGGGAACAACAGTTATTAGCTTTCTAAATGGGTGGCTGTGCCCTCCGAACCCCTCTATATTTTTATAACCAGCTCCAGGGGGGCACATGTCAGGGAGAGGGAAAAACTTGAGGGGGGCACAACTTGGGGAGGGAGACACAAGTCAGGAGGGGAGAACATGGTGGGGGCAACCTGGGGTCATGGGGAACAGTGTCAAGGGAATGGGATGTCAGGCACAACAAAATAAACTTACAACCCCCCCAAACAAACTACAAAAAAATTAGCCCATGCCCGAACCTGGCTCCTCTAGCATCACAGACTGTAACTCTAGCCACCATGCCATACGAGCAGCTCGACACTGCCCCCTCCAACAAATGCTCATAACATAATCTACCTTACGCTGCCGAACACTGCCTCACTGTTTATTCACTATTGTGTTGATCTGTTCTTGCTATTCCTTACAATTGCTACTGTCTAAAGGTTGCTATCCTTATAGGCGCTCAAACTGAGTCGTTCAATTTGATTGGCCCACATCACTGGATACCGAGTTGGTTGAGGGAAGGGCAGAAGAAATGTGGGTCAGTTACTGTCTAATAGAGAAAGAAAGGTGAGGTTGGGGGTGATTTATAGACTACCCACCAGGAAGAGTAAGGGGACAGGGAACTGAACTCTCAAATATTAAGTGCTGCGAGGCAGGGAGAGGTGATAATAGTGGGAGACGTCAACCTGCCCAAGGCAGACTGCAGCATACAACATGTGTCAGGAGTCAGGTGATCCTAGAAGCATTGCAAAGTGGGTTTCTGACTCAGGGCATCACAGATCCCACTCAGGAGGGGGCAATCCTTGATCTAGTACTCAAGAATGGGAAGCACGTACAAGACATAATGGTCAAGGAGCCCCTGAGTGGAAGCGACCATTGCACTGTGTGGTCCTGGTTGGATATAGGCAGGGAAATATGTCCCCACTAAAACCAAAATCCTGGATTTTAGGAAGGTGGACTTCAGGAAGATGGGTGAGCTGCTAAGGTGGCACCTAGTGGGCATCAGGGCAGATATGGGGGTGGATCAAAGGTGGTCCATCATTAAGGAAGGAATAATGGTTACCACAGAGGAGTACATCAGGCTCAGGGGAAAGAAATCCAGGGCTGAATCACCCATCTGGTTTAGTACTGAGGTCGCCCAGGCAATAAGGGTCAAGAGGTTAGCCTATAGGAAATTCAGGAAAACCAAGAGAGCGGAGGACAGGAAGAATTACCTACAGATGGCTAGTGAGGCACGTAAGGTAGTTTAGTGGGCTAAGGCTCAGAAGGAAATGCAGATAGTTGAGAGAATTACGAAGGGGAGAAGGACTTTTTTTGCTATATAAAAAGCAAGAAAAGGGATTGTTAGGTTTCGGAAGGGGGACAGGCGGGTGGTGGAGAAGGGAGGTAAAGCAGAGCTACCAAATGAATACTTCTGTTCCATCTTCACCAGGGAGAAAGATGGATGGGTGCCAATGGGGGGGAGAAAATGAGGTGGGGGGAGAGGGGAGCATGGATGTAGTGGTAGAGGGGTGGATAGAATGAGGAAAAGGGTGCTAGCATTGAAGGTGGACTAATCACCAAGCCCAGATGGCATACACCCAAGGGTGCTGAGGGAACTGGCAGAGGAGCCACTGATGGGCCTGTTCAATAGTTCACCAGAGTCAGGCATGGTACTGCAGAACTGATGAAAGGCACACGTGGTACCCTTCCATAAGAGCGGTCCCAAGGATGGACCAGGGAATTAAAGACTGATCAGTCTGACCTCAATCATCTGCAAGCTCATGGAGACCATACTTAAAGAAAGGTTGGTAGAGTATCTATAGAACTATGGTCTCCAGGATGTGAGGCAGCATGGGTTTATGGGAGGGAGGTCATGTCCAATGAATATGATTGACTTCTTTGACTAGGTCACTAAAACAGTAGACAGGGGCCAAGTGGTGGACGTCCTTTACCTGGATATCAGCAAGGCCTTTGACTCTATACCCCACAAGAGGTTGATCAGGAAGTTACCAGATCTCAGGGGTGGGGAGAAGATGACCAGATGGGTGGAAAACTGGCTGAAGAACAGGACCCAGACAGTGGTTATGGGGGGAGAGTGATCTAGCATCAGGGAGGTCACCAGTGGAGTCCCATAGGGCTCGGTGATAGGACCGTTGTTGTTCAATGTCTTCATCAATGATATTGGGGATAGCATTAAGGGCAAAATGTGTCTATTCATGGATGACCAAGCTTTGTAGGATAATGAACACTGCTGAAGTGATACAGGACCTAAAGGAGGATCTGGAAAAATTTATGAGGTGGTCACGGATTTGGCAGCTTGGCTTCAATGCAAAAAAATGCAAAGTTATGCATATTGGAGCCAAGAACCCCAGGATGGAGTACAATCTGGAAGGGATCTGGGTATGTGCAACAGAGGAGGAGAAGGATGTGGGAGTGATGAACACTAGTGACCTGAAGCACTCCAAGCAGTGCAGGAAAGCAGCAGGAAGGGCACATCAAATGTTGGTCTGCATAGCCAGGGGATCAGCATTAGGTGAGAGGAGGTTATACTGCCCTTGTACAGGTCACCGGTGAGGGCACATCTGGAGAATAGAGTACAGTACTGGTGCCCACACCTTAAAAAGGACATTAACCTCCTGAGGATGGTCCAGAGGAGGGCAAAAAAGATGATCATGGGCCAGCAGGATAAAGCATATGAGGAGAGGTTGGGTCCCTAAACATGTACACACTGGAGGAGAGGAGGGAGAGAGGAGACATGACTGAGATCTTTAAGTACTTGAAAGGGATAAATAGGATGGATAAGGAGGGGCCCTTTAAGCTGAGTGGAAACAGAAACACAAGGGCACACAGTCTTAATTTGGAGGGGGAGGTTTAGGAGGGAAGCTAGGAAGCATTTTATTTATCTATTTATTTTTATTTAAATATTTGGTAACCGGGAAAGGCACACTGAGCCAAGGCTCATTTCCCGGTGTGACCTGGGGACAGGGGTATCAAATGTTGTACACGAGATAGATACATATACATATGGATACATATAAGAGTCATACTTAGTTTGGCAATACATTTGGTAATACATTTATATGGAATGTATACAGCTGCAACATTTTAGATAGTGTTTACTGATAGGACGCACATAGATAAGTAATAGGTTAGCTGTCTAATTAAGTGGTGGCCAGTTGGAATGTGCTGCCAGAAGAGATGGTCTGGTTAAAGATGGTGGGCAACTTCAAGAAAGGCTGGGATAGACTTAAGTGGAAAGTAAGGGTCATGGGAGGGGCAAATGGAAAGGATGGGAGAACTGGGGAGGGGGGCAGGGTCACTAGCTTAAACTTGTTGACCCTGCAATATGAGCAAACTAGACAGACCAAATGGCCTTATTCTGCTGGATGCTTTGTATGTTCATATGTTCGTATGTGTTAGCCCAATGGTATTTTGCTAATCATTTCTGTATTTCGGTGCAAATAATTTTGTTCAAATGACCAACTTACTACTGCAGTGCAACAGGCTGCAGATTACAATTCAATGAAATCTTTGAGGTTTGTCTAGCAGTTTTGCTATTTGGCTAAAAAGTTCAGATGGTAATATAGCCATCATGCTATAGAGTACTTAACTTCCAGCTTGAAACCGAACTGCAATATATTTAGTGCTTGTAAAAGGCAAGGGGCTGACCACACTGGACATTGAAGAACCCCATTTGCCACAGAGCCAGGTAGCATGAAACCGGTACAGTGAATGTTTCCTCACACTGTGATGTATTTAGTCTTGGAGATAACAAGTGAGGGACTGACATTAGTAGAGACTTAAATTCTCTGTTTATCCTAAGGATCAAGCACAGTGTGAGGTGGCTACAACACAGGCTTCCCCAAATTGTGATATATTTAGTGTTGATGAAAGGTGATGGACACAGTACCGGAGACAGAAGCCCTGTTTGTCCACAGGGACAGGTAAAGTGTAAGGTGGGTGGGTACACTACAGGCTTTTCCACATTGTGATGTATTTAGTGCTGGTGAAAGGTGAGAGAGAGTGGCATCACAGAGGACTGGATCCAACAGTTTTTTCCATCTTGTACAGCGTGAGGCGGGTACGGTTCAGACCGACACACACGCACTAGCATTAACCAGGAAAAGCTTAACATAGGATTGGGTTGTAGAAGCTCCTATTGCCGTACTATAGATCTGTAAATAACATTTTTTATTTTTTACAGAAGCTATGTTTGCATGCAGATCAGGTCTAGGGCTCATGAACTGATTCAGAATAGCTGCATGATTAGAACATTTATGTAAAAAGAATAGTCTACTGCCTGGAGACCAACATGATGGGGTATGCTGGTGTAAATTCATGGTGCATCAATGGAAATCCAAGCTGGATTTTCACTGCAGCTTATATAAAACTTTGTGTTGCCATATGCTCCAACTTCTGAAGCTTTATTTTACCTTGGAATGCTTTTTCCAGTGTTTTGCAGTGCCCGAGGGTTGGCTCTTCTTGGTGGCACCTAGCTTCTGATCCGTGTGAGCAAAAACGTCACCTATTTGTTGTAATTTCTACATTATATCACTGCTGCCATGGGTTGTTTTCAGAAATATTTAACCCTGGAGGGATATTATGAAAAGGCTGTTATACAGTAATCAGCCAAGCCATTTTTACATTTTATAGTCAAACTAATTAGACCTTCCCTTGGCTTTCACTGTTCCCATAACAGGGTGGCACCAGGAGTCATATGAGAAGAGACTGAAAGACCTCAATATGTATTCTCTAGAGATGTGAAGAGAGAGGGGGGGACATGATAAAGAAGTAGAATACCTTAAAAGGATCAGTAAGGTACAGGAGGGTTGCATCTTTCAGAAAAGAAGATGGACAGGCTGGCCCACCGACGCAGCAGTTGGATTTCTGTCTGTGACGCCAGCGACCTGGGTTCAGGAACAAGTCCGGGCCCTTGGAGAGCTGGCCGGGGGGAGAAGGCTCGAGTGTCCCACAACTGCTCAACTACTCTGGGGGGAGGGGGAACCAAGGTCCACAGATTGTCTGACCTCGAGCGGAGGCTCAGGGTACATCAAGTCCTGCAGAGGGACCGGTCCGCAATGTGGGGTGGATGTCAGTGCTTTGCACCTTGACATCAGGGGCATGCCTCATGGGGGAGAAAAATGGAAAAAGCTCTCCAGGCTCTGGGGAAACAGAGCACCAGGAACAGACCCCTCATGGCCTCACACCAATCTTCCTTCCAGCTCTCGACAAATTCTGGACTGTCGAGGTGCACCTGCCTCACCTCGTCCCCACCTGGGGGAAAGCCGTGGCTCCATGGGGTGAGCGCGAGAAGGGTGAAGGTAGGTGGCGGAGGTGGGGGCTGCCTCCATAGGCACTCCAGATGAAGCGGAGCCTGGGGAGAGAGGGATAAAAAGAAAAAAAAAAAAGAAAGAAAAGAAGATGGACAAGAACTAGGGGACATGAGATGAAGTTGGAGGGAGAAAGAATCAGGGGTAATGTAAGGAAGTATTTCTTTATAGAGAGTGTGATGGATGCTTGGAACAGCCTCCCTGCAGTGGTGGTAGGGGCAAAAATGGTGGAAGAATTCAAAAATGCATGAGGCACACACAAAGGAACCCTGTACAAAAGGAAGAGTAGGAAAGCCACAGATCAACTACAGCCTGCAGCATAAGTTAAAGGTAGGAAAAATGGAGCAATTAGATGGGCAGGGTAGTCCTTATCTGCTTACAAATTCTATATATCTATGTATAACATCAGACAGGACCCTGCCAGAGGCCTCCCTGTCACTTTTAACAATTTAAAAAATGCTAAATGCTATTCAAGTCAGAAACATTATATCAGTACTATCATCTCATCAACCAGATCTTGTTTTCTTGATGCTACTGAGATAAAATCAATAAAAAATCACCCCACAAAAATGGAGGTGCTCAGCAGAACCTAATACCTTAAACTGACTTTTTAGCTCCATAGAAACATAACATTTGACAGCAGATAAGGATCTTTTGGCCCACCCAATCTGCCCATTTTCCCTACCTACTGTAATATTGTAGACCCTACTTGATCTCCTGCTTAGCCCTCTCTTCCCTAATGACTAAGGTTCCCTTATGCCTATCCCATGCATTCTTGAATCCTGCCACAGCTTTCACCCCCACTACGTCCACTGCAAGGCTATTCCAGGCATCCACTACTCTCTCTGTAAAAAAGTGCTTCCTTATGTTTCTCCTGAGTACCCCACTCCAGCTTCCTGGCATGCCCCCTTGCTGTTAAGCATCTTTTTTTTCTGAAAAATGCTTCCCTCTTGTACCTTATTTATACCCATGAGTTATTTGAAAGTCTCTATCATATCCCCCCTTTCCCTTCTTTCCTCCAGGGTGTATATATGGAGGTTCTTTAGTCTCTCATCATATGGTCTCTGGTGCAGACCCTTCCTCCTCTGGACTGCCTCTACTCTGTCTATGTCCTTCCAGAGATGTGGTCTCCAGAACTCGTCTCCAGATCTTGCTCAGAACAGAAAATGCTGTCATGTTCAGTGTCACTCAATTCTACAGTTGACCCAGAGAGCAGCATGTCCACTTGCCTTTAGTAGAGTTTGCATTGGCTGTAGTATTGTCAGAGCTATATATTATAGTATATAAACTGCTATATTTCTGTTTCCTATAGCCTGTATAAAATGGATATGATATACAGGCTCTGTATGTAATTGCATTCCTACTGTGAATTGAAATATGTCTTTATACCGCTATGCTCTGTAACTCGTTGCTTTAACCATGTATGCTGTCCTACCCAGAACCTCCTTGAAAATGAGCTTGCTCAACTGAGCCTTTCCTGGTGAAATAAATAAATGAAATGAAAAATGAAATGTCAGGAATCTTCTTTGGAAAAGCTTGTGACTCTGTCCATGCATCTCTGCAGTTACTATTCCATGGCCACTAGGTGGAGCAACAAAGCCATGAACTGCAGAGTAGCAACAAGGAGTCTTGCAGAGGTACAGAGAGAGAGAGAGAGACAGAGTGTGTGTGTGTGTGTGTGTGTGTGTGTGTGTGTGTGTGTGTATACTTTGACTCAGTCAGCCTTTATTAATAGCTTTGGCTCTGACTTCTAATAAGAGTCTTCCATTTGTGCATTGCATTACTGCTCTGCATGGACCATTAGTTAATTAAGCAATGCCACTGGAGCCTTCCGTGGTTTCATTCTGGCATTGCTTCAGTACTCACTAGCTGCAAACTGCTTGGCTTTTTAATCTGTGACATAGCTAGTAGGAAACAAAAGCCACAATAAAAGGTAGCATGACAAAACCTATAAGATTTGGTTTTAACAGTTGCATTCATCACCTCATGGGAAAATAACGAAAAATGCGTGTTTTCTACTCTTTAATTTGAAATATCGGAGGGGAAATGTGACCTGTTTCATGCTATTAAGTGCCTTACAAATAAAACTGAGCTAGCTGTGAATTTTATATGTATGTACAGAAGCTAAGTTTAAAAGCCACATGTCTTCAATATGCCTTACAAAGCATAG
The DNA here is from genome assembly GCA_016271365.2 of Neoceratodus forsteri. Classification (NCBI taxonomy): domain Eukaryota; kingdom Metazoa; phylum Chordata; order Ceratodontiformes; family Ceratodontidae; genus Neoceratodus; species Neoceratodus forsteri. The sequence goes on from CM057455.1 coordinate 867,488,034, forward strand.
CATTAGAAACTGGAGGGGCAGTGACTGTATGTAGGCAACTGCGATATCATACCTTCTGCCACATCACATCCTACACATAGCCATGGGCAGCAGCATTAGTAGCTACTTCACTGAGACAGCAGGGAGAAAGAAAGTACATAATGCATTTATAATGTATGGCAGATCGTTGTTATAGGTAGAAATCTACCTTTTTTATAACAACGTTTTACCATCGATGTGACGTCATGATGTTAACCCATCGATGGTACATCACATCAATGGGTTAACAACCGGGAACAGGCTGCACATGCATGCAACTTGATCAGGCGGCCATTAAACGGCCGTGGGGTGCGAGCTTGACCCGGAGCAGAGCTGCGGTGGCACAAAAAAACTGCAGTAAGGAACTGCTTTCTCATTTTTTAAACATAAATGGTACCATACACTATAAAATATGATGTACGGTACATTGATCGTCAACTGGATTTTTAACCCATCTCAAGGTTGCCACGATGATGTAAACCTCTCGAGCTTCGCTCTCGAGGTTTACATGGTCGCCCTGGCAGCCTCTCGATGGTTAACAAACTGGTTAACAGTCGATGACCATACATTATCCTCTATATCACCCACTCTTTTTGGACTACTGTCATGGGATTTTTTAACTTCCTCTTGCACATCCATCTGACAGTGTCAGAAGAAGAGTCTGCTGCTTTAACCAGCAAGGAGTGCAGCTTCCCTCATGTACTGCACAACATTGTCAGCTGCGGGCATGAGTTCATGTCTGTTCTGTAACTTTGTGCATACAAGTACAGTAAAGACACTAATGGTTCTGAACAGTTTAGTGTTTAATTATACTGTAGGTCATACCCAGAGAAAGTGCTGCATTCATTTAATATTAATGTGAGTGTAACCCCTAGGTGGCGCTATCCCAAGGGCTACTACCCCTGTCTGCTTGGCTAGTAGCAGGTTAAGGGGCCTGGGTATTGAAACGGGTACCTCCACCTGGAGGTCAGGGTTGCTAGTGGTCAAGCTAACCTGGGCACAGCCCTCCAGGATACTGTAACCCCCCCCTTTCCCTTCTAGTGGCCTGAACAATGTACAATAATCACTTTCACAATGACCCAATTCATACTGACTCTAGCTGCAAGCAGCCTGGGACTTTCTCCATGATCCAAAAGGTTCGGTTGGCTGATTCCTCTGTCAGTCACAACAAGGCCTCCCTCTCCAGGTTCATTTAGGCACCAAAAGCCCAAAACTACAATTCCTACAGAATTTTGCTCCCACAAAGCCCCTGGGAACAGGCTCCATTTTAGAGTCCCCAAAGGTACTGATTGACCCATTTCAGCAGTCCAGGATCAAGATTAATTATGACTGCAATCCAGGCAGCCCTTAAAGAGACAGTAGACAGAGGCTATACAGGCACTCTCTGGCAATACATTTAAACTGCTAAAATGCAGGACACCATCCTGACAGTGAGCATTTAGGCAAGCTCAAGGAAGACTTTTCAGGAACTCCCATTTGTAGGGGGTTACACTCTTCCCTGCCTGGAGAAAACTTGGCGTCTGCGTCAAGTCTGTACCATCACACTATTGAAAATGCGATATAAACTAGACATATATGACATTAGCATTCAATGCAAATACTATCTGATATATCAGTTAACATAAACTTGTCACGTTACCATACATTTCAACATACTTCACAATACTATATCCATACTGACAATACTTATATGCATGTTTCATACACTCTATACTGATTCTATTATTATAATAATAATAATAATTTTATTTCACAAAAGCACCTTTCAGATTTCAAGGTGCTTTACAAAATAATTAAAAGATAATAAAACTGAAAACCATATAAAATAGGAAAATACAGCAGGGTTCATTTAGTAAGTGCCATCAAAGGCCTGACACCATAAATACATTTTAAGCATTTGCTTAAAGCCTCCCACTGTCATGCATTCCAATAGCCGGTGGGGTAGAGAATTCCAAAGGGTAGGGCCAGCGTACATGAATGCACGCACCCCAGATGACTTCAAAGACACCTTCAGAATCTCTGGCAACCTCTCACCGACCGAACGGAGCTGTCGCTCGGGATGATAGAGAATCAGAAGCTCTTTCAAATAGGCAGGGCCAAGTCCGTGTACAGCTTTGTAGGTCAGTAAACCAACCTTAAAGGTGATCCACCACTGAATCAGCAGCCAGGGCAGACTGCGCAGAACAGGGGTAATAGGAGATGTTCGAGAAACCCCCTGTCAGCAAATGCGCTGCCGCATTCTGCACTAGCTGCAAGTGGCGGATATCAACCCAAAGAAGCCCTAAGTAAAGGGAATTTCAGTAATCAAGGCGCAAGGTCACAAAGGCGTGGACAAGTGTCTCCAGATGGAACAAGGTGCTTGATCCTGGTGATGTTCCTAAGATGATAAAAGGAAGAATTGACGACTGCTGACACCTGAGATCATAAAGTCAGCCTGTTGTCAAGCACCACCCCCAGGTCCCGCACCTGAGCAGAGGTATGGATCTGGGTGCCTGCTAGATAAATTCCAGAGGGCTGCCCAGTCCTCAACCCCTCTATCCGGTGACCCGGTTCCACCAGCATCACCTCTGTCTTTCCCGCGTTCAACTTTAGCCAAATTGAATTCATCCAGTCCTGGATTTCCACAAGGCAGTTGTTAAATACTGAGAGAGCACTATCCTGGTTGGGTGCAAAAGACAGGTAGAGCTGGGTATTATCAGCATAGCAGTGAAACCTCAGCCCATACCATCTTACAATATTTCCGAGGGGCAGCATATACACTGTGAACAACATGGGTAAAGCATTGAGCCCTGAGGAACCCCACAAGACAGAGAGAATGGGCCCGAGGAAAAAACCCTGGGCACCACTCTCTGAGTTCTGCCAGTGAGAAAAGATGTAAACCATCTGAGAACCATATGTGTCAGGCCACAGATGGACCTCAGACGTCCAAGCAATTCCCCATGGTCCACAGTGTCGAAAGCTGAAGAGAGGTCAAGAAGCACCAGAATAGTATGGCATCTCTGATCTCTTGCCATCAGGAGATCATTGAGCACCTGAACCAGCGCAGTCTCGGTACTATGCCTCTTCCGAAAACCGGACTGGAGAGGTTCGTAGATGTTATGGATGGTCAACTGGTTCTCCAGTTGTACCACCACAACTTTCTCAATAACCTTCCCTAAAAAAGGAAGATTAGAGATTGGTCTGCAGTTAGCCAGAGAGTCAGGGTCCAAAGAAGCATTCTTCAGGAGGGGTGTTACCACTGCCTCCTTCAGGGAGCTTGGGAACTCACCTGAATCAAGGGAGCACCGGACAATCTGAACCAGGATCAGGCCAATGATGTCACAACATCCCATAATCAGGTGATGTTGGACCCGGATCCAAACTACAGCATGTAGGGTGCACACTCTGTACAATCTGCATGACATCCACAAATTCTGGCAGGTCAAAGGCACTCCAGGAAACACAAGGTGAGGCGACCGAGCACCAATCAATGGCATCCTTCATAGAGCGAACCGCGAGGATCTTTGTCCTGAAGTCGGCCACCTTATTCTCAAAGAATTGAGTAAGCTCATCGCACTCCTCTTGGGAAAAAGGTCTTCAGAACTGTAGACAGGTTGAGTTGCACAACCTGTACACAGTCCAGAAGAGCTGAGCTGGTCGATTCTGTGCGGCAGCAATCTCCCCGGACAAGAATTCTGCCTTCTTATGGGAGATCACTGATTTGTAGGTCTGATAATGCTCTACCAATCTAAGGTGATCGACCTCTAGGTCAGATTTCCGCCAACGTCACTCTAACCTACGTCTAAGTCGCCGCAACTCTCTCAAGGACCCATCGAACCATGGGGCCCAAGGGTGAAGAGAGAGAGGATGAACACAGACAGGAGCAATGAGATCCAGAGTGGCAGAAATGGCCTTATTATAGGCCAACACCAAGGCCTCAGGACTCATGCTAGCCACAGGAAACTCCAAGAAGTCAATCACTGCCGCCAGGCCTTTGGAGTTCACCTCCCATAAAGGGCGGTAACTGACCATCTCCACAGGGGGAGGCCTACGTAGGGGGGTGCAAAAGTTGAATCTCATGGTGCAGTGATCAGACCATGCGATGGGTTCCACCCCCACATCAGAGGCCTTCATCCCCTGGAGGAAAACCAAATCAAGAGAGTGACCGTGCCCGGTCGGTGGCAGAGGTGACAATCTGTGTAAGGTCCAGTGATGTCATCAACTGGAGGAAGTGCTGTCCAAATTGTGAGAGTTCGTCGTCGACCCAGGCATTGAAGTCACCCAGAACCATCAATCTGGGCGACTCCAACGCCATGTCGACAACGAAAGAGGGAGGATGATTAAGGAGTAATGTGAGGAAGTTCTTTTTCACAGAAAGGGTGGTGGATGCATGGAATGGCCTACCTCAGGAAGTGGTGGATATGAATACAGTACAGGGCTTCAAACAGGCATAGGATAGGCATAAGGGAGCAATACAGATGAGTATGAATAGATAGGCCATTGACAGAGCAAAGGCCAATGGCACATTTATAAGGTAGAAAAAGAAATGGGAAGACTGGATGGGCCTTGTGGTCCTTATCTGCCGTAAACTTCTATGTTTCTATGAAATCCGCTACTTCCTGTAGGAATCGCTTCTCATTCCCTGGTGGATGGTAGACAAGAGCTATCCTGTAACCCACACCTGCCACCATGGTACACTCAAAAGATTCTGCCTCCTCAACTGGTACACTCATGAGGCCCAACTTGGCCCTAAAACAGACCGCTACCCCCTTCCCCCCGCGGTCCAACCTCAAGCAGTGAATCACCGAGTACCCGGTTGGAATTGCAGCTTTCAGTATAGGACCAGCATTTTCATCCAGCCAGGTCTTCGTGATGCAAGCCAGATCAGTAGTTCAAACAAGATCTGCAATAATTGCAGTCTTGTTCTTAACCGATCTGGCATTGCATAACACTGCTCGGGTTGAACATGTTTCAGGGGTTGTCCCGGCTACTTGCCCACCGGAATTAATGGTGGTGCCCTTGGGTATGGGGACTGGATATGGCTTACCACGTTCCAGGCTCCATTTCGCCCCAGGGCATCTTCTGGACCTAACCACCCGATGTGAGGTCCCTGCTCATTCATCCTCTGATATCCATGCCCCCCGCCACCCCCCCTCTTACGAGCAATACCCAATGTCTGACAGTGCTGGCAAGTTGACAACAACAAAGGAGGGGGAGAAAAAGGACGGAGAGAATGGAGGGCAGAGGATGAATAACGCATGACCAGAAAGGGAGGCTTACACAGCCTACAAGCTAAACACAGGCAAATGACAAGACACCCAGGTACCCAGTCCAACGAACCACAACAAAATAAATAATAAAATCCAAAACCCACCCCTTAAAATAGATAACATTTTAACCCACCCCTACTCAAAAGGATACCCTAACCCAGAACTCAGCACAAGAAAAAAACATAAACCAAAAATTAAGTCAACCAAATAATAGTAGAACTGCCGCAAACCCCTATCACTGGAATGCAGCATACGGAATGAACCCCACCCCCACCCCCAGGTCCTCTCACAACCTGGAAATGAGAGAAGTCTTCTCACTCAGATTACCCAAAATTAGGTAGTCCAAGATCAAATTATAAATTCAAAGCAGAAAAGTCTTCTTTAAGCTTAAAAGAAAAATGAATAAAAGTGGACACCCAGGTCCTCTCACCACCAGGAAGACCACAGAAGGACACTCTTACTGACCAAATAAAAAATGGTTTATGAGTCCAAGCTGAGTCGTATAAAAGTCAGGGAATGTAGGTAATCCTCAGAAAATCCAGATTCCACACAAAACAAGCAAAAAAAGAGTCCAGTCAGCTACATACTGCTAATACAGGCACACCAGGCTCTGTTCCTGATGACCCCGACCGGAAATAAATGCTGGAACACTTTAACACCCAGGGAGTCACTAGGCCATAACCAAACCCCAGGAGTCTAGGGGAAAATGGACTCAACAGCCAGTTCTCTGGCCAGTCTAGAGCCCAATCTCCTGTGTCACAGCAAATCTGGACGTCGGATATCAGCAGAGTCAGGCCCACCCGCACCGCTAGGAGCCAACCCAGCAGAGAAATGCAAGTCTTCACACAAAATCTGCATCAACTTTCAGGGAAAATATATCACATTTATCCAATTTGGCTAATTCATCTGGATAATCACCACAAATATCCACTATAGGGTAGACTATATCACAGCTTCACACCAGTTTTTCTCGTTCCCTTTCCTTGAAAGTCCAAGCCACATCAAGGAAAGCATGCCATACAGCACAAATGGAGAATTTTGGCCAGTCAGTCTGAAGCCTTAACCCAGAATATCCACTGCAAGGCAAAATACATACCGCCGTCAAAAACACAGCTACAATCAGTTGTTTTCGCTCCTTTTTGCTCCCACTCCTCAGTAGTCCAGGAGGTAATCCACTCTTCATCTCAAAGCCACAAAAAACACCGCCTTTGCCATGCTCAAACCAAGCAGGCCAGAAGGCAGCCAGATAAGGTGTCACACATCCCAGAAAAAAATAGGTAGCAGCAGCAGGAGTCCGCAGGGAGTACCACAAAGCCGTGCCGAAGACCCGACCATGAACAGTCAGACCAAGCGCCTTGCTTCTATACCCCAAATCAAATGACTTGAACTAAAATAAAACAAAAGAAAACCAGACACAAATAAAAATGAAACATATAAAACAAAAATGCAGGAAAACAGTCTAGCAGTTCAAATTCAGTAAAACTAAAAATTTAAGGAGCTTAAACAGCACACAGCTCATAGCTCGTATGATTAACATACTTGTAATATCGCAATACTGATTCTTGTTATAACTTCCTGTACATTAAACAATGTAGGTGGGGGACCTTCTCTATCAGCTAACTTGGGGCTGGATGGGGCAGGGGCACCATACTGAGAAGGAAGAACAATCAACCTGGAATTGGCCATTAAGCTCAGTTTGTGTAGTGAGCTATGAGAAATATAAACACCTTTGTTAACCACATTGAGAGGCAAATCCACTGGCCTCCCGGGAGAATCATAACTGAAGCGCAATACTGGCTTGACTGCTCGGCCAGTCTTTCTGGGGAGAACAGCCACAATCTCTGTACTTTAAGCACTAACTTTGGAGCTTTCGTCAGTCGTGAGGGGTGCCTCTGCATGGATAGAAATGTCCAAACTGGGAGCACTGTCAACTCCTTGCTCTGTAGGCTCCGTCTCCACAACACTTGACTCATTTAGAGAAGGTTCTGGCACATTTAGGCTTTGTGGCACTGAAGGGGGGCTGTCAGCACTCTCATATTGTTGTTCAAGTTCTGGTGTGTCACTAGAGAGTCTCAGACCATCAGCCCCTTCTTCGGGCAAGTCACACAGTTCCACTAAACACAGGGAGTCTGCAGACTCAGACATGATACTTTGCACTTCACTTTCAAGGAGCATTGGCTCCAAGGATGAAGCTGGGGGGCTAGGCAGTCCAGAAGGCCTACCTTCATCCCCAGGATTCTGTATAGGATTTCCATGAAACAAGTGACTCAGTTCATAGGAGGGATAATAGGCATTAGTCACTTTCATCAGAGGTGGACTGACAGTCACTATCATTCTGGGCCTGCTGTAGGGGGAAACCTTAAATCTGTAACTACTGGGGTAGGCTGACTCTGTCTCTTTTTTGCAGCAGCATGAGTCACCGGCCCAGGGGAGGCAATGACTGCTGGCTCAGCTTCAATAATAACTTGGCTGATAGGCAGCAAGTGGTTATGGTGCATGGTCTTGACAGCTTTGGAGTTATTCTCTGGGCGTACCTTGTACACTGGTAGATCATCAAACTTTCCAACTACTACATGAGAAAGATGGTGCCACCTATCAGCAATTTTGTGCTTGCCATGTAGTCCCAAATTGCGTAACAACACATGGTCTCTGGGCCATAGCTCTTGAGCCTTTACTTTCTTATTGTGCCTCTCTCTTTGTTGTTGAGATTTCTCTTGGTGGCCATTGTCTGGGCTAGTTGATATGCATGGTTCAATTGAGCTTTCAGTTTCTGTACATACTGCAGGTAGTTTTCGGCTCGGACCCTGTCTGGAGAAACCGCAAAGCAGACATCAACTGGCAGTCGGGCCTCCCTCCCGAACATGAGGTGGTAGGGAGAGAACATAATAGCATCATTTTTGGTGCAATTGTATGTGTGTACCAAGGTGCTAATCTGCTGGTTCCCCTTATGCTTGTCTTTTGGATGGAGGGTGTCTAGCATGTCTAGAAGGGTGTGGTTAAAATCTTCTGGTTGAGGGTCCCCTGCGGGTGATAAGGGGTGGTTCTTGACTTCCGCACCCCCCTCAGAGAGAGCATTTCTTTGATTAGCCTACTTTCAAAGTCTCTGCCTTGGTCAGAGTGGATCTGCAGGGGGGGCACCATAGTGGACGAAGAATTTTAACACTAGCACCTTGGCCACGGAAGAGACTTTTTGATCTTTAGTTGGAAAAGCTTGTGCATACCGTGTGAAATGACCCGTAACCACTAACACATTGCCAGTATTCCATTGATCAGGTTCTAAACACAAAAAATCTATGCAGACCAGTTCCATGGGGGCTCTAGTAGTGATATTGACAAGGGGGGCAGCCCTCTGAGGCAGGGCTCTTCTTTGGAGGCAATGACTACAGGTCTTTACATGGTGTTCAACATCGGCCCCCATCTTGGGCCAGTAGAATCAAGATCATACCAGGTTGAGAGTCCTGTCAATACCAAGGTGCCTCATGTGATTGTAGAGGGACCTCAGTACCAAGTGTTTAAAGGCCATGGTCAGGACCAATTGTTGCTTGTCTACATGACCACTATGATCCACTGTCTCTCTGTATAACAACTGATTGAGTAATTTCAACCTGGGGCCTTCTTTAAACAATAGGGCAGTTTGCAAGTCAGAGGAATGCAACTTAGACACATCTTTCCCCGCACGCAGGGCATCAAGTGTGGGTTGAATCTTAGGAACGTGGGATTGAGCCCACTGAATACTGTCATTGTCAAGTTGAGGTAGTGCACTAATATCTAGAGCAGAGAAATGGCAATAGGCAGCTGGTATGCAGGTATCAGGAGGGCCCAAGCAATCTACTAGACAGTCCACTATGTCTGCAGACATCTGTTCATTTCTGTCAAACTTTGGCACAATGCTCGGATGTCAGGTTCACACAGCCTGACCCAATCACTCTTGGAAGCGCGCCTTCATGACAGGGTGTCAGCATCAATATGGTTCAGTTCCGGTCTGTATTTGACAGCATAATCATAGGTTGATAAGGCAGAGAGCCACCAGTGCCCAGTGGCGTCTAACTTAGCTGAAGTCTGTACATAGGTCAACGGGTTATTGTCGGTCTTCACCAATATCTTTGCCCCATAGAGGTACTCATGAAACTGATCAATGATGACCAATTTTAGGGCAAGGAACTCCAGTTTGTGCACAGGATAGTTTTGCTCCAACGGGGTCAAACTCCTGCTGGCGAAAGCGACCGGTCACAAACCATTCTCATGGTCTTGATACAGCACAGCTCCTAGGCCCTGCAGACTAGCATCTGTATGCAGCACATAGGGCTTGGTAGGGTCAGCATAGACAAGGATGGGGGCATGGGTGAGCTGGTATATGACTTCGTGGAAGGCTGCTTCACATTCGGGTGTCCGTCGGGGCCCAAAAGGTTCACCTGTGTGGAAGTACACTTTCTCTGGTTCTTTGACAGCCCCTTTCTTGTATTTACGGTTGGTAGGGGGGTAACCCTGGGTAAGATTCAGGAGCGGGTGAATCACCTTTGAATAGTCTTTTATGAACCTGTGGTAGTAGCCACAGAACGCCAGAAAATGTTGTAGTTCTTTCAAGTTATGGGGCTGGGACCAAGTAGTCAGTGACTCAACCTTACTGGGATCAGTCTCTATTCCTTCTGCAGATACTATGTGCCCCACATACTTCACGGAGGTTTGAAAAAAATGGCACTTGTCAAGGACAGCTTGAGGCCGAAGTCTTCCAATCGGTCCAGCACATTAAACAGTCAGGTCTCATGCTTCTCTAATGTGCATCTGAACACAATGACATCATCTAGGTATGCTAGACATTCCAGCAAGTTCATATCTCCCAATACACGTTCCATCAGTCGCTGAAAGGTGGCCGGGGCACCAGGAATCCCCTGCGGCATTCTCAGGAATTCATAGAACCCCAAAGGACAGATGAAGGCTGTTGCCTCATGGACCTCTGGGGCCATCGGAATCTGGTAATATCCGCTGCGAAGATCCAATACTGAGAACCATTTGCTCCCATTCAAGCAATCCAGGGCATCTTGTATACGGGGCATGGCGTGCTGATCTGCGATGGCTCGCCGGTTCAAGGTTCGATAATCAAAAAACATTCTCATGGACCCATTCTTCTTATGCACAACCACAATGGGAGAGACATATGGGCTCCTTGATTCTTGTATAACACCAGCAGCGAGCATTTCCTGCAGGTGCCTCCTAACATCATCTATGTCCACTGGGGCGAGGCATTGGGATCTCTCTCAAAATGGCTGGTCATCATGCAGGTGTATGTGATGCTCTGCACCCTGGATACACCCCATGTCCCATTCTTTTAACAAAAACACTTGGTCTCTCCGGGTGAGTTTCTTGCTAATTCTAGCCTTCCATTCAGCTGGCAATGGGGAATCACCAAAGTCGAATAAATCCGGGGTCACTTTTTCCTTTTCACCAGAGTACTTGTTGCTGGGTAATACAGCAGTGTCTGTGCAGTGTACTGTAGCTAGGGTGCACCCTCTGTTCAACCGGGCCTCCCGATCTGACACGTTTCGAATCTGGACCATCACTCGTCATGCATTGGCATGGGCACGGGCAGGCAAAATGCTGGGTTTAACCAACAATCCCTCTGGCAGCTTTCCATCACCCGGTGCATCTAACATTAATATTTTATTTTTCACTTCCTTTCTAATGCAAACCTCTCCCTGAATGGTGTACTTAGCATTGGGAGGGAGTGCCAGAGAATCAGGATATTTCTTCCACATCATCCCCACCAGCTTATCTCCGTCAGCTTCAGTAGTCCATTTTTGCAGATCATAGGCTCTCTTTATCAGGGCTGGGATTCTCAGTGCCCACCCAGTCCATTTCCCTTGTTTTTTCTTGACACAACTGCACTAGTTTTCCAAACATGTGGGCGTTGGTTCCAATGAGCAAGAGAATCCCATCATACAATCCCGTTGGAGGGCACACCAGGGCTAGTGTCTCTACTTGTTCATCTACGCCAGTTACAGTCCAAGGGAAAGACAATCAGAGCCAGACATATCCTAGGTAGGGATAAGACTTGTCACTCAGGCACCACACATGCAAACCTTCCAGAGATTGTAGTGGCACATCAGATAAGTGTTTTTCATACCAGTCCTGGAATACAATGATCACTTGCAACCCGCTATCGAGCACAGCCCAAGCATGGATACCATTGACAGTCACAGAAGTCTCCATCGAAAGGCCCACTATTCTGGACCAGTCTGGAGAGGCAGTAGCAGAGGCCTGGACAGATGATTTAGCCACAAAGAAATTTGTGTTAGGATTTCTCAATCCTGTACTGCGGTCATTTCCGGTGCTATACGGCCATGGTCTCATTTTCCGAAGCTCCCCTTGAAGTCTGTATACAACTTTATCTAGGTCTTTTTGTGACTGGCATTCTCTCTTCATGTGCCCATCCTTCCCACAATTATGGCAAAGTATGCTATCTGGGGACTGGTGTGGCCGAGACATCACATTGGGAGTTGAGGCGGGGGTACTACCAACAGAAAACCTTGGTTCCACCTCTGTCTGTGGTGTGGTGAGCATTTGGAGACATCTCAACAATTATCTCACTTCCATAGTCAAGACATCAATTTTTGAGCTGCTGTCAGCAGGAGATACCTAGGTATGCCCCCTCAACCCCACCCCCATAGCAGATGCAGTCGAATAAGGATCGGGGCCTGTACTCGCAGGAGTGGCCTTCGTAAAGAAACTGTTTTTGGTTTCTCTGAACTCCCTCAGCTATTCATCCCATGGCGGAGCATCCGTAGCAGTCCCTCTCTGGCTGGGCCCCCCAGGGTTGACATTTAGTTCTTGGATTCCGTCATGTGATTGCGGTGATTTCAGGCCACCAGCGACCGACCCCATGCCTGGAGAAAGGGTTGCAGCAGCTACGACTATGCAGGGCTCTGAAAAGCCTTCCTACTCCTCAACTTCCCGTACCACCTTCATCAACACATGGAAGGGCAAGGGACCAGATTTCCTTTGATGCAGTTGCAATCTGAGCATCACCCAGCTGGAATGTCGGGCAGAGCAAAGTATATGATCCAGTCTTACCCGGTCCACTTCACTAGAGGCTCAGCCTCCTTTCCGAAAAATGGTTTGTAGGATTCCCTCTAATCTATCCATGTAGGCAGATAACAATTCCCCTGGCTGTTGTCTAACTTCTTTAAGTTTGCATTTCAAGGCCTCGACACTAGTGGTGCCCTCAAACACGTTTTCAAGGGCGACTATGTACTCTTGGGCTTTGGCGTCAGGATCAGAGGACCTCAGGGAGCGAAATGTACGTAGGGCAGGTCCCTGGAGGCTTTCCCCCAGGCGGGCCCTTTTTTCGGCCTCTGAGCATTGCAGTCTTGTACTGCAAGAATAGCAGAGTCTATCCAGGTCTCCAGGTCGACTTCCTCATTAGGAGTAGGGAGGATGCCAGAGAATACCTTGAGCTTGCAGTAAGGGCCATGACTACTTGCTGGCTCAGAGGCAGGTACAGAAGTTGGTGAAAGAACAGGTGCTGGGGTGGGTGTGGACAGTGGGGAGGTGACACTCCCAGGTGGCAGGAATAATTTTTTTTAACTCCTCCACAGTTTTGCCCTCCTCCAGTAACAACTTGGCAAAGTTCGCTTCAAAAGACTCAGATAATGGTGGGGGCTCATCCTCTAAGGGATCCTTGCTATCTTTGGTTATCACCCTCCAGGCAGCTGGGAACCCTTCTGGAGTGATAGTCTGGGGCACCTTTGAACTGTCCAGGGGGTCGCTACACTTCACCAAGGCCACGAGAGTTTGGGCAGTTAAATCAGCCTGTCGACCCACCACTACAGCTTTTTTCAAACATTCAACTTTAGAAAGTGCCCCTTCAACAGTGTCCTTACTAATGCCCATAGGTATATCCAGTATTAGCAAAGAATTATGGGGGTCAACCTCTTGCCCCGTACATCACCCCACCAACTGGTGCACAGCCACTTCTGTTGGGATAGCCATTTATGTTTGACAATAATTCATAATTTCGGCCACTAGAAGACACAAAATCCCAGCGGTGAGCCTCCAAGATGTAACCCCTAGGTGGCACTATCCCAATGGCTACTACCCCTGCCTGCTTGGCTAGTAGCAGGTTAAGGGGCCTGGGTACTGAAAAGGGTGTCTCCACCCGGAGGTCAGGGTTGTTAGTGGTCAAGCTAACCTGGGCACAGCACTCCGGGACACTGTAATCCCCCTTTTTCCCTTCTAGTGGCCTGAACAATATACAATAATCACTTTCACAATGACCCAATTCAGACTGACTCTAGCTGCAAGCAGCCTGGGACTTTCCCCAGGATCCAAAAGGTTTGGTTGGCTGATTCCTCTGTCAGTCACAACAAGGGCTCCCCCTCCAGGTTCATTTAGGCACCAAAAGCCCAAAACTACAATTCCTACAGAATTTTGCTCCCACAAAGTCCCTGGGGACAGGCTCCATTTTAGAGTCCCCAAAGGTACTGATTGGCCCATTTCCGCAGTCCAGGACCAAGATTAATTATGACTGCAATCCAGGCAGCCCTTAAAGAGACAGTAGACAGAGGCTATACAGGCACTCTCTGGCAATACATTTAAACTGCTAAAATGCAGGACACCAGCCTGACAGTGAGCATTTAGGCAAGCTCAAGGAAGACTTTTCAGGAACCCCCATTTGTGGGGGGGGGGGTTACATGAGGAAACACACTATCACTATAACATAATAAACATATCTGAAGTAATATAGTAATTTAAGGTCTGAAGGGGCTCTAGGTCATCAGGTCCTTCCCATCCCTACCCCCCTGCACAAGTCAGTATGCTTTGCAAATATGTACAATACTAATTTATAGGGCTTCTCTAACCTATGTACTACCCAGGGCACCAATCAATTCCACTAGTAAGGAGATATTCATCCAGGCGTAGCTTGAATGCAAGTACTGCCTTTACATTCACTATCTCCACTGGCTGACTGTTCCACAGGTTCACTATGCTCTGGAAGAAGTAGTACCTCCCAATGTTGCCCCAAAATGTACCCCTTCTGAGCTTCAGGTCATGTTCCCAAGTCCTGTTGGAGAAGGCCAGATAAATCACATCCTTCTGTTACGTCTTGCTGATACTTTGAATATACAGAATGTTGTGATTTTGTCCCCCCCTCAGCCTCCTTTTCTTGAGAGTGGACAAACTGAGGTAGGATTACTTTCCCTGCTTTGCAGATCACCCCCCCCCCCGATGCACCCCAGAATTTGGTTGGCCCTGTAGACAGTAGCCATACACTGCTTGCTCTGACTCAGCCCCTTGTCTACTTAGACCCCCCAGGGCCTTTCCCCCTCAACTGCAGTAGGAGGAAGGGAGCCCCTACCCCTGCTTTACCTCCCCTGGTGTAGTATCTTTTATTTGGCTACATTAAATCTGAGGCTTCAGGCGTCAGACCAGTTGTCCAGTTTTAGGAAAGGAGGACTCACTCATCAAATCACAATATAATTTCAGTGTGTTATTTACTTACAACATATTAACCAAATATTTTAAGAGCCTACTCCTAACTGGCCAACATTTTGAGGGTAGGCCTCTTCTTCAGAGCCTCAGCAGTAGGACTGTAAAATATGTATAACATTGACAGTAGTAATGGGTGTTTATCTACCTGGTAAAGGTGATTGTGCTGGTTTGTGTCCATGGCACTCCAGACATTACCTCATGGGTTATATAGCCCACCTGATAGGCTAGTGATGCACATGTGACCCAGGATCAAATTTCGTAGTATACCCTGGTCCCAGGAGTCCCTGTTCTTCAGTTTGATTCTTCCATAGCTGAAAATAAATGTTAATCTGACCACCCATTGATTTGAACCACATAGAAGAAAGATGATATACAAGAGTTAAGGCAGTATACACCCCTGTTTATTTACCTATTACTACAATTCTAGAACTCGGTTACCTAGTGCGACCGACGGTATTTATATCTCTTTATGGTGTTGTATGATTTCTATGAGTAATCACATCATTTATCAAGTCCAGCATTGGTGTGTCACTGAGTATTTGGGGATCATATTCCCTGGAGCCACCATTGCCTGTTATCAGCATGGTTTTTTGACGTGATAGCCTTGAAAGGAGGGCCATGGATGCAAACCAACACAATCACCTTTACCAGGGGAGTAAACACCCATTGTGTTGGTTTGCTGTCCATGGCACTCCAGACATTACCTTATGGGTTACTTCAAGTAGCAGTACAACCATTCCCTTAGGGTGGGTCAGGGCGATCAGTATGGAAACTTTGAGTAGATGCTGATGACAAAACTTTAGTAGCAAAGGTGGCCCTTTGTCTGTATAGAGACTCAAGTCTGTAATGTCTTGCAAAAGTATGAATGGAAGTCCAGGTAGCCACTCTGCATATGTCTTCCGTGGATACACATACTCTTTCAGCCCAGGAAGTTGCCACTGATCTGGTTGAGTGAGCCTTTATCCCCTCTGGTGGAGTTAGACCCTTTGCCACGTACGCCTCCTAGATAGACTTTTTCAACCAGCTGGTGATGGTTGTTTTGGAGGCTGCCATGCCCTGCCTGTGGCCCTGGATGATGACAAAGAGTCTCTCAGACTTGCGGATTAGCTGTGTCTTGTTGATGTTGGAAGCCAATGTGTTTCCCACATCTAGGGGATGATAGTCTCATGTATCTCCTTGTTTTGACTGCTCATAGAAAGCTGGGAGCTCGATTGGTTGCTCCCTGTGAAAGTTGGAGTTGATTTTTGGCTGGAAGGCCAGGGCTGTTGTTAATGAGACCCCCTTTTTGGTGAATATGGTGTATGGCTCTTTGCAGGAAAGAGCTCCCAGTTCACTGATTCTGTGAGTTGAGCAGATAGCCACAAGAAAACAGGTCTTTTGGCCCGAACAGTAGAGCTTGGCCTCCTGTATGGGTTCAAAAGGTGGACCCTTCAGGTACTCTAGTACCAGTGGAAGGTCTCAGGGAGCCACTGTTGTTCATCTGTGAGAACGAATGGTTTCTGCTGCCTTAAGGAATCGGACAGCATCTGGGTGAGCTCCTGGCAAGGTATATCCGATTTGTCCCATGGCTGCTCCTATAGCTGAGAGTTGTACCTGGAGGGAAGAGAGGGACAATCCCTTATTTAGGCCCTGCTGTAGGTACAGGAGTATCATGGACATATTGACTCCCATTGGATTGACAAGTGTCTTTTCGCACAACTTGGAAAAGATGTTCCATTGCCTGTTATAGGTTGAAGTGGTGGATGACCTCCTGGATTGCACGATGGTCAAAATGACTGAGTTGTAGTACAGTAACCTGCCTTCAGCAGTCTCTGCCTCTCAGGAGCCAGGCCGATAATTTTAGTGTTCCTGGGGCTGGATGACTCATCGGGCCCTGGAAGAGCATGTCCCTCCGATATGGGAGAGTCCATCTGTCCAGGGTCATGGCCACGGCTGACGCAAACTAGGCCCTTCTAGGCCAGTAAGGTGCTATGAGTATGGTGAAGTGCCAAGATAACCAGATCTTCACCAGAACTTGTGGGATCAAGGGAATTGGTGGGAAAACATATGCCGGTCTTGAGTCCAGGATTGTGAGACAGCATCCACCCCTAGAGCCTGTTTCTCCCTGTACCTGGAGAAATAAGAGCTGACCTGAGTGTTCACTTTGGAGGCCATCAGGCCTATTAGGATGGGGCCCCACCTTCTTTGTATCATTCAGAAAATGTCTGGGTGTAACTGCCACTCCCCTGGGTGGATTTGTTGTCTGTTTAGCCAGTCTGGTCTGACATTCGACTTGCCTGCCAAGTGGACAGCGTGGATGTGAGTGAGATTGGCCTGAGCCCAACGTAACACTCTCATGGTTTCTCTGATCATGCCTTTGCTTTTGGTCCCACCTTGTTTTGCTATGTAAGCCACTGTGACTCTGTTGTCTGATCTCACCAAGACGGATTGACCGATTATGTCTCCCTGGAACGCCCACAGTGCGTGATACACTGCTCTCATTTCCAGAATGTTGATGGATAACTTTGACTCGGAGCCTGTCCATTGGCCTTGGGCTGTGTAATCGTTCAGGCATGCCCCCCAACCTATGAGGCTGGCATCAGTCTCTATCATCGCATCGTATGTTAGCTCTAATGGGAAGCCCTTTGAGAGGTGTTGGCTGTGGGTCCACCACCTCAATGACCTTCTGATTGATTCTGGTAGATGAACCAGTCTCCCCAGATTGTCCTCCAATGGAGAGCCCTGCGTCAATATGCAGTTCTGTAATGGACACATGTTCCACCTGGCCCAGGGCACTAGGTCGATGCATGATGCCATGCACCCAAGGACCTATCTGCCTGACCCATCGTTGGTCGAGGGGTATACTTGAGCATCTGGGCTAAGGAGACAATTAATTGTATCCGCCTGCAGGATGGCCTTGCCTTTCCCTCAGCTGTGTTGATTTCTGCTCCTAGATATTTTATGAATTGGGATGGGCGTAGCGAACTCTTGGTGTGGTTGACTACCCAACCATGCTCTGCTAAAGTCTTCAGCACTAGCTCTATGCCCTTCAGTAACTGTGAACTGCTGTGTGAGCATATCAGCCAGTCATCCAGGTATGGTATGATGTCCACACCTTGCTCCCGGAGATGAGCAGTGAGGATGATGGACACCTTTGTGAACACTCTTGATGCTGATGAGAGGCCGAGGGGCAGGGCTTGGTACTGGAAGTGTTGGCCCAGTACATGGAAATGCAGGAATCATCTGTGGCTTGGCCTGATGGTGATATGGAGGTATGCATCCTTTAAATCTATGGATGCTAGGTAGTCGCCTACCTGTACCCTCTGTAGTGTGGACCTGATTGTTTCCATTTTGAATTTTTGCGGTGTTATGAATTTGTTGAGAAATTTCAGGTCTTAGATAGGCTGTAGGTCTCCATTCTTCTTGGGCACCAGGAAGAAAATGTAATAAACTCCCATACCTAGCTCGTTGTTTGGTACAGTTTGAATGGCTTGATTCTGTAAGAGACCTGTCAGTATGTCTTGTATGTGATGGGCCATGGCTCTTCTTTTTGATATGGGGGACAGGACATGTTTGTTTGTGTCTGGCTTCCTTGAAAACTCTATAGCATAGCCTTGTGAGATTACCTCCAGCACCCATCCCTCGGAGGTAGTTAGTTGCCATTTTTGGTGAAATAGGGACAATCTCTTGCCCACTGGAGGGTGATCTGATATCTGGGCTGGCATTGGAGTGACGTCCGAGTTGTAGTCACTGTTGCTTAGCCTTTCCTCCCCGTCCTGTGCCTCTGAAGCAGGAACCTCATTCCCTGAAGGTGAAATAGTTTTCTGGAGAGGAGTTTCTGTAACTGTTGTGGCTGTTTTGCCCTCTGTTCTGAAAGGAGTTATTAAACCTTTATTTTCGGTTCTGTTGGAATCTGTTGTTCCCTCGAAATTTGTGCCGGGCAGAAGGGAGATAAGTGGTTCTGTGTTTGTCTTTTGCCAGATCCTTTCCCTCCTCTTTTTGCTTCAGGTACTGTTTGAGGTCCTCACCAAAGACATGATTTCCCTTCAGTGGCAGATTCTGAAGCAGAGCCTTAGACTCGTTATCTGCCTCCTAGAGTTTGAGCCATAAGGCTCTGCTGGCTCTGTTGGTTAAGGCTGAAGCTTTGGCTTCCGGCTTAAGAGTATCTACCGCCATGTCCCCCAGGTACTTGGCTGTATCTAGGGTACATTCCAGTAGCTTAGAGTCTCTGGTCTTTGGTTCAGATCTCTCTAGCAGTTCCTCTAGCCAGCAAAAGCAAATTTGTGCTCTTGTGGAGAAGACTGCCATTACGGCAGCTCTAGCTGTCATACCTGTGATCTTGAATATCTTTTTTTTTTTTTAACTCTATTTTTTGCACCACTCACCACTGAACTCTCTCCGGCGAGCTCCATGTTCCACAGTCTCTCCCTCCCAATGTGACTTGGGTGTCACAGGCTCCTCTCTGGCACCGGGCATCCCCGGGTCTACCCTCCGGGGAAGGGCTGCACCCACCCAGGGCGCTCTTTCTCTAAGTGTTGAGACACTGGGCCAGAGAGGAGGGGGATAGCCTGAGAGCCGAGCCAGTATCTGGGAGTGTGGTCTGTGGAGGGAGGCGCCATCGCCTATCAGTGGTGAGGGTTTTTTTGTTCTTTTGTGCACTACATCCCCTGTGGAGCCCGGCTACCAAGGAAGCACATGCTGTGGCTCCACCCCATGGCTTATGCCGCAATGCTACGTTCGGCTACCCCCCAGCCTCTGCCAGAGGGCGCTTGTTGAGCTATCAGTTCCCTAACCCACCCCAGGAAGAGAGAGCAGTCCTCCGGATGCTCAATCTCTTCCCCTCCCTGCCGACCCCCAGCCACCCAGGTCCGTTCCCAAACCCGGGTCGCCGGTGTGACAGGAGGTGCGGCATACAGCACCTCAGCCCTCTGCGCCACTGGGCCGGCATCTTGAATATCTTCTTAAGCATGTCTTCTATTTTCTTATCTGTTGGGTCCTTGAGTGAAATGGTGCCATATAGTAAGACCGTTTTTTTTGCTTAAGGCTGCTGTCTGTGAGTCAATGGTCGGGGCAGTGCACCAAACCTTTACCTTTTCATCTTGCACCGGGTACATTCTGTCCATATTTCTCTTCTCAGACAGATGACCTGGTTATGTTGATTCACACTCTTTGGTAAAGATATCATCAATGGCAGGACAGCTTGGGAAGGTGTCCTTAACCTTTAGGCTTTGCTAAATCATGGGGTTGAGTTTACATTCTGGTTTTATTGTTTCTGGTTCGAACCCCATCGTGGACTTTATTGCTTTCAGTAAGCCTGGTACCAGATCGAATTAACAGAGTTTGGAGGTTAAAGAAGGTGCCTTTTGGGCAATGTCCATTTCCTCCTCCTCGGACTCTAGGGCCTCCTCATCATCCAGTGCCTCACCGGATTCATCGTCACCTGCTGGTTCCAGGGTGCTGTTATCAGGGTTGTCCGGTTGAGGAGCTGTGGGGGGGTTCTGGTGCTGGTGCAGGACCAGATGGTGCAGTTGGTTTTGCCTTCGACAGGGAGTCCAGTTTTTCCATGACTTTGGAGCATAAAATTCTGCTGGCTCTCCATCATGGTCACGTGGCCTATTGGGTCTGGATGAGTAGTGCCCCTAGATTCATCCACCCTGAGGTGCTAGGCCCCTGGTTGTCTGACCCAGCTGTATGGAATTGCTCCCTGGATGATTCCTCCTCTTCATGCAAGCAAGCAGGGCATTGAGGCCCTGTGTTGTGGGGCAACAGAGTGGCAGAGCAAGATGTGCACTTCTTGGCCTTCACCATCTGAAAAGATGGAGAAAGGCAAAATTAATAGTGGACACAGGGATCAGATAAAAAATACTGTGCAATGGAGGCCAGAGTATACATTTCCCACTGAGCAGGGATGTATCATTGTATGGCACAATAGAGATCTCAGAAATATGAGTATGAGAAGCGGTCTTAACTATGTTTCCCTCTTTTTAACCTGATTTGGTTAGTAACTGTCAGGGGAAAAACTATATGGAAAAGGATTTTTCCCCATGTATTACCTGAGAATCGTTTTCTCCAAGGCAGTAGCATAAGGGCATCACGACAGCTGAGGCTTGTGACTATTTCTGTGTAGTTCTTTAAAAGAAACTACTAAAATGGCTGCTGTAGTAGCTGTGCATGCACAGACCCGTAGTTGTCTCAAAATGGAGGCAGAGAGAGAGGAACTCTCCAAAATGGCAGCTGCCCACAAAGGGCATGATCCTAATAAGGCCAGAGATTCCTGGTTGCCTACGTCCTCCCCTTACCATCAGGGAAGAGTCATATTGATTTCCTAAATAATTAAAAAAATCCAGAAATGCCAGAATAGCATGATCGTGGGTTGCTAAGGGAGGGACCCACGACCATGAAAAGATCTGTTGTGCCTTTGACAGTTTTCCTCCTGGATACTGGCCTTGGCCCAACCCCTTCCCCCTCTGGCCACAGCATGAAGGGGCCAGAAGGAATGGGGCATGAGAAAGCTGGAAAAAAATGGGGTTCTAGTAGAGGCGTTGGCGTGGCCGCTAGGGTAGGGCCCAAATCCTGTAGTGGATTTTCTTGTGGTATTTGCAACTTGCGCTATCCACTGCATAGGAGATAGTACAAGTCAGGATGAAGAGGTGCTACGCCATGTGGTCTCTGCTTGTGAGGGGAGAGCCATCTGCAAGCCGGGATGAATGGGTGCTCTGCCATGCGGTCTCCACTCGTGAGGGGAGAGGCACCTTAGATAAAAAAATGCGCAAGTGAAATGGGAGCGAAATTGGAGGAGCATTCCAGCTACACGGCTCTCTCTGATTCCTTGAAACAAACAAAGCGTTATCAGCTCAAGCGAGTGCAGTTCCTCGCTTGTGAGGGAGGAGCCACATGCAGCATAATACAAAAAAACAGATGCGAGAGGAGCACGCAGTTTAAATCTAGCACCAGCATGTGCGTGCAGCTTAGCTGATAAAAAAACATTTATCCTCTTACAAACAGAAAAAACAACACATTCTGACTGAATATAGTTTAAGAACAAGTCATTCCTTTTCGGCTAAACAATATACAGACTAGCAAGCTGAGCTAAATTAGGAATTTAAGCAGCAAGGCAAACATGAAAAAATACAGGCTGTATAAAACGCACAAAGATTAAGAAACCACACTGACTAAACAGGTCTAGAGGCTCAATAAGGCCTAATAGGCAGAGCCAGGAGCCAATTAAGTTAAACAATCTCAACTAATTGATCCATCTAGCAATAATCTGATTACAGAGCAGGATTAACCAGTGTAGTAAACAATCCAAACAATTAGTAGCAGGGAAATTTCAACAGTAAACACAATTTTCTGTGGTTCAAAATCAATAGGCCTACCTTCAGGTATTCAGTTCTTGGACACAAAGGGAACTCCTGGTGTGTGACTAGCCTTTTCAGATGCAAAGAAAGAACTGAAGAACAGGGACTCCTGGGATCAGGGTATACTGTGAAATTTGATCCTGGGTCACATGTGCATCACTAGCCTATCAGGTGGGCTATAACCCATGAGGTAATGTCTGGAGTGCCATGGACAGCAAACCAGCACAATGTTTTTTTTTTTTTACTTTGCAAAAATTTTATTCAAGGTTCATGTTACATATCTTAAAATCATATCTTTACAAACTTCATATTTCAATCTCCAAGGTTATACACATATAGATTTCATCACATGCTTCCTTCTGTAACAACAGGAGGGAGAAGCGAGCAGTGCTATTTACTATAACCCATTAAAGTCTGCAGATTCGTTGAAGCTTATTGCCCCTTCGATGTGAGTTAAATTATTTAGAGAAAGAGAGGAGTTTACCAGGCACCCCCTCCACTCTAACTCTAAAAATGCAACTTCCACTCTAGCACTTGAGGTTTTTAAATCTGCTTTCTTAGAGATTGTTCATAAAAAAATCTTGTATCATCCAGTCAATCTCTCTCAGAACCATATATAACTTTTACAACATTAATAACAAATAAGATCTAATAACATTTCTCCCTTCCCCCCCCTTTCTCAAAAAGGAAGGGAAATGGACAAGTGAGTGAGTCCCTGTTAAGCTAAAAGGGTATCCCTCCCCCCCGAGCAGTCATTTAGAATATCTCTCCAGTTCAAAGTGATCTATCCCCTCCTCTTCCCCTGTGTCTTTCCGGTCTCCATCCCATAGAAATGGGTTCCACCCTTCTGCTCCCACCAGCTTTCTTGTCCAGCTTCTATTCTGTGTCTTTACGATTTCGAGTGGGCTTAGTTAGCTTGTTAGGAATTGTTCCCATATTGTGGTCCCCTCTTTCAATTCCTTATATTTGAAATAAGGTAACCGTCTTGTATTAAATTTATCTGTAGCTAACCTTAGCTGGGCTGTAATCCTTTCCATTTCCTGAATTAACTCTATGTTCCTAAACCAGGCTTTCAGAGACGGTGGGGTATCAGATAGCCAATTCTGTGTAATAACCTTAAGAGCTGCCGCAATCATGATGTAAAAGAGGTATCTTCCTGCTGCGTTCTTAATCTCCTGTGGCGGAAGACCCAGAACTAGATTTTCAAATTTTAGTGGGATAGAAAGAGAGAGGATCAGGGCAAGCTCTTCAGCGACCTTATTCCAGTAGAGAGTGATTTTTGGACATTCCCAGACGATATGGTGGTGTGTTCCTAGAGAGCCACACTCTCTCCAACACTTATTGGAGAGGTACAACTTGTAGTGGTCGGTAATTGTTGGGGTAGTAAAAAATCGAATATTAATTTTCCATCTAAATTCTCTCCAAGATGGGGAGTTCGTGGTTTTATGGATCCTTATCCAAATGTGATGCCAGTTTTGTTCTGTAAGGTTTAGATTAGCTTCCGCCTTCCACCTGTCCTCCACTCTCCGTATAGCTGGAGCCCCCCTGTCCTCCATCAATACTTTATAAATTTGTGAAATATATGATTTAGTGTCTCCTTTAAGACTTTTCTGGTGAGTTAATATGTTGGGTAATGAGGGTTCCTGTGTGAGATCATTAAGGCCAATTATTCTAGTAATATAGTGGGAGCATTGATAATACCTAAAAAATTCAGTAGTGTTCAATTGGAACTCCGATTGCATTTGAGCAAATGTCTTCACCTCAGATCCTCTATAAATTGTCTGGGGTATTTAAGACCCGAGGTGGTCCATCTGAAAAGACAGGATCTCCGCTGAGATTGGAAAATCCTGGAGAAATGCAAGTGGTAAGTATTCCCAGACTGGGTGGATTATCTCCCAGTTTTGCTTAGCTCAAGCCACCTCGACATTGTGTGTCGAGTAAAAATATTATGGATATTTTTAAGGTTTTTTGGTAGGACCCTCCATGGGAGTATACTTAAGGGAATCGATTCACTTTCATTCTCTTCGATCTCCAGCCACCCATGTCTCATACCAGACCTCACCATTTTAATAATTGGGAGTAACTGAGCCACCAAGTAATACTTCGAGAAGTCTGGGAGACTGAATCCTCCCTTGCTCCTGTCCTCTACTAGTATTTCCCATCTAATTCTTGGTCGCTTACCAAGCCAAATAAACTCCGATAGCTTTTTTCTAAGATCCTTCCAGTCTTTATTAGGGACCTGAATGGGGAGGTTGGAGAATAAAAAAAGGAATTTGGGTAGAATGTTCGTTTTAATCATCTCCAATCTATTGGTAATGTTAAGGGGAGCAATGACCATCTGTGGAGGTCCGCTCTCACCTGCTGGGTTAGGGTGTCGTAGTTGTGCTTATATAATTGGTTAAAATTAATGGGTATCTGTATTCCAAGGTATCACGTTTTGTGCTTGACCCAGTTAAATGGAATGCTAGCTCGCACCTTGGGTTCTAAAGCCCTTCCCAGTGGAAGGACTTCGGACTTCTTCAAGTTGACCTTAAAGCCTGAGATTTCCCCGAAAGAGGCCAAGAGTTCCGTAAGGTATGGGAAAGCAGCTTGGGGGTTTCCCAAGTACATTAAAGTATCATCCGCATATAAAGAAATCTTGTGGGAGGTATTTTGGACTTCAATACCCTGAATCTGTGGGTGCTGTCTTATGGCTTTAGCCAGAGGCTCCATACTGATCGCAAAAAGCAAAGGAGAAAGGGGGCAGCCCTGCCGTGTGCCCCTGGTGATATTAAATGGTAAGGAAATCGTGCCATTCACCTTCACTTTGGTCTGCGGCTTTTGGTAAGACATTTTTATTCCTTTGAGGAAATTACCCTGAAAACCCATTTTTTGGAGAACTTCAAAAAGATAGGTCCAGTTTAGCCTATCAAAGGCTTTTTCCGCGTCGATAAAGAGTGCAAAGGCAGCGTCACTCTTCGAACCTTTTGACTTTAGAATATTAAGGAGTCTTCGAACATTATCAAACATGTGACGATGGGGGATAAAACCTGTTTGGTCGGGGTGAACTAACAATTCAACATACTTCTGTAAACGGGTAGCTAGAATTTTAGTAAAGATTTTTTGATCTTGGTTAAGGAGGGATATTGGTCTAAAAAATTCACATTTGGTGGTCTTTTTCCCTGGTTTGGGTATCACTGTTACTATTGATTGCTCCCAACTAGCAGGAATCTTACCCTCCTCTAAACACTGGTTGAATACTTTTGTCAATAACGGTGCCACAGACCCCGCCAATTCTTTATATATTTCCCCACTAAACCCATCTGGGCCTGGGGTTTTCCCTGTTGGTAATTGGTGAATGACTTTAAGAGTCTCCTCTGTAGTGATGGGGAGGTTTAGTTCTGATATCACCGATTCGGGTAGTTTGGGTAGCGTAAGAGTGTTTAGAAAGATTCGGGTGTTTTCCTGCGTATCCCTGGGGTTTGTATCTTCTAAATATAAATTTTGATAATACCTTTGGAATTGTTTTGCAATTTCAGAGGGAGTTGTGAACCTATGGTTTGACAGCGTATCCTCTTGGATATACGGGATATATCTGTCTGCCTGCGCCTTTTTCAACCGTAACGCCAACAGTCTTGAGGCCCTCCCGCCCACCTCATGGTATTTTTGATTTGTAAATCTTAAATAGCCTTCCACTTTTTTGTTTTCAAATACCTGTAGGGCCTCTCTAACTTTATACAAGTCTTTTTGGGCCTGCGTATCGGTTGGGTCGCGCTGTGGAGTTCCTCTAATTTCATCAATTCCTGTAGTAGGTTGTAAGTAGAGTTGTGATAATTTTTTTGATAAGCCACATAACTGATGACCTCTCCTCAGTACCGCTTTTGCGTATCCCATTTTAATGAAGGGAGTGCTCAGTCAGCTGGTGCACCTGAGTGAAGTCCACGATAGTTTGCTTCAGTTTATTAAGGAAGGGTTTGTTGTTTAATAGCGAGATGTTAAGTCTCCATATTGTCTGTCTATCCTTTGGCACCAGCCTTAACATGATGGAAATTGGGGAGTGATCTGATAAGGTTATATTGTGTATTTCGGATTTAGTAGCTAAATGTAGCGAGGTAGCATAAGTGTAAAATAAATCTATTCTAGAGTAAGACCGTTGGGCGGCTGAGTAAAAACGTGAAATCTCTCCCCTGTGGGTGTTGTGTTCTCCATATATCTATTAGCTCCAGTTCTTTTGTTAGGGCATTGAGAGATTTGGAGGCTGTCTGTGATGTGAACACAGAACTCGCAGATCTATCTCTCGTGGCTCGAGCAGTTTTAAAATCTCCCTAGGATTAGAATTCCGGTGGGAGACCTGTTATTTTTGAAACCAGTTTAAAGAAGTCCTCCTGATTAGTATTCGTGAATAGATGTTAACCAGGTGGAGGAGTTTACCTTGTAAGCATGCTGATACTCTGGCGTATCTACCTTGGAGTCCCCCTTCTGAAGATTTGATATTTAAATTTAAGCCTTTTCTCCATAAAATTGCAACCCCTGCCTTCTTAGCGTGTGGGTGTGATGCTGCCACCACATTCTCCACCCAAGCCATTCTTAATTTTAAGTGTTCTGTGTTGGATAAATGCATTTTCTGTAGTAAGATAATATCCCCCTGTAATCTTTTTAACTCTTGTAGAAGCCTGGTGCGCTTGATGGGTGAGTTAACCCCCTTCACATTATAAGAGCATATTTTTAGGGGGGCCATGATTGGTGTTCTAGGGAGAGTTGAGATCTGCCGTAAGCGTAGTTGACCAGAGAGTTGGGACGTACAAGGGGGATTTTATTCTGGAGTGATTTCTTCCATCCCGATAGAGGGAACCCCATAAACCATTTTGTTTGCTTTGATCCTAGCTTTATAAGTAATAAGGACTCATTCAGTAAAAACTTTACCCTAAACATTGAGTAGTACTTATAACTATAGAATAATTTCAGTCAATAACAGTTGCAGAATATTGCTAATAAGACAGTACACAATACAGATGAACACGATTAAGAATTGGATTAACTCTCTCTCTCTCCTCAACCTAAACAAAAAATAAACCTGGAGTAGAGAGAGCAGTTAACCCGAGTCGGTGAACACCCGAGCCCACTTGGGACTCATACTTTGGTTACTTCCGAGGTGCAAGTCCTGGCTCCCCTGTAAAATGGAGAGCCTGGTGCCACTCTAAGTGGGTAGTGCCTCAGTCAGCACTATATGTCTCGTTAGGGAGACTACGAGCTTAGATGTTTCTAAGCTCTAAGAAAAAAAGAAAAAAAAAAAGAGCAAACTCGAAGCTTTCGAGCAGTAAAATAAAACTAGAAAAAAATATCATCACCGAGGGGACAGAGAGTCATTCAATCCCCCTTCCCGCCTCACCCTTTTCAGCCCTTTGTCATTCAGTATACTTAACTTCCTCTCTTATTTCCCGTATTGTAAATTCTGGTTCTTTTTATGCCTTACAGTATCCGTTTAGCTAGGTCAGGGTCTTAAAAATCACTTAACTTAAACGCTTCCCCAATTTCAAATCTGTTTTCATGTACCACCACTATGACATGGAAACGCAACTCTAAATTGGTTTCTTCCAGAGAACAGCCCTTCCCCCCTCCTCCCCACATGGTTTGAACCAATGGACTCTATAGGGAATTGCCAGTTACCAGAGATTTTAAGTTATTTTCTCTTTGCCAAAATTAGAGGTAAGGTCAGTGAGAAAGTGCCTTTTAACACCTTCCAGAAATGCTCATCCATTCCTTCCCGTCTTCAAGGCAAACGACCTACTAAATTCTTCAGAGTCTTTCCCCTCTGTCAATCGTTTGTTAACCCCATACACTAGCTCCTTGATGAAAACCCTGCGGTGAGGGCGGCAGTGCCTCCCCCCCAAGCTATCCCCGAGAACAGGGTGGTTCACTAGAGTTGCTGGGTATGTGAGCCGCTATAAGCAATTTCCCCCATAAAGTCCAACTTTACTCCATTAGACTAATCAGCATGGAGTGCTCTGTCTGGATCTAGCCATGTTGTTTCCTTCAGCTTTCTTGCCATCAGTGCGCCTGGTTAATTTCGTTCAATCCTGAATCATTGTGGAAGGGAACACTCCTCGATGTGGTCGCTTCATACCTCTGTCCGCGATTTGCCAGGTATCTTTTAGCAACTTTTGCTCCAGAAGTCGCATTTCCATTCCTGGTACTACGATTCCCCATTCTTTTAGGAGTGGAGCTGCTTCGGTGAGACTAGAGTACGTTTGAGCCCTCTCCTCCAGATGCAGTCTTAACTTGGCTGGAAAAATCAGCTACGCCTTGATGTTTTCCTTTTTCTCCCGGATCCCCTTAATAACTGATCGCACACTCACTCATTCAGCTTGCAACGCTGGAGAGAAGTCCTGCTCAAAGAAAATAGTAGTATTCATGTATTTTAAGTCCTTAAGCCTCCACACTTCCCTCAAGATCCACTCCTTCGATTGGAAATGCACCATCCTGATCACCCAGGAACGGAGCCTAGCCGATGGAACAGTGGGCTTTGGGGCTAATGATCTGTGTGCCCTGTCTATCGCCATATTCAAGTCGGAGGGGTTAGAGAATGTTGACCGTAGTAAATGCTGCATAAAGTCTATCGGGGTGGGATACCCCTCTTCCGATCCTTCCAGGACTCCATGTATTTGAAAATTATTTCGCCGTGAGCGGTTTTCAATGTCCTCAAGTCTGTTGAACGTTTCCCTGTCTTGATGTAGTAGGTATAGTAGGACCCTGTTTTCGGCCTCTTGGGCCTCCGTGATCTCTGATATTTTAGTTGTGTGATCCGCATCCACGTTCCGGACATCCGCCAGGGAGGATTCAATCTTTTGAACCGATGTTAGTATTTTCTGCAGTGTATGTTCCGCTTTTCTTGATAGTCCCGAGTCTTCTTCCTCCATGTCGACTGAGGAATCCGAGAGAGCTGGGTCTCTACGAGTATGCATGGTGAAGGCCTCCATCTCCTCGTTGAGTGTTAGTTGCTTCATTTTCATTTTTGAGTTAAAATTTTTCTAATTTCTGGGTTTGTGGTTTTTGGCAGACATTTCTCCTTTTCCTGTAGTCGTGAATTATGTAGTTGGAAGCCTGTAATAGAGAGGTTTTTAGTAGATTAATGAGGCGATTAGGGGAGCCGGCCAGATTAGGCTCTCATCAGTTCGGTGACTTCACCGGAAGTCCAGCACAATGGTTTTAACGCAAAATACCCAGCAATAGAAAGAACATCTATGCCATCATTAGTTGACCTATATCGATAGCCATTGCTGATAGAATAATAATGTTCTATAGATGGGTAATTTATTCAAAAAACGCCTTTCTAAAAACCATGGTGCTTTACATAAACATAATATAATAAATCCAATATAATAATAATAAATAAAACAACACCACATTATTACAATACTTACCGATTTGAAAACCATGACTATTTCAGTCTACTACAAAAGTCTGAGTAAACAGCCAGGTCTTAAATTTACTTTTATATGAGGTGACAGATGAGGCAGCACAGATGTCCATGGATAAACTGTTCCATAGTAAAAGGGCCACTAGAGAGAGTGTTCTATCATCAGCTGACTTTAATCTTGATTTCAGAACCACCGACAGAAGAGTAGCAGTGGAGCGTAACTCATAGACATTGGGGTAGGTTACAAGAAGCTCACCAAGGTACTGGGGTCCCAGTCCATTTAGGGTCTTAAATGTTAGTACAGTGCAACCCGCTTAAGTGCACACCCTTCGTCCTATCTGAATTTATGCACTTAAGCGGGCTATACACTAAAGCGAAATTGCTATTGTCAGTATTGGTGGAAGTTTAAAAGAAACACAACGGCACTCAGATTTAGCGTTACTGAATTATGCAGTTTACTAATGTAAAAATACAATACACAATCAGTACAGTGCATTTAATTTTAGCAGTAAAGCATCTAAAACCATTTTTAAAAGCAGTGTAAAACCAATATTGCACTTTGATCAGATGGCTAAGCTGGATCTCCAAAGACGTTTTAAAAAGTCTTCGAATCCGTATCAGGCGGATGGATGGTGACATCCATACTGTATCTTCAGTGACTGTTTTCCCTCAAACGTGCCAGGATCCGATCCTTATTTTTCTGCAGTCAGCATATCTGGGGCCGTGAGACACCCCAGTGCCTTGCAACAGCTGCCTATGTCATACCCAGCTCGGACAGCATTCTTTAGAGCGTCAACTTTCTGGCTGAGGGTGAGCTCTTTGTTTCTCTGCTGAGCGCTTTCGGGCTCCGCAGTACAAGCCATTGTTTTTTGCTTGCTTACTAGCCTGTGGTGATTGTGAGCAGAGTGTTGATGAGGCTGTCGAGACGAAGCTTTAACTCACTCTAAGAGCACAGTTAACACCATTAACACCATGTGCGGTTATGTGGAGTAACTACAAATGGGCTTGGGATAGCTCCGTTGCAAGCTGGCTCAATTAAGTATCTGGCAATTAAGAAATGTAGTGAAACAGTCCAAGACAAGGCAGTACTGCAGCACATTTTTTAATCCACTTAAACGGGATTTCCTATACATTTAAGAGTTTTTTTAAGCTGAAAGGTATAGCACAGAAATCGGGACCAGAGAATATTATTCAATTAAGCGGAATATGCACTTAAGCGATATTCACTTAAGTGGGTTCGACTGTAAAATAATTTTAAAGTCAATCTGCTATTTCACAGGAAGCCAGTGCAGGGAGTGCAGTGCTGGAGTAACATGATCACAACTTTTTACTGATGTAACAAGTCTAGCTGCTGCATTCTGCACTAGGTGGAGATGGCAGATCTCACTTGCTGGAAGGCTCTGGTAGGGTGTATTGCAAGAGTTGAGGCACGAGACTATGAAAGTGCACACTAGCGTTAGCAGATCATCTGAGGCAGGGTAAGAAGGACACAATCCAACTATATTCTTTAAATGACAGAAACCACTCCTGACCGCAGCCGACACCTGAGGTACATGAGTCAGTTCTTGGTCAAGAATGACCCCTAGATTGTAAGCTATCTGCTTAGCCTGGGATTACCTCCCCCAAATCTAGCAAAATCCAGGTTTACCAAAGTTGAAAACCTCAGATGCTCTGATCACACCAGCAACAACTCAGTTTTTCCAGGATTAAGCTTCAACCCACTTTGGGCCATCCACTCTTGGTCAAGAGTGACCCCTAGATTGCAAATTATCTGCTTAGCCTGTGGTGTATCTCCCCCAAATCTAGTAAAATCCAGGTTAACCAAAGTTGAAGACCTCAGATGCTCTGATCCCACCAGCAACAACTCTTTCTGGGATTAAGCTTCAGCCCACTATGAGCCATCCACCCTCTGATCTCCAACAAAGTATTCTCATGCACACTCACCGAGAAGTCGTGTCCAGGTTTAAACAAAAGATATAGCTGGGTATCACACAAATAGCAATGAAAACCCAAATTATACTTTAGGATCACCTGTTCAAGTGGAAGAATAAACACTGTGAACAAAACAGGAGACAAACTGGGACCCTGAGGAACACTAAAGTCAGCGATAGAGGATAAGACTGAAATTTCCCCAGAATCACCGACTCATAGTGCTCGCTAAGGAAGGCTCAGAACCAGTTGATGACTGTCCCTACTGCCCCAACGAAACTCCTCATAATGCTTTAGCAGCTCCTCATGTTCAGCAGTGCCAAAAGCAGATAACAATTACAAAAGGACCCGGAAACAAACCTCTCCATGATCCCCTCACAAGGAGCAGATCATTTAAATTCCTTACAAGGGCCATCTCAGTGCTATGCCAAGAATAGAAACTAAATTGGAATGGCTCATAGATGGAGAATTCCTCCAGATGCTCCCTAAATCACATCACCACCACCTTCTCAATAACTTTACTGAAAAGGGGTAAGGTAGAGATGGACTTAGAACTCGTGAATTCCGTCTGGATTTAAAGTAGCCTTCTTTAGAAGAGGTTGAACCACTGCCTCTTTTAAGACAGTAGGAAAACACCCTCCCTCAGAGAGGGATTGACAGCTTAAACAAGGGCTGGACCAATCACCACCTCTCCAGTCTTAATTAGAGAGGTGGGAATAGGATGTTGGCCCGCCGGCACAGCAGCACAGCTATCACCTGCAACGCCAACCTCCCGGGTTCAGAAGCGAGCCTGGAATGTCAGAGAGCTGACTGGGAGGAGGAGGATCGAGCATCCTAAGGACTGCTCTCCTTCTCCTGGGTAGATGGTGGGGAAAGACCCGACATTTGACCAACTCTTGGTGGAGACTGGGGGTCTGACAGCTGGAGCTTGAGGAACTTTGAGAGGCAGTCAGACATTATGCACTTAGTGCCACTACATCATTGCATGCCACTCCTCCCTGGGGACAGTATACAAAAAAATCATCAGTTGAGTGGAAGAACACTTGACCTCCACCAGATCCCATGAAGCCAACTGAGGCAAGGCCCCCCTGGATCACTATCAGTCTCCATTCAGGGAGTATGGGCCCCTCCCTGACAGCCCCACCCTGGGGAAGCCAGGTGCACTCCAGTGGTGGTAGGTACAGTGGCATCCCCCAGGATGAAACACAGTTCTGCAGCATTCTGCAGCACTCTGCAGAATGCTGCAGAAGACCTACTGAATAAAGCAATGTAATTTAAATGGTAATTTATCCCCTTTGTCATTCAGGAAAATGTGACACTGCCAGGATGAAGTGAATGCCACAGTTTCCTGCATGACAAAGGGGACTATTTGCCATTGAAATTACATTGCTTTATTCAGTAGATCTGCTGCAGCATACTGCAGAGTGTGTTAAAAGTGCGTTTCATCCTAGGGGATGCCACTGTATGTCCTGGGAGATGGGGTCTGGGTCACAGGGATGGAGCAATGGTGGCCAGCCGAAGGGGGAAAAAAAAGAGAGAGGTGGGAATAGGATCAAGAACACAGTAGCTTGGGTGCAGTTCAGAGAGCACCTGGCAAATCTCAGATGACCCAGGTTTCCACTGATCCCCACTCTTGACCCTTGCAATTGTATAAAGACACCATGGAGGAAACCTTGGCCCAAATATCCAGAATCTTGGCTGAGAAGAATTTCACAGATCTATCACACCTCTCCTGCAAAATCTCCTCCAGATCTTGGGTGAGGTTATCAGGATGGAGGATACAATCAACTACTCCAAAGAGAGCGGCGGGTCCTTTACTCTCAGCTGCAATAATGCTTGAGAAGAAAGTTCTTCTAGTGGCTATCATTGCCTCCTGATATTCTCTATGATGACTGATTATCGGCACCCAGACCAGATTTCCTCCACTTGCGCTTTAACCTCTGACCGCTCACTCTAAGGGAATATAGTGCATCATTAAATCATGGTGCAACGCCTCCTCCTAGGTGAGAGGCGGCAAAGGACTGGCACTAGAGCATCAACAGAAGACAGGATGGTATTGCGAAAAACCTCCATGGCTACAGTGATACTTCTAGTGGAAGCAACGATAACACCTGAGATGTCCACAAATTCAGAAAAAAAAACTTCAGGATTTAGTCTACCCCAAGCTCTATTGTAAGTCATCTCCAAAAGGGTGGAAAGACATTGAGAGGCCATCAACCTGAAAGATAGGGCATAGTGATCGGACCAGACTATAGGATCAATTCAGAGGCTGTCGGCCACCATCCCAGCAGTAAATTCAAGGCCTAATGTGTGGCTCCCCACATGTATGGCAGACCGAATATACTGAGAAAAGCCCTGCAATTCCATCAATGTTGCTATCATAGTAACAAGTTCTTTAGTGAATCATTAATCAAAAATCTACACACATCACTGTTATGAATTAGATACAGTACCTCATAAGTGTCTGGTCTCTCTTGTGCCTCAAAATTCTCAACAATATATTTATCTGTAAACAATAATGATATTGTTTCACATACTGTTTTGCCTTCAATCGAAATGCTTTGAACCAGTCTGAAACATAACAACAGCAGCTTAGAAGTGAACTTATAAACAATATTATGTAAATGAGTTTATGTTGCTGATTACATAAATTAATATGTGCTAGTCTTTCAGCAAAACAATGCTATCTTGGTTTATGATCAGCCAGAAATCAACTGGATTATAACCATTTCAACTTTACATGCTGTATATTATGCTCATTCTGTCAGTACAAGTCTCCATCATAAGTATTATAGATCATGAGAGCGTCTAGTGATGCGCCTGGCCAATCACAGCACTTGTTTCAGTTGCACGTGAGATACTCTTATTTCCATAAGAGTGTCTCATGCACAGTGCCCTAGTAACAGGCTTCTTGGTAGTGCTGCTCAGTCCACAGAAAGACATCAAACAGGTAATTTGTTTCAAAATTAAAGGCCAGTAATCTGTACTATATTTGTATGTCCTCCATTGCCACTCATTCCTGTATAAGAGTGGTTCTTCACTGTTCCCATGCAAGCCAAATGCACATGAAACCACTCTTATAGAGGAACAAGTGGCTCCAGAAGACATATTAATATATACTATAAACCTTGTTATAAACTCTGCTCTAAACAATCTGTGATAGATCTCTGCACTACGAAAATCAGTCTAAACCTGCAGAACAGAATGTTCTGTAACCATAAAAGACATTGCTGTATAATTTCCACCTAACACCGTATTATATATAATATATAGAATAATATATGGGTAGGTGTGCATAACGAGAATGTTATACACATCTGAGGTGCGGGATGCTACACAAACCCCGAGAGCGAGTTTGTATATGAGGGTGTGTATAAAATTAAAGTCTTTTGTACACCTGCCTATGTGTTATTTTATATAATTGCTGGGTACCATTTTCCCACCTGTAGATTTATGTAGAAAAAACTGTAGAACAGTGTGGTCAGTAAACGGTGCTGCTATTTAGTATTTGAGTGTTATGGCTGATTTTTATGATCGCTGTGTGCACACGT
Source organism: Neoceratodus forsteri (assembly GCA_016271365.2). Lineage (NCBI taxonomy): Eukaryota > Metazoa > Chordata > Ceratodontiformes > Ceratodontidae > Neoceratodus > Neoceratodus forsteri. The sequence goes on from CM057455.1 coordinate 867,523,000, forward strand.
GCAGTGAATATTTTGTTAGGAGAGTGGCTTTTTAGGGGTGTGACACTGTCAGTCCAATGCAAAGTGGTCTGTAAGGGACTTGTCAGTGTCACACCAATCATCATCCAGGCTGATCATGACAATGTTCTGGCTTGCTGGGCAGAAACTTTGTGTAGTTCAAAGGAGAGAGAGAGAGATGACCCAATTATAGGTCGTCTCTTCCCTTTGATCAATGCCGCCCAGCAAGCACATCTGATCTGTCATTATCATCCTGCTGAGGTTAAATTACACCCTGCAACAAAGAAAACCATCCATTGATGTCTCTTGTTACTGCCACCATCTCTGTTCCCCCGCTTGACCCTCCCACTCAGCACCCACCCCCCCCACATACATAACACCGACACTGGGGGTGCTCAATCCCCAATGTCACAACCTGAAATACAGTCACAGCCAAAGATATGGCCAAATATTTCCTGAAACTTCTGTGATATTTCTAGAGAAATCGCCTGCTTTCTGCAACACAAGAATCATGGGGACATGATAGAAGCATTCAAATACCTTAAAGGCAACAACAGGGTGCACATGCAGAACCTCTTTCAGGTAAAGGACTACAGCAGGACTAGAGGGCACAATCTTCGACTTAAGGGAGAAAAGTTCCGAAGCAATATGAGGAAATTCTTCTTCACAGAGAGTGTTGTGGAACCATGGAATAACCTGCCGGAGGGAGTGGTGGGAGCCAAGACAGTTGGGGAATTTAAGCGGGATTGGGACAGACACTGTGGGATACTCAAGCAGGCAGCTAAGTAGGGGGATAGGAAGCCAAGGGCAGGCTTGATGGATTGTACGGTTCCCATCTGCTGACAACTTCTATGTTTCTAAGTTTCTATGTTCCCAGAGTAGGGGCAGCAGAGAGAAACTCTTTAGAAATTTTGTGAAGTATCTTGAAATATCTGATCATATCTGTGGATACTGCTGTAAAGATAACTGTCACACATAGTTTTTTTTATATACCCTGTAATGAAGAAAACCATCCATTGATGTCTGTTGCTTCCCCCGCCGTTAGTCCCCCCATGTGACCCTCCATCTCAGCACCCACCACACACACACACCCACAAACATAACACCAACACTGGGGATACCCAATCTCACAGTGTTGCCACCTGAAATAAAGAAAACCATCCCTAGTAGTTTTTTTTTTCAGTATACCGTGTAAAAAAGAAAATCATCCATTGATGTCTGTTGCTGCCACCACCATTAGGCCCCCCACCCGACCATCCCACTCAGCACCCCAACACCCCCCCCCACAAACATAACACTGACACTGGGGGTGCCCAATACCCTAGTGTAACCACCTGAAGTAAAGAAAACCACCCCCTGGTTGTTTTATTTTTAAACATACCCTGTAAAAAAGAAAACTGTCCATCGATGTCTTGCTGCCACTGCCGTTAGTCCCTCCACCGGAATCTCCCACTCAGCACCCACCACCCCACACTCCTCCAAGTCCTTACCTGCTCACCGGGGGGTCCAACACCGTAATCCTCTCTGGATCACAGACATGTCTTCACTATTCAACTCTGGACCGTGATCTGAGGGAATCGGGTATGCGGTTCAATGTATTTCAGTAGGATTTTGAACTTATTGGCATAACTTGGTCATTTTTGAAAATTTTTGCCCCACATTTTCAACATGCCTTTTTTGGACCCCACCTCATGAACAATTATTGTGAAATTAGGCAAATCTGTCCAGAAAGGTGATTTTGCGATTGCTGCATGAAATCACCTTTCAGGTAGGAGCTGAAAATTTTCTCCACACTAGTTCATGAGATACACAGATATATTTATTTAGTTTTTGTTTACCGGGTGAGTGCACTAGCCAAAAAATGACTGTTTTCAGGCACGACCCGGGAGGTTACAGCATTGGACTAAACAGGGAATACAACAGCACACCATGATGTACAAGGAGAAAACATTTCACAATGAATTGTAGAACCACTTTTACAGTCAAAATATACAGAAGTGTCAAAATATACAGCAGTGAACAGGAATACAGCTTACAACAAGAGGCAGCAAGTAAGTTAAAATAGCAGTTATGGTAAGAATAGCTATAAAATAAATGTGCTTAAGTCAGGGGGAGACATCAGACAATATGACAGCATACTATGTTGATGGGAAGATGCAACAAAACCTAGGCAAATACAAGATAAATAAATATAAAGTTAGGACTCAGAAGGCTTATGCTCAATGTCTAAGACAGAAAGAGAAGATGGGAGGAAGAGGAGGGAGGATGTGGAAAAGGAGCAGTACACTGGTATATGGAAGGAGTGTATGGGTGCAAAGTGAGTGGGTCAGGGAGGGTCAAAGCAAGTGCAGTGGTCAGCTAAGGACAGGAAGTGCCGAAGATTTGTCTTGAAAATAGCATGAGAAAGTGATAGGTGGACAGCTGGTGGAAGGGAGTTCCAAAATTGCGGAGCAGAGTGGTAGAAGGCACACATACCTTTAGTGGTTTTGCATTTGGGAACGTGGAGGAGAGTCTTATCAGCAGAACGTAGGCCGTAGGAAGTGGTTTGAGGCGTCAGCATAACAGCTAGAGCAGATGGAATCTGCGACCTGACCACATTATCCACCAAAGTTCCAAAAGCTAGGAATCTGGTGGCAGAGGGAGAGAGCCAGTTGAGTTCAGAGTATAGCTGGCAGTGGTGTTTAAGCCTGTGAGATGACAAGGCATATCTGTAGATATTATTGTAAGTGGTGTCCCACTTGCGGAGCATCAACTTAGTTACTGCTGCGTAGGTGGGAATGTCATAGGTCAGAGTTGGGAGAAGGTTGCCATGAGCTACGGCCAATCTAGCGGAGGAGTTTAAAACATATCTCATCTTGTAGGCAGTAACAAGTTTAGTGTTAACTGATTTGCATGTGTACTGAATGTAGGGGTCGAAGTTCAAGCACTGGTCTAGGATAACACCCAAGTATTTGAATGAGGAGACATTCTCGATAGGAGAGCCTGCAGAGCTGGTCTTGACAGTGTCTAAGTTTGGCACCAGTGCCAAAGTGCATAACCTGGGTTTTACTAGCATTTAGGGCAAGTTTGTAGTTTTGGAGCCAGGACTGAATAGAGCTGAAGTCAGAGGAGAGCAGTTTGTTAATGTCAGATATAGTACAAGAGCTGTTGTACAAGACAATATCATCAGCATATAAAGGGCGGAATAGTAGGAGGTGCCTGAAGTGATGCTATTGATGAAAACTGAGAAAAGGAGGGGCCCCAGGATGGAGCCCTGCAGGACTCTAATGTTGATGGTAGCTGGCCCCGAGAGTGCCAAGTTGAATTTAACCACCTGCACCCTATCTGATAAATAACTATTGAACCAGGCTATGGCCGGTGGTGAGAAACATATAGCCTGAAGTGAAGCAAGGAGCAGTGCGTGATCTACAAGGTCAAACACCCTTGTTAAATTGATAAAGAGGGCCCCAGTCAGGAGTCTAGAATCCATAGCAGAGATAGTATCTGTGGTAAATTTGAGCAGGGCACTAGAAGTGCTGTGTCCTTTATGGAAGCCATGCTGAGCTTCCAAAAGGAGGTTATTTTTGTGCAGGTGTTCAGTTATTTGGGTGGCTACTAACTGTTCCAAGATCTTACCCAACACAGAGAGGATGGCAATGGGCCGCTAATTTGAGAGCTTTTTGGGATCTCTTTTTTTAAATACCAGCGTGACTTGGTCAATTTTCCAGATTTCTGGGACTTGGCTGTGGCAAAGTGACAATGTGAAGATCCTAGCCAGATGGGAGGCTATAATAGGGGCAGCGAGTTTTAACAGCCTTGGCTCAAGACCATAAGCACCAGGGCTAGTGTTCACAGAGATTGCTGTTAGAAGTTTTAGGACATCCTTCCTGGTTACAGCCTTAAAGTAAAACAACAGTGTCACAGTCTCAGAGTAAGATGGAGCCCTAAGGGTGGCTGATTGTGTGGAGGGGAAGGAGCTGGTCCATTTAGTAAGGTCTAAGAAGTGCCAGTTACAGGAGTTAACGATTGTAAGTAGGTCATTACAATGGAATCCATTTAGTATCATGTTGTTATCAGGTTGTTGTGTTGATCCGAGGAAAGTTTTTACATGGGACTAAAATCTTCTTGGGTCTCCAGCCACCTCCAGCAATAGGCCTTTGCAATATGAACTTTTGACAGTTCTGATCTGCCTTTTACAGTTTCTTCGCTGAGCCCTGTAGCAATTATAGTCGGCTTGAAGGCCAGTTGACTTAAAACGTGACCAGCTCTTGTCTCTCTGACTTAGTAAGGCAAGTAGGTCTTTGTGCAGCCACCTAGTCTGCTTGCCCTAACTTGCCTAGTGATTTTGGGAGGGGTGGAATGGATATCCTGTAGGGTCAAGAAAACTGCTAGGAAGGTACTAAGTGCAGACTGGGCATCACTAGCCAGGTATAGTTTGGGCCAATCAATCTGAGCACAGTCGTGGAGGAACTTGCCCTGATCAAACCTCGCAAAGTTTCTGAAGGTGATGCGATGTGGTGGTGGAGAGGGGGCAACCATAGGGCTCCATATACAGAATATTGGGGTGTGATCACTTATCCCAGCTGCAAGGGTTCCAGAAACAGGAGTATGATTTAAGCGGTTAGTGAGAACCCAGTCAAGCAGAGACAGTATTTGACTGGGATGCCACTCTCATGGGTTCAGTCAGGGTTTGATGCAGATTGTACCTTAGTATCAGGGAATGAAGGGTGTCCTGTGTTTTACCAAGCCAGATTAGATTAAGGTCCCCAAGAATAAGTACTTCATTTTGCCCTATTTCCCTTGTGGTATGATCAAGTAATTCCTCTAACCCCAGTAGTCCTCCTTTAGTTGGGTTATAAGCACAAATAATGTTTTTTGGCTCCTAGGGTGAGAGTCACATGAAGCGACTCACAGATGGAGGATGAAGGAGTAGTAATAGTAGAGAGATTTAGATGTTCTTTACAGAAAATGGCAACCCCACCCCCCCTTTCAATAAGAGTCGATCCCGCCATATAAAGATGTAGTTTGCTAGTGCACACGCTGAGTCTAGAGTGAAAGGCTTGAGCCAGATCTCGGAAAGGCAGAGTATATTGGGCTTATATACAGTAGCAGCCACAGACATTGCCAGCTATTTCCAGATATTTCTCAAAATTTCTAAAGAGTTTCTCTCTGCTGCCCCTACTGTGGAAATGGAGAAAGCATGAGATATTTCTGGAAATATCACAGAAATTTCGGGAAATAGCTGGCAGTGTCTGTGTCTACTACTGTAGCTCCACCCATGCTTCTAATTCAACATGGTTATGGGCCAGACTTCTAATATTGTGATGGGCAATGCGAAGCCCTTTGATGTTATTTAAGCAATAAGGCACGACAAGGGTGTTATCATAATAACGTCTACCCTGGGGTGGGTTGAAGCCCTTGCATGGCTAAGTGCTTCCACCACCCCAGGATTGACGTTATTACATGATAACACATATCCCTGGAGTGCCTTATTGCTATTATACAATGGCTCATTGTCATAAAAAATTAAAAAAAAAAAAAAAAATTATTTTAAGGAATCCAAATGGTCATCATCCATAGCCAAAAGCGCACCATCCATAGCATCCAAAAGCAATACAGTGATGTTATTATGTAATAACATCATTGTCTCAGCCACACATTGACCAATCAGAGTCCAGGAAATTTACTTGCCATTGTATAATCTGAGATAGGTCGTTATGGGAGAAGTGTGCCAGAGGGCCAGGATTGGGTTCAATATCCCCAGAGAGTAAGAGTGCAAGGACAAAGAGATACCATAGCTTGTGATGGACGAAAGGGTAAGCGGACATGTGCCATCAGAGGCTTTTCCTGAAAGCATGTACAACAAGGTATGTGATACCCCGAGGACGTATCAGAGGAGTGATATCATTCAGCAGGCATGGTTGTGTAAGAAGGTTAGAAAAATGGAAATCAAATGGAGTAGAGTGGGAGGGTGGAATTGGCTGGGCTCATGGAAGAGACGATAGTCTCCAGAAAGCTAGTAGCAGAAGGGCTACAGGCAGTGGACCAGAGAGGTTTAAGGGAGCCATTTGTCAGGGTGCATGGAGAAGAAACTGGATTGAAGTTTATGCAGAAGAGGAATTGCTGGATGGCAGTCTGAAGTAGAAACCAGTAAATTTGTATAAGACTGTGATAATTCACTTAAAGCTAGTTACTGCAGAGTGCACCTTGCATGCAGCACAGGTTGTTAGGAGACAACCAATAAACGGTTTCTGTCACAAAGGTTGAAAAAACTGCTTATCTGTTCTAAAGTGGCCCTAGTGGCCAGACAATATAACGGGCGAATGGGAAACCAGGCACTTAGGCATCTGACTAAGTGCATATAAAAGGTAACATCCACCAAGGATGGGAGGGGAGTAGGTGGGTTTCTGCCTTCTAGCTTGGAGTAAGCAGCTCACGTACCTCCCAGCAGAGTCTCCCAGACCACCGGTGCAGTTTGGATCAGTAAGCAGCTCGTTCGGTGTGCTTTTCTGGTGGGTTTGTTGCCATTGTCTTGGGGGACTGTGGTCTGCCATCGGCAGTAGGCAGAGCCACCTCAGACACCACAGGTAGTCAAAGCGGATCCCTCTCAGGAGCCCGCTGGAGTGACTCATCTCAGTGGCTCCCCAGAAGGGCAGCACTACTTAGAAAGGAGAGGGCAGCAGGCATTAAGTAAGGACTTGAGGGGGTAGGCTACACAGAGACGAAAGAAATGGGGTGGGACAGGGCAGGAATTAGCTTTCCAAGAAGTAGATAGAGTGTGGGCAGGTCTGGAGAACAGGGTGCGGTAGAGCACTGTGGGGATAGGGAGAAATCTGAGCCAGAGGGAGTTTATGAAAGGAACGGCAGCAGAGCACTGGACGCAGAGAGATTACAGCGAGTAAGAGGGAGAAACTTGTAGGGGGTAAGGCAGAAAAGTTAGGGAGCAGAAAGAGCAGCTTAGCAGGTCTGGGTCAGAGCCAACAACAGACAGAAGAAAATAATTCAGATTGATTTAGCTAAGCCAGAACAATTACAAGTTTAAGCAGATTAGGTTAAGCAACTTATCTCTCTAAGCCTGAGTTAATTCATTGAAACTTAGCACTCTATATTACGGAATCGGTTTTAACAGTAGCTATAGTTAGCAGTTAAAGACTTTTTTTAGGGCCTGTGCCCCACCCAGTCTGCCCATTTGAACTTGTAAGATCACTTTAAGTTTTTCTAGAAGTCTGTTGCCCCTTACCCCTGACCTCCAGGATTCCCTTATGTCTATTCCATGCATTCTTAAATAGGTTCATAGGTTCATAGGTAACTACGAGTTTGAGAGACTAGCCCAATATGAACTCGCCACCAACTAGCTTAATGATGGATAAGATATTTTTTGCCACCCATGTGTTTGTCAAGATTAACCTTAAACTGTTCTAAATTTGCACTTAAAACCACATCAGGTGTCAGGGTGTTCCAGATCGGCAGTACCCTTTGGGTTATAAACCTATTTCTTTTCACTGTATTATTAATATTCATTTTTAATTTCAATTTATGCGACCTAGTGGTACAATGAGTTATGTGCCACTCTAAGCAGAGTGTTTCAAACAGGGCAGTATCCTGAGTCACCCTGTATACTAAACAAAGATCCCCTCTCAATGATCGATATTCAAGTGAGAATAGCCCTAAGGATTTGAGTCTGTTTTCATAAGTGAGATTATTTAAATTGGAAACATTTCTAGTTAGTCTCCTTTGAACTTTCTCAGCTGAGGCTTTTCCACCTAGTGAGGTGGGTGCACAGAACAGGGCACAGACATCTAGATGGGATCTAACCAAACTAGAATACAAGGGCACAAGTACCTCAGGTTCCTGGCATTTGATGTTTTTTAAAATACAAGAAATCATACTGTGGAATTTCTTAACTGTTTTATTAGTATGCTCACTGAATTTTAAAGTATTTGTAATGTGGATCCCTAGATCTCTCTCTGAGGTGACCACCTGTAGTTGTGTGTTATTCAAACAGTATACAGCCATCCTATTATTTTTACTAAAGTGCATAACCTTGCGTTTAGATGTATTGAAGGTCAATTTGTTCTCTGAAGCCCAAGAGGCTAGGTGATTCAAGTTAGTTTGAAGAGGCATGATTGATTGTTAGTCATTCACTGTGCAACTTAGCTTGCTGTCATCAACACATTTATTAATTCACACCCCATTTTTAGTTTGCATGGTTGCAATCAAAATCTTGAATAACACGGGGCCCAAAACAGAGCCCTGAGGCACCCCGCTGGTGACTTTGCCCTAATCCGACCTATGTCCTTGGATGTTAACCTGTTGTTTTCTATCCATTAACGATAACTCAATCCACTTAATAATGTTCGGGTGTAGATTAATCTTTACTAACTGTTCAACCAGTATTTTATGCGATACAGAATAGAATGTCTTTTCATAATCTAGAAAGGTGACATTGACTGGTAATCCTTCATCTAGTGCCTTACTAATTGGCTCAAAAAAATTTATCAGATTGTTCTGACAAGATCTCCCCTGAGTGAAATCGTACTGGGAAATGTCAATGTGCCCATTAGCATAAATACGTGTATTGATGTTTTGCGATACTAGTCTTTCCATGATTTTACCTATGCAAGAGGTCAGACTAATTGGCCTATAATTAGAAACTTTTTGTTTGGATCCTCCTTTATGGATAGGAATAACTGTGGCCATTTTTCAATCTGAGATTGCTACACTTTCCCTTATAGATGTATTATATAAGAGGGTTAATAAACTCGGCAGCTCATAAGCAGTTTCTTTTATAAATTTAGGAGGAATAGTATCTGGCCCTGCAGATGAGTTTGATTTTATTAGGTTAATAGTGGTTATAATATCCTTTTTGACAAAAAACAGTGGTGTATCATGTTTGTGTTGGCCCTCTTAATAAGCTATTTCTTTCGGTCTGAATACACTTGTAAAGTAAGAATTAAATTTGTCAGCCATAATTTGTTCCTCTGAAATAAGGTCTTTGCCACTTACTGTTGGTCCAATTTTGGACCCATTGCCTTTTAGAGAACCAATATCATTGAAAAATCTTTTTTTGTTGTCTTTAGCTATTGTTGCCAAATTATATTCAAGATTTTTTTTGCCGTTCTAATGGCTTTTTTGTCTTGTTGGCTTTTATTTTAAACCTATTCCCGTTGTGTTGAGTTTTTTGTTTCTTATATTTGTTGAAGGCCCTTTTTTATTCTTGATTAATCTCTTAATATCTGTGGTATACCATAAGGGAAGTCTCTTATAATTATTATATTTCTGTACATTTAGCCACCCAGAACTTTATACAGTATTCAAGTCTGTTTCTAATTATTTTCCACAAGCTTTCAGAGTCAAGATCTTTCAGCTCATCTTTCCAGTTCCAGTTGGTAAGATATTTCTTAATCCTGGCATAACTAGCTTTGAAGAAGTTTTTTGTTTTAGTAATACCTTTGACAGTGGTGTTGTAATATTTAAGTGTCCAAGAAACCATGCAGTGATCACTATCACCTAGTAGTTCAAGCACTTTGGGAGGTTCCCCTGAGTCTTTGATGTTTGTAAAGATTAAATCTAGGGTGTTATTATGCCTAGTTGGATAGGAGATCAGTTGTTCTAGATCATGTTGTAATATAGCATCCATAAATTTATTATCAAAGGCACTTTTACCTTCCAGAGTTTTCCAACATACTGTATGTTCAGCAGATTAAAGTCACCCATTAATACAAGGTCATCAAACTGACTCATATTTTTGGATAGTTTCCAAAAAATGTTACTTAAGGCATCTAAGTTGGGGGAGCAGTAACAAAGACCCATGGTTACGGCTCTTTTTGCTAAATTACTTTTTACCCAGATACTCTCAGAATCAGAGGCCAGGTGATCACCATCCTTGATTTCATAACTATTTAGAGTCTCCTTTATATAGAGAGCAACCCTGCCACCTTTAGTTGCAGTCTGATGTTTTGATACAGAGGTATAACCTGGGATGTCATGGCCCCAATCGGAGTCAGTAAGCCAGGTTTCCATGACACCCAAACATCAATGCTATCCTTATTCAATATGTACTAAAGTTCATCCATTTTATTATTTAAACTTCTAGCATTGAAAATCAATATCTTAAGTTCTGAGCAGGGAACATTAGACACAGTTACAGTCAACATCATTTCACACACAGAATTAAAGTTGGCTGTGTCCCCTATTGTGGGAGGACTAATGGGGTGGGTATCAGTTGGGAATCAGGTCTCCCCCCCCCCATATAATAGTTTAAATGTTAGTCTATATAGGCATTAATATGGTTCCCCAGCAAAGATGAGCTCTTCCTGCTCGGGTGGAGACCATCCCTGCATGTAAGGTCCCTTTTATCATAGAACTCTTCCCAGTGTGTAGTAGATCCAATTTTTGCTTGAGACACCATGACTGTAACCAGTTATTTACCTGTTTGATTTTAGCTTTGATGTATAAGTCTGATTTGGGTACAGAAGTATTATAGAAAGCTATAGTACAGCCCATGTCGATGAGTGTGTTGGTTAAACCCACGTATTCCTCTTTTATACTCTAAATATTTTGGTGCATAATATTATTAACCTCCACATGAACAATAACTATGGGATTGTCACCACTATGTTTTAGAATTTGTCTGGACATGTTTGTTTTGTCTTGAATTCTAGCTCTTCTAAAAGAGGACACTGTTCTGTTTGGTTTGTCTTGGTCACATATACGATGGCCAAGGTGCTTAATTATGGAGTCATCTAAGACATAAACTTGTTTGGGGTAATGTATGCTTGGGATGTCTATATCCATGAGGTTTACTGTACTACATGCGGTGTTAAGTGGTAAATCCTGGTGCACTATAGTTTCGGAAGAATTCAAAATTGTGTTAGGTAAAGTGGTAGATTCCGGAAAAGTAGGGGAGGGTGGTTGCCTGTTCTTCAGAGAGTGTTATTAAAGTATCAAAGCTGTTGTAAAAGGGTATATGGAAATGGTTGGCATTCCTATCTTTTTTGACAGTTTTAGTGCTCTGAACCAAATAACAGTCATTTTCTGGATCATTTAGATCCTCCTCTTCCCTAGCTCATTTCTTATTAAGGATACTCGGAAAACTACTGCTACCATCATTTGTACAAGATACCAGTAAAGCATTACTATAATATGTTTGTGTACAGGCATCATGAGCGTGATTGTTTCAGCCGCCATCACTTCCTCAGGCAGGGTGTTCCACTTGTGCACTGCCCTTTCCGTGAACAAATTCTGCCTCACATTTCTTCTGAATCACCCTCCCTTCAACTTCAACCTATGCCCTCTAGTCCTGGAACATCTTTTTCACTGGAAAAATAGTTTTTTCCTGCACCCTGTTCCTCCCTGTAAGGTACTTGTATGTCTCTAACATATCTCTGTTTCCCGTCTCTCCTCTGAATAGTACATATTCAAGTCATTCAGCCTTTCCTCATAGGACTTGTAATGCAATCCTTGTACCATCTTTGTTGCCCTCCTCTGAACCTTCTCCACCATGTCTATGTCTTTGTGCAGGTAAGGTCTCTGGAACTGGACACTGTACTCCAGGTGGGGCCTCAGTAGTGTCTTGTAAAGTGGAATTATGACCTCCCTTTTTCTGCCGGTGATGCCCCTGCCTATGCATCCCAGCATCCTATTTGTTTTACCTACTGCCTTGTTGCACTGTTTCCCTACCTTGAGGTCATCAGACATGATAACCTCAAGGTCTCTTTCCTGCTTGGTGTATCCTGTATCCTCACCCCCCCCCCACAACTGATATGTTGTTCCAGGGTTTTTGTGCCCCATATGCATCATTTTGCACTTTTTTTGCATTAAATTTCAACTGCCATGCCCTTGACCATTCTCCAAGCTTCTTCAGGTCCCTTCTCATTCTGTCTACACCCTTTGGCATATCCACTGTGTTACAGAGCTTTGTGTCATCAGTGAACAGGGGAAATTCTGCCTTCTAGGTCCTGTGCAATGTCACCGATGAAGATGTGGAATAGAACCAGTCCCAGCACTGATCCCTGTGGTATCCCACTAGTCACTCTTCCCTCTGTGGGGTGACAGCAATTTACCACCACCCTCTGTGTCCTGCCATCCAGCCAATTGCCCATCCACCGCACTACTGTACTGCCCACTCCCATTTTCCCCAGTTTGTTTAACAGCCTTCTATGTGGCACAGTGTCAAAGGCCTTGCTGAAGTCCAGATAGACCACGTCCACTGCCCTCCCCTGATCCACCTCCCTTGTCACCCAGTCAAAACATTCAATGAGGTTATTCTGACCTCCCCCCTGTGAAACCATGCTGCCTTGGGTGGTCCACTGGCAACCAGATGTTCCACCAATCTCTCCTTCAGTAGTGCTTCCATGATCTTCCCCACTATCGAGGTCAGGCTGACTGGTCTGTAGTTCCCTGCTTCCTCTTTGTTCCCACTTTTGTATAAGGGGACTACATCTGCTGTCCTCCAGTCTTTGGGTACCTCCCCTGTTTCCAGTGATTGGCTAAACAGGACTGCCAGAGGTTCAGTCACCACCTCTCTTAGTTCCTTTAGGACCATGGGGTGCACCCCATCTGGCCCCACGGCATTATCGACTCTTATTCCTTCCAATTCTTTTAGGACCCTTTCCCATGTAATGGGACTTGTGTCCATTTCTGTGCCCTTCCCACCCCTTGCACTCCCTTCAGGCCCATTACCCTCCTCTTCCTCAGTGAAGACTGAGCAGAAATCTGTCCTCCCATTTATGTCTCACCATCTCTCTCCTCGCCCTTCTTTTTTCACTTATGCACCTGTAATAGGTTTTGGCCCCTCTAGCTACTGATTTTGCAATGCACTCTTCTGTCTGAGCTTTGGCTTCCCTTACTGACCTCCCTGCCTCCCTTTGCTTCGCCTAGTACTTCTCCCTATCCCCTTCTGCCTGTGTCTTTTTGTACTGCCTGAATGCGATCTTTTTGGCTTTCACTTTCTCTGCTACCTGCTTGGAAAACCATAATGGCCTCCTCTTACTTTTTCCCTTGCTAACTTGCTTAACTAATAATTGTGTTGCTCTTGTTATCCCTGTTTTAAATATTGTTCACTGTTCCTCCACTCCCAATTCCCTCCCCATTCCTATTAGTGCCTCTTTCAAGCATGCCCCCAGTTTCCCAAGATCTGCCCTCCTAAAATCCAGGATATGTGTTTTTGCGTGGTTTGGTTCTGCTCCTTCTGTGATTTCAAACCATGATGACCAGTGGTCACTGTTCCCCCGGTGCTCCCCCACCATTACCCCATCATGCTGTCCCTGTCTGTGAGCATGAGGTCCAGTATTGCCTTCTGTTGAGTGGTTCCATGACCAGTTGCTTAAGGAAGGCACCCTGTAGAGAGTCCAGATTAAATCTGCTCCTAGTTGATGCTGCTGCTGGAAGGCTCTAGTCCATGTCTGGAATATTGAAGTTTCCAACCAGTACCACCTCCCCCTTGTCTGCCATCCTTTGGATGGCTAGCATTAACTCCCTGTCTCTTCCTCCTGGGCTGGTGGCCTGTAGACCACCCTTGTGAGGATGGCTGAGCCCATTTTCCTTTCCAGCTCAACCCACAGTATCTCCCTCCCATTTTGTTCCTCCTGGATCTCTGTGGCCTTTATGCCATCTTTCACATAACGTGCCACTTCTTCTCCATTCCTGCCTGACCTGTCACTTCTGAATATGTTGTAGCTGAGTATGGCCATCTCCCAGTCATAGTTATCATTACATCAGGTCTCTGTGATGGCCACAATGTCCAAGTCTGAGTGTACCATGGCAGCCTCCAGATCCTCCATCTTGTTGCTAAGGTTCCTGGCATTGGCAAACATGGCTTTCCATGATGTGACCTCCCTGGTCTGTTTTGCTGTTCTATACCAGTCCCTTCCCTGGTTGTCCTTTATCCCTGGTTCTCCCTGCTGTCTGCCCTTCCATTGTATTTTGTCCCCTTTCTGCCTATCTACCCCTTGGGTGCCTATCTCCATCTTTCGAACACTGCTTTGCAGTGATATCTCCTCCTCTTGTTCTCTGGTTCCAGTGCTAGTTATGGGTGGGCAATTAGGTGCCCTCCTTACTGACCTTCCACCCCCCTTGGCTAGTTTAAATGTTCATCTATGTAGTATTTAAACATTTAATTGAGTGCTTGGATTCCCCTCCAGAATGGATGCAGACCCTCAGGCTTGAACAAGCCCCCATCCCTCTAGGTAGGTCCCCAGTCACCAATGAATCCAAACCCTTCCTCGCAGCACCAGTTCTTCAACCATGTGTTAAAGTTCCTGGTGCATGCACTCCTACACTCTCCCATTCCTCTCACAGGTAGTACTTCTGAGAAGATGATGGATGTAGCTACTTGCTTGAGACCCCTCTCCAATTTTCTAAACTCTTCCTGTACTTCCTGAGGCTCCCTGTTTGCCAGGTCATTAGTTCCTAGCTGGATAATAACATCCAACTCTCCCTCCCATCTTGCCTTCCTGATGATCCCTAGGATTGTCCTCCCATCCCTCCACACTGTGGCACCTGGTAGGCACCTCATCTCCCTGTCCTCCCCTTTGCATGTTCCTAGCTTGATACCCCATATGACAGAGTCTCCCACCAGGATTTGCTTCCTCTTCCTCTGGGATCCACTAGTCCCACCACTGAGGTCACCTCCTCGGCTGACCTCCACATCCTTCCCTTCCCTTCCACTTCTCCAGGTGCCTCTGTCTGGTTGTCGCCATTTGCCAGTGCAGCATATAAGTTCTGGAGTTGAATAGGATTTGGGAAGTGCCACTGCCTGACTGTCCTAACCCTCCCTAAGCCCACCATTGTCCAAGTGCTCCTTGTTCTTGGCCTCCTTTGAGGCAGCTGCATTGGACTGGGTGGTCTCTGGATGGGATGAAGGTACTCCTGACCCAGTTTACTTCTGCTCTGAGTCTGGCTACCTTGTCTTACAGTCCAGAGAGATGCCTGCAGATAGGGCAGCACCTCAGCATCCAGAAGGTCTGCCTGAATACAGCTGCTCCGCATCCACTTCATTGCACCAGTCCCCACATTATTCTGCACTTATACACTATGGGCGGGATATTCAGACTGTGCCACAAAGAAGCACAATAGCAGGAGCAGGCACAAGTGTAGTGCGCCCCTGCACAACATGCGTAATATTCAAACACAGTGCAGGCCAAGGTGTGCTTGCACAACACAGCTGAATATCACGCCAACTGCACCAAGGCACAACCAGGGATGTGCAGTGGAGCAGGGCTGATGCGCAGTAGCACAACCAGGGATGCACAGTGGACCAGGGCCGATGTGCAGTAGCACAACCAGGGATGTGCAGGGACAGGGACAAGATGCAGGGGTGCACCACCCATGGAAGCCATGGGTGGAGGAGCATGCAGAAGGCCAGACAGCGCCTCCCCTGGCACCCCATGAACTGCACAACCAGTGGTGAGCTGGATGGACCACCAGCCCATGAACACCAGCACCGAATCCACAGCTGGGGCACGGTGCCCCAGCACACCCCCCTGGCAAGCAGTGACCTCAACACAAGGAGGGCCGGCCACCCAGTGCCACCCCATCCCACCAATGCAGAGCACACCCTGTACAGTGATCCACAGACACCCAACCCAGGAGCAGCGTCCAACAGTGCATGGCACTGAATGCATGCCACCACCTCCACTGTGACAATGCAACCTTGTGCACCATGGAGACATGCATGGCAGCCCCACTGTGAGCACCCTGCATCAGGCGGTACCAGCCACTGATGCAACAATTGCAGACACAATGCCACCCTGCATGGCCCCCCCATGGCACAGCAGAGAGGTCAATCCTGCATCAGTACCCGAGGGACCCCACATGTGACATGGCCTGCCCTGGACTCCACCACCAGCAGGACAGCACCCCACACACCCACCCATGCACACGCCCTATCCCAGTACTGGCCACAACAGACAGCACAGCCACCCATTGTGGTACATGGAGGCATGCACCACACAGGATGAGACACAGGGCATGGACTAACACCCACCCTGACCAAGGGCATCCCAACACAGGGCCACAATAGCAGGGCAACAAATGCCACTGGCATGCGTCCACTGATGCTGTGTACCCTCGGCCTGCACCCCGCCATGGCACAGGTGAACCAGCCATCCTGCGCATGCACCATGAAGCCATCCGCCACCAGCATGCGGCCGGAGCACAAGTGACAGACATTAGAACACAGACACTGCAACAGACACCAGTGACAGCATGGAGGGGGGACAACAACAGCATAGCCCACAGTTTCACCCAAGGCAGATGTGCAATAAACCAATGACAAGAGTCAAGCCACCATTGTGCCATGCCCAGAGGGTGGCCGGCATGGACAGCCACCAATGACATGCCAGCAGACTGTGCATACCACAGACATGCAAGGGGTCCAGCTGCACGGGCCATGGACATACTGACAGGGGCACCTGCGACACAGTGCATGCACCAGGGACCACTGCACACAGGCATCCAGTGCACAGGGAACAATACACATACCACAGACAGGGACCGAGTCCCCCACCCACACCATAAGCGGGTCCCTGCCGGACACACACATGCCCAGGCCTGCACCACCCCCAATCACATGCACACCACTGCAGCCAAGCACCATATGCCTGCTGCAAATGAGAGACCACCACAGCTGTCATATCAAGCAAGCATGTATTAAAGGGGTAAACTGTACAAACAACACAATAAAACAAAACTATGTACAAAGTGGAGGGGGGGAAGGGCCACAAACCAGGTGGGCATGGGGAAAGGGTGTACATCAGGGAGTGGGATGAAGGGGTGTGAGGGTAAGTCCAGGGGGAGAATGCACAACATGTGCAATGTAGGGCCTAATGGCGACCCCTCTCCCCACTCCAGTTCCTGTGGTGCCTCCTGTGCCGCCTTCAGTCACCTTGATCCATCCTCTGAAGCAGCTCCAGAGTAGCCCAGGACAGCTGCAGTAGCTCCTGTATGTTCCACTGAAGGGCAGTCCAATGTTGTCCACCTAGGACAAGGGAGCAGAGTCAGTACACGTGACTGGCCAGACCCCTGAAGCCCACCCAATGTGCATGGCATACAGCCATGGGCCATGCCCCTGTGATGGCATGTGACCACCCACAGTGTCCGCGCCCACAAGACCCACCAACCAGGCACCCATAGCCATGTGGAATGCTGCACACACCCACTGCCCATGTTCTGCACAGCACCAATGTGGCTGTTCAGTGACATGGCTATGCGATGTGAAGAGAGTGGTACAGCCATGGACCCAGTGCATGCACAGCCCACCCGCGACACCCACCCACACATGCAGTGCAACAGAACAGTGCTGAGTGCACCGTGTTGCATGCACAGCAGTGGGGCCAAGTGCGGGGCGCCGCGCCCCGCCACCTCCCCTGCAACCCAGCATGCACAGATGTAAGGGGAAACATGGCACTCACCTGCATCCTGGCCAGCAGGGCACTGCTGGCCCATGGCCCCACCAGTGTGGCCCAGCTGCATGTCCACTGCACCCACCCCAGCCTGCTGTCCCTGTTCCTGGGCCAAACATGCCCTACGGCTCTCCTCCAGGCCTAGGGTGCAAACATGGAGAGGGAAACATCAGTACAGATCTGTAACAAAGCTCCCCCCGGTGTGTGCATGCCCGCACAGCCCAGCCGTGGCACACCCCCCCACCACCACCCCCACTAGATGGCCCCCACCTCCCTGTGGCATGGCCTTATGCACACCACAATACCTGGACAGACGGACACTACCAGTGATGGGATGGAGCACCTACCTGGCCGTGGCATGGCACCTCACCGTGCGTGTGACTGCAGATGCCTCAGGCAGTCAGGGTCCCACCGCTGGAGGTCGCCATAGCGATGGCGACACTGCTCTGCTGACCGGCTGCTCTCTGTTGCCTCCTCCAGGCCCTCTGAGATCTTCTGCCATACAGCAGTCCGTGGCCTGTGGAGGGGTTCCTGCACAAACAGGGCACTAGCATGTGGCTCCACCAGGGCCACCAGGTTTGCCAGTTCAATAGCACTCCAGACCTGCGCTCTGGTTCTCGGCATGTTGCTGTTCCAAATGCCAACAAAATGGCACTCTGTAGTGCACATGCCCCATGTGCAGAGGCAGCACAGTACTGTGCTGCCAGTCCCTATCATGCTGTCACCAGACTGCGCGATAGAGTGCAACCATCGCGGGCGCATGGCACCTAGAGCAAAAGGGTGACCACAGGGTCAAGGGGTCTGTTTGCATGCGGGGTGCCACAGTGCTATTGGGATGCCCTGTGTGTAGTGCAGTAGGGTGCTTGAGTGTGATGCCTTGCAGTGGCCTACCTCACTGTGGTGCCATGGTGCCCACGGCGCACCATGGCACAAGTGCCATACAGGTATACAGCACGCTAGCACCACAGGTACAGTGGTGGCCATACTCTGCACTGCCTTCCATGCACAGCAAGTCAGCAGCACCGCACATGTCAGCATTAGCACCCTGGGCATGTGCCGTGTGGTGCCGATTGTGCACGTCACAGTGCTGCTCCATAGCCTGAGCACGCTTACCTACTTTGCGCAAGGCGCAACAGCGTGATATTAAACCAGGTTATGCAAATCAGCTCATTAGCCATTCCACGATGCATCCACTGCATTAGCATCCACTTACAGTTGTGCCTGCCTCATTTGCATGCGTTGTGCTTTATAAATGTGACCTGGGGCTGCAGAGGCCATGGTTCGGTATTGCAGTCCATTGTGGTGGGTTGCATGCTGTTGTGATGTGGGGACCGTGGTTTTGGAGGGCTGTATGGGACTGCACAGTCCAAGGTAACACCTCTCATTCCCACAGGTCTGAGCATGACCCGAGCGTGAGAAGAAGGAGGAACAGGGAAGGTGGAGAAGGAGGAGGCCCAGCTTCACCAGGGCTGAATCTGATGCCCTGTTCGAGGCATATCTGGACAAGGAACTGCTGCTTAGCGGACAGTGGGGAATGCCACAGGCCCATGCTGTGGCATGGGGGGAGGTGGCGCGTGCCAAGAACCAGCATGGCAGGCACCAGCGGTCCTTGCAGGAGTGCAAGAAGAAGGTAGGCATGGACAGGAGGCAGATCAAGGACAAGGTGGCTGCCATCAGGGCTTGCACATGCTGCAACCGGTGGGAGCCAGCCAGATGTACCCTGCCTGACTCCACAGGAGGAGCGGGTGGCCAGCAGCATGCAGCTTAGTGCCATTGAGGGCGTTCCTGGTGGTGGCTTCCAGATGGGTGGCAGCCCATCACTGCATGGTAGGTCCTGTGCTGTCAGTGTGTGGGTGGTGGAGGGCATGCCACAGGGCAAGGCGGAGTCACTAACGTTAATGTGTTCCCTTACAGCTCCTGAGTGTCTATGTTGGGCAGTGGTGGTGGGTGTGTCTACTGAGGGGGAGGCCCCGGACACAGAGAATTGCCCATCCACCTCCATAGGTGTCTGAGGGACCAACCAAGTGCATACCTGCATGCCTGTCCAGACTGATGTGGGCGGTGCGGGTGTGCACAAGGCCCTGTCTGTGTCCCAGAGTGACATCACCCCCGGTCTCCAGCATGCTGGGACACAGATTGGGGCCAGATCCAGCACTGATGATGATAGACCGCACATCCTGGACAGTGATACATGTGGGACACAGGATGGTCCCACAGCAGGCACCCGCACAGGCATCACCATGGGTGATGCCGCCATGGCTGCATGTGTAAAAACCCAGTCCCAGCCTGTGCCTGTATGCCCCAGTGAGGCAGCAGTGGTGTGCGTCCAGGGTGGTGGGGCTGTTGCAGCTGCTGCGGCAGCACTGGTAAGCCCTGCCGGAGAGGCAGCACCAGTAGTCAGCCAATGGCAATGGGGGGACAGTGTCGGGGGCGGTGGCAGTGCACCACGTGTGGACGTGCCCCAGCATGGCTCAAGTGTGCAGTGCCCAACATCAAGGGATGCTGGACAGCAGGGCCAGGAACACCACAAGGGACAGCATGCCGGACCAGCGGATGACCCCTTGGATGAACACAGCCATCTTCTCCAGGCTTCAGTAGATCAGCAGATGCAGCTCATGATGGTGGTGGATGCACTCAGTGTGGTTCTGTGCCAGGCAGACGAGCGGCACAGCAGGGACCAGGGATTGCTCCTGGCAGAGATGGCCTGGCAGTGGGTGGATGTGACCGCTGCCATGGACAGGCAGACCACTGCATTGACAACTGTCATGGCTACACTGGGCACCCAGTTTGGTGCCCAGCCACCGCAGACACTGCACAGTGTCATGTCCACCCCCTGTTCCCGGTGCCATGTGACACCTGTTATGTCAACACCGGGTTCAGCTGTGGGCATACCGAGCATGCCTGGTGTGGCGTGGGCTGCAGACCCCTGCATAAACATGGTTGCGTTCACGCAGTGTCATCCCTGGGGGCCTGTCGGTGCCACCCCAAGGTCTCGGCGGGGCCGTCCACGCATCCATGGCAGCCGTGGTTCTGTGCCGCGTGACTGACCTGTCTCCCACCACAGCCACTGTCTGATGCTGCCCTGTGTGCACTGTGGTGTGCATTGTGCCACGCATGATTGGGGTACCCAGCCCTGCACACACACATACGGTCCCTGTGCACACCCTCCCGACTGTTGGCCACTGTGGCATGTGCATGATGATGCCTACGTTGCACTGTCCACCAGTGTGCAATGGTGCCCAGCATCTGAGGCAGGCACAGTGACGGCCAGTGGGCATGGTCATGTGTGGTCCTGTGTGGGGGTGGGGATGGCTGTTGGGGTTGGCATGCCATTTTCCCTTTGTGCATGTGTTGTGGTGTGTGTGCGTGTGCGTGCATGTGTCGTGTTCAGCCCTGTCCATCCCTGCCACCGTGTGCGGTACCACCCTGCTCAGACCCATTCCCTTACCGCGATCCACCCCTTGTGTCCTGCCCTGCCTGTCTGTGGGCTGTGCCCTTGCTCTTGGTGGTTGCGCATGGCTCCGTGACCTATCTGTGTTGTCCGAAGTGCTCCTCTGTAATGGTGTCCCGGTGCTGCTGTGCCATCCGGATCAGCCGGGGTTCTTGTCACCCAGGGGGTGGCTTCCCTTCACCAGCTGGACCGGCATCCTCATTGTCCCCACCGCAGTCCCACTCTTTGACCTCTACGGCTATCCCACAGTCAGTGGCCATGTTGTGCAGGATACAGCAGGCCAGGAATAGCCCGCAGGCCTTCGAGGGGCTGTACTGTAGGGAACCGCTTGATGTGTCCAGGCACTGGAACCATGCCTTCAGAAGCCCAAACACCCACTCGATGACATTCCGTGTTGTGGTGTGTGCCTCATTGTACCATAGCTGCGATGGGGTCATGGGGTGCCGGTATGGTGTGAGCAGCCAGGGCCATAGCAGGTAACCACTGTCACCTGTGTGTAGAGGGGGACATTAGTATGATCAATCAATCAATCAATCAATCAAATCTTTATTTATTCAGGCGATCATCATTGAGCAAGGCTCATTTACAAGATGGACCTGATAAGGTCAAGGTTCGAGTTGGTGCACAGCAATTACATCACATACTTATGAGACAGTTATACATAAAGAAACAAGAAAATGTTATTTATAACGCAATAATATACAGAGAATTCACATGTAAAAGCTTGGCAGAGAAAGTTAAACTAATATCTACAATATGTACAATACATATATATCACAATGAGGGCTATGACAGTCACTCACATAATGAGTACAAGGATGGTGAAGGAATATTGGGTGCCATATACTGGCGGTGTCTGGCTGGAAGGAATATGCCATATGTGATTGGAATAAGGTTTTGTGGGATGACTATTCTATCTCTAGCGGTAGCTGCATTTCTCTGTGAGAAGAGGCTGTACAGTGCTGCTTGAAGGATGTAAATGGAATGATTGGACAGTTTAGGGATTTTTGTAGGTTGTTCCATGCTATGTCTAGAGAGTAGCTGATTGCTGCCCTCCCTATTTTGGTGTTGACTTTGGCAATTTGAGTAGTATGATATTGTTGCTTCTTAGGGCATAGGAGCTGGAGTGGTCAGGTTGAAGCAGTCCAGGATATAGCTTGGGAGTTTTTGATAAAGCTCTGTAGATCCATAGAGCTGCATTTCTGCTCCTCCTGACATGAAGGAAACCCATCCAACTGAATCATAGAGAGAACAATGGTGAGTATTATATGGCAGGTCTGTAATGAACCTTATTGCTCATGGTATAAGGCGGCATCCAACTTTTGAAGGTAGGGAGTGGAGCAGTGACTATAGGAGTGTCTGTAGTCAATGACTGATATAAGATGGTCTGGACTAATCTCATCTTTGAATCTCTATTAAGGAAGGGTTTAATCTGTAGAGGCCAAGCCTTAGGCGCGAGCTTTTCAGCAGTTGTTCTAGATGCTGAGTAAAGTCAAGTCTGTTGTCAATCCACACACCTAGGTATTGTGAAATTTTCAACATCTCCAGATTTTCTCAATTATAGCGCATATCTGGGGAGACTGATTGAAGAGGATGTGTTGGTGGAGTTTTGGTTGTGAACATCATTGCTTTGGTTTTCTTTGCATTTAGCAGAAGCTTTTTCTATAGTTGATGTTGAAACACGAGTAATTCTGCTTGTAGGATTTCAAGGAGCAACTTTAGGTGAAGGGTTGCTGACATACAGTACAGTGTCATCAGCAAAGAGATGTACTGAGGACTTGGTAAGGTTGAATCAATTTTATTTATATAAATGGCAAAAAGATAGGACCCAGAATAGAGCCTCTCACCAATCAACATTGCCTCTGAGGTAAGTTATTTTCTTATATTATCTTATATCTTCTTATTCTCTTATATCTTTGAGGATTTTCCCAGAGGGACTGTCAGTGATGGTGGATTTTTCTGGTGTGAGCTGTGTGTGTGTGTGCAGCAGGCGTGGGCAAAGTGGTGATGGCCTGTAACAGTGCTGGCTCAAAGGCACTCGATGCCATCATGCTGATCTGTAAATGACCCAGGTCTTCTCACTTGAGATCCCCATGGTTTGATGGGGCTGTCAAGCAGATGACCAAGGGTCAGAAGTTGGAGCATTGCTGGAAGAGGACTTGGTCCAAGGAGGATAAACTGGCTTTGAGAATTCACTATGGTGACTATTAAAGGGCAATCAACCATAAGAAGGCAGAGTTCCTGTTCAAGGATATTGCAGCAGGGAGGAAAAGTCTGGCTCTGCTCTTTCAGACTGTTGACAGATTACTTCATCCTGCCTGTCTGCAGCCAAAAAGAGCAGCTTCAAGTCACTCAGTGCAAGGAGTTTGCTCAGTTCTTCTCTGACAGGTTGTCCTCTATTCGGTCTGGGATCCCTCCAGTAGGGCAAGGCCAGCCCTGCAGTGGTTAATTATACACATCTTGCTCATCTGTATTGGTGTTATTGATGAAAACTCTAATCTACTTGTTTACAATAATTGGAGGGTAGGGAGGGTGACACAGTGCTTGCAGTCCAACTTCTAGTGTTTGCATTAGGGAATTGTCTAGGGGGACTGATGATAGTTCCTCTGTTAGTACAGAGATAGATTTAGATTCCAAGTTATTTCCTTAAATAAGAATTTTTGTGTTAGAAATTATTACTGTTCATTGGTATTTACTATTGTTATTTTACAGAGGTGCTTTATTTAGTAGTATGTTTAAAAGTGTTTTATTTATATTGTTTCCTTCTTTCCTATCTGTTCTACTTTTCTGGTACAAACTACTTTCCTTTTCTTATATGGGTTTTGTCTTAGTACCAAAATATATCTTGATTTTTTGACTGAAAGGAACAACTGTACTTGTCAAAATTAAATAAGTCAAAATTATCTGGCTGGGAGTCCCACAGAGATAATATGCACTCAATGTTTTGTTCAATGAATGATAAAGTGAACGTTGTTCCATGGAATGTTAGAAGTCCCAATGAAAAGGTCAAGAGTTATAAAGTACTTAGACATCTTAAAAAGTTTAAAGCTGATGTGTTCTTGCAAGAAACACATCTCAGACAACAAGATGTGATGCTTAAGAGGAGGGAGTGGTTATGTCAGTCTCGTGGTGGGGGAGTAGTAAAAAAAGCTGGTGTAGCCATTTTAATACATAAAAAGATTAATTTTGCTTATGGAAAAGTGATTGCAGATACATATTGTCACTTTTTTGATTGTTAGAGGGGCACTTAATTCCAGCCCTACTACATTAGTAAGCATTTATGAGCCAAATAAAAATAATCATCAAAGATTCTCTATAATATTAGATTCATTGAACATGTGCCTTATTTCCAATATTATTATAGCCAGGGGATTCAGACTGTATAATGGATTGTATACTGGATAGGTCCAATAAACTTTACAGATTAAACAAAGCTGACAAAGATGTTAAATTATTGACCAGCATGTTAGATTTGATAGATGCACTAAGAATTATACATACAAATATTGAGGAGTGCTCATTTTGGTCACCAGTACATAAAATCTGGTCCAGAATAGATCATATTTTTATTCCTAAAAATTTAATTGTGCATATTGAAGAAACTGAGGTCCATCCAGTAGTCATATCAGATCATGCATCATGCTCCCATCTCTGTCTGTGTTGTCAATCAAGTTACATTCAGTGGTCCAAGAAGATGGTGTCTTAACATATCCCTGCTAGATCTTAGTGAAAGGAAAGAAAACATTTCTCTAGCAATTAAGCATTTTAAAGATGAATGGTCCTAATAACACATCCCAGGTCACCAACTGGGAGACTTTAATATGCAGTCTCAGGGGTATTCTTATTAGCATAGCATCCAAAAAGAAAAAAGAGAAATGTCTGCCCTTCATAACATTGAATTCCAATTCCAATCTAATACATCAGAAGACAAATGGTCAAAAGTTCAAAAATGACTATTATGAGTTATTAAAAGAGGAAGACATTTTTTTTTAAATCAGGAAGGCAAAAGTCAGATATGTAGAAGCAGGCTCCAAGCCCCAAAACTTTTAGCTATCTGACTTAGAAATGCAAATCACCCAATTAATATTCTATGCATAAAAGATACTAATTCTGGCAAAGTGGTTACTGACACAGAAGCTATAATTATTTTTTTGTGTGTTTTATTATACAAATTTATATAAGGAAAAGAAAAATAGCAACTTTGAAAGGGGCTTTGATAAGTTTTATAAGAATTTACTTCTCCGTAAGTTAACTGAAGAGGTCAAAATACTATTAGATAAGCGAATAACAGAAGAAGTGTGACCCCTAGGTGGTGCTATCCCAAGGGCTACTACCCCTGCCTGCATGGTTAGTTGTAGGTTAAGGGGTCTGGGTTCTGAAACGGGTACCTTCACCTTGAGGACAGGGTTGTTGGTAGTAAGGCTAACCTGGGTACTGCCCTCCAGGACACTCTTTCCCTTCTAGTGGCCTGGACAATGTACAGTAAACACTTTCACAATAACCCTTGTTCACTACTCAAATCCCCACTCTGGCCTGCACTTACCACCAGGGCTGGTTCCTCTGGCTCAACCCTTGAGACCTCCTGTAAAACAAGGTTATGCACAGCAAATAACAACAGTACAGTACTTGTGTCACAAACTGGAACCACAGTCAGGTTAAATGCAAAAGAGTTCGATCTGATTTATTTAGGGGACTTGAACAAGGGAGGGGCATAATCATGTTGATTGACTTAAAAGCTAAATTAATCAGGCAGTCATGCATGTACTTCAGAGTCCCTACACAGTCATACACTCTGGGTACCCAGGTGGGAGTAAGGTGGGCTAGCCTGGAACGTTGCCCGTGGTAGACCGGCATCACAGCTGGTTGGGGCCCAGTGATGGAAGAAGAAAACATGCACAACCACACACAAATTGTAATCCGAACCTGGATGGCTCAGTTCATGACAAGAAAACAACAAGTGATTTAGCTGAAGTTGCAGGGAGCTACCCTGGTGTTTACTCATGATACCCAACACAGGACACAGGAGGGACAAAATTGAGATTGCAAGTTGATGAGCTGGAGTACCAGGAGAAGCAGGGCCCACACGAATCTCTGAGGCATCGTTCCTTTTCAAGGTGTTGAGCAGAGGGCTGATCCCCAGGCGGGTCTCTCGTCGATGGTTTTCTCTGTGGCGTGAGTAATCTGGCTGGGCCAGTGTGGCAACGCCCAGACCGAGAAACAGTTTGGATGTGAGTTCGAGAAAGCTGGATGCAACCTCCAGCAAACAAGGCACAGTTAAAGACACAGTGGGGAACCAAATCGCGACCCACTAGCAGCACACAGCAAACTTATAGTAAAGCAATCAACACTATACCAGGCAGATGACAGTCCAGCTGCAATCACAGATCCTCTGTGCAAAACTGGGAGTTCAACGGTAAATGAAGGTCCTGACAGGCTGATCGCATTCAGCAGATCTTTGGTCTTCTTCAGGTTTCAAGCCTGGTCACCAATTCATGGCTTAAATCTCTCACAAACTTCAGATGCAGTCCGATTCTTTAAAGAGCTCCCTCACAAGGGACAGCAGCAGGCAGGCCAAAACGCAGCCCTTCCACAGTTCTCCCATGTGAACCACACAGAAGCTGCTGCTCGAATATCTCGAGATGTTCACTCTTTCGATCCTCAACTCAGATTGACTGTCTGCTGCAAGCAGCCTGGGACTTTCCCCAGGATCCAAAAGGTTCAGTTGGCTGATCCATCTGTCTGTCAATACAAGGGCTCCCCCTCCAGGTCCATTTGGGTGCCAAAGTCTCAAACCTACAATTCCTACAGAATTTTGCTCCCACAAGACCCCTGGGTCTGGACACCATTTTAGGGTCCACAAAGGTACTGATTGGTCCACAATAGTAGTCTAGGACCAAGATGGTGGTACAATATTGAAATGTCCATGCTGAAAAAAAAAGGCAGGTTAGACCAACTTCCATAACATTACTATTCTAATAGATAATCAACAAATAAGTACAGCTTCTAGCAGAGCTCCCTCTGCGCAAATAGCGATGGCAGAACGGAGTGATTATCTGGCAGTCTGGGTGGGACTCAAGCATAGAAACACTCAGCCCCCTCCCAGATTAAATGAGCACCACTTTATAGACAGCTGTTAAAGAGACAGAGCACAAAGGCATTAAGGCACTCTCATATAACACTTTTAGTATCAGTGGCTCAGTAGGTAGCACACTCGCCTCTGAGGCCAGGAGATCAGAGGGCTCTGGGTTCAGTTCCCACATCTGGCACTTGGGTTACTATCCCAATACTGACACTGTAGTGCAGCATGAGGAGGGTGCTGCACTTCTGAGGTGCCGTCTTTCGGATGAGATGTTAAACCGAGGTCCCATCTGCCTGGATTGGTGGTAGTTCAGGTGGATGTTAAAGATCCCATGGCACTTATTGAAAAGAGTAGGGGATTTCCCCAGTGTCCTGGTCAAATTTCCCCCCATTCACTAAAAATACCACCAACAGCTTAATCTGCTTCAATTTCAGTTGCTTACCATCTGTATCCTCCCTCCCCCCAGTCACCCTTGAAAAAGGGACTTCTAGTCCCAGTGGGCCTACCGGGTCAACAAAACTCAATAAATCAATAAATAAAATAAAATAAATGCTAAGACACAGGATACCAGACTGGCCATTGGCATTTAGGCACACCCAAGTAAGATTTTTTGGGAACCCCCATTTGTAGGGGGGTTATGCCCTTCCTGGCCTGGAAAAACTTGGAGTCCTTGTAAAGTCTACAACATCACAATATTGAAGAAGCAATATATACAAGACTTATGTGACACTAGAATACTATGGAAATAATATCAATACATCAGTTAACATAAGCTTATCACATTACTACATATTTTCAATACACTTCACAATATTATATCCATATTGACAATACTTATGCATGTTTCATACATGTGATACTGATTCCACTATGATTAGCATACTATTAACATTATAATACTGATTCATGTTATAACTTCTTGTACATTAAACAGTGTAAGAGGGGGCCCTTCCCTATCAGCTAACTTGGGGCTGGATGGGGTAGGGACACCCTTTGTTCTTCCTTCTCAATATGGCTTTCAGAACATCTAATGTGGAAATAGATCCACAGATCGAATACTTTTGGCAGGGAAATCTGGATGCCGAAACACATTGAACAGCACTTCGCACAATCGGGCAAACTCAGTCTCTAGGAGCCTCAGGCGGTCTTCCACAGTAGCTCCCGTAATCTCACCACTAGTGCCAAGCTCTTCACTGGAAGTTTCATTCTGAGCCCCCCCGAAGGCCAGCCGAGGCAGCGGGTCCCAAAGCCACAGCCAGATCCACCTCCAGTGACTGCTCAGTCCTCCTAGTGGCTTGCATCAATAACCAGAAGTCAGGTGCGTTAATGAGGCACTGTTGCATCTGTAGTTGAGACATCAATGACTTGGGGTCTACAACTGAGGTTAGAAGCTGACCCATCCATATCTGGTCCACCCCCGAGGGTATAACCTCCTCTTGGGCTACCATTTTCTGCAATACCCCATCTAGCCTCAGAAGGTACGTCGACAACAACTCCCCCTGCTGTTGCCACATGGTGGTAAACTTTTGCCACAAATTCCTCACATCCCAATCAAGGTCACATACAGCGCCTAAAGCATCCAAATACTGCTGGGCAGACACATGAGCCTTCTGTCCCTGAAACCTCTGCACAACACGTAAAGCAGGCCCTCTGAGTGAAGACAAAATTGCCTGCCACTTCTGGTCATCAGTTCCCAACCAATCACTCAGCATCCACTCAGCATGAATCTTCCAGGTCTCCCAGTCTTTCTCCACACAGGGGGTGGGTACAATCCCAGAGAACACAATCTCCATGATTTATCAAAAGGCGGGGAAACCAGTTGGCACCAAAATTTCTAGCAAGGTCTGATATTGGTTACTTCAGTCACTATGGGGCACCAATCCCAGCAGTGCCTCCAACATGTAACCCCTAGGTGGCACTATCCCAAAGGCTGCTACCCCTGCCTGCATGGCTAGTTGCAGGTTAAGGGGCCTAGGTACTGAAATGGGTGCCTCCACATGGAGGACAGGGTTGTTGGTAGCAAGGCTAACCTGGGCACAGCCCTCTGAAACACTGTAACCCCTCCTCTTTCCCTTCTAGTGGCCTGGACAATGTACAGTAAACACTTTCACAATAACCCTTGTTCACCACACAAATACCCACTCTGGCTGCACTTACCATCAGGACTGGTTCCTCTGGCTTGACCCTGGAGACCCCCCTGTAAAACAAGGTTATGCACAGCAAATAACAACAGTACAGTACTTGTGTCACAAACTGGAATCACAGTCAGGTTAAATGCAAAAAGAGTTAGATCTGATTTATTTAAGGGACTTGAACAAGGGAGGGGCGTAATCAGGTTGATTAGCTTAAAGGCTAAATCAATCAGGCAGTCATGCATGCACTTCTGAGTCCCTACACAGTCATACACTCTGGGTACCCAAGTGGGAGTAAGGTGGGCTAAACCGGAACATTGCCAGGGGTAGGGCAGCATCACAGCTGGTTGGTGCCCTGTGATGGAAGAAAGAAACATGCACAACCATATAAAATTTGTAATCTGGGGCTGTATGGCTCAGTTCATGACAAAAAAACAACAAGTGAATTAGATGACAACACTTTTGATTTAGCTGATGTTGCAGGGAGCTAGCCTGGTGTTTACTCATGATACTCAATACAGGACACAGGAGGGACAAAATTGAGACTGTAGGTTGATAAGCTGGAGTGCCAGGAGAAGCAGGGCCCACACAAATCATCGAGGTGTCATTCCAGTTCAAGGCGTTGAGTAGGGACTGATCCCCAGGTAGGTCTTCCGTCGATGGTTTTCTCTGTGGTGTGAGTAATCTGGCTGGGCCAGTGTGGCAAGGCCCAGACCGAGGAGCAGTTCAGATGTGAGTCTGAGAAAGCTGGATGCAGCCTCCAGCAAAAAAGGCACAATTAAACACACAGTGGGGAACCAAACTGTGACCTAGTAGCAGCACACAGCACATTTATAGTAAAGCAATCAACACTATACCAGATGGATGACAGTCCGGCCGCAATCACAGAGTCTCTGCGCAAAATCGGGAGTTCAACGTTAAATGAAGGTCCTGACAGGCTGATCATGTTCAGCAAATCTTCAGTCTTCTTCAGATTTCAAGCCTGGCCACCAATTCAGTGGCTTAAATCTCTCACAAACTTCAGATGCAGTCCAATTCTTTAAAGAGCTCCCTCACAAGGGACAGCAGCAGGCAGGCCAAAATGCAGACCTTCCGCGGTTCTCCTGTGTGAACTATGCAGAAGCTGTTGCTCAAATATCTCAAGCTGTTCTCTCTTTCATTTCCCAACTCAGACTGACCCTTTGCTGCAAGCAGCCTGGGACTTTCCCCAGGATCCAAAAGGTTCAGTTGACTGATCCATCTTTCTGTCAATACGAGTGATCCCCCTCCAGGTCCATTTAGGTGCCAGTCTCAAAATTACAATTCCTACAGAATTTTGCTCCCACAAGACCCCTGGGGCCAGATAACATTTTAGGGTCCCCAAAGGTACTGACTGGTCTACAATAGTAGTCCAGGACCAAGATGGTGGTACAATATTGAAGTGTCCATGCTGCTAAAAAGGCAGGTTAGACCATCTTCCATAACATTACTATTCTATTAGATAATCAGCAAATAAGTACAGCTTCTAGCAGAGCTCCCTCTGCGCAAATAGCGATGGCAGAATGGAGTGATTATCTGGCAGCCCAGGTGGGACTCAAGCATAGAAACTCTCAGCCCCTTCCCAGATTAAATAAGCACCACGTTATAGGCAGCTCTTAAAGAGACAGAGCACAGAGGCATTAAGGCACTCTCATACAACACTTTTAAATGCTAAGACACAGAATACCAGCCTGGCCATGGGCATTTAGGCACACCCAAGGAAGATTTTTCTGGAACCGCCATTTGTAGGGGGTTACAGAACAAATGCAGATAGCTGTTTTTTTTTTAAACAAACATAGGTTCCTGGGACCTGATGGATATCCCCTTAATTTCTATCAAACATTTTCAAAGCTAATCATACCCATTTCTACATAATCTATTTCATGAACTGTAGGTGACCAATTTGGCTTTTAACTCTCTGAACAAAGGATTAATTACAGTTATTCACAAAAATGACAAGGATGTGGATTTGTCCTCAAATTATAGACCTATTTCACTTATAAATTTGGATATGAAGATGTTGGCAAAGATATTTGCTTTGAGACTTGAAAAACTTATTCAGAGACTAATAGGCTGGTTTTTTTGAAGGGAGACATAGCATAAAATGGAAGAAAGATTTTACATATTATCAGATTAGCTGAAAGAGAATATATCCCCATGGTTTTGGACTCATTATATGCTGAAAAAGCATTTTATCAGGTTAATTGAAATTACCTTTTTAAGGTGTTACAGAATTTTAATTTTCCTGAAAGTTTTATTAACTGGATTAAGATACTTTAGCCAGTCCTCAGTCAGCTGTATTGATTAGTGGGAAAATCTCTTTTTATTTTGACATTCAAAGAGGGGCTAAACAAGGATGCCCATTGTCTCCCACTTTGTTTATCCTGTCACTAGAACATTTATTATAAAAATTTAAAAGTAAGGACAGAATCTGGTGGGGGTTAACGTAATAGGGAAAATATATTTGTTCTGCATATGCAGATGACATTTTGTTGAGTGTTTAACACCCTCAAGCAATCATACACAAAATTATGAATGTTATACAGTGATATAGTAATATCTCTGGTCATAAAATCAAGAAAAATCTCAAGTTCTTGCTTTAAATAAATATTTTACAGTAAGTAAGGCAAAAGAAACCGGTCTGGAGTGGGCAAGTAATGAAGTTACAAACTTAGGGGTTAAGCTAGCCAAGTCCTATAGACACTTTTTAAAAGAGAATTTAAAACAAATTGGATAGACCATTGAAAATGACCTAAACAAATGGAACAGACTTCTCTTAAATACAGTATATGGGCAAGATTCAATTCTGTTAAGATGGCTGTTCTTCCTAAGATACTGTATCATACGAATTATATACCAAAAAAATGGGTTCTAACTATTCAAAATGCTATAAATAAATTCATATGGTGTTACAAAAGGTATAATCAAGCTTACCTTAAATTAACTAGAATGAACGAACATGGGGGTTTAAAGTTGCCAGATTTTTATTTGCATTTTCTTGTGTGTAGAGTGTAACAATACATTAAATGGGTTAGAACACTGAATAATAATATGCTATACCACCCTGATTGGATTACCACTGAGAAGGACATCACAGAAAGCAAGCAAATTGTCTAAGATCTCTTATGGTACGTAATCCCACTTTATGTAAAAAGAAAAAAAAAACACTCAAAACCAAATAATGCTTGACTCCATAAGGCAAACTAAATAATTGACTACTTTGTTCTATCTTAAAATATGTAAATATCCTCAATGCCACTTTGGGGGTAATCCTAATATTAAAATTCATGATAGAACAGTGGTTAACTCATATCCTCAAGAAAGTGGACTCTTAAATATCTTAGATCTAGTAGAGAACAACACATGGCTTAGTGACTTACAATTAATTGAGAAATTTGACCTAACCTAGGAACAACTTGATCTGATTATTATTCTCAAACAACAAACAATAAATAACTAATGTATTCAACTTGAGGAAGCCCCTTTTCTACACTAAAGATAACACTAGATGTTTTCTTCTGATTTGTAACACTAAGCCCAGCATTTCTGCCTTCTACTCCTTCCTCCTGAGCATCTGTAAAAGTGAAGCCCCGGATTTTATGCTATACTGGATTAGAATTACAAATAATGAAACTCCATCCTTGAATTGGGAGTAGATATGGAAGCCACCTCATAAAACCTTTTCATTGACCAATCATAGATTTCTATAATATAAATTCTTGAATAATTCATATTGTACGCCCTCTCATAGAAAAAAAATGAATTTGTAACAGGCTGACAGTTGTGTTCACCTCCACACACAACATAGCACATTAAACTTTCCACTGCCAAAATTGGCTATACTTACTTTAAGCTCCATGTGAGGAGTGGGTCCTCTTAGTTTCAGACTGGAATTCCAATGTGAGCAAGCTAAATCACCAATGGCAAGGTGGGACTCTTGATTTAGTCCCTAACTTTCCAATGCCTCGATGACGAATGTATCTAATTGGCTTCTTTTATACACTGTGCTCCCATCAGGATTTTACACAGGTGTTCAAAGGAACATAGAAACATAGAAACATAGAATTTGACGGCAGATAAGGACCGCTTGGCCCACCCAGTCTGCCCATTTCCCTATCTGATGGATAAGTTGCAGATCCTAGTTAACCAGCAGCCTACTTCTTCCTACCCCCAACCCCTAGAATTGCCTTATGACTGTCCCATGCATGCTTGAATTCCACCACTGTTTTTGACTCCACAACCTCCTCTGGAAGGCCGTCCATACATCCACAACCTCTCTGTAGAAAAATACTTCCTAAATTACCTCTGAGCTGCCCCTTCTATCTTCAAATTGTGCCCTCTTGTTCTTGCACACCTCTTTTTTGAAAGATGCTACCCTCTTGGACTTTGTTGATTCCCTTGAGGTACTTGAAAGTTTCTATCATGTCCCCCCTCTCCTCCTTTCCTCGAGGCTATACATATTAAGCTCCTTAAGTCTCTCTTCATATGTCTTCTGGTGCAGACCCTGCACCATTTTAGTTACCCTCCTTTGGACAGCTTCCATCCTGTCTATGTCTTTGTGGAGATTGGGTCTCCAGAACTGCACGCAGTACTCCAGATGTGGTCTCACCAGCTGTCTGTACAGAGGGATAATAACTTCTTGTTTTCTACTAGTGATGCCTCTCCCTATGCATCCCAGTATTCACCCAGCCCTCCTTGCTGCCCTCTCACATTGCTTGCCCACCTTTAGGTCATCTGATATGACTACCCCCAGGTCCCTTTCCATTTTTGTTGTTGTTAGTATCTCACCCCCCATTGTGTACTCTTCCCCTGGGTTTTTGTTTCCCAGGTGCATTACCTTGCACTTCTTAGCATTGAATCTAAGCTGCCATACATTTGACCATTCCTCTAACCTTGCCAAGTCCCTTCTCATCCTTTCCACCCCACCTTGTGCATCAACTCTGTTGCAGATCTTTGTGTCATCTGCAAAGAGACATACTTTGCCTTCCAGTCCCTCTGCAATGTCGCTTATAAAGACATTGAAGAGGACCGGTCCTAATACTGAACCCTGCGGTACCCCACTACTAACCCCCCTTTTTTCAGAGTGGACTCCATTTACTATTACTCTCTGTGTCCTATTCTCCAGTCAATTCTTTACCCAGGCTGTCATCTTGGGACCCACTCCCAGGCTGGCTAACATGCTAAGAAGGAGCACCACAGACTCCTAAAACACAAATAAATCCCATATTAGCATGCTCAGACCTTTCATGTTGCTTCACACACTAGAATTTACATTTCTTCTAAGGGGTGCTCACATTGGAATTCCAGTCTGAAACTTAGACAACCTACTCCTCACATAGAGCTTAAAGTAAATGTAGCCAATTTTGGCAGTGAAAAGTTTAAATGTGCTATGTTGTGTGTGAAGGGTGGAGGTGTGCACTGGTTCTTTTGGATTGTTTGTTGTATGCCACAACCCAGCAGCACTCCTTAGAAGAAATGTAAATTCTAGTGTGTGAAGCAACATAAAAGGGTTGAGCATTCTAATTTTGGATTTGTTTGAGTTTTAGGAGTCTGTGGTGCTCCTTCTTAGCATGCTTCCTTTGAACACCTGTGTATAATCCTTGATGGGAGCACAGTGTATAAAAGAAGCCAATTAGACACATTTGCCATTCAGGCATTGGAAAGCTAGCGACTAAATCAAGGGTCCCACCTTGATGTTGGTGATTTAGCTTGCTCACATTGGAATTCCAGTCTGAAACTAGGAGGACCCACTCCTCACATGGAGTTTAAAGTAAATATAGACAATTTTGGCAGTGGAAAGTTTAAATGTGCTATGTTGTGTGTGTGTGTGGGGTGGGTAGGTGGGGTGTGCACTGGTTCTTTTGGATTGTTTGTTGTATGCCACAACCCAGCAGCACCCCTTAGAAGAAATGTAAATTCTAGTGTGTGAAGCAACATAAAAGGTTTGAGCATGCTACTTTTGGATTTGTGACAGTGGTGTTGAATGTTAAACAAGAAAAGCCGATCTTAAACACATGAAGTGGGACTGTCCACATATAAAAAGGTTTTGGACCTTATACAGAATTATTTGATCGGTCTCCCAAGAATACATACTAACCTTAATTTTACTTGTGTATTATTAGACATTTTCAGTCACATTAAGGAATCTCTTACACTGAGAAATGTATAATTTCCTTGATCTCTAGTACTGTTAAAAATCTCATACTCAAATATGGGCTAGATAGGGGCTTCCCCCTTTATTTGAATGGAAGCAGGAGATTATGGGAGCCATTAAAATGGGAAAGAGTGCCCATGGATGTATTGGGAAGTTTGTTAACTTTAATAAGAAATGGCATCTGTTATTAAAATACTGTACAACAGTTCAAGCATAATTTAAAGTAGGTATAAACCTATTCATTTTTATTTGTTTTATTTCTTATCAGTTACTTGATGTCTTTCTCTCTTCTCTTCTCTTCTCTTCTCTTCTCTTCTCTTCTCTTCTCTTCTCTTCTCTTCTCTTCTCCTTTTTCTATGTTTCTTTCTTTTGGTTATTCTTTTTACTTCTGTTCTCTATATGATGATTTCTATCATATGCTTTTGAAATAATACCATATTGCTCTGTTGTTTTTAAAATTCTTAAGTCTTTTTGTTGTTTTGTTACATGTATTTTGTTAATTGTATTTATGCATGTTTACAAATTTAGAACTATTTTTGTTATACTGTAATTACTTCTATTTTATTACTTATGTATAAGACTTGTGAAAATTATGGAAAAAATAACCACTGTATAACAGAGACAGAAGACATGGTACGGCCGTGGGGCCTGAGCCTGGGAGTATGAAGTCGAGCAATGGGTGATGCTACTTAGCCCTGTCTGAAAGAATAAACTACAGGCAGCTTGGGAGGGAAAAATTTCAGAAGCAAAACATTTTGCATCATGGCTCAATAAAATGACCGAGGCTTGTGATTCACTGCCAGCATCAGCAAAGATAAGGTAGAATTTTTGGATTTCACATTAACAGTGATTAAGAATAAAACAGAAATGGAATATTGGAAAAAAAAACAGCTGGACTTACATTGTTACTGGCATCAGGTGCACACCCTAAAAAAATGAACTGATGCTCTTCCATTTGGACAGTTTTAGTGATTATGCAGAAACTGATCAAATCTAGAAGCCTTCAGACAACAGCAGTTAAGAGAGCTTATTGAGAGGTTTCAACAGAGGGGGTATTCTTTGGAGCTTTCATTTGAGTGATTTAGGAAACAGAAAGCATGGACAGAGCAGCTTTGCCAATACTAAAACCTGAAAATGACAGTAAGAAGGAAATAGTTCTTGTTACACAGTATATAAGTTTCAGCCAAAACTGTGCAATGTGTGTGTGTAACTAGGGATGGGCAGACCAGCACTGCTGCACTTCCAAACCTCCCTGGATTGGTCTGACATGGCTCTGACTAGGAATACAGAGCCTTTCATAGCTCAACCTGAGTTGCCGAATTGGCCTCGTTCGGAAGTGTGAGCTGGTCTGGGAACAACACTCTCACCACCAGTACAGCATACAAGTCACTAAACAAGGCCAGGGCAGGGTACAGAAATAAAAAAAAAACATTGTTTTCCCACGATCTCTAATGAATACTCCCAAGTTTCTAGACCATCACATGATCAACAAAGGCAAACACTCTTGATACTGGAGCACTGAAGGGAGCCAACCAATGACTGTCTTTGTTTTGTGATTGACTCATGTTCTAGCCAATACTGTGTGTCAGCCACCACAGGACAGCCCATAGGAAACAGTGTATCGAGCTCATTTGGGACTTTGCATTGAAAGGAGACAGGTGTGTGTGTGTGTGTTTGTGTGCAGGGAGATTTTAAAAAATTCAAAAATCAAATGTTTTTCCTTCCTTAGTCAGAAAAAGACAGAAAGAGAGTGGAAGAGACAGAGGGAGAATAAAAAGACCAACAAATTCAACAGCAAATAACAGTGGAGTGCAGAGTTGCAGACATTGCAGTAGAGTACTTCACAGTAAGAAAAAAGAAAGAAAGAAAAAAGAAACATGTTGCATTTTTCATTAGAATGCCAGAGAAAGAGAGAGAGACCAATGAATTCAACAGCAGACAACAACAGAGTTCAGATGTTGCAGACAGCTTGGCTCAGTTGGTAGCACTTTCGCCTCTGGACCAGAAGGTCATGGGTTCTCGTCCCACACCGGGATTGGACTTGCACCTAAAAATCACTGGCATCTGAGTGCAGTATTGGGGGGTGCTGTACTGCTGGGGTGTGCCATCCTTCAGATGAGACGTTAAACTGAGGTCCCTTCTGCCCATCCTGGTGTTGTCCTGGCGGGTGTCCAGGCAGAAGTAAAAGAACCCAGGGCACTCTTCGAAAAGAGCAGGGAACATTTCCAGTGTCCTGGCCAACATTCCCCTTCCCATAAAATCGGTTCATGCAATTATCCAGGCTGTGTGTGGGTAATGATGTGTGATATGGCCACCACCACACATTCAGTCACTTCACTACCAGTCTAGCATTGCTTGTAAAGTGCTTTGGGATACTGTGTATGAAAAGCGCTATATAAATGCTGATTCTTCTTCTTCTACTCCACAGTAGAAAAAAATGAAACAACCATGTTTTTCTTTAGTGAGAGTGAGAGGGAGACAGAGAGGAGAGAGAGAGAGAGAGAGAGACCAACGAATTCAGCAGCAGAAAACAGCAGAGTGCAGATGTTTTCTTAGTTTTAGAAAAAGTACAGGAAACTGATAAAAGATCTGGGTACTACAAAATGTACAGCCTGCAGTCTGAAGTGCCATGAGGCAGGCACAGTTCTCATGAAATCATCCAGCAACAAAAAATATATAGTTGGTTAGATAGTTTTGGTCTGTTTTTCTTGAAAAATCAACAAAAAATTAAACAAAAAAAGTCACAGCAGCCAACTTAAAAATTCTTTTTCTTTTGAAAAATACATTTTTGTAAAAAAATAAAAAAAAAACATTTAGAAGGGGAGCAGAGTCAGACAAGACAAGAGGACTCTGAATGTCATAATGCCTCACTATTAGTGGCATACAGATTTGGGGGGGGGTCACCCATGTCTCAGACTCTGTGTTTTCCATCTCTGTGCCTGAACTATTACTAGGTCATAGTAATTATTTTTCTTTTTTAAAAACATATTTTTGTAAAAAAATTTAAAAAATATTAAGAAGGTGAACAGAGAAGACAGAAGGACTCTGTCTGAAAGTCATAGTGCCTCACTAATTTTGAGGGGGGCTTATAGAGCCATACAGATTTTGAACAGGGGTGTCACCCATGTCTCAGACTCTATGTTACCCTCTCTGTGCTGCCCTGAATGGTCATACTGCTGTAGACTCTGTGTTGCCCATCTCTGTGCCTGAACCACTACAAGCTCATAGTGCTGTATAGATTTTGAAGGTCATGTCTCAGACTCTCTGTTGCCCATCTCTGCGTCTGAACTAATATTACTATTGAAGTAATTAAGTTGGACCCCAAAAATTGGATTCAGAGCCAGAGTCTATTATGGAAATGGAACATGTGGCCAACACCAGCAGTATGGCTGAAAATGGTAAATGTAACGATAAAAATAGTTCTTGAAAACAAATTCAGAAAAAAGGTAACTTCACTGCTGAAGATATAATTAATACAATTGATAACAATGAAGCATCACAACCAGAAAAAGATGAAGTAACACAGCTAGGAAATGCTGAAGCAACACAACCAGCAAAAGAAAAGAATTTTGATGAATCCCCTTATTAAAGTAATGCATCACTGTTGGCATTGCCAGAAAAATCAGATACAGACATATGAGATGCCAGCAGAAACAGGCTTCATGGTCTATCGAGCCTGCTTGATTGTGCAGCTAGCCCCTAAACTTGCAGCTAACCCCCCTCCCCCCTTATAACAACCCCCCCTCACGCTGTCCCAACCCCTCTTTTCTGTGGTGGAGAATGAAAGTTTTAGTGTCCTTATAAAATATTTTGCTCCAAGTGACAACATACCAGGCCGTAAATATTTTGCAACTATCGCTGTTCCCAAAATGTACAAATGTATGCAAAGTAAAATAAAACTGGCTTTTAAAGAGAGTGAATGTGGTGCTGTGCACCTGACCACAGACATGTGAATGAGTTCTCAAACCACTGATTATATGTGCATCACAGCACATTGGATGTTGCAATTGTTTTCAAACACTGCCACAAGCAGCAGTGTACAGGAAGAAAGACAAAGAATGGCAGCTCTTTGTGTTAGTATGTTTGGTAAGCATCACACCACTGACAATATTTTGGAAGACTTGTGTGACAAACTTTCTGAGTGGTTAGAGCCCCTGGGACTCAATACTGGATTTGAGGTTTCAGAAAATGGTGACAATATTGTTAGTGCATTGAAACGTGGTGATTTTACTCACATTCTGTGCTTTGTACAATCATAAAATCTATTAGTACGAGCTTTCCTTTCCAGTGACAACAGAATAGTAACACTAGTGGGAGCTGCAAAGAAA
This sequence comes from Neoceratodus forsteri, assembly GCA_016271365.2. NCBI lineage: Eukaryota > Metazoa > Chordata > Ceratodontiformes > Ceratodontidae > Neoceratodus > Neoceratodus forsteri. The sequence continues at coordinate 867,562,543 of CM057455.1, forward strand.
ATCTGTGGCTATTTTAGTTACTCTGTAGAATCATGGGGTAATTGGGCTGATTTCCAGAAAGAAAATGGCTTGCCAATATAGCAACTAAAACAAGATGTTCCGACAAGATGGAGATTAATGTTTTATATCATATCATAGAATCACAGAAATCTGTCAGCAGAAAAGGACCCCTTGGCCCATCCAGTCTGCCCATAATCCCCCCCCATAGGAAGACCCCTCTCCCTTACCAGCCTGCCCTCTGCCCGTTAGGCCCATGTGCATGTCCCAGACTCTTTTTAAAATTGTCTGCTGTATCCACCCCAACCACCCACTGTGGCAGTCTGTTCCATGGCTGTACCACCCTCTCAGTAAAGAACCTCTACCTGATATCACTTCTGAATCTGCCCCTCTCTAGTTTGTAGGTATGCCCCCTAGTAAAATTGTTCTTACTCATTTTGAAGATACCATCTACACTCACCCTGTTTATGCCCTTTAAGTATTTGAATTTCTCCACCATATACTCCCTCTCCCTCCCTTTCTCCAGTGTGTACAGGTCCAGCTCTCCCAGTCTCTCCTCATATGACTTCCCTGCAGCCCCCACACCATTTTGGTTACTCTTCTCTGGACCCTTTCCAGCCTGTCTTTGTCCCCTTGCAGATATTGCCTCCAGAACTGGACCCCATATTCCATGTGTGATCTGACCATGGTTTTGTATAGCGGCAGGATCACCTCCCTCCTCCTACTTGTGAATCCCCTTCCTATGCATGCCAGCATTCATAGTGTCTTTCCTGCTGCTCTGTTGTATTGACTCCAGACTTTCAGATTGTCTGAAACGATTAACCCCAGGTCCCTTTCCTGTTCTGTCTCTTCCAGTACTCCCCCCAGCCGGTATTTTGCCTTCGGGTTATTACGCCCTATATACATAATTCTGCACTTTTTTGCATTTAACCATAGCTGCCACCTTTCTGACCAGTCTTCCAGCCTGGCCAAATCCTTCCTCATATCCTCCACCCCCCCTTCCGCCATATCAACCCTATTACTATATATATCTTCATGTAGTCCTCAAACAAACACACCTTCCCCCGTAGACCCTCTGTGATGTCCCCAATGTATATGTTAAAATGTATGGGTCCCAACACAGACCCCATGTGTGAAAGATTTCTTGCACAAAAGAAGGCAGTCCATGAATATACCATGGAGCACAACATAGCAGATGGTGTGCTGAATTCATTCCCGTAGGGCCTCATGGAGTATCTTACATTGCTCTTGACTCCCTTTGAAGAAGCAATTTGACAGATTAGCAAAGAGTATGCTACTCTAAACCAGGCTGCATAGAGGTGTTGAACAAAAAAGAGACAAATCTGATGTTTTCCTTATGGACCAACCAATACAGCAGTTCCAAAATTACAGCAGCATTAAAAATATAATCATGACAGACAAACATTTTCTTCTTTTGACTCTTCTTGACTCTTAATTTAAGTTGCAACAGCTACCTCCTTCAGATCTTGATGAATCTTACCTCGCATACTAAAACATGCTGATTTCAGCAATTGCACAGGAAAAGTATGGAACTGTATTTGACAATGCAAGTGAATCATGTGATACGGATGCTGCATCTGATGATGCAACATGTATTGCTGGTGACAGCAATAGTTTCTACTTAATGCCACCATGTACTCCATCAACACTGGGTAGTCCTGCACAAAGTCCTCTTTCATGGCCCTTGAAAAAGGCATGTCATTCTGAAAAGCACACAAATGACTCTCACACTTTTTGATCAAAACTCATGGACACTGATAATACAGATGTGTATGTCATGCAGCTGCCTTCTTTGTCTGATATTGTGGATGCCTATTTTATGAGAAAAACTCATTAATAGTACTGATGACCCTTTTGAGTACTGGCTTGAAAAGAAAAACATCTGGCCTGCGCTTTCTGCCTTTTCTATACAGCTTATTAGTTGCTCTCCCATTAGTGTTTACTGTGAGCGTATATTTAGCATGGCTGGAAATGTTGCATCTGATAGCCGCACAAGGCTTACTCCTGAAAATATACAGTTCCTCACCTTCCTAATAGTCAATCTCAACAAATTCTCTTACCAGTTCAGTGTAGAGCGGCAGGAACATAAAAGCAATGATGATGAACAGCTGTAATATATGTCTCATAATATGGGTGCTTCCTTAGTGGTATTTGAAGATGATGGTGATGATATTTAATTTAATGATTTATTTTTTTTAATTCAGAGGACAAAAATCAGCAACGATAACAAAAAAGAGTAAAAAAAAATTCCTTCTTTTGAGGTCACAGTGTATATTATTGAATTGCTGTATGCGTTTTTCAGATTCATTGTGTGAACCCAGGTGGTGTTTAATTTGTTTATTCAATAAGTTAAAAACACTAACAGGCAGTGAAATGCTGGGGGCAGGATTCAATAAGCATTTTGGGACTAAGTCCCATGCCGCAACCCCAGTTGCGCGTCGTATTCACTGCAGCTGCGGTGCAGCTGATCCACAGCCACAACAGTTGTGGAGGGTGCTATGGCAGGTCCCACTGCCCATAGCAGCCACCTGCAGCTGTGGTGCTGTCTCTGGCAACAGCATCCGCAAGCTGCCGTAATCCATGGAGCTGGTGAATACCCACAGCTGCGGGTGACCTGTGGCTTTGCAAGTGGAAACCCACTAGTGCCAAGGTTTTCCTGCAGCTGCAGGACCTTCCCTGATGTTCTATTTAAAAAAAAATTCCTAAACAACTACTTTTTATACCATAGTTGACTATGCATGGCCACCGGCAGGAGTAGGTGGCAGTTGGGGAAAGACAGCGCTATTAACCAAACAAAAAAAATATACCGTAGTTGACTGTAATTATTAGTTGTGGAAGCTTGTAAGATATATCCAAAAACTGCAATGCCATGAGTGTGTGTGTGTGGGGGTAAGGCCAACCAGATAAAAAGTAAGTTATAAAACACAAGTAATGAAAAATAATTGGCCAGTCAGGCAGGAGTGTGTGGGATGGTTTGGAGTCCATGATGCTTGCCATAACACCAAGTAGACAAGCAAAATAATTACAAATTAAAAAAATAACATCTCAAGCCAAAAGGATATGAGGGATGACTGTAGCTCCTTCACATATCCTGCTCATGCTGCCTGTTTCCCATTAAAAAGCATGTCTGACTCAATGAAGATCTGCACTCTGCTGTTGTCTTTCTGCTGTTGAATTCATTGGTCTCTGTCTCTCTCTTTCAGACTAACATTTGACTGCCTCCTTTCACTTCAAAGCCCCAACTAAGCTGCATACAGTACACTGGGCTGGATTAACAAACATTTTTGGGACTACATCTCACACCACACCTCCAGTTGCAGACTAAAATCCCCATAGCTGCAGAGATTGCTATTCACATCTGCAGCAACTGTGGAAGATGTTTCAGCCGGTCCCACTGGCCGTAACATTTTTCCACAGCTGCAGGGATTTCTATGGCAACACCACTCACAGGCTGCTGTAAATCGTGGAGCTGGTTGTAAACTGGCTCCATTGGCTCCACTTTTGAGAATATTGTAGCTATGGGAGAAACTGTGGTTCCACAAGTGGCAACCCATTTGCACTGCGTTTTTCCCACAAGTGCGAGATTTTCAAGAGTTTCGTGAATCCAGCCTACTGTTTCCTATGTTGAAATGGCATGAAAATACATACACAAAATTCAAAAAAAGAAGTTACATTTTATTTATTTTTTTTAACAGAGGGATCTAAAAGCACAATATTGATGCATTTCTCATACTCAGATAGACTAAAACATAGGTCTACAATTCAACAGAGTAAATTAGACTAAATCAAAATAAATCAGAACCTTCTGAAAATAAATCAGAGTTGGAATCAGAACCGGATCACAGCCAACCTACCCATCCCTATCTGTAACAACTAGAAAATTCTGGACACAGACCCAGTATTGAAAGGCAAGGAGAACAGAGCTCCATTGGTAGTAAAAGAAATACCAGTGCTCACAATCTTGCAGTGGGTGCCTTCTGGGAAACTACAATGCAAAGGCAAACAGGAAAGAAGCACTCCATTGGAAAAGATAACAAAACAATTCTGTGCAGTGTAACTCCAGATATGTATCTGGAGGTGTGAAGAACCTCAGTGCTTTGGGGTGTGACATGACCCTTTCTCAAGGACATGGCTAGGGTAGTATGGACTGCTGGCCTTTATAGAACATCAGTTAAAGCAATACTAACATGACATGAACAATAACCAAGCACAGCCTGTAGCCAGACTGCAAAACAACACCAAATTACATAAGATACATAGAAACCTGCTGTATTTGTGAAATATTTAAAAACAGTGCAGCAGGATATCACAATTAATTTAATCAAATACACTTATAGAAAAATATTTGAATGGGCTGTTTATATAGATAAATAGGGAAAAGTCCCCAAATCATTTTACAGTAATTAGATATCCACAAATATATTTCAGAATATTTACATCTTAGAGCCTATATAGAATAAAGTATGGCACTTTCAGAAAGGAGCCCTGTTGAAAGAAAGGAAACTGGGGAAAACAGAGTGTGAGAAAATGTGCAGTAAAATACACTGAGGACTGAGCAAAATGTGTACGTGGGGAAAAAGAGCTTCTATGGTAAATCCATGAGCATGCATAGCCTTAAGAAAAATCTGTAAAAACATGTTGAATTGTATCAGTAGTCACTTGTAGGAAAAAATGAAAAATTGGAGGGAGGGGAGGAAGAAACAGAAGGGGCTATGGAAACCAGCTGTCAGCATGTGGGGCATATTCCTGAGCATATGTAACCAAAGAAAGAAAAGTGGAAGACAGAAAAATATAGTATCAGAACGAGGCTCCAGATAAACCAAACTATGAAAAAAGGCATTGCAGATTTATGTACATAATAAAAAAAAAATGTCTATCATTCTGAGAAATTGACTAGTTCACAAATAATCTTCAGAAGGAATACAGAAACATACAGCCAATGAAAAACAAACAAATAAAATCATTAAAATGCAGAAATGGCTAATCAATAAGCATTCATTCTTTTAAGAATGTAATTATATTTCGGCAATCATTATGGCTGCAGGTAACAAAGTGTTAAGATTAAAAATCCACCTAGACTGTCTTGGGAGGAGAGTTCTTATTCTGTCCCCTGCTAACCCCCCCATGGCATGAGCTCCAATGTGTTCTATGTCAGTAAACATTAAAGTACTTGGATCACTGTTGTTATAGATCTGGAAATGTACACCAAAATGAGTATTGGGATTTACAGTGCAAATAAAGGAAAGGTGTTCTTGAATCCTCATATGTAGAGGGCAGACAGTTCTGTCAATTTAAGTTATGTTACTTGTGCATATGATGGCATATATGACAAAGGGTGTTGAGCAGCTAATAAACTGTTTGATTTCTGCCTGTCTGTTGTTGGGATTAATAAACATTTTGCCAGTTGCCACATGTTTGCAAACACAGCAATGACCACAGCTGTAAAAACCTAATGGTGCTGTGAGTGGCCACTTTCAGGGGGTAACTGGGGTTGTATCACTGAAGATATTGTTTGCAAGAAAATCTTCAATGTTTCTGCCCCCTGTGGCGTGTTTGCAGAGTTAATCCCCTATTGGCATAGATAGTTCTTCATCCCCCAAGAACATTCCAGTGTTTTTTGATTATGTTTGTGACACTCGATGATAAGCAATTATATTCAGTCACAAATGTGACAGAAACTGTGAAATCACCCTGTTTTTGTTTTGGATATAATAATGTCTGATGAACAAGGTTGCGTTCCCTAGTATATGCCTGCTGAACTATATTGGCTGTATAACCTCGCTGTGAAAATCTGTCACTAAGCTCATTGTCTTGTGTTTCAGAAGTGATGAGATCTGAAGAATTCCTACAAGTTCTTATGAACTGTCCAGATGGAATTGCCTCAGTTGTATGCTTGGGTTGGGCACTTTGGGCCAGTAATAGTGCATTGCCAGAAGCTGGTTTACAAAACATGGAATTATGAATTGTATGACCAGGGACAGGTTTCAGAGAATGATTGAGAAAAGTAATCTCCATTGGATGATCTACAACTGTAAACTGGAGATTAATGTCATTTTTATTTAGGAATCTCGTAAATTCATGGGCATCACTTGCATCTCCTTCCCACACTACCAGCACATAATCTATAAATCCGCTCCAAAATTCAATGTAAAGCAGATATGGATTTTTGTCTGGGTAAAGTACCATGGCTTCCTCCCACCAACTCAAGAAAGGGTTGGCATATGAGGGGACCATGGTAGTGCCCATTGCCATTCCACAATCCTGCATATTGTAGTTGTTATTACAAATGAAGTAATCTGATGTAAGAATTTGTCTAGCAGCTTCCAATATGAATCCTTTTAGAAATTTGTTTTGCCAGTGGGTATTTAGTAAGACGAAACTCTAAGGCGTGTAAGCCGGGGTTATGTTGAATAGATGTGTACAAAGAGCACACATCTATTGAAAGCCACATATATTGATCAGACCAGACAAGACTGCTGAGCCTGTCCAGTACATCCATTGTGTCTTGTATAAAAGAAGGTAAAGTAACTATCATTTTTTTTGCAGAAAATAGTCTACAAAAATAGATGTCCTCTCAGTACAAGAACCCTGACCAGAGATGATTGAATGGCCAGTGGCCTTGCTTGGTCTTTGTGGATGTTCAATAGTATATATATATATATATATATTAGAGGCAAAAAACTCCGTTTAATGCATTAGTTAGGGTTGTTCCACAGCGACAAAAGAGAGGAAATTCGCTGTTAGGGTTGAAAACCCTAACTCCGAATTCACCCCCCCAGCACCACACACACACATTCAAGTATGGGGGAGGACCAAGTCAACACAACCAATGACAGACATCCAGCAGCAGGTGACAGAAATAACAAACAATTGTCTAAATGTACTATGAGACATCCCCACCCACCTGACCAGGTACTGCATGCTCAGTGGAGATCAACAGCAAAACTGAGGCCATGTACACCAAGCGTACACATCCCTGATTGCAGCTGCACACGCGTACCACACTTAGTAGTTGCATGCGCTTACCTACCGATGCCCACACCACACCACAACTGGTACTGTGCCATTATTCAATATAAATGCTGAAGGTGCATGATGACAGTTTTAGAAAGGTTTTAACACTACTGAGTATACATTAATTAAGAGAAGCACATAAATTAACTACAAGACACTAGCATGCTCAAGATAAAAGTAGTGATACATTTAGTAGGTGATTTACATAGTAGTACATTTACTGCAATGGTTTACTCAACACAGAAGGCTGATGTAAGCGTATGGAAAAGCATTGCCTGTTCAACGCTGTAAATTGGTACTGCCAGTATCACATGCATTCTTACTGATGAAGGTGTACTGCTGATGTACATACATAGACCTTCACTGTGTTTCAATATTAAAGATGCAGTAAGTATTCTTTGTAAGAAAGATTGTAATTGCATGGATCAGGCCAAGCAACTTCTAAATATCATAGCACTACTGAGCCAACAATGATGTACCTGTATCGGATGTGTATATAGGATAGATTTTCCTGTAGGCACTTACTGAGTATGTTGTACCTGATAAAGACAATCTCATTGCATCTGTGATGACTAACTTCTTCAAATAGTAATACATTTGCTATTGTTGCAATGAGTGATCTATGCCACTTATGGACACAGTGTGATTTTTTTAACAGTTGTTTCATACTCAGGCTGTATGCCTACTGTTTGGGTTTGCCACTTCTGTCACTGATGCTATCAAAGTGATAACTATGTTAATTCTGCTACAACAGGAATCAAGTAGGTATGGTGTAGATATAAACAGAATGTCTTTTAGTATTGATTTAACTCATAATGGGGTAAATGTACTAGGACAGCAGGGGTTATCCTCTATCACTGAGTCTGTCAGTTATAATCACACTAGGGTTTCGATGACTGTAATGATCAAGTTACACTGTTCATCTTCATGAGTTCATATTCACAGCCATTCTCCAGCAACTAGACAGTGTATGGTGTAACTGGGTGGGACACTGTGTTACAAAGCTGCTGCAGTGCCTAGCAGAGGAAGTATCTACTCAAAAAGACAATTAAGCTATAAGGCATGACCAACAGTTATGTTAAATGGTCTGTTAATCACCCTGTAGGGGTTTAATGTTGAAGAGGCATATCCGAGTGCCACATGTCGCTAGACAGTGATAAACTGACCATTAACATAATACCTAGGTAACTTATTGCTATCATAATAAAACTGTTTTATAACAACATTAAACCATGTTCATCATATGGTTAGGCCAGTACCACGTAGGAAGGGTGGGGCGGGTGGGGCAGCCGCCGGGCACAAACCTCCTAGGGCGCAGTTTGATCTGAAGCTAACGCTATTATTAACTTGAAAAGTGAGCACTGCAACTTTCATTTTTTTTTTACTTTAGGTAATTACTATTTGCTGCCAGCAGGGCACATCCACAGACCAGCAAGTCGGGGGGGGGGATGGTCACATAATATGTTGCTGCAGCAAGAAGAACAATCATGTGGTATACAGAACAGAGAGTTTGTCTGTGGGGGCAGGCTGGCGCCAAGTGAAGTACTTAAGGTAACGTAAGCAGCAGACTCCAGAGCATTGTTAGAGTGGCAGAGCAGTTGAGCAGAGGCGGTTAGAGGAGAGCTGGAGTAAAGGAGAGAGCGAGAGAGCGACTAGTATAGTAGAGAGAGAGAGAGAGAGAGAGAGAGTGGAGTGTTTAAATTGATTTTGTGTAGCAGCATGTAGCAGACAAGAGAATGAAGCTTCCTTCCATGTCCATGATCCATCTAATTAAATAAATGATGATGATCTGTTTGTTACGGGGAGGTGGTTGAAAAAAAAGTAAAAACTACTTACTGATCATCCCTCATTCAAAGACAGCAAAGGGTTAGCCTAGGATATATAGGGTTAGATAATTTGGCTCAGGGCTGGCTGCTGTGTATAACTCGTCCATTTTGCTTTGCTTTTGGAGTGGACCCTTGTGCTGATTGACTGGCCGGCGCGGCCTTGTTCTCCCTCATCCCCGCCCCATCCCCCTGATTCATTCGTCCTCCCTCCGAGGCAGCCTGATCGATCATTTGTGAATGATGAGATTCCTTCTGGTCTGGCCCTGGGTCCCAGTCCCCTGCCCCTCTTGCTGACTCCTGAGGTGATTTTTTAATTTTACAAGACAGAAAACAACGTCTTGTTCTCCACATCCACGGTCCCGGACTTCCACCTCACAAAAGTTGATTCAATGATTCTTGATTCTCCGGTCCCAGGTCCCTGCCAGTTGCCCCACCCACCTGTTTTGCCGACTCCTGCCAACTCCTGATTAAGCCTGGAGGCTGCTTGACCTGGCTGCCTCTGCCAGCTGCCCGCCCCACACTTGCTGCTTTCCTAATCCCGCCCGGGTGTCCCAGCAGTAGTTACTTAGTTCGTGCTGCTCAGTGCTGCCGTCTGCGCTGCCTTTGTAACCAAGTCTGCTGGCTGGAGCCTAGGCTGGCTGATTTCTTTAAAATAAAAGCCTGGTGCCTCACGCCTCCTGAGTCAGTCCTGAGTCCGACCCAGACCCTACTACAAAATCAGCAGGCAGCAGTATTTACAGAAACAAAAATTATTCTGTGTGTGTGGGGGGGCGGATTAGCAGTAAAAAAAAAAAAAAAGTAAAATAAAGCAGTTGAAACTCAAGTCTTCTTTCTTTATGTGTGTCAGTCTGGGGGTATCAGTGGTATTAAAAATAAAATAATTAATCTGCAGAGAGTCTGAAGGGGACTATGCTTAAAAAAGATCAAGGGACACAAGTGAGACACGCGGTCCTCTTACTGAAGGAGCTTTGCTATACATGCTTGGGTATCCTGTGGGAGTGCAGGAAGGGACTGAAACTGTGATTACTGTGTGCTGGTGCCAGCAAACAAAATAATCTGAGGGACAGGGTGGGATTAAAGGAGGGTAAGGAGATATCCAGAATAGTGGTAGAGTGGGTGAAGATTATGGGTTTTAAGTGACTGCTAGAAATCCTGTCTGGGATACCCCTGATAAAGGGTCTCTGCCCATGAAACAACTTCAGCAGCACTAGTGAAGCACTAGGGATGGGGACCCTATGTCAGTAGGTAAAGCAGGGGCATAAGGGAGTCATTCAAGAGGATGTGGAGAGTTATGGGGGGACAGGGTAGGAAGGAGGCATCACAGGCCACAGCACCCGTAGTGCAGTCATCTTCAGGAAAGTCCTCGGGAGGCAGTGATGTTGCCTGATGTGCAGCAGGTTTGCAGCACTCACTGTGGAGCTGGGTGCAGTAAAGGATGAACTTAACTTTTTTACAGTGAGTCCCAGTGGACACTGGTGCAAGCAGCCACTACTCCTTTCCACTGCACACTGTGCCACACCTACTGTAGGTAGGGGAGATGGGGGAAGAAGGGTCTATATAGACTAAGACCCTGAGGTGGCAACAGCAAACAGATTCACCCCTCATGTGCAGTTTGGTTTGTCTAGTCCCCCAAGTGAAAAGGCCGTACCCTGCAGGTATGCGAGAGATCAGGTCTGTGCTTAAGAGTACTCCTTACATGCGATCAGAGTCCAAGAAGCAAGACAGTGCTAGGAAAGAGCTTGTGATAGGTGATTCCATCATAAAGAGGACAGAGGGGGTAGTGGGTGCAGAGAAGCAGGGGACAGGAAGGTCAGATGCCTTCTGGGGCTTTGGTTGGATGGGACATAAACAGGGTAGAAAGAATTGTTATTAGAGTGGAAAGCAGTCCTACTAGGCACCGATAACCTGGTTTACAGACTCCTAGAGGAGGTTAAGAATTGCTTTAGAAATTTTGTGGGGGACATCCAAGCTGGCAGCTGCCTCACTGACTTCTGAGTTTTTTCTGCCAGTTTGAGCAGAAGGGAGAACTAGAAGAGGGTTCATCCAATTGCTCACTTCAGCTCATGGCTGATGGAATGGTATAGGCAGGAGGGATGGGGTGCCTGGGATATTGGAGCCACTCTTGGATGGATTGAAAGCTATTCAAGCTGGATGTCCCTCAACCCTCTGAGGAGGGTATTAGGATACCAGGGAGCAAGTTTAAAGAATTATTTAAAAAATTAGCTTTAAATCAGCAGAAGGAGATGCTGTGCAAATGCGGACAACAAATACACCTACTAAACTGCTAAAAAACATGGAAGGAACAATATGGCATAACAAATGTGGAGAAAGTGTGAGGTTGGAACAAGCTGGAGGAAAGATGTTGCAATACTGGATCTGGGTATCTAGGGAGGAGGAGATAGGCAGGGCCAAGGCTTGAAAAGAGAATTCGATTTTAGTTTTCCCTTTGTTTACACACTTCTTAAATATTGCCTCTGTCTGCTTATGCTCAAAGATTATATTTTTTTAAGGTTTTACTTTTCTGTATTAAAAGTATGTTTTTCTTCAGAAAAGCCCCCAAACCCACCGAAGAGCATGTAAACCCCCCAGAGCTTCTGGGGGCCTTGCAGCCCACAGACCCCCGGCTCTTTTCTGAGGGGGAGGTGCAAAATTAGTCTTTTGCCCAGGGCACCAAAATGCCTTCCTACAGCTCTGGGTTAGGCTCTACATGTATGTTAATAAAAACTAAACATAAGGCTGTTACAATGTTTACAGTCAATTAGAAAGCTGCATTTTCTCAAACCCTTGTTAAATCAGAGATATTATACCTGTACAACTCCTTGGTTTTGCTTAACTCTATTGCTCAGGTGGCCCACCACAAGTGGTGTGGTGTGGTGTGGGGCATCGGTAGGTAAGGCCATGCAACTACTAAGTGTGATACGTTGTGTGCAGCTGCAATCAGGGATGTGTACGTTTGGTGTACATGGCCTCAGTTTTGCTGTTGATCTCCACTGAGCATGCAGTACCTGGTCAGGTGGGTGGGGATGTCTCGTAGTACATTTAGACAATTGTTTGTTATTTCTGTCACCTGCTGCTGGATGTCTGTCATTGGTTGTGTTGACTTGGTCCTCCCCCATACTTGAATGTGTGTGTGTGTCTGTGTGTGTGTGTGGTGCTGGGGGGTGAATTCGAGTTGAGGTTTTCAACCCTAACAGCGAATTCCTCACTTTTGTGCTGTGGAACAACCTAACTAATGCATTAAATGGAGTTTTGCCTCTAATTTCCCTTTTTGAGAATGATATTGAAATAGTGAATGTAATGTGGTGGCGGGCTGCATGGGCCCGCTGGGCCCGTGCTCCCTCACATGATGTCTTAATGGCATAGTAACAGGAGCAGCAATGCAAACAGAAATGCTAACAGTGGCACACATGGTAACACAAGCGTGAATGATAACAGAAAGGAGTACTTGCGGTGGCGTGAGCGGGAGCGGTGTGCCACGTGATGTCTGGTCACATAGTAACATGGTGCCTGTAAATGGAAATGTCAATGGGCATGGTGACGCAAAGTGAAACAGAAAGAGAAACAGTGTGGTACACACAAATGGCAAAAATTAACAGAAATGCAAGCGCAAATGAAAGCATAAAGGATGCGTTATGGTGGCATTGGGTGTGCATTGGGATCATCAGCCTAACTCTCACCCCATGACCTGTGTAAAGCAGCAGAAGTATAGGAGAATGGGGTGAGAGTTAGGACTCATGATCCCAATGCACACCCAATGCCGGTTGGGGGTGGGTGGGGTGCAAGGGTTTTTCAACCTAACAGCGAATTTCCTCACTTTTGTCGCTGTGGAACAACTCTAACTAATGCATTAAACTGAGTTTTTGCCTCTAATTTCCCTTCTTTTGAGAATGATAACAGAAATAGTGAATGTAATGCAGCAGCGGGGCCTTGATACCCTCAGGCCGCTCCCCACCGCTATCTTGCGGTGGCAGGGCCTTGGGTTATGGGGCCCCAGCGGCTCCCGCCCATATGATGTCTTGTGGCATACCAACAGGGACAGCAATACAAACAGAAATGCTAACAGTGGCGCACATGGCACACAAGCACGAATGAGAACAGAAAGGGTAGCACATGGTGGCGTGAGCGGGAATGGTCTGCCACGTGATGTGTTGTCACATAGTAACATGGTGCCTGCAAACAGAAATGTCAATGGGCATGGTGATGTAAAGTGAAACAGAAAGATAAACAGTACTGTAGACAGAAAATGCAAAAAATAACAGAAGCATAGCGCAAATGAAAGCATAAAGGATAGCATACATGGTGGCGCAGACGTCAACGGTAAGTAAACGGGTATGGAACACATAAGCGGAAAGGGCAACAGTAACAGTATGTAAGCACAGGCTGTTTTTCCCAAAACCTGCATTGAGAAAGACAGTGAGTACAAATAATGTATGCAAAATAATGAGTATCGGATGAAAATGAGATCTTGGAATACTAAATACATTATATCTCAGGAACCGTCTGACGTGAAAAAAAATTTAAAGATCATATTATTTACAACTGTCCTGGCTAATTTGATTCTTAGCCCAAAAGGGGCTAAAAGTTTTCGAAAAGAAAGTCATTATCTCTTACCGTTTCAAGATCACGGGCCCTGAAAATCTTGTGACAGTAATGTTATCCTATGGGAAAAAAGAAAAGTTCAGAGCACCATAACTTTGCCTCCTGTGATGTTTTCACCAAACCACTGAAAGGCAAATCTGTGGGCTGTTGGCTGTCTTCCCTTCAAATTTCAGGAAAAAAGACCAAACCGTTATTTTGCAGCAGGGATCCAAAGGATTTCTGTTATGCGTTGAGTGCCGTAATGTTATCCTATGGGAAAAAATGTCAACTTTGGAGTGCCGTAACTTTGCCACCGTGTGATATTTTTTCACCAAACTACTGAAAGGCACATCTGTGGGCTGTTGGCTGTCTTCCCTCCAAATTTCAGGAAAAAAGACCAAACCGTTATTTTGCAGCAGGGTGCCAAAGGATTTCTGTAATGCGTCGGGCGCCGTAATGTTATCCTATGGGAAAAAACGTCAACTTTGGAGTGCTGTAACTTTGCTGCTGTGTAATATTTTTTCAATACAACACTGAAAGGCACATCTGTGACATGTTGGCTCCGTTCCCTTCAAATTTCAGCTCAAAACTCCCAACGGTTCTTTTGCAGCGCAGTGCCAAAGAATTGCTGTCATTTTCCACAGACTAGAAAACTACTGTATGCATGATTTGCAGCTTTATAAAATTTACGACACTATCGAACGAAGTAATTTGCGAAAATACTTTTCCAGAAATTTGAAAACGTATTTCTGGGGTGTTTTACCAGAAAATAAAGACATGGCAAGCATCCTCAGGGCCCGACTAGGTGAATACAAAAAAATTAGGTTGCTAGAGGGTCCCAAATTTAAATACCAACCATTTTCTGATCACCAACTGAAAACAAAATGGCCGATTTGAAAGTAACAGGCCCATTTGCGAAAGTAAAAATGCATTTGCGAAAGTGTTGAACTTTTTGTTAACTTTTCCCATTGACTTATAATGGGAAACTGTTTTTTGAATAACTTTTGAACCGTTTAATATTTTTTCATGAAATCTTTGAAAGGCACATCGGGGACCCGGCTGCATGTTCCCTGAAGATTTTGGGCCAGTCACGCAAACCGTACGACCTGTAGGCGTGACCACAGAATTCCAGAAAAGCGTAAACGCGCGCACAGATCACACTTAATAACTCCGCAACCATATACCCAATCAGTACGAAACTTGGCAGATCCCAAGGCCTGTGGGTCTTGATCATATATTCCAAATTTCAGGCAAATCCATCAAACGGTTGCAAAGTTATTAAGGTGCAAAATGTGGGGTTTAACATGGAAATGGCTCCTCAACCCTAACTATGGTAGCACTACCGTGCTACCATAATATATATATATATATATATATATATATATTAGAGGCAAAAAACTCTGTTTAATGCATCAGTTAGGGTTGTTCCACAGCGACAAAAGCTAGGAAATTCGGTGTTAGGGTTGAAGCCCCTTGCACCCCAGCCCCACCCTAACGGCATCAGGGTGCGCATTTGGGTTATCGGCCCTAACTCTCACCCCATCACATGTGTAAAGAAACAGATGTATGGAGATGGGCTGAAGTTGGGACCAGGCCCCAATCGCACCCTCATGCCGATTGGAAAGGCAGACTGGGGTGCAGAGAAACTCAGCACCGAGCCTCCCAACTTTATTACGCTGGTAACCCAACTGATGCGATAAACTGATTTTGCCTCTATTCCTTCTTTTGAGAATGATAATGAGAAATAGTAAGTAATGTGGCAGCGAGGCGTGGGGCCTGAAGGCTGCCCGATAGCGCAAATGGTAATGCATGGTGACGCAAAGTGAAACAGAAGAGAAACAGTACTGTAGACACAAATGGTAAAAATAATGCAAGCATAGCGCAAATGAAAGCAGAAATGCGCACATGGTGACGTGAGCAGGGATGGTAAGTGAAGCAGTACAGAACATAGCGAAGCAGGTACTAGTAATGTAAGCGCACAGGCAGGTTTTCCCCAAAAGCTGCATAGAGAAAGACAGTGGGTACAAAGAATGTATGCATAATAATGGGTCTCAGAGCAGAAAATGAGGAGTTGGAATATTAAATTGCTCATATCTCAGGAACCGTACGACATAGAAAAAAAAATGTAAAAGTCACATGATTTATGACTTTCCTGGCTAGTTTTTTATTTAGCTCCTATTAGGGGGCTAAGAATTTTTCTGAAGACAAGTCCGTATCTCGCACCATTTCCGAGATACGGACCCTGAAAGGTGCGGCGAACACCATAATGTTATCCTATGGGGAAAAAAGAGAAGTTCGGAGTGCCATAACTTTGGTCCCTGTAATATTTTTCCACCAAACCACTGAAAGGCACATCTGTGGGATGTTGGCTTTCTTCCCTCCAAATTTCAGCCAAAAGACAACACTGTTATTTTGCAGCAGGGCGGCAAAGAATTCCTGTAATGAGGCGGACGCCGTAATGTTATCCAATGGGAAAAAGCAAAAACTTTGGAGTACCGTAACTTTGCCACCTTGTACTATTTTTTCACCAAAACACTGAAAGGCACATCTTGGAGATGTTGGTTGCGTTCCTTCCAAATTTCAGCCCAAAAGACCAAACCGTTCGTTTGCAGCAGGGTGGCAAAGAATTGCTGTCATTTTGCCATACCCTGGAAAAGTAGTGTCGCAATTTGCGAAAGCTTTTGCAAAAATTTGTGACACTTTCATGAGTGCGACACTACTTTGTGAAAGTACTTTTTCCAGAAACTTGAAAAACATATTTCTAGGGTGTTTAACCTCAAAATAAAGACAAGTCTAGCATTTTCAGGGTCTGACTAGGTAAACACAAAAAGAATTGTGTTGCTAAAGGGTCCCAAATTTAAATGCCAAGCATTTTTCTGATCACCAACTGAAAACAAAATGGCAGATTTGCAACAGTAAAAGGGCCATTTGCGAAAGTAAAAACTGCATTTGCGAAAGTGTTGAATTTTTTAACTTTTCCCATTGACTTATAATGGAAAATTGTTTTTTGAATAACTTTTGAACCGTTTAATATTTTTTCACGAAATCTTCAAAAGACACATTGGGGACCCCAGCTGCACGTTCCCTGAAGATTTCATACCAGTCGCACAAACCATGTGACCTGTAGAGATGACCAAAGAATTGCAAAAAGGTGTAAATGAGCACGCAGATCACACTTAATAACTCCGCAGCCGTATATCCAAACAGTACAAATGTTGGCAGATCCCAAGATGTACAGTTCTTGATCGTGTATTCCAAATGTCAGGAAAATCTGTTGAACTGCTGCAAAGTTATTAAGGTGCAAAATTTTAGGTTTAAAATGTAAATGGCTCCAACCCTAACTATGGTAGCACTAAATTACCATAATATAATATATATATATATATATATATATATATATATATATATATATATATATATATATATATATGTGTGTATATACATAATATATATGTAGGAACTACTGGGTTCTGTACCATAATCAAGTCAAGTTCCTTTTTTGTGCTCAGGGCAGAGCCTACAGCCATATCGCTTTAGCTTGAAAACGGGTTTCCATGGAACACATTTTTTAGTAGTTTTCAGTATATCCTTCCATAACACTGCAAATCCCTATGGTAGTTAAAAATACTCACTTCTTTCTGTTTAGAATGATGGACAGAGAACTCAAAACTGCTTTTCTCTGAGAGCAAATGTGCACACCTTCCAAACAAATCTAAATATCTTTAAAACTTTTTAAGGTGTGCAGAAACAACCAGTGTGAAAGCCGTTTGAGCAAAAAGACCTTTCAAATGAGGGTAGTCCATAATCTGAATTCTTTATATTTTGTAAAATATGGTCTTCCAAATAACCTCATTTTTTTTCTATCTGAGTAAACACAGTAGGAGTCATGCCAAACACATGTAAATATCTCAGAAAGTATACAAGTTACCAATATACAACCAATATGAAAATTGTTCAGGACAAAATTACCTTTCAAATGCGGGTAGTCACTAATTTGAATTCATTAGATGTTTTTACATATAGCAATCCGAAAGGTGAAAATTATGAAGAAAAATGAAAATTCAGGTAATCAGATGGCCATAGTTTAAAATATATAAATAGTGCAGCTCAATGAATAGGCTCATGTGAAAGGTATTTTTGTGCTGAACAACTTTCATATTGATGGGTTATGAGTAACTCCTATACTTTTACAGATATTTACATTGGTTTAGCATAACTCCTATTGCATTTTTGACAGCCTAATTTCTGAAACCACTACGCTGAGACCAGAAAATATGGGCCCAGGTATTCAAAAGGGTTGCACATGGCGAAACAGTGTTGCACCATGCACAACCCACTGATGTGCCCCGGTGCGATATTTAGAAGGGAAAAGTGCACCTGCACAAACTCCGTGCCTGGGTGCATCAGTAATGTGTGCAGGCACAGGTGGGGGGCATGCCCATGCATAAACTGCACAGCCCGATATTCAGCCTGGGCCATGCAGAGTTATGCAGGTGCAACCCCTCTGTGCCTGCACAAGATGCGCCAAAAAAAACAAGTCGAGGCCACCCACAGGTGAGCTGCCGCATTGCAGGGCACAACACAGCAGCTGCCACCTGTGGGTGGCCCTCGACTTGTTCCCGCTGCACCTGGTGGCACCCCCCCATGCCCCGATCACAGGCTGAAGTGTAACCTGCCCCATGTAGCCTGATCGCAGGCATAATAGTAATCTCCCCCCACATTAGCCCGATCACGGGCATAATCGTAATCTCTCCCCCATTAGCCCAATCGCAGGCATAATAGTAATCTCCCTCCCCATTAGCCCGATCAGGGGCATAATAGTAATCTCTCCCCATTAGCCTGATCACAGGCATAATAGTAATCTCCCCACATTAGCCCGATCGGCGGGCTTGGTATAATCTCTCCCCCATTAGCCCGATCATGGGCATAATAGAATCTCCCCATTAGCCCGAACACGGGCATAATAATAATCCCAGCCTGATCGTGGGCATAGTGTAATCTCCCCCCATTAGCCTGATCGCGGGCATAACTGAAAATCCCTGAGTAGCGATTGCGGGCATCAGACCCCAAAGTCCAATATCCCTGGTGGTCCAGTGGACGCGAGTAGCCTGATCGCGGGCATCCTCACCCCACGTCCGAAATCCTGGTGATCTAGTGGCCCCCACCCACCCACCCATGGAGCCCCACCACCCTCCCCTCATCAGCTGGCGGGCGGCAGCACCCACCACCTTCCACCTTGCAGCCCACTGACTGACAGCTCGGTGGGCTGCACACCGATGGTTCAGAGCATGAGCCAATGGGCGTGCAACCATACCGAGCTAAGTCAGTCCAGATATGTGAATGAATGAATGGTGGTGGGGTGGGGACCACCAGATCACCAGGGATTTTGGACGTGGGGGTGAGGATGCCACCTCATCGGGCTACTCGCAGTCCACTGGACCACCAGGATATTAGACTTTGGGGGTCTGATGCCTGCAATCGGGTTACCGGGAGTTTGTTATGCCCACGATCGGGCTAATGGGGAGATTATGATTATACCCACGATCAGGCTACTCGGTGGGGAAGTTTTCAGTTGCCCGTGATCGGGCTAATCG
Organism: Neoceratodus forsteri; assembly: GCA_016271365.2. Classification (NCBI taxonomy): domain Eukaryota; kingdom Metazoa; phylum Chordata; order Ceratodontiformes; family Ceratodontidae; genus Neoceratodus; species Neoceratodus forsteri. The sequence goes on from CM057455.1 coordinate 867,581,573, forward strand.
GGGAGATTACTACATGCCCATGATCAGGCTAATGGAGGGAACATTATTATTATGCCTGCGATCGGGCTAATGGGGGGGGATTATGATTATGCCCGTGATTGGGCTAATGGGGGGGAGAATACTGTTATGCCCATGTTCGGGCCGCAGGGTGCGTCGGTCCCCGACGGCTGCTGCCTGGCAGGGCGCCAGGCACAAGTCATCGAGGATCGGCGCATCTGCATGCTAATGGCATGCCAATGGGGCCATAATTAGATGCAAATGGCCCCCCTATGCCTTGCATAAATTATGGCCCCATTTATATGTCACCCTTTGAATATCGCAGGTGCTGTGCATGGCGCAATGGAACTTGCGCAACTGCATCTCAATACTCCACTCTGACCACTTGCGCTGGTGCAGTTCCACTGCGCCATGCACAGTGGGTGTGGCCAGGGTGCAATATTCAAAGAAGTTGCGCCATAGCACAACTCCGTTGAATATCGCCCTGGCTACACCCCTGCGCAACTATTTTGAGTGGCGCAGGGGCTTGCACCACAGAATGGCACAGTTTGAATATCTGGGCCATGGTTTATGTCTTGTTATGCCTAATTTAACAGCAGGTCCTAAAGTTATTCTAGCAATGTAGAGCACATCAATGGGATTCTTTAGTTCTTAATATGAAGTAAAAAAACAGCTTGAAACAAAATAATCTGCTTATTGGGGATACATTAGATCTTTTCAGGATGGGATCATGTTAAATGTTTTCAGGAAAAAAGCAGCAGATTAATTTTAATAATTATTAGCCAGCAATAAGTAAGTAAAACAATCAAGATGAGATTTTAGTGTTCTCCAACCATACATTGAAGTCGAGCCATAATAAAGGCTTCTATCTTCTTCAAACCAATTATATTTTATTTTGATATACTTAATATTCTGTATCAATGCAGACACTAGAAAAAAAGTTTATTGGATGTTTGGAAACAGGCAAATGCAACCAGACATGGAAGGAAGTCAAAAGAGAGTATCGGTTGCAGAGGTTTGTAACAAGTCAAGGAGCTCTCTTGACCACTCCAACGGGGGCCACCCACCAACACTACTGACAGCTGGTTGGCACTGGTAGCAGAGGAGGACCTGGGCAAATGCTGCAAGCAGTCAGTGTAGGAGGAGGAGGAGGAGGCAGATGGCAGGCTGCCTGCCATAGACCAGCTCTTGTTTTAAATCCCTGGTGGTGCCTGAGTGGCTGTAGCAATCATCTGTTCAGCAGCCCTCCATCTGTAGGGATTAAGGAGACTCTAGTTTGGCTGTTCTGTTGTATTCAGGCAGGCTCAAGCTCCATTACAGCAACAGTTCTGACTGCAGCCCCAGACCCCCAACTCTGCTACTTGCACAGGACTGACCGATTGAGAATGAGGGATACTTGCTGCTTGCAAAGGAAGTGGGAGGGGCAGCAGTAGGTGTTCATTTGTGTGCTGGGGCAGACGGGGGGCTGGCTGGGCTGGGATGAGTGCCTTAAAGTGTAAGGATTGCAAGTGTCTGACCTTTTGTGGATGGCATGGTCATAGGCAGTGGAGTGCTCAGGGTGTTCAACCCCCCCCCCCGAAATTACCTCAGAAATGTTCACATTCCTGTATTTTATTTTTGGGTTGCCTCAGGCTCACCTGTTAAAACACTCAGGCCAAGATATTCAAAAGGGATGCATGGCACAACAGTGTTGTGCCATTCGCAACCCACTGAGTGCCCTGTGTGATATTCAAAAGAGAAAAGTGCGTGGCACAAATCCCAATGCGTGGAGTGCATCAGTAATGTATGCAGGCACAGGTAGGGTTGGCATGCCCATGCATAACCTGCACAACCCGACATTCAGCTCGGGATGTGCAGAGCCATGCATGTGCAACCCCTACCTGTGCCAGCACAAAGTTACGCCAAAAAAAAAAAGGAACAACTGATGGCCACCCACTGGTGAGCTGCCACATTGCAGGGTGCAACACAGCAGCTGTCACCAGTCGGTGGCCACCAGAGCTGCAGCTGCACCTGGTGGTGCCCCCCCATGCCCGATCGTGGGCATCTGTGTAAAAATAGAATATGTTCCTATATCCCTGGTGGTCCAGTGGACCGCTATGTGCCCGATCGCAGGCATCTGTCAAAAAATAGAATAAGTTCCTATATCCCTGGTGGTCCAGTGGACCGATATGTGCCTGATCACGGCCATTTGTAAAGCAAAATATTCCAATATCCCTGGTGGTCAAGTGGTACCCCCCCATCCGCCCACTGAGCCCCACTGCCCCGGCCCACCATCAGCCGGCGGGCGGCAGCACCACCACCTGCCGCCCGCAGACTGACACCTCAATGAGGGCTGCCGCCCATTGGTTCTGAGCGTGAGCCAATGGGCCAACCTACGTCTACACATTCCAGATATGTGAATGATTCATTTACATATCTGAATGTGTAGTAGACGGTAGGTTGCACACCCATTGGCTCACGCTGTGAACCACGGCGGCAGCCCAACCGAGGTGTCAGTTGATGGAGCGGGCGGCAGGCAGGTGGGTGCTGCCGCCACGACTGGCGTGGGGAGCTGGGCAGTGGGGCTCAGTGGGTGGGTGGGGGTACCACCAGGCCACACAGAATGTTTGTCTTACAAATGCCTGCAAGGCACATAGCGGTCCACTGGACCACCAGGATATAGGAACGATTCTATTTTTTGACAGATGCCCGTGATCAGGCTGCAGGGGGCATTGGTCCCTGACGGCTGCTGCCTGGCAGGGCGCCAGGTGCAAGTCATCGGGGATCGGTGTACCTGCATGCAAATGGGGCCATAATGACATGCAAATGGCCCCTTGTGTGCCTTGCATACATTATGGCCCCATTTGCATATTCAGTTTTGAATATCGCGGTTGCTGTGCATGGCGCAATGGTACTTGCACTAGTGCATCCCCATGCTCCACTCTGGCCACTTGCGCTGGCGCAGTGCCACTGCGCCATGCACACTGGGGGTGGCCAGGGTGTGATATTCAAAGCTGCTGAGCCATGACGCAGCTCCATTGAATATAGCCCAGTCCACACCCCTGCGCAGCCAAGTTGCGCTGCGCCCAAGCTTGCGCCACAGCCTGGTGCAGTTTGAATATCTGGGCCACAGTGTCTCAGCAGTCTCCATAGTGGCTGGAGCTAGCTGCAACACACTGTGCATGGATGGGACCATTGATGGCTAGGGGAAATATAGACATCATCAACAGAGAGAGCAGGAGATGCTTGGTGAGACAGACTAGTGAGCATGCTGCTGTGTTGTGTTGTTTGTACAGTACTGAGCAAGTTGTGGTGTCCCGTTGACTGTCATGGTGGTAGGGTAGGACTGTGTGCTGCTCTTCTCTAACCTCAGTTGAACTGTGGGAGAACATGAAATACGGTCTACCACAGAAAGAATAGCCCCGTCCAGGGCTGATCTGAGAGAAACACGAGGTGCGTCTCCTTGACTGTGCTGGATGCTGGCTGACCTGGCGTTGTGGTCCATAGAGAAGACAGGAGAGGTCAAGCAAAAATCTGCCCTGGCCTAGTGGCCTGTAGTCCTGTCTTGGGAGGGGAGTGACTGTTAACACAAGCCAACAGGAGGATAAACAGCAGAAAAGTGGTGAGTGGAGGAAATAATAATGATTGATTCAGGGGAGAGGACTTCTCTCATTCAGAGAGGTAGTAAGGGGTATTGGCATCATCTCCCAGGGCAACTCACTCATTACATCTTAACCCCAATGATGTTCTGCCCAACTTGGACCTTATCATAAGGAGTGGGAATAGGTGTGGAAAGGCAGATGCCTGACTGACATCTTTGTCTCTGGCTGTTGCAGAGTGCTTCCATGTGCAAAGGTGGAATGGGGTTAAGAGTACTCTCTATATATGCATTGGTGGGATGGTGGTAGAGGAAGAGTGATGCAAATGTGTGGAGGTGTACCCATGTGTAGGAGTGGGATGGATGGGGAGCAAAGCTCCCCATGTAGGGGCTGTGGGATGAAGGGGTGGAGTGCTCCCCATGTACACAGCTGATATGAAGTGGGAGGAACGCTCCCCATATGTGGAGGTTGAATGGAAGGAGAGGAGTGCTCCCTATGTGCAGGAGGTGAGATGCAGTGGGAGAAGAGCTCTCCATGTGGGGGAGGTGAAATGCAGTGGGAGCAGCACTGGGGGTCAGGGGATAAGTGCTCACGATATATGGAGGTGGAGCAATGATACCTATGCGTGGAGATGGAATGGAGGGAAGAGCGCTCTCTATGTTCAAGTTTATTGTGAAGGGATAACATCCATTGAGCAAGCTCATTTGCAAGAAGGTCCCTTGTACAAGCAATGATAAAGACAATACATGGTGTGAGATACAAAAAGTAAGGACACATAATATAAATTAAAATAAAACAATTTTCTTTACATTAGTATATACAATAGATAGATAAGACAGATAGATAAATATTGTTTTTATAAATGCACCCATTTCTTGGGACTCTGGGCCCTGTACAATACAAACAGCAAACAACAATATAAAATCATATGCCAGAAATGTATGTAAAATTCAACTAGGAACAAATTTAAAATGCATTTATCTATCCCACTAACATCAAATAATTAATCAATAAAACCTTGCTGGAACAAATAAGTTTTTACGCCCTTCGTATAGGCTTCTACTGAGGGAGCCTCCTTTAAATAGACAGGAAAGGAATTCCACAGGGTAGGTGCGGCCACCAAGAACACCCTGTCGCACCCTAACCTTGGAAACTCCAAGGAGGCCTCTCCCAGTAGAATATGTACAATGTTGAATTCAACAAGGATTGAGAACAAATATGATTACATAAGACACTATGTCCACCATGTGGAAGAGGGCTGTAGAAGGAGAATTGCTCCCCGTATGCAAAGAAGGCATGCAGTAAGAGGAGTGCTCTCTATGTGTGAATATGTAATGGAGGGGGAAGGGTGTTTCTCATGTGTGGAGGTGGGATGGAGGGGGGGGAATAGTCACTTAGGGGCCACCATCCTAGACCCCACTCCAGTCTGTGTGTGAAACTGTTTGAAATGGGGACAGTTTACGATGGTGCAGATGTGCAACCCACATCTCTTCTCTTGCTGCTGTAAAGTATTGGGTTGATAGATGGGGTGCAGAGGGGCACCAGTCATGCAGGAGCACTCACTGTATCCTGCCCCACCCACCCAGCAGAGTGGGAACAGTTGTGGAGGGGCAGATACAGGATCAACATTTTTATATCTCAGTACCTCAGAGCACTCTCCATGGGCAGAGTACATTAGGTGGGAGAGCCTCTGACTGAAGCAGAGTGTTCTGCAAGTGTAAAGGTGTGGATTAGGATGAGGAAGTGCCAGTTAACCAAAGCCCACTTCAACCTTCATGCTAGCCCTGGTGGAGCAGGGACGGATATGAAGGGGCAGATGTGCAACTTGCATCTCCATCTCTATCTATGACTGCTGCAGGGTGCTACCCTTGTGTGGCAGTGGGATGGGGGATGGGGCATCATTCTCCCATAGCCAACTGCCTGGAGCTCACCCAGTGCCAGTTCCAGCTTTCATGGAACTCAGATAGGTGAAGATGGACAGATGTGTGAACCACATCTGTCATTGGCTCCTACAGAGTGCTCCTCATGTGCAGGAGCTGGAATGGAAGGAGAAAATGCTTCACATGTGCAGAGATGCGGAATGGTGTGTTGCGTGCCAGTGAGGCCACCCAGTGGATCTGGACTGCAGCTCCATTTCCACCCACCTGGAGCCCACCAAACTAGACAGAAACAGGTGTAATGTGGCAAATGTGCAACTCACTTTCTGTCTCTGGCTGAGGCAGCCAACGTGTACTGGTGGGACGGTTGTGGAGGGGGCACCAATCACCAACTTCTGCCAGGCCACAGTCCACTATTTACCTTGGGCTGCCCATCTGGAGGTCACCTTGTCACAGTGCCAACCTGTGTGGAGTGGGATGGGTGTGGAGGGGAAGATGAGTAACCTACATCAGTCTCTGGCTACTGCAGATTGTTCCATATGTGCTGATGTGAGCTGGATGTGTAGGGGGCAGCAACTGCTCAGGGGTGCCCATCCAGTGCCCACCCTACACTGTGCTAGTCAATGTGAAGGGGCAGATACGTGATCCACATATTTGCCTTTGTCTCTGTCTGGGTGCTCCTCTTGTGCAGTGGTGGAATAGATGCACCAAGTTTGTTTTACACTGTCTCTCTCTCCTGGTCTCTCTCCCCCTCTGTCTGACTTCCGCTCCCCCATGGTGAAAGGAAAACTCTTCAGCACTGCTCTCTGTCCCAGTCATGGCACTCTCGCTGCCACCATCTCTGTCTCTCTGTATGTGCTGTCTGCTTCCACTGGACTTCAAAAAGACAAACAGTGAGTCAGACTGACAGCAAGGTGTTGGAAGAGTGAGCGGCAATAAAATGGATGGCAACTAAGCTCAGGTGCACACTGCACTCCACTTCTCTGTTTTAAGGGGGGGGGGTTGACACCATCTCTGACTGGAATGGATTGGATCTGCACATATATGCCTTACTGGAAGTGGCTCTTGCTGTTGCTGGGTCTGCCTCGGGGGTGGGGGGAAGGAGTAGACACTGCTAGGGGAAGGGTCACCAATCGAAATGAATGTTTGTTCAGCTGCAGGTCTGGGAGCCACCAGTCATTGTGGTTATGGTCACTATATTGCACTGCCCCCAATTTCACACTGCCAAGGTAGTGCTACAATACTGACAAGCTGTCACCTGGTGATCACTCTCATTCTGCTTACTCGCCACATCTCAGCATATTGCTGCCACTGTTTGGGGCACTACTTCCGCCTAATACAATCAGGGGAAAACCAGAAGTAGTCTACCAGCACTGAGATCAATATGGTTAAGGCACATTTGCAAGAAATTACTGCTTAGAAAAGAATGAGAAAGTGACTGTGATGATGAGCAAGTCCCAGACCAGATCTCGAGTTTGTTAATAGACTGCTCCTGAGTCTGACTTGTATGGCTGTGTGGGCCAAGCTCCATGGATGTTATGCCATCGTAAGATTTTAATAAAATAAAACACCGTGGAAGCATGTAACTGTACCACTGTCTGATGTGCCGCTACAATGCTCTGAGACAATTTCCCAGATATTCTGTTTATGCAGCCCTCCCCCTCCACGGGCTGCATAAACATACCCACTTTCTGGCACACTGCATTTCTGTTCTGCAACTGTAGCAGTGATGGCCGCCTTGTGCAACATGGTGATGTTGACTTAAACTGTGCATGCATGACTATCATGCATACATACTTATGTCAGCACCGCCATGTTGCGCAGGGCTGACTAAAGAACACACTGCATATGTGTGAGTATCACGCATGCACAGTACTGTAATTGTTGCAGCATTACTTTACAGCTGCAGCAAAAGCACCACATATTCTTTTCCATGCTCTTGCCACTCCTAAAAGCTCTCCACAGCCATATCGGCTCTGACCAGAATTTGTTTATGATGTTTCCAGCACTGAATGCTTCATGTGAGAAGGCATAAATGCAGTTTGTAAGTTCCTTAGTTGGATCCTTATTGAGGAATCGGTCGCTCACTCCATCTCAAAGTTGTCTGTACATCTCACCCTTGTAATAATCTCTGTCTATTACAATGACAAGTCCACCCTGGTCTCCTGCTTTTATGTCGATAGTATCATTTTGTTACAATTCATCAAGGGCATTTTTTTAAGATTATAATTCTGCTGTGGCCAAGGTGCTTCAAATAATGCTTTTAAATCCCAGGATACAAGGGCCTGATATATTGGCAGTGCTGGTGAACATTGAGCAGAGGGCCAAAAAGTTAAAGAAGGTCTAAAGTCTGTTCTCCTTTTGTCAATGTCCTGTTGATCAGGTGTATTGATTGCCTCAGGGTCAGGTCCGTATAGTTCCTGGTTCTCTTCATATAGGCGAATAAGAGTCCCAAGGTCTTCATTATCTGGATTGGTAATAGTGTATTTGTGTTTTCCAGAAACCCCATATTGTTACTGGTACAGCAAAACTTTTTCTGGTTTAATTTCAGAAACATTTTTGAAATCTACAGAGATATATTTACCATAGGACTGGTGACAAATAAAGTTATTTGCTTAGGATAGTAATCTGTACTATTTAAAGTATAGTACTTGAAATGTTTAGGACTTGCTGTTGCAGTTGCACAAATTCCAGGGCTGTGGCTTGGATATTCCATCCTCAACCTCTTCTTCCTCGGCGTGCGCACCTGCACTTCTTTCCCCTGTGGTTACTTTGTCTTTTCTTTTCATTTTTCATTTTGTACTGGGCACTGGGCAAAAAAGAGACCTGTTTAGTGGAACAATTCCCCAAATTTTCACGTTAAGTACTTTTATCTCTAGAAGAAGACCTTGACTGGCTAAAGTTGTTTCACTTGCCATTTTGTGCACCCCTAGTAGTTGACCATTGTGTTTTTTCCAAGTAAATGATTGCTGTGATTTGTAGTCACCTGAATCCCTTTTGAATTTGTTTCTTTTCCTTTCTGAAGCTTGATTCTTGTGTTTAGCGAGTTTGTTTTAAAGATTAGATTCATAACTGGTGAACTCTGGTTTGTTCTTATGGGTCAAGATCATCTCAGTCTGTGCTTTTGCTGTGTCTATAGGCAAAAAGTCCTGTTTTTTATTTATTTCTTTATGTGCCTTCTCCTCAGCAGGGGTTGTCCAATGGTCCCCCTTTCAGATCCCACCAGCGGCTCCTGCACCGGGCGTCATACCCAAGTCTCGACCTCCTCCCATCTCCCTCTATATAGGCCACATCGAGGACACCATCGTGGAAGACCAAAGGGTCAGGGCCAGAGGGAGCTCCAGAAGTGTCCAGTGCAGCACCACAGGTGGATCCTCACAAGCACCAGAGGATTCGGCTAAGTCTTTTTCCCCTGAGTTTCTCCCCTATGGTGCTGGCATACAGGGATGCCAAGGATGCTGTGACGTGTGCTCCCACACATCACACATCAGACATCTGCCCACTCCATCCCCTTTATTACTCTGCCACCAGCACTATCCCCTAGCCACCTTCAGGAGCAAGCACCCTCATGGGAGTTTCTCCCTACCCTCCCTGGAGAAGGAGAGCAGTCAGTCTCAGGGATGCTCAATTCTTCTCCCCCGGCTGACCCCCGATAACCCGCATCCACTCCTGAACCCGGGTCAATGGCATGGCATGAGGTGTGGCATCCAGCGCTTCAACCCTCAGTGCCACCATGCCGACATCAAAGTCTTATTTTGTCCCTCATCCTGATCAACTGATATGCTGACCAGTTTATTGGAGCATACTGTAAGGGCCTGTTCCCATCTATTTTTATAGACTTCAGAAATAAATCCTCCTGTAGGAAATTCATCCAGACATAATCCTCTGGGTGCCCAACCATTAGCCTTGTATTTTTTCAGGGGCTCCTTGTTATAAACAAGTTAATTTCTTTTGTTTTTAGTTTTTTAAACTCAAGAAATAGTTGGTTAACTTTAGTAGAAGTGCCAGCCTCTGTGTTCTCATCCCAAAATCTACTAAAATATGTCTTGCTGACGCTTCCACAATTTCAAAGCAAATTACTGTCTTTTTGGTGTTACTGTTTCTTTTCAGCTCTTCTGAACTGACTGTCATAGCCTGCATATCACTGTATGTCACTTGAACTGAGTGCTAACAATCAAGAGTTACAATGTAACAGTGGTGACAGATGAATGCAGTTCAAATTATCTATTCATGAAGAGCTAGTGAACAGACATTTGCTATGTGCCAAAGTAAACTTATTTTCTTCTTGGAGTTAAACGTCCATGAGCTCCGTTGTTACAGGTGCTGAAAAAACACTATATAGCAAACATATATTGGCAAGGAGTTAACTTGAGATTGGTTAACTGGAGTTATAAAAAGTACAGCAGTGCATCTCCAACTTACTGCATTAGCCATGAGTAGTGGTGACTTGGTTACGTGGTATAGAATGGCAAGTATGGTTTGGAATCCAGGGGAAGCAAACGGATACCAGCACTCACAGTCTTTCAGTGGGTGCTTTCTGGGAAATGAACAATGCAAAGGCAAACAGGAAAGAATTACTCCACTTGTGCAGTATAACTCCAGATATTTATTTTAAAGTATGGAGAAGAAACACAGCACTTTGGGTCTGATGTGACCCTTCCTCAGGGTGCAAGGCTAGGGTAGTACAGACTGCTGGCCTTTATAGTGCAGCAGTTCAAGCAATACTAACATATTAACAATGCCAAACATAGTCCAGAACCTGACAGCAAAACAACACCAAATTACAACCATTGGTAGCATACTCCAGTGGCAAAAATTTGAGAGATTTTATTAGCCATTTTACAATGCCAAATATTAAATCATCTTTACTCTCATCTTCCAACAGCCCTAGCCAAAAGGCTTCTATTGCTGTAGCAATTGTTCTGTGTGCAAATATACTCATACAGGTAAAAGTATTCAAGCAGGAGAGAGCAATTTAAAACTATGAGTTTTGTCATTTCCGTACATGTTCCAATGATTGTTATTTATGTAATGTGGTGTGGATGTGGATTAAATTGTGCTGGGGAAAACAGTAAGAGATTCTAAATCCAGAATAGAAGAGCATTTAAAGAGGAAAGAAAATTATTTCTAATTGGTGGCTGTTTATTTTCCCATTTACACAAATGAACTCATGCCTCTAAATGATTCATATTTAACTGTACCTGCATGAAAAGTGATACAACTGTATTTTTCATTGTTTTGTTTTTATGGGCAGGATTCTGGTAAGTTCTCTTCATGAGGCCCGTGATCTAGAGTTTTAAGTATGTCATGGTTGTGCACAGAACTCTGAGCATGATGTTGATTGGTCAACAGCTCATTCTTAACATTCTGTACACAAACCGTGATGTATTCAAAACTCCAAATTACCGGTTCCATCCAGAGAACTGTGTGGAATGTTGTCCATAAAAGAAAACAATTGAAAACACAGTTTTTCACATCAGTGTTTATTCAGATAAAGTTAAATATGGATCAGTCGGAGGTATGAATTTCATTTCTGTGGACAGGAACATTACTAACTGCTGCCAAGTAGCAATAATTTCTTGTCCCCTTATAGAGAAATATATAATTACGGGTGTGATGGTTCTGTTGATTATCATCTTAAGGTAATACGTAAGGGGGATACTAATTCTTTCAAATTTATGGCTGTGAATCATATTCCAGAATAGCTAACAGAAGATAATAGGGATATGATATTAGAGCAACTAAGTGTGAATGGATTTTCAGAATGGAATCACGCTCTCCTATGGGACTGACTGAAACCATAAAGACGGCACACTTTTAATAACATATCAGATATACAAAGCTGACCTAGTTAGTAAACATTAGCTCCTAGTATTAGTGACTCCAATATTTATTTTATTTATTTATTGAAAAGATCAGAAACAACCTTTGAACACAAATTGCTCTTTTGCAAAGGTTCCACGTCAGATAACAGCACATACACTAGACAATACAGAGTACAGAAAATTCAGTCTGACATTCATGGTGGGAGCCTTGTTGCCTGCCCATTAGTGATTACATAGGTAGCCAAGATCAGTAGGTACATTAGAATACAAATAAATAGTCTATGTACAGCACAATTACCTATCAGTGAGATTCAGGTTGGGTCAGGGCAGTGGCAAGCTGAGTTCAAGGCCAGATTATCTCTGAGGACCCATTCAAATGGTGAGATTTTAACTAGACTGGTTATGTTTGTAGGTAATTCTTTTATCCACACGGCTGCCCAGTTTGCAAAGGAGTGCTGACCCAGGCTCATTTTTCATGGTGGGATTTCTATGGCCTGCTTGGTCATGCTCCTTGTGGTGTAGTTGTTGAGGACAGGTCTCAAGAGGGAGCAAATGGTGGGTGGTGTGAGGCCTCGTAGTGCTTTCTTTGCCAATAAGATTGCCTGATAACAGAGTCTTGCTGTGAAGAGGAGCCTGTTAATAAGGGTATATAGGTTGCAGGTGTGAGTATTTTTATGCAAGCCAGTTACAAAGTGGCATGCTTTATTGAACAGCATCCTGACTCTGTCCAAGATCATGTCAGTGGCTGACCCATAGACTGGAAGACCGTAGTCTATGAAAGAGAATACTGAGCTGGATACTGCCTGGCATCTTGCTTCATCTGTGAGATTTAGCCTTTGTCTAAAGAGGGCTCCCAGTTTCCTATTTCCAATCTGAATGACATTGTCAATGTGCTCTTTAAAAGATAAGGTGTCATTGAAGGTGACTCCCAGGTATCAAAAGGTTTTTATTTGCTCCAGTGGGGCACCCATGCATTGTGTAAGCTGAGTGGGATAGATCTATATTTACTGTGAGTCCCTGTGAAGAGCATAGTTAAAATATTTTTATAGTTAAGTTCAAGTTTATTGTGCTTAAACCAGGATTCTAGGGCCTCAAAGCTATGCTGGAGTTCCAGAGTAAGGTTGTTGTGTAGTGAGCTGCTGTAGTAAATCACAGAATCATCTGCATACAGCAGTATGTTTGCCTTAGTATTCACTTTCGGCAGGTTATTAATAAATAGACTGAATAGTAGAGGGCCCAAGATTGATCCTTGAGGGACCCCTACTGTGACATTTCTTTCACTAGAAAGAACCCCATTTATCTTAACTCTCTGTGATTGATCAGTGAGGTAACACCTGAACCACAATGTGGTTTCCTTAGAAAGGCCAAGACAGCGTAGCTTAGTGATTAGCAGTGTGTGGTCCATGAGATCAAATGCTTTTGTTAGGTCTATGAAGATTGTGTCAACTACTTGCCCTTTGTCCAGCACCAATGGAAGAGGGTAGGTGTACTCAGTGAGAGCCGAGATTGTTGTTCCAGACACAATTGGTTGTACCTGTTTAAGTACTCCACAAGCTGATCAGATACAATCCTTTCTAGTGCCTTTAATACAGGGGACAGAATCGAGATGGGTCTATAGTTAGAGACATTAGAGCTATCTCCATTCTTATAAACAGGTGTAACTATGACTTTCTTCCAAACCTGTGGAAATTGGGAGAGTCTCAGTGAGAGGTTGAAGATTTTATTTAGGAGGAGAGCTACGTCATTCAGAGCTATAGCTAACAGCTTCATGTCAAACCCATCACCCCCAATCCTAATTTTGGCTAGTGCTTGACTGATGTATTTGATGGTGTCCCTTATGGAGACATGCTTAAAGTAAAATGTTGGTATGGTTTGGCTTGTGTCCTTCTGGACCTCCTCGGTTGTTTTTGAGTGGAGTTGATTGGAGGGGAGCACTGAGCTTAGATCAGTGAAAGCTCTATTTAAGGCTTGAGCTATGTCTAATGGTGAGGTAACCACACCTCCAGTGGTGGTAAGCATGGTTGGTGGGGCCTTATTACTCTTTCCCATCAGCTCCCATAGGGTAGCCCAGAATTTCCAGATATTTTCATGGCTGTCATTGAACTGTTTGTAGAACTCAGCCTTTGCTGCTGTTATGGCCCTGGTGCATTTGTTCCTGGCTTCCTTATATTTATTTATGTCAGTAGGAGCCCCTGTGTCCTTTGCCCCATTTCAAAGATTGTCCTGGGTCCACATGAGGGTGAGAAGGGCAGGCGTGACCCAGGCAGCAGTGGAGTCTTTGATTTTACACCTCTTGTAGGGGCAAATTTATCACAGGCAGCAGCAAAGTGCATTGTGAAGTAATCTAGGGCCAGATTTACATCTGAGTAGTTGTCCGGGGGGGTCCAGTCAGTTTTGGCTGAATACCCCTTGAAGTCATTGATGAGTTGCTTGTGTAGCACCCTACTGTTAATTATTCTAGGTAGGCATTTCGGTATCTGTGCATTCCATTTTTACAGTACTGGAGAATGGTCACTAATGGCATCTGGAAGCACTTGAACCCTGACCAACCTACCTGGGTGGCTGGTGAGTACCCAGTCAATTAAGGTTTTTGTACCCATCCTATAGTTCACCCTTGTGTGTTCCTTAACTACCTGGATCAGATAGAGGCTAGCAACTAGGTCCTTGTGTGTGGTGTTTGTGCTAGATACCCAATTAATGTTTAAATCCCTGACTGCTATAGTTTCCCCATTGGAGTAAGCTTGGGAGTGGTATTTAACAAGTGAGTTGGGGGTCAGACTGTTGTTTTCCTGGAGGTATGTAAATTGTTAACAGGTTGATGAATTTTTTGCTATCCCCCATGAGAATTCTTATGGCAAGGCATTCGCAGTCAGGTGAGGAGGACACAAGTGCCACTTTCTGCACTTGAAGATAGGTGCGTATGTATGTGAGTCATCCTCTGCCCCTCTTACCTATTTGATCCTGGTGAAACACATTAAAGCCATTGATGGAGATGGTATCATCCGTTATTGTAGGGTTCAGCCAGGATTCAGAGATGGATATGATGTCAGGTTTTATCTGCTTTATCCATGCTTCAAACAGGGAGAGCTTTGGGAGCAGACTTCCAATGCTGAGTGATACTAATCCAAGATTAGATTTGTGAGGAGTTTGTGCCTTGTTGCTGTGGATGGGTCCTGGGCTGGGATGGAAGTTCCCAGACAAAAGAAGGAGCATAGTTATTAACATTTTTTGGCTAGTTTGAGGGGAAGCCAGGTTCGGGCTCGACCTTGCCCTACATTGGCCAGGTGTGGCATAGGGATTTATGAGTAGCGACAGATGGGTGATCCAGGTCACCATATTGTGTGACACTTTAGAGGTGATTGCTGTAGTCAGGGGGCATCTCAGTTTGAGATAATCATATTCAAAGGTAGTGTGGTGCACAGTGTATCATTGATCCACATGAAAGGAGGCCGATGTGAGTAGATTTTGCCAGTTTCTGTACCAAGATCCTTATGTGTGTAGGAAACCATGTTCTGGCAACTATAAGAGAGTGTTCTAGTATCCTTCTTAAGCATAATTGTCAGGTGAAGTAGAAGGAGTAGGGCTAAGCAATATAGCTTAGCTGGAGCTGGAGACATGCTGATTGAAATACCAGGTCCTAGGGAAGCCTTTTTTCACAGTGAGTGAATTCAGATTGTGAAGTTCAGGTGCATGAGGATAGAGAGAGGTTGCCACCACTTTCTATAGGTTGTGATTTTGCACCTGGAACCTACTAGAGGAGGTGCAATTGTGAATGTCTGTGCAGGAGGGAACCACCTTCTTTATGGGGATGGGAGTGAGAGTGCCCAAGGCAGTGTAGTGGGAGGGTGTAAAAGTAGACTGATTGTTTCTAGTAACCCTTTAAAGAGACCACCTTAGGGTGGGGTTTGGCTGGGAGGGAGGGTGGGAGAATGCTAGGCATAGCCATGCAATGCGTGGCTCTGCCAGTGGGCTAGAGCTGCCACAAGAGAGAGTTGAGCATCTAAATACCTACATTTGTTGCAGGCTCCATTGCAGCTCCTGCTATCCCTCCAGATAATCATCTTATTTTTAAGCATGTCCTTTATGAGGGTATGTTGATGTAATTCTGTATGGAATTCATAATAATGCCCTTACTGTACTCTTTTTGTCCTTCCCCTATATTAGGAGAGACTGCAACATATGGTGTCAGTGCATAGTGATTTAATAACAACTGTCATAGTATATAAATGCTAGCTTCTTGGACTTATAAATCTGATTTGCATTGATTAGTGAAACATACAGTTATTGCATTTGCAATATTTTTTATGAGGTGAAGTAAAAACTAGCATGTCAATCATTCATACTAACATATTTATGAAACTGTTTTTATCTCCTGTGTCCTTTTATTAGTAGAGACTATATTAAATCACAACATCAAATGTGAACAGAACCAGATGAATTCCATTCTTGGAAAAATAACCATGCAGTCTATGTGGAACACAAAATATTGGCCCTCATTTTCAAATGATTAGCGTGGCACAAACTGGATTTGTGCCTCGCTAACCTGAACAATGCCAGCTGTCAAGGGCATGTCATTATTCAAAGGGGACGCATATGCACCATGCAACCCCGACAGTGCCATCTCACACAGTATTGTACTGCACCTATGCAAATGAGGGATCCCTCATGAATATGCAGAATTGCACAATATTGAAAGGTTTCAGAAGCGGTAAACGGTCGCCAGTGCTGGCACATTTTAATGCTTCTGAAATACAGACCTTAACAGTGCACAGTGGGGGTGTATGCCCCTCTTCCTGTCTACGCACTGTCAAGGGCTGCAAGCCCTGATCCCCATGCACATCAGATAAATCAACCCCAGTAGTTCAGTGTCCCTTCCCTGTCCCAAGCTCTGTTATCATAGGTGTCCTCCCCCAACCCCGATCCCTGTCCCTGTAGATAAAAAAAACACTGGTGGCTCAGCATCCCTCCCCTGTCCTGATCGCTGTCCCCATAGATAAATAAAAAAGCACTGGTGGTTCAGTGTCTCTCCTCTGCCCCGGTCCCTGTTCATGTATAGAAAAGTAGTATCATTGGTGGTCCAGTGGTCCCTCTCCCCTCCCCCTTTACCCAATTGCCACCCCCATTTCATAAAATTAAATCCCCAGTGGTCCAATGGTCCCTCCCCCTAATGTACATGCTCATTGACAGTTCAATCAGAGGCTGGCCGTGGCGGTGTGAGGAGGGCTGTGCCAGCTGCAGGCATGGGTCAGGTTGTGAGTGAATGGGGTGGTGGGTCACTACCTGCTGGGATGGAGGGTGGGGAGCCACTAGACTACCATGGTATTCTGGATGTCATTGGGATAATTTTCTATATGGGGACAGGGATCATGACTGGGAAGGGACGGCGAACCACCAATTTTTTTTTTATTTATCTGTGGGGAAAGGAATCTGGGCAGGGGGAGGGACACTGAACCACTGATTGTATTTTATTTATCTGTGGGGACAGGAATCAGGGCTTGGGAGGGACACTGAACCACTGATTTTTTTTTTATCTATGGGGATGGGGATCAGAGTAGGGAAGGGTCACTGAACCACCAGTGATTTACTTCCAGGGATCAGGGCTTGGGGGGGGATCTAGCCCAGTGCACTCTGATGGTGCTCACATGCAGATGATCCCCAATTGGCATGCAAGTGGCCCCTTAGTGCCGTGCATGCCCAGTGGGCTCATTTGCATGTTTGGGCTGAATTGTGCCCATCGGGGCCATTGTGCTAACCAGTGTGCATTCTGCTTTACTCCTATGGGTGGTCTTCAGCCCTGCTCTCTGGTAGTGCTGCACCAGACATGGCAACCTCTTGCTGTGTGCTGCACTACCAGGGTCTGATATTCAAACAGATAGCGCAGTCAATTCAGATCATGCTGTTTGAATATGGTACCAGAGCCAGCCCTATTTTTTCACACGGCACACCTGTTTGCATGCGCAGACGGCTGGCTCTGAATATAGAGCCCATCGATTTATCCAGTAGAGATTCTTGAATATTCTAATACTTGTAGAATGGGCTTGAAGCTTAATGTATATGTGTAAATTGTAATATGCAATATGAAGAGCAGTGCCCTTCAACAAATCATTAAGGAGTGGGGAGGTGCTGGAGGTTTGGAAGAGTGCAACAGTAATACCACTCCACAAGAGTGGAAGCAAGGAACAGCCAGGAAACTACCATCTGTTTAGTCTAACATCAGTCACGGGAAAACTGATGGAGTCCCTGCTGAAGGAAAGAATCATAGCTTTTTTGGAGCAAACTGGTCAGCTAGACAAAAATCAACATGGTTTTATGGCAGGGAGATCCTGCCAGACAAACCTGGTTGATTTTTTCAGTTGGGTCACCAAAACAGTGGATCAGGGTGGGGCAGTGGATGTGGTTTACCTGGACTTCTGCAAAGCTTTTGACTGCATTCCACACAGGAAACTAGTCAAAGAACTGGAGAACATGGGAATTGAGCCTGAGGTTACAAACTGGGTCAGAAACTGGTTACATCGGAGAACTCAGAGAGTATTAATAAATAGCACTCTGTCTGTGGAGGGAAGGGTGACTAGCGGGGTCCTGCAGGGCTCAGTTCTGGGGCTGATCCTCTTCAACATATTCATCAGCAACATTGTGGATGAACTGGAAGGAAAGGTGTGCCTGTTTGCAGATGACACCAAAATTGGCAACAGGGTAGACACAACAGAGGGACGGTAAAACATGGAAGTTGATCTCCAAAAACTGGAGGAGTGGTCCAAGACCTGGCAATGGAAATTCAATGCCAAAAAATGCAAGGTCATGCACATGGGAAAGCGTAACCCAGGGAAACTGTACTCAGTGGGAGGGCAGCAACTGGTGGCTACCAGGCAGAAGCAAGACCTAGGGGTGATCATATCAGATGACCTCAAAGTCAGTAGACAATATGAAAAGGCAGCACTAAAGGCTAGTGTTATCCTGGGATGCATAGGGAGAGGCATCACGAGCAGAAGGCATGAAGTAATCATGCCCCTGTATTGGTCCCTGGTCAGGCCTCACCTGGAGTACTGTGTCCAGTTCTGGAGGCCACACCTCAGGAAGGACATAAATATGCTGGATATGGTACTGAGAAAAGCAACAAAGATGGTGCAGGGCTTGCATCAAAAACCGTATGAGGCACGACAAATTATACTCCCTAGAACAACACAGGAATTGTGGGGACATGATAGAAACATTCAAATACCTTAAAGGCAACAACAGGGTGCATGTGCAGAATCTCTTTCAGGTAAAGGACTACAGCAGGACTAGAGGGCACAGCCTTCGACTTAAGGGAGGAAAGTTCAGAAACAATACGAGGAAATTCTTCTTCACAGAGTGTGTTGTGTAACCATGGAATAGTCTGCTGGATGAAGTGGTGGGAGCCAAGACAGTGGGGGAATTCAAGCAGGCATAGGACAGACACTGTGGGATACACAAACAGTCAGCTAAGTGGGGGGGGGTTGGAAGCCAAGGGCAGACTTGATGGATCATATTGTCCTCATCTGCCAACAACTTCTATGTTTCCATGTTTATATGTTAAGAAACACTAGCCATGTTGTGCTTCTGAAGTTTATAATCAAATGTAATTTTAATCTGTACTTAAAATTAACTTATAGAAGTAAAACTGCCACACACTTGTATTAAATTAGGCAATTAGAAAACTTGCTAATGGTAGCAAGCAATTGATTTTTTTATGTTAAATTTTTAGTGAGAAATTTTTCATTTTTGAAATTGATTTTTTAACACGTCTTTTTATTGATTATATTTTTAACAATACAACACATTCACAAGCAACATGTAATGCACATGTAGTGAACATGACAGCATTAGGATAACAGGTTAAGAAGAAAACATATGAGTCACCTTAGGAGGTGTACATAGACAGTACAAAACTAGAACTGTAATATGTCAGGGAACAGATCTACATAGAATTAATCAGTATTGAGGGATTATCAACACTAGAGTACATTTCCCCAGTTACATGGGTAACCAAATCAAGCTGGAGCCCTAGTAGAGGGACTGTGAGGTAATTGGTTTCTGTCTTATGATTAACCAAAATGATTGTTTTTAACTACACTTAGTATTCATGAATTCACTTTGCTTATTTGTAAATGCTCACACTTGAAAGTATACCAGCGTTTGACCAATCATGACTACAGTAGAGATCTCCATGGTGACTTGTAGTATTGGTTTGATACATTGTTTAACTTAATATTTAAATTAACATGGAAAAGTCACTATGGCATTTGTAATTAAAATTACCTAATAGAACAAAGCAAAAAGCACATTTTTTTTCTTATGCATACAACTGGTAGTACAACATATTCAAGAAGGAGCATGGGGTTCAAACAGCATTCCATGATGAGGCCCTTTTATTAAGATGAATTGCCAAGCTGTTTGTTGTTTGTCTGACCACCTCAGTATTCCATTCAGTCACCTTCAAAATATTTGTATTTACTGCACTTTAATTGCACTTTTTGGTGAAAAATCTTTGAAATGGTGCAATACATAATTTTTAAAAAGAAAAGAAGTTATGTTTTCAACTTTCTGCATATTGTTTTGGATACTGAAGGCAAGGAAGGCTGTGCAAATAACTTTTCTTGAATATTCTGCTGGAGATTCGGTATTCAGAATTGGCAGCCAAATATTTCAGTATTCGGGTATTCAGCACTCATGGTGGTAAAATAAAATAGAATAAAAATATCCTTCCCCACTACTGCTTATTTTTAAATGTCATACCCTCATCACCCTGTCCAAACACAATATTTTGTTTTTATTTATTTAAAAATTTGTTAAAGAGTTAGTGTACTGCCTGGAATTAATTGTAACTTTCAGATGGAGTCAGCTATCTCTTCTTATATCAGAAGTACTTTTTCCTTCTCTGTTTGCTAATTAGATGATTTTCAACCTGGCAGTACTAGGGTGATGTGTGGAGCAGCACTCTGGAGACTAAAAAAAGTCAGTTCTGTTCCTCCCACTAACTACATCAAGACCGAGACCACGCTGACTTTGACATCACTAGTAACCAAGGAGAACCATTTCTCACTGCCAGATTATTCTCTTTCGCAAAAAGCAGCAGGGACTGGCTCTTTTTGATTACTACTGATGTCACAATTTCCTGTATTTTCATTGGTAACTCGTGAAAGTCACTGCTCAGACTCCAAGGATTGTGGTGCCTCAAGGTGTTTGATCACACTTCTGATGATGTAGTGGGAGGAACAGAAGTGAGTTTTTTAGTTTTCAAATAGAGTGCTGCTCCACACATCAACCCAGTACTGCCAGGTGGAAAATCTTCTAATTAGCAAACATAAAATTAAAAAAATACTTCAGATATAGGAAGTGATAGCTGACTGCATCTGAAAATTACTATTAATTCCAGGCAGTACACTAGCTCTTTAACTGGGTTAAAAAAACACCGGGCCACATGGTCATTTTACAGGTTTGACCCTGGTACATGAATACAAAAGTACACATACTTAACATACAGCTATACAGTCAATTAGACTAAAATATGAAAGGAAAACACACATGAAATATCAAACATCAGTACATCACATCAATTTACAAAACATACAATTTTGTATCTAAAAAAACTAGACTATAAGCAGCAGCATCGAGCTTCAGTTAGCAAATGCCATTTATATTGTGTTTTGAATTGATGAAGATTTTTTGAACTTCTTATGTCCGACTCTATATTATTCCAAATTTTGGCAACAGTGTACTTAAAGCAGCAGTGCAACAAAAAAAAGTTAGTATAAAAAGCTAATTTTCTGCTATAGATATAAAAAATATTGGCAGAACTGTTGATTTGGGTTTTCTGCATGCTTCCTATGCTGTGTACTGTACATCTGCATTTTTGTTTGGACTCTCATCCTCCTCGGGTCCTCAGTATTATTTCTATGGGAAAATGAGGCGGCCATCTTTTTTTCTTGAGAAATAATTACTTTAAAACTTTCATAAAATTCTTAAATTATAATGAAGACTGAAAATTTCACCACCAAAATAAACTGGAAGACATCTGGCATCAATTAGGAAGAAAAAAAGGTGGGGTCAAATTTTAACCCATTTTCATTGCACTGCTGCTTTAAAAGCTTTTTGAGTTTTTGAAGATTTACAAAGTGGCACTGATAATGTAACTGGGTCATCAGAATGCAAGGATTTTGTACTACTTTGTGGGACAAATATCCAGCCAGGAGTCCATCCTTACCCAATTTTATGAGTTTATACACCAAACAGGTCTTAAAAAGTTTATATCTGTGCTCAACTGGCAGCCAATTTAATTTCTCATACACTCTGCCATGGTGTTCATGATGTCTAGATCACAAGGCTGTTCTGTATATAGCATTGTACACACTAATCCATTTTTTACAGATCTTGTTGGATAACCCACCCCAAACTATACTCCCATAGTGCATTGTAAGCAATAGACAGCTTTGAGCCAACATCTTTCTGGTGTCATCAGTAAACAAATCTTTAATTGCATACAGGGCCCCCAATTTTTTGTTTAACTGTATGAAAGTTTTCCCAACATGTCTTTTGTAATTTAGGTGTGAGTCTAATAGGATGCCCAAGCATTTAAATTCACTAATCACCTCCAGTTTGTCTCCCCATATAAGGATACCTGAAACATATCTGAAATTTATGTTTTTTTTCTGTACCGTGCTAAACACTATTGCTTTAGTTTGTTTCCAAAGTTTTATTGAGAATAGCTATATCCTTATTTGCTGCATTCAGCGTAGCATCATCCATGTATAGGATGTTCTTTGTTGAGCTTGGGAGAGGTATTTCTAGCAGGAGGATAGAGGCAGTCCTGCCATTGTATCACTCACTGGTGAGTCCCCACTTGGAATGCTGTGTCCACTTCTGGAGGCTGTACCTCTGAAGAAGAAGAAGAAGAAGAAGAATCAGCATTTATATAGCACTTTTCATATATCCAAAGCACTTTACAAGCAATGCTAGACTGGTAGTGAAGTGACTGAATGTGTGGTGGTGGTCATATCGCATATCATCACCCACACACAGCCTGGATAATTGCACAAACCAGTTTATGGGAAGGGGAATGTTGGCCAGGACACCGGGAATGTTCCCTACTCTTTGTGGAGAGTGCCCTGGGTTCTTTTACTTCCACCTGGACATCCACCAGGACAACACCAGGATGGGCAGAAGGGACCTCGGTTTAATGTCTCATCCGAAGGACAGCACACCCCAGCAGTACAGCACCCCCCAATACTGCACTCAGATGCCAGCGATTTTTAGGTGCAAGTCCAATCCCAGTGTGGGACGAGAACTCACGACCTTCTGGTCCATAGGCGGATGTGGTACCAACTGAACCACGCTGAAAGGACATTGAAAAGGCAGATGCAGTACAGAGGGGGCAACCAAAATGGTGAGTGGGAGCCATATGAGGAAAAGGCTGCAGGAACTCAATATGTACTCCCTGGACAACAGCAGACTGAGAGGGAACATGATTGAAACCTATAAGTACTTCACAGGAGTGAAAAAGGTGCAAGTGGATGGTCTATATCAGAGAAAGGAAGGTACTAGAACAAAGGGGCATGCAATGAAGCTAGGGGAAGTTCAGGAGAAATGTGCAGAAATACTTCTTCAACAAAAGGGTGGTGGGCAACTGGAATAACCTGCAGGAGGAGGTAGTGGGGGAAAGACTGTGGGGAGCTTCAAGCATACATGGGATAGGCACAGTGGCATATTAGGTAGAGGAGGGGGGAGGAAATGATACCTATGACCAACTAGGGTCAGTGCTGATGGAATAGGCAGGGACAAGGGACAGACTGGTTGGGTCTTAAGGTCATTTTCTGCTGACATAAACTGTTTCTATGAACTGTAGACCTGTGGCATTTAAATGACCCACAATCCAGATCACAACAGGTTCACAAAAAACAATTTTGCTCAACTGTGACTTCAGAAGGGAGTTATCCACCAGGTCCAATACCTTGACCAGGTCCATGAACACTGCCCGGTAAAGAGGTATCCCTCCATGTTTTCCTGCAGGTCACTAATTAACCTGACAAAGGCAGTCATTGTACTACAATCCCTCTTGAAGCCATGTTGAGCTCCATACAGAATTATATAATTTTCTAAATACTCCATGATTTGTGCTTGCAAAACCTCTTTATGTATTTTACCAATCACAGATAGAAGAGATATAAGTCTATAATTGCCTACCAAGTTGGTTTGTCCTTCTTTGTGAACTGGAATAATACACGCTTTGTTTCCATAAGTCAGGAACTGTTTACATATTGATAAGCTAAAAATTCTTTCAAGGGGCAATGGCAATTCTGCCTCAGCTGCCACAGCTGCCTTCATAAATTGTACCTCATCCAGTTTGTATTTCTTTGTAACTATGCTCTCTCCATACCTTCCCCACCTGTAAATGAGCCTTGGCTCACCATGCCTCTCCAGGTCATCAGTTTTCAAATACATGCATACATACATGCAATCAATCAATCAATCAGTCAATCAATCAATCAATCAATAAATCCATAATAATTGATCTAGTCTTGGCACTTTGGACTCATACAAGCTTATTAATTGTTTGCAACCCTCCCCACTCGAGATTTGTTTAAAGTAAAAACCGGGTCTTGTTAGCACCTGTTCAACCTTTTTAAAATCCAAATTCAGGAAACCTCCCACATGGCTGGACAAGTCTGTGAATGTTTCATTTAAGTAATTTGCAATATCAAACTCTCAGTTCCAGTTCTCCTTTATTCATGCTTCCCCACCTCTTTTCTTTGGTTTTATTAGATTATTTATGCCTTCCCTAAAAGCTTTCTTCTTTGGAAAATTTGCTATCTGCTCATTTTAAAAAAAGTCCACCTTCACCTTCATTGCCATTCTTTTACAGTTCTTAGTAAAGCCAATCTTTAGTTTCATTTGTACTTTTAAAATGTGTGCACACTCTATATCTGTTTTTATGCACTCAGCTACTTTCCTACTTATCCAGTTATTTGTTTCTCTTTATAGCCGTTTCTTTCCAATTGATGCTTTATTAGTTAAAATGTGGTCGTATTTTTCCATAAAATATTCTAACGCCCTATCAGGATCATCAGTACCACTAATACATCCCAATTCTCTTTTTTATTATCTGCCTTTATCCTAGCTAAACTTTCTTCATTCATTAGCCTGGTAAGGATAATCATGCCCTGTTCTTTGGGTTTCCTGTTACTCCATATGCAGCACACAGGCATGTGATTGCTGATCAAGTCAGGGATTGTCCCTGTACATAAAACATTCTTTGTGTTGAAACACAGAAACATAGAGTTTGATGGCAGATAAGAACTGCTTGCCCCCCCAGTCTGCCCATTTCCCTACTTATTGGATAAGCTGCAGATTCTAGTTAACCAACAGCCTACTTCCTCCTATCCCCCACCAGAAATGCCTTATGTGTTTCCCATGCATTCTTGATTTCCCCCACTGTTTTTGACCCTACAACCTCCTCAGGAAGGCTGTTTCATGCGTCCACCACCAGCTCCATGAAAAAATACTTTCTCACATTGCCCCTGAGCCGTCCCCCTCTATCTTCAAATTGTGCCCCCTTGTTCTTGCACATCTCTTTTTCTGAAATATGCTACCCTCTTGGACTTTGTTGAGTCCCTTGAGGTACTTGGAAGTTTCTATCATGTCCCCCCTCTCCCTCATTTCCTCAAGGATAAACATATTAAGCTCCTTTAGTCTCTCTTCGTATGGTTTCTGGTGCAGACCCTGTACCATTTTAGTTGCCCTCCTCCAGACTGCCTCCATCCTGTCTATCTCCTTGTGGTGATGGGGTCTCCAGAACTGCATGCAGTACTCCAGATGGGTCTCACCAATTGTCTGTACAGAGGGATAACAACCTCCTGTTTTCTGCTGGTGATGCATCTCGCAATGCATCCCAGTATCCCCCAGCCCACCTTACTGCCTTCTCACATTGCTTGCCTACCTTTAGGTCATCTGATATAACTACCCCAAGGTTCCTTTCCACTTTTGTTGTTGTTAGTACCTCCCCCCATTGTGTACTCTTCCCCTGAGTTTTTGTTTCCCAAGTGCACTACTTTGCACTTCTTTGCATTGAATCTAAGCTGCTGTACTTTTGACCATTCTTCCAACCTTTCCAAGTTCCTTCTTATCCTTTCCACCCCCCTTGTGTATCAACCCTGTTGCAGATCTTTTTGTCATTGGCAAAGAGGCATACTTTTCCTTCCAGTCCCTCTGCAATGTCACTTACAAAGACATTAAAGAGGACCAGTCCCAGTACTGAAGCCTGCGGTACCCCACTAGTAACCCCCCTTTCTTCAGAGTGGACTCTGTTTACTATTACTCTCTGTGTCCTGTTGTCCAGCCAATTTTTTACCCAGGCTACTGCCCTGGGACCCACGCCCAGTGTTGTTTGCCAAAACCCAATCGATCAGTGAATCCATACCTGTTTTATTTTTTTCCTTGTCACTTCTGGTTTCATCTGTTCTAAATTTATTTTTGAAGAACATTTTTAAATGTACTTACTTCTGGACCTTCCCAATGTAAATGTACATCCTCTAAGCCTACTACATTTATTAAATCCTACAAGCCTGACAGTTTATTGTAGGGGGTTTATAAATGCAGTCAGCAATCAGTTTTTTGTTTTACCCAAAATTAACTCTATAAATAAGCGCTCACATCCTGAAGAGAGGATCATTGTTTCTGATTTATTTGCACTAACGGATTCCTTTGTATAAATAATGAGTCTCCATCTCTTTTCCTGGTATGGTCTCTCCTAAAGGACGTAACACCCTCAGCCCTTCTTTAATTATCATCCACTTTAGTTGTTAATCATGACTCACTAACTGCCATTACATCTGGGACATATGTGTAGAGCCAAGCTTCCAATTCATGCTTTTTTGAGAGTAGGCTGAACGTACTCAAATGTACTAATTTCAGTCCTTTCACTTGAAACCAATTTTGTAGGTTCTGCAGCTCATTAAAGGGATATTATCCACCCCTTAGGCCCTTAGAATGTCCCTAATTTAAAAACACATTTTGTAATTTGTCATATTCTGTAGGCTGTTTATGTAAATGGTAATTTGATTCTGATTTCTTTTAAAAAGTGAAAAACAGGCTGTCTACCATACTGGTGTTACCACACAAAGACATGTTTGTTTACATTCCCTTGATCAACTCCCACTGCATCTTTCCTGGACTTGGGAACACTCACATCATAGTTTAGCCCCTTGTATTACAGTGGGAGGGGAGAAGCTTATTGAATCATGGGTGACTGCACTGTTTGAGGGGTTTCTTAATGTTCTAGAAATATGTAATAAGAGTAGATCAAGGGTTTGAAACAAAAAAAGTTTGTGTATAATTACACCATTGCATGCATTTCAGTTCTACTAAGAAAGGAAGCAGATAAAACAGCTAGGAACACCAATGAACTTTAGAGAACATAAGTAATCACAAAATGTGGGGTTTCACCTAGAAATAACATGATGCAAAAAAGGTTGACAGTGTCCCCTTAAGTGGACTACCTGGACAGATATGTTCCTTTACATCCCCTGCTGGAAGTAATCTAATAACCAGGAATGGAGCTTATTGTCTCAAAAAGTCACCTATGCTTCCATCCCTGGAACAGTCTGCATGCTAATTAACTGAAAGAGGTCTCAATCCCTCAGTCCATGAACACAACCAGACAGTGTCTCAGAGCACACACTCCATAAAAGAGTATGTGTATTCTGGGCTGCATGGGCGGAGCCATGCAGTTCTCTTGCCAGGACTAGTAGAAAAGCACTCCCGCATTCCTTGCAAGTCAACAACATGATGAGGTGACAAAAGTTGTCTTAGAGCCTCTGGACAGTGGAATACTGCGTGCTTGCTTGCACTGTTTTTTTTTTTTATTTACTGCAGTCCATCACCACTGAAATACTGTACATACCCGCCCAGCAACAGTCCTTCACCATTGAAATACATACCCCCCCAGCAACAGAGCGAGCCCGTGGAAGAGATAGAGAGAGAGAGAGAGAAACTGAGCAAGCCGGGAAACACCCTGCAGAGAGTGAGAGATTTTCAGGGGAGCTTGCTTTCCCCAAAAAGTCACCTCTGTCTCCGTCCCAGAAATAGCTGAATCACAATAATTGGAACTGGACCTTTTGAACAGGGTTAACAGGAGTCACTAACCCCATTCAAAAGATCTGGCTCCAGTTATTGTGCTTCAGCTATTTCATAAACAGTAATTCAGTGGAGTTAGATGGTGCCAGTGGGTGTACTAGTTCTAAATGTAAGAATACAAGGGCTCTTTTATGGCGTATGTGCTCTGAGAGACCATCTGGTTGTGTTCATGGGCTGAGGGAGCAAGACCTCTTTCAAATAGGCAGTATAGCCTAGAGGTTAGAGTAGTGAGCTTGGTACATCCGGCAGACCTGGGTTTGATTCCCACAACCTCCACGTGCATATTGTGCGACTCTAAACAAGTCACTTAACCTCCCCAGTGCTACCAGGTCACCTCTGAAAACAGGCACTTGTGCCTAGTGGGCCTCACCCCATTACCAAAGGCTAAAAAAATAAATAAATAAATAAGTAGCAGTACAAATGAACAGTTTTGTGTCCAATTTACAAAAGAAAAAAAATTGTTGCTTTTTATTTTTTTGTGCACTTGGGGTGCAGTGGAAAAGAAAGAGTATTTGAGTTTTTTAAGGTGATACAGTCGGGAGATGTGAATTGTGTGGCAGCCTTTATTTTCATTTGCTTTTATTTAGCTTTGATTTAATTTTATAATATCCTGCCCCAAATGTACTGCTGCTTTGATTATATGTGCCATGCGTCCCACCCCTCTAACTACTTTGTGCTCCTGACTCCTCACCCGACTGTACCTCAATCACCTCATTCTCTCCTCTTTCTAACATACAGGCACTGGTCAGATCTTTTTTACAAAGTGGAAGCCATTGCTTTTGTGGATTGTCCTGGCAGCATCTACTCACATGAGTTTCTCACTGTGAGAGTGAATGCTTGTCAGCAACCTCTCAGCAGGGCTGTCAGATTAACTCAACTGTTAGCTGAGAGATTTGTGATTTGAAACTTGGCACGATTCAGCAGTCCATGTCCATTGCAATGACATAAAACTCTTTTTTTCTAACTATACATATGCCGATCATGTGCAATTATGTTTTATTTGTATTTTTTCTGTGTAAATTGTTTCTCGAAATAACTCAATTCCAAAGTGGCTATGTGTGAACACATGTAAAAATGTGTAATCTTCTTCTTCAGACAGGTAATAAATATTCATTCATTTTTCTATGTCAAAATAATAGTGTGCCAGATTAAAGTAGTTTGTACAGTTGGTGCTGTCAGCCTTGTCTAACAGTAAGCATCGAAGTACATGTAAAATGCATGATCTGTCCATTTGGTGTTATGACAGTATTACCAATCTGCAAGGTGAAACTGTAAAAAAATAAAATAAAATCAACTCAAGTAATACAGTCCATGCAGGCAACCTCAAGAGTGTTACAAAATTCAATGACTAGAAAAGAATGGAGCCGACAGACTTGATACTCTCCGTCACATAGGGCTCGATGACAAGACCATTCAAGTGTACAATGTCTGATTTGAAATATTCTAGTCAAGTCACAGATACATCAAAGGAAGCTTTAAGCATAAAGTGCCTGGGTAAAAGGATCTGATGACACATGTCTGCACCAACCAGATAGACTTTGAAAAGTTTAACAAAGAATAATTCTTGTATGCGGTGCTTGTGTGTAACCTGTTTCTAGGAATCAAATATTCTTAAGACATTTTTTTTCCCCAAGTTACATTGTTTTATTGGATGTATTAAGATATATCTCTTGTATGTATGGTAATTATCAATGTGTTTTTTAAAATATGTGCATATTCACTTTTAAATGTGAAGGGAGCTCTGTGATTGGTTGATGCACTAATCAATGTACACTTGACCACTGTATATAATGAGCACTTGAATTTTACTTCTCAGGTAATTCTGAGGAAGTTTAGCAGCTTGTTAAGTGAAATGTTAGTTTTTCTGCGGTAGCCACTGCATGGTTCACTTGTGCCACATGTGCTTGTATGCTATCACATTTGCTATACATACAAGACTGACTCTAATAACAGTGTGCAGTGTCCTGGTATTTATTTAGTCCATGCAGTGGATGCTTCATCTCTGCACTTGGTTGAACTTTGCTCATCACAGCACCACTGCTTCTATCCTGGTGCTCCCATTTTTGCCTCTCCTCACAGATACATATAAAGATTTGTAGCAATGCTTTGCAAAATCTGGAAATAGTTATTTGAATAGTATAGCCTTTTTGCTTATTTCGTGCTATCAGCCCTGTTTCAGTCTAAGCATCTATTCAAATGTCAAATGAAAATGGTGTGCAAGTACACCACCAACTCAGAACTACTGATGTTTACTTGTATCTGTGACTTTACTGGTATATTTTCAATCAGCCATTGTACACTTGAGTGGTCATGTCCTTCAGCCCCATGTGATGGAGAGAGTCGTGTCCGTCAGTCCCATTTGTTTTCAGTCACTGAATTTAGTAACATTCTCAAGGCCACCTGCATGGACTGTATTATTTGAGGTTTTTTTTTTTTTCACAATTTCACCTTGCAAATTGGTAATACTGTCACAATGCCTAACAGACAGATCATGCATTTTTAGTGTACTTCAATGCTTACTGTTAAACAAGGCTGATAGCACCAACTGTGCCAACTATGACTTACAAATTAAAACTACTAGTCACAATTTTTTTTTATTAGTGAGATGAAGACCCACAGTTGTTGGAACAGAACTATATTTATCTAGCACACCGTGCGTAATATCCACTTTCTATCCTACCTGTCTCCCAGAAAATGAATACTACAGACAGGGCAGTCACTGCAGACAGGGCATGAAGCATGGCTACAGCTGCACAAGTATAGCCTCCATGACAATCACATGTTATGGCTCCCCTGAAGAGACTTATATGATTGGCCACAGGAAAAGAAAAACTAGAACAAAGGATCCTTTGTCGCAAATGTGTGCTGCCAACAGCATCCAATATAGGTTCCCCCACTCCTCGCAGCCAGTGGTAGAAGTATGCTACTGGACTCCTTCAATGTTTAATAAGAAGCCTAGACTGCTCAGAATGTGGCTGTCCCAATAAAAATCATTAATACAAATCCCATAATCCGTTCGACAATGACAGGTACCAAAAATGAGTGTATCATGATAGTAAGAACAAATGGGAGCAGTTACTAATATCTCCCTGTATAAGTGCTGTATTTGAAATCTACTGTATGCCCACAATGTAAAACAAAATTCAAAAGGGTGTTGGATTGCCATACACAAATACATATATGAATATTAATGATGGATGCTCTAAACCCTGATTCTGGATGTCCATCCTTCCAAATGTTACAGTCTATAAGAGATTGTATACATAACACCACTCCCCCTAAGAGATTGTAAAATTACTAATGATAAAAAAGATATGTTGATAAAATCAAATCCTAGAACACCCATTTTCTATGTCATACCCAAAATCCATAAAGGTTTAGAGAAACTATCTAGATGTCTGATAGTCTCAGGGATATATTTGATACTGGAACCCCTGTCAAAATACATGAACTTTTTTATATAAGAGGAAGAAATTAAAATAGGGACATATGTCAAAGATTCTGGATATATTATAGAAAATACTCAGGAATTGGAATGTGGGCATGACGGACTTAGAAAAAATATAGCTGGTCACATATGATGTGAAAGACTTGTATACAAGTACTGATCACCAGGAAGGACTAGAGTCATTATTAAAATCATTACAAGGGAGGGAAGACCAACACCCCCTGTGAGTTTTTTTTTTATAATTGGCAGAACTGGTTTTAACTAAAAACTTTTCTAGATTTGAGGAACAAATATATCTACAAGAAAAAGGGGCTGCCATGGGTATCACCATGGCACCCTCTTACACAAACCCACACATGTGGGATTTCAAACAAACTTACATCTTAGAACCACAGGTTAATCCCTATCTACAAAATATTCTGATGTGGAAATGATACATAGATGATATATATGTATGATTTGGATAGGTGACAGAATAGAACTGAGGAAATTCACAGAATGCATATTCAGATGCAACCTGAACTTACAGTTCAATATGATAAGTGACACTAAAGAAATTCCATTCCTGTATCTATATCTATACAAGGAACAAAAGGGGATAGAGACAAAGTTATACCGAAAGGAGACTGACAAGAACACCACACTACATTATGGCAGTTACCATGACCCAAACTTAAAAAAAGTATTCCAAAAACAGTTAATAAGAGCATGATGGAACTGCAGCGAACATACAGAATTTATAAAAACCTCAGAGCAATTTCAAATCAGATTTGTAGAAAGGGGATATAATAGAACATTAGTACAAAGTCAGTTAGAGAGGTAACACAAACACCCAGGGAGGAATATTTGACACAACAACAGGAGAAGGAAATAGGAGTGAGAATTGTCTTCTCTACCTCCTACTGTATAGTCACCTAATGGGATATCAAATAAAGTTCTATTTAACAATTGGCATATAATTGAAGCAGGGAATTTCAACATTCGGAGATTGAAGAACCCTCTGTTGGTCACCTGAAATAAAAAACAAGACTATAAAGGATAGATTAATGCATACTGATCACTTTGTACCAGAACCAAAAACTAGGCTGTTATTTTTGGGGCCACAGAGCAACGGAAATTATCCTTGCGAACATTGCTATCAATGCAGCAGTAGCAGCAGGAAGAAAACTTTTGAACACCCCTACACAAATGTACAATATGAAATTAAACAGCACATCAACTGCACCACAAATCATGTGTTATATCTACTCCAATGTCCATGCGACAAACTGTATGTTGGAAAGACAAAAAGAGATCTAAAATCTAGGATCAGTGAACACAAAAGTGACATTAGGCTACATGACCAAAAATCCTCTGTAGTGAGACACTTCAACTCTACAGTCCATTCAGTCTCTTCACTGCTCGTTTGGGGACTGGAAAAAGTAGAAGAACACCAAAAATCAGGACTAACCTGGGGCACAGTTCTTTTAAGGAGAGAACTATATTGTATTTATATATTGGACACAGTAAATCCACAAATAGAACTAAATGAAGAATGAGACTGGAGTCTGTATCGATAATCTCTGGGACTGGACAATGTCCACGGAAATGGCATTGCGTAATCATAAAAATGTCAAAGACTTTGTAGATGTTAAATGGATTGTAGGTGGTGTTAAGTTACAGATTGAAGAGTCTAAAATAATGTTTTTTTCACCTCTAACAACCCCCCACCTGCCCCCACTAACCCAAACTATTATTTTCTTAACTGTTCCTCTGAACCCTCCCACCACCAAGAAAGAGTGCATACAGTTTTATTTTGATGTAAATAAAGTCATAACAGAAAATATATTATATATATAGCATAGAGGCATGATGAAAAATGTGCACTAGAATTGATCATTGAAAAAGATGCGGGGGGTGAACCGCCGCCTGAATGTTTCCATGGATCAGCAGAGGCTCCGCTACTGTTTCAGCTCTCTGCACCATTGGAGGACTTGCTAAGCCTCTGTCAGGCTGAAGGTGGCATGGATGTGCAGTGGAGACAACCATGACATCACTAATGACGTCGGTCCCCCAACCACACCTGTAAATAAAAGGGAGCATGTGCAAGCAAGGATGGCTCCCCATGACACTAGGAGAAGGTGTCCTGCTCCAGCCACTATGCAATAAGTCTTTACCTGTTTTTATGGCTAAATTACTTGAAAAGAGTTTTGTACATAATCAGCATTCAGACTGTAAGAGAGACTTCCACTCTATTTATAAATAGTGTACACTTGCACAAGTGATGAAAAGGAAGATAAATGGAGTAAGAGGAATGGTGTAAATAAAAGGTAAGCCATTAAAAACAGTAAACCCACAATGGAAGTAAATGAATACTGGCTATATGAGGGAAATTGTGAATTAGCCAGTTACATGTGCCCATTTTAAGGAAGTGATATGAAAATCACCTAAAGTACTGCCGATAAAGGTGAATTTGCAGCATAATACATAAGGTAGAGACTGTGAAATATAAAAATTATGTTTAGTAAACATTTGGAATGAAAGCAAAAGAACAATATATTAACAAGATGTGTATATTAATTTTAGGAAATGAAGCAAAACGCTATTTAAAGTGGTGCAGAAAAAGGCTAGCTTCTAGCAAAAAACAATAGGTAGAAAACTGAAGTACAACATGCTATTGTGTTTTTTTTAATCTGAGAGCATAAATATCAGAATGTCTAACTCATGAAGATAAGAGAGTATACATGTGGAGTCATAAATGGATTTATAGTCATAATCAAGCACAGGCATAGGCACTGCTGCTGGTAATAACATGCTCACTTGTTTAAAGGAAGCTAGTGATGTTAATCACAGTAGTCATTGACTGTTATGCACTTTAAGAAGGCGATGTGTTGGAGCACTTTAGTTGGAAATAAGACAAGTTTAACAGAAAATGAATATGAATTAATTTTGATTTAAAAGTGTTTTATTAAAAACCATCACTGAGGGCCTGATGAAGTGGCACCACCACGAAACTGTCACCCACCATAGTGAGGAATAAATAAAAGAAAACATTATTAACGCTTATTTTTAGTAGAGTTCATCGTTCATTATTTTTACATTAGAACAGGATAATACCTTAGCATCCACCACCATGGAAGTGTGAAGTAGCCAAGAAAGTAAGCTACAGCCCTCTAGGAAAATCTTTTTATAAAAGAACAATAAATAAATAACTTATATTGGGGTTTCAGAAGTTCATATTTGTGGTAACCGCGCTAGAGTATATACAGTTTTATGCTAGACCCATATATTCATTTTACTATTCCTGTTTTCATGTCCACCCTTTATACCTGTTATTTCTTTTATAACAGAATAGCAATATGTGGAGCAAGCTCCCTGTTTATCTGGTACTCCACTCCTCCATATTTACACTATGTGCCGTGCTCAACTGCATCACACAACACCGATAGAGTGAGAGAGAGAGAGACTGGGACATTCAGTTCAGAAATATTAAGAATATATTTAGAAATATTCCCACAGTCCCCTCACTCTGTATTTATCTGGGCTGGCTTCAGTTTATTTATTTAAATGATAGCTCCATTTCAGGAACAGAGACTCAGGAGGCACAACACATGTGCGCCATATGGCTCTGTTTCTCCGTAAAACAGGCTACTAGTCTAAATACAATACCTGGTGTCTTTCATAGTTCCAGGCTGAGAGTAGAGACAGGAGCCTGTAAGTACAAAATGACTGGGTACTTTAACAGCCACATGGCTCTTTTCCTTTGGCTGACATGGCTGGCGAAATTAACAAGAGCTGCGCCACCAGAAGAAACTTTACAAACTTGCTCTTTCTTTGGTCAGGATGAAAACCTCCCAACCACAACAAGAGAGCTGGGCTGTCTTTATACAAAACAGGGCACTACTAACGTAATTTGGTAACCAACAGACTGGCTTTCAGGTGATGGTGGTGGGGGGGGGTGAAGATATGGGCACGCTTCAGTATAGGGGCATTCTTCAATAACTATGACCATTTATGTCAGTACATTTTTTTTGTAATCCACATATGGTTTCTTTTTATGCCTGCTGCTTATGCAAATCAATGCACGCCAGAGGGACTATTAGGAAAGTAGTCAGAGATAGAGAATGGAGAAGAGAAATGGAATGAAGGGTGGGGGTCTGCAGGTGGCCATCCTGGCAGAAAAGGTTGGAGACAGAAAAGGACAGCAAAGGACAGCAAGCTGTTGCAACAGACTTTGAGACAGAAAGAAAGTACCCTTTTATTTTTCACAATTTCTTCCACTGCCAGCACTATTGTTGGAAGCCTTGCTGTGGCAGTGCTGCTTTCCACCAGTCTCCATAAAACAGGGCAAACAGGACCTGTCATAGGCAGGATCTATGCAGGGTCTCAGTCACTGCAGTTTTCAAACAGCAGTTTTTGGCAACCTTTGAAGATGGCAAGATGGAAACATTGCTTGTACTGTGGCTGGAGTGGCTATGCTGAAATAATACAAGGAGCCCTGCCCCCAGATGACATCCTCGGCCATGCCTTTCACCTGCAAGTAGCCCCCCTGCTAACTGCTACTGGTAACTCAGTGTTACAGGATCATGAGTCAGTGCTGAACAGGAGGCAGGCTCTATGCAGGGTCTCAGTGTAGATATCAAATAGCAGTTTATGCCAGTCTTCAAAGCTGGCAAGATGGAAATGCCACTTTGACAGTGGTTGAAGCAGCTGTGCTGAAATAATACAAGGAGCCTTGCCCCCGATGACAATGTTGGCCATGCCTACCATCCACTGGTAGCCCCCCCCCACTTACTGGTACTGGCAGCTTGGTGTTACAGGACTGGGAGTCAGTGCTGGATAAAAGGCAGGTTCTATGCAAGGTCTCAGTGCAGATTTCAATCAGCAGTTTATGGCAGTCTTTGAAATTGGCAAGATGGAAATGCCACTTCATATAGTTCCCCCCATTCCCCCACCCACTGCCTGCACCCTCATCCCTATGATCAAGGTACTGCCAGGGTTGTGGGATGGATGGAGATATGTGGCCCGATTTTCAAAGATTGGTGCATTGCTTGTGTCAAGCCCTGGTTCAATCCTGTTAGTTGGTGCAGCTACGCCAAATTCCTTTGATGCAACTATGTCCAATTTTAGTACATTTGGCGCAGTTGCAACAGTTTCCCCCCTTTACGGCAGCTTGTGCCAAAGATTCTGCACAAATTCCATAAGAAGGGTCCCCCAAATGGTACAGGTTAGACTGGGGGAGTTGGTCTAACTTGCTGCATTTGGCGGACAGGGATGAAAATCCCAAATGATGCCGAGAGAATGCTGCAAGCCCCCTGTGTCATATGATCAGTACATGAGCAGCATACACAAATCTTTTGAAAACTGGGCCCATAGAGATACTTGGTCTTTGATGTAAATAAGTGCTTTTAATTAAACAATACTGTGGCTAGCCACAGATGTGGGTGGGTTGTGCTGGTTGTCCATCATGGGACTAAACAATTAGAAATACAAATATTATAGGTCCTAGGGGAGGAGGGTGGGATAAGGGTGCTGCAATATGTATGAAATTAAACCTGTTGACTTCAGAAAGGCTACAGTATATTTGTTTGTGAGAAATGTATATTAAATGAAAGATTGGTCCAAAAAAATAGACATTTTCATTTCATTGTTATTTTGTTAACCGGATAAGTACACTGGGCCAAATTACCCTTTTTCAGGCACGATCTGGGACACAAATACAAATACATGCATAGACTGTAACTTAATAACAAATACTAAAAACAGTTATAATTTGCTTCAGACAATAAACAATATTTATACATAGACTTTGACTTTGACTTTGACTGCAGATAAAGACCACTTGGCCCACCTAGTCTGCCCATTTCCCTACCTAGAGGATAAGCTGCAGATCCTATTTAACCAACAGCCTATTCATTCCTATCCCCCACAAAAATTGTCTTATGTCTTTCCCATGCATTCTTGAATTCTTCCACAGTTTTAGACACCACAACCTCCTCAGGAAGGCTGTTCCATGCGTCCACCACCCTCTCTGTGAAAAAATACTTTCTCACATTTCCCCTGAGCTGTCCCCCCTCTATCTTCAGATTGTGTCCACTTGTTCTTGCACATCTCTTTTTCTGAAAGATGCTACCCTCTTGGACTTTGCTGATTCCACTGAGGTACTTAAAAGTTTCTATCATGTCCCCCCTCTCCCTCCTTTCCTCAAGGGTATACATATTAAGCTCCTTTAGTCTCTCCTTGTATGGCTTCCCTTGCAGACCCTGCACCATTTTAGTTGCCCTCCTCTGAACTGCCTCCATCCTATGTCCTTGCAGAGATGGGGTCTCCAGAACTGGATGCAGTACTCCAAATGGGGTCTCACCAACTGTCCGTACAGGGGCATAACAACTTCCTGTTTTCTGCTGATGATGCCTCTGCCTATACATCCCAGTATCCTCCCAAGCCCTCCCTACCGCCTACTCACATTGCTTGCCAACCTTAAGGTCATCTGATATGATTATCCCCAGGTCCCTTTCCATTTTTGTTGTTGTTACTACCTCCCCTCCCATTGTGTAATCTTCCCCTGGGTTTTTGTTTCCCAGGAGCATTACTTAGCACTTCTTTGCATTGAATCCAAGCTGCCATACTTCTGACCATTCCTCCAACCTTGCCAAGTCCCTTCTCATCCTTTCCACGCCTCCTTGTGTATCAACCCTGTTGCAGATTTTTGTGTCATCTGCAAAGAGGCATACTTTTCCTTCCAGTCCCTCTGCAATGTCACTTATAAAGACATTAAAAAGGACTGGACCCAGTACTGAACCCTGCGGCACCCCACTAGTAACCCCTCTTTCTTCAGCGTGGACTCCATTTACAGTTACCTTCTGTGTCCTATTTGTTCAGCCAATGTTTTACCTAGGCAACCACCCTGGGACCCACTCCCAGGCTGGTTAATTTGACTACTAATCTTTTGTGTGGGACTGTGTCAAATTCCTTGCTAAAGTCTAGGTAGGCCATGTCCACAGCCCCTCCCTGGTCTACTACTTTGGTCACCCAGTCAAAGAAACCAATTAGATTCGTCTGACATGACCTTCCCACTGTAAACCCATGCTGCCTTGGGTTCTGTGCCCCACTGGCCTCTAGGTACTCAACAATTCTTTCCTTCAGAAGTGATTCCATCACTTTCCCTACCACAGAGGTCAAACTGACAGGTCTGTAGTTTCCTGCCTCTGTCTTGGTCCCACTTTTTGTGAAGGGGAATCACATCCGCCTTCTTCCAGTCCTCAGGTACCACACCATCCTCCCATGATTTGTTAAAAAGTGTAGTCAGTGGTGTCACTAGTTCTCTGCTTGATTCTTTTAGAATTCTGGGTGAATTCCATCTGGCCTCATTGCTTTGTCCACCTTCAGTTTTAGGAGTTCTTTCAGAACCCTTTCTTCTGTGAAAGGAGTGGGATTGACTCCCCCTCTTCAGACTGCGTCTGTTAATTGGATTAGGCACCTCCTCCACTTCCTCTTTTGTGAATACTGAACAGAAGTATTCATTCAGTATCCCTGCTTTTTCACTGTCACTCTCTGCCCACCCACCATCCATTCTATTCAGCCTCACTATCTCTCTCTTTGTCTTTCTACGCTTCCCTGATATACCTATAAAAGGTTTTATCTCTCTTCTTAACTGAGTTAGCTATCTTTTCCTCATTTTGTGCCTTTGCTATTCTGACTACCCTCCCTGCTTCCTTCTGCCTTAACTGGTGCAGTTCTTTGTCCTGCTCCTTCTGTGTTTTCTTATACTTCCTAAATGCTATCTTTTTCTCCCTAACCTTCACCGCCACCTCTTTTGAGAACCATAGTGTCTTTTTCTTTCATTTTGATTTGTTTATTTGCTTCACACAAAGTCTTGTTGCCTCTGTGATGGCAGTTTTGATATTTCCCCATTGTTGCTCCACCCCTCCTTCTAGCCTGTTTGCTAGTGCTTTTCTAAGGCACTCTCCCATCTTGCCAAAGTCAGCCCTCCTGAAGTCCAGAACCCTCACTTTTGTATGGCTTGACTCTGTAGCTGAGTGTATCGTGAACCACACTGTTTGTGGTGGTCACTTGTTCCCAAATGGCTACCCACTTCTAGATCTGAGATCCTCTCACTGTCCCCATTTGAGAGTATGAGGTCTAAGATTGCTCCCTCATGAGCAGGTTCCAAAAGTAGCTGTCTGAGGCATGCCACCTGAAGGGCATCAAGAAATGGCCCTGCTTTTGGATGTGGCAGCCGCAAAGGTGCTCCAGTTAACATCTGGCATATTAAGGTCCCCATCAACAGTATCTCCCCTTTCTCTGCCATTCTAAGTATGCCTTCTATCATATCCTTGTCCATTCCCTTCCCCAACACGGGTGTCTATATACAACCCCTGTGTGGATTGTGGTGCCATTTCCAGTCTCTAAGGTGACCCACAGTGCCTCCTCTCCTCCCTGTTTACCCTTTTGTTCAGTTGCTTTTATACCTTCCCTTCCCTTACATAGACAGCTACTCCCACCCCTCTTCTGCCCTCCCTGTCTCTCCTGTAGGTTGTGTACCCTGGTATATTAACATCCCAGTCATGGTTCTCTGTGTACCATGTTTCTGTGAATGCTACGATATCCGGGCATCCCTCTTCCATCAAGGCCACCAGTTCAGAGAGCTTGTTGCCCAGACTATGGACATTGGTACTCACTACTTTCCATTTCTTGATAGCCTTACCACTTTGTGCCCCATCCCTGTCCTTAGTGCATTTGTCACTTTCTCCATTTACCCCTGCACTTATCCCTATCGACATCTCTATGTTGGTGTCTACCTCACTTAGTACCCTGATATTTTTGGAGGGGCTAAGATTTCCCTGCTCCTTTCCAGTGCCTCTCCCCTTGGCTACTTTAAATGCTTGTCAATGAAGTATTTAAACCTATCACCTGGGATCCTGGTTCCCCTCCTGGACAGATGCAGACCATCATGCCAGTATAGGCTTGCATCCCTCCAGATGGACCCCCAGTCCCCAATGAAGCCAAATCCTTGAGCTCTGCACCAGTTTTTCAACCACTGGTTGAATCCCTAGCCTCACCCATGCCATAGACAGGCAGCACCTCCGAGAAGGTTACCATGTGTGCTATTTGTCTAAGGCCCCCTCCCCATCTCCACAAACACTTCTTGCATTGCTCTGATCCCTTTCTTAGCCAGGTCATTTGTCCTTAGGTGGACAATGATATCCAGCTCCCTCCCCTGTGTAGCTGCTCCTGCAATCCTGAGGATTCGCTTCCTGTCCCTCCAAGCCATGGCACCAGGCAGGCACCTTACCTCCCTCTCCCCTTCCTCCCCCAGTTCTACCTTCCTAACAATTTAGTCCCCCACCAGGAGTTGTTTCCTTCCCCTGTGGGGGTCCCATGCCACCCTCCTGTGGGTCTCCTTTGTGGAGGTTCCCAGCATCCTCCTTGGTTTCCACAGTGGGTGCCTCCATAGAGGAACCACACTTTTCCAGAACTGCACAGAAATTGTGGAGAGGTACAACTGGAGGAATGCACCTCTGTTCCACCACCTTCAGCCTCCCTGAGCCCACTGTGGTCCAACCACTCCTCTTTCTTGGCAACCTCTGAGGCAACGGCAGTGACCCTGGTGGTCCCTGGGTGAGAGAGGAGGTCCCAAAAATCCTGGCCAACTCAGCCTGGAGATAAGCAACTTCCTCCCTCAGCCCAGAGAGGTGCCTGCAGATGGGACAACACTGCATCCTCCAGAACATCTCCCGGAAGACTGCTGCTCCACAGTTACTGCACTGCACCACTCCCAACATGTCTTTTTTCTGGCCCCCTAACTGTTATTTGGAATATTTACTCTTTCTTCTGTTTGTTTATTTCTTTTTTTCTTCTCTCCCTACTTACTTACTGTCTCTGCACCCTTTTAGCTCCTGATCTTCCTGTTCTGAGACAAGAAGTTCCTATATTTCTCAGTAGTCTCCTTATTTGCTCAGAGTCAGACCTCCAGCAGCTGGGGAGGGGGGGACAGAGAGCTACTCTTGCCCTTCTAGGATGGTGAGTCTTTTGTGGCTCTGTGATCACTCACTTCCTGCTCCCAAACAGGAAGCTCCTGTTGTCAGTTAAATCCTGTGCCTATAAAAGTAGAATTTTTTAAATGATTTAAACTGTTAGCATTTCTTATGTCAGGACTTATTGCATTCCAATTTTTTGCTGCATTGTAAGCAAAATAATTTTGACCTTTTATAGTTTTAAAGTGGAGTATTTGGAGTGTTAGGGTCTCATCATATATTAAATGCTGTGGTGTTTTCTTTAACATAACAATATCAACCAAAGGCCAATTCATCCCTTTCCTTAATTCATTATATAGCAAGCTATTTATGCAATACTTGTCCCTAAGGTCCAGAGGCAGCCAATTCAAATTACTGTACAAGTTACAATGGTGTTCATTATAGCTGACCCTTAAGGCAAATCTGGCAATTGCATTATACATTACAATTCTCATGCTATGGACTATTTCAGATGCCTCACCCCACACCACGCCCCCATAATCCAAAATGGGCAAAAGACAAGACTGAGATATTATCTTTCTTGAGGAGTCTGCAAGCAAATTTTTGATTGAATAAACGGCACACAATTTTTTATGCAGTGTACTACACACCAAATCAGCATGTATGCCAAATGTGAGTTTAAGGTTACCCTTAGATACTTAAAATAATTTACCTCTTCTAAATTATTCCAATCTGCAAAGTTTAACAACCAAGTTACCAGAATTTCTGCTTGCTTTTTGTGAAGTATAAAATGTCATCAATTTTGTTTTATTTTTGGTCATCAGTAGTTTATTACATGTGAACCAATTAGAACATTTTTCAAAATTAGAAGACAAGTTTTTGTTCAAAGCAACTATGCCTTATCTGCTATATTTAGAACCGCATCATTGGCATAAAATATTATATTAGACAGCCCACAGTTTCC
Organism: Neoceratodus forsteri; assembly: GCA_016271365.2. Lineage (NCBI taxonomy): Eukaryota > Metazoa > Chordata > Ceratodontiformes > Ceratodontidae > Neoceratodus > Neoceratodus forsteri. The sequence continues at coordinate 867,623,364 of CM057455.1, forward strand.
TGTTAAATCATTGACAAACAATGTGAACAACAGGGGTCCAAGAATGGACCCCTATGGTACACCATGTGTCACAACTCGTTGGTCTGATAGGGCCCCATCTACTTTAACCACTTGCTCTCTATTTGCCAAATAACTTGAAAACCAGTTCAGAACTGGAATACTCAGTCCCAATTTGTTAAGTTTAGACAATAGGAGGTGGTGATCCTCAAGACTAAATACCTTGGTCAGATCCACAAACACAGCACCAGTAAACAACCCTCCCTCCATATTTGTGTATAGATCATTCACGAACCTGACCAAGGCAGTTGAAATGCTGTGCCCCCTCCTGAAACCATGCTGTGCATTTGGTAATGCTTTATGTTTCTCTATGCAATCCATAAGTTGTGAGTGTAACAATCACTTTTCCATTTTTCCCAGCACAGGCAAAATGGAAATTGGTCTATAATTAGCCACTTCTATTTATGAACCAGTTCTAAAAAATGGTATAATGTAAGCTTTTTTCCCGGAATCTGGTACTGTTTGTGTGCACAATGATTTATTGACATTTTTTTGTAATGGCAAGGATAGCTTAGATGCAAATGTCCTCACAAATCTGCACTCAACACCATTTAACCCTGACCCTTTTGATACATCCAATTTTATTAAATGTCTGTAAACTTCATTTGTAGTTATCTTTTAAAAATAGAATTTCAGTCCGTCCACACAGGTATCCCATCAATTCAGTGCACTAAATATAGTGCAAGTCAGTTTAGCACCATGAACTCAGTGCACAGTCAGATCAGTGCAGTGCATTTCAGTGAGTGGGCAATTCAGTGAGTGTCAGTTCAGTGAGTGCCAAATTCAGCATGGCATCCCCATCAGTTCAGTATGCCCAAATATAGCATGAGTCAATTGAGCACCATCGTCTGATCAGCACGGTGCGTATTGGGTGAATGAGTCAATTGAGCACCACCTTCTAATCAGCACGGTGTGCATTGGGCGAGTGCTCAACTCAGCATAAGTCATTTGGGTCAGTCTGTGCATCATGCTTTGCATTATTTGGGTGAGCCTTGTGCCTATTAGAATATGGCATCCAGAAGCCCTGGCTGGAGCCACACAGCAGCCGACGAGTATTGGAAATCCTTGTAGGTGACCCTAACCTTTTCCCCAAATTGTACTCTATGGTGTTCAGTGGTGCCTCCCCTTCCTAGCCCTTGTCACTTAACAACACAGTCTGCTTTGTGTACCCAGAATACTCTTGCTGTCAAATCCTCCTGCTGCCTGTCACAGCCTTGTGACCCACCATGCTGACTGCCTGTTGTAGTTCTATAGGTTGTGTGTGTGTGTGTGTGTGTGTGTGTGTGTGTGTGTGTGTGTGTGTTCAAAAGACAGAGATGGAGTTAACCAATGTCCCATATATGTTTGAGATGGTGGATATGTTGAACCTGGATTGTTCTATGGGGGAGCTGGGTGGCCTGAACCCAAGTCTGTTACATTTCCTACATCACTCTTGTCCTCCACCCCTCTCTTATGGTTGCTAGTAACTGTGTGACATGCAACATTCAGTGATTAAATTCACCCACTAAACTAGAGATGGTACTATCCCACCCAAAAAAGTTAAAAACTCAAAATGCATTATTTCAAGACATCAATAATTTAAACTGTTTCCTTAGCAGCATCATTATGTGAATGCATGTTAAATGGACACAAGTCAACTACAATCATATTGGCATTGACACACACACACATACACACACACACGCTTCCCTGATGTTTCACAGTAAAGGAGGCTGGGTCCCTGTTGGATCTGAATAAACACAAGAGAGAGTTCAGGTAGGTTCCCTTCCACGGTGGTTTGAGAAGTCCTAAAGATTCCTATTTGGGGCTGGTGGTATGGACCTCATCGGAAATTCAATGAAAAATAGAGAACCAGCCACACATCTGATTTCCTGGGAATAGTTTCTTTTTATTTTTCATTTACTGTATGATCCCATGTCATGCCCAATGTTTCACCCAACAATTGGGTTTCTTCAGGGGCTTGGGATCATCATAATATGTAAATAAATATTATTATATTAATTAATGCTACTACATAATAATTATAAGTCAAAATTAACATTTCTGGCAATAAATCCCAATACCACACACTCACCACCTGGTGCTTAGTGCCTATCCTATTGTGCTTATTATAAATATATGTGGACATGTTATTGCCTTAAAGAATGAACTCCTGCCGGTTTAACTGCTAATTCCTTACAGTATCATATCCATAATCAATAATTTTTATTTAGCACTAGACCAATGTTCCTGTCCTTATTAAGGCTTACATTCCAACTTTTTTAATAATTAGTTCTATACATACAAACCTATATAAACCATCTTAAATAGCTGAAAAACATTATTACTGTTCCTGTTCCGACTTACATTACTACTATCCTGTTCAGTCAAGTTCATAAACCTATGTGGACCTTCTTAAATACCATAAAAGCATTTATACTGTTCCTGTTCCGGCTTACATTCCGGCTATCCTAATCAGTCAAGTTCATAAATACAAGCAACATTAACTTGTTTTTATTCTATTCATTTCTCTCTGTTACAATAATTGTCCCAATCTTAGTAGTTTTCTTGTTTCTTTCTGTTAATATAAAGGAATTCACGCTATTTCTTGTAATTATTATTTGACATTAGTGCTATTATAATGCATTTCACCTTTGCTTTTTTATTGCAACCATTGCTTGTACTTAATCCTTTACTTCTGTTATATAAACATTCACAATCATTATTCTAATCTGTATGTTATTTAAATGTAACTGTACTTTTCTTTTACTTAAACCGTTATGTTTCTACCTTGGACATATCCTCATGTTTTCCGTTAAACATTTCATTTTGTTAGACTATATATAACCGTATGACACTTGTTGTCCCTAGCTGCCAATACAGACTGTTTTAATATTTTAAAACATTTCTGATGCTTTTTATCAAAGTTCTATGTTTCTTTAGAAATCAATTCATGATAACAGTGTCCTTAGCATTTATTTCTGTACTTTATTTAAAGCCCCTCATTTCTTTTATCTCTATATCTGTAAATGTCTATAAACTTCATTTGTAGTTATCTTTTAAAAATAGAATTTCAGTCCATCTACACAGGTATCCCATCAATTCAGTGCACTAAATATAGTGCACATTATTGAGTCGCTCATAGTGAGTAGGATACAGAAGATGCTGCAACTTACGTAATGCTCCATAGCGCTATTGCACATGAAGAGGTCAGTTCGCTTCTCCTGGCTTCAGTTATGTTGCTCCCATTTCTCGGGGAATTCTTTTCTCTAGCCACTGTTTAAAGACATTATTTACCACACGGTTAAACCCAGCTTCTGACTAGCATGCTGTTATCCAGCTGGCAATAACACAACAGCATTTTTGGCCTGTCTAATGATAAATAAAAATTATTGATTATGGATACAATACTGTAAGGAATTAGCAGTTAAACCAGCAGGAGTTCATTCTTTAAGGCAATAACATGTCCACATGTATTTATAATAAGCACAATAAGATAGGCACTAAGCATAGGTGGTGAGTGTGTGGTATTGTGATTAATTGCCAGATATTTTAATTTTGACTTATAATTATTATGTAGTAGCATTAATTAATATAATAATATTTATTTACATATTTATGAAGATCCCAAGCCCATGAAGAAGCCCAATTGCCCAATTGCTGAATTGCCCACTCACTGAAATGCACCGCACCGATCTGACTGTGCACTGAGCTGACAGTGCTGAACTGACTTGCACTATGTTTAGTGCACTGAACTGATGGGATGCCTGTGTGGATAGATTGAAATTCTATTTTTAAAAGATAACTACAAATGAAGTTTACAGACATTTAACAGATATAGAGATAAAAGAAATGAGGGGCTTTAAACACACACAGGCTGTGATAAAGAGTAGAGAGATAAAAGAAATGAGGGGCTTTAAACACACACAGGCTGTGATAAAGAGTAGAGAGATCCCTGAGAGGAGGGAAACCCACTGGGATGCAAAACAATCAAAGTAGCAAGGAAGGATGGGGAGCCGGGTGGTGGATCCGCTACACGCCAGGAAATGGGTTTACTGTATTAGACAGTGGACCAAGGATAGGTAGGAGGGCCCTCTAGACTTAAGGGAATGAGTGTACTCTATTATACAGGGGATCAGGATAGAGGATAAACAGTTTTATGTGATAAGAGTGACTAATTATAATCAACTCCATGGGGGGGGCAGACTTAAGGGAAAAAGCAAACAAATAGAACCCCAAAAAGTTCAACTGCCTGGCACTAGACCCAAACCCTGGTTACTGGCTTCAGGAGCGGTAGCGTATACCGCTATGCAAAATGGCAAGCTCAGCAGGGCTTGGCCAAACATAGTCCTATAACCTGCTCTAGTGAGTGTAGCTACCTGCTACACTTACTATACAGGATATAACAACCTTTTTCACCTGTCACTGTACTTTAAAGTGCTATTATTGAGTCGCTCATATTGAGTAGGATACATAAGATGCTGCAACTTACGTAATGCTCCATAGCGCTATTGCACATGAAGAGGTCAGTTCGCTTCTCCTGGCTTCAATTATGTTGCTCCCTTTTCTCTAGCCACTGTTTAAAGACATTATTTACCACACGGTTAAACCCAGCTTCCAACTAGCATGATGTTATCCAGCTGGCAATAACACAACAGCATTTTTGGCCTGTCTAATGATAAATAAAAATTATTGATTATGGATACGATACTGTAAGGAATTAGCAGTTAAACCGGCAGGAGTTCATTCTTTAAGGCAATGACATGTCCACATATATTTATAATAAGCACAATAGGATAGGCACTAAGCACAGGTGGTGAGTGTGTGGTATTGTGATTAATTGCCAGATATTTTAATTTTGACTTATAATTATTATGTAGTAGCATTAATTAATATAATAATAATTATTTACATATTTATGAAGATCCCAAGCCCCTGAAGAAGCCCAATTGTTGGGTGAAAAATTAGGTGTGACAGGGGATCATACAGTAAATGAAAAATAAAAAGAAACTATTCCCAGGAAATCAGATGTGTGGCTGGTTCTCTATTTTTCATTGAATTTTGGATCTGAATGAGGAGGCAGCAAGTTAGGTGGCCAAACCCCATGTTAATATGATTATAGCTGACTTGTGCCCATTAACCAGTGGGAGGGTGTTTCCTCTGTCCATCCTCTTTTTTGCATCTTCATCCACACGGACCTGTGTGAGCCAAACATTGCTGTCTCCCCTCAGGTCCATTGGCATAGGATAAAAACAGACCCCTCTGGCACTCTTCCACTGTAAACATCCAAGGAGAGTTGAAAGAGCACTGGAGAGGACACAGAAAAAAAAGCTGCTGCTGCCCAGAAAAAGAAGCCACTGCCACCCCAAAACAGAAGCCACTGCTGCCCTCCACAAGAACTTCATTGAGGAGGAGAGTTCAAAGTGCAACAGAGAGGACACTGCAAAACAATTCACTGCCGCCCCTAAATAGAAGCTGGCTGCCCACTACCATGATTTCAGCCACTGCCACCAGAAGGACCGAATCCCTCCTGACTGTGCAATGGTTCAATTTCAGCCACTGCTGCTGCCAGAAGGATCGAATCCCTCCTGACTGACCTGGAGGTAAGACAGGGCCCTGAACGGGGAGCCAGTGATTTATTGGGGTGGAGCAAAGGGGCAGTGGAAGGCTGTTACTGGCAGGGCAGCATGAAAAGCAGGGCACTGAAGCACATTATGTATTGCATCCAGTGGTGGCTGGCTATTGAGGATGGAGTGCCTGAGAGCATTCCACTGTGAAGCATGGCTTTGTAGTTTGGCTCCCTGTCATTGCATGGCAGAAATGGACAAAAATGTGCATGTTGTTGCTAGTGCCAAAGAGGAGAAATGGTTCTCTTGAGGGGCCCAGAGGAAAAGGCACAGAACAGTCCCAGCAGCACCAGCTACAGAGAAAACCCCTAATAATTATCTAAGCAGGAATAGATCAGAATGTGGCTGTCTTTTAACAAATGATACCTATCAAAGCATTTAGACATGGAGATGGAATATCATTTTGCTGTAAGTAGATCATTACATTGAAGGGGCTTACCAGAAGTTCAAATACTTGTCATGTAATGAACTACTTGTATCATTTGTTACCAGACAGCCATATTCTGAATGTATTACTGGCTAGATAAGTATTAGGGGATAGCTACCTCTGCATTATTTGTGATGCTGTGCTTTGTAACAGGTCCTTGATGATGACATGAAGTGTTCAGTGTAACCCCTTCCCAAATGAGGGATTACCTGCCACTCCCTTCTGAGTGTCACTTGTCCTCCCTCCTTGAAGCCATGCAGCATCCCGTGGCTTTCTCAGAAGCTAGTGCTGATGGGACTGTTCTGTGCTTCTGGGCCCCATAAACTTTCAGTGGGGGACCAAGCAACACATACAGTAGCCAGCACTTCTTCATTTGGGCCACACGTGGCTCCTGAATTGTCATGAATACATTGGTATCTGTAGAACTATTAAGAAAAATCAGAACAAAACACGAAACTACACCCACCAGAAAGCCACAAGACTGGTTATGAGTAAATATACAAACATATGAAAATTGCCAGCAGCAAAAGGCCATCATGGTCTGTCTAGGCTGCTCGAGATTACAGCTAACTCCCTATTCAGCAGCTGCCCCAACCCCAACAAACTCTAGTCAGAGCCACTAGGGCTGCTAATACATTAACTTGATAAGTGTGTGTTATGTGATTAAACATAACATGTAAGTACCATAGTCGGGTCCATGTGTAAATGTCATTTTTGGTAAACAGACTGCAAAATCACCTTTCGGGATGTAAAAAAAAATATATTGACCAGGATTTGAAAAATGGCAGCTTTCACATTCATGAGGTGCTATAAAGATATGGCTATGTGTAAATTTGGGGTAAAAATATTAAAGATTACCAAAGTTACAAGCCTGCGTTCGCAAAATTATAGGTAGGCTCATAATTTGTTTTTTTTTTTAATATCTGTTCACCAAGATTTCAACATAGCCTTCTTATGACCCCACCTCATGAACAAGGATGGAGACATTTTTCAACTGCAGACCTGCGGCACAAAGGGGGGAAGTGGACAGAGCACTAGTGGAGAAAATTCACGACATGGTGGCCAAGGGTGAAATCCTACTGAAGGGGGGATTTCGATACACCGGACATGGATTAGACCATCCAGGCAGCTGCTTCAGCCAGAAGCATGGCCATCCTGGAATCCCTGCAGGAGTTGGACTTAGACAGCTGGTGCATGAGCCAACCAGGGATAAATCAACTGTGGACCTTGTGTGGACCAATGGGAACAGAGTCAAAGAAGTCCAGGTGGAAGGACAGCTGGGATCCAGTGACCACCACATGGTGTGGTTTGGCATGGAGACAGAGAGTCAATCAAGCCACATAAGGGCAAAAGTATTAGATTTCAGGAGGGTGGATTTCATTGAAATGGGTAGATGTTTAATAGCAGCCCTGGAGAAGGGAGATGTAATGGAGGGAGTGGAGAAACAGTGGGGAAAACTAAAAGTAGCCATAGCGGAGGTAACTAACCAGTGCGTTACGATACTGGCCAAAGAGAAAAGAAGAAGGAAACCAGTATGGTTCTCAAAAGAGGTGACAGATGAAGTAAAGGCTAAAACAGCAAGTTTCAGGAACTATAAGGGACCCAAATGGAGGAGGAGGATAGGGAGGTGTACCTTGAATGTCTAAGGGAAGCAAGGAAAGCTGTTAGGAGAGCAAAGGCACAGACAGAGGAGAGTTTAGCACAGACTGTGAAAAAAGATGACAAGACATTCTATAGGTACATCAACGATAGTCAGTGGACAGTTTTAATGTTACTTTGATGTACATTTAAAGTACCCAATATGGTGGCAGAAGACAAAGGTGAGGCAGTAATGGCTCCCCCTCACAGGCTGTGATAAAGAGTAGAGAGATCCCTGAGAGGAGAGAAAGCCACTGGGATGCAAGACAATCAAGGTAGCAAGGGAGAATGGGGGGAGCTGGGTGGTGGATCCGCTACACACCAGAAAATGGGTTTACTGTATTAGACAGTGGACCAAGGACAGGTGGGGGGCCCACTAGACTTCAGGGAATGAGTGTACTCTATTATACAGGGGATCAGGATAGGGGCTCAACAGTTTTATGTGATAAAAGCGACTAATTATAATCAACTCCATGGGGGGGGGGCGGACTTAGGGGAAAAAACAAACAAATAGAACCCCAAAAAGTTCTACTGCCTGGCACTAGACCCGAACCCTGGTTACTGGCTTCAGGAGCGGTAGCATATACCGTTATGCTAAATGGCCAGCTAGGCAGGGCTTGGCCAAACATGGTCCTATAACCTGCTCTAGTAAGTGTAGCTCCCTGCTACACTTGCTATACAGGATATAACAACTTTTTTCACCTGTCGCTGTACTTTAAAATATTATTGAGTTGCTCATATTGAGTCACTCAATAATAGATGCTCATATAGGGTGCTACCTGGATAAACTAGACGCCATGTACTGGTGCTATGTTGTATACAGGGGATCTGGATGGGATGGGGGGGCACTGGACTCCCAGGAAATATTATTTATACATCGGTCATAAGTGCAGGTGGTGGGGGGGAGAGAGACCACTGTACACCAGGGAAATGTGTAACACCAGGTTGGCAAGGAGGAAGGGACCACTAGCACTAGTGAAAGTTTTTTTAATTAAATATATTTTATTGAGTTTCCGTACCTAACATACAGGCATCACAAACAGACCCAGCATACATTGCCAAGTGTATACATATAAAACACGAGTTCTAACGTCATAACAGTACAGCAGTTGTCAAACAGAAAATTATACTTCGATGCCTGTATTACTCCCTCCCTCTCCCTCCCAATCCCCTCATCCCCACCATCCTAACACCCACCTCCCTCCTACCCCACTGCCACAATAGGAAGTTTTTAGGTACATTTTTTTATTTGGGTATAATGTAAGTACACTGTAATGAAAGGAAAAGTTAAATGAAATGAAATTGAATTAAATTAAATTAAATTAAGGCTGGGCACCTGTACCAGTGGATACTATAGTAAACTGAATTAACAGCAAATTGAAGAAAGAATCCCAAATGTGCTTATATATTTCCATTCTGTGAGTAATCCCAGCAATGACACATTCTGCTTGAATGGCAAACATGATTTCTTTATACCGTTCAGCATGAGTAGGTGTAAATGAGTCTACCCAGTGTCTGAGTAGTACTTTTTTGGCGCATGCAGAGATTAATGCCATATAAGCTGTTTGTGTACAGCCTTGAAAGGTCATATAATCTCCTAAAATGCAGACTTCAATGGTGAATTTGTCAGAAAGGGATAATAACAGGTCCAGGCGGGATTTAATACAGTTCCAGAATGGTAATACTTTAACACAGGACCATAACGTATGCAACAGATCCCCTGTGGATTGCAAACGTTTGGCACAGAGATCAGATGACACAGAACCCATCCGATATAGCTTAGTTGGGATGTAATACAAATTGTGGATAATCTGGAACTGCATATATCTATATCTGTCCCATTTGCTGTATCTATATAGATGTTTCCAGATTCTTGACCAACATCTAGGGGACGTAGAGGTTGGTAGAGAATAGTCCCACCTGTAAATTATTTGCCCTTCTAACCCTGCAATTGTGGTTTGCAAAAACTTGTAAGCATATGAAATTAAGTGAGCAGATGGAAGTGAGTTAAGGTATGGGGTCAGAGTAGCTGATAAGGTCTTAGTCCACAACCCAGCTCCAAAATGCTGCAGTAACATGTGGGAAACCTGCAGATACTTAAATATATGGGTAGAGGACCAATGAAAAAGAGAACAGGCCTTCTGAAATCGCATTAATTTATGGTCAATAACTAGTTCATCTACTCTCTCAACCCTCCATGTTGGGCCAGAAAAGGTTAGGCTTGAGTGGTTTGCCTGAAATCAGCAAGTTGGGATTATTAAAGAGGGGTTGTGATATGTCTTTATACCCTGTAGTCTTAAGAAGGGTATTAAATTGGTGTTGCGTGAACAAAAGGGAGCCTAGCGGGAAATCCTTTAGCTTATTTGGGAGATACTTTCTAGTTAAAAAGAGGAGGGCTTTTGGGTCCAAATCATGTGTGAGGCATAACAATTTCTCGATTTCCAACCAAAGAGGGGAATAAAGGGAATCGGAGGGATAATCTGAAGGACGTATCCAATGCTTATTCTAATTAGGTGTATTGCCAAATGGTATAAATAAAAATTAGGGGCTTGTAAGCCGCTATCAATTTTCTGATGGGTGAGCTTACAGTAACTTCTTCTTGATTTCTTTCCCATCCACAAAAAGGAATAAATGATTTTCTGAACATGGATGAAACAGGAGCTGGGCAAAGCCCAGTTGTTCATTTGTAAGGGGTATAATATACGGGGTAAGATGTTCATTTTTGATGTGTTCATTCAACCCCACAGAGAGAGGGGTAGCAGGGACCAATGTTTGATGTCATCTTGTATAGTACTTACCGTGGTGTCGAGATAAAGTTTTTTAGTTGTCTTGGGGGAGGAGTGAAGAAAAATACTTAAATATTTAAGTTTATCAGATCGCTATTGTAGGCCCAAATTGACTATCTTGAGTCTCTGGATGTACTGGTAGAGAGGGAAGACTTCTGTTTTAAGGTTAAGGTTTATATTATAATTAATTTTATAATTAGAGATGCTACTAAACTGGGGAATTATTGTAAGTGCTGCCGGGAGGAACTGGGAAGGGGACGAGATATGTCATAGAATGTCATCTGCATAAGTGAAAAGTTTATATTCTGTGGTCCCTATTGTGATGCCCAAGATTGACAGGGAAGAGTTTAATTTTCTGATAAGAGGCTCTAGAAAAAGGTTAAATAAGTAGGGTGAGAGGGGGCAGCCCTGATGAGTGCCTTGCCTTAAAGTAAAAGGAGTGGAAAGCACTCCATTGCATTGGACACGTGCTGAGAGGGGAAAATAGAGTATTTTGATCCAGGTTAAAAATTCCTGAGGGATACCATATTTGGGAAATAAGGAGAAACATAGAAACATAAAATCTGATGGCAGATAAGGACTGCTTGGTTCACCTAGTCTGCCCATTTTCCTACCTAACAGATAAGCTGCAGATCCTAGTTAACCAACAACTTACTTCCTCCTACCCCCCCCCACTAGGACGGCCTTTTGTCTGTCCCATGCATTCTTGAATTCCCCCACTGTTCTTGACTCCGCGACCTCCTCAGGGAGGCTGTTCCATGCATCCACAACCCTCTCTGTGAAAATTTACTTCCTCACATTACCTCTGAGCTGTCCCCTTCTATCTTCAAATTGTGCCCCATTGTTCTTATAGAAATATAGAATAAATATTCCCAAGAAACCCTGTCAAATGCTTTTTCTGCATCCAAGAAAACTAGAGCAGCTGGAATGAGAGAATCCTTGGAAACAGAAAATAGGTAGGCTAACTTCCTAAGGTGATCAGATGAATGACAGCCCTTAACAAACCCTACCTGTTCAGCACTAATTAAGGAATCCCAAACCCGTCCCAATCTTGAGGCCAAGATCTTAACTAAGATTTTTAGGTCCACATTGATGAGGGAGATAGGTCTGTAATCGTGTGCTAGTAGCGAGTCTTTACCAGGTTTGGGTAAGACTACTATAATGGCATGGGTTAGAGAGGCATCAGATATACCATTTTCATAGAAGTATAAGTAGTTAAAAGCATAGGTGCCAATGTGTTTTTCATTGCCTAATAAAAATTAGGGGAAATCCATCTGGACCTGGGGATTCATCTAATGTAAGTGAGTCAATGACTTCCATTATTTCTTCTATTTTAATAGGGGCTTTTAAACTGGAAACTTGTGAGTCAGATAGTGTTGGGAGATTAATATCCTTAATAAAAGAATTAAACATTTGCTGAGAGAAATAGAAATTAGTAGGGGTATACAAACATTTGTAAAAATCCTTAAATGCTTCACAGATATCATTAGACGAGGTAAGAAGGGTGCCTGTGGATGACTGAAGAGAAGTAATAATCCTGTCAGAAGTCTGGAACCTAAGCCTAAGAGCTAGGAGTTTCCCAGCTTTTTCAGCTTGGTCAAAATAAGATATCCTAGATCTAAGGGAAAGTTTATTTTGATAGCTGTACTTAGCTAACTACAGAATCCTTGCCTGAGTACAGTGCGACGCTGACAGCTTCCCACTGAGATGCTCTGACATTGATAGCTGGCCCCAAGATACCCCTCAGATGCCCTAACACTGACTGCTAGCTGCCTGAGTGGCCCAGAGTGTGACAGCTGCCCCAGAGATGCCCTAACACTGACATCTGCCCTGGGATGCTCGACATTGACAGCTACCCCAAGATGCCTGACACTAACGGCTGCCCCACAGAGACCCAGGTACGGACAGCTGCCTTAAGATATTCTGACATTAACAGCTGCCCTGAGAGGCCCTGACACTGACAGCTGCCAAAAGATGCAATGACTGTTGCCAGGAGATGCCCTAACACTGGCAGCTGCCCCAAAGATGCCCTGACATTGACAGGTGCTCTTCAGATTGGCAGCTGTCCCCCCCCCAAGATCTCCAGACACACAGTGCTGACCCCCAGAGATGTCCTTACTTTGAAAGCTGCTCTACTAAGCCACTAGAAAAGTCTTGATCTTAACAACTGCTCCCTGAAATGCCCCCAGTAAGATGCAGGGAAACTGACAGTTGCCTCCAGAACTTCCCCAACATTGCCAGGTGCCCCCACAGAGATGTGTTAACATTGATAGCTGCCTCCAAATACGAGTTGCCTGGACACACAGCTCATGACAGCTGCCTCAAGATGTTCAGACATTAACAGCTACCCTGGGATGCCCAGACACTGACAGCTGCCCCAGAGATGCACTGACTGTTGCCCAGAGTTGCCCCAACATTGGCAGCTGCCCAAAGATGCCCTGACACTGACAGGTGCATCTCAGACTGGCAACTGTTCCTCTAACATCTCCAGACACACAGCTGCCTCCAGAGATGTCCTTACTTTGAAGCTGGTGTAGTAAGCCCTCAGAAAAGCAATTATCTTAACAACTGCTCCCCTGAGATGCCCCCAGTAAGACGCAGGGAAACTGACAGTTGCTTCCATACGTGCTAACATTGACAGCTGCTCCCAAATATGAGTTGCCCAGACACGCAGGTCACGATCGCTGCCTCAAGATGTTTTGATATTAACAGATGCCCTGAGATGCCCTGACCCTGACATCTGCCCCAGAGATGCACTGACTGTTGCCCAGAGTTGACCCAACATTAGCAGCTGCCCCAAAGATGCCCTGACACTGACAGGTGCTCCTCAGAGACAGTTTCCCTCAGCTAACTACCCTTTTACCCCAGAGATGCCTTTGCTTCAAAAGCTGTACTCAGCTAACTACAGAATCCCTGCTTCAAGATAAGTGTGACACTGACAGCTTCCCACTGAGATGCCCTGACATTGATAAGTGCCCCATGAGTGACAACTGATCAAGATGCTATGACACCGACAGCTGACCTAGATGCTGTGACATTGACAGCTGCTCCCAAGATACCCTTCAGATGCCCAACACTGACAGCTAGCTGCCTGAGTTGCCCAGATGTTGACAGCTGCCCCAGAGATGCCCTAACACTGATATCTGACCTGAGATGCTCAACATTGACAGCTAGCCCCAAGATGCCCCACAGAGACCCTGACACAGGCAGCTGCCTCAAGATGTTCTGACAATAACAGCTGCTATGAGAGACCCAAATACTGACAGCTGCCTCAGAGATGCAGTGACTGTTGCCTAGAAATGCCTGAACATTGGCAGCTGCCCCAAAGATGCCCTGACACTGACAGGTGCTCCTCAGATTGGCTGCTGTTACCCCAAGATCTCCAGATACACAGCTGCCCCCAGAGATGTCCTTACTTTGAAAGCTGCTCTACTAAGCCCCCAGAGAAGCCATGATCTTAACAATTGCTCCCTGAAATGCCCCCAGTAAGATGCATGGAAACAGAAGAAATTAACTTCATACTTAACGTAATTTCCTTTTCTGTTAGCTGCAACATTGTAATTATACTGGCGTGGTAGCGCCAGTATAGTTAGGGTTCATGCGAGCATGTAATGTTAAAGATCAATTTTTGCAAGGTAACAACTTTAGTCAGGTTCAACAGATTTGCTTGAATTTTAGCATGCATCATTAGAAGGGTAGGTCTATTGATGTTCCAAATTTGGTTTGCATCCCTTGTGTGGTTTGTGAGATACAGAGTGTTCAAAAATAAGAGATTTTTATGATTTTAGCTGTTTTTGTTTGTCAACCCGTATCTCACAATCAGCTGTAGCTACAGGCATGAACTTTCAGGGTAGAACAATTTGGCCTCACAGATGTGTCTTTTGGAGGTCTGGAGAAAAAATATTAATCTGTTCAAAAGTTATTCAATTTTATTTTATCCATTATTTCCAATGGGAATAAATGTATGTCCCTGGCAGCATAGGATTCTAAGTCAGAGCAGTGCTCTGGCATAGGATTTTATGCTGAAGTTTAGCAATGGGCATGCAATTCAATGTCGGAGCAGCTGTCTGGCGTAGGATTGTATGCCAAAGGGTACAGGTGCAGGTCAGCACCCCCACCCTCCAAAACGACTGTGGGATACTTGGGAACCCACTCCCAGTGTCTTCAAATCTGTTTTGTACCCCTAAAATAAAGAAAACAGTCCCCCAATGTAATTTTTAACTTTGATGCCGAGTCCTGCGTCGAAGTGCTAACTTTTGCCAACATCAGGATGCCTAATCCCTGAGTCGGCATTGATACTATCCACTAGTGTGGCACACTGGGAAGCCCACCCCCAGTGTGCAGAAATTATTGCTTTCATAGTGTTTCTGACACTGGGATGCTGACTCCCAGTGTCGGATGTCTCCCTATGCCCACTTTCATTGCCGACGGGGGTGCCCAATGCCTCCGTCTGCATAATGTATCCCCACCAACAAGCACTGGGGAGTGCCTTAGGGACATGGGCCCTAACTCTCACCCCATTCTCCTATACTTTACCATTACAGGTTCCTTTCAGATGGAATGGGATGAGCGTTAGGGCCCACGGCCCTAAGGCACTCCCCAACACTTGTTGGTATGTGGAGGGGGATGGTGTTGTGATGGTAGAGTTGTGTGTGGGGGTGGGGTGGGACCCACCATGACCCTAAGTCACACCCCGACGCATTTTAGTGTGTGGAGGGCGGGGGTGCAGTTCCAATGGCAGGGTTTGGTGGGGGAAGGGTATAACAATTGTAAACCCTAACATCCAATTTCCTGACCTGTATCACTTTGGTTGAAGAGCTATGTGTAGAACCCTAATTTTGTTTTAAATTAAGTTTTTTGTTAATTAATCATTACAAATGGGTATAGTGCACCCCTACCAAGGGAATGGCATAGCCCAAACTTTAGAATGTTGGGCACCTGAGGATTCCATGCCCTAATGGCAGTTCCCCAGTTAGTACTTAGCATTGCCATGAGAGCTACATCCACATACAATTAAAAAAACAATCACTTATTATATTAATAATAAACTCTCTTACCTTTCTATCCAAAATTCGTAACAGAAAATCATTTGGATCTTGTAGCGAAAAAGCAACAGTGTTTCCCAGGCACCAGACTTCTCATCAGAGTCACCCCTCTGTGAATTTAAGTTAACCCTTGCATGGCCGTGGACTGATATATCAGTCCAAAACTTCTATATGTTCTAATTCTGTCGACAGCCTAAAGGTTAATATATACATAACATGAGATATGCGCTTGTTTTAATTTTTTTTTAGCAGAGGATTGCAACAGGAAGCACACCTTAATTAATGAATCTGTTAACCTGTGGTCGCAGATAATTAATGGATATCCTATGGTCGGCCGAAATGCATCGGCCTGACCATCATTATCCTGACACCAGGCACCCGAAACATGGTTGCCCGATTTTGGGATTTTGCCTCCAGGGAGTGATTCAGGGGCTCCACCCCACACCCTCTGTACTTAAGATTCTCACTCCGGGAGGCAAAATCCCGATGTCGGGCAACCATGTTTCCGGCGCCCAGAGTCAGGATATTGGAAGTCGGGCGGAAGCATTTCAGCTGATCGGAAGAATCCCTAATTAATAAATCAGCATAAATAATTTGTTGCTATCAGAAGTACAGTGCAGCAGAATAGAGAGATCCATGTAGGGGATTCTACTAAAAAATAGACCTCTCTTCTAGCATGCAGGATAAGATTCTCCCTCCAGAGCCGAGCTCCTGGGCAGGTCCCATTGACAATGTTGGAGCTAACAGAAAAGGAAATTACAGTAAGTATGAAGTTAATTTCTTCTTTCTGTATCGCTCCACATTGTCAATGGGTAATCATTACAAAATGGTTCTAAGAAACAGTACCCAGATAATAAACTGGGAGGGGGAGAGAATGTTATGTCATACACCAGATACTTCAGACTTACTTGTGAACTGCTCCCTGCAACACTCTGCAACCAAAAGCTGCATCAGCAGAACTCTGAACATCCAATTTATAATGTTTCATGAATGTGTGGACTGAGGCCCATGTAGCTACCTTGCATAGTTCTGACACTGTGGCCTCGCCCCTCTCTGCCCAGGAAGTTGCCAGCGTCCCGGTGGAGTAGGCCTTGATAAGAGCTGGAGGCCTCTTCTTTTTTGCCATATAGGCTTTTGTAAGACAGGCCCACACCCACCTAGCTAGAGTGGGCTTAGAGGCCTTCTCTCCTTGATTGGCTGCCCCATAAAGCACAAATAGGCTATCTGACTTACAAAATTCAGATGTACGGTGAAGGTAGACCCTGACTGCAGACCTGAGGTCCATTTTATGTAAGTCCTTCTCCTTAGGGTGAGAAGGATGTGGACAAAAGGATGGCAAGAAAATATTTTGGTTTACATGAAAAGCTGTGGGCACTTTAGGGACAAAGGACGGCACAGTCCTAAGTACCACCTTGTCCTCATGCATGATAAGGTAGGGCTCCTTATGAGACAAGGCTTGGAGTTTGCCCACTCTCCTAGCTGAGCATATGGCCACTAAAAAAACAGATCTTGTAGGACAACACATCCAGTGGCATGGATGACAGTGCTTCAAAAGGCTCAACACAGAGATCATTGAGAACCAAGTTAAGATTCCACGGGGGAACCGGGAATCAGAACAGCGGTCAGCTCCTGCTGACCACATGCAGAAAACTAACCACTTCTCTATTTGTTCCTAGAGAGAAACCCAGAGACACTCCAAGAGCAGAAACATGACCTCTCAGTGTACTCAATGCCAGCCCTTTATCTACGCTGTCCTGAAAGAACTCTAGAATTTGGGCAACGGAGGTCTTCAAAGGTTTAATTCCTTTCTCTCTGGCCCAAGAGGAAAATTTTGTCTAGACTCAGGCATAAGCAGCCAAAGTAGAGGTTTTTCTAGCCACCAGCAAGGTTTCAACTACCCTGGGGGGGTGGGTGACCTAATCTTAAGAGTCTCCTTCTTTTAGGAGCCAGACTGCAAGCTGCATTGTGCCTGGATTTGGGTGGAGAATGGGGCCTCCAGTAGGAGATCCCTCCATACTGGAAGGTGGAAAGGAGCTTGCTGAGCCAGGCTTACTAGATCTGAGAACCATGGTCTCCTTGGCCACTCCAGGGCTATCAGAAGAAAGTTTCCACATGAGTGTCTTATTTTTCTTAAAACTTTCTGGAGGAGAGGCATTGGTGGGAATGCATACACTCTCCGGAAGGACCATGTCTGAGTCAGAGCATCCACTGCCTCTATGTGAGGACAGCAATACTGACTGAAGAACCTGTGGGTATGAGCATTGTGGCTTGAGGCAAACAGATCTGTTTGCAGTGGCCTGAACTGATTGTTTAGAAGTGCGAACACCTCCGGATTCAACTGCTACTGTCTAGGGTGAACATCTTTGCGATTTAGCCAATCTGCCAGAATGTTTAGCTCCCCCACCTGATGTACCGCTGACAGGGAGATAAGGTTCTCCTTTACCCAGCACAGTAGTTTGGAGGCCTCCTGAAGCATTTCCCTGCTCCTTGTGCCTCCTTGATTGTTTATATATGCCAATGTGATGGCACTGTCCAATCGCACCTTTACTGCGGTGTTCCTTAGTCTGGACTGAAAATGCGGTAGAGCTAGGTGGACTGCCCACATCTCCAGGACATTGATGTGGAGACCCTGCTCTTGAAGTGACCAAATCTCCTGAGTGGGAAGTTGGTCTAGGACTGCCCCCCACCCATACAGACTCACATCAGTCGTGAGACTATCCTCTGGCGGTAGTTCCAGTGGAACTCCCTTGTTAAGATTCTTCACATTCAGCCACCAACTCATTGAGTGACAAAGCTGAGGGGTGAGGAGGGTGCTGGCATGATAGTCCTCTGATGATGGATCCCAGGCAATCAGCAGCTCTGTCTGAAGAGGCCACATGTGGAAGCGGACCCAGGGAACTGAATCTATTGCTGCCGTCATAAGGCCCAGAATCCACAGTAGAGTATTGGCTGACATCGAGGACTGAGTCCTGAGCCACTATATCTCCAACAGCAACATCACCTCCCAGGAAGGTGATAGGAACACCCTCCCTACTTTTGTGTCGAAGATTACCCCCAAGTGTTCCAAAGACTGCAAAGGCTCTAAGGAGCTCTTCTCCCAGTTCACAATCCAACCATGCGATTCCAGGATCTCCAGGGTCCTAGACACTGATCTCCTTGCAAGAAGCATTGTCGGTGCTCGGATTAGCAAGACATCCAGATAAGGGTAGACATGATGACCCTCCTGTTGGGTTGAGCTACAAGAACAATCAGTACCTTCGAAAAAACTCAAAGGGCTGTTGCAAGGCCAAATGGTAGCACCCTGTACTGAAAATGTTGGTCCAGAATCGAGAACCTGAGGTACATCTGGTGGGACTTATGGATGGGGATGTGAAGGTAAACATTCATCAGATCTATTGAGGCTAAGAAACCCCCGGTCAAACAACTCGGGTTATCATCCTCAGAGACTCCATCTTGAACATCTTGTGGTGCACAAACTTGTTTAGATGCTTCAGATCCAAAATGGGCCTGAACCCCCTGGACTTCTTGGGAACTACGAAGTAGAGGGAGTAGAACCCTTGACCCTGCTCATTTGGTGGGAGTGGAACTATGGCCCTGATTTGAATGAGGTGGGTCAGAGTGTCCAACACCGCCTGGTGTTTTATCACTTGCTTTGAAACCAGGGATGACAGAAAACGTCCCCTTGAAGGAACTGTTAAGAACTCTATGGCATAGCCTAGGCAAAGGATTTCCAGAACCCAGGTGTCGGACATTGTTTGGGCCCATCTTGCAAAAAATTCCTGTAGTCTTCCACCAAGGGTAAGGGGGCAGGGATGAGCCCTGGTACCATCAGTGTGAGATACCAGCCCTTTGTGCTTGTCCTCCTCCTCCATGGCACCTAGGAAAAGAGCCTCTGTTGTTGTATCATCTGTTGCCTGAATAGGAACCTCTGTTCCTTTGTGTACCGAAGTTCCAAAAGGGATGATACCCTCCTCAGTACTGTCTGCACCAACAAGCTCCCTGGCCTCGCTGAGTAGCTGTGGCCTTGCATAGCTGGTTTGACACTGGGAGGTGGCCCTTCTTATCATGTACCTCATGTAAGATAGAATCCAGACCAGAACCAAACAATAGACTTCCTTCAAATGGAAGATTAAACAGCTTTGTCTTTGAAGACAGGTCAGCAGACCAATGTCTGAGCCACTTGGCCCTCATGGCTGGTGCAGAGCCATAGGCTGAGTGGGCCAACAAATGTAAGTTATCCACTGTAGAATCCTCAAGAAAAGATAATGCCATGGCCACCAATTGCAAAATACTTGCACCCTCTGAATCAGGAGTGATGTAATCAGTCAGCGTAGCGAACCAGAGGTTCAAGGCCCTGGCAACAATACAAAAAGCATAGGATGTACGAATGTTTGTGCCAGAAGTAGCGAAAGCCCTCCTGCATGCGGTATCTATCCGCTTGTCATGCGAGTCTGATGGTACCAGAGCCCCCTCCATTGGAAGGGTGGTGTGTTTTTTAGAATTATAAACAGCTTTATCTGCTAAAGGGGGGGCTCCCACTTGCGAGACCGCTCCCCTAGAAAAGGATAATTCCTAGTCTTTGGTTTTGGCAGATTTCTTCTCTCATCCACACTTGTCCATTCCTGTTCAATAATTTGGTCACAGTGGACAAAACCTGGGAAACATTTTGGAGCACAGGAGGACACTGGCAGAACTAGATTAACCTCAAGAGTCTCCATGGACTGTTCCTCTCTGAGCTATAATGATCTATGTGCCTCAACTATTAAAAAGTACAAGGACTTATTATCAAGGAGAGGTGGAATCGGTATCCTGGACTTGGGTTCCATCCACTCTCCTTCCTCTACCTCCTCCTCAGAAGGGACATCATCGTTATCTGAAAGTAATTTTCTAAGGTCAGGTGTTTCACCAAGATCCTCATAATCATCATCCTGGCCTTCCAAAAGGGCAGGGTTGGGATCTGCCTGCATATCTGACTCCACAGCCTGCTCATGCTGCATTGCAACTGGATGTACCTGTGTGGGCCCCCCCGACCTGACGGGCCCGGTTTGGGGTTGAGTGTACGTGCTGGGATGCCCTGTGGGACATCAGGGCTCAAAAGGTCACTGAGGAGCAACCATAGATTCTTACGCAATTCTGCTTTGCCAATGTCAAGTGAAGGACCAGGTGCCCCTTCCCCCAACTAGGAGGACCAGCTGGGGGGACCGTGATAGAAATATTATTCTGGGCCACACAATGAGGACAATAAGTACCCATGGGAGAGGGCCTCATTACCCTTCTGCAGGTCTTACATTGTTTCATAATGTATGGTTTCCTGAAAGCCATGGTGCTAAGAAAAACAGTAAAACCTTAAATTAATACTGCCCTTAATATAGCTGCCCACAACTCAAACACTGACAGGGAAAAAAAACACGGCTTTTAAACAACTATGTGGAGAAAACAATTTCACAGATAGTGCCAACCAACTTAACAATACAGTATGTCCAACAACTTCAAAAAAGTGAAAAAGCACTCTCCCCGAGGCTGTGAAGGAGTGAGAGCGCTTGTGTGCAATGAAAAATGCCTTTGCACACTGTGTTCCCCCGCTTTACCTGGCGGGAAACTGGAATAACGAGGAGGCACGTGCTCAGCCTTAATGGCGGTGGCAGAACCATAGCAGGAATGGAGGACAAGGTGAAAATTCAACCAGCCTTCTCCAACCCTTCACACAGTAGCTTTATTGTTGGCCAAAAAGCACCAAACACAGTAAACCTTAAAAAATAACCTCATGCTGGGGTGTGGTGGGGATAAGGAAACCCGACCCCAGAGACCAGTGACCCCTCAGATCCCCTACTCTCCCCAAACAAAATTAAATGAGTACCTACCTGAGGCACCTTTGTTTTTGTTTTTTTATGTAAAATACCAGGAGACCATACAAAACACCCTAGTAAGGCAGAAAAGTGGCTCTCAGTCCACAAGGGAGTGATAAATAAAATTAGGCAGGTTAGACAATCTCAAAGCCACAGCTTAACAGGCACGATTTTAGAATTTAGGAGTGCTCCCTGTAACCAGGCAGCCCCAACCTGCAGTGCAGAATGGCAGCCCCAAATTGAAGTCTTCACAGCTGTCTGGATCAGTGAAGTAGCTCTCTCCCCTTCCGATGGCACAATGAAACTGGGGAACTGCCGTTAGGGTATGGAATCCTCAGGTGCCCAACATTCAAAAGCTAGGGCTGTGCCATTCCCCTGGTAGTGGTGCACTATACCATTTGTAATAATTACCTATTGACAATGTGGAGAGCTACAGAATGACAGTAGCTACCCCAACATTTCCAGGTGCCCCCTCTGAGATGCGCCAACATTGACAGCTGCCCCCAAATACAAATACGAGTTGCCTGGACACACAGCTCATGACAGCTGATGCAAGATGTTCTGACATTAACAGTTGCCCCAGAGATGCACTGACTGCTGACCAGAGATGCCCCAACATTGGCAGCTGCCCCAAAGATGCCCGACACTGACACGTGCTTCTCAGATTGGCAACTGTTCCCAGGTGCTTCTTAGATTGGCAACTGTTCCCGTAAGATCTCCAGACACACACAGCTGCCCACAGAGATGTCCTTAATTTGAAAGGTGCTCTACTAAGCCCCCAGAGAAGCCATGATCTTAACAACTGCTCATTCAGATGCCCACAGTAAGGTGCAGTGAAACTGACAGTTGCTTCCTGAACTACCCCAGCATTGCCAGGTGCCACATCGGAGATGCGCTAACATTGACAGCTGCTCTCAAATATAAGTTGCCCAGACACACAGCTCATGCTCCAGCCCCCACGGACTTGTGAGGTCACGGTCTCCACTGGTGTTCTGTTCTATATCAGCTCCCTAAGAGCTCAGCTGTCACCTCAGTCACTGCATGTTCCGCTTCACTCCCCTGTCCCCTTCCCCTGTAATGGGCAGCCACAAGTTACAGTCAACCCACCCAAAATAAGCTTAAACAGTGGGACTTACCTGCTGTAGGGTGCCAGGGTAAGAGTCCAAAGGGGTGATGTACAAGACACCTGTAAAAGAAGATAGAAAAGGGGTCAGAAAGGATCCACAGCTCTTAAGGGTGTCCAGTAGGGTGTAGGGACAGGATAGAAATAAAAGTAATACTTATCTGATACAGTAGGAGCCCTCATCCTGTCAGACCTATAAAAATAAAAGAGAAAACATGTTAGCAGAATAAAATAGTAAAAAAGACAGAAATAGAGGAAAGGAAGTCAGGTTTGGGGAAGGGGACTCAGCTTAAATCCATTGCCCCTAGTGGTGGCTGAGTGGCCAGTTATTTAATAGCCCAAGTGGGCTAGTGAAGCCCTGGGGGCTAGTAGCTCTTTTGTTAAAGTAGCCATTGGTGGTCAGTGGGGCTTGTAAATGCCCTGGTGGAAGGCCACAATGCAATTGGTATCCCTGGCAGTCTAGTGGGCTACCACCCAGGTGACTTGTTTTAAATACATTTTAAACCCCTTTCCTGGTGTCTAATGGGGGTTTCCCTGGGCCTTACAACACCCAGGTGGCTTGTTTTAAATAAATTTTAAAAATCTTTTCCTGGTGCTCATTGGGGGCTTCCCTGGGCCTTACAAAGGAGGAGCAAGTGAGGGCTGCCACACAGAGAAATGCAGCTTGCCATTAGCTTGACCATGCTTCTAGAACAGTAGCTGCAGGTGCTCCAAACTCCCAGCCAGCACGGCGCTTAGGCTGTGGCCTACTCTGCACGGGTGGGAGACGGGGAAGAAAATGGAAGCCAGCAGAAGGTGGAGAAGGCAATAATAAGAGCACCCCTCCTTCCTGAATCACTGCTCTGGTGGCAGTATTTTTAATGTAGTTATGCCCTATGGGGCTCAAGAGGAAAGTCAGGGCTGTAAGGGGCCAAAAAGCAGCAAATAGCTGCTATTTTGTAAAGTCTGTATGTTCAAACCTAAAAAGTCTAAAACTGGTGCCTTTCCTCATACTATGAGCTCCAATTCATCTTCAACATCCTGGGCTGCTGAAATGGCATTGGTACCACCTGCTGCTTCCTCTCTGGCAGAGTCTGGCCCTCTAATACGGCCTTATTAGATGATCTTCCAGCATTTTGTGCTGAATGCCAGGTATCACAGCTAATGCAAGGCCCAGGATAAGGGATCCTACAGAGTGCATCAGGCAGAGGAACAGCTAATTAGTGAAGCCACTCCTGAGGCAATGGAAAGGTTGGGGGGTACCACGATGGATACCAGACTTAATGACCTGGAGTACCAACATTCGACTATGGATTCTAGAATTGGAAGCTGCATTGTGGCTAATGTAAGGGTCAGGGGAAAGGGATCCTACAGAGTGCATCTGGTGGAGGAGCAGCTAGTTAGTGAAGCCACTCCCATGGCAATGGAAAGGCTGGGGGGCGGTTGTCAGCGACCAAGAAAGCAGAATGTCTGAGGGGCTAAATTAAAATATAAATTAAATGCAACCAGGTGTTATACCAACTACTGCAAGAGGTACAGTGAGCAGAAGGGGTGGAGCAGTCAGTGACTGAAATGTGGGAGAAGCCAAATAAAGGGAGGGGAGCAAAACAAAGAGAGGGGAGGGGAAGGCAGGGGAGGAGGGTCCAGTACTGTGAAAAAGTGCAGTGCTGCGGTCGGTAGTGGTCAGTAGGGACAACATGGGTGGACTGCTTCACAGATGCAGAGGCAACTGTGACGTAATCCAACATGTTGTTAGGAAGGAAAAAACGCTCCCTAAGTGATCGTTACAGGACTGCAGGCCTACGCCCACTGCAGCCCTAAAAAGTATATAGCACCTCCAGCATGGTGTTTCCAAGCTAAAATCCAAACAAGAGCACAAGATCTTGTGCTCTTGTTTGGATTTTAGATTGGAAACAGCATGCTGGAGATGCTATACACTTTTTACATAAATAAATATTTTTTCATAAACAGTCTTGTGGCTTTGTGGTGGGTGCAGTTTTGTGTTATGCTGTAAATTTCGTGCTGTGAAATAAATGTGTCATTATGTACAATATTTATTAGAGCAACAGCAGTTGGTTTATTTTAGTTCTTTTGGGGCTGTTTTGAGTGCTCACACACACCTTTAAAACTGACCATGTCAGATCATTCACTTATTTGTTAGAATTGTCACGGTACAAAGAAATAAGAACTTCTGATGTCACAGACCTTTATTTGTAAAACCAGTCAGTCTGGGAGGTGTTAGGTATGGCTATTTAAGACTATTAGCAGTAAATCAAAGTAATCTTTTCCACTTTGCATTTTAAGTATGATCTTTCACTGCTGTGACAGGAAACAGTTTTGATACCTTTATATGCTCGCCTGTGTTTAATATTGTATGTCTTTTACTCTGATGTATTGTAGACCAATTTTGGTTACATTAATGATCTAATTTTTATTTACTGTATCACAACACTGATTCACTCTCTCCTGAGTCCTCATCAGCTACCGCTCTCATTTTCCATAGTACATGAACATTCCATATTAGTTTCACCATTACATGCTATTTGGATGAATATCATGGAATGGTGTGTCTGAAATTATGGATTACCCAAGAAGTATTAAAAGAAAAAGCAGTAGCTGCTGAGTTAAAGTGAACACTCATGCAGAATTGATGGTATTAGAAACAGTGACAGTTAATTTATCCAAACTTTGTCAAAGATTGTCAGGATAAAAGACTGATATGGAAAGAAAAATTGGAGGGGGTTTTAACAGTGGTTACAACATAAGAAAAGAAGAACATACAAACATAAGAAAAGTATTGTCAGATGGGGGCCAGGTGGTCCATTTAGTCTGCCCAAGATGACTACCCCCCATTATAATTAGAATTAAAAATTCTATTTTTATCCTAAGTTTCCTGCATTGCCTGCCCCAAGTGAGTTTAAATTTCCTTACTGTCTTTAATGCCACCACTTATGGCAGCAGGCTATTCCATGGGTCTATCCCTCTCTCTGTGAAAAAGTACTTTCTAGAGTTGCTCTTAAAATTGCCTCCCACCAGACGCATGTTGTGCGCTCTTGTTGCGCAGCCCTGCTTTCCTGGAAGAGGTTTCCCTTCCTCTGCACCATCTCCAGATGGTTGATGTCCTTCAGAGGCCTCCAGAACTGGATATAGAACTTGAGGTGTGGCCTCACCAATGATCTGTAGAGGGACTTTCTGCTCATAATACCCACTCATATGCATCCAAGGATACCACATGCCTTTTGCACTGCTTTTTCGCATTGCGTTCCTGCCTTTAAGTCATTAGTAATGGTCACACCTATACTCCATTCCTTCTTTGTTTCCTCTAATTTATGCCATTCTAGTATGTCATTTTTTCATGGGTTCTGCTTCCCCAGGTGCATTACCTCACACATCGTGGTGTTTAATTTTAACTGCCAATTTCTGGACCATTCCTCCAGTCCCTTAGTGCCCCTCTTGCATATCTACACTGTTGCAGAGCTTTGTGTCATCTGTGAACAGGTAAACCTTGCCCTCCAGTTCATCAGTGATGTCACTGATGAATATGTTGAAGTGGACTGGACCCTGCACTGATCCCTGTGGAATGCCACTGATCACACCTCCCTCCCTTGATAATGCCCCATTGACCAAAACTCCCTGGGTTCTAGTCTGCTGCCAGTTTCTAATCCAGTTTACTATCTTCTGTCCAATTCCTGTGTGTTCACTGTTCTGGTAACCGAATCAAAGAAATAAATCATGTTTGTTTGGCACAAGCACCCTGCTGTGAAGCCATGCTGTTTGGGGTAGAGTTTTCCAGTTTGTTTTGGGTAGTCAACTATTCTCTCCTATAGTAATATTTGCATTATTTTTCCCTCTATAGAGTTCTGGCTGACTTGGTGGTAGTTTCATGCCTCTTCTATGCTTCAACTTTAGTGCAATGGCACAACTGTTGCCCTTTTCCAGTCTTGAGGTACTCTGCCATTTTACAGAGATGGATTGAACAGCTCAGCTAGTGGTGCAGCTGTTTCTTCCTGAAGTTCTTTTAGTATCCTGTGGTGGATACTATCTGGGCCCATGGCTTTATCCAACTTGAGTTTGCTTAGCTCTTATAGGACCCTCACTTTCTTGATGGGGCTTGTTTCTGCCCCTCCGCTATCCTGCTCTGTCTTACGTAGTGTAGGTCTTTTGCCAATATAATTTATTGTGAAGACTGAGCAGAAGAATTTATTTAAAAAGTCTGCTTTGTCTTAATCTTTCTGTAACAGCTGGTCCTCCCTTTTTGCTAGTCAGACTATTCCCCCTTTACTCTTTCTTGTTTCTCTTATGTATCTGTAGAAAATTTTATCTCCCTTTCTAACCCCCTGTGCTAGTCTCTTCTCTGTTTGTGTTTTGGCTATCTGAATTGCATTTCCTGCTTCCTTGAGTTTTTTCCTATATTCCTCCCTGTCCACGTCTGTCTTTGTGTTCTTGTACTGCTTAGAAGCCCTCTTTTTTCCTTGATTTTGGTTGCTACCTCTTTGGAGAACCTGAGAGGGTTCTTCCTTCTTTTGGCTTTGCTGATTGCGCATTGCTCAGTGACTGTATTTAAGACAGTCTTTCAGTTGTCACAGCAGTATTCTACATCCCCCTTGTTACTGGTGCCTAGCATGGTCCTTCAGCATCTTTTCTATGGAAATTGCTACCTTCCTGTGCCTTATTAATACTGGACAGACTTCCAGAACACATCACAAAAAGAAAAAATTACTCTTTAATAGTTTTTTAATGTAACAAGCATATGTGTTCATACCCTTAGATACTGGATGGTATCACGTCCACACAGCGAACAGAATGCCACAAACACCATTACTGCAACAAAAATGACAGATCCCTCAAATGGTGCATGGTATTCCCAACACTGTCATCTCTGGGACTGTCACCACCACTCCGAATCAACTCCGACCTGGAGTTGATGATCTAAAATGAGGGGGGTATGGGGCAGAGCCCCCCACATGGGGTGTGCGTGGGATGATGCCCCCCACAAAATAGCACTTCAGTTCCCTGACAGCATAATGCAGACTGTTAGCATTGTGCTGTTGCTGTGCTGACAGTTGACACATTTTATGTTGCTGCGGCATGGTAGAACCATACTGGATATGCTGCTGGATATACTGTGTGTAATTTAAACAAAACGCGTACTCAGTCTCATGATTTCATTATTTAATTATACACACAGATGTACTCAGACAGCAACTTGGAAATGGCACTGAAGTATACTGAGGGCAAAAAGGGGAGAGACATGTTGCTGTTCATGGGGTACTGCTATCGAAATGAAAAGTCACTTGGTGCCAAGATGTTATGGAAGTGCTCAATTTATCACCGTTCAAAATGCCCAGGATGAGCTCATATGCTGAATGATGCAGTGGTATGATGTATTGACCATAACCAAGCACCTGATTCTGATGGCAATGCTGTCAGATGTGTTATTGACAAAATGAAGTCAACTGCGGCCACAACACATGGGACGACACATACCATAATTTCTGGGTCCACTCAGAGACTTTCAAATGCAGTTCTAGCACAGCTGCCTGAGGAGCAGAGGATGAAAAGGGTGGTACAGAGACACAGAGCAGCCGTATTCGGTGTACCACGTAATCCAGCAAGTGTGCAGGAGCTGGAAATCTCTACTACATACCATGCGATGCAGGTGATGCCTCCTTCTTGTTTGTCAGTGGACCAGGAAATGACAGAATCGTATTATTTAGCACCAGTGCCAATCTACACTTCCTCAGCATGTCACCCCACTGGTATGTTGACGGCACCTTCTAGGCTTCCCCACCACTCTTCGAGCAGCTGCATAACATTCATGGGGTTCCTCACAACAAAGTGCTTCCTGCTGTATATGGGCTGCTGCCAAATAAGACCAAGCAAACATACTTGCGATTGTTGCAAGAGCAGAAGAAGCTGCAACCGGACCTTAGCCCACAATCAATAATGACAGACTTTGAGATTGGTGCTGTGTTAGCATTCCAAGACGCTTTTCCAGGGACAACAATGCATGGCTGTTTTTTTTTCATTTCAGCCAAAGTATCTGGTGGCAGGTACAGAACTGTGGACTTCAATAACAATATGGAGCTGATCCAGAGTTATCACTGAATGTGAGAATGTTGACTGCGCTGGCATTCGTGCCTGTACATGATGTAGTGAAAGTATCTGAGGCTTTAATGGACAGTGTATATTATAGTGAGCATGAGGATTTGCTACACCCTATGACTGAATATTCTGAAGATGTTTGGTTGGGGAGGATGGACAGAAGACAAAGGCGATGACAGCCCAGATTTCTTCACAGCCAGTGGAACTGCTATGAGGCAACTAACCAAGGCATCCCAAGAACAAGCCATGCCGATGAAGGATGGCACAACAGTTTTGCGAGCCTTCTAAGTGCTGATCACCACACAATATGGAAACTTATCAATGCTATGAAAAAAGAACAGAGCTTGACAGAGACTATAATGGAGCAGTACATTGCTGGCTGCCCACCACAAGAACCTAAGAAAGTGTACAAGAACTCTGCTGAAAGAACTCAGAGCATTGTTGCAGAATACCAAGGGAAATAGTGGAATACCTGAGAGGACTTGCACGCAATTCATGTTTTAACTTAATGTATCCTTACAATTCTCTCAGTAACATTTTAGAAAATGGGCTTAACAATTTAAGAAATCTGATTGGCTGGCAGGAGTACATTAACTTACAGTGAGAGCTCTGTAAGTTAAAAGTGCCAGCCATGCCAGCTCTACCAGCCTCATAAGTAATATCATAGTGCCATCCCTGCTTGCTAATTGGCCCAAACCTGCCAGTTTAATTTAAAATTGGCGCCATTTTTTCTCTCTCACTTAGCGAGACACATACCCACCATCCATCACAACACTCGTAATTTCTGTTTCTTAAACACTGTTTTTCCCTTAAAATGACACCAGCTCACCAGCTTTCCCTCACCCTTCTAATTTGCAGTCAATTACAAATAAATCTACACCTCCGCAGTGGCTTACAAGCACAGCTCCCACAGTTACTTCTGAGCTGATCAATGATGCCACATCTAATTTCTCGCTCGCTGTTCCACCTCGCCACCACACACATTCAACTCCGACCACTCCCGACAGATAAAATAGTAGCACAGAACAATGTCAAGCCACAAAAACAAAACTCCACATAAAATAAATAAATAAATAAATAAATAAAGCAAATGAATCGCTGTAACACCTCTCATCTTTCCTGTGTACTTCCGGGTATGACATCAACAGGCACCTGCGATGAAATCGATTCGTCTACTTTTAAAAAATGGATTCAAATAAAACCACATTCTCACTTTTTTTTTTAAATAAACAGGATACCAACACAGTACTCAGCAGACATTCACTACAGACTTGATCTCTTCATATGCAATTGGTGATGGAGGGGGGAAGATAAGTACAACACAAATGAGGAGGGGGACAAGAGATAGCATACAAACAGGGATTACTTTACTTCACAAACCTTTTAACTTCATTGGCAACTTATTTTTTCAAATCCTTTTCTAACATTGTTTTTAACTTCCACATACAAATGCCACAGTGCCCATTTTCTAAGCGCAATAATACCCTCTAGAGAGGGCGGGATGGGCAATGTCCTGGCTAGATTTCCCTCATTCACCAAAAAAATACCATTAACAGTTTCATCTGGTTCAAGGCCAGTTGGCATTCATCTGTATCCCCCTTCCCTGGGTCATGCCTGAAAATAGGCAGGATTTGTCTAGTGCACTTACCTGGTCAACAAAAACTAAATATATAAAAAATAAATAAATAAATAAAAATACCAGACCTTCCAGGGGCTATAAGGCCCTCTGTCTGTGGTGCTGGGCCTCATTATGCCCCTGGATAGTTAGGTATTGCCCAATACCACCCGCCCTGTCAGGTATTATTGTTTGCTGAATGCTCCACTCTTTAGACAGTCCTCCTTTTTTTACAGAGGACATTTGTCTGTTGGGAGTGTACTCTGACCTTCCCACCATTAAGCAAAAAACCCAAATGGCAGTTATATCCTTAGTCACTGTCCAATCTAGTATTCACACCTGGAGCTATTGGAATGTGTACATGAGGGTTGGGGTGGGTTAGTCGGGGTGGCTTGGGTGTTGTGTGGGTTAGAAGGTTATGTTCAGGTTTATTTGTGTTCTTTTCTTTTGTTTTTCTGTCTGGTGTATGTGATTGGTGTTTTCTTTGTGTACTGTATGCGCAAATTAACATTTTCAATAAAGTGTACTTAATTGCAAAAAGAAATATTTTAAAGCTTTCAATAAAGCTTAAATATGTTTACATATGTTGTTAGTTATGTTTTTTCTAGTGCAGGACCAAAAAGAACTGAATTTACATAAGGGCTGAATTGATATAGAGGCTGAACTGACATAGGGGCTGAATTGATGTGGAACTGAATTTACTGAGGCTGAACCGACATAGGAGCTGAATTGACATGGAGCAGAACTGACTTGGGCTGAAATGCCATGGGGCTGAATTCACTGCGCAGAATTGGCTTGGGCTGAATATATAGGCTGAATTGACAGGTGTTCTCAGTGCACAGCCAGATCAGCATGATGCATTTCGGTGAGTGGGCAATTCAGCGAGTGTCTGTTCAGTGAGTGCAAAATTCAGCATGGCATCCCCATCAACTCAATGTACTCAAATATAGCATGAGTCAGTTGAGCACCACTGTCTGATCAGCGTGGTGTGCATTGGGTGAGTGAGTCAATTGAGCACCACCGTCTGATCAGCACGGTGTGCTTTGGGCGAGTGCTTAACTCAGTGTGAGTCATTTGGGTGAGTCTGTGCATTATGCTGTGCATTATTTGGGTGAGTCTTGTGCTTATTAGAATGTGGCATCCAGGAGCCCTGGCTGAAGCCACACAACACTCTCGTTTTTCAAAGCTTTCAGTATACCTCTTTAAATTGGAAAAAAAATATTTAAGTGGTCTGTAATATTTTTTTTTCAATTGTTTAACCAGGTGAGACACACTAAGCTGAAAGCTTGTTTACAGGTGCAACCTGGGAGCACAGGGAAGTTACTTGACTTGCTCAAGGTCACACAGTATGCAAGTGGGGGCTGTGGGATTCAAACCCAGGTCTCCAGATTTGCAGCTCAGAGCCTTAAACTACTGCACTATACTGCCTCCCATAAAAAAGTAATATCCACATTGTCCTATAAAATTAGGTCTCCATGTTTAAGTGAAGCAATATCCTATTTTGGGGGGATTAATTTAATTGTTTAATCCTTTCCCAAAACTTGTTTTGTTATAAAAAATTAGTTTCTTGTTCCTTTTTATAATAATCTACCTTTGCTTTATTATTTGTCTCTTACAATTATTTCTACATTCCCTGTAAAGATTCCAGTCTTCTAATTTATTTTTTTTATTTCTGCCAACCAGCTTCTCTATAACCTCCATCAATTTCTTAGTTAGCCAACTATTTATTTCACCCCGTACTCTTTTTTTTCTTATGGGGTGCCTATGAATCTATTATATTTCTAAAAGTGGTTCTAATTTTGGCCAGAACTGTCTCATTCATCAATCTTGTATAAATTATTTTTCCTTGAGCTTTGAATCTTTTATTACTCCACACACAGTATATAGTGTACAGTTGCACAGTTGCAGTGTCAGTGGCTCAGTAGGTAGCACACTTGCCTCTGAGGCCAGGAGATCAGAGGGCTGTGGGTTCAGTTCTCACATCTGGCACTTGGGTTAATATCCCAGTACTGACACTGTAGTGCAGCATGAGATGGGTGCTGCACTTCTGAGGTTCTGTCTTTCAGATGAGATGTTAAACCAAGGTCTCATCTGCCTGGATTGGTGGTAGTTCAGGTGGATGTTAAAGATCCCATAGCTCTTCTCGAAAAGAGTAGGGGAATTTTATTGTGCAAAGAAAACATAACATCAGGCACAAAAATGAAAGTCAAACAGAAAGAAATCAGCAAAAAGCATACAATAATCATACATCAACTGAACACAATCAGAATAGAGAAAAAGAGGGAAAAAAACCCAATAAAGTCAGCATAGAACAACAGTAGATATACAAAATTAGTGCAAGAAATCAATATGTTCCCACAATAACTGAAAGCATTGCAGAGAAAGTTTACAATGTTCCAATTCCATTATATTCAACAAAGCTGTTTCCATCTGCAGTATAATAGAATGTGGCAGGGTCGGAAGTTGCTGTAAAACATACTGATAACATGCTTGCCACAGATAATATTTACACATGGCAAAAATAACCCTCAAAGTACTGTGATGAAATTTATTCCATGGTCCAGAAAAGTCCCCTAGTATCAATGTTTGATAGGTGATTCTACTTAAAAACAGCCATTGCCACTTGTTAGCTAAAGTTTTCCAGAACAAAAGAGCATCTGTACATTCAAAAAAGAAATGAGTCATTGTTTCTTCTATCTGAAAACAAGAAGGTTTAGGACAATACCGTGCTTGAGAGGACTTATGTTTCAAATTGCCCCGGACATTTAACCTGCCATGGCAACAGAGCCAGGTGACATCCCACATATGCTGTGGGATTCTTTTGTCATGAAGAAACAATAAAGCGTATTCCATATGGGAAGGGGTATATTCTGGAAACAGTAACACTGGTTTCGTAGCATTTACAAAGTTGCTATAGAGTTGTCATCTAGTGAGCGTCAGGATAGATTATTTTCGCAGTTTCCAGAATCGTAATTTATGGAAACTGTCTAAGGCATATAATGGAATATATAAGGTACGGGAATGTCTGGGTGGGAAAGCATCCCATTTATCCATAACAGAAAGCATGGCACTGCTGACCCATGTATCGCAAGTGTGGAATGTGTAATGTATGCTTCAAAAAAGATGAAAAAGAAAGAAAGAAAAAAAGCTATGGGATGAACCATCCCAAGACCCCCTTGTTGTACGGGTAAATATGCGATGTCTCATTTTATAGGATTAAGTCGACTACCCCATATCATCTGAAAAAAAATACTAAAAAGTCTAATTTCTAAGTGTCGGGGGTGCATAAACATAACTGAGAAATAAAAAAATGTGTAGTAAAAATTTCTTAACTACCAAAACTCATTTCTTCTTCCCCAATTTCCAAGTTTTCCATAGGTGTACCTTATTCTCTCCAATGAGAAGTCGCTTGTCCCAATTATATGTCGCTGCATCCATAACGTTGAACCATATACCCAATATTCATTGCGGGTTAGTGCATGTCCGAATTCCACCTACCTCTGGGATAAAGGCGGAATCCACATCTAAAGGGACGGATACACTCTTCTGGAGGTTAAGGGCCCCACCTGAAACCGAAGTAAAATTCTGAAAGATCCGGACTGCCCTATCTCCAGAATCTTTATTGTGGACAAATAAAACTACATCATCTGCATATGCAGAAATTTTTATCGGGGATAAAGTAGAACAGGGTGCTAACCCTACAATTTGTGAATCCCATTTAATTTGTCTAATAAGGGGGTCTAAAGCAAAAGTATATAATAAAGGGCTTAATGGACAACCCTGTCATATCCCAACCTTCTGGGGCAAATTATCCCCAAAAAATCCGTTAATTAAAGGAGTAAAACTAGCTAAGGAAAATATACGAGTAAGCCATGTGAGAAAGATGTCCAGGATACCATACAGCTTCATGATCTGGAATAAGTACGAGTGATGCTCTGAATCAAATGCCTTTGCATGATCCAAGGAGAGAACAAAACCTGCAATGTGACTTGACTGTTTTGCTTCAAAAATTTCCCCTGAGAAAGAACAGATTAGTTTGAATAGAATGACCAGGAATAGCACAAGATTGTGAAAGGTCAATAATATTAGGTGCCAGTTGTTGCAATCGGGTACTAAGTAGTTTAGCTAAAATTTTATAGTCAGTATTAAGGAGATGAAGTGGTCTCCAGTTCTGTAGTGAGCATTTATCCCCTTTTTTATATTTAAATTTCAAAATAGACAATCCAAAGTCAGAAGTCTTGTCCCTTCCCTGTAAGACAAAATTATACACCTGTGTCAATGCTTCCACCAAATCATCCCGAAATGTCTTATAAAATTCATGAGTAAGGCCATCTGGATCAGGGGCTACTCCCAACTTAAGTTGAGAAATGGCACGAGCCACTTCCTCATGTGTAATTAAGACTACTATGTCCCTTGCATGATGTGCAGAGACCTGTGGAACAGGTGCCATAAAAATGTCAGACAAGACAGTCAGACTATGGGGTGTATTACAAAACTGAGTCTGTAAATGGGAGGTAGCAATGGAGAGCATGCCAGAAATAGAGTAATCTATGTTACCCACAGGATCATAGAGACCCTGCATAACCGTAGCATGCATCCATTCTTTATAGGCAAAAAACGGATTTGCAGAGGGGGAAACTGAAGTACCCACCCTCATCAAAAACTCTAAAGTGCGGCCACTATCATATCGATGTGCAAACATGCAACAATGCACTTTTTTGATGTGTGATGAATAATCAATAGGGGAGGAAATGGAATATGACAAGAGTTTATATAATTGATTCCTATAATCCAAATATGTAAGATATTTGTCCCTGGCTATACGTTTGCCCATAGTCTGAAAAAAAATTCTTAAAGCCAGTTTTGTATCCTGCCACCATGTCCATACGGAATCATAACAGCAAAGGACAGAAATCCAGGCCCGAAAGAGGGATCGGACTTGTGCCTGAACAGTAAGATGGGAAAACAAGGAATTGTTAAGTTTCCACAGGGTTGAGGTCAACAAAAAAACCCGAGGGGCCAATCCCAGAGAAAATGTCCCAGTTAACAAATGATGATCTGAAAGCTCCATGGGGTGAATTGAAATCTGATACAGGATACAATAGTGGGAGAAAAAAAATAGTCAATCCTAGTATGGTAAATGGATCTATAATAAGTATATCCAGCATCAGATCTCAGAGCACGATAGGCATCAGTTAAGTTAGCATTCTTCACTAAAGTACATAAAGCATGAGAATCACAATATATTTTTTTCCCGCTGCTGTTCTGCAGGAAACGTCTATGGAGCAGTTAAAATCACCACCCCAGATAATGTGTTTATGAGTACAAAGATAAGGTTTAATGAGGTCAAGTAAACTGATTCTGGCAGGTTTGGTTTGAGAAGCATAGAGGTTGATAATACGAAGGGAATGGCCCTGAAAAATACAGTCAAGAATCAAAGCCCTACCTGGAAAAATGTCTATAATGCATGAGATGGAAAAAGCTGTAGATGTATACAGGATTGCCACACCATCTGCAAATCCTCACCAAAAGTCCAATATGAGGGACCCCATACCCAACCCTTTTGAACTTGCTTAATGTCAAAAATAGACATCAAGCGGGTTTCTTGGAGTAAGAGAACATCAGTATGGAGGGAAGCAGCAAAATGGAAAAAGGTAGTCCATCTTTTGTAGTTCTTCAGACTACAGACATTAAGTGAGGAAAGCCGAATGGTAGCCAGAGTCAAAAAGTAATCAGCCACTCCCATGTGTGACAGCCATGTTTTTACGCTTTTTACTCCCCTTCTTTGTTCTGGTAACTTTTTTATGGACAACATCTGGAGGCCTGGAACCAGAGACTTCCATATCCGAGGGTAAAACGGAGGTCTCCGAATCACCATCAGAGTCCTCTCCACCCCCTTTTAAACAGTCAAAAGCATTAGAAAGGGGCACCTCGCTAACTTTTAGTGATTTGTGAGTAGTTGCCCTAGTAATCCACCTGCATTGAGTAAAACCGTCCAAGTCCCCAAGAGGTAGGTTAGAGGTCTGAGTGGTGGTAGAGTGTGATATGGTGTCCACCGTATCCTGTGTAGGTGGGGAGGCATCCGTAGCAGTAGGGGGTGCAAATTCTACCCGTGGAGCCACAGTCACTATAGGAGGCAGTTGGGAGGGAGGGAGTGAAGGGGCTTCCGCAGGGTTCGGAACAGTGACAGGGGTAGGGATTTGTTCCTGTGCCTTGTCTTGTGCTTTCTGGACTAAAGTGTCAGGATTCCAACCCTCATTATGATTCTTACTAGCCCAGGGGCATTGATGGTAGGCATGTCCCTTCTCGTCACATAGGTTAGATTGAAAAATGTTTTCACAGGACATACTAGGGTGTCCATATCCCCCACATAAACTACATTTCAACATATCACAAGTGCTACTGAGATGTGTATGTGCACCGCATTTGTAGCAGGCCCTAGGCTGGCCTCCATAAAAACAAATGCCTCTATCCTTGCATAAGAAGAAACTATTAGGGAGATGTACCACCTCTACGTTAACTTGGAAAAGTTTAACTCAAAATTTCCACCCACCAGTCCACAGACCTTCCATATCAATAATTGCTTCGGGGACAAACCATACACCTATTTTGTAACCAGTGGTAAATATCACTAACACTCACACCTTCATTGTGAAACATAACAGTGACAGTACATGCACTGCAGGTTTTGTCAAGGGGATCACATAAAAGGGCGTCCATAGTGGAGTGTGTTTCAAAGTCGCATATCTGTGCCAAAACCTGTCCAAACCCACAGTAGTTTTGAAGCTAATATCAAAGGTTTCTTCACCAGAAATGTTAATTAAGGCATAGATATCTGAGGTCTGAAAATGCATAGAACCTTTCAACAAAGTCCTAGCAACATAATAGCGGTCCGGGAATTCATTAAGACCCCCCCATAATGGAGGCGGACAGCATTACGTCTGGGGGCCTGTTCCAATTTATTTTTAAAGAGATCAGATAGAACAGGACCCCTATCAGAGGGTGGAGGCAGGGCCGAGGGTGGAGGCAGGGCTGAGGGTGGAGGTAGGGCTGAGGGGCCTTCCTCAGGATCATCCAGTGGAGGGGAAGGCATCGGAACATTAGTAGGGAGAGGTGTAGTTAGACTTGGGCTCAAAGCAGCAGCCTGTATGGGTGCATCTGGGAGAACAGTGACCTGCTTAGAAGGAGCTAAAGGGGAAGGGGGTGAAATAGTGCAAGAAACAGGCAATGCTCTGATAGGTACAGTCGACTGGGGGGGCTGGTGAGAAGGGGGAGAAGACGTCAAAACAGCAGTTTCCCTAGGTAGGGTGCATTGTCCCACCCCCACATGAGAAGCCACATTCCTCCCCGCAGTAGAGACATGCATACTATCTACCAAATCTGCAGTTTCAACAATATCCTCCAGTCTTTTCCAGATACAGTAGTAGTGCTAACAACAACAAAGTCTGCAGTGGAAATAGGTCCCCAGAAATAGGTACCTCATTGGAGCTCATGCAGGGTGGTGCAGACCTGTGCGGGGAAAATAGTACTCCATGTTTATCCTCATCCCAGGACAAATCTGGTGTCCAGGTGCCTGAAACAGTCCATGTCTAACCAGCACAAAACAGTGCTTCTGATGCAGTCCAGGATGGCGCAGTCATCTCTGGGGCATCACGCAAACCAAAGCATGCACTTATGAGTTTGGAGGTAGAAGTAGCAGCTGAAGAAACTGTTGGTAGAGGAACCACTGTAGAAAGTAATCTGTGTACTCCAGAAGGTGACTCTGGAGCCATGCAAGCTATCCCGAACCCCGCGCCAGATGCAGCAGGGGGAAGAACACTGTGAACACAGGGTGATTGCTCCATACTTGGTTCCACTTCTGAACTAGGGAGCACTGTTGGAGTCATAGTAAGACGTTGTCGTGCAGGCAAAGAGGGATCCCAGAACACAGGTTGAGAAAGTGGTCTGTCCTCTGTATCAGGCATAGAATGGGACTCCTCCATTACTGAAACCACAGCAGAAGCCGCCGCAGGCAGCAGTGCAGCAGTGCAATCCATGACTTCTTCCAAGCAGGACTGATCACCAACTGAGGTCTCCATGTCATAGACCAGAGATCCCCCTACTGGCAAGAGTAGGGGAATGTTTTATTTAGAATAACAAAATCAAAACAACAGAATACAAAACAGTGGCATCATATTCCAAAAAGAAAACACAAGTAATAATCAAATCAAGAAAAAAATGTAGACATACAAATTCAAACAGAACATCAAGAATAGAAATGAAACTAAAATCAGATACGCAAAACCAAAAGAAAAACCTTCTTCCATGAAAAAGTAGGGGAATGTTAGTATGGAAAACTATAAAAAAACCCTTCAAAATCAAGAAAACCAAAAATATAGATACAGTAAAATATCATACAAAATCATGAAGAAATAAATGAAAGCAAGAACAATCACATGTGCTAAAATAAAACAGAGAAAATAACTTAGACTTTGTTGTTCCTATTCCACTATAAAAGGAGAAAAAAAAAACAAGAGTCAAAAACAAAATCAAAAGGGGCTCCAAAAACCCACCTAAAAAAGGAAAAAAATCAACCAGTATCCAACCACTGTATCGCCTTCCATTTCCTGTGAAAATGTTGAGACAATAAAGAACGGGAATCTTTATTCCAAATTTCAAAAAGCCAATCATGAATTCTCCAAAACAATTAGTCAGGTGAGATAAATAAAGCCCGCAGGGACCAAGTACATCGAACCTGCCAAACACGATATTTTATGCCCCCAAAAATCAATCTAATAGTATCAGCATTAAAGGAGTCCCAATCCGAGGATAACATTCCAAAAAATAAACAATTAGGTCCAATACTCGGAAAATGAAAATGAGCCCATTTAACAGAAAATATCGACCAGAATTGCAAAATAAATGGACATTCAAAAAACAAATGCAACATAGTTTCAAATTGATTCGTGCAAGTAAGAGTTCTTGGACAGTACCTCTCTTCTAAACCTTTGTGTTTCAAATTATCCTTAACATTTAATTTGCCATGTACAGTAAGCCATGTGACATCCCACATATAATTGGAAATGCTAGTAGAGGTAAGCATGGAAGAAACCTGTAACAAGTCTGAATCTAACAAATCCCGAAACACAAATTGTTCTAAAAAATAATGATCTAATAAAGAATAGTACATGCTCTTCCGAGAAAATTGAGTAAGAGATGTATAAGATATGTTCCATTTCTTAATTTTACTAAAACAGGAATGGAAATAAACAGGCAATTGAGCAATAGGCTTTTGTTTGTGGATGAGTCCGTCCCTAGACCACCCATCCAACCACGGTGAAATATAATCTAAAAGCCATAAAGTCCAGATTTTAGGATTACCAAGGACAAGAGGAGAAATATTTTTATATAAAAATATGCTAAAGAAAAATTAAACGGGATTGATCATATTCAATCCACCCGACTTAATTGGATGATATAAAATATTCCTCTTTATGGGGTTCAAACGACTACCCCAGATTGTCCAAAAAAAAAGACCATAAAGTGTCGTTTCCTTAGAAATCGGTAAAGCATAAACTGCACTTAAATGTAAAAATAAACCAATAAGAAAAGTATTGATCATATATATTCTTTTCTTTTTAGACATGTTCCATTTATTCCAAAGGGTTATTTTCCAATTAGCAGTTTGAATAAGCTTGTCCCAATTGTATGTGGCTGTATCCATCCCACAAAAAAAAATAAATACCCAAAATCTTACAAACTTGAGTAATAACGGGAATCCCCATAATTACAGAATGTGAGGAGGAATGATTACCAAAAAAACAACACTTACTTTTGGATAAGTTAAAAGAAGCCCCAGTTCTCTTCATGTAAGCCGTAGTCAATGCTTCTGTAGTGGCACAGGAAGGAATATCTGCTAAAAAAAAAACATAAGTCATCCGCATAAGCTACAACTGTGATTTCCTTATCATCAGAGCCCAAAGAGGGACCCCTAATAACAGCCATACCTGAGATGGTGGAAAGCAATGGTTCTAAAGATAAAATGTAAAGAATAGGGCTGAGGGGACACCCTTGATGCACACCTTTGCCACATTTTCGTCTAGTGCCAAACCAGCCATTGACATATGGAATAATTTCAGCTTGCGAATAATATTGTTTCAACCAGTGAATAAAACTAAGTGGAAAACCCATTGCTAACATACATTTCCAAAGATAAAGGTGAGACACATTTTCAAAAGCTTTCGCTTGGTCTAAAGTAACACAAATACCGGCAA
This sequence comes from Neoceratodus forsteri, assembly GCA_016271365.2. Lineage (NCBI taxonomy): Eukaryota > Metazoa > Chordata > Ceratodontiformes > Ceratodontidae > Neoceratodus > Neoceratodus forsteri. The sequence continues at coordinate 867,663,844 of CM057455.1, forward strand.
GTTCATCCCTATTTCCCCTTTTAATGATTTCTCAGATAATAATCAGGGCATCCGTAATAGTACGACCAGGCACCGAGCAAAATTGCGTGGGAGAAATGATATCTGCTAAAAGACATGAAATTTGTAAACTCAAAATTTTAGTAAGAATTTTACAATCGGAATTCAAGAGCGTAATTGGACGCCAATTATGTAGATCACCTTTATCTCCAGTTTTATGAAGAAAGATCAAAAGTCCCTCATTCATACTAGGAGGAAAATTACCATGAGAGAGACAATCATTGAACATAGTGACCAAACAATGATCCAAAATTGAACCAATTAAGCTATAAATTTCATTGGAAGGCCATCCTTACCAGGGGTTTTATTTTTCAGAAGGGCTTGAATAACTGCACGGAGTTCTATTAAAGAAATAGGGGCCAAAAGGGATATCAAAAATGTGTCAGGGATCCGTCTCAAAGAACTGTATGCCAACCATTCAGCTATTGAGTGTTGTGTAATGTTCAAATCCTTTGCAAACAATGATTGAACGTGAGCATCAATAATCTGAAAGAGATCCTGTCGAGTAGTAACCCGAACACCATCAGAGTTCAACAGACTATGCACATCCTTCTTATTTCGGCGAGACATATTAATGTCATAAGGATTAGTATAAACTGAAGAACCCTGGGTACCAAATCTTTGTTCCCTCTCAAGTTGCTTTTGTTTAGAATTGTGCAACTTTGCCAGTTCAACTTTTACCACATTCAAGGTTTGAAAATTTACAGGTAAACCCATATTAATTTGAGAATAAAAAGTAGTTAGTAAATTATGGAGAGATCTGTGATAGGATTTACGGGAAGCACCCAATATGTGGCCAATGTCAAGAAAATATTCCTTAAAAATAAGTTTAGAATCTTCCTACCAATCCTGTTGGGAGTCATATAAAAAAAAGACAGAGTCGTGTGCCTTCAAAACAGACAGAAAACCTTCCTTGACCGCTGGAATATCCAAAAGAGATAAATTTAACTTCTAGTACCCTGGGCCCTTGGAAGTTTGTTGATAATTGAAGAGAGAAAAACTTAGAAGGCAATGATCAGATGAAGCAACCAAAGTAACTCGTGGAGTGAAAACTTGAAGGGAGGAAGAAACAAACCAATAATCTATTCTTGATTTTCGATGTCCTTGTAAATATGTGAAGGAAGGAATATCCTCAAAAACATCACATAGGCCTGTTACCTTTAATAAGTCGTTCAGACAATTCGTGTCACAATACGTTTTAGAAGTACCAGATTTGGCCATCCGTGAAATATTGAAATCACTGCCAAATAAAATATTCCTGCTAGAAAATAAATGGGGCTGAAGAAGGTGTAATAACTGAATTCTATCCCATTTGGATTGTGGAGCATGAATGTTGATTAGTCTAAAGGGGATGGAATTAATAGTGACATCTAACAACTTTAATGGTATTAGATGTAAAACAGATTCCAATTCCTGAACATAGGTCAGTGCCCCCGGAACAATAACAAGGACCCCATCCCCATAAATCCATAGCAACAGAGAAATCTTGAATTGTGTACAACCTGGTATCCTGAAAAAATATAATATTGTGACGTAAATCCGAGAATAAAGCAAAAGTGACCCGTTTTTTGTACAATGTCCTAAGACTATTAGCATTGAGACTAGCCAAAGAAATGTCAAGGGAAGATCGAGAAGTAAGTTAGGAGTGAGAGTGCAGTTTCCTATTACTTTTACGCAACCCAACACGATTAGTTTTTTGATTTTACATTTTGGCTCCACTCTCGGATCTAAAACAGTTTCTTGATCAGAGGCCATGTCTACTTGTGAGGGATTTTGGGAGGTTGAATCAGAGTCATGGTCTTCAGTATCCATAGAGGCCAAAATACCAAATTTATTCGATACAGACACTGGGGCTGGAGATTGAGCCCAATCCAGCACTAAACATTGTTCAACGTCTGTTGGAACAGGGGATAGGGAAACCGTAATTACAGCTACCTTTTTATTAACCTCTAAAGGAGTTGCTATAACTGTAAGGGGTGGGTATGCAGAACTGGAGGATTCAGAATGAACAGTAGGTGGAGGGGGAGTATATTTTGGAGGATGAGAAAGAGCTATAGGTGGAGTAGTTGCCAGACCAGCAGAGTATGACATCGGTTTTTGGGAGGTAGTAGGCCCAACCCCATCTAAAAGAGTCCTAGTTGCTTTAAAAATGAGTAAATCCTGCATAGCTTAATCAGAGTCCTCAGTATTATGGGCCGCCTCAGACAATCTGGAAAGAAATGCCCCATCTCATCACAAAAGTTACATTTCACCGGATTCTCACACTGATAGCCGGAATGGCCACCCTCTCCACATTGAAAACAAAAAATCTTTTCACAAGACGTGCTAATATGTCTTGGAGAGCCACATTTATAGCAACGTCTTGGTTGACCAGGATAAAACAAAAAGCCTTTATCTCAGCCGATAAAAAAACAATTAGGGAGATGAACATATTCATCATGAACACTATGGAGTTTAATTTTAAATCTCCATCCCCCATTCCAAAATCCTTCCCCATCCAAAATGGGTTCAGGCGTGCCTTGAACCTCACATCTCTTTTTTAACCAAGAAAGAATGTCAACCAAATTCACTGCCTTATTACGAAACAAAACAGTAATTACTCTGAAAGGTTGTTTTGTTAATGGAACCACTTGAAAAGGGGACCATAAAGGATTAGTTTTTAAAGATGCATAACGCAACCAAAAAGTTTCTAAATTCGCAGGAGTCCTAAAACTAATATCAAATGAATGTTCTCCTGGGGCATGAATAAGGGCATAAATATCAGCAGGCGTAAATCCCAGGGATTGTTTGATCAATACTCTGCCCACATAAAAACGATCTGGTATTTCAGCCATTCCTCCCAAATAATGCAGTCGAATAGCATTACGTCTTTTAGCTTGTTCCACAGGTTTCGCAAATAGATCAGCCGAATTAGTTTTAGGAGGGTCTGGCAAAGGAGCCGTAGAAATAACTGGAGTATCTATAGCAATGTCTACAGTGTCAGAATCAGGTGAAACAGGAACAGTACTACCTGAAGCAACAGTCAAAGGTGCAGTAGGTGCCATGGAGTCAAAAGTCTGATCACCTTGCAAAACAACATTGATACTAGCCATGTCAACAGAATGGGCCAATATATCCGTCAGTATATTTGGATCAACTACCCAGGAACCGTCTTTAAGCTGCTTCCATCCAGCTTTGGAAAGCGCAGATTCAGGAGACCAGGGTTCTTCCAGCATGCGAACAATCGAATCGTCAGTCGGAATAGTAGCTGAGCCAGATGCTGGCGCAGAAGAAACCACATCATCAGTGGAGCCAGGCCCCAGTTTGAAAGTTCGGCAAACAATATCGGGAGAAACTCCAAGTAAGCATTTTCGCTTCTTCTTTTCCAATAATTCAGCTCTGGCAGATGTAAGAGCCAGCTCCGTTTGTAATAACTGACCTTTTAAAACATCTCTTTGCAAAACCATCGCGGTTACTGTACCATCTTCAACACCGTCCTCCACTTTGTTGAAATCGTCTGAGGTTGTAACCGAATGTACATTGGAAACTGAGGGAAGTAGCAGAACATTTTGGGTAGTAACAACTTCCACCTTTCCGACATCCAGTGTGCGACCATCCTCCTCCATTACCAACAGCGAACTGTCCTCCTCCATAGGTGCCACGTATGGGACAACGCCCCTCCCAGGGTAGTTGAAATCCCCTCCCCACAGTACCAATTTGGATGTTTGGAGATAAGGTTCGATTTGTCTAAACAAAGCAGACCTTCCTGCTTTTGTCTGAGGTGCATATATGTTAATAAGATGAAAAACTTCCTTCTGAAGAATCACGTCCATAACCATAGCTCTCCCAGGTTGTACCTCATAAACATGTAACACTTGAACAGTACCCTGAAAAAGCACTCCGATCCCTGAACACTGCTCGTCTCCTATAGACCAGAATAAAACACCCCACCTCCAATCCTTTTGTGCACCTTGTATGTCTTGTAAAGAGTGCAATCTAGTGTCTTGTACTAGAATAACCTGCACACCCTTCATACTAAGACTCAAGAAAGTGCATTGTCGCTTCTCAGGATTTCTAATGCTATTAACATTAATAGTGTAGAGGAAAAGAGAGGAAACCATCATGATTCTGTAAAGAAAAAAAAAAAAAGGAAACAAAGCCTCATCATTTTTTCTTCCTTTTTTTGTCTTACATCTTTCCAAAGGACCACATTCTAACACCCCATCTGCCTGAGAGGAGGCTACAGAAGAGAGATCTGACTCACCGCCATCCTCCTGTGCGCCATCCTCAAACAATGAGGCATAGGAGTTTTGTACTGGAGTTTCCTCCATAGTATCCTTCTGTAGAGCATCAGCCTTTGCTTGTTTGCCTGCCTTGGACCTAGTTACCCTTTGGAACTCCATTTTGCCTTGCACTACTGGGGGGGCATAGCTCCACCTTCAGCCTCTACCAGAATCAACTCGTCTATAACTTCTACCCCTTCCTCTACTTCAAAAGGCTCCCCAACATATGACTCATCTTTTGAAGATGGTTTATCCAAAGGAATACTACTGTTTTCAGTCTGCAACACCTCCACCCCTACCATCTTAGATTCCCTTTGAGGTAATGGGGCTTTTCCAGGGTTTGTTGTCAGTAATTCTATAAATTTCATTTTTTCTTTCTGCGCTGTTGCCACATATAAATCTTGTTCTGCCCTGACGGTACTATCGGCACTATTGTGAGAAGCCCATGTACAAGTACGAAAGGAATGTCCTTGCTCCTCACACAGATTACATCTCAGTGGCTGCCTACAATGAGCCCCTACATGTCCCAAGTCTCCACATAAACCACATTTTTGTTTATTGCATACGTTACTTAAGTGCCCCACATCACCACATTTAAAACAAGCCCTTGGCTGACCAGGGTAAAAAACTACCCCCCTATCTCGACCTAAGAAAAAACTGTTTGGAAGGTGTTTAGTTTGACGGTTTTCTAACTTCAAAACCACTTGATATTTCCAGCCCCCTGTCCACAACTGTTCCTCATCTAAAATGGGTTCAGGAAGACCTTTAATTGTACAATGTTTCTGTAACCAATATGTAATGTCTGCAACATTAACTCCCTCATTTCTAAATAAGACTGTAATTTTTTTTGTTAAGGGTTTCGTCAGAGGTATCGCTAAAAATGGCTTCCACAGAGGTGAGAGCTTAAGTAAACGATATTGCTTCCCAAAATGTTCTAAACCTGCAGGGTGCTTAAAACTAACATCAAACATTATATCACCAGGCACATGTATTAAGGCGTAAATCTCATATGCATAATATTCCATGCTTTCTTTTAATAAAATTTTCCCCACAAATTTCCTATCTGAAATCGAGTCCACATCACCCCTATACTTTAATCTAACTGCGTTCCATCTTTCTGCAGGCTCCATCAAACGACCCCTATTGTCTGGAAACAAATGCTCTGCAGCATTCCCATGTCATATATTCCCAGTATCAACTACTAAAGGAACTGAATTATTAACGTCCATAGAGGTAGTTCTTTGTTCCATCAGAGTTGCCTCAGTTGTAATATTGTCTGCCAAACCAGTTGAAATGTCTGATTCCTGATCTTTTATAGTTTTCAATAAAGGGTGAGGTTCATCATGGAGAGTCAGTATAACTTCTTCAGTAGGGGAGAGCTGTCCTGGATTAATCAAAGGGGTTACTCCAAAATCTTGAGAAAGAAAAGTAGGGGGAAGGGGAGTTACCAAACCAACTGGGGGGACAAAAGAAACATTGTTCTCTATATTAGAAACCCACCCATTCCCTGCACAATTCCGCTTCCAGCCTGCAGCTAGCAAGGCTGTTGAAACCCAGTCTTCTGAATGTTTACCTTCTGATAACCGGGCATTACCCTGGCTAAGCCCAACCACACTTTGATGTTGTAAAATATCATCATTGTCCCTTTGCTCAATACCCACATGTGAACCTTCTGAAACAGACTTTTTGATAAAACAAGACACAGAATCCCCATCTTGTTGTGAATCAAGAGGAGGGCTATCAGAAAGTACAGTCGGTGGAAGCAAAACATTTTTTCCCTCTCTCCTACCTTTGAAACCCTCGTCGACCGTGAAATAGCTGTAGATAATCCAAAATCCAGTAATTCCTCATGAGTACCTGATGACTGCATTAGGGGAGAAGAAACGCCACACTCCGCCCTAACTCCCGTCATTTCATGGGCTTCTGTGCCGGCAACCACACCAGCATCTCGTTGTTCCATTTCCTGTCCCTTCGAAACTCTGTTCCGACGTTCTCTCACATCTAGCAACCGTTGTTTTGCTGCCAAATAGCAGCGTTCCGCTTCGGTAAACTGCAGCTCCAAAAGACACTCCGTGTCATGCCCAACTTGATCCTTACAGTGAATACTTGTAGGAGGCATTAAAACCTTTTCTTCCAACTGCTCCATCGCATCGCCGTCTATCTCCATAATTTCTGATACTGCATTGCTCGTCGTCGTCATTTCTTCGCTGGTCTGCATAAAAAGAATAATTTCTCTGGGAGCCAAGGAGGAGACCTGCTCCTCGGTGCCCCGCACGTCCTCCTTGTTCAGAGCTCTGGACGCTACTGACCAGCAAACCTCACACAGCGCCCTCTGCCTCGCAAAGAGTAGGGAAATTTCCCCAGTGTCCTGGACAAATTTTCCTCACTCACTCAAAATACCACCAACAGCTTAATCTGGTTCAAGGTCAGTTGGCATTCATCTGTATCCCCCTCCCTCGGGTCATGCCTGAAAATAGGCAGGATTTGTCTAGTGCACTTACCCGGTCAACAAAAACTAAAATAAAAAAAAAATATATAGGTTCATGGTCACTAATTGAATCAGGAAATTACCAACAGTTCTGATATTTACTAGAACCCAATCAATTAGTGAACCTGTCCCTGTTTGTCTGTTTAATCTAGTAATGTCACTTATTAGTTGAATCAAATTAGCTCCATGTAAAATATTTTTGTATTTGTTAACATCTGATGAAATCTCATAATATAATTACTTCCTTATTTTTAAATTTACTTACAGCTTCGATCAATTCTTCTAGTCCTGGTAGTTTCACTTTTGGTGGATTATAAACATAACCAACTATCAGTTTTTTATTTCCCAATATAACCTCTGAAAACAAACTTTTACAGCCTGAGATGGTTGTGGTGAACTCAATGACATCTGCTTTGATATGTTATTTTATATAAATTACTAATCCACTTCCTTTTTTGTTTATACGGTCTCTTCTGGAAAAGTAATACTCATCTAACTGCACCAAGTTGTATGTTATTTTATTCATTAGTCAGGACTCACTAATAGCTAAAATATCTGGATATATATATATATATATATATTTATGCAATAGGTGTGAGACCAAAAGCCATTGAATAAATCCATTTATTTCACATATGTGAATAAATCTAACTACTCTTAGATTTATCCCATATGTGGGATAAATGCAAACTGTCAATCAAAGCTTTTTGTTCACTTTTGACAAACAAATGTGAATAACTTTAAAACGAAAATGATAGCATAGTACTGTGAGCACGAAAATGTTCTGGACAAAATATCTCACAAAATGAGTGGTGTTTCATTTATAGATACCTTTAGTTTTTTTATAATTAGCAAAACAGCAAAAATCCTATTTTCTTTTCACTTTTCAGACAAACAAATATAAATAACTTTAAAATGAAAATGATAACATGGTACTGTGAGCACGAAAATGTTCAGCATAAAATATCTACAAAATGAGTGGTGTTTATTCAGAGATACCTTTAGTTTTTTAAAATTAGCAAAAACAGCATAAAATTCAGTTTTCTTTTCACTTTTCATCAAACAAATGTGAATAACTTTAAAACAAAAAGATAGCATGATACTGTCACCATGACATTTGTTCAGCAAGAAGTTCTCTACAAAATGAGTGGTGTTTCATTTAATAGCAACCTACCTGCTTAGGCGGATATACACCAGGAAAGTTAACCAAAAGTCCCAGAAAGCCCCAGAAATTGCCATTTAAAAAGAACATAAAACAGTCAAAACCAAATGTTCCCACACTGATAAGAAGCATCCCTATTGCATAAATGAAATATACAATGGTGAGCTGTCAGATAAATGATTTATCTACACTTGTACTGTTCGACTCGATACCTCACCTGCGGGCTTACGCCACTCGCAGTTCCCCGAGGTCAAACAGCACTTGTGTAGATAAATCATTTATCTGACAGCTCACCATTGTATATCCCATATATATATATATGTATATATGAGTCCATGCCTCAAGTTTGTGTTTCTTTGGTACTATACTACACACGTATAGGTGAAATATTTTTAAGCCACCCATCTTAAGCCAGTTATGTAAATTGAAAGCAGAAACACTTGTATCATCCGGCCCTGGGTTTGTCTCTGCCTCCCCTGCCAGAAAGGTGTTACACAAGTGGAATGTAGAGGAATAGATTTCAACCTTTAAATTCCAACCAATAAACCACCACAGTTTTAACATATCCCACTTATTTAGAAAACCCAATTCATTTGTGCCATTACAAATCACACTATCCCCACATTTAATAGAATATAGCATTCCTCCCCACTGTGGAGCCCATTACTTTCAGTTAAGGATATTCTTTTTATGCATCCTTCTAAAATATTAAATGCACAGATGGTTAAAACACATACAGTAGAATAAGCCCAGAGAAGCCCATGTTATTAAAATAGGTCTCAATAATAGATAATATTAAAACTCTAATATGCTGTACTTTTACAACTTTATACTATTTCAGCATTATAATAAAAATAAAATTATGCCAATGGAATTTAAATCCTAGCGACAGTCTTAACTAAATAACAAATCAATAATGCTAACAAATAAAACACAACGTTATACAACTTTCAAATAAACAAATAATGACTTGCATACAATCACAACTTCTCTGCTGAAATTTGTAACTCTGAGTGGCATTTGTGCTCACACCACAGCACTCGCACTGTGTGGTGGCACAAGCTTTGTACCTATAGTAGCCCTGCCCACTGATGACAGCCCTCAGCTCTGGTCTGCTGTTATGTCCCTTCCAGCTGATGGAAATGAAATTGAAGGCTCTCACCATCACAGTTTGGTACACTGACAATGCTGATGTGATGTTGCTAATAGTGATGGTGGACAGAAGACTGCTTGCAAGGCTCACAGTCAAGATTCGGCAAGCTGTCAATGCTGGTAGGATGCTGTTGCTGGTAACTGTGGTCAGATGTTTTCTGCCTCTGGTATTGTTTCAGTTGGTTAATGGCAGGCTTGACAGGATGAAGGAATAACTTTAAAGAGTAAATAAAATAAGCCAGATGGAACATTTCATGAAAAATCACTGGATGTGGAGAAACAGAATATATTAGGTGGTGCAGCTGATGTTGCAGTACCAATGATCATAAAAAAATAAAAGAACAAGAGAAGAAAGCAGATTCACAAGCATTAATGAAAATGAAACAAGAATGAATCGAAGAGGGAGGGCAGAAGTCGAACTTGAGAATAAAGATTTGGGCAATAGTGAATGGTGTACAACACAGAGCTCCCAAAGGAACAGGAGAGGTAGGAGGGAAGAAAGGTTTGAATCTCACATCATAGACACTCAAAACAGACTTGAGGTTTTAAGAAATGAAATCCCAGGCCAGGTAGAAGATTAGTCTACAATGGTACCCACTGTGATGGATAATACCACTCAGCCCAGTGCAGGAAGTGATCAGCAGCCAGTGCAAAACATTGTGGTAGGTGATTCCATCATCTGTTATACAGATTCAACTATCTGCAAAGGCAATAAGCTAAGGTTTCCTGTTCCTTAGGTGTTAGAACAGGAGATGTAACTACAAAAATGGATTATGTACTGAAGAATGCAGGAGCTACACCTATATTTGCCATTTACACTGGGAGAAATAATATAGGGGAAAATTACAGAGAGAGAGACATAAAAAGGAATTTGAAACTCTGGAGGTGGGCACTAGTCCATTTATGGAGGAGGAGAGTCCTGAAGAAACTCAGAAATCTTAAAGTGGATAAGGCAATGGGGCTACTGAGGGAACTCAGGGAGGTGTTGGCTGCACCTCTGACAGTCATGTTCAATCTCTCACTGGAGACAGGAGAGGTTCCAGGGGACTGGAGGAGGGCAGATGTAGTCCCACTTTAACAAAAGTGGTAATAGGGAGGAGGCTGGCAGCTATAGGCCAGTCAGTCTGACTTTGGTGTTGAGAAAATTATGATAATCACTACTGAAGGAAAGGATAGAGGAATATCTTGAATCGAGTGGCTAACAGGACATGAGACAGCATGGATTCATGGGGAGGGGGGAGGTCTTGTCAAATGAATCTAATAGATTTCTTTGACTGGATGACCAGGGAATTGGGCCAGGGAGGAGCATTGGATGTGGCCTACATGGATTTCAGTATGGCTTCCAACACTGTCTCACGTGAGAGATTAGTAAGCAAGCTGGGTAGCCTAGGAGTGGGACCAAAGGTGGTAAAGTGGGTAAAAAAATTGGCTAAGGGATAGGAGACAGAGGGTGGTGGTAAACAGAGTTCACTCCAAGGAAGGGAGGGTGACCACTGGGGTACCTCAGGGATGTGTACTGGGACCAGTCCTCTTTAATGTCTTTATTAGCAACATTGCATAGGGGATGAAGAGAAAGGTCTGCCTGTTCCCAGATGACTCTAAAATCTTCAACAAGGTACACACTCGGGGGGGGGGATAAGAGAGGATCTGAAAAGGTTAGAGGAGTGATCAAGGGTATGGCAACTGGGTTCAATGCAAAAAAGGGCACAATCATGCACTTGGGGCACAGAAACCCAGGGGAGGAGAACAAAATGGGAGGAAAAGTACTGACTACCACCAAACAGAAAAGAGTCCTGGGAGCTATCACATCTGATGACCTAAAGGTGGCTAGGCAATCTGACATGGCAGTCAGGAGACCTAGTGGGATGCTAGGGTGCATAGAGAGTGGATCACTAGCAGAAAGAAGGATGTGGTGTTACCCCTGTATATGTCACTGGTGAGACCACACTTGGGGTACTGTGTCCAGTTATGAAGACCTCATCTCTGGAAGGACACAGAAAGAGTGGAGGCAGTCTAGAGGAGGGTAACCAAAATGGTGCAGGGCATGCATCAAAAGCCTATGAGGAAAGACTGAAGGACCTGTATACACTGGAGGAATGGAGGGAGAGGGGTGGGATATGACAGAAACCTTTAAATACCTCACAGGTATAAATAAGGTTCAAGAGTGAAGCATCTTTCAGAAAAAAAGATGCTCAAGAACAAGGGGCCATGCTATGAAACTGGAGGGGAATAGACTTGAGGGAGATGTGAGTAAGTACTTCTACATGGAGAGTATAGGAGATGCCTGGAACAGCCTCCCAGCGGAGGTGGTGTTAGCTTAAATTTTAATGGGGTTCAAGAAAGCTGGGGAAAGGCATAAGGGAACCTTAGTGATAAGACAAGGGGAGATAAGCTGGAGATCAAGTAGAGTCTGCGGTTATACAATAGGTAGAGAAAAAGGGTCAGACTACGTGGGCCAAGCAGTCCTTTTCTATATTTCTATGAGAGGAAAGCTGAAAGAAATGGAGGTCAAAAGTAATATTGCTAGAAATCCTACCAATGTCACAGGCATCCTACCATACACAAAACAAACTGGGCAGATTAATAAATGGTTGATGGAATGGTGCCAGCAGGAGAACTTCAAGTTAGTAAGAAACTGGGAAACTTTCATTATTAACAAAGCTTTATTATTTTCCAGCACCAAGTAGATACACAGGACAACTCACCATCATAAACATTAGGTGCAATTACAAGGAAACAGTATAATCCCTCCCTCCACCCCCTCCCCAAGAACTGCATACCTTTATTAACCACCTAACTGCAGTGTTGGAGGAAACTCATATCACTTATGTTTCCAGGTTGTCAAAATAGCCTCCAAACTGCCCCACAATAAAGTAAAGGCTTTAACTTTATCTTGCATAGTTGCAATATGCCTTTCTAGTTGTAATGCCAGCATAATCTCCTTATACCATTCCAACACTGATGGCACTTTCTCATCAATCCAATGTCTCGCTATTACTATTTTAGCAGATGCAGACACAAGTGCCATATGTGCTCTTCTACACCTGGGGGTACCAGCTGGAAAGTAATGAATCATACAAATTTCAGGGGTGAAGAGCTCATTCAGGCCAAGGATAGGGTCCAAGGTACTATTGATAGAAATCCAGAATGCCTTTATATAGGGACATAGCCACATGATGTGATATAAAGAGCCCGATTCTTTCTTACATCTATTACACAATGGTGTAGCTACCGTCCCATATCTGAAGAGTTTAACCGGTGTCAGATATAAATCATGCATGATATTATAACAATCTAACCTTAACCTATCTTGCTTGACCAATTTATACATTGACATCCATAGTGTCTTCCATAAAGTGTCATCCTCTGGGATATCTAACTCTCTTATCCAATAGGAGCAGGAACCAGAAGGCAATCTGTGATCCCACTCCTGCAAAATTTTATACAATTTAGAGACAGCATGTGATTGGGAGGCTATCTGCAAAAGTGCAGTTATCTCTCTCTCACCTGGATCTTTTAAGGGGATCCGTAAGGAGAATGACGTAATGGCCTTACAAACTTGAATATACTTGAAGGCATCAGTATTTAATGCACCAATCGACTGTTGTAATTGAGCAAAGGAGGTCAATTTCCCATTCTTCCACACTTCCGAGACCTTACATTGGTTCAGCCGAGGCCACAGGGACAGGGATATCGGTGACCCCTCAATCTTGAAATGCGGATTACTGATAACTGGCTGGTCAGAGGATTGGTACCACTTTATTCTGAGATACCATTGGACCCGGTGAGAAACTTTCATTGACCATCCCAAGGGATTAGTACTGAGGGGCTTGGAGATATGCACGGGGGAGGCATATAGAAGGGCCCACAATGAACACTTAACCTGTGACGCTAGATATCTTTCAATGGATAACCACAGAGGGGAATATGCATTATTCTCAATGGCATTATGCCAGAAGGCTAACTTATTTATATGTTGGGCTATATAATATAAGAAGAAAGAGGGGGCCGTAAGTCACTTTTCAGCTCGAGCTGTTAACTTAAATAAGACTCACGAATACCTTTTTGTTCCACAAAAAGGAATTAGCTTACCTTGTAGCCTAGACAACCACTTTTTTGGCAAATACATCCCTAACATCCCTAAAGGGTATAATATCCTTGGTAATAGATTCATTTTGATGACATTAAATCTACCCCAAAGAGATAGAGGTAACAATCGCCATCTCTTCAAATCCCTAGATACTGCTGTAATTAGATTGTCAATGTTATTACGCCTTATGGCCCCAAATTCCCTAAAGATCTTAATACCTAAATAATCTAAAGACTTCATTTCCCAAGCTAAGCCTAGGGAAGACAGCTCTGCCTTATTTACTTTATGATTCAAGTGCATTATCTTAGTTTTTGTTTGATTCAACCTATAATAGGACAGTTTAGAATATTCCTCGATCTCTCCTAGGACAGCCGGTATTGAAGAACCAGGGCTCTCTAAATGTAATAAAATATCATCAGCATATACCGAATAGGCATATCTTCTTGCACCTATTTGAATGCCAGTAATATTCTCATTTTCTGCCATTCTTAAAAGCAGAGGCTCTAGATATAAATTGAACAGCAGTGGTGAAAGGGGACATCCCTGCCTAGTACCCCGAGTTAATTTAAAAGGGAAAGATAATAAGCCATTACATTTAACTCTGGCAGAGGGACACGAATATAGAATTTCTATCCATTTTATGAATTCCTTTGGAAAGCCAAAAGCTACTAGAGTGGCAAACAAAAATTCCCACGAGACTCTATCGAACGCCTTTTCGGCGTCCAATGAGACAAGTACCATGGGCACCTTCGAATCTCTGGCAGTAGCAACCATGTGTATCAACTTTCTCACATGATCTTGAGATGACCTACCAGTCATAAATCTGACTTGCTCACATTCTATCAGATTTCCTATAATTTTTGTAAGTCTATTTGCTAAAACTTTTGCCAGTATTTTGATATCTGTATTTAGCAATGATATGGGGCGATAACTACCAAGATTTTCTGCAGATCCTTCCCGGGTTTTAAGATTAAAGATATCACAGCCTCCTGAAATGTAGTATCTGATAAACCGTTATCAAACCAGTAGGAGAAGAGATCCATAAGCACAGGTGAGATAGCGGATTGGCAAGCTTTATAAAAATTATTTGACAGGCCATCCGGTCCAGGCGATTTGTCAAGAGGTAATTGCTGGATAGCCTCTTGGATCTCTCCTATTGTGACAGGAGCACTTAACAAGGCTGCCTCTGTACTAGTAACCTTAGGCAAAGTCACTAAACTAAGATAAGAATTTATGTCCGCTATGTCAGGCCGTGCAGATGGATCAACTGCGTATAGTTTTTGATAATAAAACCCAAACATTTCGGCTATCTTTTGAGGGTCTGTGCAGGTTTGGCCATCCTCTCCAGAGAGGATTCCTGCAATATATTGCGAAGAATCTATTTGACGAATCCGCATTGCTAGCAATTTGCTTGCCTTTTCTCCCATGTCTAAATATTTCAATTTGGTTCTATGCAAGGATAGCTCAGCTTTCTGAGATATCAACTCAGCATACTGGGCCTGTAATTGGTATAATCTCGTCCAACTCTCTGCTGGGGATGTACGAGTTAAGCTAAGTTCTAGGTTTCTGATTGATGTTAAAAGGGTGTCTGCCTGAGTCCTCTGATTTTTTACTCTTTTGGAGGCCATTTTAATAAACTCGCCCCGCAAAGAACATTTTAAAGCTGCCCATATTAAGTCATACTTGTCTACAGAGCCCAGGTTAAAATTGAGGAAAAGGAGATGTTTCCCTAATGTAATTTAGGAGACTGGATCTTCAGCAACTGGTTGTTAAGATGCCACAGCGGGAGCTTACCTCCAACCCAACCAAAATTCCATATCAACCGGGGCATGATCAGATAATACTCTGGCTAAAATTCCAACTTTTGTAACTTCAGGAATTGCAGAGACACTTACGAGTAAATAATCAATCCATGAGTGCATTTTATGTGCAGCCGAAAAAAACAGTATACTGCCTTTCTGAGGGATTAAATACCCTCCATACATCTACTAAGGCAGCACTGCACATAAATTCCTTCATTGCTCTCTGCGCTGGGGATAAACCTCTTCATACATGATCAGATCTATCCAAGTCTGTCTGTAATACCAAATTCCAATCTCCACCCAATATAGTAAGTTTGGGAGAATTCGTCACTATTTTATTTAACAAATCCACAAAGAAAGAGGGAGAATCACTGTTTGGACCATATATGGAGCCTAGGAGGACCAATCGAGTCTCCAGGGTTCCATGTAACAGTATAAATCTACCCTCTGGGTCCCAAATTTCCTGAGCTAATTTAAATGGAACACTCTTGGCCAGGAGAATCACTACACCTCCTTTATTAGTGGATGTTCCCGCGCCATATACCTGACCAACCCATAATCTCTGAAATAGGAGAATGTCTTCCCGCTTCAAATGTGTTTCTTGCAAAAAAACAATTTGTGCTCGTAGTTGTTGTAAATGCTTTAGAATGATCTGCCTTTTGACCCTATCCTTGGCCCCTTTAACATTCCAGCTCACAAAACAAAAATTATTCCTCGACATCCATGACAATAGTCTATCCATAGCATAATTAACTGTATTCTTAATAAGGGTACCAGAAACTGGGAAACTTTTAACAGAAGAGGAGATCCTTATGCAAGGGATGGGTTCCACTTAAACAGAAAGAGAGCGAGACTCCTTGGAGGTAACATCCTGAACACCCAAACAGGAAATGTAAACTGACTGGGATGGGGGCGAAGGAAAAAATAGGAGAGAATGAATGCACAACTAGTTTAGATCCCAAAGGAAATAGTAACAAAAGACCATTAGTACAGGATGTGTGCTTGTCCAAAAAGAAAGTGATTATATAAAAAACAAATAGTGGAGCTGCAAGTAGATTAATGGCTGAAGCCTTAAAAAGAAAACAGAGGAAATGGAGCTTATTATTACTACTGAGAACAACCAAGAAATTGTAGGTGTCGCTGAAACCATGGTGGGAGGAAAACAGCACCTGAGACACAGCTATTAACGGGTACAATCTGTTCAGAAGAGCTAGCAACCATAAAAATGGGGGAGGTATTGCCTTGTATATTAAAGAAACCATTAATGTGGTGTATATAACCTACAGAGTTAGACAAGGAGATGTTGTAACAGAAACTCTATGGGCTAAAAATAAAATCAATACAAAATGAGTGCTGTATTGCTGTGCTGTTTTCCATGCCTCCACAGTCCCAGAACAACAACATCTGGTCATCCTAGGGGAGTAGTAAGTGCCTGTGAAATAGGGGAATATCTTTATCTTGGGAGATTTTAATCTACCAGACATACTATGGGAGAAATTGGTACATCCAAATGTTTTCTTGAGACAATTTATGGAGACAATTCAGCCCTGTAATCTGATAATTCACATGTTAAACAGCCTATGTGTGGAGATATCATCCTGGACTTGGTCTTAGCAGCAAACAAAATTCCCATCTCAAATTGTACAGTTAAAAAAACATTTGCATACAGTGACCACACCATAGCACACTTTAACATAATTAGAAACAAAACAAAACTTTTAGGGATCACCCAGATTTTCTCAAATCATACATATACAGGGGATTACTAAAGACCTAATTAGATGCAGCCGGGATAATTTACTAAAAGGCTGTGATGCTAAAAATGCATGGAACATGTTCAGTTTGTAATAAACACATCCCCAAGGTTAAGAAATACAGTAACAAAGGGCATTAACCGAAGTGGCTAATGAAAAAAGTAAATAAGAACAGAAAGGTATACAAATAATATGAGGAAAATAAAGGAAAACTGGGACATACACACAGAGATGTTCAGAAAATGAATGCAGGAACCAATTTGAAAAAAGAAAACGCAGAATGGAAAATAAAGTGGCTTAATCAGCATCCACATCACATAGCAAAGAATTACTGTGTGACCCTGAGCAAGTCACTTAACCTCCTTGTGCTCCCAGGTCGCTCCTGTAAAAAAGCTTTCAGCTTAGTGTGCTATACCTGGTTAAACAACTAAATTAAAAAAAAAAAAAAAAAAAAAAAGAATTATATGGGTACATAAACTAAGAATACAAACAATTCAGTTTGCCCTTTACAAGTAAATGATAAAATAATTAGCTCGCCAATGGAGATGGTGGAAAAGCGCAAATTGGATTGTAACTCAGTGTACTCAGAAAGAGATAAATCAAAGATTAATGGAAGGGTTAAGGACAGGAGTTAACCATACAGTATACGAGTAACTAGATCACCAGGGAGAAAATAACAGACAAAATTAAACACCTGAAAAATGACTGCCCCCCAGGGCTGAATAACATCACCACAGGACATGCACTTGTCATAGCAGAAGCAGACATCCAGGAAAGGAACAGCAGTGAGTGAAGAAGTGACTGCTATCTCAGTGGAAGCGAAGTAACTGCAAATCAAGGAGCTTTCATTGTTAATTCTTTGCATTGCTATTTGCATTGTGGAAAGGAGGAATAGGAGTTTGAAGAAGGTTGTGCAATAGTTACTTAAAGTCTCTATTTGGGTGTGGACAGGAAGGATAGGAATGTAAAAAGCAGTTGCTCAATCTATCTAAACGTGTATGACAAAGGAGGTAAGGGAAATTAAGAAAAGGAGAAGAATGTTTTGCACTGATAGAGGGGGAGAAGGGAGATTTGAGGGAGTGTTTGGTAGCCTTCATCTGGAAGGGTGGGGGGTTCCTGGTGGGCAACGAGATCAATGGGTAGGGTGGTAGGCTGCAACAACTGCGGTGCACCAGTCTTTCTAAAAATTTCCTGGAGGGTGGGGGGATGTATAGTGTGCAACCACATAGAGAAACTTAGACAGGAGATTGAGGGTCTGCAGGAGGAACTAAGACAGGCAAGGCAGACTGGAGGCAGGTTTAGCCCAATACTGAGGGAGGGAGGAGGTGAGATGAGGGAGGGCAATTTGAGCCAACAGTGGTGAGGAGAGGGTCAGAAGAAGGGAAGCAGAGACAAAGGGGCCCAGGCTAGGAAGAAAGATTGCCAGGGAAACCAGGTCCTGAGACAAAAGACAAATAGAAGGAGGACACAGGGACTTGTGAGGGGAGGAGAAGAAGTGGCAACAGTCATGAAAAGGAGGCAACAGGTTACTATGAAGAGAGAGGAAGGGGGCATTTGTGAAGAGTCTTCAGAGACTAGTTTTGCACTGCTAGAGGGGAAGAAGGAGGAGGGAGGCGATGCAATTGGAGGAGTAATTGATAAATGCCTGGACCAAACTGGAGCAGGGGGAAGTTCTGCTGGGAGAATTGTAACAGGGGCAAAAGGGGGAAATAATGTACAGGAGGAAGAAGAAGAGCCGGGAATGAGAGATGGAGATGAATGGAAGCAAGCAGGGAGTAAGAGGGATGGAATCTTAGTGCTGGGGGACTCAATACTAAGAGGAGTCAGGTGGGGTAGCAAGGGGGAGAGGCATAGTTGCATTTGGGTGGAGGCCATGCCAGGAATGACAGCAGAAAGGGTGGGACAATCTGTTCTGAAATATGCTAGAAGGGGTAGGGACAATCCTCATTTAATTATACATCTTGGGATGAACGACCTTGCTGACAAGACAGTACATACAGTCCAGAGGAGGTTTACATAGAAACATAGAAACATAGAAGTTGATGGAAGATAAAGACCGCAAGGCCCATTAAGTCTGCCCATTTCTTTTTCTACCTTGTAAATGTGCCATCTGCCTTTGCTCTGTCAATGGCCTATCTATTCATACTCATCTGTATTGCTCCCTTATTGGCTATCCCATGCCTGTTTGAAGCCCTGCACTGTATTCATAGCCACCACTTCCTGAGGTAGGCCGTTCCATGCATCCACCACCCTTTCTGTGAAGAAGAACTTCCTCACATTACCCCTTAATCAGCCTCCCTCTAATCTCATGCTGTGTCCTCTTGTCCTGCTATTTTTCTTATATTGAAACATGTTAGATTCTTTCACCTTGTTAATGCCTTTAAGGTGTTTGAATGTTTCGACCATATTACCTCTCTCCCTCCTTTGCTCCAGGGTATACATATTGAGCTCCGTTAATCTGTCCTCATATGTTTTCTGATGCAGTCCCTTCACCATTTTGGTTGCCCTTCTCTGGTCTGCCTCACTTTGGTTAATGTCCTTGTGAAGGTGTGGCCTCTAGTACTGCATGCAGTACTTTAGATGGGGCCTAACCAGTGTCTTGTAAAGAGGGATTATTACCTCCCTCTTCTGACTTGTGATACCCCTACTAATGCACCCCAACATTCCCCTAGCCTTACCTACTGCTTTAGTGGTCTGCTTGGATGATTTCAGGTCATCAGTGATGATGATGCCCAAGTCTCTTTCTTCCCTTGTTACTGCCAGCAACTCCCCTCCCAGCCTATAGGTGGCTTCAGGGTTTCTCTTCCTTATGTGAATGATCTTGCACTTCTTTGCATTAAACCCCAGTTGCCACTCTCCCAACCATTTTGCTAGTTTATCCAGATCTCTTCTCATTCTGCCCACCCCATCTGGATCATCTGCTCTGTTGCAGATCTTAGTGTCATCTGCAAACAGACAAACCTTATCCTCCAGTCCATCTGCAATGTCACTGATGAAGATATTGAAGAGGACTGGCCCCAGGACTGATCCCCTAGGTACCTCACTTGTGACTTGCATCTCTTCTGACTGTATACCATTTACCACCACTCTCTCTTTTTTGCCCGTCAACCAGTTTGTCACCCAGTGGACCAACTTCTGACCCACCCTGAGCCTACCCAGCTTATTAATCAATCTTCTATGTGGAACTGTATTGAACGCTTTGCTGAAGTCAAGGTAGGTGACATCAGCTGCTTCTCCTTGGTCCCCCACTCTGATTACCCAGTCAAAGAAATCTATGAGATTAGTTTGACAAGACCTTCTTTTTATAAACCCATGCTGTCTTGGATCCTGTGCTCCTATGGATTCCAGGTGTTGCACTATCCTTTCCTTAAGGAGTGCCTCCATAATCTTGCACACTACTGAGGTGAGACTGACTGGTGTGTAGTTCCCTGCCTCCTTCCTGCTACCACCTCTTGTGGAGCGGGATCACATGAGCCCTTCTCCAGTCTTCTGGGACCTCTTCTGTGCTCAGAGACTCACTAAACAGTTCTGATAATGGCTCTGCTAGTTCCACCCTTAGCTCCTTTAGTACCCGGGGATGTATGCCATCAGGTCCCATTGCCTTCACCACCCTGAGCTTATCGAGCTCTTGAAGGACCCTTTCTTTTGTGAAGGGACTAGTGCTCACCTTCCTCCCCCCTGTGTCCACGGTGCTGAGCTGTGGGCCCTGCCCTACCTTCTCTTCAGTAAATACTGAGGTTTGAGGAACTAGGACAATTATGTGAGGGGGCAGGAAGATCAGTAACTTTTTCAGAGATACTTCCAGTGCCCAAGTCAAGCACAAACAAGAAAGCTGAGAATAAAGGAATTTGACGGATGGCTAAGAACCTGGAGTCATGCTAAAAGTTATGGGCTGTTGGGGGGTTGGGAGGGACCTGGGAGGACAGTTATCTCTATGCCAAGGACAGGCTACACTTGAGTGAGGAGGGAAAGAAAGTGTTGAAACAGAGGATGAAGGAGTACATAGGGGAAACTGGGAATTTAAACTAGGAGCTGGGGGTGGCAAGTGGGCAAGAGACATGCAGAGACTACAGGTTGGGAGACCATATGAGCCTACCCCCCCATAACAGTGACAAAGGACAAATGGCAAGTACTATTGGTAATGCTAGTAAAGGAGGGCAGGATGGGAGGGGGTTAAGGGTGGAAGGTGATTACCCTTAATGCTAGGAGCTGTGGGAGGAAAACTGCTGAGTTACAGGTGCTCATGGCAAAGAGAGAGGTGGACATTGCAGCCATCACAGAAACATGGGCCACCCAATACAATGACTGTGACCTGTCTGTACCAGGGTACAGGTTATTTCGTAGGGACAGGGTTATTGGGAAAGGAGGGGGGGGTGGCACTATATGTGAAGGAAGGACTGAAGTGTGTAAGGGAGGAAGGGGAGGAGGGTAGTACGGAGTCACTTTGGATGCAAATCCAGGATTCCAAGACTAGGATTCTCAGAATGGGAGTGGTGTACAGGTCACCCTCTCAGATGGAGGAGTTAGACAGAGAACTAGCAGGACAGATCAGGAGGACCTGCGAGAAGGGTAGTGTGCTGACTGTGGGGGACTTCAACATGCCAGGAGTGGACTGGAGTACCCCAACAACAAGGAATAGAAGAGAGCAGGTACTGCTGGATGCCTTCCAGAACAGTTTCCTGCTGCAAATGGTCAGTGAACCAACCAGATTAGGGAATACCCTTGACCTTGTGCTGGCAAATGGGGACTTTCTGAGAGAACTTACAGTGGAAGAACCGCTGTCAGGGTGCGACCACCACTCAGTATGGCTCACATTGGATATAGGCAAGGAAGGAGTGGAATCTGGCACCAGAGTGCTGGACTTCAGGAGGGCCGACTTTGGGAGGATGGGGGAAGTGGTAAAAGGTACCTGGCCAGCATTCAACCTGGTATGAGCACTAACCAGAGGTCAGAGCTCATAAAGCTGGGGATAGTGGAGGCAACCAAAACCTGTTGCAAGGCCAAGAGCAAGAAGGCTAGGGCTAAGAAACCAAGCTGGTTGAGCAAGGAGGTTATGGAAAAGATAAAGAGGAAAAGAGCTGCCTTTAGAAGGTACAAGAAAACAGGAAGGGGGAGGACAGAGAGGAGTACCTGACGGAATTGAAGGAGGTGACACGGGCAGTAAGGGGAGCCAAGGCATCTACGGAGCTCAGGCTGGCACAAGGCATTAAGAAGGGGGAGAGGGACTTCTTTAGATACATCAGGGAGAAAAGGAGCTGTAAGGACCACATAGTAAGGATTGGGAAGGAGGGGGTTGGGTGGAAGCAAGGTGGGATAAGGCAGAAGTGCTAAATTATTACTTCTGCTCGGTTTTTACTAAGGAGAAGAGAGGGGTGATACTCAAGGGGGGAGGTTTGGCAGAAATGGGAGGGAGGGGGTGACAGATGGGGAAATCATGGAGGACAGAGTTCGGGAGGGTTTGAAGGCACTGAGGGTGGACAACGCAGCAGACCCAGATGGCAGCCACCCCAGGGTACTGAAGAAGCTGGCAGATGTCCTTGCAGGACCTTTGGCACACCTATTTAATGCCTCACTACACTCAGGGTGTGTATCTCAGGACTGGGGGATGGCTCATGTGGAACCCCTCCACAAGAGTGGCCCCAAGGATGAACCAGGGAACTACAGACCGGTGAGCCTCACATCCATTGTGGGTAAGCTGATGGAGACTACCTTGAAGGAGAGGCTGGTGGTCCTCCTAGAGGCCAAAGGACTACAGGACAGCAGACAGCATGGCTTCACACATGGCAGATCCTGCCAAGCCAACCTGGTGGAGTTCTATGACTGGATAACTAGGCAACTGGACAGGGGCCATGCAGTGGATGTCCTGTATCTGGACTTCAGTAAGGCATTCGACTTGGTGCCACATGGGAGGCTGGGAAGTAAGTTAAAAGGCACAGAGGTGGGTGCAAAGCTGGTGAGATGGGTAGGGAACTGGCTTCAGGGAAGGCAACAGAGGGTGGTGATGGGGGGAGCTCTCACACCCAAGGGTAGTGATGAGCAGGGGGTTCCACAGGGCTCGGTGTTGGGACCAGTGCTGTTTGGGATATTCATTGCAGACATATTATTGGACATCAAGAGCAAAATCAGTCTGTTTGCTGATGATACCAAGATGGGAGCGGTGGTGGATGACCTAGGGGGATGGCAGGGGTTGCAGGGTGATCTGGCAAAGCTTGAAACCTGGTCAGACACCTGGCAACTGGGGTTTAATGCCAAAAAGTGCAAGATGCTGCATTTTGGGGTGAAGAACCCAAGGAGGAGTTACCAGCTGGGGGAGTGCAGCTAGCCCAGACAGAGGAGGAGAAAGATCTGGGGGTGCTCATTACAGGGGCAATGAACAACTCAGCACAATGTAAGAAGACAGCTGCAAAGGCCAACAAAATGCTGGGTTGCATTGCAAGGGGTATATCCTTGAAGAGGGAGGAGGTGATTCTGCCGCTGTATAGGTCATTAGTTAGACCGCACCTAGAGTACTGCATGCAGTACTGGTGCCTGTATCCGAAGATAGACATTAAGGTACTGGAAGGGGTGCAGCGCAGGGCAACAAAGATGATCAAGGAGCTGGGGGACTTATCATATGAGAGGAGGCTGAGAGAGTTGAACGTGTACTCACTAGAGGAGAGGAGGGACGAGGGGACATGATTGAAACCTTTAAGTATGTGAAAGGAATAAACAAGACAGGTACAGAGGGGCTGTTCAAAGTAAGGGAGGGGAGGGACACTAGGGGCCAGGATATGAGACTGGAGGGAGGAAGGTTCGGGAGGGAGATGAGGAAACACTTTTTTACAGAGAGGGTGGTAGCTGGCTGGAATGCATTACCTACAGAAGTGGTATCCAGTAGAACAGTGAACTGCTTCAAAAGGGAATGGACAGGACAAGCGGGGTCAATGGAAGGAAAGGGTGGAAGGGAAGGGGCAGCTGCAGAATAAGGTGTGCTTGCTGCACAATCGAACATACTTGATAGACCTCTAGGACTTTATCTGTTGGCAACTTTCGTATGTTCGTATGTTCATTTAAATTGATGGTGGACCACATAACAGAACCAATAATGAAGATATATGTAAAATCTTTAGAGGAATGTAAATTCCCATTGGAGTGGAAAGGAGCCCATATCATTCCTATTTTTAAGAAACATTTAAAGGAGTAGAACACCCTCATATCTTGTAAATGTTATTTGTTTTCTTGTCAACAGATAACGACGTGTAGCTGTTGGGGATACATGTGTTTGCTTTAGTTTGGTTTCAGTGTTCATATTAGCTCTTGTAACTAGCTTGAGGGTTTCCATTTTCTGGTTGTTGAAATCTCAGTGATCCTGACAGCTGCATTAGCACATGAGAACATGATGCCACATCACCCATTTACACCATGCATCTCTATGTTGAAAGTACAAATACCTGAAAAAATTCTATAGAAACATATAGATTAAATGTACTTTAAAGGAAAATAAACCTGCATTACATTTAAGACAGTTTGTAGTGCTAATTGAATGTAAATGTGTCATTTCACACCTTCCTGCAACTTGTTTTGTTGAACTGTAATTGGGTACAGACATACTGTGGAGTCTAAAGGGTGCTAACACATCATGTTCTCATATGCTAATGCGCACTCTGGCACAATGAGATTCCAACAGCCATAAAATGGAGGCCCCAGATTAGTTACAGGAACTGGTATGAACAGTGAAAATAAAGTAGGGCAAACACATTTATCCCCAACAGCTATACAAAAAGACTTGTCTGTTGACAAGAAAACAGATAACATTTAAAGATATGAAGGTGTACTACTCCTTTAAGTGGTGAAATTACCAGCTATAGACCAATTGGTGTAACCTCCATCCCACGCACAATAATCAAAAGTACTATACATTGATTCATAGATGTTGATGGCAGATAAGGGCCTATGGCCCACCTAGTCTACCAATGTGCACATGTACTTTGCTTGTTCAAGCTTCTGTAGAAGTAAGGTGTAAAGTAGGTACCCTATAAAGCACAAAGTACTGTCCAGAATAGATAGCTTTCAGAACTTAGATTCCCACCAAGATGGTTTCCGTCCAGGTAGGTCCTGTATAACAAACCTTCTATGCTTTCATGAAAAGGTGAATAAAGAACTTGATGATAACAGTCCCATTAACCTCATTTTTCTAGACTTCAGGAAGGCTTTTGATCTAGTGCCTCACTGGGCAATAACCAAGAAGTCCGATAACATGGGAATAACACTAGAAATTATAGACTGGTTTAACCCCTGGCTAGATAATAGAAGTAAGGGGGCTCAATTCTCAAAGAAGCCTTAGATCAGTGCAAGCTGTGGCAAACAACAGCTTGAGCTAAAGCCCGGTGCACCAGGGACCCTGCACCAGATTCTGGTACAGGAGGGGTCCCAGCACCTAAGTCCCCACACTTGCT
The DNA here is from genome assembly GCA_016271365.2 of Neoceratodus forsteri. NCBI lineage: Eukaryota > Metazoa > Chordata > Ceratodontiformes > Ceratodontidae > Neoceratodus > Neoceratodus forsteri. The sequence goes on from CM057455.1 coordinate 867,689,046, forward strand.
GCAACCTCTCCTGTGCAACAAACACAAGGCACATGGGAGGGGTCTGCCGCAGGCTCTGTGCAGCAAAGGCTCGAGGTCCCCTGAGCTCCAATCACCTGATAAAATATATTAATTCCCATCCCTGGTGGTCTAGTGGAACCCCTCCCCAATCCCCAATGCTGCTGTCAATAAAAGGTAATAAATCCCCTTCCCTGGTACTCTAGTGGTGATGCCGCAGGTAAAAATAAGTAATAAGTTCCCCTTCCCTGGTGGTCTAGTGGTCCCCCCACCCCGATCACCGATGCTGCCAGTAATAATAAGTCATAATAAAACCCCCTTCCCTGGTAGTCTACTGAACCCCACCCCACCCCAGCCTAGCAGATAGTGCCCACTGCTCAGCTCACCCCATCCCAAAACAGAGCCGGCGACCAGCACAGCCCTCCTCTCACCTCTGCGGTCAGCGACCGACTGAACTGTCACTTAGCACCTACTGTATAGCGTAGGCGCTCATTGATTGACTAATGAATGAGCCAGTACACTACACAATAGGTACTCGGTGCCAGTTCAGTCAGTGGCTGGCGGCAGAGGTGAGAGGAGCGCTATACCAGTTACCGGCTCTGTTTCAGGATGGGGGGAGCGGGGTGGTGGGCACTACGTGCTGGGGTGGCTGGGTGGGGGTCCACTAGACCACCAGGGAAGGGGGATTTATGAATTATTATTAATGGCAGCATTGGGGATGGGGGGGCGACCAGACCACGAAGGCAGTGAGTTTTATTATTACTTATTATTACTGGTGGCATTGGGGATGTGGGGGCCACTAGACCACCAGCAAAGGTTTTTTTCTATTACTTATTACTGGTGGTATTGGGTATCAGGGAGACGGGGCATGAGACCAGCAAGAAAGTTTTTTTTATTACTATTATTGCTGGTGACATCAGAGATCATGGAGGGGGTGCCACTAGACCACCAGGATGATTTTACACTGTACATGAAGACCGGGGCTGAGGGGCATGGCATATTGGTGCAGCCATCTCAACCCTCCCAGAGGACACCATGGCTGGTCTAAGGGTACTTAGAATTGTGCCCTCTGAGAGGATTTTTGAGAATCCTGAATTATGGGATATGGTAGCCTGTGTCTGCTGCAAACCCCCTAGCATAATGCTGCAGCCCATTTTGTGGTGTATGGGTGTCACAAGCCCCGTTTGGGACAGGCAGCCTGTGGTTGATGCAGGCTGCCATTGAGAATCGCTCCTGGTGCATCTTTTGGCGCAAGGGGCACTTTGCGCCATTCTTTGTGGCACAAGTCCCCTACGCCATGATTGGAGCTTTGAGAATCGAGCCCACAATGTCAAACTAAATGGTTACCTGTCAGATAAAGCACTTGTGATGAATGGGATTCACAGGTGTCTGTGCTGTGGCTGGTGTTGTTTGACATATTTGTTTCTGTCATACAGTAGATGACAACATCCTGAACTGGTACAAAAAATATGCAGACGACACCAAACTAGGTGGAATAGCAGTAACTCTCAGTCAGACAGAGATTATACAGGCAGATTTGGATTTGTGACTAGACAGAGAAATTGGGCATGAGTTTCAGTCTAGATAAAATGCTGTAATATATTATACACATGTAAAGTTGGGCACTCACCCCTCCAATTGCTAAGCACACCATTAATTCAGTTTCAGTCCATTTACTGAAGAAAGTAAAACATCCTAAGGTCAGGACCACCTGATGCATTTTGGATCACATGACCCTTTATCAAACGCTGTCCTTAACATAGAGAACTCACTATTTATAGTCTCAACCTGATGATGGCATAAGTATACATCATTGGTTACTATAGCAACAGCCTAAAAACATTGTAATCACATTTACTGTATATTAAAAGACTAAGAACTTTTCATTATTTATTCTGTTACATACAAGTGTTAATATATCTTACATTTCCTATTCCATAAAATGCTAAAACTAACATGATATACATTTTACACATATCAGACTTTATCTTTTCCTTAAATAAGGTCCTATGTTCAAGGAAGTATTTAATCCTGATTTCCTCATAGCTCCCAATTGCACCATCCGAAAGGTCTCTCTTTTCAACAGGAGATCATTGTAGTTCCCTCCCCATGGGTTATTACACACTTTATCAATGACTGAAAATGTAAAAATATGTTCTAGACCATCCCTTGTGTAACCCCTGGGTAGCACCACCCCCCAGTGTTACACCCCTGCCTACTACCCTGGACATAGGCTGAGGGGGTTGGGTTTGCTAACTTATAACATTTTTTAAAACCTTTGCGCGGTGCCTCCACTCGGGGTGCTTTACATGGGTGAGATGGTGCTGGGTGTAGCCCCCTGAGCTGCTACACCACCCACGGTGACCAGTTACCTTCCCCAGACATGTCCCAAGATACAGCTCCCCACATTTCAACATTTTGAATTAAAGGCTCCCTCTAATAATATGCTGACATAGAATTTCAAACAACATCAACAAGATATTTATTTTGGGGGGAAATAAAAGAGCTAGGAAAGGGAAACAGGAGGCGTAGAGGATATCTTATCGTATTTACACATGTACAGAGATCATTTTGGATTTTGCTGGTGAACCCTCCAGCTGGGTGACTACATATTAACAGGTAGACATAAATCACATTTTACCATTCGACTTAAGACATCCAGAGCCCTGGCTATCTAGCTGCTGATAAATCAGATGTTAGACATAATTATTAATAATACCCACACTGGTACCAGTCCCAGATACAGCAGAAACCCCGCAATCTCATACCATACTGGTTAAACAGATACCACAGTCCAAGATGTTGCAGGCCTGATGGAGTTGCAGCTGGTCGAGGTGGCCGGCTATTAATTTGAGGGGGGGGGGCAACTTGGAACCAGATTTTTGTAAAGCAGCAAATTACTATTTACAACCACAGCAGGGATTGCCCTGCACTTCAGCAGACAAAGCAGGGAATGGCCTGCACTCGCAGACTTCTGAACATTCCAGAACAAACTATGTGGATCTTACATCCAGAACATTCAGCACAATATTTGAAAGTCCCATCCAATGCAATGAGAGTGATGCTTCTGTCAAGCATCCTAAACGCAGTTTAAACACAGTCACATCCAGTACTTTATATTCCAAAAGGCATCCATCTAGAGTTAGTTGGCAATGTGACACTTTTATGAAGCATGCCATGCTTTAGTCACAGGCAGTCACATCCAGTACATTCTATATACCAAGAACATTATCCACAAGCGGAGTCCTAGCCAGCATGTCTAGCCATTTAACACTTATACCAAGCACTCTTAGACGAAATCCTGTGCAGACACAGGTACATTCTCTTTAAGGTATCTTAGACATTAATATGCTCTAGGGCCTCCTGTTTCATGAAATGGCAAGTGCGTCTTGGCAGACAGCTCCATGATTGCAGGACTCTAACCCATAGCTACACATTTATATGATTCACTAAGCCCAGCATCTTGCTGCACCTGCAACTTAGCCATTTGGGCCACAGACAAGATGCATCCATTACTTGAACTAGGCAGCCTCTTATGGGGTTAGTAGCCCAGACTGATGACTTCAATACTTCACACTTAACAGCACATATTTCTTAATGGGGCATGGAGCACCCAAGATTACTTGCTTAGCTTCTCCCTCGCACCTTGGGGTATGAGGGTACTCACTCAGGTCCTCCATGGGTCTCATCCACAATCGAAGGTATCCTGAAGACTTCTTCAGCTCTCTCACCGCTGAGGCACTTGGTCAGCACTCTCACCACTGCATGATGACATCTGGTCTGGTCAGCGCTCTCACCACTGCTGGACATCTGATTCTTTGGTCCACATCTTTCCTCGACGTGGGAGGGAAGGCTAGCCTCTGGAGGACAGTACTGGCAACCTCCAGACTAGCTGTTGCAGAAAGCACTATTACTGTAACTAGTTAACTGTTAACTGAAGAAAATAACAAATGCCCTCTGAAGACTGAAGGGGCTTGAATTAAGTGGCCCAGGCCTGATGGCATGGCTGGAGCCTGAGCCCCTCCCCCCATGGGGGGCTCCCAGCAGGCTGGAGCCTGCTCTGCTTCTCTCTCTCGCAGCTCTGCATCTCTGAATCTCCCTCTGAATCTCCAGACAAACTGGCAACATTGTCTCTTTATAGAACTCCTAGCTCGTCTCCTGATTGGTAGCTGGGATGGGGTGACATGTCTCCAAGTTGCTGAAGGACCTGTCAATCAGAACACTCGAGGCACAATTGGGTTGTGGAATTTGTACCTAAAATAATGTCCCTGTAAGCCCCCATAAGCACTTGGGTGCTTACCCATGAGATGCAGTGAATGTCCCTCAAGTCCTGGCTATCTATTGCTGCAATTCCAATTGGCTGTACTGCTGGCAATGGTTGTTTAACCCACTGTCCCTTATAGCAGATTAGATATAGTACTGAATAATGTCCTGGTGCAGCCAGAAAGAAGTAATTATTTGTCCCACATGCCCCACAGTTCTATAGCTTAAAGGCTGTACTTGCAGTCGCTGCACAATGAAAAACATGGCTCTTTTACTTTTCCTGTCACTACTGCACTTATGCAAGCTCCCCTTGCAGCAGCTGACAGACTGACACACAGAGTCCCAGATACTGGAATTGCCAGGGAAAAAGTACTCATTTTAACTTTAGACACTTTTCCCCACATGCACAGTATATTCCCAACAAGCAGCAACAGTTCCATTATGTAAAACATTTTAATTCTTTACTTTTCGGCTGCAGCTGAACATAGCTACCCTGGAGGCAGCCAGATACACTGTTATGCATTATTCAGGTGACCAGGGCCCTGCACAGGCATACTGAAATGAGCCCCGGTCAGAACTCCTTTAATTCCCATCTGAGCGGTCCCCCAGCAGGTTGTCCGTGGTCACTGGGTCCCAAATAGGTGGAAGGGATCCCGGGACCCACGGCACAGTCCCCGAGGTGACCGAAAAACAAGCGGCTCCACATCAAAGGCACTTTGCGCACCAACACATCTCCCGCTGCCCTGGAGGCAGCGCTTTTGCAGCGGAAGCCCGCGGTCAGCAGTTTATGCCCCGAGGGGCTGGATTTTCATTTGACTGCAAGCTGGGGCACACACGAGGGCAAACAGGACCTGGGAAGCCAGAAACATTAGAGGTCAAATCAGGAGAAGCCCAAGAGACAGCTGGAGAAGGACAGAACAAACTGGGCTAAGGTAAACACAGAATGGCATTTCTAGGAACCCTCATTTGCAAGGGGGTTACACTTGTATCCCAAACAGGAGCGTCTGTGTCATGTCTTATCTCCTTTTTCTATTGCCCTTAAATGTTTGCTTACCCTAACTTAAAATTTAAGGGCAACAGAAAAAAGAGATAAGACTTATGCCACAGCCGCACGTATATAATTTGACTGTTTTGGTCATGGGAGCACCACCAGCCCAGGGTGGAACAGTGTTGTCTTGTATGCTGTAATATATATTGGAAGAAAAAACTCTGTGCATAACTATAAACTTAATGGCAGATTACTCAAATATGTTGAATACAAAAAGACCTGGGAATAATGATCAATGACAGACCTGAGACCAGAAATCACTGGCTGTGGCAGTTAGGGTCTGGTGAAACATCAAAAGATCTATTAGAAATAGATCATTATCTGTAATTACACCCCGTATAGAGCTTATGTGTGCCTGATTTTTGATTATGAATCCCCTTTTTGGGCCCTATATAAACAAAGGGAAATAAAATCACTGGAGCCAGTATGGAGAAGGGTGACCAAATCTAAAAGTGATATGAAAGATTTGCCGTGTGTGGATAGAATGAAAAGGCAAAAACTAATGCTGCTATACACAAAGCATGTATGGAACTCTGTTCTTCTTATTCAACATAATAAATGACTCAAAACTAATTACATCATTAGATCTTAGCTTTAATCAATAAATTAAGGGCACCAGAGGACATCAACTCCAGATTCAGAGGAGTACTTCAGAAGTGAAAAAAGAAAATTTATCTTCACTCAGAGAATCATAGTCCTAATGAATGATCTGCCACTGGGTGTGGTAATAAGTAGGAGCAAAACCAAATTCAAAGAAAATTTAGGTAAACACATGGGCTCTCTCCAAACATAGAAACATAGAATTTGATAGCAGATAAGGACTGCCTGGCCTATCTAGTCTGCCCATTTTACCTATCCAGTGCATATACCGCAGACCCTAACTAACCTGTGGCTTATCCTCTCTTTTCTATTGCTAGTGTTCCCTTATGTCTGTCCCATGCATTTTTTAATTCCCCCACTGTTTTAGCCCCCACCACCTCCGCCAGGAGGGTGTTCCATTTATCCACTTCCCTTTCTGTGAAGAAACACTTCCTCATGTTTCCCCTGAGTCTACCCCTCAGTCTCATATCGTGATCCATTGTTCTTGAACCTCTTCATTTCTGAAAGATGCTACCCTCTTGTACCTTATTTATAGCCTTGAGGTATTTGAAAGTCTCTATCATAGCCTCCTCTCTCTTCTCACATCCTGAAAATACATATTGAGGTCCTCCAGTCTCTCCATATATGACTTCTGATGCAACCCTTGCACCATTTTAGTTGCCCTTCTCTGAACTGACTCTACTCTGTCTATGTCCTTCCTAAGATGCGACATCCAGAACTGGACACAGTACTCCTGATGTGGTCTCACCAATGATCTGTACAGTGGTATCACCACCTCATTTTTTCTGCTAGTGATATTGTACCCCTCCCTATGTACCCTAGCATCCCCCCTGGCTCTCCCTACAGCCTTTTCACATTGTCTGGTCACCTTTAGGTCATCATACATGATCACCCCCAGATTCTTTTTCTTTTTTGGTGGCCATCAGAACCCCTTCCCCATCATATACTCCTCCTCTGGATTTCTGTGCCCCAAATGCATGACTGTGCATTTCTATAAACTTGAATCTGAGCTGCCACACTCTTGACCACTCTTCAAGCTTGCATAGGTCCCTTCTCATTTTCTCCACCCCATGGAGTGTTCCCCCTGTTGCAGATCTTAGTGTCATCTGTGAAGAGGCAAACCTTCCCTTTCAGCCCCTATGCAATGTTGCTTATGAAGATATTAAAGAGGACTGGCCCTAACACCGATCCCTGTGGTACCCCGTTGGTCACCCCCCTCTCTTCAGATTGAGATCCATGCACCACCACCCACTGTGTTCTACCGCTCAACCAATTTCTGACCACATTTACCACCCTGGGACCTACACCCAGGCTGCCCAACTTGTTTGCAAGCCTCATATATGATATGGTATCGAAGGCCTTGCTGAAATCCAGGTAGGCCACATCCACCACCCCTCTCTGATCAATTTCCCTGATCACCCAGTCAAAGAAATCTATCAGATTTGTTTGACATGGCCTTCCTACTGTGAATCCATGCTGCCTCGGATTCTGGGTTCCTCTATCTTCCAGATATGCCACCATCCTTTCTTTTAGCAATAATTCTGTCAATTTCCCCACCCCCGAGGTCAGACTGACTGGCCTGTAGTTGCCAGCCTCCTCCCTGCTCCCACTTATATGGAGAGGGACTATATTCATCCTCCTCCAGTCCTCTGGAACCACAATTTTTTCTATTGATTTGTTGAACAGGGCTATCAGTGGTGCCGCCAGCTCCCTTCTAAGTTTTTTTAATATTCTGGGATGTATTCTGTCCAGCCCTATTCTCTTCTCTACTTTCAGCTTTGCTAGTTCTTCTAGGACTTTCTCCTCCATAAATGGACTGTTGTCCACCTCCTTCCCCTTGGTGCTTCTATCTACTAACAGTAGTCCCTCTCCATTCCCTTCTTCAGTGAATACTGAACAAAAATATTTGTCCATGATTTTTGCCTTTTCCAGGTCCCCTCCCGCATACCCACCTACTTCCCTTTTTAGTCTCACAATCCCTCCTCTGGCCTCTTTTCTTTCACTAATATACCTAAAAAAGGTCTTATCCGCTCTCTTTATTGCCTGTGCTATTCTTTCCTCTGTTTTTTCCCTTTGCACTCTTGATTGCTTTCCCTGCCTCCCTTTGCTTTTCCAAGTACAGCCCTCTGTCTTCCTCCCTCTGTGTTTCCTTGTACTTCCTGAATGCCAACCTTTTCTCTCTTACCTTTCTGGTGACTTCCTTTGAGAACCATATTGTTTTTTTTTAATTTTCTTTACTTTACTTTCTTGCCTAACATAAAGGCTTGTTGCTTCTGCTATGGCTCCTTTAAGCTTTTCCCACTGTTTCTCTACATCCCCCTTTCCTCCTTCCCTGCCAGGGCTGTCATGAGACATTTCACCAACTTTGCAAAGTCAGTCCTTCTGAAGTCCAGGATCCTTCCTTTCATGTGGCTTGACTCATTCACTGTTCTCACATTGAACCACACTGTGCAGTGATCACTGGACCCTAGGTGGCTATCCACCACTACATCTGTAATTCTGTCTCTGTTTGTGAGCACTAGCTCCAATATCGCTCTTCCCATGTGGGCTCTGCCACTAGCTGTCTGAGGCATGCCCACTGTAAGACATCTAGGATGTCTCTATCCCTTGCTGTGGCTGCAGTATGGGTGCTCCAACTGACAACTGACAAACTGAAGTCTCCTAACAGCAACACTTCCCCTTTAGCTGTCATTTTGTGGATAGCTTCCACCAGTACCTTGTCTTGCTCTTCACCTTGTCCTGGGGGTCTGTAGATCACCCCAGTATGAATGGCAGTGCCATTTCCTGTCTTCAGAGTGACCCACAGTGCCACCATCCCTTACTGCATTCCCTGTACCTCAGTAGCTTGAATTCCCTCCCAAATGCAAATAGCCACTCCTCCTCCCTTTTTTCCCACCCTATCTTTCCAGAACAGCATATACCCTGGTACTGCCATATCCCAGTCATGGTTCCCTGTGCACCATGTCTTGGTAACAGCAATAATGTCCAGGTCTGCCTCTGTTGTTAAGGCCACTATGTCCAGGATTTTATTTCCTAGGCTGCAGGCATTCATGCACATAGCTTTCCAACATTTGCTACTTCTCCCTTTCTGTTTCCCCTCCTATCCTTATGCCTTCACTCTGTACTCCTCCTTTCCTTACTCCCCGCAGGTGTAATTCTCTTCTCTACCTCAGATTGCTGATTGACCCTCATCTTACCTCCTTTTTTACCCTTGTTAATCTTCTTTCTATTCCTGTGTCCATTTCCTATTTGTGGGGGAGTGACAGTTAAGTCCCTATCTTTTAAGATGTCATTGAGAGGTTCTTTAACCTCAGACCCCCCTCCAAGTTTAAATGCCCACTGCTGATGCCGAACTTCTGTCCCAGTGTTCTTACTCCTTCCCTGGTCAGGTGTAGTCTGTCATATTTAAAGAACTTCCTTTCCCAGAAATCACCCCAAGTGCCTATGAATTGAAACCCTTTTCCATGACACCAGTTCTGCAACCACGCATTGAACACTTCAGTCTCCTTGCTTCTGATCCTGTCTGTGCTTCCTCCTTTGCTCCACACTAGAAGAATCTCTAAGAAGGCCAGGGAGGTCAACTGATTGGCCAATCATCCACCTAGTTTTATTAGGTTCTATTAGACTTCCTCTACCGACTGATTTGCCAGGTCATTCGTTCCAAGGTGTACCACAATTTTAAGGCCATCCCCCTGTCTTTCCACTATTCTCCCAATGCGATCAGTATTGCACTTTGCTGAAGCACCAGGGAGGCATTTGGTTAGTACATTTGTTTGTCTGCAGTCACTCAATTGAGTCTCCACTCCCCTTATCATGGAGTGTCCCATGATGAGTACTTTTTTGCTCTCTTTTATTGCATTTTATTTTGCTGCCACTGTTGCCCTTTCTGAGTGCAGTCTTGGCCTCTCAACTGTCTTGCTGTCCTCTTCCATGTGGCCATGATCCTTTTCTTCAAATAATGATGCAAAACGATTTGCAATTGGGATGGTCTTGGCCTGGTTGGGGTTTAGCTGGTCCATTCTGCCGATGTTATTTCCTCCCTTCTTTACTACCTTCCATCCCCCTGGACCAGATCATCTCTGTGGGAGTGGACTTCTAGGAGGATCTGATGGTGTGGAAATTGAGGGTGTGAATTTCACTTCCTGTTCCAATATAGTATGTGCTGCAGCTGAGATATCTCTTTCTGTGCTGCACTCAGCTGCTCCTTTAGTTCATTTAGCATCCTACATATGTGACAATGCCCTACTCTCCAGAGAAGTCCTCTGGGAAAGAGTGCCCCACACTCATGGCAACCGTTAATATCCATACAGACTTGTAGGATATTATTGCTTCTTCTGGGCTTGAGTGTTGATGCTGGGATATACGTCTTTAAAAAACTCTGCTTCTTGTGCTAGCTAAACTGTTTCAGGCTGCTTGAAGAAAGTCGCTGCCTTCCCCATATTTTCTGCAGCCCTGAATCAATCAGATGCACCCTCCGATGCTTATTGAAGGCTCCCCTGACTCCTGACAAAAACAGAAAGCTTCTCCCCTGTCACTGGATGAAAAACACAAAGCTGCACCACTGTCTTGATGCCCAGCTGAGCCTTGGGAGAACCTGAAGGCTCCTGGCTGAAACAAAGCTGCTCCACTGTCTGGATATCTATCAGAGTCCTGGCTGAAATATAAGGCTCCAGTCCTGTGACATATAACCACTGATTTAGTAGGGGAGCAGTTTGCATGGGCATAGCTGCCTTTTTCTGCTCTGACCACCATAGTATTGTATAGGGTGCAGACAGTGGTTGGGGTGGACGGCGGTAACTAAATTTGTTGTGTTTGGGCAGGGTGAGGAGGGTGGGATATTTAAAAAAATGCAGAGGTGAGGGAAGTTTTTATTTTATTTTTTAATGTAGAAAGGTTACCAGCACCTGTAGTAATTTGACATGTACACCATACAACATGTATTCAACCTGTGAGGCACAGCCAGCACAAAACCCTTTTTTCAAGAGCCTTATCACCACACCAGAGGAGGACGGTGGGGGGGCATGAAGAAGAAGAAGAAATAGGAAAGGACAATAATGCAGAATTTTTATGAACTATCTGAAACACTACCCCACACAGTATTGGACTTTACCCCCGTCATTAATATCTCTGACTATGAACTTATAGATATTGATGTACATGTACTGAGCAAAGGACTCAGTGTTGTGCCTACAGTTGATATTCTTTTTTCTCAGCAGTCATTGATTTACATAGATTTGTTCAAAATCTGATGTTTAATTGTATGTACAGTAGTAAAGATCTTGGTGCGCATGCATCTGTACAGCAGGCTGGGAAGGAGGGTGTGGAGAGGGGCTCCAACAGACTACATCCAAAATTCCAGTTTTGTCCTACATATAACCCCACGGTGTCTACGTTTGTCAAAAAATGTGAATTTGATTTGGAGCAGGTAAAAAACAGTGCTCATATTCAGATAGAATTTAACTGTAGTATAGAGGAAAGGAGAGCTTTAAAAATAGTTGCTGACAATAGACATATACTGATTCGTCCAGCTGACAAAAGAGGAGTGGTAGTAGTGATGAACACTGAAGACTACTTAATGGAAATTAATAAGCAATTAATTGATTCAGAATGTTATCAGAAACTGGAAAGTAGTCAAAAAAATGTGTTCAGAACAGAGATAGATGCCCTCCTCAGTAGGGGCTATGTAAAGGAGTACTAAACTGAAGAAGAATATAGAGCTCTCACTGTTGCTAATCCTATTACTCCTATTATTTACACCTTTCCAAAACTCCACAAGTATCCCCAATCCCCCCGGAAGACCTATCATCTTGGGCAAAGGTTGGGTTATGGAGACACTGTCCATGTTTATTGATTCTTAACTTCAACCATTGGTGAAGGGAACCCCTTCAAATGACTTGGATGGCAATAGTGTGAAGGAGGTGCAAGCCAGATTTAGGGAACTGGCCAGAATATGTAAAGCTGAAGGAAAAACTGTGGCATTTTCATAAGTTCTGTCAGTGCCAAGGGCAAGCATGGATAGAAAGCAGAGGAAAAGTGACTTTAATGAGTGGTTGGGAAAATGATGCCTGGCTATGGGGTTTGGACTGCTGGGGGGATGGGGCAACATGGGATAAAAAGGATCTGTTCACCAGAGACAGACTACATCTGATTCAGGAGAGAAAAGGAGTTTTAAGAAAGAGGCTGGGGGATTTTATAGCTAGAGAGCATGATTTAAACTAGCAGAGGGAGGGGCAGCAAAGATTTGCGGGGCATGTCAGAAGGCAAATTTTGGGAGGGCCTGTGTCTCTCACCCAGATTATAAATTTGAAGGATGAGAAGATCATGGGGGGAAATAGTAAGGGGAAAGAGAAGACTAAGAGACATAGAGGAGTGGGTTGGAAGGCGGTCTCCACAACTGTGGGGAGAATGGAAAGCAAATTACCAGAGTTACAGGCATTAATGGCAGAGGGGGGTGACATGGCTGCAATCATGGAAACTTGGGTCACACAGAACCATGACAGGGAATTAATATCACCAGGGCACAAAATGGTTAGGAGAGACAGGAAAAATGGCAAGGGGGGTGATGTTATTTTTAAGGGAGGGGGTAGAGTGCAGCAGGGAGGAGGGTGAGGATGGGAATGTGGAAAAGATGTGGGTCAACTTAAAAGGTACTAAGGGAAGGAGTTTCAATCTGGGAGGAGTAGTATATAGGCCACCAACACAGACTAAGGAGTGCAACCACCCAGTCCCCTGGGGTTACTAGAATCCCCTCAGTATCACTGTTAGGCAGGGAGAGGCAGCTGGTGATTAGCTAGTTAAATGGGTTTTTCACCTGCTCACTCTTTTGTTTACTTGACTTCAGCTGAGATGGAAGGATGAGCTCATTTGGAACTCTCGTAGCAGCATAAGCCTTTTGCCCGCTGTGAGAAGGGAGTTTAGAATCTTGAGAAGGAGTCAGTGTGAGTCTGTAGTTAGAAGAAGGAGGAGTGAGAATTGCTCAGATGAGGGCTCTGAGTTGAGAGCCCTGCATTCTCATCCTAGTCCTGTAATTCTCCAGTTTGCCAAGAGAAGTGGTGGAAACCATTGTCTTCAGCAGGATCTCCTGATTTCATCCCTGGAGGGGTAAAAGGACAGTTAGTGGATGGCTTCATGGGGCAATCCCCTTTTTGATCCAGTATGTTTTGAAGCTGCCTGAAGTGTCTAACAGTGAGTAGGCTCTGACTTTTGCTGCAGAAAGCAAGTACCTGTGCTGTTGTGTTCTCTGGCTAAAAGGGAAATGCACAACTATTCTGTTCAGAAGTGTGAGACTATTCTCTTTTAAAGTTGGCTGAAGTGTGTGATGTCCAGAGGCATGACTATATCACATTGTTCGGGACTTTAGTTCTCCCACTACCAGTGTAGTGAGTTAAATGCTGGTTGCCAAAGTTTCATTCAATAAGCATTTTTCAAAGAGTGTTTTAAAATGTTTAAGGTGTAACTCTGAAAGAATGGCTTGAGTATGGATTTGGGAGCAAAGGGTGGGTAAACCTCCATCTGGAGTAACCAGTTCAGGACTACAGGTTCAGTAAGGGTGCCTGGTTACTTTAGACATAGGGCCAATATCTGAAGTTGATTTTACCCCCTGAAGTGGGTTGTGCTAGTTCTTAACAAAATGTATGTTTCAGTTGTGGTCAGTGCCACTAGAAGTAATGTTCAATGTCCTGCGACATGTGGGAAACAAGGTGCAAGTGCTCTGTCAGTAAATGTGTTTTCAGTTGTGGCCAGTGCCACTGGAAAAATATCCTATGTCCTATGCTATATGGGAATACAAGTTCAAGCTGTTCTATGTCCTACTGTGTGGAAATACAAAGAGTTTTCTGTCAGATACAGTTGATTTGTTGTTCTGCAAGTTCCTAGTGCCATGATGTATAAACATTGGGGGTCCACCCTTGCTTTAGAGAACATCTTTTGGAATAAAGTCACACTCTAGATCTCCAACTATGCTTTGGACAGTTATGTTATTGCTTTCTGTGTGTGGATTTACTGGGTACCCCTCCAGAAGTTAGGTCTAGCATAGCTCTAGCAAAAAGTTCTCTCCTCAGGACCTGGTTTTGTAAATACGTTATAAGTCACATTGCTTTTGTACACCCCCACCCCTTGATCTCTAGAGTAACGAGCCTGGTATACATTCCCAAAGCTAGGGATGGTACCAATTTTCTAAATATATTGAAGTCTGTGTCCATTTATGGGTGCCAGGGGTAGCTAACTGTGTAAAGTAGTGAGGGGGTGGTTACAAAAAATGGGGGCTCGTCGGGTGATTTTTAATTTGAGGAGAGAACCAGAATTGTTTTGTGCTGAGGGTATATCTAGCATCTTTCTGTCTGGTAGCGGTGTAGCCCAAACAGAAAGGAAGCTTTGGACAGGGATTTGTGCCCAGAAAATGCCATCCAAATGTGCTGCTTGTGTGCTGTCCAGTACAGTAAAAGAATAGAGTGCTGCTTGTGTGATTTCAGCTTGTAATGGACAGTAAAGCATTGACATGTGTGTCTTGGTCTCTGCATCAAAAGCACTTAAAGAACTTTTAAAATGAAATTTTCAAGTGCCAAAAGTATTGTGGACTTTGAGGAACAGACTCAGATATGTGCCCTGAAAATTTCATATGCTTAGTGTGCAAATTGGGGGAGTCACTAGAGAAATTGTCCAGAAACTGTGGTAAAAATTGTCAAAACGGTGCTCCCACCACTGAAATTGCAGCTGAGGAATAAGTTATAGTTTGCAGTTTAAATTTGCTCCTGCTCAATGATCACCATGAAGGAAGAGCAAACGAGGAGAGAGAGAGAGGCTCATTTGAATGGCGTCGAGTGATTGGTGCAGCTGCATCCAGTCCTGCCCCAGGCCAGCGTCTGTGTGTTGCAGAGGAGAGAGAGAGAGAGAGAGAGAGAGTGGCATGTAAGCTGGTTAGACCAGGATCAACCATCAAGGGGCTTGTGAGCATTCTAAACTTTAGTAAACAGACTAGTACAGTGTAATCTTGGGCTAAACCCATTGTCTGACCGACTGGAGAGTGATCAAGGCGTTCATGGCTATGATCGGTGGGACCGCTAGCCCGTTTCACCCCAGAGGCCTTCCTAGAATCGGCAGCAGGCCGAAATTTTCCACCGGAGGGAACAATCTACTGAAATTAGTGAGTAAACAAGTTAACTGTGCAAACAAACTGTGTGTGATTAACAAGCCAACTGAACCTGTGTGCAAGCAGTATGATTTTTGTGCCAAGGACTGCAAGCTGTGAAGGCAGGCAAAACAAACAGAAATTCTGAAAATAGACTGTGAGCAATGATAAATGATTTTAGCAACAGTAAATTTTCCTAAGTAGCAGGACTGTGAGTTGTATATGGTGGATGCAGCAAACAGGTAATCCTGTGCAAAGAAAGACTATGGGGCTTACAAGTGACTTTGAGCATGTGTAAATAGAGTTTTCCTGAATTAATATTGATCGCAAAGTCAAGTTACTAGTTTAAAAATTCATATGAATGTGCTGGAATGTACCAGCAGAGCAATCAATCACAGTTTAAAGTAATTTCAGTAGCCAGAAAGGTTGGAAACACAGTTTTGAGCAAGTTGAACAGACTTTGATGCATGAGAAAAGTTATAGATGCCATGACAGATGAGGTCAGCAATGTAAACACAGCAGCAGGGAGCCATTTTGTGAGACAATATGTGACTAGTGAACAATTCAGTAATGAAAGGTTTGTGTGTTTGCTTACAGACACAGCTTTGGGAACACCATGCTACCCGGATCATGCCCGAGCAAAGATCGCCAAGGAGGTGGCAGCACTAAGAGAGGTTGAGAAAGCCTACTATGGTGACAGGTTACCCCCAGATGTAACAATTCCTAGCTATCCAGTGAGGCTATACATTGTGTATCTAAAGGCTGGAAGGGATGTGTTTCTGTTACCTCATTACTTGGACTGCCTTGTGAAGTTTGGAATGAGCAGGGGTGCAGTGCCAGAGAAGGCAACAATAATTCAATTGGCTCCCACGTGGACCCTGGTAGGAGACCCTGCCAGTAGCAGCACGCAGCACCAGGTTGAACGTGTTGGGGAAAATTCTTTAGAGTGTGTTACAGAAAGAGCAAGTAAAATTGATGTTGATGCACTGCAAGGGCAGGAACAGAGAGAGGTTTCCACGCCTGTGTCCCAGATGGACAGTGCAATAGAGTACTAGCCTAGTGGGGGAGGATGAATTGCAAGAGACATTGAATTGGGAGGTGTCTACCTCCATGCCCAGTAAGGAATGGAATGTCTCAGAAGTGAGGATGTTTGCTCTCTCTTGGGCACAGATCATGTGTGAGGAAGAGGGGGATGAAGAAGGGTATCTTCATGTTGAGGGCTACTGTGAGTTGCCCCAAGCTCTTGCCTCAGAGGAGTCAGAAACAGTTGGAGAAGGCTCAAGCAACTTGTTCACAGAGATAGTGGGGGACAAGTTCTTTTGTTCTTTGAGTTTGAGACACTGACTTGACCAGGACTGGCCACCCCCAAGCCAGGTCATCGGCTGCAGACTAGTAAAGAGTAGTGAGGAGGAGAGATTGATTGATTGGAGGGCTGATGCCACATATGGGAAGCCATTTCCTACCTTTCCTTGCTGAGTCTGGGAGGAAATTGAACAGAAGAGACAGTCCTGGCTAAAGGAGAAGGCAAGTAAGAATTTGCACCCAAGTGCGGCAAAATGTGTAAGGGACAAAATCATCAGTGATCACCTTAGATTCTGGAGACTGAGCAGGACTCTGTTTATGGACACTGTGCAAATTGTGGATGGGGCTGGGAGTGAGACACTTCACAACATCAACTTGGAATGCCCAGACGGGGTCACAGTACTCACCCCACACCCTGAGTGGTACTACTCTTAATGGTGCCACTCCCTGTGAATATTCCCAGCATGCCTAAAGGAAGTGAGCAGTGGCAGGCCAGTGCCTGTCATCTGAAACAGCAGTATCCATGGAGGAAGATGCAGCTCTTCTGGTATCCCAGAATTTCTTCAAGTGTATACAGATTCATCAGTCCAGCAGTTTTCCTGTTCCATCGTTTGGTTTTTACAGAGGTCTTCAACCCAGCAGTTTTCCTGTGTCATTGTTTATTTTCCCAGATAACATCATCCCAGCAGTATCTGAAGATGCCATCTGGTCTGCAGGGAGAAGGTCCTCAGCTCGCAGGGTAAGAAACCATTTTTCATTCTTCAAGGAGCTGGTAAGAACATTTTTTATTTACATTATCTAACTTTGCACAACACATCCTACATTTGAGGACTATCCAAGGAACTTTAATTTTCATCAAAGAATCTCCCCCTGGATTGCAGTGCTATACAGGCCCTGTCCTGTCCAAGAACTGTTCTTCAGCAGACTTTGGCCTAGGAGAGGCTCTTTAATGGACAATGCCTATGGGCAACAGTGATATTGCCACTAGTTAGGACACTGTAGGGATTTCCATCCCAAAATGTGTTGTATAAATGTCTTCTTTCTGATTTTTACTTTTATAGAAAAAAAAATATTTTGGGGGTTCTTTAATGTTAGGTGGAGGTTTAGGCACTGTGTGGAATGCAGAATGTGTTTTTGTGTTTTTCTTCTCTTGCAGGTGTTCCTGAAGAAGAAAAGAAGAGAAGAAGAGGATATTGGAACTCATCTGAGTTCCCCTTTTCTTTGTGTTTTTAGAATTGTTATGGTTAATAGGGTGTTAACATGTTTTCTTCACAGGTGTGGAATTTTTTGGGAGATGTAATGCAATGTGATGTATGTTTCCCTTCTGTTGTTCAAAGGTACCCTGGGAAGTTTGGGGGGGATAGGTTCCCCGGTAGGTAGGAATGGTCAGATAGATTTTCCCTAGAGGGCTAGGGGCACAGACAGGCTGGAGGTCCTGATCTGCAGTAGGGACTCTCAGTACTGGTCTATTAGGGCATGCTTCAAGCAGTTTTCTTGGAACCTCTGAGAATCCATAGACAGATAGTAGGATAGGGGCTGAAGTTTCATCAGATGGCCTCTGTTCCTTTAGTGTTTCCTGCCTGTGCCCCGCACATGGTAGGGGAGAAGTAGCACTACCTCCCCATAGGTAACTCAGAGGGTAGGATGGCCTAGTGCCAGATGGATCTATGACTGTGGACAGTCATTCATCTGGTTGAGGTGAGTGTAACCAACCAGTCCCCTGGGGTTACTAGAATCCCTTCAATGAAGTGCTAGGCAGGGAGAGGCAGCTGGTGATTAACTAGTTAAATGGGGTTTTCACCTGCTCACTCTTTTGTTTACTTGGCTTCAGCTGAGATGGAAGGATGAGCTCCTTTGGAACTCTAGCAGCAGCATAAACCTTTTGCCAACTGTGAGAAGGGAGTTTAGAATCTTGAGACAGAGTCAGTGTGAGTCGTTGTTGGAAGAAGGAGGAATGAGAACTGCTCAGCTGAGGGCTCTGAGTTGAGAGTCCTGCATTCTCACCCTAGTCCTGTAATTTTCCAGTTTGCCAAGAGATGTGGTAGAAACCTTTGTCTACAGCAGGTTCTCCTGATTTTCATCCCTGGAGGGGTGAAAGGACTGCTAGTGGATGGCTCCATGGGGCAATCCCCTTTTTGATCCAGGATGTTTTGAAGCTGCCTGAAGTGTCTAACAGTGAGTAGGATCTGACGTTTGCTGCAGTAAGCAAGCTCCTGCGCTGTTGTGCTCTCCGGCTAAAAGGGAAATGCACAACTATTCTGTTCAGAAGTGTGAGACTATTCTCTTTTAAAGTTGGCTGAAGTGTGTGATGTCCAGAGGTATGATTATATCACATTGTTTGGGACTTTAATTCCTCCACTACCAGTGTAATGAGTTAAATGCTGGATGCCAAAGTTTCATTCAATAAGCATTTTTCAAAGAGTGTTTTAAAATGTCTAAGGTGTAACTCTGAAAGAATGGCTTGAGTATAGATTTGGCAGAAAAGGGCAGGTAGACCCCCATCTGGAGTAACCAGTTCAGGACTAAAGGTTCAGTAAGGGTGCCTGGTTACATTAAACATAGGGCCAATGTCTGAAGAGGATTTTACCCCCTGAAGTGGGTTGTGCTAGTTCTTAGCAAAATGTATGTTTCAGTTGTAGCCAGTGCCACTAGAAGTAATGATCAGTGTCCTACGACATGTGGGAAACAAGGTGCAAGTGTTCTGTCAGTAAATGTGTTTTTTAGCTGTGACCAGTGCCACTGGAAGAAATGTCCTACATCCTATGCTATATGGGAATACAAGTTCAAGATGTTCTATGTCCTACAGTATGGGAATACAAAGAGTTTACTGTCAGATACAGTTGATTTGTTGTTCTGCAAGTTCCTAGTGCCACAATATGTAAACCTTGGGGGTCCACCCTTGCTTTAGATAACATCTTTTGGAATAAAGCCACACTCTAGAACACCAACTATGGTTTGGACAGTTATGTTATTGCTTCCTGTGTGTGGATTTACTGGGTAACCCTCCAGAAGTTAGGTCTAGCATAGCCCTAAAGTCCTCTCCTCAGAATCTGTTTTTGTAAATACCGTATAGGTCATATTGCTTTTGTACACCCCCGGCCCTTGATCTCTAGAGTAATAAGCCTGGTATACATTCCCAAAGCTATGGATGGCACCAATTTTCTAAATGTATTGAAGTCTGTGCCCATTTATGGATGCCAGGTGTAGCTAACTGTGTAAAGTAGTGAGGGGGTGGTTACAGGAGCATGACAGTGAGCTAGTGGACAACATAATGACCCACTGTGGCAGGGGCAGGGGAAGGACAGTGGTGGTGGGAGACTTCAACCTTCCCAGGGTGTACTGGTGCACTATGTCATCATCAACTGCTAAAGAACAGAAGATACTGGATGCATTCCAAGATGAATTCCTGTCACAGCTAGTGGTAGAGCCGACCAGAAAAGGAAGCATCTTGAACCTGGTCCCGGCACATGGTGACCAGGTAAAAGATGTGGTAGTAAAGGACCCACTGGCATGGAGGATGGCAGCCATCCTTGAGGGGCAACTACAGAGCATATGTCCAGATATGGATGCAGAAAGCAGGTGGGCAATACTGAAATTCAGCCTGTTAGAGGACACAAAAACCTGCACAAAGTCCCAAAACAAAAAGCAAGATCAAGGGAAACCCAGTTGGTGGACCAAGGAGGTACAGGAGAGAGTATGGGAGAAAAGGCTTGCCTTCCAAAAGTGCAGGAGAACCCATGGGGAGGGGGACAGGGAGGAGTACCATAACAAATAGAGGGAAGTGAGCAGGATGATAAGGGCAGCCAAAGCAGCCAAAGAACTAAGGTTGGCACAGAGGATCGGGGTTGGGGGAGAATTTTTTAGATACAACAGTGAGAAAAGAAAGTGTGGGGTCAAATCACCAGATTAAGAAAGGAAAGGGGTGGGCAGAAGTGGCAATTGAGCAGGCTGAGGTACTAAACGAGTACTTCTACTCAGTCTTCATGAGGGAAAAGGATGGGCCAATTCCACAGGGAGAGGTAAGGCTGGGGTCAGGGATGGAGAGGCACTAACAGATGGAGAGATCCCGGTGAAGCGAGTGTGGGAGGGCCTTAGGTCCTTGAGGACAGACAAGGCCCTGGGCCAAGATGGGATCCACCACAGAGTCCTGAAGGAACTGGCAGATGTCCTGGCAGCACCTCTGATGGAATTATTCAATTCCTCCCTACTGTCGGGATGTGTACCAATGGATTGGAGGATGGCACGTGTAGTGCCCCTCCACAAGTCTGGTCCTAGGGATGAGCCAGGAAATTACAGGCCTGTCAGCCTGATATCAATAGTGGGGAAACTACTGGAGTCCATCTTGAAGGAAAGGCTGGTGGGATTCCTGGACATAAATGACCTTAATGATGACTGCCAACATGGATTTGTCCAGGGGAGATTTTGTCAGTCGAACCTGATCACATTTTTTGATTGGGTGATAAGGTCTCTGGATGGGGGTTGGTTGGTTGATGTCCTGTACCTGGACTTCAGCAAGGTGCATATGAATACAGTGCAGGGCTTCAAACAGGCATGAGATAGGCATAAGGGAACAATACAGATGAGTATGAATAAATTGGTCATTGACAGAGCAAAGGCCGATGGCACATTCATAAGGTAGAAAAAGAAATGGGCAGACTGGACTTGCTTGCATTTCTTATTTGCCATCAGCTTCTCTGTTTCTATGTTTCTATGACTCGGTGCTGCATGGGAGATTGTTGGGCAAGCTGAGGTATCTTGGGGTGGGGGTAAAAATGGTGAAGTGGATTGGGAATTAGCTGAGCAATAGGCAACAGCAGATGGTGGTAGGGAGGAGCTTTTGACACCCAGGAGGGTCATTAGTGGGCTCATGCAGGGGTCTGTGCTGAGTCCACTGTTATTTAACACTTTCATAAAGGATATAGTGCAGGGAGTTTCATAGGATTCCTAGGATTTATACTGAGCTCAATGGACTTGTGTCCTATATGCTCGCCATCTATATCTCTAAACTCTAATTTCTTTTGGTGTATGCATCCCAGTTGCTTTTGAAAGCTGTGATTGATTGGCTAGCCACAACCTCCAGTGGTAACCTGTCACATTCATGTACCACCCTTTGGTTAAACCACGATGTACTATATACTTTTTTTCTGTGTGGTGCTGTTAGCTGTAATGGGTGGGACCTAGTATTGTATGTATTTGTATTGCTTTGTAGTCTGGTGATATCCCAGAGATTGTTGTTATTGCATGCCCTGTGTACCAGGCACATATCCCCCACTTTTTCTCCTTGCCTCCAAGGAGTATATGTTCAGTTCGGACAAGCGGCCCTCATAGTTTTTACCAGACATATCCTGTATTGCCCTGGTAGTTCTCTTTTGTACTCTCTCTAACAGGACAATGTCTTGCTTTTTATATGGTGCCCATACCTGGGCACTGTATTCCATAATCGATTTAACCAGGGATGTATATAATGGTAACATGACGTCCCTACTTCTTGCTGATATGTGTCTTAGTATACAGTTTAGGGTTCTATTTCCCCTCTGAGCTATCTTTTGACAGTGGGGTGTAAAGGACATGTCGCTGGACACTATAATACTCAAATCCCTTTCCTCATCTATTGTTTTTAGAACAGTGTTACCTAGTTTATAAGATATTCTAGTTTTTTTTCCCTAAATGCATAATATAGCATTTATTTTGATTTAGTGTTAGCTTAGCTACTGTGGTCCAAGTGAATATGTTATCTATAGTCACGTGTAGGTCAGATGTATTTTGAGTAGTATTGATTTCTGGCCCTATCCTACAGTAATCTGCAAATTTCTGTAGCCAAACGGTGTTGCGATTTATTTGGAGGGATGTTACATACAGGTTAAAAAGACAGGGGCCCAACACCGAACCCTGGGGAACCCCGCTAGTCACATCCGATTGCTCAGAAAACTCTCCCATGATGCATACTCGCTGGTTTCTGTTTTCCAGCCATTTGTGGACCCAATTTATAATAGTTGGATGAATATCTAAATTATCTATTTGATGTATAAGTTCTTGATGAGGGAGCTTATCTAAGGCCTTAGAAAAGTCAAGGAATAGAACATCCACAGGGGTTCCTAAATCCAGTCTTTCCGCCACTCTGCTATAAAATGCCAACATATTAGTCTGGCATGACCTTCCCTTTACAAACCCTTGTCGAGAGTGGTCTGTAAGATGTTTTGAGTTTAGATGCTGAATGATCTCATCCTTTAACATTCCTTCTAATATTTTGGAGGGAATAGCAGTGAGGCTAATGGGTCAGTAGTTTGTGGGGGTCAGACTTGTTCCCTTCTTTAAAGATTGGAATGACTGTCACATATTTCCAACAGTCGATTACTTCCCTGTGTCCAAGGATTTCTGAAAAATGTGGGTTAGGGGAGGGGCTATTATTCTTGCTAATTCTTTAAGTATTCTTGGGTGCAGTCCATCAGGTTCCATGGATTTATTAGGATCTAATTTTGCTATCCTTGATTTTACATCAGTGATTTTCAAAACTATTCTATCTATTGGGTGATTACCTTGCATTGGTGTTATTGGGGTGTCCTTTTGTTTTTTATTATATACTGTTGAGAAGTAATGATTTGTTATGTTTGCCATTTCTTTGTTATTTGAGGTCAGGTCACCATTTGTTGTTTTGAAGGGTCCTATTACTATTTGAGTTTCCTTTTATATAATTTATGTCAGCATAGAAAACTTTATAATTCCCATTTACTCTGTTAGCTAATTTTAGTTCATGGCTCGCTTTTGCCCTTTTGATTTGCTTTTTTATGACATTAGATAATTTTGTATATTACAGCCTGGTTCTGTCAGTTTTGGTTGTTTTCCATTTCTTGAATAGTCTCTGCTTCCTATTTATTAATTTTTAGATTTTCGGTGTCCACCATTGTTTGTAGTTTTTCTTTGGTGGGTATTTTTGTTTGACAGGAATATTATCAGTTATTTGTTGTTTAATCTTAGTGGAGAAGATTTCCCATACATTATTTAGTGATTTGTTACCGAAATCTTTTTCCCACTGCCAGGTTGTGAGATTTGCCCTAATCTTAGCAAAATCAGCTTTGCCAAAATCAGAGGTAACAGTGGTCCCCTTGGGTTCACAAAGTGGTTCGGCTAGCTTGAACTCTATTTTAAGATGATCACTGGTTCCCAGTGGTGCAGTTGTCTTGCATTCGCTTAGTGTATCTCCCATATTTGTTAGGACTATGTCCAATATATTCTGTCCCCTAGTTTGGTCTTCCACTCTCTGTATTAATCCTGTTTGGTCACATGCATCCAAGAACTCTCTCAGAATGAGTTGTTGTAATTGATGGATCCCATTTTATGCCAGGTAGGTTTAAATCTCCTAGGATTAGAATTCTATCCGCTGGATTTAATGATAAAGGTATATTTAATAGGGTCTTGTTAGCTTGTGGGGTTGATGCCGGGGGCCTGTAAATGTCACCCAATATTATTTTTGTTTTTTTTACTGGTGTAATTTTTATCCATAATTGGTCATGCATATCAGTATCCACAGATATCTCTTCGAATTTTATGCTATTTGATACATACAGGGCTACCCCTCCCCCTTCCTGAACACTCTAGACTGCTTATAAAGGGTGAACCCCATCTATCTCCTGATCCCAGTCATCATTTGCATCCCACCATGTTTCTGTGACTGCTCCTATATGAATGTTTTTGGAGGACATAATGTTCCTGAATTCATCCATTTTATTGTTTAGACTCTTTGCATTTAAGAGCATACAGTTCCAGGTTTCAGACTTCTTTGATTCCTGAGTGTTTTTCCCTGGAATGGTGTTTTGTCCTGCATGACCCCCAAGCCCCCTGTTGTTTAGTTTAAATGAAACCTGGTTGCTTCCTTAAACCTCTTGGCTAAATATCTTATGCCTGCCCTATCTAGATGCAGTCCATCTTATTTAAACAAATAAGGGTCCCTAAATGCATCTGAGTTATCAATGAACCCAGCTCCCTCCTTCCTACATAGTTCTCTCTGCCATCGATTCAACGTGTTTATTTTTGGGTTTTCACTTGAGTGATGACCAAACACTGGTAGCATACTAGACAGTATGGTGCCCCCTTGTTTTATAGCAGTTAGAATGGCCTGGAGATCTGAAAATATATCCTGTAAGTTCCTACATTGGATGTCATTTGTCCCCACATGCAACAATACTACAGGGTTTGTGGTGTTCTCCATGAATCCTCCCAGGAGTGAGCGCACATTTTGTGCTTTAACCTCTGGTAGCATGCTCACTGTAGTGTGTTCATTTCTCTCTTTGCACAGCATAATATCCATGCCTCTGATGAGGAAATCCCCTATGACTAATAAGTCCCTGGTATGGTCCACACGGTTGTTTTCTCTAGGAACCTGTATTGGTACTGGGGAATTTGTTTTGGGTATAGCCTCAGCTGTAGTGCATCCAAAGTCCTCATTTGGCAAGGGTGCATATCTGTTCTGTAATATTATGGGAGTACTGTTATGAATTTGGCCTCCTCTCTTTCTGGTTCTAGTTTTTGTTACCCTTGCCCACTCTTCAATTTCTTGGTCATGACTAGTATCAATCTCCTGTGTTTTTCCTAACTTGCAACTGCTAATACCCTCTTCCTGGCTCTCTGTTTGGGAAACCATGGAATCGATAAAGTTTTCTAAACTCTCAATCTCCTCGGTTCCCATTTTTAAGAGACGTGTAATCTCTTCCTGTAACATGTCTACTAAGTTACATTTCTCACATATAAATGAGTCATCATGTTGTTCTGCTGTAAACATTTGGCACTTTATGCACATTTTTATGGAGCCCTCCATTCTAGTTGTATCAGTTGTATTACTTATGAGTAGATAGCGTGACGCCCTGCTCCCAGCCTCCTCAGCTGACACAGCTGAGACACGCCGAGATGCGCATGTCTCTGCACGTGGAACTGCGTGCTCGCTCCACTCATGCTCGCTCCCGCTCACATGAGTTGTGCCCTTTATACAGCCCCAACAGGAAGTGCAACTATCAGCCACTTCCTGTGTTGCGAGAACAGGATATCTCAATTACACACAAAATCAATAAAAATGCCACCTCATGCAGTGGACTTTACATCAGGGAGCACTTTGTTTGCTGCCAAGCTGCTAACAGTGCAGTATTTGGAGCTTGCTTTTAGGTATAGGTGGCACCTCAACCATCCCACGCTGCTTCTGAGCTGAAGCAAACAAGCTCTCAGGATCACACTAGTCCCCTTGTTTCCATGGCAACTGGCCCAATCTCCCTTTCACCAGAGGTATGCTGAACAAACGTGTTCTGGAATTAAAATAGCAACCCACAAACCTTACAGGCATGCAGATAGTGGTAATTCTGCCTCCAGCCTCTCAATTGCACTCACTCCTGCTCCCACTCACGTGAGTTGTGCCCTTTATATAGCCCCAACAAGAAGTGCAACTGTCAGTCACTTCCTGTGTTGCGAGAACAAGATATCTCAATTACACACAAAATCAATAAAAATGCCACCGGGGGCGTGGCCTGGCACTGAGCAAGATGGATGTCTGATTACTGAGCTCCCTCATATCAACTACTATCTAACATCATCCTCAGCCATCTAAGCCAGATCAATAATTTTATTTACGAGAATAAGCAGACAGATAATTCTACAGCAAGTTTTAAAAGTTATTTTTGGTGTTCTTCTGATCTTAGCACCTCTACAAACTTGGAAGGCCTACTACAAATCGCCAGAATGGTCAACACTGAAATGCAGCTGAATCCTTTGGAAAAAATAGAAGCAATGTTCACTAAACTTTCTGCAGACATGATGGACTTAAAAATCGCTACACAGCAAAAATACACGAACCATGAAAACTATTAATTCTCGGCTCGCCTTCACAGAGAACAAAGCTCGTATTAATGAAGAATCAATACAGGAGCTAAAAACTACCATCAGAACTCAAGACCGAATAATTAAAGAATTACAATCTAAGATAAAGGATATGGAAAACAGAAATCGAAGGAATAATCTTCGGATATTTGGATTCCCAGAAGGAGTGGAGGCCAATAACACCACAGCATTTCTAAGTCAAGTGCTACCACAAGTACTCAAACTGCAAACTGGTATCAATCTAATTATAGAACGTTCACATCAATCACTAGGCCCTAAGCCCTCTGCAGAACAAAGGCCTAGACCAATAATTGCCAGATTTCTTAACTATGCAAATATTGAACTTATTCTACAGAAATCAAAAGATATTGGTCAACTTATCTGGCAGGAAAACAGAATATATATATATATTGCGACTTTTTAAGGGAACTGTCTGCAAAACGGAAAGCTTTTACACCAGCTAGACGGATTATGCACCAGACAGGGCTCCGTTTCTCACTTAGATACCCTGCAGTAAGGAGGGTCTATATTGGAAACTCTTACAAGGACTTTCATATTCCGGAATCCTTACTGTCCTTTTTGGATAGCCACTCCACAACTCACCACGGAGATTCAGTGATCAGGGGCACTCACTCTGCACCCACACTCCCGGCTGGTGGTGGTTCCGACGCGACTTCCGATGCTGTGCCCTTGGAGAAGACGCCTATTATTTCTGATCCCCTCGATGTACCAATAAGAAGGCAATCTAACCGTGTACAAGAAAGGCTATCATTTGGCACTGAACACTCAAAGGTGCGATGTTGCAGCCCTGAAAAATCACGCAACATTATGCCTAAACCCACCGTAAGTATTCTTGCTATTCCCAATGTTCCTGTGCATAACAAATATGCACTGCTGCAGGACCTACCCACTTCTGATGGAAGCTTGGCCGAGGAGGGAGTCATCTTGTCGGGAACCGATGTGGACTGTAACTTGATGGAGGCTTCCTGGAGCAATAATGTGGATAGCTCACCTTCTAAAGTAAATGAGCCCCCAAAAAAGAAACATCGTGGCAAGGTCAAATATAAAGGGACCTCTACACCAGTGAAGCATCCGAGATGACAGTACTTAGCTTCAACAGCGCCAATAAATACTGCCTAATTTGACTCTCAAGGCGAAATGGCAGAGTCTGTATGTGCTGATAGCTGTCAACCGACTTATTAATATGCTTTACACGTCAGCTTAAATTACCTTTAATAGTATTTACATCAAGGTCATATATATATATAGTATATGATCCTTGTAAATATGTGTATAAGCTGGTCACCAATGCATGTGCTCGATGAATAATTCTAGGTGTATGGTTACTAAACATATCCGTATATGACCTGATGTACTTATGACGTGATGTCAGTCTACAATTAATCTCTTAAGGGCAATGTCGAAGTAAAATTGATAACTTTCCTATGTCCTGGCCCTATAATTAAAGAGTACTGTTCGCTTATGATCAACAGGGTAAAATCCATGTTAATCCTGTGGAAGATACAGAAAAGTCCATAATGTTATTTTGGTGTAACCATATTGCAATGCGGCATTTTTTGAAGCTGATTACCTTTGCGAACTAGCTACACGGTCATTAAGAGAAGTCTCTTCTGAAATGTTTATTTAATTAACAGATGGACGTTTCTTGAAATGCTGCTGATATAGGATCCTCATAATTTTTGCAATTTTGTACCCCATACTGTCCAATTAATGGATGTACTCCCTTTGTTGAATACTAACAAAATTTAATTCATATATTTTGTTGTATTTACAAGATATGACTATAATTGTTTTTTCTTTCATTTCCCCTTTCCTGTGCTTGGCTGTAGTACCAAATCCCTAATTTGTTATTGATTCTCATTATATAGGAGATGATGTTAGACTTGGTAATGTTGCTATAACTCAATCATTCTCACACCTATAAGTGGAAACTTAACATAGAATCTAACTGTCCATTTCAGAATTCTACTTTATTTAAAATATAAATACCTTAACATTGTTATACAAGTCTTATTAGACAACTTGTTTATAGTGTGAACTGGATAGTACCTTAGTCTTTTCCTGTACTATCCCAGTTCCTAATAGATAAGCTACATCCTAGAGAACAGAGGAGTGGTCCTGGTCCCTATCTGTTTTTCACTTCCTTTTATTTTTGGACTGACCTTTTCTTCTCTGTTCATCTCAGATGACTTTATTATGTTACTGTTATACAGTTCAGATGTTTAAAAATATTAAGGTTAGACTGTTAGTAGGGAGCTGCATGGAAGGAAATCAGGAAGATTTTATATATCCTTTTATGTTGATGGTTTTACATAGTTTTGCCAGCAGTTTCTTTATATTTGATATATATATTGAGCTGATCTGTATACTGTTGTTATATTTACTTGGATATAAGAGTCCCTTGACTTCATATTTAATTTATTATAGATGACAGATTCCAACATATGATAGCTAACTTATCAATATGCACTTGGAATATCAAGGGACTTAATACTCCAAGTGAACGTAAGCAAGTTCTTAATCATCTTAGAAAACATAGAATATAGATTGCACTATTACAAGAAACTAAACTTTTGGATGCAGATAACTCTAGACTAAAATGTGAATGGGTTGATCAGGTTTTTGCGGCTTCCGCTCCCGCAAAAAAAAGAGGTGTGGATATACTAATTCATAAAAACTTAAAATGGAAACCTTCTAGTTTTTTGAAGGACCCAGATGGTAGGTGGCTTATTATAACCTTTGATACTCCCTCAGGTCCACTATCTATAGTCAATATATACGTGCCTAACTCTGATGACCCTCAATTTTTCCATGAGTTGATTCAACATTTAATCTCATTAAATCTGGTTAACTCTCCCTTACTGATTGGAGGAGATTTTAATTTTACTCTGGATGCATATATGGACAGGAATAACAGTTCCCACGAAAGTCACCCTAAAAGCTTAATCTTAGTGTCCCAGTTAATGAAAGATCTGGGTTTATCAGACATTTGGAGGACTCTTCACCCCAGAGACAAGGATTATACATTTTACTCTCCTCGCCACCAGTCCTACAGTAGAATAGACTACTGGTTAACCTCCCCTAAAGTCACGGCCAATATAATAGAAGTTAACATTCTTCCTTTAATCATATCTGATCATGCCCCGGTTAAACTCTCATTCACTTGGGGCTCCTCTCCCTTAAAATCTCCCTCTTGGAGATTAGACCCCTTACTGCTTAAAGACCCAGAATTTTTACCCTGGATTAAAACACAAGTAGAAGAATTCATTGCTCATAATGATCCAAGAAATACTTCTATGGGTACTACATGGGAAGCACTTAAAGTCACCCTATGTGGTAAAATAATTAGCTTTGCAGCATACAGGAAGAAATTCAGGGAACAACAGATTAACAACCTTGAAAATCTACTTAAAGCAAAACCGAGTTTATATCTGGCTAACCCCTGTCCCGACCCTTCATCTCCTTTGCATTACGAAATCTTGCAATTACGTATGCAAATTAATGAGCTAATTTCTCGTAAGACAGAAATTGCATTATTAAGAATAAAACATAAGTACTGGGAAGGAGGGGAAAAGGGGAGTAAAATACTTGCTTACAGACTTAGAATGCAACAAATGGAACGGCACATTGTGGCCTTAAAAGATCAGGCAGGTGAAATCCGAACAAACAAATCTTCTATTAATGAGATAATGGTATCCTTTTATAAAAAGCTATATTCTTCTTCCTCGTCAACATCATCTCTAGATATTACCTCTTTTTTAGATAAGTTAGTACTTCCCTGTCTCCCCCAAGATGTAATATGCTCCCTAGATACACCTTTTACTACTGAAGAAGTAAAGAAGGCACTTTTCTCGCTTAAATCTGGAAAATCTCCTGGGGGAGATGGTTATCCAGTGGAATTTTACAAACTCTTAGCAGACCAATTATGTCTCTTATTATGCAATGTATTACAAGAATCCTCTAAGAAAGGTTATTTATCTCATACCATGACTGATGCAATTATTACAATTCTTCCAAAAAAAGATAAAGATATCACCCTTCCAGCGAACTATCGTCCTATGTCTTTACTTAATACAGATGGCAAAATATTCACCAAGATCTTGGCTAATTGTATAGAACCACATATTTCCAAATTAATACATAGATCTCAGGAGGATTTTGTTAAAGGTAGGATGGGCTCTGATCATCTTCACTCCTTAATTAACCTAATGCATAAGGCCAAGTCTCTTAATTCTCCAGCTGCAGCAATAGCTGTTGATTTCAAAAAAGCTCTCAATTCCTTAGATTGGAACTTTCTTTATCTGGTGTTAACACGTTTTGGTTTTAGTAATCTCTTTTGTTCTTGGATCAAACTTCTTTATACAGCTCACCAAGCTAGGGTTCTCACCAATTCCACGTTATCCAAACCTTTCAAATTAGCAAGGGGCACCAGGCAAGGATGTCCACTCTTCCCATCTCTCTTTATTTTAGCTCTCGAAACTCTTGCTGCCTTTTTAAGACAAAATAATGATATTAAAGGTATATCCATCGGGCACACACAATATACATCATTAACATATGCAGATGATATGCTCATTCTGCTAGAAAATTTAGATTTGTCTGCACAACCACTTACCCAAATACTTAACCTGTTCTCTAAGCTTTCTGGATTAACAGTTAATTACCAAAAAACTGAGATACTACCGTTAAATAAATACTGTAATCCTCTTATAAACAATCTACTAGGATTTCGTTGGGCCCCACAAGGTATTACCTACTTAGGGATAAAAATTACTCCTGATCTTGATAAAATCTGGGAAATTAATCTCCAACCCTTACTTACAGATATTAAAACAAATTTAATTAAATGGAAAAGTTTAAACTTATCTCTTCCCAGTAAAATAGCTGCTATAAAAATGAACGTTACACCTAAAATTCTTTATTTATTCTCTTGTATCCCACTTAAAATCTCGCCTCGCTTACTTCATAGAATTGATAAAATGGTAGGAGATTTTTTATGGGAAGGTCATGTGCCAAGATTTAACCGTATTAAATTATGCTCTCATTGGTCTCAAGGCAGTTTTGGACTACCCTGGTTTGCGGCCTACCTCTGGGCATTCAGAGCCTCACAAACTATTAAGTGGTTTTCTAAACCTAACCGTAACTCACCACTATGGCTTGATATGGAAGCTTCCCTATCCCCAGGACAAGTACCCCACAGCTTTATATATTTTACTTTAAACTCTAAACTAAGTAAACATCCCACAATTAAAGCCTCTGTTCATTATTGGTTTAGAATGCATAAATGGCTCAAAACAGATCCTACTCCTATATCTCACACACCTATTTGGGGAAACCCAAAAATTACCTTAGAGAACAAACCTATATACTGTAAATCCTGGAAACAAAGGAATATACTCTTTTTGAAGGATATCTTAACTGACAAAGGTAACGCATTAAACTATTTTAGTAATTTACAAACAAAATGGAATATTCCTAAAAACAAATTCTGGAAATACTTACAAATTCGTTCTGCTATACTTCCTATTACTCAACAAACCACCAAACCATTAACAACTTCTTTATATATTAACTCATGGATTAATACCTCTTCTGGTTTAATTAGTAAAATTTATAAATCAATCAGAGAGGTATTACCGAATCAATCTCTTTTGGCCAGGAATAGATGGAATGCTGCATTAAAGGATAATATATCTGACTCCCAATGGGATGAATGATGGAAATCTTGCCATAATTCCTTTAAAGATATGCGTAGCATGCTTATACAGTATAAGATTTTACATCTATGGTATAGAACCCCCTCACATTTGCACAGGATATGTTTACTACCTAACAATAACTTTTGGCGTTGCAACTCACCAAACGGTGATATTCTACACATACTGTGGTCATGTAAACCAATATCTAGATTATGGCAATCTATTCACAACCTAGCATCTAAAATTACTGGCCGCCATATTCCGTTTGAACCTAAATTCTGTTTACTAGGAGTTATAAACAAAAATATAAAACTAACGAAATACCAGCATAAATGGTTACATATCCTATTTATGCAAGTTAAGAGACTAGTACTAATGCTTTGGAAATCTCAGCTAATACCTACTGTGTCTGACATTTTGAACAGCTTAACCCATACTGCCTCTTTGGAACGGATATCATATTTGACACAAGACCGACTCAATGAATTCTACCTCTGCTGGCAGGACTATTTAAGCTTTCATCAGATGCACAGATGATATTCTACCAGATTTCTTTGCTTGGTATTACCTCAACATGAATACCCTCCTATATTAATCCTTTCATGCAGCTCATATAGTTGGTTATAAAAATACATGATTATATTAATTTGACTCTTTTATTATTTTTCTCTTTTTATTTACAGTACAGGTATTTAACTATATTGAGATATCACCGTATATATAAAATCTTTTTCTGGTTGAAGGTAGGCTACATAACAGTATATGTCAACTGCTTTATAACACGTTAAACATAACATTGCCTGTACCTTATACTATATAACATACATACATATCTTCTTACTGTACCATGTACTGTATTTTCAATATGGCAAATAACTTAATAAACAATTTAACTGCAATAAAAATGCCACCTCATGTGGTGGACTTTACATCAGAGAGCACTTCATTTGCTGCCCAGCTGCTAACAGTGCAGTATTTGGAGTTTACTTTTAGGTATAGGTGGCACCTCCACCATTCCACGCTACTTCTGGGCTGAAGCAAACAAACTCTCAGGAGCACACTAGTCCCCTTGTTTCCACAGCAACTGGCCCAATCTCCCTCTCACTAGAGGTACACTGAACAAATGTGTTCTGGAATTAAAATAGCAACCCACAGACCTTACAGGCATGCAGATAGTGGTAATTCCACCTCCAACCTCTCAATTTCACTCAGTCCAGAAGCAGAATGAGCCTGTTCACCAATGACTCCAAACTTGGAGCGGTGATGGACAGTGAAGAGGGGTGGAGCCTTGAGATATCACCGTATATATAAAATCTTTTTCTGTTGAAGGTAGGCTACATAACAGTATATGTCAACTGCTTTATAACACGTTAAACATAACATTGCCTGTACCTTATACTATATAACGTACGTACATATCTTCTTACTGTACCATGTACTGTATTTTCAATATGGCAAATAACTTAATAAACAATTTAACTGCAATAAAAATGCCACCTCATGTGGTGGACTTTACATCAGAGAGCACTTAATTTGCTGCCCAGCTGCTAACAGTGCAGTATTTGGAGTTTACTTTTAAGTATAGGTGGCACCTCCACAGCTCCACGCTACTTGTGGGCTGAAGCAAACAAACTCTCAGGAGCACACTAGTCCCCTTGTTTCCACAGCAACTGGCCCAGTCTCCCTCTCACTAGAGGTACACTGAACAAACGTGTTCTGGAATTAAAATAGCAACCCACAGACCTTACAGGCATGCAGATAGTGTAATTCCACCTCCAACCTCTCAGTTTCACTCAGTCCAGAAGCAGAATGAGCCTGTTCACCAATGACTCCAAACTAGGAGCGGTGATGGGCAGTGAAGAGGGGGTGGAGGACTCTCCAGGAAGACCTGGAATGACTGGAACACTGGTCAGACTAATGGCAGCTGGCTTTCAATACTCATAAGTGTAGGGTACTGCATTTGGGGGCAAAGAATCCATGGTGTAGCTACCATTTTTTGGGGGGGGGGAGAATTGACAGCCTCGGAGGAGGAAAAAGATCTAGGTGTGGTGATCACTGGCAAAATGAATCACTCAGAACAGTGAAGGAAATCACCTGCAAAGGTAAACAAAATGCTGGGGTTTATTGCCAGGGGGGGGATCACTTTGAGGAGGGAGGAGATTATCCTGCCACTGTGCAAATCCTTAGTGAGGTCACACTTGGAGTACTGTGTGCAGTTCTGGCATCCTTACTTAAAAAAGAATGTCATGTTTCTGGAGAGAGTTTAGAAGAGGGTGTCTAAGATGATCCTGGGAATGGGAGACAAGTCCTATGAAGAGAGACTTAGGGAGCTAAATATGTACTCCCTGGAGGACAGAAGAGTCAGAGGGGATATGACTGAGACCTTTAAATACAATACATTAGGGGTATCAACAGAGTCAACCCAGTGGGCTTATTCAGAATGAAGGAGGAAGGGACCACAAGAGGTCATAGTCTAAAATTGGTAGGAAGGAAATACAGAAAAGAGCTGAGGTAACATTACTTCATGGAAAGAGTGGTGGCAACTTGGAATGTGCTACCTGAGGAGGTGATTTCAATGGAATCAGTGGATAGTTTTAAGAAGGGATGGAATAGGTGCATGGGCAAGACACAGGTGGGCAAGGAAATATCCAGAACAAGAACTCAGGGTATAGAACCTTGGGGCGAGGGAGAGAAATGGGGAAGGGGCAGCAGCAGTGACTGTACTATAAGCTGTAACTTGAGCAGATGCGATAGACCTTAAGGCCTACTCTGCTGGCATTTTCATATGTTTGTATATATTAGAGATTCAACTGCAATTATTAATCTGATGGAAAATCTTGATATGGGCTAGGGTAATTTTTTTGCAACGTTGGGGTGTAGAATCCCTATACACAGTCATTCCATACTTGGTGGGGGGGTGGATAGCTTCCCTTGAATATTTTTTGGATACAAGCAATGAGTGGGATAAAGTTAACATGCCAACCTGGTATTTGCTTGAACTATTTAAATGTGTACTTAAGAAAAATATGTTTCTACATGTGGGTAAACATTATTTGCAAACCACGACAATGGGTCTCTATGGTCTCTAGTTATGAGAATCATTATGTGGCACAATGGGAGATGACTCATCTGTAAAGCACCGCCACAAATCCATATTTCCCATTTTTGGATTTGTGGCAGCGCTTTATAGGTGATATTTTGGTAATTTGGAAGGGCACTATTTCTCAATTTGCGGATTTTGTGAAATGATTAGAAAGCACTACTGAATGTTTAAGATTTAAATATAATACATTCAACAGAGATAACTTATTTGGATTTATGCATTTACAAAAATGAGCAGGGAAATGTTTGCACCACGCGCTGTTTCAGTAAAGTACAGACAGGAATAGTTTGTTGTTATTTGACAGTTACCACCTGTATTATGTAGTGCATAATATTCCCAATAGACAGTCTGTACCCTAAGGAACTGCTCAGAAAGGAAGGAATTTTTAGATAAAAGGGTACAACAAGTCACAAGATTTGAGCAAAGAGGGTACAGCAGTAGGAGTATAGCTTCTGCTGTGGAACATGTAGATGCCCGGAGTAGGGATAGTACATTAACACCAAGGGCATGTGATAAAACTAAACTGAGTGAATGTCCTTTTGTTACCACTTACTCAGTTTGATCTAATTTGATTAGGGAGATTGTCTCGCAGAATTGGGGACTGCTCTACCTTGAACTTAAATTTAAGGATATTGTGAGTGAAGGTCCTTGGGTAGTGTTTAGAAGGGCTAAAACCGTTAGGGATTTAGTAACCCTCAATGTTCCTCCAAGTGTTGTTAAAAGCAGTAGTTGGTTGCCCCCACAAAAGCTCCTTGAGGTGCAGTAGATGTATGTATAGTCCCTATATAAAACAATGTATGGAGTTGATACATCCACGCACAGGCATAGTTACTCCCCTTAAAGATTTCATGACGTGTGATGCTTTGGGTATAGTATATTTGATGTCCCGTAGTTGCAGGGCACATTGCCACTGTGGGAGCTTTAAAACAACTTTAAAGACCTTTTTATTCTGCCAGGCATTCCACAACTAGTCTTGCTATATGCTCCTGCTTGTTTCTGTATTTTTACTGCTTGATTTTAACTGTCTTGATATCTATGTTTTGATTTTTTTAACTGCTTTTATGAATTGTACAGTGCTTTGATTTTAGAGGTTGCACTTCACAAATAAAATTATTATTATTTATTATTATTATTGTTATTATTATGTAGGACGCACTACACAACATTTCAAGTTAAGAATTTGAGAACATGTCAGAGCCCTGCAGAGGGGGGATGATACACATGCAATAGTAAAACATGTTAAGAGTCTTCTGGATAGAAAGCATTCAGTTTTGTTTATAGGAATAGAAAAGTGAAAGTGTGCGGGTGGGGGACTTGAAGGATCTCATAGGAGATGTGAAACTTTTGGATTTATAAACTTAAAGCCCGAGGTGAAAATGGGCTGAATGAAAATTTTGACTTATTTGCATTTTTACCAAAAATATTAATTTGGGTAGATTACATAATTTATCTTGCTGTAGATATATAGTATAGCAGTGGATTTTGTAAATTGTATGTGACGTTTTTACTTCGCTTTCCCTTTGAAGGTAATTTAAATATTGTGCCTGGTGTTTAATTTTCTCAACTGGCTGATTTAATATGTATTTATAATGCTTAAGAATTCTTTAAATGATCCCAAACAAGGAAAGTGTTTTTTTTTAACCACTGAGCATGTTTTCCAGTTTGTTTTTTGCTCGTTTTGTTATGACCCAGTAATAAATATTTACTGAGGGGTCTGGAACTCTTGCACTTTACTCAGCCAACCTGTAAATTTAAACACCAAGTGTGTGTTGTCTTATTATGTAATGCCATCACTCTTGATTGATATCACTGTGAATGTTATTGATAACACTTTAAAAGAGGCTCCACTAGGGGGTGTAAGTTAAAGTCTGAGTAAGCTCGATATTACTGTGTGAAATGTCAGTTCTTTGCAGCCATCTGCTATGTCGATGTGAGTGTGTCCAGACTCTTTTTCTGTCCCTAGCATGGTTTCTGGTTTTGTATGTGCACTACTGAATTAAACTACAAGTACATTTTTAAATGTATCATATGGTGTGTGAGTCATCTTTTGCTATAGGTGCTGGTAACCTTTCTACATTGGTTTAGCTTTCTCAATGAGCACCGTAGTAACTTTGTCCTAGTGCTGTATGATTTTTCTTTCATGTTATTTTCTTTTTTTTAAACAAACAAAAAAATATGACTAGTCTCCTTTTGGGAAGGGCTGTCAAACATTTGGGAGCCTTACTATTAGTGGTATTCAGGAAACATTATTCAGCCCTTGCAAACCCCTAGCAAGTAATACTCTGGGTGGAAACTGACCAGGGCCTTATGAAAAGGGAGAATAGCTTCCCCTACCCTTCTGGTCACCCCCTTTTAATTCACCTTAGCATTCTGCCAGCCCTCTTGACTGCAGCAGAAAAATGTATGCCATGTTTCACCCCCATGCCTATGGCTTGATTGGCCCCTCATAATCCCATACTGAGATGGGAAAGAACCTTGGCCTCAACCAAGTGTTCCATTATTCTGCCCTTGAAAATGACTTCCAGGACCTTACCCAACACTGGTGTCAGGCTAACTGGCTTGTAGTTGCCAGGTCTAGCCTTGCTTCCTTCTTGAAGGTGAGTACTACACTGACCACTAATGTAGACCTTTGGCACCACACCTGTCTGTATAGGCTCCAGACAGATTACTGCAAATGGCCCAGCAAATTATTTCCCTAACTCTGCTAGGATCCTAGGGTGTATTCATTCCACCTCTTGGGACTTAAGTGACTTGATCATCAGCAGGTAGTCAGCTACAGTACCAGGGTGGGTGTGATGCACAATTATTACCATCTCCCCCCTCCTCTTTCCCCCAGGGGAGGCTTATGGTGAACACCAAAGCAAAGTATTCATCCTGCATCACAGACATTGCCCCTAGCTCTCTCTCAGGTTCTCACTCCCTTTCCCTGTTTTGAAGGTCCAATCCATTCCTTCACCACCTTCTCCATTTATGTACTTAAATAAGACTTTGTTTGGACTGCAGGTTGTTCTCATGTCCTGTACATTTATATCAAACAGGGGCTAAACGGGAAGTGTTAAGTAACTTTATACATTTTATCCTTTGTGATGGAGCAGTCTTTTATTACTGTTTGTTTCATTAGCAGAGGGAATGTTTGGTGAATAAAGCTGAATAGAAGAAGAAACAGCATTTATATAGCACTTTTCATACACAGTGTATCCCAAAGCACTTTACAAGCAATGCTAGACTGGTAGTGAAGTGGCTGAATGTGTAGTGGTGGCCATATTGCACATCAGCACCCACACACAGCCTGGACAGTTGCATGAACCGGTGTGATATGTCACTTTTGTTTCCACTGATACCTTTCATGAGTTTAAATTCCAAGCCTTTCTGTTTGTCATGGTACTCCCTCACTTCCTCGAGGCATCAGTACTAACTTGTAAATTAAATATAGAATAATACATGGGGTAGTGTGTTTAACAAGATTTTACACACACCCGAGGTGTTCGACGCTACATAAATCCCAAGAGTGAAGCTTGAGGGGTTTCTTTAAGCATCCAACACTAAGGGTGTGTGTAAAATTTGAGTTTTATACACCACCCCAAGTTTTATTTTATATAATTGCTGGTGAGTGCTTTTTCACCACAGCAATTATGCAAAATAGAAATACATCGCTGTTCAACTGTGCTCCAGTCGGGTTTAAGCACAGTCTGCAGTCAGGATGTAGCAGCTTCCGAAACATTGCCTTTTTGTTTTTTAAAGGTTCATTCTAACAGTGCAATCATAGGAGGCAATTTTTTTTTTATTTACTTACCACCGAGTGTGAACGGTGGTGAAGTGTCCAGCGTGGCAACAGGAACACGCTGCTGGCACATGTGTGGAATGAGGGGAACCTGCTGAGCATTTGCTGTTATAATCAGCTGGTTATTATTTATTTATTTATTAGCTTTTGGTAACCGGGTAAGTGCGCTAGGCAACAGACCTGCCTATTTTCAGGCACGACCCGGGAGAGCACAGGACATTGGTTACAATATGCAGAAATGCACAGACATAATATAGGTGTACAGGAACAAAACAAGATATACATTGGGTAGCACAGTAATAGTTACATAAGGGTACATTTTAGGTATAGATCATAATAAGGATGTAAAATAAAGCAATTAGGGTAACCATAAGACAGCTGAGGACAGTAAAGACATCAAGGTTCATAGCCACCTAGACAAGCATATTGCATGGGAGAACATTAGTGTAGTACTCAGGGTCAGACGCGACAGCCTGCAGTGGGACAAAGCAAATTAAGAGCATTTGCACTGGCCAGAGGCTAGAAGGTGGGTGAACAGCGAGTTTTTGAATTCTCGTTGGGAGGCTGAAATTTTCACCATAAGGGAGAGTGGGTTCCAGAATTTGGGAGCAAAATGGGCAAATGCCTGTTCACCCATTTTTGTCATGCAAGGTCTAGTGGAGAGCATGGGGACAGAGGAAGACCTGAGGGTACGGGTGTGTGAGGCAGGAGTCAGGAGGTTGGCAAGATAGATAGGGCAGGAGGTCTAACAGGAGTCGATAAAGCAGCCCAGGAGTAGGCTCAATATCCTTAGGTGACAGCAAATTTAAGCCAGCATAAAGGAGACAATGATGGGTAAGACATGGGGCAGTTAAGGCGAATCTACAGATGTTGTTGTAGACAGTGTCCCATTTGTGGAGTGTAGCAGAGATTGCAGCAAAGAGGAGGAGCAGAACATATTGGAGCTGGGGTAAGAGAATACCTCTCGCAACAGAAAGTCTAGCGGAAGGAGTGAGGGAGTGGCGCACGCGATAAGCTCCGCCAATTTTAGCATTGACGGCACGGCACACCATATTGACATGTTGAGACAGGTCAAGTGTGGGATCCAAAGTGACCCCAAGGTACTTGAAGGATTCAGTGTTTAAGATGAGGGAGCCATCAAGGCATTGAACCCGGAGCCTGTTCGCAGGGGCAGACAGTTTCTTAGAGGATCCGAATAGCATAGCACAGGTTTTTTCTAGGTTCAGGACTTGGTGGTTGCTAGAGAGCCAGGTCTGCAGGAATTGGAAGTCATTAGTGAGAGTGGAGTTGATGGCAGCAACCAATTTTGACCCAGAGTAGAGAACAAGGTCATCTGAGTACATAAGAGTGCAACTATGCCGGGACATAGTGAGAATATCATTTAGGAAGAGGGAGAAGAGTAGAGGTCAAAGAGTGGATCCCTGGGGAACACCATGGGAGATGTTTAGGGGGGGAAGAAAGGGCCTTGTGAAATGCTACTGCCTGAGTCCGATTGTCAAGATAGCTATGGAACCAGGAGAGGGCTTGGTCAGATGCTCCAATGGATTGGAGTTTCTTTAGCATGAGAGGATGGTGTACCATGTTGAAGGCTTTAGACAGGTCGATAAAGACGGCCCCAGTGAGTAGGCCATGGTCCATATTATTTCTGATGTCATTTGTAAGTTGTGTAAGAGCAGAGGTGGTACTGTGACCGGGCCTGAAACCATGTTGGCACAGGGTTTGAAGATTAAACATGTCAAGGTGAGCAGCAAGCTGGCGGTGGAGGTGAATTATAACCAGGTTTCCCCATGGAAAAAAATGTTCACCAATTATTATTGTGTTTCCAGGCATGTCTTAGTTGTTCCTTTCAGGAAATCAGCCCAGGGGAGACGTGGCTTCATGGTAAGGACTCCCACCTGGCTAAACGAGCTTCCAAACACAATCACCAGCCTTCAATGTCTAGGACGCTTCAAATCCAAACTCTGTGACTCCATCTCTCCTCCAGTCCACTGCCTGTGTCAGACATAATCCCAGCATCCAGCCCACCACTCAACTGCCCAGTTGCTCTGGCCAGGTTGCTCCTACTCCCCTCCCTCACCCCTTCCCCCCTTCCTACCAACTCCCCCCCACTTGTCCTTTGTCCAGTACCCCCTCACTCCTTCCCCACTTGCCATCTGTCCAGTTCACCCACACTACCTCCTATCTAGTCCCCTGTCCACTTTCTCTGCCCCTACTCCTCCCCTCTACCTGCCCTCTGTCCAGTACACCCACACTACCTCTAGCCCATTTTTCTGACCTCTTCCTCCTCCCTCCCACTCCCCCCACCTACCTGCACTTGCCAACCCCCAACTTGTCTCTCTGCACTTAACTTCTTTCATATGGTTGCACATTGCATACCTCCGCTGTGAAATTGACAATGCTACCAGCTGCTTCATTCATGTTTTAACTTGTAAACCATAAATGTATTTGCTACCCCTTCCTATGTAAACTCTATGTTAGTAGTACAGCCCCAGTGTCAATTTGTCTGCTGTAATTATGCTGTTGCAACAAAACGTGTTTCCTTAAATGTTGATAAGGATCCTTTGTAAACAAACTCTTAGCACAAAGGTTTGTAATTACAAGTTCCCAATAAATAAATAAATAAAATACTGTATCTTTACTGCTGGGAGCTGCCGCTGCACTCAAGACCAGGCACTTCGCACATACATGTGTGTGTGTGTGTGTGTGTGTGTGATGGAGCTCTTTTCTTTTCTAATGGAGGCTGCCTGAGGCAGTTTCAAAGGCACTTGTTCTGGCTTAATGGTGAGAGATGTGAGAGGGAGACACTTGCAACAACTTGATGCATATAAGGCTGCCTCTCACCTCTCTCCCAGTAAGCCAGAACAAATGCTTTTGAAGCTGCCATGGGCAACTGCCCACTAGAAAACAAAAGAGGTCCATCACACACACACACACACACACACACACACACATATATGTATGAAGTGCCTGCCCCTAAGCGCAGTGGCAGCTCCCAACAGTAAAGAGACATTAACTGATAAATTAGCCTTGACACCTCTAAATAGCAGCTATGTCTGCTACAAGCAAAGGGAAATCCAGGAAAGTCAACTAGCATTCTATAAATCTAGCACACGCAGCCCCAGCCCCCAGTCAGTTTCTTCTTAACCCGATCTGTCTCCTGAGTTTTGGAGAGTTGGCTGCAGTGTGGAACAAACACCAGGATCACTTGCACATAAAACCAACTGGTGACTGCAGACCCAGGGAAAAACTACAACGATGGAACCAACACACAGGAGGTGCATTCAGGAACCAAGGTATGGTAGTCTCAGTAGTGGACTTGAAACAGTTAAATTCCATACTGTGACTACTAGAACAAGCATTTATCAATGACAAATGTTTGCTGCTTGGTAAACAATTTTTTTTATTTTGACCCCAACTTTTGAAGATACTTGTTGTAGGATTCGCCTCATAGACATGACATCTACCATTTATAGTATACTGGCTGAAATGTCATTTCTCACTACAGGTGCAAAAACACATCTTGTCCAGGATTTTAAAAATGACACATCATGTTTATGTGCTGGTGTGGAATAATGGCTATGTTGAAAGTTTGGAGTCAAAATATTGAAAATTAGGGAAGTTATGAGTGAAAGCTGAAATAATGTAATGTTCAGTCATAACCTGGGCATTTTACCATATTTGTACTTTAAATTGTTAGCATAACCTTCTTATGACCCCACCTAATGGACTTGGCAGGTGAAGATTTTCAAATCCCCTCCAAAACGTCATTCCATACCACCGAAATGTCATTCCACACCACAGGTACAAAAACACATTTTAGCCAGAATTTGAAAAATGACAGCTGACACATTGATGAGGTGATATGAAGAAATGGCTATGTTTAAAATTTGGAGTCAAAATATTGAAAATTACCAAACTTACGTGCCTGTGTTCATAAATTTCAAGGTAGGCTCATACCTTTGTTGTTTTTTTAATATTTTTGCCCCAGATTTTCAGTATAACCTTCTTATGATCCCTCCTCATGAACAAATGCAGAGAAAATTTCAGCTCTTGCCCGAAAGGTGATTTTGTGCAACAACTATGAAATCATCTTTTGGGATGCAAAAACACATTTTGGCCAGAATTTGAAAAATGACAACTGTCGCATTCATGAGGTGTTGTGAGGAAATGGCTATGTTGAAAATCTGGGGTCAAAATATTGACAATTACCAATGCTACGAGCCAGTGTTCATAAATTTCAACATAGGCTCATAACTTGGTTGTTCTTTTAATATTTTTATGCCATACTTTCAACATAGCCTTCTTATTATCCCACCTTGTGAACAAGGGCAGAGAAAATGTTCAACTCCTGCCTGAAAGGTGATTTCGCACAGTGATTACAAAATCATCTTTTCAGACAGATTTTCCTAATGTCACTGTAATTGTTCATGAGGCAGGGTCCCAAAAAGGGCAAGTTGAAAATGTTGGGCAAAAATATTCAAAAATGGCCAAGTTATGCCACTAAATTGAAATCCCCATTGAAATACATTGAACCGCATACCTGATTTCCAGTTCGCAGGTCCAGCGTTGAAGAGTGAAGACGTGTCTGCAGTTGAGAAAGGATTATAGATCAGACCCCAGTGGGTAAGTAAGAGCTGGGGGTGAGGGTGGTGGGTGCTGAGTGGGAAGGTCAGGTGGGGGGATAATGGCTCAATGGACATTGATAGACAGTTTTATAGGGTTTAAAATAAATGATAAGGGACAGTTTTCTATATTTCAGGTGAAGACACTGGAGGTGGGCACCCCAGTGTCAGTGTTGTGTGTGTGTGTGGGGGGTGATGGGTGCTGAGAGGGAGGGTCGGGTGGGGAGACTTACATGGGCACCAGCAACAGACATTGATGGATGGTTTTCTTTGCTGCAGGTTATTTAAAAAAATAACTATGAGGTGGACACTGGGGAACTGGGCACCCCCAGTGTCAGTGTTATGTGTATGCGTGTGTGGGGGGGGGTTCTGAGAAGGAGGGTCGAGTGGGGGAAACAGTTACAGGGGCACCAGCAAGAGACGTTGATTGATGATTTTCTTTGTTACAGGCTATAAAGAAAAAAAAACTAGGAGGGTGGTGACACTGGGATTAGGCACCCCTAGTGTCAGTGTTATGTTTGTGGGGGTGGGGTGGGGTGGTGGGTGTTGAGAGAGGGTCGGGTGAAGGGGTGCCACCAGACACTAGGAAAAACAGATAATGTGGATAGGGGAATGTGAAGAATTTCCATGATTTCGGGCATGCGCATTAGCATGGATGCTAATGCAAATGCCAGAGTTACGGTTCCAGAGACATGCTCCTGATGTTAAACGCTGCTCAGCTGTTTGCTGACACAGCTTCATGCAAATCAAAGGACTGAAATCCTCTCTGACTGGAGTGGCTTTGGCCCTTTGAAGTACACGAAATGTCCATACAGCAAACAGACAGAGGTATCATGACCACACTGTGTGGTCATTGGTCTAGACTGCCAAGCCCCTGGTATTGTGAACTGTAATGGACTCGGCAGTGACACCCCCCAGAAATTCCCTTTCACTCGTCCCAAAATGTTTGGTGTGCAGGCGCATCAAATGTAAAAATTGATATTTATTTTCAGTCATTGGTTGGCTCACATACAAAAGAATCAGGGTGAAAAAAAAAAAAACTTCATTCCTTGGTTGTGGTGTGAGACAAGCCAAGTTCTGACTTGATTTTGCTTTCTGTTTATTTTTTGCTGATTGCACACCACCCTCTGGACCTCCTCCCACTGCGTGCTACTTTTACAGTCAAGAACAGATTCTTTTCCTTTCCACTTCACTTCTACAAGCTTGTTATTTTTTTTTTTTTTGGCATCGCTGGGACTGTTAGTAAATAACGGTGATACATGTTATGACCATTTTTTAATTCTCTTTAGGTCTGGGCA
Source organism: Neoceratodus forsteri (assembly GCA_016271365.2). Taxonomy (NCBI): domain Eukaryota; kingdom Metazoa; phylum Chordata; order Ceratodontiformes; family Ceratodontidae; genus Neoceratodus; species Neoceratodus forsteri. The sequence continues at coordinate 867,733,765 of CM057455.1, forward strand.
TTGGGCTGCCGAAGTTCATTAACAATTCATTTTTGAGGCATCATTTATGGCAAGTAGACCTGCAGAAAAGCACTGACATATTTTTAAATAATTTTTATGACTTTCAGACCTTAATAAGTCTGAGTTTACTTTGCATATTTTTAAAAGTGCTTCCTTTTTATGTTGTTTGCACGCATGTGCAAGAAACACATTGCGTCAGCAGTTAGGGAGCATGCCTCAATGCATCAAGAAATTCGGCCACATCACCACGCAATCAGCTGTTTTGGTGCATTACAAGCTACCAAAACAGCTGATTGCGTGGTGTCCCCATGGCGATGGCTTCTCCGTCGGCCTCTCACAGTCCCCAGGAAGCCAACGGAAAGCCACCACCCACCATTCAGTATGTCTTCCTGGTGAAACATTAAAATAAATATTAAAAAAATAAGCCGACAGGGTGCCCAATGCCCCTGTTGGCATAACCCCCTCCACAGTTCATTTGCCAACAGGGTAGCCCAATCCCCATTGGCATAATGCACCCCCCCATGGCTCGTGCATCCCCGCACACTGTATGGCTGATGGGGTGTCCAACCTCGGTCAGCTCCACTGCCCCCCAAACAAATTCCATCTGCCACGCTGGGAGCTCACCCAGCGTGGCAAGAAATCCACGCCATCTTTAAAAGAAAAAAAAGACCTAGAAGAAAAAGTCCTCGTTGATTCTCTTGCCCCTCCCCAACCCTTGTCCACCATCTGCATACCCCACCTCCTCACACCCCCACCTCACCCCATACTTACCTCCGGAGCCCAGCGCAATAATCTTCGGTGGACCGGGAACACGTCTGCACTCTTCAAAGCCGACCGCAAACTGAAGAAATGCCAGTAAGCTGAATAATGGCGTAAACTTTTTTTTCAACTTTGGTGCATATCTTGGCAATTTTTGGGGATTGTTTCACCAAATTTTCAACATGGGGTTCTTGGGACCCCACCTCATGAACTCAGTCACTGTCATTTTGTTATTCAGCCCCTAAAGGTGATTGCATGGTCACTGTGCGGAACCACCTTTTGGGACCAATTAACAAAACGACAGTGTCACAGTTCATGAGGTATGCCCCCAGAAACCCTATGTTGAACATTTGGTGAAAAAATTCCCCAAAATGACTGTTTTGTGAGTGTGCATTGCGCAGTTCCTATGCATGCTCATAACTTTGAGCATTTTTAATATTTTCACTCCAGATTTTCAACGTTGCCACTTTACCACACCTTCTTATGAAAGGTACAGCTGTCATTTTTTGCATCTCGCCTGAAATGTGTTTTCGCACATGTAGCTCGCAGTGGCGTGGTCAGTATGCAAAATCAATGTTTGGGACAGATTAAGAAAATCACAGTGACACTGTTCATGAGCAGAGGTCTTAAACTGGCTATGCTGAAAATTTGGTGACAAAAGTCCATAAAATGACTATGTTACGAGTGTGCATTGTGCAATTTCCACACACCCTCATAAGTTCATGAATTCTTAATCTTTTAAGTCCAGATTTTCAACACTGGCATTTTCCCACACCTCCTTATGAACAGTACAGCTGTCATTTTTCACACCCTGGCCAAAATGTGTTTTTGCACTTCTGGCGCAGAATGGCACGGTCACTGTGGGAAATCAGTGTTCGGGGTAGATTAAGAAAATCACAGTGACACTGTTCATGAACGGAGGTCCCAAAAATGCCTATGTTGAAAATCTGTTGTAAAAAATTCCAAAACTAATTACATTATGGATGTGCGTTGCGCAGTTTCTACGCACACTCGTGAGTTCACCAGTTTTTTTATATTTTCACTCCAGATTTTCAACATTGCCATGTTTTACACCTCCTCATGAACAGTACAGCTGTCATTTTTCACATCCTGTTCAAAATGTGTTTTCGCACCTGTGGTGCCAAATGGCATTGTCACTGTGCAAAATCACCTTTCGGCTAACAAACTGATAGTGTCACTGTTCATGCGGTGGGATCACAAAAAGCCCAATGTTGAAAACTTGGAGTAAAAATACAAGAAACACCCAGGGTGTTAGGGTTTTCGACCATAACACCCTACCCTGTAGGGACTGACAGGTGTCAGGGGTGTGACTTGGGATTGTCGACAGTAATGCTCCTGCCATTCCACCCCCACTCTGCAGCCAGTGGCAGGCATCAAGGTGCACCTTGGACCCTTTGGCCCCAGAGTTCATTCCATTCTCCTATACTGCACCCATTTCAGTGTATTTCCTTATGAAATTAGGTGAGTGCAAAGCCCGAACACTTCAAAGCACACCTCGACACTTGCAAGTGTCTGCAGGGTAGGGTGAGGTGAAATGTCATGACCGTTATGGGTGACCACCCAAAGGTACACCCCAATGCCAGTTCACCTCTGCAGGGTGGGGGTGCAGTTGGCGTCAGTTCAATACTTCACTACCATTCCTATACTGCATCTCTCTAACTCCTGCACTTCCACTTCTAATGACAGCAAGCAACATAATGGACTGGTTAGACCACACCTCGAGTACTGTGTACAGTACTGGAGACTACACTTGAACAGGGACATACAGCTCCTGGAGAGGGTACAGAGGAGGGCTACCAGGATTATTTGAGGCCTGGGGGAGTTAACATATAAGGATAGACTTGAGGAGCTCAGTCTGTTTTCATTGGAGGAGAGGAGAGACAGAGGGGATATGATCAAGGTCTTCAAGTACCTCAAGAGAATATATAGGGTAAACACAGAGGGGATCATTAGACTAAAGGAGGGAGGTATCACCAGAGGGCATGGTTTGAAGTTGGAAGATGGAAGGATGAGGGGGGTAAAGAGGAGGAGATTTTTCACTGAGAGGGTGGCTGATCCTTGGAACGTGCTGCCTGGCAAGCTGGTCCAGATTTCCACGGTGGAGGGCTTCACGAGAGGGTGGGACAGATACAGAAAGGGGATATATTGGAACACAAGGGGGGTGCCTCGGTTTCCAACATGGGAACTGAGGTTCGAGCTGACTCGATAGACCAGAAGGCCTAATCTGCTGGCAATTAGTATGTTAGTATGTTAACACTTGGCATTGACACATGCTTTTTACCAACTGAACTGCAGTACCTGAGCAGTTTTCTCTTTTCCACTTTTACGTAAGTGCGTGACACATACACACAGTAGACTCTATTCTCTTTGTACTTCTTGAGTTAATGGAATAAAACTAAGTTTGTAGAGTCAGCTCAGGCTTGTTAAGGTCTGCAAATGATTAAAATATTATTTAAAGTATGTGAATGTTTCTCTGTGGGTCTTCTTGCTATGAAAGATGCCTCTAAATTAATTGTTTCCTTTTGGTTACTGGCAACCTTTTGTATATAGTGATATTTAGAAGCTTAATTTATTGAGTGTCTTATCTCGTTTATATTCCTTGCACTTCTATGAATGGAGTGTGACTATGTTTGAAGCCCCTGTAACTGAACTCTGCTTTTTAATAACCAGATAATAGTTGTAGAGTTTGTGGTTAAGTATGATTCCCTAAAGCTGCTGATAGCCTCTTATGTGTGCTTACAGAAATTATTTTTGTTGTAACCAATAATTAATTAAACTCACTAGCTTAAGCAATAATGGTTTCTACCAGTAGGAGGCCTAATTTTGCCCTTAAGAGACATGCAAGGGTGTGGCATGGCAAAGGGCTAACAGAGGTTTACACAAAGGGCCTGATTCTTAAAGGCTCCCTAACCATCGAGGGTATTGTGTCACTAGGAATGGCGTAAGGTGCAGCTTGTGCCAAAAAGTGTGCCAGGAGCAATTCTCAAATGCAGGTTGTGTGCGCCAAAGGGAGCTTGGGCTGTCCTTGTGGCACAAAATGGGCTGAGGCATTGCGCTAGGGGGCTTGCGGCAGATGCAGGCTGCCATATCCCCTAATTTGGGATTCTCTAAACCCTCTCAGAGGATGAATTTCTAAGTACTCTTAGACCAGCCTGGGCTGGTCTAAGGGTACTTGGAAATTCACCTTCTGGGAGTCTAGAGACCTTGTGCCATTCCCAACCCATGTGTGTGTTGAGACTCCAAAACATATATAATTCCCTGGTGATCTAGTGGACCCCCCTACCTATCCCTGATCACCCCCTTAATAAAACATATATCATTCCCTGGTGGTCTAGTGAATGTCACTCCCTCTCCCAATATCCCCCTTATGAGAACATATATCATTCACTGGTAGTCTAGAGGACACCCTTCCCTATCCATGATCTGCCCGTATGATATAACACATAACTTTCCCTGGTGGTCTAGAGAACCACTCACCCTGGCAGGCAGTGCCCCACTACCCCGCTCCCTCCTGTCCCATCCCAGAGCTGGCGACTAGCACAGCCCTCCACTCTCCACCATGGCCAGCCACTGACTGAGCTGTCAGTGAGGTCATTCTAGCTATCAGTCATTGAGGGTGTACCGTATACAGTACATGCTCATTGACAGCTCAGCCAGCAGCCAGCTGTGGTGGAGAGTGGAGGGCTTTGTCAGTCGCCAGCTCAGGGTCGGCATGGGGGAGTGGGGTGGGGGCATGGGGGCTGCTAGAGCACCAGGGAAAGTGATATGTTAGTGGGGCAGATCGGGATAGGGAGGGGGTCCACTAGACCACCAGGGAAAGATATATTTTATTATATGGGCAGATCAGGGAAAGGGAGGGGGATCCGCTAGAACACCAGGGAAGTGATTACATGTCATACAAAGGGGATTGGGCTGGGGGAGTCTGCTAGACCACCAGGGATGTGATTAATGTTGATATGAAGGGGATCAGGGCTGGGGGTCCTGTAGACCACCAGGGACATGATAAATTTTAATACAAAGGGGATCGGGATTAAGGAGCGCTTACAATGTGGGTGGGGACACCTGGTAGGGGAGCTGGCCATGTGTGGCTTTGCTGAGCTGAAGGCTAAAATGTGGGACTTACTAAATGGGGAGCTAGGCTTGTCTTTGGGGGAGGCTTTTTTGGGGGGGGGGGTGAGTATGTGGAAGGGTAACATTTTGTTGGTGTTGCTGAACAGGGTGGGGTGTGAGTGAGTGAGTGAGTGTGTGTGTATGTTTATGCTTCTAGCAATACTGTATTTTTCAAATTGTCAGGTACGCTAGCTGCCATGTGGAGCCCCCAGCTGAGTGACCTACCTCCCTGGCTCCCAAACCTGGCTCTGCCACTGGTGCAAATTTTGCTGTATTCTGTGCAAGTTCATATTAATTGGTGAAATTCTGCATTTTTCCTGATTTTTGGCGATAGAAAAGGCCAATTCTGCCTCTTGCAGAAGTATGTGGATTTCTGAGAAATTTCAGAAAATTACACAACTTCACACAGCACTGTTATTTACCTTGTAAGCAATTCAGACTTGTCTAAAATAACTCCTCATGCAGGCAGCTACATGGCATGAGTATGGTATGGAAAGTCCCCCCCCCCCCAACTTACACACACTGCTCCTTCTACTCCACCCTCTTTATCCTCCCACTTCACTAGCATTGCCTGCTCCACAACATGGTCTTGATTTTCAAATGATGGTTTAGCTTCCTGCCATCCTATTTATTCTCTCTCCTCTCTTCTATTGCTCCAACTCCTAGCTCCCTTCCCTCTAGAGAGCAGTCCACCTTCTCCACTCATTACCCTCATTCCTCTGCTGGACAGTCTGCCTTCTCATATTGTTTACGCTTCTCTGGAACCAGCTTCCTCATACCACTCATCACTCAACTTCTATGGGATGCCTCAAACATCAGCTAAAACTTATTTTTCAACTGAACTGCACCTGTTTTGACTGACTTGTTTTGTTTGTTGACACCCTCAAGTCGTGCTTGATGAAGATTTTATGCATCTCATTGTTACTAAGCACTTTATTCCTGCTGCCTGTTTGCATCTTTACTGTACTTTTATCAAAATGCCTGCAATTTTTTTCATGATGTTATTTATTGTACTTCTATACTATCCATGTTAACCTCCCCCAGGTCGCACCTGAAAACTAGCCTAGGCTCAGTATGCCTTTCCTGGTTACCAACTTCCAACTAACTAACTAACTAACTAACTAACTAACTAACTAACTAAATGAGTTACCTGTCCAAGGTGTGGCAGCAGCTATTTAACTACCAGTCTGTTACAGGATAAATCACAGGAGTTTTTGTGTGTGGAAAAGGCTGTAGTAAGTAAAAAGCTGAATGCCACCTGGTGGTGAAGGTTGATATTGCAGTGTATGAAGTTCTAGGGCTCAGTCTAACAGCCCTGAAAATGGGGATTTTACATAAGCTGGAATGATTAGTGCTGCTCAGCAAGAATGTATTGGTTCAGTCCCAGGGTCCAGGAAGTACGCTTTCAAGGCCTGTAATTCAGTTTAGAGAATATATTTCCTGTGAGCAGGGTAAGGATATAACAGTATACGTTGTGGACCAGCTGTTACAGTATGGGATCAGGAACCAGCAGACCTAGGTTAAAATCCCACCAAAACATCAGCATTCACTTGATCAAAGCACATCATCTCCCTGTACTCCAGCCCACTCAGATATAAAACTGGATAAGACAGGACCCCATGCAGAACACTATGCTATCTCAGCTGGGATTGTCTGTATCAATAAAGTGTAAATAGAGCATACAGAATGGGTTGCAGTGGAATTACACATTTAGGTGCCATATTCACTGGGCACCAAGCTAAAAAACATTTTTTAAACCAGTATGTAGCTTGGTTGTTGAAGCATCCACACTGCATTCCAACAACCGTGCTTCCCCAAGCGAGTTCCCTGGCATGATTGTCACACAAGTGCAAACCATTGCTGGTTCTGCAATGCTTGATGGTATACTCATGATTGGGCACCTTGTTGGATCAAGACATAAATTATATAATCAGAATCAGGAGTGCAGTGGGAGCACAGCCCTGTGTGAAATGTTTTTTTTCTATACTGAAGGTGAAAATCTTTAGTTTTGTGCTGTTCACACTGATCAAGGCAACTGTGTTTGTCTAAAACTGTGCTACAGACTACTTCTCTAGCAGGGTTTTAGAACACAGTTGTAACATGGTTTTAACCATGATGCAGTGTGAATGCAAACCATGTTTGAAAGGCGTAAAATGATTTAAAGCAGTTAAACCATTTAAAGTTCCATAGTGTGTACAGGGCCAAATTTCTACTAGTGAGTGACAAGACTAACAACTCAAGAGTGGTGAAGCCCCTGGTTAGTTGTGAAGGACTTACCACTCATTGGTGAAGATATATATGTTCTAGTGTATGGGAGAGCACTATTACATATGAAATTCAATGAATTCCTAACCTTGTTGTACCATTGATGTGATTTCAAAGTGTTGTGCCATCTTGAGCATGCCACATTGATGGTACAAGTTAGAATACCCTCATACTCCTGTTACCCTGCCAGCATCACCGATTTTTTTTCTGTGTTTCACTGACAGTTTAAAGGTGAAAAAAAAAAGAGCGATCGGCAATGGCTTTAGCAGTTTTCTTTTCCACCCCTCACCCCTCATCTCTCAATTGAATAAATAATGTACATTTCTGTAATTTTTGGGGTTACCTTTGTGCTGTTCAAATTAATTTTATAGTGCCTGAGCTCTGCCATACCTTGTTTGTGGGAGCAGTACTGGATGGGAGAGCCATGGCAAGTACCACTCGCAGGGACACTGGATAGGCTTGTGAGGATTTCTTTATGTACAAAAACAAATAGAGACTTTTTGACTGGGACAGAGTGAGGCTTGATCCATGGTGGGGGGTTGGGGTGGAGGGACGCACGCATAAAGTTTGTGTTAGCCACAGCAAGGTTTGAAACTAATTTGTCAAAAAATGCCCAGTTGTTGAACTGTTTACTATTGCCCATACACTATAAAAGACAATGGATGGGCAACAGTAAACAACAATGCTGAGTTCACTTCTCGAGGTTAGATGACAACGGTAAACTTCTAGATCTTTGTTCGAGGATTTCTAGGTAGTCATGACCACCTCTCAAAGTGGATACAGCACTGTTGTTCACTTGCCCATTCATTATCCTCTATATTCTGTTGCAACCCATATGTATATGATAATATACAGTATATATTACACTATTTGAAATGTTTTTATTAGTGTTTTACCTTGTTTTAACTTGAAACTGCCTTCCTTTCCATTGTAAACTCTTTATCTGGCCAATTGTTCTCTGTGTTCTTTTTTCAGATTCTAAGCAGTAAGACATGACAGGGAGTTCATAATGCTGTGTCTTTATATGTACAGTTACATGTCTCTTATGAGTATATTCTTGAGTTCTTTGCATGAGAGAACAGTGAAGCAAAGCTGTGAAATGAATCCTGATTGGCTAACAATGATGTAATGATTTATAATGTGCTAACCACTCTCCCAGGGGTTTAGGTCTGCATGAGGACTGTGGCCTTATGCTGGCTGTCCCTGAGGGTGTTGTCATCACAGCATAATGCACTCCCTTGGAGTGATTTATTGCACTTATAAAATGGGTAACTGGGGAACTTGAAAACAAAATAAAATAAAACAAACATTTGTCAGTGCCGAATGTTAGTCGCTTGCATTGCTGTTGTACCAGGTCCTGCTTGTACACATTTTTACTATATATTTACCCAAGATAGACCAGATAAGATGTAATATGATATGTCATTTGCAATGGGGTCCTGATTTTACACAGTTTTATACTGCATTTACCCAAGATAGTAGAGGTGAGATGTGATATCACATTTTTAATGTGATCCTGTTTTTATGCTGTAGTCTTCAAAGACAGATCATCTTAGATGCAACATCTCTATATCAGCGGGGTTCTGCTATAGGATCCAGTTTTTTACACAGTTTTGCAATATAGTTACGCAGGGTAACTCAACTGAGATGTAATGTCTCATCTTCAGTGGGGTCCTGCTTTGACATATATTTGTACTGTATGTACCCAGGATAGCACAGCTCAGATGTTAACTTGTTTTAAGTGGGATCCTGTCTTTCCCAGATTTTACACTGCATTTACCCAGGATAGTACTGCCAAGATGTAAAAATGTACCTTGTTTTTGGCAAAGCCCTGCTTTTATGGGAGGGCTTTAAGCCCGAAGTTCAATGGATGGAGCAACAACGTCACTCCCCAATTGAGCTTAAAGATGTCACTTTTCCTGGACGCCCTCAGGATTCGTTTTTGTTGTAGCTGGAGGTGCTGCTGTCCTTGACATTGCTGGATTCGGATTTGTTTTACAACACCTCTGGCTGCCCGTTTGTCCCTCCTCACCCTACTCCTTTCTCTGTGCCTGCTGTCTTTTTCTTGGCTCCTGCTGCCTAGTTCTGTTGGTCCTGTCGGCGATTTTGTGTGCTCCCCTTCCTTTGTTCGCTCTTCCTCCCTCTTGCTTTCCCCTGCTTCCTTTCTTCGTCCCCGATACCTTTGCCTGGTATTGCTCCCTTCCTGAATCCTTTCAGCGTTTCTACTGCAGCCCCTTTCATCATCTCCGTGACGTATTCGGCAACTGCTGCTGTTTTTGACTCAGTTTTTCATCTCAGATTTCTTTTCTGGCACATGCCTGGACCTCTCCTGCTCGGATCAGGTATTTGTACTGCCTGGGGATTAACCTGCATTATCGGGGGTTGTCTGTGTTATTTTATCTATCTGGACTTCATTATATCTACTCCTTGGGTTCTCTCTCTCAGCGCTTCGTATCTATCTCAGCTCCTTTCAAGACCGGGTTTCGCCTTGGGTTCCTGGCATTTACCTGTACGTCCCTGACAGCAGGACTTCTGTTTTCATGCATTGGTTGCTTTCCAACATGCCTCATCCCCTGCGTTGTTTCATGCTGAGTGTTCCTTTCAGTGTTATTCTTTGTCTCACTCCCTGGTCTTCTCTTCTTTCCCTTTGCTCATGCTTTCTCCATTCTCTGCTCAGTTCTTCATACTCATACTCCAGAGCATCCTTCCATGCCATGCCTCATTGCTGGTTCCTCAAATATACCTGCCACAAAAATCTGACCAAAAAAAAATTTTAAACTCGCATAGCAGAGCACCTTGATACCTTTTCACCTTGTCTTGGGTCCTCTGGTCTGCCTCCTTGCCTAGCCATGACCCGTGCATTTCTTTTAAGGTTTCTCTATGCTACCATCTGCTGCAGTTCACTCTCTCCCATCATAGCCTGCATTCAATTGTTCCTTTTTGGGTGTCCCTATCATAACTCCTATGCCACCTCATTAACCCGTGGCCATCCTGCCACCCATATCGATTTTATAGCTACAGTCATCGCTCACCCAGCATTACCTCAAGGTTTATCTATTTACATTGCTTACTCGACAATTCCTCCTCTCATGACCTCTCCTAAATCATACCCCTCCTACAATTCTCCTCCCGTACCAACTTTACCTCGACTTGCTTATCCACTTCAGTCCCTTCTGTCCTACATCCTTTCCTATCTCACTTTCCTGCCCCTGTCTCCCTGACGTCATTCCATCATCGTACTTCATCCGTTTCTCTGTTACCTTCCTCAGCTGTATTCAGTATTTCTTTTAGGCATAGCTCTCATTACTCATACACCTACCTCATCAATCCTTGGCCCTCCTGCCTCATATATCCAGTTGCTGATTCCATCCATCGGCCGTCCTGGATTCATTCCAGTCCTAGCTTCTATATCTTCTAATGCCTGGGTTTTCTATTAGCTTGCTCTGCTACTCACATCATTGGGCCTTCTATGGCTGACTCCTTCTGGCCTTCCATCATACCCGGCCTGTGTGCTACCTCATCCAGCTCGCTTCCTGCTGTTCTCATCCTGCAACGGCTGAGTCCTATGTTACCCCATTGACTTCCCTCCATCCTTTGTCCTTTCATACAGCGCTCTCCCGTACCAGCCTCCATGACTTCGCTCCCTCATTGTATTTCATCTGTTTCCTAATCTTTACCTTACTTGTCCTAGTGCCTTTTTAGTACCTGCCATCATAGGTTCTCTTTGTTCTTCATTGCACTCCCCACCATCCATCATTCAATTTCACTCGCGCCTCATCCTACCTCATCCAGTTTTGTTCCTCAGTCACTCACACCCGGGTTGCCTCTGGTTCCTGATCTCCCTTCTTGATCTCAGAGTCTCCTTCCTTTCCCAGAGCCTGCTTCATTTCACTCCCCTTCGCACAGGTTCATTTCTAGTTCATTCATGTCTCCTCTTCCAATTCCATTCTGGCCCTCCAGGATTCACCCCGCTCGTGGCACGCCATTGATTTTAATTTGGGTGTATCTATCGTATATGCCAACCATCAACCACGGCCATCCTGCCGTATTTATCAAGTTTATAACTCCAGTCATATCGAGTTCATAAATCGCATCGAATTCGTCCCTCCAGTAATCATTCATTCCACCTTACCTCGAGAATTATCTATTTACATTGCTTACTCAAACATCCCTATTATGGAACCACATGCTACCTCATCGACCTCAACCTCTCACAATCGCTCACATCGCATAATCGAACTGGCCTCTTTATCCACTGTCTGCTCACTCGCATTGCTCACTCAGGCCACCACGCATCATCATCGGTCTTCTCCTCAGCCCATCTGGAATCTCCTCATGCGTACATCTGGATATCCCTTCCTGGATACATTCTATCATCAGCTGTCATGGATTTACTCTGGTCATGGTTTCCCTCCTTACCGTCCAAGTTGCTCACATTCCACCATATCTCGCCTCAACCTGCTCATCTCTTTTAATCACTCCGTTGATATGCCTTTGCTGTCTTCCTCTAGCCTGAGATGTCAATCACCTTGGTTCATCTCTGTCTACATTCCTGGCTATGTCTTCCCATCGGTCACCCCTCAGAGGGGCTGGCTGGATGATATCTACTATCATTCATGTTTCTTTCTCATTCATTTCCGAATCTACCTTATTTCACGGAACCTTTCCATCTTCTTGCTCTATTCATTCCTGGCTCTACTTCCTTTTGAGAAGTCTCCTCGGTCACATGGTTGACCCCATCTGGCCTTCCATCACTTCAGGCCTACGTGCCACCTCATCCAGCTTACCCTCCCACTCCTTTACAGAGCCTTCCTCCTTCACAGAGTCTACTTGCTCCTCATAGTCCGTTGTCGATCCCTTCGTCTGTGATCCTTTGTCTCTTCGCCCCTCAGCTCCATCATGCCTGGCCTCAACCTGTTCATCTCATTCAATCCCTCTCTAAGCATGCCTTTTCATGGTTCGCTGCCCAGTCTACGCTGTTCCCTCGCTCCATCTGGCCATGCCTCTCCTGCCTCATGTCCCGCCTAATCCGACTCACCCCCATGCAGTTCTCATCCCATACGGGCTGGGTCCTATACTACCCTATTGCCCTCTGTATCATCCTTAATCCTTTCCTACCTCACTCTCCAGTGCCTGCCTTCCTGGCATCTATCTTGCGTTATGCCTTATCCGTTCCTGTTCCCCTTCCTCAGCCTAGTGCTTATTCTTGTCTTGACAGGCGTGGATTCTTCCTCTTTTGGCTTCCCTCCTCCTCATAATTTCATCCATCTTGACTCCCCTTGATCGCCGTCCCATGATTGCCCTATGGATCCCTGACACTCTGGTTCCCGATGTGCTTTCGTGGCCTCAATATCCATATTCCTTTGAGTAGCTTCATCGTTAGTCTTGCTCCTTGGTGCCTGTTACCTTCATTCCTGTTCTGTTCCTGTTCATTCCAGTCTCCTACAGTTTCGCACCTCCTCTTCGGGATTCAGCTATCATAAGCTTCTCTCCGCTCTTCTCCTGACTTGATATCATATTTTGTCCGATTTTGCTCGCTCTCCATCGTACCTTGTCCAGTTTCAATCCTCAGTCGCTTCACCTGACTTGCCTCTGGTTCCAGATCTCCCTTATTAACCTCAGACTCTACCTCTTTTCCTGGCGTCTCATTAGTGTGCTTACTTCGTGCCAGTTTTATTTTTGGTTCTTTCCCATCTCCAGTACCGTAGGAAAGGTGGGGCGGTTGGTGCACTGGCACCGGGTGCAACCCTCAGAGGGGCATAATTTTCAACTGAAGCTCATTTGTTTATTAACGTGCGCTACCACTTTAAACTTTTTTTAAATTTATTTTGGCTTGGTAAACTGTAATTATGTCTGGCTGTCAGTAGGGGTCATCTACGGACCAAGGACCAGCAAGTCGTGGGGGGATCATATGAGCTGCAGGCAAATAATCATGCGGTGTGGTGGTGCTGCAATGAGAAAGAAAGAGAAACTGTGGGTGGGCCAGTGCCACCCACTAGTATACAAGGTACGAGCGGCAAGCATAGCATGGAGAGGCGGTTAAACTTGGAGACAGTGAGTGAGCCACCCGTCCCGGTTTTGCAGGGATTGTCCTGATTTTTTTATTGCCCTGTCCCTGGAAATATGAAAATCAAGGGGAGGCAGTATAGTGCAGTGGTTTAAGGCTCTGAACTGCAAATCCGGTGACATCTAGCAGACCAGACCTGGGTTTGAATCCGACAGCGTCCACTTGCATACTGTGTGACCCTGAGCAAGTCACTTAACTTCTCTGTGCTCCCAGTTCACTCCTGTAAAAAAGCTTTCCACTTAGTGTGCTACTCCTGGTTAAACAACTAAAAAAAAAAAAAAAAATGTTAAATCAAACATTCAAAGTCCCGGTTTTAGACTATTCAGTACGTTTTCAGTGCAAAAGTCCTGGTTTCTCAGTAGAAAAGTAATCGTTTACTGTAATTCAGAGTAAACAATTACTTTTCTACAGAATTCCCTCTTTTTATTTTTATTTTTTCTTACCCAAAAATGTACCCACGGACCGGCAGTCACTGACACATTATTGGTTGCTAGGCAATGGGCATGGGGGTGTCTTGTCTGCATCGCGCTGCCCTGTCTACTAGGTTGCTTCCCCAAATCAACGTTCTCAGTGACATTGACTGACAGTGATGTGACCTCCAGAGACTCCTCCTCATAGTGCAGAGCTGTGACTCACTCAAGTCAGTTGATGTGTGCGTGTGCAGCGCTTGTGACAAATGTGGCATCCGGATTTTGTGGCATGAAGCTAGCACAAAAGCAGGTGTTTTTTGGAGTGGTGGTGTGGTTGGTGATCCGTGGACTGAATTTGCCCCCTAGGCTTGCCTAATGTTCATTGCCTGCTGCTGCCCCTGTCAATATTGCCTGAACTTAACTGGCTGGGTGCCACACCCTGCTAGTGGTGCCGAGTTCTCTCCGACCCATTCAGTCTCTTCTCCCTGGCTGCATGCTGTGCCGCTCGATGCTCACTTCCCAACCTGTGGCCTTCCTGAGGCGTCCATCCATTTCTCTGTGCAATGAGTGAATGAAGACAAGTGTGCACAGACATCACATCACCACCTTTTGGGCAAGTTTAAATGAAAGTTTGATGATTTTTTTTTTTAATGAATGGGAGTGGGAGGCAGGGGACTCTGGCCCAGCAACGGACCTTCGGGGGGTTGCTGCTGCCAGAACCAGATGTGCATGGAGGGAATGTGTGACTGTAGCTAGCTATAGATAAGGGTACCTAACCTTACAGATGTTGCAGAATTGGGATTCTGGAGTCCTGAACCCCAATTCTGCAACATCTGTAAGGTGATGTACCCTTATTTATAGGAAATGGGATGCTGACAAGTGACAGGCAGCCGGGGGGTTGGGGGCTTTGCATATCCTTCTGAGTGGAGACAATGTTATTGTTGAGAGTAGACCTAGAAATAGAGTGACCTGCAGGCAGCCAAAAAAGCGATAGAGAGTGTATGTAGAAAGAGAAGATTGGGAGAGACGATAGACAGAAAAGACAAGAGAAATCCAAGTAGTCAGATCCGTCTTAAAGATTTTTAGTGTAAGCAAATAAGCAAAGCAATGCAGCTCAGTACTGTAGAAGTCTGTCCACAGTACAGTCTGTTGTACAGGTCCGTCATCCCGGCAGCCTTCTCCCATGTGTCTGTGTGAACCTGAATTCCGTATTGAATTAAAATGAAAATGCATTCTTCTAATTTGTTTACTGTTTAGTTTGTTGTGTCTGTGTGACAGTGTCAATGAATGAGATGTGAGTGTGTTGTAGGTGGCGCATGGCAGTGGCAGCACCGTGGGAGGGGGAGGGGGAGAACTTGATTGGAATTTGGAAAATGCACTGCACTTCAGTGATCTGGAAGAAGGATTGGATCTGATTTTTAATTTGATTGTGAGACTATGCCAACCTGGCCAAGGGACCCGCAGCACAGGCCTGACTCAGCTGTGACAATTTAGTAGTTCACGGGACTGAGACGGGAGTGAAGAAGTTTGCGCACTCCAGTCTGCTGCTTGTGTGCTGACTGACTGCCGTGGTGCAGGCAAGCCATGTAGCACCCTCACTCCAGCCCACCACATTGTTTTCTTTTCTCTTGACCCGCATTCTCTTGCACTCCAATTCCACACTAGGTAGGCTCCCCCACCCAGTGCTGTCTCTTATACTCCATACAGGTGGGTGGTGGAGGGCCGTTACAGACAGTCCCAGTCAGAGCAGAGCCCAGAAGCAGAGCCTGCAGTCAGACCAAAGTCATACTGCGACTCCATTGCACTGCACTGACTAGTCTCCCTCAAGTTGGTTGGGACGTGCTTTTTTTCTTTATTGTACATCCGGTGGGACTGAGTGGCAGGTTACAGACACTGTGCAGACTATGATCTCTGAATGGCTGGCCGCATGATCCCTGGAGACAGGTCAGAAATAATGTCTAGCAACAGTCACATACAGAAGTAGCAGTGTTGTAATATTCAGTTTTCAGATGATTCCTCAGTCAGTAAGTACATGTGTATTTCCTTATGTCTCAATTTTGAAGATATAGGAAATTTCTATATCTTCAAAACTGAGACATTAGAAAATATGTGTACTGTGTTTTCCTAAACCCAGTTATCCCATTCAAATGTTCAGTACGCAGAAAAATAGTTTGTCACTCATACCCATGAATGCTGCAAGAATCATGCACCTGCATTGCTTTTAATAAAGAATCAGACTACCCTCCCCAATAGATTGACACATTTCCAGGGACCACGCCCCAACCCAGACCTCAACAACATAGCTGCAATGTCCCCTTCCTTAAAGTAAACTATAAAGAAAATAAAAAAATTGTGCCTGTCCGAATGTGCTCCTAGCCAGCCAGAGTCTCCTGGCTTAGTAGGTAACACATCCGCCTCTGGACCAGAAGGTTGTGGGTTCTGTGCCCACACCGGGATTGGACTTGTACCTAAAATGCTGGCATCAGAGTGCAGTAGTAGAGAGTGCTATATTGCTGGGGTGTGCCATCCTTCGGATGAGACTCTAAACTGAGGTCCCTTCTACCCATCCTGGAGTTGTCCTGGTGTTTGTCCAGGTGGAAGTAAAAGAACCTAGATCATTCTTCACAAAGAGTAGGGGGCATTCCTGGTGTTCTGGCCAACATTCCCCTTCCCATAAACCGGTTCATGCAATTATCCAGGCTGTGTGTGAGTGTTGATGTGCAATATGGCTGCTACTACACATTCAGTCACTTCACTACCAGTCTAGCATTGCTTGTAAAGCACTCTGGGATATACTGTGTCTGAAAATCACTACATAAATGCTGATTCTTCTTCCCACACCTCAAATTCATGGCAGCAACATTTTCCCTTAAATCAGGGGTAGGGACCAACCATGTAGCAAAAGTATGTATTTTCTTCAAGAAAAGCCCCAAAACTCACCACAGAGCTGGAGCATGTAAACCCTCCAGAGCTTCTGGCTCTTTTCGGGGGGGGGGGCCAAATTTGTCTTGCCCAGGGCACCAAAATGCCGTCCTATGGCTCTGCCCATCTCCTCCTCTTCCAGTTCCCTTCCAGCTATCCTGGCTTCCCTCGGCCTGCTCTTGACATTCTTTTTGGGCATACATATCATAATTCCTATGCCACCCATCAGCTGTGGCTATCCTGCCGAATGCATCGAGTCCATAACTCCAGTCATATCGAGTTCAAGACTCCAGTCATCTTTTCATTCAGCATCACTTCAAAGCTCATCTATCTACAATGCTTACGCTAACATTCCTATCATCCAATACCGTACTACCTCATTGACTGCAGCCTCAGGATCTAATTGTTCAGGGTCTAATCGTCTACATCATATAATCAAGAATGCCTCTTAAACTTCTGAGTCTGTTCACTCGTATCACTCTATCTAATGCATCGCTCCATCAAGCCAGTCTGCAATATCATTGGTCTCCTCATTCACTCATCTGGAATATCCCCGTGAGCACATCTGGATAGCCCTTGCTGCTCTGACTCATAAATGGATTCACTGCTTCCTATCCTTGCTTTCAGATCTACTGTCTCACATTGACTACTTGAGCATACCCTCCTTAATTCCAGCAAGGCTTATCTAGTTCCATCGTTCCCTCGAGCATTCCATCTTTGACTCTGATGCTACTCATTGACCACAATAACATGACCTAATTCTTCATATCACACAATCATGCCTTATCAACTTCAATTCCTGCTTCCTCACCTCACTCAATCAATCATAACTATTACTGATCTTATACTTCCTCATAGACCCGCTGACTTCCTGCAGTGATCATCATCATCATCAGTATTCATTTTGTCTCATATTCACATTCAACCTGTGCACAGCCGCATGTTCCATATTCAATCCATGCTTTCTTTTAGGAATCTTCCATATTCCTTCATCATCCTCACTACTCATATCCCTCTAGTTACCGAACCCCGTCTTTCTTAAAATATACATCCTCAATTCAAATGTCGTCAGCCTGGAGGGAAGGTGACCTAGGCCTTGGATCCCCAAAGGTTTCATCCTCAAAGGGTTTTTTTCCTCTCCTCCGTGCCAATGGTCATAATATTAGTTAGAATTATTGATTTTCTTCTTAGCTAGTTAGGTTCCGCTGTTGGAGGAGGCAAATGGTGGCCCTGCTTTCCCCCCTCTCTCCTCAGGAAGTTACCCTTCTCACAGAATTCATTAATCACTTCTCTTCAAAGCTTGACAATTCAGGTATTCTTTTTGGGCTTCTTCCTAACCAACCTTTAGCCGACTCATTCATTTCCGGCACCTGTAGGGGGGGAACCCTCACTAGGGTTCCTTGCATTGTATCCCTACAGAAGGCAAATCCCATGGATAGAGAGGCGGAAAGCCACATAAAAATTCAAGTTACTCAAGTTACACAAGCATTATCATATCATAACCAGTTGCGTAAGCACATTGAACCTATTTCTAAAATGTATTAACCCAGGATAGCGAAGCTGAAATTCAAGTTATATTTTCAGTGGGGTCCAGCTTTTATAGTGTATTTTACCCAGGATAGAGCAGTATAGATGCACAGTTCAGTGGGGGTTCTGCTGTACTGGAGTCCTGCATTTACACATTTGTACTATATATTTACCCAGGATAGACCAGGTAAGATGCAATATCCCATTTTCAGCGGTGTCCTGCTTTTACACATTATTACATTTTATTTACCCAGGATAGGCCAGCTGAAAGGCAATATCTAATTTTCAGTGAGCTCCCACATTTTGATCCCAAATGTCCAGCATAGTCTTTTTATGATCTGACATTGTGATCAAGACAGGAGCAATTTTTAAAATAGCATCCGGAAGGCGATTTCCCATTGTGACTGTGAAAACATATTTCCGAGGGGATTTGAAAAATGATGTCTGTCATGTTCATGAGGTGGGGTAACACAAGAGATATGTTGAACTTAAGGGGCCAAAATCTGCACAAATGTTGTTATGAGTAAATGTTGGAATGCTTGATTAAACTAGTTACCAAGGGTGAGGCAGAAAGACTGAGGGAGGCAGACACTGGCCTGCCCCAGAGACGAGTGCAATAGGGAAAGTTGGTTTTTTTTTATTTAGTATGTTTTATTACTTAGCAAAATCATAACATAGTTCAGACAAAGCGATAACTTGACAATATTATCAAGAGTAACATCATAGATACTGATAGGATAGGAAGAGAGAGAACTAAGGAAAATCAATAAATCGGTTAAATGTACATTCCAGAAAATTGAGTTTAACATTGAACAACCCTCCCATCCCGCCCCGCTGTGTATATACTAATGTCAATTCAAAGGCTATACTGATGTGCAAGATAAAGGACACAAAAGGTCACATGTAAAAAGGAGAGGAAACCTTATAAAAGGGTATACCTCTCTTTTAAGGTAATGTGAGAGGAAGCAAATCAAAGGAAACAGTGAAGTAGAGAGTCCTGCAACCCAACTTGTGTACAGATATCAATTCAGATAAAGAGCATATAACTTTCCCCATTTCTTCATAAAGGAGGACTGGCGGTGGTTCACTTGTGCTATTAATTGTTCAACACGGAGTGCAAAAGACATTTCGTGCAGCCACTCCGTATATGATATTAGAGTTTGATCCTTCCAATGTCTAAGTACCAGTTTTTTAACTGCCATTGATATTAGAACCAGGTGATATCTTTTTTCCTTCACTTGGATCTTGGAATAATCCCCAAAAATACAAGTCTCTGGAGAGAAAAGGCCACGCAACCCCAGCATCGGATCTAGAGTTGATTCTATTTGTTTCCATAAGGGAGATACTGTATCACATGACCATAAAATATGTAACAGTGTGCCTTCCTTCTTATTACATCTAGAGCATGTTACAGAAGGTATACGTTTCATTTGTACCAGTTTAATAGGGGTATAGTAAAGGTTATTTAAGATACAGTATTGTGTTATCCTGTATCGATCTTTGGTATGATATGTGTATAAATCTCTCCAAATATGTTGCCAATTGATGTCTTTGCTCGGGAAAAAGCATTGCCAAATTTTTGAGCCAGCAGCTGATGGGGTTTCTGGAAATGTATGAAGCAAACCATACAATTTTGAGATGCCATGCAGTTTGTTAAC
This sequence comes from Neoceratodus forsteri, assembly GCA_016271365.2. Classification (NCBI taxonomy): domain Eukaryota; kingdom Metazoa; phylum Chordata; order Ceratodontiformes; family Ceratodontidae; genus Neoceratodus; species Neoceratodus forsteri. The sequence continues at coordinate 867,753,504 of CM057455.1, forward strand.
CAATATAGAGATTTGGTGGAAGAATTCAGCTAATTGGGAGGTTTTGGTTTTATACCCAAATGTTTTGATTAAGAGGTGTTTAAGCTGGGTAATTTTAAAAGTTACCGATGCCGGCCAACCAAACTTAGATAAGATTTCTTCTGTAGTCAAAATATGATCTTGCGAGTAAAAATCAGCAACATTGCATTCGGGGGGAGGGGGACTGGTAACCGTCTTCTGGTTATGGAGGAGTTACCAATTTGGAGATTCGGGTTGGCACATATAGGTTGGGAGAAGTCTAAAGTTGGGGATATCTTGAGATGCCTGAAGAGCTGGGAGAGAACCCTAAGTGAAGTGCCAATCAGGAGGGACTGAAAAGTTTTGGGTATATTTTTTTTTAATATATAAAAAAGAGATGCTGGAGCTATATTATGAGTCCTAAACAGTTCTAATTCCGCTTGCAACCATAATGGGACATATCTGTGATGGGTAAGGGAGTCAGGTAAAGATAGCCATTTCCCACATTTATGTAGATGAGAGGTCCAATAATATAGCAGGAAATTGAGGAGACAGAGCCCACCGAGATCCTTACACTGGGACAGTTTGGAATAGGATCTTCTGGCTATTTTATCATGCCATATAAATGAGTTGATTCCTGAGTGAATGCGTTGAAAGTAAGATATTGGTAACCAGATGTCCAGCATGTTCAGGGGATAGAACAGTCTGGGTAGAACGTTCATCTTAATGGTATTAATTCTGCCCCAGAGTGATAGTGGGAGCTTGTTCCATCTTGTTAAATCTTGTTGAATGTTATGCCATAAATCCTCTAGATTAAGCTTCTGCGATAGGGTTGAGTTCAGGGTAATATAGATCCCTAAATATTTAATGGAGTGTGGAGTCCATTTCATGCCGAATTGGCTAAAGTTTGAGCTATGTGTAACATGATTAAGAGGGAAGATTTCGGTTTTATTGATGTTGAGTTTGTAATTTGAGTGTTTACTAAAGTTGTCAATTATTGCCAGGGTTTCTTTTAGGGAAGAGACTGGGTTTGAGAGAAGAAGGAGTATGTCATCAGCGTAGACTGAAATTTTGGAGGTGTTGTTAGCTATAGGGATGCCGGCAATTAAAGGGGATGAGTTTAAACGCCTGAGAAGGGGTTCTAGGTACAAATTAAATAGAAAGGGGGAAGTGGACAGCCTTGTCGCATGCCTGAGGTAAGGGGAAAAGTATCAGATAAAATTCTGTTGCAGTGTATTCTGGCTCTAGGGGAAGAATATAAAGCTTGAATCCATTTTATGAATAAATTAGGGAAACCCATGCTTTGTAATGTAGTCCAAAGGAATGTCCAGTCTACCCTATCAAATGCTTTTTCTGCGTCTAGTGAGATTAGGGCCATTGGGATGGGGGACAATTTCGCTGTATTAATGATGTAATGAAGTTTGCGATGATGATCTGCCGGGGTTCTACCGGCAACAAAGCCTATTTGTTCGGAGCTAAGCAAAGAGGTCCAAACTTGCTCCACCCTCTTAGCTAATACTTTGGCTAAGATTTTAATGTCACAGTTTAATAAGGAGATGGGACGATAACTTGCTGGGGAATGTGCTGGTTTACCTGGTTTAAGGAGGTGAATGATGATTGCTTCCAATAGTGTTGGGTCTTGTGTATGCCCTGAGAGCAAATATTGGTATAAACGGAGCAGGCCTGGTGCAAAATCTTTAGCAAATAGTTTATAGAAGTTTGAAGGCAAGCCATCAGGGCCTGGGGCTTTGTCTGATGACAGGTCTTTGATAGCAGACATTACCTCCTGGAGAGAGACAGGGGCAATTAGCAGCGACTGTTGCCCAGGGGAGAGAGATGGCAAGGGAGATGAGGTCAAATAATCCAACATCTCTTTTGGAGATGGAGAAAGAGTATTTTTGTTATATAGTGAGGAGAAATAATGTTTGAGTACTGAAACAACATCTCTGGGATGAGTTTTAACATCTCCATTAGGGTCTTCAATGGAAGTGATTAGTCTGGAGGTTTCTAGTTTCTTTAGCCATTGGGCTAAGAGATGGCTTGCTCTTTTGCCCTGCTCAATATATTTTGCACAGGTTCTTAATATAGCAAACTCAACTTTCTCTTGCAGTAACAGGGAGTATTGATTCCTTAAATGTAGAAGTGTTTTCAGGGTATCTGGTGAGGAGGGGGGGGGACTGCTCAAGTGTTTTGATTTGAGCTAAGAGTGCAGTGGCTGTGGCCTCTTTCTTCTTTTTACGTGTGGAAGCTAGTCTGATGAATTCTCCTCTCAGATAGCATTTCAGTGTGCACCATTCGTGATCTATCCTCGTGACAGAGCCCTGGTTATGGTTAAAGAAGGTCTGAATCAAATCTGAAATTCTAGTAATGGTGTAATCTTCTTTCAAAAGTTGGGTGTTTAATCGCCAGATCAGATCTCTGTGAAAATTTCTGTCTAATACCATGGTCACCCACACTGCTGCATGGTCTGAAATAACAATTGATTCTATATCTGAATTACATATACCATGCAGGAGAGAATGACTAAGTAATATATAATCTAATCTAGACATGAGGAGTGTGCCATGGATTGAAAGGTGAAAGTGCGGGTCACGGGGTTCTGTAGTCTCCATGGGTCACATAGCCCGGGGGAATTTATAAATTCCGAAAGCACTTTCTGAGCAATGGAGAGGGGCTTGAGTGAGGAGTTGGACCTGTCTAGGTCCTGTGTAGGGGGTAAATTCCAGTCTCCACTGAGTATCAGTGGTAGGGACATAAACGTCTGTAACTTATCTAGTAAGTCTATAAAAAAATCAGGGTTCCCTCCGATAGGACCATATATGCTCCCTAATACCACTTCAACATGATCTAGAAGGCCATGGACTAATGTGTATCTCCCAGATGAATCTAAAATAGTTGTCTTGTCTTGAAAATCTATTGAACGATGGATTAGGATAGCTGTTCCCCCAGATGCAGTCGACATGCCCGACGCAAAGACTTGCCCAACTTCTTTTTTGGGCAGGCTGGTAGCTTCCCCTGGTAAAAGATGGGTCTCTTGAATGAAAGATATTTTAGCTTGCAGTAGGGCTAAGTGTTTAAGTATTTGGGCTCTCTTGTTGGGTGTACGGGCTCCTCTCACATTCCACGTTACAAATTTTTTGAAACTATAGGCCATTCATTTTCTCATACCTCCTGCATAGCTTCTGCACTAAGTGAAATAAGAAAAAACACCACAGCGCCCTCCCCATGTCCATAGCCTATACGTAATATAATACTGAAAATCATCAACATCCCATAAACAGTTAGTAAATCCCTAAAACAATAAACTTTTATCTCATCCTGGAAATCCTGTCTAAAGGATGTAACTACAGGGCTTGGAGTAATCCCAGGCTAACTTCCCCCCCTCTCCCTAAATTAACCCACTGGTAACTATTTACAACAAACGTACTATTTATAAACCCATAATGTAAATTATTCATGATATTTTTACTCACAGTTATTCCTTTTGGTACCCTAGTATAATCTCTCCTCATAGACGTGTTTGAGGATGGCCCATAGGTATTAAACGGACCGGAGTTATCGTAACTTTGTTCCTCCATGGTATCTATCATAAGATAACTCATAAGGTGCTATACATTTGGCTTTATTATATTAATAAGTGAGATCGTGTTTATGAGAGAGGCTAGGGGACCCCCCCCATTTTCCAGTATGCGTGGTTGGACACGCTCAACCCCATGCCATTCCCCCCTCCTGTTCTCTCCCCAAAGCCCACCGTCGATACCTGCCTTATAAACTCGAAGAAAAAGAAAGAAAAAATAAGGGGGATGTATATATAAAAGAAAATGGGATTAATTTAAAGACAGTTTAATAATCGCAGTGTAAGATCAATAGTCCACTTTGCCAAAGGCATGTTGTTTCCCTGGGGACACTATGTGTCAATGGACAGATGTCGTGGTAGCGTAGTGGTGCATCGGTCTCCTGGAAACATGTGGTGCTTAAAATAGATTCCTCATTAAATGACAGCATAGCGCCACTAAGGTCTCCAACACACGGTGCTCCCGCAGTTCCTGTCAGGGTTCGATCTCGCTGGGCTAGCTGTAGAGGACAATATGGAGGCCATTCTCATCACCACAGTCCTCAGGTAGGCAACGTTTATTTCTGGGAGAAGAAGAGAAGTAATCAGTGAGGTGATGCTTCGATATATTTGGTAAAGGAAAAGAGAAAACCAGCAGGGATGCCAGAGCTAGTATCATCGTTAGGCCTTCAGTTAATATTGCTTCAGGGAGTTTTAAACAGAGAAGGCAACTTCTGTGCTAGATCTGCCTGAGCATGAGAAACTGATTCATATGATTGCCATTTTCCTTCCAGTAAGACCTGAAGATGTGCAGGATAGGTCATCTTGAATTTGATACTTGCTGCTATTAGTTTACTGACCACGGGATGAAAGGTAGCTCTACGTTGACGGGTTTCGAGAGGTAGATCCTGGGTGATATGTAGCTTTCTGTCTTCCCAGGTAATGGATTGCAATTCTTTCACTTTTAAGAGGATGTGCTGCCTTTCCAGGTAATTCAGTAAACGGATGATTATTGGTCTAGGAGGAGCCAATGCCTCTGGTTTTTGGCGCAATGACCTGTGCACTCTTTCGATTAGATACGTGGGATTATGTGGTGAAGGTCCCACAAGCTTTACAAGCAGTGACTGTATGAAGGTAATAGGAGAGGAGCCTTCCATCCCTTCTGGGAGACCAAGGATTAGGATATTATTTTGCCTGCTACGGCCTTCTAAGTCCTCAGTTTTCTGTTGTAATTTGGAGACTTGTTGCCTTAGTTTGACTAGCTCTGGGTCGGACTTGTTGCGCCATGATTCTAGTGAGTGGGTACGTGCCTCGTTGTCCGTTATTCTTTGTTTCATGCTAGCCATTTCACCATGAAGACTCCTTAGTTCTGACATTATTTCTGGTAACGACTCCTTAAATGGCTGAATTTCTTGTAAAAAGCGCCCCTCAGATAGCAGCATTGGTGCAGAGAGGGCACTTAGTTGTTTAGCTGAGGGTGTTTGTTGATGCGGCTTTGCTTTCTTGGGCTGCTTATCAGGCGAGACCGGCGGCGTGTGCTTAGGAAGGGCCGCTTTCATCTTGGCCTCCATTTTTGGCTTGTTATTGTCGGTTATGGTCCCGAAGAGCTTTAGGGAGCTTCTAGACAGGTCAAGGCTGATGCCGCATAGGTGGGCTCCATGTAGATAGCTTCAAAAATTATTATTTTAGCTGAATTATGCGAAGAAGGAGCGGGAGCTTAGAGGAGCCATGGCTAGCCAGCCAAGCACATCACGTAATCTCCTGCAATAGGGAAAGTTAACCAAGGGAGAATAAATTCCCTGGAGGTTGATGGAAGCAAAGAGAAGGGCAGGGCAGTCAAAGTCTGGAGGAGAAACTTCAGTTTAAAGGGAGGGGAAGGAGGGAAGGCAGGAAGACAACATAACAGGGAGGGTAGGACCAGGGTAACAGAGGGAGCAAGGGGTGGATCAGGAAATGGAGACAGGTTAGAGGGAGAGAGGAACACAGAGAATGGAGAGCCATGTGTGCCAATGCAAGGAATCTGGGAAACAAAATTCCTGACCATGAGGCAATCATTGTGGAGACTGACCTGGATCTAATTACACAATCATGGTGCACAGAGAACCATAGCTGGGAAGTGGCCATCCAAGGCTACACCATTTTCCAGAAGGACAGGTCAGGGAGGAAAGGCAGAGGAGCTGTTTTGTATGTGAAGGAGAGTATAAGGGCCACTGAGATATGGGGGACAATGAATGGCTGAAAGTACTATGGGTCAGCCTGGAGATGGGGTCAAGGGTTGTTATCCGCATAGGGGTGGAGTACAGGCCTCCGACACAGGGTTGATTTAGGCAGAGTCCCAGAGGATGCCATTAGCCAAATGGTCAGAAAGTAGAACGTTTTAATAATAGAGACTTTGATCTGCCATATGTAGATTGGGGCATTGTCGCCTCAGCTACATAAGAGGCAGGGCCGTCCTTGTTTGTATACAAGGGGCATTTCTCAGGCAGCTAGTTTTGGAACCCACTGGGGATGGGGCAGTGCTGGACCTGGTACTTACAAACAGGGACAGCATTACTGACGTTACAGCGGGTCATCCTGTGGGTACAAGTGATCATTGTACTGTATGGTTTGACATATGGATAGGACAGGGAAAAAATGCACACTAAGACAAGGATGCTGTACTTTGTGTTGATAAGATACAAGTAAAGGTATGAATATTAATAAATGCAAATGTGTCACTGTTGTAAATGACATGTAGAGAGTTATAGGGCATGTGAAAAGCAGGATGTTAAAGGGGCACTGTCAGTGTTTCCCCTCATTTTCTATCAGAGGCTATCAGTGCACCTTTGTGCATCTATCTATCAAATATGCCCCGCATAATGTCCCTAAATGTGTAACAAGGGAAAATGCTTACCATTTTCCTTCATTTTATTAATATTTTACTTTCCAGCGTCCTGGCCGAAAATACCCAGTCACCCGGGAGCAGAGGAATGCCGAGAGCATGCATCTGACATGGCGTGCGGCATGAACTTCGATTATTTACATGCCCACCGAAAAGCTAATTATGGCATGCATTTTATAATTGTGGACTAGATTTGCCATTTTTTATACAAAACCAAATGCTGGAAGTGCCAGGAAATACATTTAAACATAGGCACTGAAATCCCGTGCATGCGCAAAAGCAGGCTGCTCCTGCGCATGCCTGGGATGTGTTTCTTGCTGCTTTAGCGCGTACGCGGGATTTCGAGTGCCTGTGTTTTATGTATTTCCTGGCACTGCATCGGTACGCGTAAATAAATAGCAAATCTAATCCCTGATATAAATACTGCCTGATGCTTAGAAGTGAACATATCAAATCAAAGTTTGTGCCACGCACCATGTCAGATACACACTCTCGGCATTCCTCTGCTTCCGGGTTACTGGGTATTTTCGGACGGGATGCTGGAAAGTAAAATATTAATAAAACGAAGGAAAATGGTAAGCATTTTCCCTTGTTACACATTTAGGGACATTATGTGGGGCATATTTGATAGAAAGATGCACAAAGGTGCACTGATAGCCTCTGATAGAAAAAAAAGGGGAAACACTGACAGTGCCCTTTAAGTGAGACAGTCTGTTTGTGTAGTTACAAGAACAGTTATCTTCTCTGTATGCAGGATAAGTTATACTGGAATAACGTGTTGTTAAAAGAATCTAAAGAACCTTTTGTTTTGATTACTACAAAACAAGACATGGTACCAGGAGTGGTTTCAGGTCTTTTTCTGAAAATATGAAAAAAAAAAGATCAAGAAGGAGAAATCTTATGGAAAAGGAACAATATTTACCTCACATTGATAACGGATCAAGTGAACACAGATTTTACTTGCTGGTCTTTTTGATATTAGAGCCTGCTGAAATGGAACAACTGAGACCACCATCAGAGATCAGATTTGTCGGCAACTTAGAAGAAACATGAAAACATTTCAAGCAATATTTTAATTTGCATTTAAAAGCAACTCAGGCAGATGTAGGCTGCTGGTTAACTAGGATCTGCAGCTTATCCAGTAGGCAGGGAAATGGGCAGACTGGGTGGGCCAAGTGGTCCTTATCTGCCGTCAAATTCTATGTTTCTATGTTTCTATGAGAAAAAGAGTTCACAAAAAGCAACCTTATTACTGACTGTGGCAGGCTCAGAAGTTGTAGATGTATACAATACTTTTAAATGGTCTGCTAGTGAGGATTATGATGCAGTAGTGGTGTAGTTTGAAGCTTACTGTGTGCCCAGAAAAAAACAAGACTCATGAGAGCATTTAGATCCTGAATGCAGAATGATCAAGAAACTACAGGAGAATTTGTTACTGACTTAAAACAAAAATCTGTCTTGTAATGTTGGTGCTGTTTGCAATTCTTTGATACAAGACTAAATTGTTATGGGCTGTTATGATAAAAAAGTGAAAAAATGTTTGCCGAGACTGTGAGCTTACACTGGAAAAAACTGTTCAGATTTGCCAGGATGCTGAGCAAACTTGGATGCAGCTAGATATGATTAACAGCACTAAAGTAAAAAGAAACAAAACTGAAGTATGCCACTGTTTCCACCATCTCTAACCGCTCCCCATCTACGTACTATCACCCTCTGCACTTCTCCTTGCTCACTACAAATGTTACCAATTAGGAACCCTGTACCTTAATTCCTACCCTGTCTCTACTTCTGTCTTCCTAACCCTCTAACCAACCTGAGTTTTCACTCCCTGCATCATTCCCACCCTTGCCCCCCTTACTCCCTTACCCCTTAATACCTGCGCTTTGTGTGAGGTTTCTGTTAATTTTTTTACTGCATCCTCCTCTCTTTATATAGCTCCCTTACCAATATCCCTTTTTTTCTTTCCCTGAATATGATATGTATATAGTTAGAAATATTACATTATGTGCTCAAATATCACACTGTTTATCTTATTGTTACATAGCTTGATTTTATTATGTATGCACATGTTTTGTCTTCTTGCCTGTACATAAATGCATTGTATCTTGACCTTGTGTGATGCAGGTCAACCTTGTAAATGAGCTTCCTCAACGGTGTTCACCTGGATAAATAAAGATTTGATTGATTTGATTGATTGATTGATGTAGCAGCAGTGCAAACAGCACAGAAACAAGTAGTACAAAAGTCTCCTATAAGTTTATTAAGGAAAAACTCAAAACAAAATGCAAAAGAAAGGACTGCAACCATGCAAAGAAAGTTTGCAAGTAAAGTATGCAGTAAATGTGGAAAAGAGCATGCCTACAGAAACTGTCCAGCTTTTGGTCAGCAGTACAGATCCTGTGAAAAATTTAATCATTTCTCTAGATGTAGACAGAGAAATACTGTACTTGCTGTTACTGAAATGGAAGAGTCAAGTAGCGAACATGGCTTGTTTATAGGGGCAGTAGAAAAACAAGGCTTCTCAGAATGAAAGGAATTGACTATTTAAATAGATACAAATGGCTTGAAGGTTCAGTACATGATTGATACTGGTGCAGAAATACTGTAAAGGTACTGCCAGCTTGACTGTGGCATCTGCTACCAAAGAGACCACAGCTCAAGAAACAGACTGCTGTTTTAAAGGCATACAATGGACTAAGTATACCCACAGTAGAATATTGTATGCTGCAGCTGAAGCATTAAGAAAAGGTCAGTAAACACAATTTAGTCATTGTCACAGGAGCCAAAAAGACAATTTTGGGGCTCAAAACCAGTCCTAAGTCTTGGGCTGGCAGTATAACCTAGAGGTTAGAGGAACGAGGTGTGAACAGGCTTGATACATCCAGCAGACCAGACCTGACTTTGATTCTCACAACCTCCACTTGCATACTGTGTGACTCTGAGCAAGTCACTTAACTGACCACTGCTCCCAGGTCACCCCTGAAAACAGGCACTTGTGCCTAGTGGGCCTTAACCGGTTACCAAAAGACAAAAAAAAAAAAAAGTTGGGTCTGATAGAACAATTGTTCATAATAGAAAAGGAAATGCCTCCCACTGACAAGGTTATGGGCTCAATTTTCAAAGCCTGGGGAATGACGCAAGGTGCCTGCATCAAACATAAATGATGAAAGCGGCACCTTGTGTCAAAAGATGCGTCAATCTCAATTTTCGAATGCAGCCTGTGTCAAAAAGGGGAGCTGTTGCACCAAAGTGGCACTGCACAACCACTGCAACCCAAATCGTGTTACGCCAGGTTGCAAGGGGGTTTGTGCCATGGCGGGGCTGAAACATCCCCTTTTTGTGATTTTGCAAGCCTTGCCATGGCTGCAGCAAGGGGCCCCACTTAGACCAGCCAGGAGGTGGTCTAAGTGACTTGTGCCAGTGCTACACAATGTGGTGACTTGGAGGGGATCTGAAAGTGGGATCTGAGGGCAGAAGGAGCGTGGGGTGCCTTAGCAGGCATCTTGGAAAAAGTGTCACATGAATTGGATGACACTTCTCAGGAAAGCCCTGTTGGAAATGAGGCACTTATGCTATTGGTCCACAGAAAAAGGTATAGAAAATCTCGTAAGATGAGATTAATGGACACAGACACACAAGAAGTACATGAGAAGTTATTATAAAAACAACATTGCCCTATTTTTGCTAATCTAAGGGAAATGTAACTCTCACACCACATTGAAATATAATATTACAACATGACACAAAGCCAATGATAACCAAATCTTGTTTTGGAATGTTTCCATCATTTATTTATTTAGTTTTATTTAGTTTTTGTTGACTGGGAAAGGAGGACTAGACAATTCTGCTTATTTTCTGCCTCATCCCAGGGGAAGGGGGATACAAATTGATGCTAACTGACATTGAACCAGATTAAGCTATTGAAGGTACTTTTTGTGAATGGAGGAAATTTTGCCAGGACACCGGGGAAATTCCCCTACTCTTTGAAAGGGGGAGCCACACATCCAAGCTGGTGGATGATGATGTAGAAGCTGTGGATGCTGGTGTACCTGCAGGGCTGCTGATCTCCCACCTTGCAGGTCCAGCTGAAGAGATCTCTGTTATGGAAGTACACCCTATGGACATTCCTGGAGAAGTTTCTGTGAATCAGAGCACGACTTTACCTGAAAGCCTGCTATAAGGAAAAATGGAGGAAGAATTGCTGAAAGAGCTCTTGTTCCATAAATGGCAACTTGTACTGTTGATTGTTGCTCCAAAAACTATTCCGAAGGCAGCTGGCTCTGTTTCTACTGTGAAACAGTCGGAAGGTCAGAATCCAAACGCTGTCAAGGAGGAAGCTAACTCGGCTGACACTATGAAGATCTAGGCTCCAGCTGACATACTGTAGGAGCATCAAAGGGCTGCCCGATTGTCAAGAGCCTGGTTTGACAGCATCTGATACTGAGCTGCCTGCTCTGCCTGAATTCTCTCAAACTACGATGACTGTACACGGAGGACTAAACGCGGTTCTCAGATGTGTCTCTCTCCCTTCTGTAACAATGGACCAGGACACTGCACTGGACAAACCAGGGGAATCTGCAAAATGCTCTGTAAGTGAAATTACTTTTTCTAACGTCAATACCTACTGCACAGCCCTTTCTTCAGAAAGGACACTCTACTATTCATGATAAAGCTCAGACTATGGGGGACAAAAAGACTGCATGGTAATTTAAGAACTCTTGAAAGAGTGCTGGGTGGAAACAAGTGTCCAAACGCCAATGGTTCCCTGACCCTAATATCTTACTTATACCTGGTACTTCCCCCAGGGCCACAGATAAGGTTAGACAGGAGACTAAATCTTCTCTTAATTGTTCTCTCCCTTCAGCATCTGGCGGTCTTGATATTGAAATTCCTGAGAAAGTTTTGTAACTGACTTTTATATGGCTTTGCATTATGAAGATGTTATTCAATCCATTCCCAGAACGCGTGTTTCTACAAACTTTTTTGCTGAATATGCAGGGAGAGCAAATGAGAATGTACAAACTTGGGGAGTGCAAATGGAGACAGAACACCCAGTACCAGAAATACTACAGTCTGCACTGAAAAAGCAAGAACTACATGGGTCAACATTAGAAAAAAGGACCACTTCTCTGCTCACCCTCTACCAGCCCAAAGAAAAGATGCAGTCAGACTACAGCATCTGGGAGCCCTTGCCACCCTGCCAGACCAGAATTATGTGAGGTGAACATTAATAAAAGATTCCATGGGTTTCTTTTCAAATGAGATATATGCCCTTATACATACATCAAGAGATTTCCTTATTCGACATTAGTTTTAAGACACCACAAGGTCTTGACAGATTTTGGACCAAATATAACACAATACGGTACTCAGCACTCCAGCTCTCTTTTTAAGCCATTCATCTTACTAAACTTGCATTCAGAACTATGACAATTCTTTTTAGGAATGAAGGTGTTTCAGTGCATGACATTACTCACTGGCTCACACAGAGATGTGACGTCATGGGCACACCACAGCCTATATTTGATACCGAACATATTTGGACAGGGGGATGGTGCAACAAAGTAAAACTGAAAATATCAAATATAGGCCCACAGCATCTTCCAAGTAGTCTATTCTTGGGGGCACTGCTTCTACCCAGGGCAGTCTAAGACATGTTTTAAGTGCAGATCATTTCAACATCGAAGTTCAGCATGTGATAGACTGAGATATAATTTATGTATGGGATTTGGGCATTTGGGAGTGGATTGTACAGAAGAAATGAAATGTAACCTCTGTGAGGAATCAGGGCATTCCTATAGAGCGTGCCCATGGGCCACATATAATCGTTCTGACAGGCCTGATCAAGATGCCATACTTACCAATGCCCAAAGATCTGATATTAATTGACACAGACAGCACCAACAAGCTCAATCCCATACCACAGAGATAGCAACTGTGGGGCAAGATCCACCGACCTCCCCAGGGCACACACATCATGACCTGGAAGAGCCTACTACTTCTACTGACATACCAATACAGCAACCTCTTTCTATTTAAACAGTGGCTGAAGTGCACCACCCTGTGGGGAATGCCCCAGAACATGGTCAAAACCCTGATACACCATCCCCTCCATCTAAAGCAGTGCAGACAACACACGGCACAGATCATGAGACTATGCCTCCTCCTGATAAACATGTGGCCATGAAAAAAAGACCAATGAAAGTAATGCATGCACAAACTAAACCTCCAAAACATTAAAGAAAGCAGCACCAGTGCATTTGACAAATAGATTTACTACACTGCAATGTGAGCCTCCTGAGTCAGACACAGGAGAAGACTCAGAAATTTCATCTACAATATCCTGAGAACATCTGATTATGTCTGACTGAGAGGATGACATCTCTGAACCTACTACGCCTCCTCCTTTTAAAGGCAAATCACTTGGGGTGCAACCTAGGAGAAGTACAAGGAAAAAATATCCCACTCAACTTCCTTTAAATGATGTCTTCCACAACTTTGAGGGTGGCCACCCTGAATACTAATAGTCTGAAAGCTGCCAGACAAATATTAGTTACCTTATCCATTTTAAAAGATTCAAACTTGGATGTATCCTTCTTACAGGATACTTGACTTAATTCAAAATCCTTAGTTAGAGCTGCACAAACACTGTGGTGCTGGGTTCCTTCTTTTTTTTTCCCTTTTGGTACAGATAATATATGTGTGATGGGGTGGGTGTTCTCTTTCTTGGGACAGGGTTTATAATCACTAGACTATTAGATATTTGTCTAGGGAGAACAATTCTGATTGATTTCACAAATGATAATTCTTCCTGGTGGTTATTAAATATCTACGCTCCTCAGAGGAAAAAAGAGAGTGAATCTCTTTAACTTAATTAAGCCTTATCTCATGACTACACAACACGTCATTTGGAGGGAGATTTTAACTGCCCCCTAAATAAGAGAGACCGGGGTTCACATACTACAAAAGATTACTGTGATACTAATTGTTTAAAACAAATTGTGGCAACAGCTGATCTTACAGATACCTATAGATCCCTTTATCCTAAAACCGGCCATAATTTTCATAAAGGTCTTTTAACAAGTTGTATTGACTATTTTTTCCCTCAAAACATGTCAAAATACATGAGGCCTCAGTAAATCCCATACAGACATCTGATCACGAAGTATTATCAGTAGTTTTAGGATTACAGGAGAAGAAGCCCTTTGGGAAAGGGTATTGGAAATTGAACAGCTCACTGATGGATAACCCAGATATTAATACCACCATCTATGAAATCTTACAGGACAGGAAAACTCTGGCCTGTAAGGAAGAAAATTTAAGCACATGGTGGGCTGACACCAAAGAAGAGATTAAAAGGTTTTTTTTACAACAGGCATCCCAGATACACACAACACAATACAAAAGATACCTCACTTTAAGATCACAATTGGCTACAGTTCTATCTCATAGTAATGAAAGTGGGGGGGATTATACTGCTCAGATGAAAAACCTTAAGAAGAAAATGGAGTCCATTCAGTACTCCAGAGCTAGTTCCTTACAAGAACATAGAGTATGTACACCTGGTGAGGGTACACATGGAGATATTTTTGAAAGTTGTACAACACGAGTCTCCTCCAGGGTTATGGGTGTCCTCAGGACAGACACTGGGGTAGAAGTTACTACCTCTAAATTACTGTTGGGCATTAGAAACAAGCATTTAGTGGGTTTATATACAGATGCCATACTGGATCCTAGACAAAGCTTAGAATTTTTTAACACTATAGACACTCATTAGCGTACATCAGACCTAACCATGCCCGTGGTACTTCTGATTCAGATAATGGAAACCAAATTATTTTTTTTTTTTTTTTTAGTTTAACCAGGAGAGACACACGAAGCTGAAAGCTTGTTTACAGGTGTGATCTGGGAGCACAAGGAAGTTAAGTGACTTGCTTAGGGTCACACAGTATGTACCTAGGTGGCTGTGGGATTCAAACCCAGGTCTCCAGATTTGCAGATCAGAGCCCTAACCCACTGCGCTATACTGCTTCCTTAATTAGCTATTAAGACTCTTAAAACCAGTATTGCCCCAGGCCTAGATGGGCTGACATTGGAATTCTGTAAGAAATATACCACTGCAATTACAGACATGCTGGAAGTAGTGTTTAATTGGATTTTGTTGGGGAAAAAAATGGACCTTAGATTGGGAATAGCCCTCCAGATATTTATTTATAAAACAAATGACCAAAAGAACATCAATAATTGGAGGCCTCTGAGCCTGGTTAACACTGATTTGAAGATTTTGATGAAAATCTTAACAGCCCGGCTGGCTACTTTAGCCCCCTCTCTCATTTCTATTTTCCAGAGATGTGTAGTTAAAAACAGATCCATTAATGACACCTTGCTTCTGTTTAGAGAAATGACTGAATTTGGCCGTCATGATGTTTTACATGGATACATACTGTGTCTGGATCAAGAAAAGCTGTTCGATAAAGTCTCCCACACATTCATGTGCCAGACCTTACTCTCTTATGGAGTACCACAGGAATTTGTTAGATGGCTCATGTGCATCTATGATGCAGCCAATGTACTACCTTTAGTAATTTTTTTTTTTTTTGGTAGAACATTGAGCATAAGTAGGGGGGTGAGACAGGGGTGTCCAATGAGCCCTTTGTTGTACATCTTTTGCTTGGACCCCTTATTACGTTCTCTGCAACAAGAAGTGGCTATCATGGAACTACACCCACCACATATGGCCTTGGAAGTAAAATCAACAGCATATGCAGATGATATGTGCTTACTAATAGCTGATGCTGAGTCAAGCGGACAGGCTGTAAATAGGATGGAACAATATTCCATGATATCTGGAGCAGGACTTAATAAGGAAAGAAGTTGAGGATATATTTTGAGTGACTCATCCCAAAGACTGATATAATGGGGATAAAGCTCTCTGAAGACACCATTGCTATCTTAGGAATTACTTTCGGATGTGGCAATATGGGTCTCCAGAATTGGGAAGCTAAGACAGAAATAGGTAAACAAAAAGTAGCTAAGTAGAGAGGCTGGCAGCAAACTAAGAAAAGAAAGGTTCTTATAGTAAAAACATTTTTGTTACCCTTGTTCACTTTTTTTTTTTGTTTTGCTAATTATTTTTCAACACCAGGGCATCTCTCCAGGGTACCCTCTCGATGGTGCCTCTACTCCCAGCCTGAGACCTCCCACATGGTCTCCTGCCTTGCCCCCATGGTTCAACCAGCCCCCCTTGGATCACCCTCCAGTGGGCTTCCCACCATTGGTGGTCTTTCTGATTATTAGAGGGACTTATCACGAGGCTGGAGATGTAGTCGGGAGATCCATTGGGCAGGTCTGGCAACGGGATGTGGGCACATCTCTGGATCCCCCTTCACCTCCACTGGCTGCCAGGGCTTTGTTTTTTTTTCATATTACTTCCCCCAGAGTGTGGACATGCCATGACATCGGCATACCTAGCATGCAGACATCCACTGCCACTCCATCTGCCGATGTTCCTTCTAGCCTCGCTACCTGCAGGGTCACCTGGTCTTGACCAGGTGCCACTATGGAGTGAGGCATACCCCAATACACACCCTGGGAAAGGAGAACTGTCCTCTGGAGGACACCAGGGCATCTCTCCAGGGTACCCTCTCGATGGTGCCTCTACTCCCAGCCTGAGACCTCCCACATAGTATCCCGCCATGCCCCCATGGTTCAACCAGCTCCCCTTGGATCACCCTCCAGTGGGCTTCCCACCATTTGTGGCCTTTCTGATTATTAGAGGGACTTTTCAAGAGAAAAAGAAAGCATTCAGGAAGTACAAGGAATCGTAGAAGGAGCAGGACAGAGAACTGTATCAGTTAAAGCAAAAGGAGGCTGAGAAGGCAGTCAGAACAGAAAGGCCCAAACCGAGGAAAAGGTAGCCAACTCAGTTAAGAAGGGGGATAAAACCTTTTATAGGTACATCAGGGAGCGAAGGAAGACCAAGGGAGGGATAGTGAGGCTTAATAAAGGGAGGAGGGTGGGCAGAGGGAGACTGTGAAAGGCAGAGATACTAAACAAATATTTTTGCTCAGTATTTACAAATGAAGAGGGGAGGTACCTAAAACAAACAGTAGAAACACTCTGGATACAGAAGTTGATACCAGCCCATTTACAGAAGAAGGGTTCTGAAAGAACTCTTAAAACTGAAGGTGGACAAAGCAATGGGGCCTGATGGGATTCATCCTAGAATTCTAAAAGAACTAAGGGTAGAACTAGTGACACCACTGACTACCCTTTTTAACAAATCATGGGAGGATGGGGTAGTACCCGAGGACTGGAGGAGGGCAGATGTGATTCCCCTTCACAAAAGTGGGAGCAAGGCAGAAGCAGGAAACTACAGACCTGTTAGTTTAACCTCGGTGATAGGGAAAATGATGGAATCACTTCTGAAGGAAAGAACTTTCGAGTATCTAGAGGTCAGAGGGGCACAGGACCCTAGGCAGCATGGATTCACAGTGGGAAGGTCATGCCAGACGAATCTGATAGATTTCTTTGACTGGGTGACCAAAGTAGTAGATCAGGGAGGGGCTGTGGACATGGCCTACCTAGACTTTAGCAAGGCATTTGACACAGTCCCGCACAAAAGATTAATATACAAGTTAGCCAGCCTGGGAGTGGGTCCCAAGATGACAGCCTAGGTAAAGAATTGGCTGGAGAATAGGACACAGAGAGTAATAGTAAATGGAGTCCACTCTGAAGAAAGGGGGTTACTAGTAGGGTACCGCAGAGTTCAGTATTAGGACCGGTCCTCTTCAATGTCTTTATAAGCGACATTGCAGAGGACTGGAAGAGAAAAGTATGTCTCTTTGCAGATGACACAAGATCTACAACAGAGTTGATGCACAGGGTGGAGTGGAAAGGATGAGAAGGGACTTGGCAAGGTTAGAGGAATGGTCAAATGTATGGCAGCTTAGATTCAATGCTAAGAAGTGCAAGGTAATGCACCTGGAAACAAAACCCAGGGAAGAGTACACAATGGGGGTGAGATACTAACAGCAACAAAAAGGGAAAGGGACCTGGGGTAGTCATATCAGATGACCTAAGGTGGGCAAGCAATGTGAGAGGGCAGTAAGGAGGGCTGGGGAGATACTGGGATGCATAGGGAGAGGCATCACCATTAGAAAACAGGAAGTTATTATCCCTCTGTACAGACAGCTGGTGAGACCCCATCTGGAGTACTGTGTGCAGTTCTGGAGACCCAATCTCCATAAGAACATAGACAGGATGGAAGCTGTCCAGAGGAGGGCAACTAAAATGGTGCAGGGTCTGCACCGGAAGACATATGAAGAGAGACGAAAGGAGCTTAATATGTATAGCATTGAGGAAAGGAGGGAGAGGGGGGACATGATAGAAACATTCAAGTACCTCAAGGGAATCAACAAAGTCCAAGAGGGTAGCATCTTTCAAAAAAAGAGGTGTGCAAGAACAAGAGGGCACAATTTGAAGATGGGGAGGGGCGGCTCAGAGGTAATTTAAGGAAGTATTTTTTCACAGAGAGGGTTGTGGATGCATGGAACAGCCTTCCGGAGGAGGTTGTGGAGTCAAAATCAGTGGTGGAATTCAAGCATGCATGGGACAATCATAAGACCATTCTAGGGGGTGGGGGTAGGAAGAAGTAGGCTGCTGGTTAACTAGGATCTGCAGCTTATCCGGTAGATAAGGAAATGGGCAGACTGGGTGGGCCAAGCGGTCCTTATCTGCCATCAAATTCTATGTTTCTATGTTTCTATGTTTCTGGATGCTCAATCCCTTCTCTCCGCTGCTGACCCCCAATGACCCAGACCTGTTCCCAAACCTGGGTTGCCTGTGTGGCACAAGGTGTGGCGTCCAGTGCCTCAACACTAAGCACCATCGGGCCGGCTCCTTGTTCACCTTTTAGAGTGTTATGTATTCAATTCCAATACAGTTAGAGACTACATTACTAAGTTTATTTTTTCAGGTAATTTGGGGGAGTCGCTTGAATCCTTTTAAAAGAGAAATCCTATATTACTGGTTAGAGAAGGGGGTCTAAATCTGATTAACCTGATAGTATATTATCATAGTCTGTTCCTCTCCAATAATATTTCCATTATAGGTACTCCTACAACAGCTTTGTGGCTAGTTTTTGGCAACTATTGGATTTGCCCACTAATGTCCTGCTGGAATGCATCTAGAATTTTACCCCCTACAAACATAAGAACATACGAAATTTGCCAGCAGATAAAGGCCTAGAGGTCTATCAAGTCTGCTCCAATGTGCAGCTAGCACCCCTTATTCTGCAGCTGCCCCTCCCTTCCAGCCTTCCCCTTCATTGACCCTTCCCTTTGTCCTGTCCCATCCCCTTTTGAAGCAGTCCACTGTTCTACTAGATACCACTTCTGCAGGTAACGCATTCCACCCAGCCATCACCCTCTCTGTAAAAAAGTGTCTCCTCATCTCCCTCCTGAAACTTCATCCCTCCAGTCTCATATAATGGCCCCTTGTGTCCCTCCCATCCCTTACTTTGAACAGCCCCTCTGTACCTGTCTTGTTTATTCCTTTCATGTACTTAAAGGTTTCAATCATGTCCCCCCGTCCCTCCTCTCCTCCAGTGAGTACATGTTCAACTCCCTCAGCCTCCTCTCATATGATAAGTGCCCCAGCCCCTTGATCATCTTTGTCACCCTGTGCTGCACCCTCTCCAGTAACTTAATGTCATATAATGTACATGTAAACAGAGCCCTTATTTTCTTAAACCTATAGTTATGACATTGAGGAAATGGAATCTAACTCCTGATCAAATAGTATGTAAAAAGAGACTAGATATTTATCAAGACATTCGAAAACAGGCCTATGACATTATCCTTGTATTTAAAGGGCTGTCAGCTCCACAGGTCCCCAAACTTAAAGACCTCTTAATGGATGTAAGCACCCCACTTAGGATGTGGGATGTGCAATAGCTCTGTTGCCATGGGAAATTAGGAATCAAGTCCAATGCAAACACTAAAGTCAGAATGAAAGATTTTGCATTAGACCGACCTGTATACAACAAGAGGAAACTATGGAACATTTTTTAATAGACTGCCCTTATGTTCAGGTCTTTGGGGATCTACTGGCAATTAAATGGCATCACCCACATCAGAAATCAGTTACTTATGAAGAAATTGTTGGAGGTTTCTCTCAAGCTTTTCATGCTATGCATAATTCAACAGTTCGCTTGATCTTTTCTTGTATAAAGTGTATTCTGTGGCAGACTATATGTATGTACTACAACAATTGGACAGTATACCTTTAACTATTATTTTAAATGTGGAACGTGAATTATCTTTATTGTATGAATATGATAAAAAACACTTTTCAGATCACATTTGGAGAACCAGATGGAAAAATGTGCAGGGTATAAAAGGATAATTGTTAGGATACAAGGGAAAATAGGCCTTAGCACATTTTATTGTTTATACGTTTCATCAATCTTGTACCACTGTATGATTTACACTGTATATAGTTGTTCATTTTCAAATTTTTGTTTCTAGTCCTAATAAAAAATTCCCCTACTCTTTTTGAGAAGTGCCATGGGATCTTTAACATCCACCTGAACTACCACCAGAACAGGCAGATGGGACCTCAGTTTAACATCTCATCCGAAAGATGACACCTCAGGAGTGCAGCACCCTCCCCATGCTGTGCTACAGTGTCAGTACTGGAATTTAACCCAAGTGCCTGGTGTGACGATAGAACCCACAGCCTTCTGATCTTCCAGCGTCAGAGGCGAGTGTGCTGAGCCACTGACACATGATCTTAGACAAACGATATTGGGCCCAATTCTAGAAGGATGGTGCAAGTTGCCACCAAACGCAACTTGCGCCACCCACAATTACAACAATGATCCTGCGCCCTATTTTAGAAGGGGAAGGGTCTCCGCAGCTAAGTCCTGCAACTTGCGAAATACAGCCAGTTATGCCAAACTGTGGGTACACCTGGTGAGCATGTTGCAAGCTGCACCACAGTGCACAACTGCCCCCCCGTCCAACTTGCCACAATAGGTGCCCACATGAGCTACCCACCCCTGCCCCTGAACCCTACATCATCCACCCCACAGGGCATCCCATTCCTTAGCCCCCCGATGTGCCATAGAGCCCCCACAGGGCTACCCATCCCCAAAACACCTGTTGACACAAGCCCCGCAGTGCTACCCATACCCCCATACCCCCAAAACACCCATTGGCACAAGCCCCACCAGGCTATCCATACCGCCATCCCTCTGAAATACCCATTGGCACAAGCCCCACAGGACTACTCATACCCCAATCTCCCTGAAACACCTGTTGGTAGAAGCTCCGTAGGGCAGCACTTCTGTTCCCACACCTGTGCTCCGACTCCCGAGTCACCAGCCGCAAATGTGGCAATTACCCTTCCCTGGTAGTCTAGTAGCCTCCCACCCCTCACCCAGCCATGCCAGCTCACCCAGCAGCCCCCCACCCATCTCTAGCC
Source organism: Neoceratodus forsteri (assembly GCA_016271365.2). Classification (NCBI taxonomy): domain Eukaryota; kingdom Metazoa; phylum Chordata; order Ceratodontiformes; family Ceratodontidae; genus Neoceratodus; species Neoceratodus forsteri. The sequence continues at coordinate 867,774,422 of CM057455.1, forward strand.
GGCAACTGGCACAGCCATCTCTCCTCCACTGCCAGCCACTGACTGGAGTTCTATAGGCGCTACTGGAAAGGCGTGCTCAGGGTGAATTTCTGAATGTGTGTCCAGTGGCGCTCGCAGAACTCAGTCGATTAACTGGCCGTAGGTGAGAGGTGGGCTGTGCCAGTGCCCATGAATGGTGAGGGGCTAGTGAGCTAACATGGCAAGTGAGATACTAGATCACCAGGAAAGTAATGCATTCATTTGAGCTGGCATCTGAGGTCAGGGCGCAGGTGAGAGAAAACAGTGCCGCCCAGTGAAGCTTCTACCAACGGGTGTTTCGGTGGGATTGGTAGCCCCGTGGGGCCCCACTGGGGTATACTGGCATGGGGTGGACAAGGTGGCATGACTGCAGGTGGGTCTACAGGACCCCCAAGGGCATCCATATGTTACACCAGCTAAATGCTGGTGTAACTTACAATGCTGGTTCTCCTCCGGGGATTCTTGTAGAATCCTGACATTGGGGAGTTTGTTGCTGCCCTTCTGGAATAGGGCGCAACTGCTGCCATAAACCCCCTAGCGCCATGTCGCAGGGGGTTTATGGTGCAACTGCCAGCGTAACTGCTCTTCGGTGCAAGTGGCCTGCAACATGTCACAGGCCACTTTGTAGAATCGCGCATGTCACAACTGCTGGCATAAGTTGCTACATGCACCATTCTACTTGGCACAACTGCTGTTACGCCAGGCATAACTCTTCTAGAATCTGGCCCATTATTCATAAGAAAAATGCCATTTGCACTTCTGTCCATGTAATCTAGGTAAACAAGAAGATGTACTTCATGTGGTTTTACACTTTCCATTTTATGTGTCTTTTAGAGACAAATGGCTTGGGAGTATACTGAGACATCTTTACACAAACCATATAGATACTGTCATACCTATTCAACATGAAGGAACAAAGCATCCTAATGAGATTGGGCAATTTTTAACATTCATTCTCAAACAAAAGAGCTCTGGCATGGCTAGAAATACTGTTACAGTGAACACAATATGTACTATATCATGGCTCCTCTAGTGTTATACCTGGCGGGAAGACCGGATCCCTGCAGCAATACCCGCAGGTGTGCCAAATGTTTGGTGCTAGCCTGTGGCTGTAGAAACCCCTGGATGTTTGGCACAGGGAACCCCCTTCTACAAAACTGGGTGCAGGATCCCTGACGAACCCGGAAATCACCGCAGCCCTAGAGTGATGCAACTTGAAAAAAGATGGATCACTGCATTTGTGTTTGGATCCAAAAGAGTTAAATTGTTGCATTAAAAGAAAACATTTCCTATTCCAACTAGTCATGAAGTTCTGGGTGAAATGGCAGAGACCAAGTATTTTTTAATATTAGATGCCTCCTCAGGATTCTGGAAAATATCACTGACTCCTGAAAATGCTTGCTTATGTACTTTTAACACTCCCTATGGAAGACACTGTTTAAAAAGATTACAATTTGGCATTTGTTCTGCCCCAGAAATGTTTCATAGAACAATGCAGCAACTGCTGGGTGGCAATGAAGGAGTTAAAGTTTACATTGTTGACATTCTGATCTGGGGCAGGACAGCTGAGGAACATGATTGCAGGCTGAAAAAAGTGTTACAGATTGACAGGAAAAAAAAGACAAACTGAATAAACAACAGTGCCAGATAAAGAGAAGCATTTGTCAATGCCGAATGTTTGCTTGCTGTCATTGACATTATTAGTGTAGGAGTTACAGAGCTGCATAATAGGAATGGCAGTGAAGTATTGAACTGAAACCAATCCCACCCCAACCCTGTAGAGACTGACAGGCATTGGGGTGTGCCTTTGGGTCATCAGGCATAACGGCCATGCCATTTCATCACACCCTACCCTGCAGACACTGACAAATGTCATGGTGTGCCTTGGGGTTTTGGCCCTTATGTTCACCCCATTCCATCAGGAAATACAGTGAGATGGGTTCTGTATAGGAGAGTGGGGAGAACTTTGGGGCCGAAGAGTCCAAGGCACACCTCGATGCCTCTCACTGGCTGCAGGGTGTGGAATGGTATGAGCATTGCAGGTGAGAATCCCAAATCACACCCCTGATGCCTCTCAATCTCTACAGGCTGGGGCATTATGGTCGTAAACCCTAATGCCTCAGGCGTTCGTTGGCATTTTCACTCCAAATTTTCAACATGGTTTTTTTATGACTCCCACCTTATGAACAGTGGCAATATCAGTTTGTTAGCTGAATGCTGATTTCGCACAGTGACTACGCCATTTGGCACCACAGGTGCAAAAACACATTTCGAACAGGATGTGAAAAATGACAGCCGTACTGTTCATGGGGAGGTGCAAAAAATGGCAATGTTGAAATTCTGCAATGAAAATATTAAAAAAACTGGTGAAGTCACGAGCATGCATAGAAAATGTGCAACGCACACCCGTAATGCAATTCGTGTGGGGATTTTTTTACAGCAGATTGTCAACACAGGGATTTTGTAACCTCTGCTCATGAACAGTGTCACTGTGATTTTCTTAATCTGTCCCAAACAGTGATTTCCCACAGCGACCACACATTTCTGCGCTGGAAGTGCAAAAACACACTTCGGCCATGGTGTGAAAAATGACAGCTGTACTGTTCATAGGGAAGTGTGGGAAAATGCCAGTGGTGAAAATCTGGACTGAAAATATTAGAAATCCATGAAGTTACGAGGGTGCGTGGAAACTGCGCAATGGTCGCTGGTAACACAGTCATTTTATGGGCGTATTCAACACATTTTAACATAGCCATTTTAACACCTCTGCTCATGAACAGTGTCACTGTAATTTTCTTAATATGTCCTGAACATTGATTTCGCACACCAACTGCGCCATTGTGATCTGCATGCGCGGAAACACATTTTGGGTCAGATGTGAGAAATGACAGCTGTACTGTGTATAAGGAGGTATGGAAAAATGACAATGTTGAAAATCTGGAGTGAACATATTGAAAATTCGTGAACTTATGAGCGTGTATAGGAACAGTGCAATGCATTCTCATAAAAGAGTCATTTTTGTGAATTGTTTTGCCAAATTTTCAACATAGAGTTTTTGGGGGCCTACCTCATGAACTGCAACACTGTCATTTCATAAATCAGGTCCCAAAAGGTGGTTCCATGCAGTGACTGTGAAATCCCCTTTGTGGGCCGATTAATGCCATGACAGTAACAGAATTCATGAGGTGGGGTCCCAAAAACCCCATGTTGAAAATTTGGTGAAAAAATTCCCCAAAATGCCTGCGATATGCACTAAAATTGAAAAAACTCTATTTATTACATTATACAGCTTACCGGCATTTTCTCAGTTCACGGTCGGCTTTGAAGAGTGCAGACATGTTCCCAGTCCACCAAAGATTGACACACTGAGCACCGGAGGTAAGTATGGAGTGAGGAGGGGGTGTGGGGAGGCAGTGTGCACAGTGGGTGGGTGCGGGTGAGGGGAGATTGGGTCAGGACGGTCATCGAGGGAAGGTTTTTTCTTTCAGGTTTCTTTTTTTTTTCTTAGATGACACAGGACATTTGCCACACTGGGGTGGGCTCCCAGTGTGGCAGCTGGAAGGCTGTTTGGGGGAGCCATGGAGCCGATGGGGGATTGGGCACCCCTGTCGGCCATATGATCTATTGCCATGCTGGGGTGGGCTCCCAGCATGGCACCCTGTAGTCTCTTGGGGGGCGGGGGAACAGTGGAGCCAATGGGGGATTGGGCACCCCCGTCAGCTATACGCGTGTCAGTGAGGAGGGAAGCATGAGCATGCAGTATGCGTGCGTGCGTATGTGTGTATGGGGGAGCTGCATGAGCACGCGATATCTTATCGCTGCTCACTGAAGCATAGCTCTCCCTTTCAACTGTACAGCCACTGCATTTTCAACTGCTGTCATAGACAGCTGCAGCATTCTTTGGAGAACTGCGGCCGCATCTGCAAACACACTGAATTGGAAGATGGCTGCCACACCTCCGAAAACCCGGTTGATGGCACTATGTTTCTTGCATATGCATGCAAGCAAACATAAAAACAGAAATCCTGTACTTGGGTGAGATTCTTTCAGCTGAGGGTGTAAAATCTATTCTGGCCAAGGTGCAAGCAGTGCACAGGATACCAGAGCCAAAGAATAAAAATGATTTACAGCATTTTCTGGGAATGGTAAACTACTTTGGAAAGTTCATTAACAATGTAGCTGATAAGACATGTAACCTGAGAAACCTGCTGGTGAAGTCAAGTGAATGGTCATGGACTGAGGTACATGACCAAGAATTTAAAGAAACATAGAAACATAGAAATTTGCTGGCAGAAAAGGATCCTTTGGTTGATCCAGTCTGCCCAAATACCCCCCCATCTAGTTTATCTTACTCCCTCCATTCCATGACATACTTACTTTTATTTAGCCCCATGTAGTTGTCACAAACCCTCTTGAATTTGCTCACTGAATGTACTTTCAAGAAAGACTTTTGACAACAGCATCTACTTTGCAATATTTTGATATATCTTGTGAGACAAATGTTTCCACAGATGCCTAGAAAGATGGCATTGGGGCTGTTCTTTTACATCTGAGAAATAAAAGCTGGAGACCTGTTGCCTATGCATCCAGATAACTTACTAAAACAAAATACAAATATGCTCAAATAGAAAAAACAGACATTGGGCATCACATTTGGATGTGACGCATTTCATAATTACATTTATGGAACTTCCATTGAGATTGAAACAGATCATAAACTGCTGATTACTATTTGAAAAAGAGATTTATTGCAGGCACCACCAAAGATACAAAGACTTTTAATCAAACTACAGAAGTATGATTACCAGCTAAAATACACTCCAGGAAATTGTCTGATTGTGGCTGATGCTTTGTCAAAAACCTGGGATAAAACTCACAGAATCAATAAGCAAAACTTGGAAACAGAAGGGAATATTCACATATAGTAAATGGAATACAAAATTCAGGAGCTGTCTCAGCACAGGTGTGTAAAAGACTGCAGTCTGAAACTACAGCTGATGAAGCATTGCAAGCAGTAATGAAAGCTATGCATAGAGGATGGAAAGAACAGTATATCCTCACAGGTATGGGCCACTTTAGACTGATTTATCTATGGCTGATGGAGAATTACTGAAAGGTGATAACATTGTAGTACCTAGTACACTAAGAAAGGAAATGCTACATAAAATTCATAAAGGTCATATGGGCATTAAAAAATGTAAACACAGAGCAAGAGATATGTATTGGCCTGGGATCACTAAAGATATGGAAGTGCAGTTTTTGCTTTTTGCATATGTCAGAAATGCAGGCCTGCACTACAGAAACAACCTTTTATTTCAGACTCAGAAAATGTCAAAGTTTGGGAAAAAATAAGATTTGTTTACTCTAGATGGCAGAGAATACATGGCTGTGATATATGCATGTTCTTGTTACCCAGAAGCTGTTAAACTTTTGGCACCCACATCCAGCCAAGTGAAACAAGAGCTTAAAGTAATTTTTTAAAGATTTGGCATACCATAGATTGTAAAGACTAATAATGGTCCTCAGTTTGCAAGTGCAGAATTTAAAGCTTTTGCAAAATGTTATGATTTCAATTAGGGATGGACAAACCGGTTTATGAACCCCCCCCCTCGAACCAACAATATTAAAGGGAGTTGAGCCACATCCAAATTTCTCTTCAGTTCAGATACCCCTGTATTAATTTCTCTGGTGTCTAGAAGCCCCTCTCTCTATTCCCTGGAGCACCCATCTATTAAGTAATTTCCCTGGTGTCTAGTGGACACCCCCATCCCTGAGTTCATATATTATGTTCCCTGGTGTCTAGCAGACCCCCACCCTTAGGTGCTGTCATTAAACTCAAACAGGTTTTCCCTGGTGTCTAGCAGAACCCCCACCCCCCCACCACCAGCAGGTAGTGCCCCACCACCCTGTTCCCCTCCTCGTCCCTGAGCCACTTGTACAAGTACATGCTCATTCATTGACAAAGCTCAGTCTGGTGGTCATCCATAGTGGAGAGCTGTGCCAGTCACTGGCTCAGGGATGGGGGAAGTGCGGTGCTACCTGCTGTGGTGGGTGAGTGCGGGGCCACTAGACACCAGGGAAAACACGTCTTATTTTAATGGGGTTGCTTGGGAATGGGGGTCCACTAGACACCAGGGAGCTTAATATATGGACACAGGGATAGGGATGGGGGGTCCATTAGACACCAGGGAAATTTAATATACAATACATGTGCTGTCAGGATTAGGGAGGAGGGGCACTAGTGACCAGGGAAATTAATTACATGGGTGCTTAAAAGGAACTAGAAACCACTTTTATTTATTGTTTCAACAGTTACCCTAATATATAAAGGTTCTAAAAGGTTCAGACAAGGTTCATATAACTACATGAAGCTTTTGCTGCTTATCAGAACCTTTTAGAACTTCTGAACTGTTTGCAGTTTGCCCATCCCTAGTTTCAATCATAGCACCTCTAGTCCTATATATCCACAAGGATATGGGTTAGCAGAAAGTGAAAATCATTAAGACTTTACTGAAAAAGGATAGAGATGCAAACACTGACTTATCAATTGCTTTACTGAATTAGAGAGCAACACCATTAGAATATGGCAAATCGCCTGCTGAATTGCTCATGGGACACCAGATATGTACCAGATTACCTAAAATAAAACTAGAATGTTACACTGACAATACATGTATGCTGAGTGAAAAGACTTTGCAATTTAAGAAAGAATGTGATATATATGACAAAACAGCAAAGTGTCACAGACTGCTGCAAACTGGAGAAACAGTTGGACTGAGAAGCGATGGTTGCTGGGGAGAACTGGCAATAGTCCAGAGACTTGTGGTACCAGGCCCTACTTGGTACTTACTGAAAGTGGACATATGATAAGATGAAACAGGAGACATTTGATGCCAGTTCCTGCAAAATCAGTGCTCTTTCCTGTAACACCTGTGACATTATCTACCAAACCAGTGCATTTGCCTGAGAGATCTATGACCTTAACACAAAAACAGTGTCCTGAAAGTGAAATGCCTATGAGTGATGACCCTGCACAGGAAAGAAGTTCTCCTTCTCCAGACAGGACTTCACCTGACTTTCCTAAAGTACCATAAGACAATACTGAACTGAAAATGTCTAATGAAACTGTTGGTGCTAAAACTACTGAACAATTGGGTGACTCAAGATGTGGTTGGCTAATAAAAATGCCAAAGTGACTTATTGAGTCATTTTAAAATATAAAGTAAATGCAGAGAAATTATTTTTTATCTCAGATACAATATTACCGAATACAGAATAACCATGGAGGACCCTGGGTGTTCACTAAACTAACTAAACAAAAAGAAAGATGATATTCGGGGAGTACATAGCAACAATATTTTAACTCATAGGACCCGGGGGGGTGTGAGGGGTGGAGCGCCCCCACAGAAGAAAGAACAAACAAATATTGTCTTGATTATTTAAAAAAAAAAGTCTAAATATTGATTGCTCCTTTCTTCTGTGGGCGCTCTGCACACCACAGGTCCTCAGTGGTTATTCTGTATTCAGTAATATGGTATCTGAAATAAAAATAATTTCACTGTATTTACTGTCATGCCTACTTGCTTTCTTCTGTGGGGGCGCTCCGCTCCCCACACCCCCAGGGTCCTCCGTGGTTATTCTGTATTCGGTAATATTGTATCTGAGATAAAAAAAATAATTTCTCTGCATTTACTGTCACACCCGCTGTGTTAGTGGTGATTGTGTAGAAAGTGCATGCAGTTTCACTAGCGCTCCAGCTGTTTTCACTCGCTCGCAAAGCTTCAAGATACACATTACCATGAAGTTTCTGAAAGCTGCGCAGTGATGCAATCTGGCCTTAATCCTTCAGTATCACCTTTATCAACAGTAATACCCCTGCATACAATTATGAAAAGTCACAGGGATGCATTTTACTAACCAGCACCAGAACGTATTAACATAGTTATTTTGGTATTAATTGTGAAATGACTATTGGCTGTCAACTAAGCCTGTTATTTTAAGACATGTTTGCATGCGTGAAGTGTGAGAGTCTGTAGAAGAAACCAGAGTAGTTCCAGTCCAGAACACAGGTGTTTCAAGATGACATGACAGTGTGTGATTAGACAAGATGCCCGAGCCAGACAAATACCATTCACCATTTTTTACTTAGCATTTTTTTTATAATTTAAAGTTTATTGATACATTTTCCACTATAAATGGCAGCATACAGAGAAACTGATAGAGACTCATTGATACACAGTGAAAGGATACTGCGCACCCCACCTAACCTCCCCTTACTGCAGTAACCCATCTCAATACCCGTGAATGCTGAGCATCTAACCAAAAACCATGCAGGAGCAATAACCCTAGTATAGGTTTAGCTTGGAACTAGAGAAATTAGTGAGTGAAGGAGATCCCAAATTCTAGTATAAACTGCCAGGCTATTGTGAAGACTGGCTATTGCTTTTTCCGTGCGCAAGTTGGATAATACTTCTCTTACCCATTCCTGGAGAGAAGGGGAGGACCTGTCTTTCCAGTGATGAACAATTATTTTCTTAGCCGACAGGGCAACCATGGAAATATGAAATTTGTGTACTCTAACTCTAATAGAGGACAGGTCCCCTCACACACACACACACACACACACACACACACACATATCTCAGGAGTAAAATACTCTTGGAGGCCCAACAGGGGGTCTAAGGAAGTTTGGATTGAAACCCATAAAGTGGAAATTTTTGGACAAGACCAAAGCATGTGAAAAAGTGTGCCCTCATCCTGTGAACATTTGTTGCACTTGTTTGAGTATAGGTAACCCCACCTGTGAAGTCTGTCCGGGGAATAATATAATTTGTGCAATACGTGGTATTGCATGAGACGCAGTCTATCTTGAGAAATGAATTTATGACATTACTTCCAGAGAGAGTGCCAATCGAACTGAAGGTGAGGAAAAAAATTACTCCAAAATCTTGATGGCCCAAATAGACCCCCAAACTTTTTATGAAACAAAACCTGATATAGTTTAGAAATTGCACCAGGAGAGCCAGAAAGTGTGGATACCTCGGGTATCAGAGAAGAGATATTCTGAGAAGGAGGAGTGCTACCTAGGGTAATTACAAGTAAGTGTTTCAATTGCAGGACTTTAAAATAGGAAGAAGTCGGGATGAGAAATTTCCTAACCATCTCTTCCACTGATAACCAATGCCCCTCACCATCAGTAAAAGTCTGTCTAAGTAAGGGTCAAGTACTTGATTGAAATCTCCCCCTAAAATAATTATAATGGGAAGCATTGGGAGAATGATAGATATAAGCCTCATAAAAAATCCAGGGTCATCTTGATTAGGGCCATAAACACAGCCCAATAATATTGGGACAGACCAAAGGGTACCTTTAACCAGGATAAACCTTCCCTCAGTATCATTGATAACCTGTGTGGAAACAAATGGAATACTCCTGTTAATCATGAGCATGACCCCGCAACTATTTGTGGTGCCCTGGGCACTGTAAATCGATCCCACCTGTTGCCTCCTTAATTGCAAAGCTTCCGCTTCTAATAAATGGGTTTCTTGCAAAAAGGTTATCTGTGAACTGAACAAACTTAAATGTTTGAGAACTTGATATTGCTTGTGTTGCTTTCTGATCCCCTTAACATTCCAAGTCGCAAATGTTATCTCATTAGCCATCTAGGAGAAATAGATAAATTAAAATAATTACACTCAGCACATGGGATGTATATCCCCTGTAAACATATCCCCAGGGTTACTGCAGTAACACTCACCCTCCTCCCTAGCCCTCCCCAAAAATAGAAACCACCCATCCCCTCTATCCCCTCCACCCTCGAAATATGCCCCAAACCCCTCCCAGACTCCCCCCACCAAGCTGTCACAAGCAACATTCAGCACAGTACTGGTTCTAATCCCTCTACTCCTGCCCCCCGATAATGAACCCAGACAGCGCTGTTGCACTCAAATTGCAATCTGTAAAAACCAAACACTGCCAGTTATACCCCAAATGAGAGAGAATGGTCCTGGGCCTTCACCTCGATCCAGCCAGAACATGGACATAAGGGAATTTGTTTTAGAGGGACCATAGAGAGACCACTACATCACCCAAGTATTCGTGGTAACCAGAATTGAGATGAGAAGCACAGGGTGAACCACTTGTAACCAGAACCAGACCAGAAACCCCTAAAGGGAGAGATAACTCAACTTATATTGAGAGAGGGAATTGAGATAGGAAAAACTGGGATCACTCCACTGGAGGGGAAGGCATAATAAGTGCCTCTACCCACAACAACCCAACATCCATGCACAGGTCCTCCCTGCAAAATTGAGAGTACTACGCACCAATTAAATAGTGGAACACTACTAAATCCTCCTTGAGTAGTGCTTCCTCATGAGTCCCCAAAGGTTGGAACGCCCTCTAGCGGCCAGTTCCCTGACCTGACTAAATGAGAGTCAGAAATGGAGAAAGCCCAGGACCATCCTAGTACCAATCCAAACAAGGAAAGATGAGAAACTAGCCCACAACTAAACAAACTAGGCTCTGTCTGCCCCCAACAAAAATAACTGCCAAGGCTTGGCACACAAATCCCCCCCCTGAGAAGGCCCCAAACCCAAATGTCCACTGCTTCAGACCAGCACGGGCCCACTATGAGGTGGAAAGAAAAGAAAAATCGGGGCGGCCCGCAATGATCCCCTCAGTTCAAGGGGATAGATGCAATTTACCAAGTCTTCACGCTTAGAAGATTTCCCTAAGGGGAAAAACGAAAGTTCAAACTCTCAACTCCATGTAGTACTCCATCCTGCACCACAACCATTCAAGAGTCCTTAAAGAGATCTGGCAATGTGGATTTAAGGCTCATCAAAGCCTCCTCAGAGTCTTCGTAGCTTTTCCAGGATCCATTAGTTGAAATCTGTAGTCTGGCCGGGTAACCCATCCTAAACTTCAAACCTGCTGCAATTAGTTTAGAAACAATAGGGTGGAACGCTTTGCGTTTCAAGTGAACCGAGACGGGTAAATCTTGTGAGATTCTCAACTTTATATTTTCCCAGTGAACCTCTTGCAAAGCTCTCACTTTTTGCAGAAAATGCTGTCTCTCCAAGTAGTTCAAAAACCGGCACACAATTGGATGGGGGGATCCTCCAGGGATGGTTTAGGCCGTAAAGCCCTGTGGGCACACTCTATAATGTAGCTGGGGCCGAATGGAGATGGGCCAGCCACCCACTCAAACAGCTTCTGAACAAATGCCACCACATATTGGCCTTCCTCTCTCTCCGGTAATCCGAGGATCACTACATTATTTCTTTGGCTCCAACTCTCTAGATCCTCGAGCTTAGCTTCAACACGAGACAATTTCTGGTGAATCGAGACCAGGTCAGGGTCGAGACTACTAAACCTTTTCTCAGTAGAAGCAATTCAAGCTGTATTATCAGACACAGACAGCGAGAGTTCATCTAACTTTCTAGATAGCGATTTCAAATCCATTGCCATATCCTTCATTTCCTCTCAAAAGTGTTTAACTCCTCAAGAAATCTAGAAAGCGTTAAAGGCTCCTGATCACCAATTTGGCTTGGAGGATCAGACCCAGAACCACCCGAGGCCCTGGATTTCTTAGGGGCCTTCTCAGGAGTTGCTGGAGGGGTATGCTTCTGGGGGGCTTTCTTCATGTAAGCCTCCATCCGCCCGAGATATAGCCAGACCAGAGTGCCACAGCTATTACACAACATTAAATCTCAAAAACAAGAGAAAATAGTGGATTAGAACGTCAGAACGAGATAAAATAATAAACGGGAGGCAGGAGCTTATTGAGGGAGCTGCTACTCAACACTCTGCATCACATGATCTCCCCAAAGCATTTTTTTTGGTTTTAACATGTGGGACCTTCCCATCCATGCTTAAAGTAAACATGCTCACATTTCAGCAAATAGCTGATACTGAGTTTATTGTGGTCATAAAGGTCTATTCTGCTGTCATTTATCAACTGTGTAGCATTTTTATGTTATGAATTTGTGCTCCTTCCTTCTAAGGTTACAGCTGTACCAAAAAATATGTAATCACTACAAGACCCTGGAGTGGAAATCAAGTTATGAAAATTAGAAAACAAAATGAAAATACTTAGTAAACTAATGGGTACATTGTGGACATCTTGGAAAAATCCTACCCACACAATGTGTAGTGTTACAGCTGAGCTACAAATAATTGACAGACAGCCCATACCATCCCCACTGAAGAATTTTGAACTGCAATAAGTGTTAAAATGCAAACAAAACAGGCAGTCTGTGGTAAGGGCATGCCATAAACTTAAGACAGGAGTCCCTGTCATTCATCCCTGGCAAATCTTTGTGCAAATGCAAAGTGTTAAACTGCCAAGAGGCAGTCTGTGGGAAGGGTACTCCATAAACTTAAGACAGGATTCCTTGTGATGCAGATCTGCCAAATGTGCATTAAGTGTTAAACTGCTAACACCCAAACCAGCAATCTGTGGGCTTCACAGCCACTTAGTCTGCAGTGACAATAGTCACTACTTGCCTAAATCATATTTCCTAATGTTGTGCTACTCACTGCTGTAAGGTATTAGAGGACTCATCAGTTCAGTGAACAAACTATCGGTGAGTTGACCCCACCTCTCCTGGTCAGTTGACCACAATCCAACACTTAGATGTTTTGTGACCTCCCACAAGGGAGAGTGGAGGTGAGCACTCACACGTGATTCCAACCTAGAGTGTGAATATTCAGAATATTACCAAACATATTTAAGTTACCTTTGAGTCACTCTGACAACAATGTAAGCCACTGGTCAAGTAATCGGGGCACTATTAGTTGAGTTGTGACTTCATTTTTGTCAGATAGGTAACAGATGCATATCAATATTCTGTAACCCCCCCCCCCCGCCAATAGGATTCTGCGGTGCGGATGTAACTCTCCCTGTTAGGATGCTTCAAAATGTGCAAGTGTGCGATCGTGGACAGGACGTGGCAAGGACTGGCTGACCAGCAGTCCAGCCAGTGTTACAATTCATTTATTCTTTTGTAGGACAGCAGCAATGCAGCACTGCATGATTTTGACAGATATATACTATTTCCATGACAGAGAAAGTATGCTACAAAGCTGAACAGAAAAAGTAAAACCTCACATATGTAACTGCATTTATTGATAGTTCAGATAGTGCTCATTTAAAATGTAATTGGAGTTTGGGAAATGAAATCCTAAAGCATCAGAGAATAACTGCAACCATTCTATGCTGCATTTGTTTTGATGAATGTTAACATGTCAATGTGTGCAGGTTTTAAGCAGGCACGTCTGTTACTTATTGTATCGCCAGTTTTGCTGAACAGTTGTTCGCTTGGAACAGATGGCGCAGTTCCACATAGATATTTCTGTGCAATTGTGGAAAGATATGGGTATTTGTACGCCTTCTGTCCCCACCAAGTAAATACGTCAATGGTGAAGTTCTCTATATCTTTATTCATGTAAAGTTCGAGCTCAGAAATTGAGCTTTTTTTTGTACATGCAGAGTCAAGTTTTTTTTTTACATAATATTTTCTAGAAATCACCTTCCTTCGACTTTTCTTTCTTAGCATGTAATGGTTCGGTTACGGTACCTGCATCAGACTGTATGTCAGCGGTGGTGGTTGCACTGTCTGTATTGGTCTGGCTTGATTTATCAGTAAGCTCTTGTAGTTCTCGCTGAAGTATTTTTAAATGAGACTGTGCAACACTGTCATCTTGGAAACCAAAGGTTTTAAACCATGGGTCAAAAATAGTGGCCATACCCAATATTGGGTGTTTCTCTATGTTCTCAAAACTATTATAGGTCAGATCTATCAGAGTCCTACACAACAGTCTGGAGATGGCCTGTAATCCAGAGTTTGGCCTGCCACTGTCAGTTGTGTCATCATCGTTACCTTCCTCATCACTATTTTCTGAATCTGAGTGCGTCTCATTCAGCTCAATTAAACTATCTAATCTGAATTGCATCTCAGTTAGTACTGGTATAATCATAGAAGATGTGACATACTTTTGTTCTGACAGTTTCTCAGTAGCACTCATAAAAGGTTTTAATATTAATATTACATCATTCAGAATGTCAGACTCATGGGTCGTACAGTAAGTGACTGTGGGACATTTCGTGACCTCCATTTTCCTGTTCGCGCAGTCGACAACGCTGCATTACTAGCAATGTCTTGCTGGGAAATACATTCGGCCATGTCATATGCACTGTTCCACCTAGTGGCCACATTAATTTTAAGTTTCTTCTCTGGAAGAAAATTTCTTATCTGCATCTCTCAGTAATGATGTTGCTGCTGCGCTGTTTCAGAAAAATTTACTTAGTGCGCAGCACTTGTCTAGAACTTTGTCAACTGCCCTTACTTGTTTAACTGCTGCTGCTAGTGTCAGATGAAAGCATTGACCAATACATTTAATATGCTTTTTGATAAGAGCGAGTAAGCTGATCGCTTTAATGATATTTGAGCCATTGTTTGTTGTCAAAGATGAAACATTTTCAACAGGAATTCCAAACTCTTCTAGTAAGGAACATATTTGTTCCACTACATTCTTAGCTGTATGTTTCTCTGGAAAAGAGCAAATGCCCAAACAAAAGTTTTTCCATGTAAACTGGTTATCAAGGACACATGCTGTGAGACCCATATAAGCACCATTTGCATGTGATGTTTACATGTCAAAATAACACTAACACAATTAGCATTTTCCAACTCTTTGACAATGTTTGCTTTCACTGTTTCATATATGTTGGGCATTAGTGAATAGGTTAAAACCTTCCTAAATGGTAGTTCGTAATTTGGATTAAGTGTGGTAACAAAATTGTGAAACCCTTCATTTTCAACAACTGACAATGGCTGTGAATCAATTGCCACCATTAATGCTAGAGTTTTATTGAGTTTTCTTTTTTCTTTTAATGGTAACAACTTTTTATGTTTAATGAAATCTGTCATGAACTTTTGGCCTGGTATTACTCCAGACTGCGCAGTCGCACCACAGCTTGACCTTCTTTTGGCTTCTTGGTACTCCTTGTGTACCTCTTGAAAGGTACTGTATTGGGACTGATACATGCACTCGATGTGTCTAAGAAGATTAGTTGTTGTTGACGCTTTCACTTTTATAATGTTTTTTTCCTTACACAATGTACATCTATAATCCATTATTGATTTGTCATCTCTACAATTACCAGAACTACTACTCTCATAATAGTCATATAGGATGTCGCTGACTTTTTTTTCTAATAGATGTCTGGTCAGCAGCTGATTCTGTGCCATGACTCACATCATCTACAGCACATGATTCTGCATGCATGTTGCTCATGTGACTACGTCCACTATTCTCTGCTACAACTATTGCATTCTTATCTGCTTCTGTTATCTGTTGAACAGTAAAATATAATAAAAATAAATGTAAGATTAACTGTACTGATTCTGAAAGAATACAAAATAACTGACAAAATGGGCTTCAGCAGAATATGACAAAGCAGACAGCTCTGTAAAAACATTGGTTACTGTAACTGTAACATAGGATTTAATATTTGCAATTACCTATTGTGCTGCATTTTAGACACAAGTCTATTTCAAAGGGGCACACACAGACCTTCTTCGGGGGTATCTCAGTCATCTGGTGGTAACACTATACAAAGTAGCGCTACTGCTTCTAAGCTGTTACAAGTGCAAGACACGCAACCACGCAGGAAGTCTGTGTGAAGGGCACTCTGTAAACTCAAGACAGGAGTCCCTGTCATGTGACGCTGCCATGCCAAATGCCTTGGGATGTGCAGTGTCTGCAAGTTCAGGAAGCGACCTTTTTCACTGGGTAACTTCTGTATTTGAATGAACTGCAGACATGGAATTATTCACTGGAGCAAGTAAACTGTTATTTATGTGACACATACAAACAGAGGGAAGAGAATAAGTGCCTCAGCTGGGACTTGAACCTAGGCTGTCTGTAATACCGTTCTGATTGCACTAACCAGCTGTGCCACTGAGACAGCTGGAACCAGTGTGCCATCCCCGAGCACATTACTCTTTCTTAAATGCACACACAACCTAATGGCAGCTGAAATATTTACTTGTAACAATCACACAGGACAGGAGTGTGGTGTGCATATTTTATGGAACACATACCCTCCGGAATACCACTCCTGTGTGACTGTTTCAAGTAAATATTTGTGTTGCCATTTGGTTGTGCATTTCAGAAAGAGAAATGTGCTTGGGGATGGCCCACTGGTTCCAGTTGTCTCAGTGGTGCGGCTGGTTAGTGCAGTCGGAAAGGTATTCTGGGCAGCTTGGGTTCAAGTCCCAGCTGAGGCACTTATTATTTCTCACCTCTGTTTGTATGTGTGCCAATGCCGTGAACTGTCATATATGTCTGGGGGGCTGTAAGTATGAATGCTCACCTTAGCACGATGGCACCTGCTCTTTAAATTAATTCAGTGCTACTGTAATGCCAAAGGAATTTAAAGGAACACAGAGATGTGTCACCAACTACGTTGTTTGTATTAATGCTGTTACCTTCATGGTCTTCCTTTATTGATAATAAATTGAAAGGAGGCCAAGGCTGTTTTTCAGCATCATAGTTTCAGAGGGGGGGATCTTGTGCTGATGTCAATTAAAAGAAAAAAAATGCTGTTATTTTTCATGATGTGTCCTGTACACTAGGTGGATGAATCAGTGTCATTTCCAAACTGCTATGTAGTCTTCATCCACACACAAGCAAGGTGGAGTGTGAGTCTCAAGCCGGTTACAGTGCCAACCCCTAGAAGGATTGTCACAACACACCTGCCTTGATGTGTATATATGAAGCAATCATTATGTAGTCACCCTTGTTCTGCTCAGCTCTATAGAACAGAATGCTCATGGTGTCACAGACATGAACCATTGTATTGTATCCATATAGAAGAATCACTGCTATTCCCCAGTAATATGAATTGGTGTCTGTGCGGGGGTCCACTGCAGAGACAGAAGCAAAATATCAATGGTGAAAAGTTAAACTAGTGACAGCAGGTTCACAGTGCAGTGCACTAGTGGTGGCTGGCCTGGCATGTGTGTGTGTGTGGGGGGGGGGGGCAGACATCTTCATTAAGTACACTAGTGAGACTCAACTGTGCCATTATGAAAGTCGAGGTGGCTGGTCAAAATTCGTGTGGGGCCGTAGCATTGCAAACATGGTGGCCTGGTGCGAGTGTCAGACTGTGTCACTCAAATGCATTAAATGAAAATCTAATGTCCAAGATGTGGATTGCCTAATCAACCAATAATCAATACATTACATAAAATTTGCAATCATAAGTAAAGACATTCTTGGAAGGACACATGCAATTAACCAAACTGCATTTTGGATACCAAAAACGAATTCACAGAAAGCATCTAGTTTACATAGAAACATAGAATTTGATGGCAGATAGGGACCGTTTGGCCCACCTAGTCTGCCCATTTCCTTACCTAACGAATAAGCTGCAGATCCTAGTTAACCAACAGCCTACTTCCTCCTACCCCCACTAGAATTGCCTTATGTCTGTCCCATGAATTCTTGAATTCCCCAACTGTTTTTGACTCCACAACCTCCTCAGGAAGGCTGTTCCATGCATCTCCAATCCTCTATGTGAAGAAATACTTCCTCATATTACCTCTCAGCCGTCCCCCCTCTAGCTTCAAATTGTGCCTCCTTGTTCTTGCACATCTCTTTTTCTGAAAGATGCTACCCTCTTGGACTTTGTTGATTCCCTTGAGGTACTTAAAAGTATCTATCATGTCCCTCCCCATTAAGCTCCTTTAGTCTTTCTTCATATGTCTTCTGGTGCAGACCCTGCACCATTTTGGTTGCCCTCCTCTGGGCAGCCTCCACCCTGTCTATGTTTTTGCGGAGATGTGGTCTCCAGAACTGCATGCAGTACTCTAGATGTGGTCACACCAACTGTCTGTACAGAGGGATAACAACTTCTTATTTTCTACTGGTGATGCCTCTCCCTATGCATCCCAGCATTCCCCCAGCCCTTCTTACTGCCTTTTCACATTACTCGCCCACCTTTAGGTTATCTGATATAACTACCCCCAGGTCCCTTTCCATTTCCATTGTTGTCAGTGTCTCACCCCCCATTGTGTGTTCTTCCCCTTGGATTTTGTTTCCCAGGTGCATTACTTTGCACTTCTTTGCATTGAATCCAAGCTGCCATACATTTGACCATTCCTCCAACCTTGCCAAGTCCATTCTCATCCTTTCCACCCCACCTTGTGTATCAGCCCTGTTGCAGATCTTTGTGTCATCTGCAAAGAGACATACTTTTCCTTCCAGTCCCTTTGCAATGTCACTTATAAAGACATTAAAAAGGACTGTACCCAGTACTGTACCCTGTGATACCCCACTAGTAACCCCCCTTTCTTCACTGTGTACTCCATTTATTATTACCCTCTGTGTCCTGTTGTCCAGCCAATGTTTTACCCATGCTACCACCCTGGGACCCACTCCCAGGCTGGCTAATTTGTTTAATAATCTTTTGTGCAGAACTGAGTCAAATGCCTTTCTAAAGTCTAGGTAGGCCATGTCCACAGCCCCTGCCTGGTCTACTACTTTGGTCACCCAGTCAAAGAAATCGTTTTGATTCATGTGACATAATCTTCCTGCTGTGAATCCATGCTGCCTTGGGTCCTGTGCCCCACTTGCCTCTAGATACGCAACAATTATTTCCTTCAGAAGTGATTCCATCTTTTTCCCTACCACTGAGGTCAAACTTACAGGTCTGTAGTTTCCTGCCTCTGTCTTGCTCCCACTTTTGTGAAGGGGAATCACATCTGCCATCCTCCAGTCCTCAGGTGCCACACCACATCATCCTCCCATGATTTGTTAAAAAGAGTAGTCAGTGGTATCACTAGTTCTCCCCTTAGTTCTTTTAGGGAAGGGAAGGGGAAATTGTTTAACCAGGAAAGGCACACTAAACTGAAGTTTGTTTCCAGGTGCGACCTGGGAGCACAAGGAAGTTAAGTGACTTGCTCAGGGTCACACAGTATGCAAGTGGAGGTTGTGGGATTCAAACCCTAGTCTCCAGGTTTGCAGCTCAGAGCCCTAAACCTCTGCACTATACCGCTTCCTCCTAGAATTCTGGGGTGAATCCCATCAGGCCCCATTGCTTCATCCACCTTCAGTTTTAAGAGTTCTTTCAGAACCCTTTCTTCTATGAAAGGACTGATATCAACAGTCCTATCCAGAGTGCTTCTATTGACTGGATTAAGTACCTCCTGTGGCACTCAGACAGCTGGTTCTGATTAATCTATGATTTTTGTAACATAAAAATATGTTATTGAGTGCCTCTCATGAGACATGTTGAAACAGCCTGTGGAATGACCCCCCCCCCCAGATTATAGCTACAGGGTGCGACCTGGAAGACCAGGAGATAATTACAGGCTAGAAGAGGCCTAAATTAAGCATCTCCTGTTTATCTGGCTTATTTGTAGCCTGCCAGTTGCTAGGATGAGAAATCATAAACTTTTATAACCCTAAGAGGAAAAGAGCAGGTTATGACGCTTTAGTGCGAAGTCATAAAAGATTCTTTGATGTGTCCTGGGAAGAAGAGCTACTTGAGATCAAAGAGGGGATGTTATTTAAAGAAAGTCATGTGGGGACATGAGTTTTGCTGAGGTCACCTTTAGTTATTTATCTCCTGCTGGATAGATATCCTGATTGTATAATTTTTAATAAACAGAGGAGGAGCTGGGTGACATCATGAAGAAGGCAGGCTCAAGTCAGTGTTTTTAATTATGCTGTGAGTGACCTGTAAAGACATACATGTTTGGACTCTGAAAGCTACAACAGGCTAGCAGCACTTTAAGAGATACATTAGATAGATCAAGTCTAATTGTCTGGTGGTAGGAAATTGCACTTTTAAAATCTTGTGTCTTTTTTTAAGTGATTGTATGTTTTTGTGATATACGGTTCTGTGTTTTTCATTTTACATTCTTATCTATTTTTAAGTAAACATCTCATTTTTAAATAGACTATTTGTGTCTTCCAAGTCCTTCTGTTTTTGTCTGTGATGCGTGGATGGTTAAGAGTGTGACACCACCGTGCATGAGCTTATATGGTAATACCAAACTGGGAACAGGTAAGAGTAATCTGAGGTCTTTATTAGAGTTTTTAAGGGTTCATTTTGTACACCTGGTTAGGTGCCCACAGGTGAAAGATATCTGCCCCCCCCCCGAAGAGCAGAATTATCTGAGCCTGTACATTGGGTACGCTAACAAGAGGTTCACAGTTTGAATCCCTCCAGAACTGAGACCAAAGGTTGATTCAAACCCACAAAAACAGACAGGAGGGTTATCCTGTTCTGTTAACTGTTCACAATACTACGTTTGGAGGTTAGCACTTTGGAAGTAGAGGGCCTGACCTGCTGAGTGGGTTTGTGACACTTCCCCCTCCTCTTCCTTTGTGAATATTGAGCAGAAGTACTCATTCAGTATCCCTGCTTTTTCACTGCCCCTCTCTGCCCAACCACCCTCCTCTTTATTCAGCCTCAGTATCCCTGCCTTAGTCTTTCTTTGCTTCCTAATGTACCTATAAAAGGTTTTATCCCCCTTCTTAACCGAGTTGGCTATCTTTTACTCGGTTTGGACCTTTGCTATTCTGACTGCCTTCCCCACCTCCTTCTGCTTAAACAGGTACAGTTCTCTGTCCAGCTCCTTCTGTGTTTCCTTATACTTCCTGAATGCTGTCTTTTTCTCCCTAACCTTCGCTGCCACTTCTTTTAAGAACCATAGTGTTTTTTTCTTTCATTTTGATTTGTTTATTTGCTTCACACAAAGGCTTGTTGCCTCTGTGATGTTTCCCCATTGTTGCTCCACCCCACCTTCTTGCCTGTTTGATAGTGCTTTTCTGAGGCACTCTCCCATTTTGACAAAATCTGCCCTCCTGAAGTCCAGTATCTTCACTTTTGTATGGCTTGACTCTACAGCTAAGTTTATCGTGAACCACACTGTTTGGTGGTCACTTGTTCCCAGATGGCTACCCACTTCAAGATCGGAGATCCTCTCTCCGTTCCCATTTGAGAGTACCAGGTCTAAGATTACTCCCTCCCGAGTGGGTTCCAACACTAGCTGTCTGAGGCATGCCCCCCTGTAGAGCATCTAGAATGGCCCTGCTCTTGGATGTGGTTGCAACAAAGGTGCTCCAGTTAACATCTGGCATATTCAGGTCCCCCATCAGCAATATCTCCCCTTTCTCTGCCATCCTAAGGATGCCTTCTATCATTTTCTTGTCCATTTCCTCCCCCTGAGATGGGGGTCTGTATATAACCCCTGTGTGGATTGTGGAGCTATTTCCTGTCTCCAGGGTGACCCACCATGCCTCCTCTCCTCCCTGTTTACCCTTTAGTTCTGTTGCATCAATCCCTTTCCTTACATAGAGAGCTACTCCTCCTCCTCTTCTACCCTCCCTGTCCCTCTTATAGATTGTGTTCCCTGGTATGTTGACATCCCAGTCCTGGTTCTCTGTGTACCATGTTTCTGTGACTGCCATGATATCCAGGCATCCCTCTTCCATCAAGGCCACCAGTTCAGAGAGCTTGTTACCTAGACTACAGGCATTGGTACTCATTACAGCTGAGCAACTTATATCATTATTTTTTTTGTTGTGCTTATGCTCATTAGGTTTTGCCAGTTCCCACCATTTTCTTTTCGGATGTTGTTGTTTCTCATTCAGGCCAGTCAAGCAGTCCAGATTCAGACTTGAAGAGAAATTGTAGTTCTCCTTCTGCGCAAGGAAAGACGGCGTCAGCTTCCAAGTGCTATAACCTTCTGCCGCTGTATCTTCAAGATCCTGTTCCAAACCTGGAACGTCAAACAATAAGCATATGTTAGATGCCTTTCTTAGTTTCTTCATAACCAAGCACTGCAAATGCAAACAATTGCATTAATAAAACAATATTCAAAATGAAGAACATGCAACTGATTGTTATGTCCTAATTATTTTCTTTGTTGTTTTTTAATGGTAGGTGTCATGCTGCACTAGAAGGATGACACAGGTCATGGATATATATAATGCATCACAAACAAAATGGCCAATAAGACAGATAAAACACTCCAGCAGCAGTGCAGTGGATGAACAGCAGGGAGTGGTGGATGCTTGACCAAGAGCCACCAAGCTTGTTGTGCCTGTATGTTTGTTTAGGCTCCCCTGAAGATGGCAGACCCATATGTAGTGAACAAGTGAAGCAATTACATTTTACTACATCAAATTTTAGCATGCATGGTGCTGCATTCCTCAGAATAGCTAAGGACTGAAATCCTTAAAGTATTCGTCCACTGGTTTCTTTTTTTCAGCACTAATATTATGGCTTCTAGCAAAGATATCAACTCAACATTACATATCTACTTTGCTTTTTATGCGATGTAAGTAGCAAAGCACCATGACATAATACTTCAAATTAAGTTGCTCAAAGTTATTACCACTGCTGTGTCAGTGCCACTGCCAGGCAGGCAGCATCATCAATTACAACCATTTGCAGTATCTTGTCACAGTTCTGTCCCATTTGCCATAGCAAACAATGTGTGGTAAATTAATATAATTGAATTTGCATATTCATTTCATTCTAAAGAGGGGATTCACACAGTCAGCAAAAAAAATGAGACAGTCACGACTCACAAGACATTATAGGTACATCAGCAACATAAGGAGAAACAAGGGAAGGGATTGTAAAGATGAGGGGGATTAGGATAAAGTGGAATCTAAGGAGTGAGACCTGGAGAGAGACCTGTAATAGGCAGAGCAGAAATAATTAATACTAATGTTCAGTATGACTTATTGACTAAGGGTTAGGGTCAGGGACTTCACACCTGGATAACAGATACAACAGGTGGGGGGGAGGGATAACACAAGTCCATTCACACAGTGGAGAAGGTCCTTGGGGAGCTCTCCAAACTGAATTGACCAAAGCAATGGGGCCAGTCCCTGGATGGCATGCACCCTGAGGATATTAAAGTAGCTGTGAGTGTTAACTTAAGGCAGCTGGATGTGCATGTGAGACTGCGACCCTGGAACTGGCAGCCATGTTCATTGTTCAACAGGTGGGTCAGGAGGTCACATATCCACATGTAGTCCCTCCCTCTACACAAAAGTGATAGTGTAGTAGGGAAGGATGAAGATGCAGTCAGGCAACTACAGGCAGGCCAGCCTCACCTCAGTCCTGGGGAGGATCATGATGGAAGCACTGCTGTTTGTGTCTGCTGAAAGAAACAATAGTGGCACTCTTGAACTCCACTGGCAAGATGGATTCACCAAACAATAGGAAGATTATGTCAGATGAATGCGACGGATTTTGTTGTCAATGGTCTACTAAGGAAATAAATTGGGGGGGGGGTCAACTTCAGCAACTTCCGCAAGGCATTCAACACCATCCCAGGTTACCATCCCACCCACATAAGAGGCTGGTTAACAACATGGACCGTCTAGTCATGGGACACAAATTTGGTCAGCTGGATTAGGAAATTAAGTAACAGACATAATAGGGCAGACTCCAGAGAGAGTCAGGGTGGTGGTAAGAGACAGAGAGGGGAGGGAGAGGGACTAGTTGAGTACCTCAGGGATCATTTCTTGGTTTGGACCAGTCATATTTAATGTTTTCATTCATTTTAATTAGTGCCATGCCACTGCAGAATGGATGGAGGGAAAGCAGATGACAGCAAGCAGCCAACACCAACAGCAACATATGCAAGTGAAACAGGGTGTATATAATGTAATCCGGTTGCGGTGGATGTGGAACACCAACAGCAACATATGCAAGTGAAACAGGGTGTATATAATGTAATCCGGTTACGGTGGATGTGGAACACCAACAGCAACATATGCAAGTGAAACAGGGTGTATATAATGTAATCCGGTTACGGTGGATGTGGAACACCAACAGCAACATATGCAAGTGAAACAGGGTGTATATAATGTAATCCGGTTACGGTGGATGTGGAACACCAACAGCAACATATGTAAGTGAAACAGAGTTTATATAATGTAATCCGGTTACGGTGGATGGTGGAACACCAACAGCAACATATGTAAGTGAAACAGAGTTTATATAATGTAATCCGGTTACGGTGGATGTGGAACACCAACAGCAACATATGCAAGTGAAACAGGGTGTATATAATGTAATCCGGTTACGGTGGATGTGGAACACCAACAGCAACATATGCAAGTGAAACAGGGTGTATATAATGTAATCCAATTACGGTGGATGGTGGAACTCCAACAGCAACATATGCAAGTGAAACAGGTTGTATATAATGTAATCCAATTACGGTGAATGGTGGAACTCCAACAGCAACATATGCAAGTGAAACAGGGTGTATATAATGTAATCCGGTTATGGTGGATGGTGGAACTCCAACAGCAACATATGCAAGTGAAACAGGGTGTATATAATGTAATCCAGTTACGGTGGATGGTGAAAAGAATAAGAAGGGACCAAAAAACAAATGAGGAAACAGGAGACAGATTAAGGAGGGTGTGTGTGGGGGGGGGTTAGAGAAATGACTAGAAACATTTACGTGCCTAACCTTAAGGCTTAACTTGCTTTAGGGCATAAGCAATCATAGCAGGGATAGAAAACTGGAGACATCTTCCAAATTCCAGTACAGCAGGAGTACCAGAATGAGGGGGCATAATGTGAAACTGTAAAGTGGCAGGTTTCAGTTTGACATGTTATTTATTTTAATTTAAAGAACTAGTTACTTACAATTCATTTCACTCCACAGTGCTTCACTGCAGGTCTGTCCTTTGAGTACTAGCGGTGGGGGTGGTGTGGTTGAAATCACACAACTTTTTTCTGTATATTCATTTCTCACTATGGAGAGAAAAGTTATATTTTTACTTTGTCCTCCCATCAGAACAAACTTAAATACACATTTTAAAATTCAAAAATAATCTCTTGTTGCACAGCCAAGGCACTAGTCTGCATCTGCTGCTGCCCAGCAGAGGGTGGGAGATTTGTTAAACTTACTTTCAAACAACATGAAGTCTTGCTGTATTCTGACTATTTCAGTGATGTCCAACCTTTGAACTGCCCCGGAGAGGAAAGAGTTAACTTTCCATGCAAGGCATGGAACGCTGAGCTCGAGCTCGGTTGAGACTCTGTCTGTTGTTGTTTGAACCCAAACCGCCAGATTCTTTACTCCGCCTCACTGAACAGTTGCTCCGGAGATTTCTCCTTTTCTCGGTTCAATTTAGTTGGTTAAAGTGTTGTTTTTTCCCTCAAATTTATTCCATCTAATCTATCGGTTCAGTCTCTGTCTGTGGTACCGTGAGTACTAGATAGGTTTATTATTGTTTGCTTCTGTGTGGAACTTGTAAACGTTGGATCGGTTTGGTTTGAACCGATCAGGTTTGTTTAAAAAAGTTTGTTCTGCTTTTTAGAGTGTGGTAACCGGTCCTTATCGGTTCTAAAAAAAAACGGGTTTCATTAAGTTTTTCCATGACCCGTAACACGGTCAGGAACCGATAAGGGTGTCTTGCCTGGTGGATTGCCGAAAAGGGTAAGTTTGGTTAGGACTGGCTATGTCTGAGAAACCCAAGAGAAACCGGCTCACTGGGTTTCACAGACTGTAGTGTGTGTGGGAAGCTTTGCTAAGGCTGACCCCACACCACCTGTGTTATTGTCTGGGGTTTGACCACCTTGATTCAGACTGCCAGATTTGTAAAAGTTTTCCACAGCTACCCTGGAAAAGAAGTAGGTAGGCTGAGGAAGGGAGGCTAAAAGTCCACTGACCCAGATGGCCAGCCCGGTTTGGTTCCAACCGAACCAGGAGTGCCCTCTGACCAGGGCAAAACTTCTTTGGGCAAAAGGAGAACCGACTCTGAGGAGATAGTTCCGGTTAAAAGAAAAAGAAGGGATAAGTCAGCCAGTTCAGATCCACAAGTTCTTTCTCCGACTGCTGATGAAATAGCCAAAGCAAGAAGGATTGTTCAATCGCTAACTCCAGTTCCGACTGAACCGGCACCATTGGTGAGGGGCTCGGTTCGGTCGGTTCCCCCGGTTCCGGATTATAATTTAGAGGATTTTTATGAACCGGAGGAGGAGGAAGGAGAGTATGAGGATAGTGATGGTGATTATGAAAGTCTGGATGTGCCCATTGACCCGGACATCTCCCCAGAGAGACCTTCAGGGGTTTCTCCTCCTAGGCTTTCTGAGTCCCCTTCCCACTTTATGTTTTACAAAAAGTGGCTGAGACTCTTCAGCTTCCTATGAAGGAAGCAGTAGAGGATCAGGAGGAGCCTGATTATGTTGAGATGATGGACATCCCAGAGTCCAGGAGGCTGTCTATATTTCCTCTCCATAAGTCTTTTGGGAAACAGACATTTAAAATTTTAAAGACTCCTAATTCTATACCTCCTGTGGACAGAAGAATGGACAAGAGGTATACTCTTTCAGGCTCAGATACGGAGTTCCTTTCCCAGCAATGCAGCCATGTTGGGGTAGTGCAGGCTGCTGCCTGTGATAAGGCAAATATACCCTTGGCTTCACACCTCCCAGATAAGGACTCCAGGAGGATTGATGCCATGACAAAGAAACAGTACATGGCAGCATCTTTGGGACTCAGGCAGGCTAATTATATGGCCTACACAGCTAGATACCGGAAGTCTAGATGGGACACTGTGATGGCTCTTGCTAAACAGGTCCCTGGTCAGCTTGCCAAGGAGCTGAAGCAGGTGACTGCAGATGGTATTGAGGCATCCAAGGTGCAATTTCATGCTGCAGTGGACTCCAATGATGTTTCATCTAGAGTCATGGCTACATCTGTGGCCCTTTGTAGGATGGCTTGGCTCAGATGTACTAGCCTGTCACAGGATACCCAGACTAAAGCCATGGATTTTCCTGTTGTTGGTAATTCTCTGTTTGGGGAGCAGACAGAGAACTACATGAAGAAAATGGATGAGTACAGGACCACCTACTGGAGTGCTCAGGCCAAAGAAAGGCAAGCCAATCCCCAGAGGCAGCATTCCGGGGCAGGGGCAGGCCTTTTCATAGGCCTTTCTACCAAGCCCATGCCTTCTCTTCTGCCTTTGCCCAGAGGAGGTTCTTCAGAGGGAGAGGCAGACGGGGTACAAGCAGGCCTGCTACCACCCCTTAGCCTAAAGTCCCTGCCAAACAGGCACCCTGATGGGTTTGCCTGGGCCGATTCTCCACTACCCATAGGGGGCAGGCTGGCTTACTTTGTCCAGGACTGGATGTCTTTAACATCAGACAAATGGGTCCTGGAAGTAGTAAGCCAGGGACTGGTTCTCAGCTTCAGACAACTTCCCAAGATGAGAACCAGGTCTTTTCCACCTGAAAATCCTTCAGAGGCCCTTGCCCTAGAGGCAGAGGTCTCTTCCCTCTTGGCTCTCAGAGCCATAGAAAGGGTTCCACCCCTACACAAGGGAAAAGGATTGTACTCCAGGTACTTCCTAACTCCCAAAAAGACAGGAGAATGGCGGCCCATCCTGGATCTCAGATATTTAAACAAGCACCTTTTAAAGCCAAAGTTCAAAATGGTGACTCTGGGAATAATTCTACCCTCTCTAAGGCCAGGGGACTGGCTAGTTTCCCTGGACCTCAAGGATGCCTATTTCCACATTCTCTTCAGATGCTCCCACAGAAAGTACCTCAGGTTCGAGTTGCCTTCAGGCCACTATCAATTCAGAGCAATGTCCTTTGGCCTAACATCAGCTCCAAGGGTGTTCACAAAATGCCTGGCAGTAGTGGTTGCTTTCCTAAGGAGAAAAAAGATCTCCGTTTTTCCATACCTGGACGACTGGCTCATAGTGGGTCAGTCTCCAGACCAAGTCAAGTCACACCTACAGATAACTCAGCAACTGCTCACTTCTCTAGGATTCCTTCTGAATCTTTCAAAATCAGTTCTAGAGCCAGTGCAGCTCCTCACCTTCATAGGGGCAGAGCTGGATACAATAAGGGCCAGAGCCTTCCTTCCCCTGGACAGGGCAAGGACCCTTGTTACACTGGCCTCTTCATTCACCCTCCAGGTATCTCGACCAGCAAGGCATTTCTGCAGCTCCTGGGCCACATGGCTGCCTCTACAGCAGTGGTCCAAGGAGCAAGATTTCAGATGAGGGACATTCAGTTCCACTTAAGAGCCTTCTAGTACCAGAGAAAGGATTCTCTGACCAAGCTAATCCCAGTGACTTGAACCCTGATCCAGGCTTTGCAATGGTGGCAGGATAAGGGCAACCTAAGGCAAGGAGTTCCCTTTGTCACTCTACCTCATTCTCTAATCCTTACCACAGATGCCTCCCTCTTGGGCTGGGGAGCCCACTTGGGGGATCTGACCACCCAAGGGTTGTGGTCACCTCAAGAATCTCTGCTTCACATCAATCTTTTAGAACTCAGAGCAGTGTTTCTAGCACTTCAAATTTTTTCCAAGTCTGTTCAGAACAAAGTAGTTCAGATCAGGACAGACAATACCACCACAATGTGGTACATCAACAAACAAGGGGGCACTCGGTCTACGGCCTTGTGCACAGAGGCAATGAAGTTGTGGTCTCTGGCCTGTTCCCTGAATACCTCTCTGATAGTGGTGCACCTCCCAGGGAAGGACAATGTCCTGGCAGATGCTCTCAGCAGGATATCTCAGGGCCATTATGAATGGTCCCTAGATCCCTTGATTTTAAAGATGATCTTCTCCAGATGGGGCACCCCTCAGATAGATCTTTTTGCAGCAGCAGACAATCACCAACTTCCTCTTTTTTGCTGCAGACCCCCAGTGTTGGGCTCAGTCCCCATGGATGCCCTAGTTCTCAATTGGGAAGGGAAGTTCCTGTATGCTTCCCCCCCTTCCCTCTCCTGTTCAAGGTACTAGTCAAAATCAGGTCTCAACCCTGCAAAGTGATTCTGATTGCTTCAGACTGGGCCAGGCAGCCCTGGTACCCTCTCTTGCTGTCCTTAGCAGTCCACCTTCCGCTGTCTCTTCCCAGGAATTACAACCTGTAAACATGTTCTCAGGGGAGGGTTTGGTATCCGAATCTCAAATCTCTTAATCTCAAGGCTTGGCTCTTGAAGAGTTAGAGTTTCTGATTTGCATCTCTCTCAAGGTGTTCTGGATATTTTAAAGGCTTCTCAAAAGCCTTCCACCAGAAAGACTTACAACTCCAAATGGAAAAGGTTTACTATTTGGTGCTCTGGGAAGCATATTTCTCCAGAGTCTGCTGGGTTGCCTACAGTCCTTGACTATATGGTTCATCTCAATAGCTGGGACTCAGACCGGCTACACTTAGAGTGCATCTGGCAGCTGTCTCTGCCTTTCTGTCAGCAGGCAAGCACTCTTCCCTTTCAGCTCATCCTGTATTCTGTAAATTCTTCAAGGGATTGCTGCATACCAATATACCAATCCTCCCTTCAGGGACCCAGCCCCTGCCTGGGACCTTAATGTTTGCATTGCTCAGCTTATGCAACCCCTTTTGAGCCTTTGTCCTCAGCAGAGCTTAAGTACTTGACTTGGAAAACTGTGTTCTTGGTAGCCATTACTTCTGCCAGATGCATAAGTGAGTTACAGGCCCTGTCAGTGGAGCCTGATTTTATCTCTTTCCATAGAGATAAGGTGGTCCTCAGGACTAATAGGAAGTTTTTGCCTAAGGTGGTTTCAGATTTCCACCTTAACCAGTCTATGTCTCTTCCTGTTTTCTTCACTGACCATTCCTTCTCTGAGGAGAGGAGGCTGCACAGCCTGGATGTGAAAAGGGTGCTTAGCTACTACTTAGAGTGCACCAAGGGTCACAGGTTTGACTCCCTCCAACTGTTCCTCACTTATGGTGAGGTTGGTAAGGGAAAACCTGCCACTAAGAGATCTATTGCCAGGTGGATTGTCTCTTGTATACAATTTTGCTATGAAAAATTAGGTAGGATCCCACCTTCAGGCCTGAGGGCTCACTCTACCAGAGGTACAGCTGCTTCCCAGGCTGCTGCCAGGGATATTCCTATCTTAGAGATTTGTCAAGCAGCCACATGGAAAACAGTACATACTTTCACAAAGCATTACTCTCTGGATATCCAGGCTAGAAGTGATGCTCTGTTTGGCACAGCAGTGCTCCAGAGCTTGTTCCCAAAGTAGGTTCTGTCCCTCCTCCATGGAGGTACTGCTTGGTAGTCTGCAATAGTCAGAATACAGCAAGACTTCATGTTGTTTGAAGAAAAAAATTACTCACCTAAGTAATGTTGTTTCTTCTAATGCAGTCTTGCTGTATTCTGACCTCCCCCCCCTGCCTCCCCTCTCAGAACCTGGGTTTTGGGATGTGGGTGGGCAGGAACAGTGTTAGCACCCTAGAGGTGCCCCCCTTTTCTCACCTTCTTATTTTTGGGTATATGTTGTGTTTTGTTTTTTGGGTTTCCTGACTTGAGTCTTTGCCTTGGAACCACAAAACCTTTTTATTAGATTTAGTTGCCAGTTGGCTAGTGTAAGTTTACAGTTTCCACACAGGACGCCCAGTGAGTTTAGCTTGTAAAGATCTAGTACTCACGGTACCACAGACAGAGACTGAACCGATAGATTAGATGGAATAAATTAGAGGGAAAAAATGACACTTTAACCAACTAAATTGAACCAAGCAAAGGAGAAATCTCCAAAGTGACTGTTCAGTGAGGCGGAGTAAAGAATCTGGCGGTTTGGGTTCAAACAACAACAGACAGAGTCTCAACTGAGCTTGAGCTCAGCGTTCCATGCCTTGCATGGAAAGTTAACTCTTTCCTCTCCGGGGCAGTTCAAAGGTTGGATATCACTGCAATAGTCAGACTACAGCAAGACTCCATTAGAAGAAACAACATTACTAAGGTGAGTAATTTTTTCTTACAGTGTAGTCAAGTGTGGCATAAACCATAAGTACAATTAAAAAAAAACAGCTATAAAATCTGCTGCTAGGATAGGAAGACAAATTATATGCCCCTCATCTTGTTCAGGTTGGCCAAATAATGAGAGGTATCAGGGTTGCATTGTGCGGTGAATCAGTGATTTGTTTTTTGCTGTTGCAAGCTGCTGTTGAGTACTGTGCACTGTGCAGTACATACTGGGGACTTTTATAACATCATCATTATGAGCAATAGAGTTGGTTCATACTTTGAGAATGGGACCCCACACCTTGTGACGCAACCCACATGACTGGGGCAACATCACTTCAGTCCGTTAGTTAAAGTGTGGCATCAGGTACAGAGTACAGACTTAGTGCACCTTTGTGTTCTTTTCAGTTCACTCACTCTTCTCTGCCTGAATCTCCCCCATCCATGCAAAAGCAAGCAAGTAAGTAGTGCAGTGAAATGGCTAAGGACTGCTGCAGGGCAGGCCACAAAACTGAGTGACAGAATGTGCAGCTTTAACTTGTGCAATGTGCGGTGCCAGACAGTGAGTAATAAAGCTGATAGTAGCATTCCAATCCAAATACAATATGATAGGAGCATTGTCCAGTGTCTCTGGATGGAGTACGGAGTCTCTGGACTACTCTGGTGCTACTACTGTACTTGCATGGTGCCGTGGCGGGGGGAGATCATAGAATGGAATACTGTACTGTGGGAGTAATGTATTTCAATCAATCAATCAATTTTTATTTATTTGAGGCACCTTTCTCAAACCAAGGCGCCTTTTCAAATGACATAAGACAATGAATATCTAAAACAGGATTTAAACAAGATTAAAATTAAATAATTAACAATCATTAAAAGCTTTGTTAAAAAGGTAGGTTTTCAGAGCTACTTTAAAGCTCTGGACAGTCGGGCAATTTCGTACCTGATGAGGTAGAGAATTCTACAGGGTTGGGGCCATGAAACTAAAAGATCTTGCCCGTGAAGGTTTTAAGCAGACCCTGGGAATCTCTAGCAATCTCTCGTCAGTGGATTGGAGTGGGCGGGATGGACAGTAGAGACACAGGAGATCTTTCAGGTAAGCAGGTCCCTGATCATGTAGGGCCTTATAGGTCAGCAAGCCGACCTTGAAGGTGATTCGCCAACAAACTGGCAGCCAGTGCAGTCCACGGAGCACAGGTGTTATATGACTGGACCTGGAAGAACCAGTCAAAAGCCTGGCTACCGCATTCTGCACTAGCTGCAGGCAGCAAAGTTCAGCCCCCATAAGCCCTAGGTATAGGGCATTGCAATAGTCCAAGCAGGAGGTAACGAAGGCATGGACCAAAGTTGGAAGACCCTCTGGAGCAACCAGGTGCTTCACCCTGGCGATGTTCCTCAGATGATAAAAAGAGGTTTTGATAACTGCTGACACCTGAGACTTAAAGGTCAGACAGTCATCAAATATAACGCCCAGGTTCTGCACCCGGTCTGAGACAGTCAGCTGGACATCCCCAAGCCATAAGCCCGAGGATGATACAGCTAACAAGCCCGCCTCACAGCGACCCTGGTCCACTACCAACACCTCAGTTTTTTCGGGGTTCAACTGCAGCCAGCTCACATTCATCCAGTCTTGGATTTCGGCAAGGCAGCTGTTAAAGACCGAAAAGGCAGCATCCCGGCCGGGCACAAAGGA
Organism: Neoceratodus forsteri; assembly: GCA_016271365.2. NCBI lineage: Eukaryota > Metazoa > Chordata > Ceratodontiformes > Ceratodontidae > Neoceratodus > Neoceratodus forsteri. The sequence continues at coordinate 867,806,920 of CM057455.1, forward strand.
CATGTACAGCTGGGTATCATCTGCATAGCAATGAAAACCCAAGCCATACCACCTAATAATCACCCCTAATGGCAGCAAGTACACTGCAAACAACATGGGTGCCAAAATGGAACCCTGCGATACCCCGCAGGATAGGGAGACTGATGCCGAGGAAAAAATTCCTGACACCACCCTCTGAGTCCTACCCTCAAGGTACGATCGAAACCACCCTAGGACTGTACCAGACAGTCCACAGATAGATCGCAAATGCTCCAACAGCACATCATAGTCCACAGTGTCAAATGCTGCAGAGAGATCAAGAAGGACCAAGATGGAACAGGTCTTTCGATCTCTCGCTATCAAGAGGTCATTTAGTACCCGTACAAGTGCTGTCTCAGTACTATGCCTTTTCCTAAATCCAGACTGGAGAGAATCATAGACATTGTTGTTGGTCAGATGATCATCCAACTGTGAAGCGACCACCTTCTCAATAACTTTACCCACAAAGGGTAAGTTAGAGACAGGCCTGTAATTAGCCAGACAGTCCAGGTCCAATTAGGACTTCTTAAGAAGGGGCTTAACCACAGCCTGCTTAAGAGGATCCAGAAAAGTCCCCCTCTACAAGGACCTCCAGACTATCTCAGCAAGGGCCGGGCCGATTTTATCCACACAATCCACTAAGAGACGTGTGGGGCCCGGGTCCAAATCACAGTTGGTCGGACGCAGTGATTGGATAACCATCACAATGTCACTGACTGTGGGGAGGCTGAAGGTAGACCACACAAAGTGGGTGTCCGACATCTCCTGTCGACCATCGCAACTCCCATTTGAGAAGGTCAAACGGATCTCGGTTCTGATTTTGGCAATCTTATCTGCAAAAAACAGAGCAAACTCCTCACATCGTTCTTGAGAAAAAGCTCTTCCAGGCTGAAGACAGACTGGATTGCACAGTCTGTCCACAGTCCAGAAGAGCTGAGCAGGTCTATTCTGTGCAGCCCCAATCTCTCTGGACAGGAATTCTGCCTTCTTACGAGAGATTGTGGATTGATAGACCGAATAATGGTCCATCAAAATAAGTCTGTCACCAGCCAGATCCGACCTCTGCCAACACCTCTCCACCCTTCGTCCAACTCTTCTCAACTCCCTCAGGGTCTCATCAAACCAAGGAGACCTGGGGCAAAGAGTGAGAGGACGAACACGAACAGGAGCAATGGAATCCAGGGCCCCTGCCACCGCCTCATTATAGGCACGTACCAGTTCTCCTGGATCCATGCAATCTCTAGGAAAGCCCGATAGATCCAGCACCACCATCAGGTCATCTGGAGAAACACCCCTTAATGGGCGGTACCGGATCATTTCCATAGGGGCTGACCTACTAGGGGTGGCCTCAAAACTGAACCCAATGAAGTGATGGTCCGACCATCCGACCGGTTCCACCACCAGGTCGGATATCTCCATCCCCAGGAGGAACACCAAATCCAATGAATGACCACCAACATGGGTCGAGGAGGAAATTACCTGTGTGAAGCCCAGCAAAATCATTAACTGGAGGAAGTCTTGACCAAAGTGCCAGAGTTCATCATTGACCCAAGCATTGAAGTCCCCCAGAACCAACCATCTGGGGGATCCCAGTGTTAGGTCGACAATGAAGTCTGCGACTTCCCGCAGGAAAACATTCCCATCACCTGGTGGACGGTATATGAGAAGTATCCTGCGCTCCACACCCTCGCCTAAAATGCATTCAAAGGATTTGGTAACTCCCACTGGCACCTCCACTAGGCCCAGTTCTGTTTTAAAACAAATAGCAACACCCCCGCCCCTACGATCCACCCTCAGGCAGTGTATCATCGAGTACCCGGCCGGAAATGCTGCCACCAAAACTGGTCCAGCATTTTCATCAAGCCAGGTCTCGGCGATGCACGCCAGGTCAGATGACTCAACAAAACCAGCTATAATAGCCGTCTTGTTTTTAATATACCTGGTGTTGCATAACACTGTCCGAGTAGGATGAGCCTCCAAGGATGACCATGCTACCTGCTGACTATAGTCAGAACCCTTGGGTATGGGCACCAGACAAGGAGGTCCCTTTCCTTTTTCATTCATTCATTCATTCTTTATTTTTAAAGGGCGCTTTTCTCATAACCAAAGCACCTGTACAATACATAAAACAATAAATAGACAGTATTAAAACTAACATAAATCATTAAAAGCTATACTAAAAAGATGTGTCTTCAAAGCTCCTTTAAAACTTTGAACAGTCGGGCAATTTTGCACCTGATGAGGTAGAGAATTCCACAGGGTCGGGGCCATAAAGCTAAATGATCTAACCCCTGAAGTTTTTAAATGAACCCTGGGAATCTCTAGCAATCCCTCATCAGTGGATCGGAGGGGGAGGGGAGGACAGTAGGGACACAGGAGCTCTTTTAGGTAAGTAGGTCCCTGATTGTGTACGGCTTTATAGGTCAGCAAACTGACCTTGAAGGTGATTCGCCAAAAAACTGGCAGCCAGTGCAGTCCACGGAGCACAGGCATTATATGGCTGGATCTAGAAGATCCAGTCAACAACCTGGCCGCTGCATTCTGCACTAGCTGCAGGCGGCGAAGTTCAACCCCCAGTAGCCTCAGGTAAAGGCGTTGCAATAGTCAAGGCGGGAGGTAAGAAAGCATGGATCAATGTTGGAAGATCCTCTGGAGGAACCAGGTGCTTCACCTGGGCGATGTTCCTCAGATGGTAAAAGGAAGTTTTGACTACCGCTGACACCTGAGATTTAAACGTCAGGCGGTCATCAAATACTACGCCCAGATTCCGCACCTGGTCTGAGGTCGTCAGCTGGACGCCCCCAAGCCATAAGTCTGAGGGCGACCCAGCTAGCAGACCTGCCTCACAGCGACCCTTGTCCATGATCAACACCTCAGTTTTCTCCGGGTTTAACTGCAGCCAACTCCCATTCATCCAGTCTTGGATCTCAGCAAGGCAGTTATTAAATACCAAAAAGACAGCATCCTGGCCAGGCACAAAAGACATATACAGCTGGGTATCATCTGCATAGCAATGAAAACCCAGACCATATTGTCTAATAATCACTCCTAATGGCAGCATATACACTGCAAACAACATGGGCGCTAGAATAGAACCCTGCAGTACCCCACAGGATAGGGAGACTGATGCCGAAGAAAAAATTCCCGACACCACCCTCTGAGTCCTACCCTCGAGGTAAGATCGAAACCACCTGAGGACCGTATCAGACAATCCACAGATGGACCGCAGTTGCTCTAACAGCACACCATGATCAACAGTGTCAAATGCTGCAGAGAGATCGAGAAGTACCAAGATAGAACAGGTCCTACGATCTCTCGCTATTAGGAGGTCATTTAGTACCCAAACAAGTGCTGTCTCAGTACTATGCCTTTTCCTAAATCCAGACTGGAGAGAATCATATACATTGTTGTTGGTCAGATGACCATCCAGCTGCACTGCAACCACCTTCTCAATAACTTTACCCACAAAGGGTAAGTTAGAGATGGGTCTGTAATTTGCTAGACAATCTGGGTCCAAGGAGGGCTTCTTCAATAGAGGCTTAACTATAGCCTCCTTAAGAGGATCTGGAAAGATCCCCCTCTCCAAGGACCTCCAGACTATCAAAGCCAGGACTGGGCCAATTTTATCCACACAATCCACATAGAGACATGTGGGGCCAGGGTCCAAATCACAGTTGGTCAGTCGCAGCGCTCGGCTGATCATCACAATGTCATTGATTGTGGGGAGGCTGAAGTCAGACCATGCAAACTGGGTGTCCGACATCTCCTGCCAACCATCACCACTCCCATTGGAGAGGGAAAAATGGGCATCCGATTTGATTTTGGCAACCTTATCTGCAAAGAAGAGAGCAAACTCCTCACACCGTTCTGGAGAAAAGGCTCTTCTGGGCTGAAGACAGACTGGATTGCACAGTCTGTCCACAGTCCGAAAGAGCTGAGCTGGTCTATTCTGTGCAGTCGCAATCTCTCTGGACAGGAATTCTGCCTTCTTACGAGAGATTGCGGATTGATAGACCATGTAATGGTCCATCAAACTAAGTTTGTCATCATCCAAACCGGACCTCCGCCAACGCCTCTCCAACCTTCGTCCAACTCTCCTCAGCTCCCTCACGGTCTCATCAAACCAAGGAGACCTGGGACGAAGAATGAGAGGACGAACACAAGCAGGTCCAATGGAATCCAGGGCCCCTGTCACCGCCTTATTATAGGCATGTACCAGGTCCCCTGGATCCAAGCAATCTATCGGTAGGCCCGATAGGTCCAGCACTGCCATCAGGTCATCCGGGGACACACCCCTTAAAGGGCGGTAGCGGACCATTTCCGAAGGGGCTGACCTAATAAGGGTGGCCTCAAAACTGAACCTAATGGAGTGATGGTCCGACCATCCGACCAGTTCCACCACCAAGTCAGATATCCCCATCCCCAGAAGGAACACCAGGTCCAATGAATGTCCACCAATATGGGTCAAGGAGGAAATGACCTGTGTGAAGCCCAGTGATATCATCAACTGGAGGAAGTCTTGACCAAAACGTGAGAGTTCATCGTCGACCCAGGCATTCAAGTCCCCCAGAACCAACCATCTGGGGGACCCCAATGTCAGGTCGACAATGAAGTCTGCAACTTCCTGTAGGAAAACATTCTCGTCACCTGGTGGACAGTATACAAGAAGTATCCTGCACTCCACACCCTTGCCCAAGATACATTCAAAGGACCTGATGACTCCCAACGGTACCTCCACCAGGCCCACTTCTGTCATAAAACAGATGGCAACACCCCCGCCCCTACGATCCTGCCTCGGGCGGTGTATCACCGAGTAACCGGCTGGAACTGCTGCCTTAAAAACTGGCCCTGCATTTTCATCCAGCCAAGTCTCGGTGATGCATGCCATGTCAGATGACCCAACAAAAACAGCTATAATAGCCATTTTGTTTTTAATAGACTTGGCGTTGCACAACACCGCCCCAGTAGGATGAACTTCCGAAGTTGACCGCCTTACCTGCTGATCATAATCAGAACCCTTGGGTATGGGCATCAGACAGGGAGATCCCCTTTCCTGTGCCCATTTCACCCCAGGGCGTCTCCTTGTTCCCACTATCTCTATCCAGCCTCCTTTCCATTTCCCCCAGGCCTTTCAGCCCTCCTCCTCCCCCCATCACAATCCCAGAGCTCTACATCTTCTATAGACCTCAGGCGACGGGGGTGGGGACAGGAGAAAGGACGAAGGTCTCTGAGCCTAGAGGGGGAATAATACCCGACTGTCCTACTATCATTCCAGCACATAATTAACACCACAAAAAAATCTAACAATTATTAACCCCACTCAAAAACTTACATAAACAACTACTCTACAAGATTAACATACAATTTTAAATTATAAATCTAACAAACACAACCAAATATCTAAATAGCTTCAACTAAATATAAATACAATATCTATTTAACAAAACTATACCCCTTTAAAATAAACTTCCAATAAATAAATCAACCCTATCAATGTCCATATTGTAAGTGTCCAAAATGTGCCTTTAGATTTTCAGATTATAAATATCACTTTGTCTTTCTGCCCCCAACCACAGTACTCTCACCACTGCGGGGGAAAGGAACTTTCCAGACTATATAAGCCCCCTAACATAAAATTGGCCCTTAACATTAAGAGGCCCCCTAGTCCAAAGCCAATACCACTATTTCCTTTAAAAATAAAAAAAGAGTTCCAAGGTCTTTTTTATAAACCTCAGGTTTGTGTCTGGTTGGTAGCACTTCTCCAGTAAAATCACATATGTAAAGACTTTGTGAGTTTGTGAGGGCTTGGTTCTTCTCTTTCTGGATTTTCAAAACAATTTCATGGAATGACTTGTATTTTACATTTTACCTAGCCTAGCTGCTCCTTCATTTTTTGCCCTTGGTTTGTTGTGACTTGTCTGTCTTTTTAGATAAACATTTACTGCCGTGCTGTTAACTGGATTCATCACTCATCATCATTATCTAGTAAATTAGTTATTATATTATACAAAAAAGTTATTAGTTTAGTTAGCTTTCATCAAGCAGCCAAGATAAAAGATGATGTGATGATGCGTGATGACTCTGAGTGACTGACTTCTTTACTTCGGGCAGCTTCTTTTTTCACCACCAACTTGCTGACTGTGGTGCTGGTGTGGCCTAGTATCCTGCCCTGGAGGAAGTTAGGAACTGGGGACTCAGTCAGAGTTGAGGACTTTCCCGTCTGGCACACGCCCGGCCTGCCATGCCACAGCGACCGCCGGGCTGCCTGATGCCCACACTGCCAAGTGCCCAAGGGCACCACCCGGCTTGCAACACAGTCAAAAAGGGCTGTTCTCTCTGCTGCAAGCACAGGCTGCACTGCTATCTACTTCCCCAAAAATCCAGGCACTGTCTGGTGGCAGGGCACTCTGCTGCATCAGATACAGTACTCGTGCCAGTACTACTCCTCCTCCTCCTTGAGTCGTCCACTCCTCATAATTGTGCAAGTTGCACTGTCCATCTTTGTTGCACTGTACACTCACTCAGGCTGCTGCAATGGATGCCGCATGTAGGCCAGGCCACAGCCAGGAGTCTCAGGCTCTCCCTCCCCATGCCACTACTACTTGAGTTGTCGACTCAGCTCACACGCATGCACATACTGGCCCCAGTGGAGACTCTTAGACTGTCCTTTGGGCGGTCACGGTGGGACTGGACAGAACTAAGAGCTGCCTGCCTTCTAGTCTAGACTCACTACAGTGTGTGTTGTCTAATCAAGCTCATCAGTCTAATCAGGCCCAGATGGCATCCACCCCAGGGTACTGAAGGAGCTGGCAGAGGTCCTTGCAGGACCTTTGGCAGACCTATTTAATGCCTCACTACATTCGAGGTGTGTACCTCAGGACTGGAGGATGGCTCATGTGGTGCCACTCCACAAGAGTGGCCCCAAGGATGAACCGGGAAACTACAGACCAGTGAGCCTCACATCCATTGTGGGTAAGCTGATGGAGACTATCCTGAAGGAGAGGCTGGTGGCCCTCCTAGAGGACAAAGGACTACAGGACAGCAGACAGCATGGCTTCATACGTGGCAGATCCTGCCAAACCAACCTGGTAGAGTTCTATGACTGGATAACTAGGCAACTGGACAGGGGCCATGCAGTGGATGTCCTGTATCTGGACTTTAGTAAGGCATTTGACTCGGTGCCACATGGAAGGCTGGGAAGGAAGTTAGTAGGCACAGGGGCGGGTGGAAAGCTGGTGAGATGGGTAGGAAACTGGCTGCAGGGAAGGCAACAGAGGGTGGTGGTGGGTGGGGAGCTCTCACACCCAAGGGCAGTGATGAGTGGTGTCCCACAGGGCTCGGTGTTGGGACCAGTGTTGTTTGGGATATTCATTGCAGACATATCATGGGACATCAAGAGCAAGATCAGCCTGTTTGCTGATGATACCAAGGTTGGCACGGTGGTGGATGACCTAGGGGGATGGCAGGGGTTGCAGGATGATCTGGCAAAGCTTGAAACCTGGTCAGACACCTGGCAACTGGGTTTTAATGCCAAAAAGTGCAAGGTGCTGCATTTTGGGATGAAGAACCCAAGGAGGAGTTACCAGCTAGGGGAGTGCAGCTAGCCCAGACAGAGGAGGAGAAGGATCTGGGTGTGCTCATTACAGGGTCAATGAACAACTCAGCACAATGTGGGAAGGCAGCTGCAAAGGCCAACAAAATGCTGGGTTGTATTGCAAGGGGTATATCCTCGAGGAGGGAGGAGGTGATTCTGCCACTGTATAGGTCATTAGTTAGACCACACCTGGAGTACTGCGTGCAGTACTGGCGTCCGTATCTGAAGAGGGACATTAAGTTACTGGAGGGGGTGCAGCGCAGGGCGACAACGATGATCAAGGGGCTGGGGGACTTATCATACGAGAGGAGGTTGAAGGAGTTGAACATGTACTCACTGGAGGAGAGGAGAGACAGGGGTGACATGATTGAAACCTTTAAATACATGAAAGGAATAAACAAGATGGGTACAGAGGGGCTGTTCAAAGTAAGGGAGGGGAGGGCCACCAGGGGCCATGATATGAGACTGGAGTGAGGAAGGTTCAGGAGGAGATGAGGAGACACTTTTTACAGAGAGGGTGGTGGCTGGGTGGAATCGTTACCTGCAGAAGTGGTATGCAGTAGAACAGTGGACTGCTTCAAACGAAGATGGGACAGGACAAGGGGAGGGTTAATGAAGGAAGGGGAAGGGAAGGGCAGCTGCAGAATAAGGGGTGCTAGCTGCACATTCGAGCAGACTTGATAGACCTCTAGGCCTTTATCTGCTGGCAAATTTCGTATGTTCGTAGTTGCGTGCTGTCTTGCCTTCTGACCCCACTGAACTGGTGTGGAATGGAAGAACAGCAACTGGCGTGAGGCATCAGATAATCAAACCAGAACCACTTCCTTCAGTTAGCCTCCACCCACAACATTTAAGCCAGCCAATTGCAATAAGACAGATTGCAGAACAGAACCTTTACCAATTAAACAGTGGTGAGCTGCAAATTAGGCGTGGCAGACAGATGATATTTTTTGCCAACATAAATGGGCATTTTGCCTTTTGTGCCACAAACTGTTTTTTTATAAATTCGTACCACGGCTCGGCTCGTGGCTCACAGTTCAACGTAACAGCTGAACCAAGCTGACTATTAGGCTCGAACTTGGCTCGAGTCAATCCTGGCCTGCCCACCTTTAGAGGCAGTCTGATTATGTAGCTGCAAGAACAGCTAGCTCCTCTGTATGCAGAACAAGTTACACTGGAATAAAGTGTTGTTAAAAGAATCTAGAGAATCCTTTGTTTTGATTAATACAAAACAAGACAGACTTCTGGAAGGATGATTTTAAAGAAATGTGAAACTTCCTCAGAGAATGCCTCGAAAGGAGAAAGGAAGAGTTGGGGCTCATTAGAGAAAAATTAAGGAGGGTATAACCCAGGCAACAGCATGCTGTTTGAAGAAAGTGAGCAAGGGGAAGAGGAGGAAGAGGCCGCTATGGTTCTCTAAGGAGATAGTAAAGGCAGTGAAGGAGAAGAAAACAGCATTTAGAAAGTACAAGGAGACTGAGAAGGATGAAGATAATGAAGGAATATATGGCACAACAAAGGGAGGCAGGAAGGAGGGTGAGGTCAGTTAAAGCACTAACAGAGGAGAGTATAGCTAAAGGGGTCAAAAAAAGGAAAGAACTTTCTTCAGGTGTGTGGGGTGAAGAAGAAGGCAAGGAGGAATAGTGAGAATCAGCAGGATGGGGGACTGCACATAGTAAGATCAAGAGAAAGTGGAAATACTAAATGACTACTTCTGCTTGGTCTTCATGGTAGAGGATAGGGGGATGGGCCAACATTCTGCAGTAAACAGGTAGCGGGAGGTGTGAGCATGGTGCTGGCCAACCATCTGGCAGTGCTTTTTAGCACCTCACTGGAGATCGAGGAAGTTCCAGAGGATTGGATGAGGGCTGATGTGGTCCCTCTACACAAAAGTGGCAGTAGGTAGAATGCTAGCAACTACAGGCAAGTTAGTCTCACATCAGTGGTGGGGAAGTTGATGGAGACACTATTGAAGGGGAGGCTTGTGGAGCACATGGAGGCAAAAGGGCTGCAGGACCATCAGCAGCATGGTTTCACAGAAGGGAGGTCATATCAAACTAGGGTGGTGGATCAAGGGAGAGCAGTGGACATGGCCTATCTGGACTTGTGTTGCACAGGAGGCTAGTTAAGAAACTAAGCAGCCTGGGGTGGGGGAAAAGTGGTAAGCTGGCTATCAAACTGGTTAAGGGATTAGAAGCAAAGGGCAGTGGTAAACAGTAGCCACTCAGGTAATAGGAGAGTGACTAGTGGGGTTTCACAGGGTTTGGTGCTGGGACCGGTCCTCTTCAATGTCTTCTTAAGTGACACTGAGGAGGAGCTTAAGGCTAAGGTGTGTCTCTTTGTGGATGATACAAAAATATGCAACAGGGTTGATACTCAGGAATTGGTGAAGAGAATGCAGAGGGATCTGAGGAAACTAGAAGAATAGTCTAGGGGTGGCAGCTGGGTTTCAATGCCAAAAGGTGCAAGGTTTTGTACTTAGGGTTGCAGAACCCAGGGGCTATGTATAAGATGAGGGAGTGAAACTTACAGACTCCAAGCAAGAAAGAGGCCGAGGATCATCATATCTGATGACCTCAAGGTAGCTGGCAGTGTAACAGAGCAGTGGGAAAGACTAGCAGGATGCTGATGTGCACTGGGAGAGGGATTTCTAGTAGGAGGGAGGTGGTGCAGCCATTGTATCACTCACTGGTGAGGTCTCACCTGGAGTACTGTGTCCAGTTCTGGAGGCCACACCTCCACAAGGACATTGAAAGTGTGGAGGCAGTACAGAGGACGGCAACCAAAATGGTGAGGGGGATGCACGAGAAGCCATACAAGGAAAGGCTACAGGAACGCAACATGTACTCCCTGGAAGAGAGGAGAGTGAGAGGGGACATGATTAAAACCTATGAGTACCTCACAGGAGTGAACAAGGTGTAAGTGGATAGCCTATGTCAGAGAAATAAAGGCACTAGAACAAGGGGGTAGGCAATGAAGCTACGAGGGGGAAATGTAGGAGAGATGGGCAGAAATACTTAATGGAAAGGGTGGTGGATGACTGGAACAGCCTGCCAGAGCAGGTATGGGGGAAAAGACTGTGGGGAGCTTCAATCATGTGTGGGATAAGCACAGGGGTGTATTAGGCAGAGGAATGGGATAGGGAGTGATACCCATGATCAGCTAGGCTCAGGGGTGATGGAACAGTCAGGGACAAGGGGCAGACTAGATAGGCCTAAAGGTCCTTTTCTGCCAACAAAATCTATGTTTCTATGGAACAATTCAACATTTCTTCATAATGTAGTTGTTTTTACACATTTTGACCCCAAATTTTCAACACAGGCAAGGCAATTTTTATTTAAAAGGATGCCCAATCCTGGAGGCTCTGGGAGCCGTACAAAGTAAATAAACCAATAAAAGCCATAACAAATAAAAATAAATAACAATAAATGTCAGGAAGTAAAATTACGCAATAAAAATAAGATTTCCTAAAAGATTTAAAAAACACAGGCGGTTGGGAACTGAGATAGAAAACCGTTGCAGAATGATCTCACTTAAACAGCTAAGTCGGGGAAGGCCTGGGTAAACAGGAGGGCCTTAAGGCAGGCCTTGAATACCTCCAAAGGTGGGGCCTCCCTGACCTCAAAGGGTAGCAAATTCCACAGGATGGGGCCTGTGAAACTAAAGGCCCTGTTGTCGGCTGTTTTTAGCCTTGTCCTAGGAATTGCCAGGTGGCCCCTACTGGAGGAGCAGAGGGGATGGACCGAGACAGCAAGTAAAAGAAGCTCCATCAGGTAACCAGGGCCCTGGCTGTGTAGGGCCATATAGGTGAGAAGACTCACCTTAAAGAGGATCCTCCACCTGACTGGAAGCCAGTGCAGCTCACACAGTACTGGTGTAATATGACAATATTTAGGGTGCTCCGTAAGTAACCTGGAGGCTGTGTTCTGCACCAGCTGCAGTCTGTGGAGAGAGCTTTTCATGACCCTGAGATAGAGTGCATTACAATAATTAAGCTTTGATGTCACCAAGGCATGTATCAATGTGGAGAGGTCCAGAGGCAGCACAAGGGGCTTTATTCTGACGACTTCCCTGAGATGGAAAAAACAGGAGCGGACATTGGAAGATACTTGTGCCTCCATCGTCAAACCCCTGTCCAGGATGACACCAAGATTCTGCACCTCAGAGGAGGCCTTCAATGGGACAGACCCCAGAACAAGTCCAATCTCTGCACCAGAGGCCATCCCATCCCTCACTATGTTCAACTCCACCACCAATACCTCCATCTTATTGGGGTTAAGTCGCAACCAGCTGGAGGCCATCCGGTCAATGATCTTGACAAGGCAGCTGTTTAGCATGTCTACTGCGTTGGATGTTCCGGGGGCAAAGGACAAGTATAGCTGGATATCATCAGAATAGCAATGAAATTCCAAACCATACTTCCTAATGATCCCTCCCCCCCCAGGGGCGGTACGTACACTGTGAACAACATTGGAGACAGGACCGAACCCTGGGGAACTCCGCACAGCTGGAGACTAGAGGTGGAGTAGAAATTCCCCATCACAACTCTTTGCCTCCTGTTGGTTGAAAACAACTCAAACCAGTGGATGACATTACCGGTGAGTCCGCAGAATTCCCTAAGGTGATCCAGCAAAACACAATGGTCCACAGTGTCAAATGCTGAAGAGAGATCAAGGAGAACAAGAATTGCCCTTTCCCCTCTATCTCTAGCCCTGAGAATATCATTCTGCACCTGAACAAGTGCAGTTTCTGTGCTATGCCTCGCCTGAAACCCTGACTGGAGGGGCTCATATAACTCATGGGTTATGAGGCGCTCCTCCAACTGAAGTGCCACTACTTTCTCTACAACCTTCACCAAGAATGGGAGGTTGGAGATAAGACCGTAATTTTCCCTGACCTCCAGGTCCAAAGATGGTTTCTTTAGGAGTAGTCTCACCAATGCCTCCTTCAAGGCATTGGAGAAGACCCCCTCTCACAGGGAACACCAGATAACCAGGGCAAACACTGGGCCAATAGCGTTGACTCTCATCAAAAACACGTCAGCACTGGGTCCAGTTCACAAAAGATGTACTTCAGATTGGTCATTACCTCAATGACCTCATTTACCTCCACTGGTCTAAACTCTCCCCAACTAGATGGAACACACTCAGGACACTTTGAGTGACCACTGTCAGCTCTGGACTGGCTGACTGAAGGAATTCCTAGCCAGATAGCAGATAACCTGTCTGAGAAGAACTAAGCAAACTCTTCACATTCAGCATTGGAAAAGGCCTTCTTCTGCTGTAGACAGGCTGGATGAAATAGCCTGTCCCTTGTCTGAAAAAGTGCAGCTGGTCAGTTCTTCCCAGCAGCAAACTCCCTGGACAGGAATTCTGCCTTCTTTCGGTTAATTGCCCCCTGGTACACCCTATAATGCTCACGCAGGGCCAGTTTGTCCACCGCCAGCAGCACTCCAACCTCCAACCCTTCTTCTTCAACTCTCTGAGCTACCCATCAAACCAAGGGGATCTCAGGTAGAAAGATTTGGATCATACATGGACAGGTGTGAGGGAGTCAATGGCTTCCGATAGCACCCTATTATTGGTGTCAGCTACATTGCCAATGCTTCTGACACATGCAATGCCCACACTAGATAGATCGGCTATCACCAAAAACCCTCTGAGGTCAATCCCCACAAAGGGCAGTAGCTCATCATGTCTTTTGGTGGGAGGGCATCCAGTAGGTGCCCCAAACATGAACCACAATGTGCAGCGATCGGACCATGCCACCCAATCAATCTTGAGATTACTTATCTCAAGCTCCAGTGAGAACACCAGGTCCAAAGTGTGTCTGCCCTGGTGGGTCACGGAGAAAACTACCTGTGACAGGCCCAGTGATGACATGACCTGGAGAAGTTATAACCAAGCCAAGATGATTCATCGTCAGCCCAGACATTGAAATTCCCTATGACAATACATCTGGGGGCTTCCAATGTTTCACCGATGATATATCCAGCAACCTCCTGCAGGAAATCTCCCACCGCCTCAGAGAGGCAGTAAATCAGAAGAATCCTGTATCCTGTGCCCAGACCCCACAGATGGCCACACATTCAAAGGAACTCGGGGTTTTCACTGGATACACAGTGAAGCCCAGGTCAGATCTAAAACAGATAGTTACCCCATCGCCCTTACGTTCCTGTCTGGTGCAGTGCACAGTGGTATACCCAGAGGGGACAGCAGCCTCCAGAACTGGGCCAGCATCATCCCAAGTCCAGGTCTCCATGATGCAAGCCAGATCAACCTGGGAAATCAAGTCTGCTATAATGGCAATCTTGTTCCTAATCGATCTGGCATTGCATAACACTGTCCACAGGAGACTGGTGGACAAAGCAGCCCCTCGGGTTACCTGGCCACTCGGTCTGGTGGACTCCCTGGGGATAGGCACTAAATACATCTGTCCTCTCTTCTGTGCCCGTTGCAATCCAGGGCACCTTCTGCACCTGATTATTTCTATCCTGCCACCCCACACCATGCACAGGGCACCCCCTTGCCCAAAGTCACCATGGCCCCTCCAAATACCCACCTCCCGACAGTGTCTTGCTGTGGTGTTAGAGACAGGGAGGTGGATAAAGGGCAATAGGTCATGCAGCTGAGATGCCCCATGCACTATCCTGGACCCCATAGCCCCCCTGAACAGCCCTGATACATTACCCCCAACAACATCCTGGCACATTCAAGTGCCACTCACACCACTCTTATATACTAATAAACAAATTGTCCTAGTCACACATCCAAAAACACATATTAAACACAATAAATCAAACACTCAATCCCCCCTCATAAAATAAAAAGAAAACCCCCAACCCACTAAAACCCTAAAATTCCCCAAAACCCATGCCCTGCCCAAAAGGGATAAAGTGGAAAACTATACAGGTGCACTACCACCAAATCATCCAAATAGACTGTTCAGCAGGCTCAAAACAAGTCTATACTGTCCACAGATTCTGCTGGAGTTCTCACCACCAGACAAGGGAGAGGTCCCTGGTACTCTCACTAGCTGGAAAAAGGCAGAAAACTGGCAAAATAACAATTCTACCATTCAGGAAGCCAACATAGGATTGTAAGCCATAGTCATGCCCAACAAACTCAGCACACCCTTCAGGTAGCACCAGCCGACTCTCACCTGGATGAACCAGTCACACTGTAAACGTCCCGAGAAAAAAATCTGCCAGAAAACTCCAAAAGCCAACTCTCACTTGGCAGAGGAAACACAGTAGGGTTAGCCCAGTCCAAAAAGAAACTGGAAGGCCAAGACAAGGAAACACCCACATAGTTCACAATCTGTCGATGAAAGGGACGGTGGGCCTACACTTGGGGGCCTTGGGACACAACCTTCTGTGACCAGTGGGAGACAGTCAGGGTTATCCTGGCTGGCAAGGGAGCTTTCATCTCCTGTCCTTCCAGTTACCCCCAACGCTCAACCAGTGGCCAATGCCCACATCCTGTGAATCACCCCGCGGGCAGAATCACACCAGGAGCTCCTCTTTTGGCCAAATTTCCTCCAAACAGCCATCTGGCAGCCACACACGTCTACTATGCAGTCCCCAAGGCAGTCATTCCACAAGATGGATGTTCACACCGCAAAACAGCAGGACTGGTATGTGTTGTAAAATGCTTCCACATTGTTACAATCAGCCAGTAACTCCTCAATGTCGGACCTCTCCTAGATAATTCAGTTGCTGCATGCCACCAATAAATGGCACAGGTTCAGCACTGGATGCAGTGTAATATTCAGCACAACGATTTCTCTGACTAAAAATAAAACCTAAGCTCCAGCCGCTAGTTCACTAAAACCCCCTAACTACTGCTAAAATTAACCTTGCACTCTTAAACTAACTAATCCCCATAAAACTCCCTAGGAGTTTTAAAGTACAAAAGGTGTTTAGCTCAAACTATCAAGAGTCAAATGAACATCAGCCCAGCACAGTGGCCAACTTCGTTCTCATGTCCACATCGTCTTTTTTCTGACCCCATGTTGTAATCAAGAGAGGCAGGTGGTTTTTAATCCTGTCCAAAAGGTGGTTCACAGAGGGACTGTGAAAACATGTTTCAAAGTGGATTTGAAAAATGACACCTGACGTGTTCATCCGGAGGGGGTAACAAAATGCCTTTAGATAATGGGGAAAGTAAAACTGGCTTCCTGATTGGCTGAAACAGCCTCCCACCCGGGCCGTTATTTCTTAAAAACGGCCCGCTCAGAAAAAGTGCCAAATCAGGGTGCCCTATTACTAACAATATCCTTGGACACCCTGAATTTCTAAACCGCCAGCTGACATTTTTTTCACGCTCACCACCGTTACATAAAAGTGAAACTGAGACGTCATAGCAGCCATCGCTGCCCCGATTTACTCTTTCTCTCTTTTTGTTTCAAAAACCCAGTTAAAACATCTCTCATTCATTTACCTGAATCGGGTACATCACTTGCTATTCATAAATCCCTTGTTTTACTCCATGCTTACCGCTGCTTTGCCCGCTAGCCTACACTAAACTACCTCACATGATCACTCCCTCCCTACTTTCTAGCGCATGCGGTCATTTTCAGCCGAGTCATCTTTTTTTTTCTTTTATAATTTTCCTTTCAAGCAACATTCCCCAGTTCGATAAATCCTGCTGCAAACAGCTAAAATAAAGGGCTCTGCGTCTATGACTGAGTCATAGGAAGCACAAAGCAAGGGACAACCTCATCAGACATGCACAAAAACGGCAGCGCCCTCCAGTGGTGAGTCCAGCAGGACAGGGATTACTTTCCCATAAAACTTACCTTTTTTCCTTTTTTATTTGCTTAAATATAAATATATTTAGTATCCTATATGCTTTCCAAAAATTATACCTCCACCCCATTTTCTAAGTGTAATAATACCCTCCAGGGTGGGTGTTATGGACTATAACAGACCTTCCAGGGCTATAAGGCCCTCTGCCTGCAGTGTTGGGCCTCCATTAAGCCCTAGAGGTCCGTATAACCAATAATGCCCACCCTGTTGGGTATTATTACTTACATATTGCACACTTACGGCCAAAATCTGCAAAAATCACACAAAGTTATAAGCAAAAGTTGAAAAAATGCAACTTTTCCTCATAACTTTTTTGCTTTTTTGATATTTTGACCCCTCATTTTCAACACTATCTTTTTATGGCCCCACCTTATGATCACAGCAACTGGAAATGTGTAAATGCTGTTTGAAAAGTGACTTTACAAAGCAAAGGCAAAACATACTTCGGAGAAAATTTGAAAAATTACATCTATCATATTCATGAGGTTGGGTAACAAGAGGGCTATGTTGAAAATTGGGGGCTAAAATCTGCACACATTGCAATTTTATGAGTAAACAGTGAAAAAAATTCAATGTTTCTTCATTACTTTGTTGTTTTGTGACATTTTGACTCCAAATTTTCAACACTGTCTTTTTATGACCCCTCCTTTTAAACATGATTTGTCATTTATAAAATACTGGCCAAAACATCATTTCACTTTCCAAGTGCGAAAACGCATTTTGGCCAGTATTTGAAAAACGTCACCTATCATGTTCATGAGGTGGTGTGAAAAAATAGCTATGTTGAAAATATGGGGTCAGAATATTGAAAATTACCAAAGTTACAAACAAACATTCCAAAATGTCAATGTACCTTCATAACTTTGTTGTTTTTAATATTTTGACCCCAGATTTTCAACATAATCTTCTTAGGACCTCTCCACATGAAGTCGGTAGGTGAAAATGTTCAAATCCCACCTCAAAGGTGATTTCACAGAGTGACTGCAAAATCAACTTTTGGGCCTGATTTGAAGGATTTCACCTGCCTTGTTCATTAGGTGGGGTCCCAAAATGGCCATGTTGAAAATTTGGGGAAAAGACTAAAAAATGACCAAGTCATGAGTACAGGTTCAAAATGCATTGAAATACATTGACTGTATACCTGATTTCCTCAGTTCCTGGTCCGGTGCTGAAGAGTGAAGATGTGTCTCTGGTCTAGAGAGGATTACAGAACATCAGTGGACCATTTTCTTTTATACAGGGTTTAAAAAACATGAAAAGGACTACGAGGGACAGTTTTCTTTAGTTCAGGTATCAACACTGGGGATTGGGCACCCCGCTATTGGTGTCATGTTTGTTGGCACTGGGGGAGGGATCTTGCAGTTGTCACACAGAAAAAATAGGCGGCGTAGGGGTATTACTTGGCACTGGGATTGGGTGCACCAGTTTTAGAAAATTCAGTAAGGGCATGGGAAGAAATGGGAGGGAGGGATACTTAGCAGAGGGTGGAGGTAGATTGCATTGTCTGACACGTTATTCAGTGATGAGATTTCTGTCATGATTACAGGTTTACTTTTACTTGAATGTAATCATGTAATCAATGAAGCACTACTCACTGAGGGTGGGATTGTTTTTACTATGGGGGAGACTGACAGTGGGTTGATCATGATGTTGATCAGCTGTGCTTGCTGGCCGGTGACATTCAGATCAAAGGAACAAAATGTCCTATGATTTGGGTGCTGTTTTCTATGAACTTTACAATGTTTCTGCCCAGCAGGCACTGAAGAGCATCATACTCAGCCTGTCTGATGATTAATCTGACACTGTTGATCTCCTTACAGACTGCCTGCACTGAACTGACAGTGACACACCTCTCAGATCCAATGTCACAACAGTATGTTCACTTTGCGCAAGCATGAACACAAAAAAAATAATGAAAACATGATAAGAAAAAGAGATAAAATAGTTCCTCTGTCAACAGGTGCTAGTAGGAGCACCATCTTATGTTTTTCTCTTTTCTTTTAGTATGCTGTTCATTTGAATTCTCACCTTTCCCACTCCCCTTGGGCAGGCAAGAAAAGGGAAAAGCATTGTAGCAAGTGATGGCAGAGTGAGTAACAGTTGCAGCATTGGGAAGAACAACTCAATTATAATAAAAAAAAGAAAACAAACTTATATACTGGCAGCTAAAAAAGCAATTACTAGAAATTGGGGAAAGAAGATGCCCCCAAACATTCAGAGCTGGCGGGAAATAATGGGAAAAATTTATGTATTAGAGAGATTAATAGCTAAAAGTACAGATAAATGGTCCACCTTTGAGCTTAAATGGAGGAAATGGATTCTATATCTTTCATCCTTAGATTCTACTTTTGTACCTTAGAAATATACTGATCCTGATGATGGTTTCTGTAAATGTCATAGTGTTCACTATATGAACTGCCTTGTAAATTATGTAAATTGTCCTGCTACCTCTGGCTAATGTACTGCTAAACACTTGACTTATGTAATTGTATGCTGTCTTAATTTAGATACTGTACAAACTGTCCTATGTTTTTGAGAATGAAAATATAATAAATGCAAAGAATATAAAAAAAAAGAAAAAGAAAATGAAAAGTTAATGTTTCAAAATATGTTTGATGACTGAGTTTTTAAGATGAAATGTTTATGCAATGTTTTTATGGCCTCTTTTGGTTAGCTGCCCAGGATGGCTATATTACTATAACTACCTGACTGAAAAAAAACAAAACAAATGGCTACTTTGTTATATATGAGCATACAATGAAAACAGCAGAATAAGGCAATTAGGTCTCTCTAGTCTGCTTGTAATGCAGAGCCCTCAGTATACGCACATGGTCATGTGATGCATCAGAACTAGTGCCAGCTCCTCTGTGCTGCTATGCACACTCCACCCAAATGTTACGTTTAATCAAGGTGATCTACTTTTTTTGCACTGGTTTGCCCGGTAGTGTATCCCTAACTATGTGTACCCTCTCTGGATGCAATATGGCAAAACATATGGGCATTGAACCAGAAAAAACCCAGGTTAAACACACACTGCCCTCTACTCAGGAGTGCAGCCAAGGACCTAGGCATATCAAGCCAGGAGCGGCCACTACTATGAGCGCTGGACAAGCTGCAGAGGCCTTAACATTGCAATGATTCCTTAAGCAATTAACCCTGCTTAAAGAAACCATCTGGAGCACTATGATGATGTTAAAGCCACTCATCTGGCTATTGAGGAGATCACCTGGACAGTAAGTGATGTGGAAGCTCAGGTGAGCTCTGTGGAAGGATCAGAAAGGTCGGCTGGACCTGGAAGTAATGACTCTCTGCCGCAGAATCACCCACCTGGAGGAGCACCTTGAGGACCAAGAAGGGAGAAGCTGTTGAAATAACTTACTAATTATGTGTCTCCTTAAGAAGAGTGAGGGGAGGGATACAATTCATTTCATCCAGCGACTCTGAGAGAACATAGCTGGATCAAATCAAATGGACTGCAGTATGTAATCAAATGAGCCCACAGGGCTCTCAGGTCACTACCTGAAAAGGAGAAAAAAATGCAGCCCATAATATTTAGACTGTTTTGGATAAAATGCATATCCTGGCCAAGATCAGGGATCTTAAAGAAATTAAGTGGGAAGGCTGCAGACTATATATTTTTCAAGTTATACCCCCACATGTGAGGGATAAGTGTGCAGCATATTGGGCTATCACATTTAATCTTTAGTCTGCCAACATCAGATTTCAGTTGCATTATCCAGCAAAGTTAATTTTGAATGTGCACAGAGAGCAAACATCTTTTGCCAATGCAGAGCAAGCCAAACAAGAGCTCCCTACCCTCTTTCAAGATCAAGATCCTGACTGTTGTCTCTGTCTATATACCACCCAAGTTAAACAGTCTGGGCTTTCACTCCCTCCTTGACTGTATCAACTCCCTGGATCAGCATACAGAAGTTATCCTACTTGGTGATTTCAACATCAACTGGCTGGCCTCCAGCTTGAATAGTTATAAGGATGCCCTAGCTGCCGCTAACTTCTCACAAATGGTCAAATCACCTACTAGAGTAAACTACAGAACAGGGACCTGTACACTTCTAGAATGGGTGCTAACTAATCGTCCAGAGCACATCTCCGAAGCAACAGTCCTCCCAGACTCCTTAAGTGATCATTCCCCTATCTTGTGTATCTGGACCAACAAATACACCAAACTCCCCCCCAAAACTACTAACAGGAGAATGCTGACCCCCGGTCATCTTGAGTCACTTAAAACACTCCTTCGTGAACATGACTGGTCACCAATTGATATAGCCCCTGATGTAGACACAGCACTTGAATACTTTATCACCTGTTTCAACTCAGCCTGCGATGTTCATGCTCCGTTCAAGAAGCATAAGATCAAGGGTGTCAATAACCCATGGATGATACTAAGCCTCCTTACACAAATGAAATCTCGAGACCAGCTCTGGTATTGTGCTAAGGCTACTGGCACCCAGACTGATATCCAGGCTTACAAAACAGCAAGGAATGCATGTACTAGAGCAATCCGCCATGAGAAGGCTAACTAATTGCAGGAGCGCCTTGTAGCACCTGGAATGACATGAGTAAATTCTGGCGTAACCTTGCTGAAGTGACTGGAAAGGATCCCAAAACAACACCCACAATGTTGAACATAGATGGTACCATCACTCTTGTCCATGTAATCATAGCCAACGCATTTAACACCACTTTTGCTGACCTCAATCATGTGCTACCCCCTAACTTTTTTGATCCCACCACAGTCAACCCAGCTCCTGTTAGTTCAGGTTTGCCACCAGGGCACCCTCCTTTCCATTTCAAAGCAATCCCGGAAAGCCTAGCTAAAAAACAAATTCTTAAAGTGCTTGGAAAGTCTAGGGTCAGTGGCGATTCACTGGATATGAAACTTCTTGCCCTCACCATTGATGAAGTCCTGCTCCCACTAACCAAAATCCTCAACCGCTCCCTCATGCTCTCCCAGTTCCCTCAAAAGTGGAAACTGGCAGTGGTGACTCCAGTCCATAAAAGTGGTGACAAGACTCTCACGAACAACTACAGGCCTATATCCATCCTCCCTCCTCTATCCAAAGCCTTGGAATGGATAGTGGCTGATCAGCTCACGGAATACCTTGTAAAATACAGCCTGCAATGTTCCCAGCAGCATGGCTTCCGCAAAGGGCACAGCACTACCACGGCACTCCTCGAATTCACCACACATATCCATCATGCACTTGATCAGGGCCAGTTGGTCAGCGCCTCTTTTATTGACCTGACTAAGGCATTTGACACCTTCAATCACTCCATTCTCCTCAAACAATTATCCCTCCTTGGTCTTTCAAGTGAAACTACCCTCTGGTTTCAAAGCTACCTCAGTAACCGGATCCAACAGGTCAGGATTGGTGAATTCCTCTCGTCATCTCTACCAATCCACTCTGGAGTACCCCAAGGTTCTATCTTGGGTCCCTTGTTATTCAGCATATTCCTGAACAATCTCCCTGCCTCCTGCCATGACAGAATGTTACTGTATGCAGATGATGCAGTAATCTTCACTTGCACACCGACCCCACCTCCCTTCAGTCTCAACTACAGAAAAGTTTCACAGAAGTGGAAGACTGGTTTTGCTCACATAAACTCATCCTTAACCACAAAAAAACTAAAACAATGTTGTTCTATGGAACCCACAACAAGTACAAAGACCATGAGCTCATAATTAACAACCACGAAGGCGTCACTCTTGAGCAGGTGGATATGTTTAAATATCTGGGCCTGACCCTTGACTGCTCCCTCTCGTATACCAAACACATTGACAATATTGCTAAAACTGTGAACTCCCGTATAGGGCTACTATACAAGCATAAACATTGCCTAATGGCTGAAGCCTTGAACCTCGCTACCCAGAGCTCTGTTATCTCAACTATTGACTATGGGCTCGTTATCTATGGATCCGCTACTGATACTGCACTCTGGCGCATAGCTGTAGCCCTTAATTAGGCATGTAGACTCCTTATTTCAGCTGCCCGCCTTTCTCACACGTGTGACATTTACGAGCAGGCTAACTGGCTCCAGCTATCTGGCAGGCTAAAGTACCAGACCTGCATCCTAGCTAAGAAGACATCACTGGGTCTTAGGCCCCCTTGAGTCCAATCAATATTGACTCCACAGCGTGTCCGCCGCCTAACTAGAAGATCGGACAGTCTAACCTTTACAATACCTCGCTGTCGGACCTCTCAAGCTCTGCATTCTTACCTTGTCAGAGCCTCCACCTGGTTTAACTTGCTACCTACAGAAATCTCCAACATTGCTACAATTGGTGCTTTTAAGTGTAAACTGCATCAACACCTCGTGGCTAGTGCCTTCTGTGATTCCTTCTTATAATCCTCTCCAGGCAGACAACCCTCAAGCATCCCTCCTCACTCCTCAGCTCCTCCTCCTCCTCTCCTACCCCCCCATTACTGGGTATAGGATGAATCTGTCTCCTTTTCATCCACCTTCCTCCTCCCTTGCTGTTTCCCATCTACCACATACCCAATGCAGTGCCCTCCCCAATTCTCCCCTCCTCCCTCTTTCTCTCTCCCATACCACCCCCTCACCACCACCCTTCTTTCTCTTTTCCCACTAACCCACTCCTAACAAAGCTTCACTAAGCTGCCTATGACTTGCACTGTATAATTAGCTCGCAACACAATTCCTTGACAATGCCTTTGGCTGTTATTATTGTAACCTTATTTGTCTTTTTTTTTCGTAAGTTCCATTGTAATGATCATATTATGTTTTGTACCTTATTACCCTTATTGCCTTGACGTGGAACCTTTGTAAAAGAGCCCTCGGCTCAAAGGTGTCATCTGAAATACAAATAAATAAAATAAATAAAAATAAATCTATTTAAAAATCCATGAACTCAGCTGGATCAGTGAGGAGTGATTGCCATGGACAGACTCTAGTTGCCAGTTAATAGGTTGCACTCTGCTGTTGTTCCAGTTAAATATTACTATGACCTTAAATAAGTTGTTATATTCTTTGGCTGCTCTTTGATACTTGCTTGCACTGCATGCTTAGCCTTGCAGGTATGGACTGTCCACTGAACCACACCCTTTCTCTTTCCTGCATACCAGAATAGAGTGTCTGTGACTGTTGAGCTTGAACTGATCCTGTTATGTTGTGCCCAATGTCTGGTCCCCATCTCCTGCCTTTCCAATGCTCCTTTGATGGATATTGTCTATTTTGCCCGGACCTTGACATAGCTGTGAGATTGCTGGGAACCACAATCATAACTGCTTGGTAAATCCAGCCCATTGCCAGTGACAGACTCTATGAGGAATGTCTGTATTGTGGTATCAGAAGTTATAGCTTGGGGACCACTTTTACTCCTTTCATCTAGCATAAGACATGCTACAGTACAATAGACTTGGTTTTGCTTGTATTTTGGAACCCTGTGGGTTGAAATCATGACAGCCCTGTTTGCTATGAATCTTTATAATTAATTATTTACCTGGTCAAGGAGGGGAGGTCTGCTTAATGGCAAGACACTCAGCCATGAACCGCATGAACCAACCCTATGTGTTTCCCTTGCACCGCAACTGTGGTGGTCATAACAGCTCTGGGTGGGTAGGTGGGAGTAGGCTGAGTATTTCTTTTTGGTAATGAGCGGTCTTTTGGCAGGCTCTCTGAGTTTGGGACACAAACTAGATGCAGTGTATCTTGAGTTTTCATGGTAAATTGCATTTTTAGTGAAGAGATGCCCTTGTATTTTCCAACACAAGATATTTTTTTTGTTCAGGAGTCCCACTTTATACTAAGTTTCTTATCTGGCTTGCCTAATGAATGATAAAGGAGCATTGGGGGAAGGGGAGGAACATTTGTTTAAGGGGTGGCTTTTCTGGGACACACCTCTATCAACATATTTTTAACAAAATGGGACCCATATCATTGAAGTGAGGATCACAGGATTATCATGGTTTAAAATCTGTCCCCTTTTATTAGTAGAGAGATAATTAAAATATAGCCACAGTGCATCTTTTCCCTGTATTGGAAGGTGATAAGGTGGCATTCAATCCCCTTAGCTGGGAGACACCCTTTTTGTTAGTGGGGTAATGGAATGCAGATTTAGGTGACCCTTATTATTGGATTGAGCAGCCTGTGAACTTCAAACACCCCAGGAGGGGTGCCCAGAGAACAGTATATTTGATTTATTTTTTATAGAAATGGAGTCAGCTGTTTTTGACATTGAGGGGGTTATGATGGGACAGAATGAGTCTCATCTGCCTTTGATACACAGTATGTTCTCTGGATTTGGGAGTGGATAGACTCTGCTCCGATATAACCTCTAGTTCATCCTCTCTCATGTTGTGGGAAGGTGGGACATCTGTAATGATTCCTCATTTTTCTTCTCAGTATGGGTGTACTTCTAGCCAGGGTTTTTGCCTATGTGTTTTATGGGTGAGGAGAGTAGCTCACAGTGACGAGTGTGGTGGATTACTCTCTATGGGACAATGTATGGAGTTGATCACTGCAGCACGGTCTTATGCTGTAGACTGTGCTGGGACTGATCATGGACTGAGTTGGATGGTAGTGTGATCTAGGGGACCGGGGTGAACAGACACGGAAGTGCCTTATGTAACAGAAAGACATGTTCTTGTTCTTGCTTATTTTTGGCTCTATGTTGGTCATGTAGCTGTTTTTCTTAACTGTTCTTTCTGTGATGGGATGTTGGGGGTGGCAGTGGGGGCAGGAGTTTGTGACACTATGTGTTGTTTGATGTAATGGCTGCACTGGTTAAATTTTTTTGGTATTGGTACTACAACTGGTATTGTTATTGGGGAGTGGGTCAGGATTTCTAGAATGTTTTAGAACTATGTATTGTTTGATATGGGGAGTGGTGCAATGCAGTGGCTGTGGGGAAGCCATATTCAGGCAGACCTTCTGGACACTGAGGTGCTGTCCTATCTGCATGCATCTCTCTGGACTGCAGGATGAGGTAGCCAGACTCAGAGCAGAAGTAAACTGGGTCAGGAGTACCATCACCCCCTATCCAGAGACCACCAAGTCCAATGCAACTGCCTCAAAGGATGCAGAGAACAAGGAGCACTTGGATGACAGTGGGCTCAGTGAGGGTTAGAGCAGTCAGGCAGAGGCACATCCCAAATCCTATTCCACTCAAGAACTCATATGCCACACTGGCAAACGAGGACAACCAAATAGATGTACCCAGAGAAGTGGAAGGAAAGGATGTGGAGGTTAGTCAAGGAGGTGACCTCAGCGGGGAAAGCAGTGGACCCCAGAGGAGGAGGAAGCGAATCCTGGTGGGGGACTCCATCATAAGAGGGATCCAGCTAGGAACACAGGAAGGGGAGGACAGGGAGTTGAGGTGCCTACCAGGTGCCATGGCATGGAGGGATGGAAGGAAGATCCTGGGGATCACTGGGAAGGCAAGATGGGAGGGTAAGCTGGATGTCATTATCCACCTAGGTACTAATGACCCTGGCAAATGGGAGCCAAAGGAAGTTCAGGAAGAATTTAGGAAGTTGGGAGGGGCTCAAGCAAGTAGCTACTTCTGTCACTTTCTCAGACGTACTACCTGTGAGAGGCAAGGAGATCATAGGGGTGCATGCAGGAACTTTAACTCATGGTTGAAGAACTGGTGCTGTGAGGAAAGGTTTGAATTCATTGGTGACTGGGGACCCACCTGGAGGGATGGAGGTTTGTTCAAGCCTGCGCCTGCATCCATCCTGGAGGAATCCAAACACTCAATGATAAGTTTAAATGCTACATTGACAAGCATTTAAACTAGCAAAGGGGGGTAGCAGGCCAGCAAGGAGGGTACCTACTTGCTCACCCCCCCCACAGACAGCAGTGGAACCAGTGAACCAGAGAAGTGGCTATTTCTACAAAGCAGTGTGCAAAAGATGGAGATTAGCACCCAAGAGGTGGATAGGCAGAAAAGGGGCAAAGTTCAGCAAAAGGGCAGACAGCAAGGAAAACCAAGGATAAAGGACAACCACGGAAGAGGCTGGAGTAGAACAGTGAAACAGTCTAGAGAGGTCAAATCATGGAAAGCCATGTGTGCAAATGCCAGAAGCCTTAGCAACAAGATGGAAGATCTGGAGGCTCTCATGGTGCAGTCAGACCTGGACATTGTGGCCATCACTGAAACCTGGTGTAATGATAACCATGACTGGGGATGGCCATACCTTTCTACAGCATATTCAGAAGAGACAGGGCAGGCAGGAAGGGAGGAGGAGGAGGAGTGGCACTGTATGTGAAAAATGACATAAGGGCCACAGAGATCCAGGAGGAACAAAATGGGGAGAGATACTGTGGGTTAAGCTAGAAAGGACAATGGGGCCAGCCATCTGCACAGGTGTAGTCTATAAACCACCAGCCCAGGAGGAAGAAACAGATAGGGAGCTGATGCTAGCCATCCAAAGGATGGCAGACAAGGGTGAGGTGGTACTGGTTGGAGACTTCAATATTCCAGATGTGGACTGGAGCATCCCAGCAGCAGCATCAACTAGGAGCAGATTTATCCTGGACTCCCTTCAGGGTGTCTTCCTCAAGCAACTGGTCATGGAACCAACTTGGCAGAAGGCAATACTGGACCTTGTGCTCACAAACAGGGACAGTGTGATGGAGGTAACAGTGGGGGAGCACCTAGGGAACACTGACCACCAGTCATTGTGGCTTGAAATCACAGAAAGAGCAGAACCAAACCACACAAAAACACGTATCCTGGAGTTTAGGGGGGCAGACTTTGGGAAAATGGGGAGATACTTGAAAGAGGCATTAAGGGGAATGGGGCAGGAATCAGGGGTTGAGGAACAGTGAGCAGTATTTAAAATGGGGATTACAAGAGCAACAGAATTATGCATTAAGCAGGTTAGCAAGAGGAAAAGGAAGAGGAGACCATTATGGTTTTCCAAAGAGGTAGCAAAGAAAGTGAAAGCCAAAAGGATTGCATTCAGGCAATATAAAGACACAGGCAGAAGGGATAGGGAGAAGTACCAGGAGAAACAAGGGAGGCAGGGAGGTCAGTAAGGGAAGCCA
This sequence comes from Neoceratodus forsteri, assembly GCA_016271365.2. Lineage (NCBI taxonomy): Eukaryota > Metazoa > Chordata > Ceratodontiformes > Ceratodontidae > Neoceratodus > Neoceratodus forsteri. The sequence goes on from CM057455.1 coordinate 867,834,375, forward strand.
AAGCTCAGACAGAAGAACACATTGCAAAATCAGTGGGTAGAGGGGACAAAACCTTGTACAGGTACATAAGTGAAAAAAGAAAGGCAAAGGGAGGGATAGTGAGACTGAAGGGGGAGGATAGGGGCTGTGTGGAGGATGACAACAGTAAAGCTGACATATTGAACAGGTATTTCTGCTCAGTCTTTACTGAGGAAAAGGAGGGTAATGGGTCTGAAGGGAGTTCAAGGAGTGAGAATGGTACAGAAATGGACACAAGTCCCTTTACACGAGAAAGGGTCCTGAAGGACCTGGAAGTAATAAGAGTTGATAAAGCAATGGGGCCAGATGGTGTGCACCCCAGAGTCCTCAAAGAACTAAGAGAGGTGGTGGCTGAACCTCTGGCTATCCTGTTTAGCCGATCACTGGAAACAGGGAGGTACCAAAGACTGGAGGACAGCAGATGTAGTCCCCTTACGCAAAAGTGGGAACAAAGAGGAAGCGGGGAACTACAGACCAGTCAGCCTCACCTCGGTAGTGGGGAAGATCATGGAAGCACTACTGAAGGAGAGATTGATGGGACATCTGGTTGTCAATGGACTACAGGACCCAAGGCAGCTTGGTTTCACCAAGGGGAGGTCATGTCAGACCAACCTCGTTGAATTTTTTTGACTGTGTGACTAGGGAGGTGGATCGGGGAGGGCAGTGGACATGGCCTATCTGGACTTCAGCAAGGCCTTTGACACTGTGCCACATAGAAGACTATTACACAAACTGGGAAATATGGGTGTGGGCAGGACAGTAGTATGGTGGGTAGGTAACTGGCTGGGTGGCAGGACACAGAGGGCGGTGGTAAATGGCTGTCACTCCACAGAGGGAAGAGTGACCAGTGGGGTACCACAGGGATCAGCGCTGGGACCGGTCCTATTCAACATCTTCATCAGTCACATTGAACAGGACCTAGAAGGCAGAATTTCACTGTTCGCTGATGACACAAAGCTCTGTAACAGAGTAGACGCACCAGAGGGTGTAGACAGAATGAGAAGGGACCTGCAGAAACTTGAAAAATGGTCACAGGTTTGGCAGTTGAAATTCAATGCAAAGAAGTGCAAGATAATGCATATGGGGCACAAAAACCCTGGCACAATATATCAGTTGGGGGTGAGGATATAGCATGCACCAATCAGGAAAGGGATCTTGAGGTTATCATCTCTGATGACCAAGGTGAGAAACATGTGACAAGGCAGCAAGTAAAGCAAATAGGATGCTGGGATGCATAGGCAGGGCATCACCAGCAGGAAAAGGAGGTCATAATTCTACTATACAAGACACTAGTGAGGCCCCACCTGGAGTACAGTGTACAGTTCTGGAGACCTTACCTACGTAAGGACATAGACAGGGTAGAGAAGGTTCAGAGGAGGGCAACAAAGATGGTGCATGGATTGCATCACAAGTCCTGTGAGGACAGGTTGAAGGAACTGAACATGTACTTCCTGGAGGAGAGGAGGGAGAGAGGGGATATGATAGAGACATACAAGTATCTTACAGGGAGGAACAGGGTGCAGGAATACACTATTTTTAAGTGGAAAATATGTTCCAGAACTAGAGGGCATGGGATGAAGTTGGAGGGAGGACGATTCAGAGGAAACGTGAGGAAGAATTTCTTCACAGAATGGGTGGTGGACAAGTGGAACACCCTGCCAGAGGAAGTGGTGGGGGCTGAAACAATCACGAGATTTAAGAATGCATGGGATAGACATAAAGGAATTCTGGAGGTCAGGGGTAAGGGGCAACAGACTTCTAGGAAAACATAAACTGAACTTACAAGCTCAAATGGGCAGACTGGGTGGGCCATAGGCCCTTATCTGCCGACACTGTTTTATGTATCTACAGTATGTATCTATGTAATGGCTGCATTGCTTACATTCTTTGGTACTGGTACTACAAGATGGAAAGTAGTTACTACTTTTATTACCTGGAACATTAGAGGGGCAGATGATAAGAACAAAAGGTATGCCATACTGAAACATTCAAAGAAATGAGGGACCGATGTAGTGTATATTCAGGAAACTTACCTTAGGAAGGACCAGCTTGCCTACTTCTGGAGAGAATGAGCCAGAAAAGTATAAGGTGGCAGAGATACAGTAGTATTAACAAAAAAGTGGTGTGCGTTCTTATAGGGCAGTGGGTAATTTTTCAGCTAATCTCAGAGTTAAGGTATGATGAAGGTTGCTATATCTTTTTGCACAGGAGACTAGGTTTGAGTGAAGTTCTCATACAGTAGGTATGATATGTAATCCTAATGTTGACAGTCCACATTTATTCACAAAATTTGTTCCACTATTTGCTCCTTATTCCCATTTACCTATCTTAATTGGGGGCAACTGGAATTTGGTATATCAACCTGATCTGGATAAATCTGGGGTCAATAGGAAAGCTTTCTCTCCCATCCCCAGAAGGGCCTTCAGGAACTGCTGGACCAGGTGGGACTGGCGGTGGGTCAGTCCCATCTGAGGGAAACAGTGGACATCTTTAGGGGATTTTGCAAATAACTATATACTAGGGACAAACTGGATCCACAGTTAAGGGAGTCTATATTGGAGTTTCATGCTGGAGCCCAGCTTCCTCATCTTTCAGAACATCAAAGTAGCTCACTTAAGAGGCCCATTAGTGTAGAGGGGGTTTGTAGGGCAACTGGGCAGCTTAGTCTAGACCGGGCCCCAGGTTCAATTGGATAACCCACACATTTTTATAAGATATGTATGAAAGAGTTAGCCCCGGTTTAAGATGATGCTTCTAATTATATGCGTACTGAAGGTAAAACAGATGGCACACTTACGGAGGCTCATATTACACTTTTACTTAAACTGGGTAAAGACAAATTCCAGATGAATTATTCCTGTCCTATCTTTTTAATCAATGCAGATTTTAAGATACTTGCCAGAATTCTTGCTTCTCATCTTGAACAGGTGTGGGACAATCATAATGGCCCAGAGCAAGTTGGATTTGTGAGAGGCTAGGTCTCATGCAATTACGTGCACAAATTGTACCACATTATCGCAGTGCCTGGGTATGACAAGGTTCCTGTTTCTTTGGTCTCCCTAGACATCAAGAAAGCATTTGACCGGGTCTCTTGGTCCTACCTGTTTGAAGCCTTTAAAGAGTCTGATATTTCTGCTGAGTTTGTGACCTGGATAATGGTTCTTTAATTGAATCCCTCAGCCACAATTTATTGTAATGGGATACGTTCCTGCCCTATTAGGTTAGTACATGGGACACATTAAGTATGCCCCCTTTAACCCCAATTATTCAACTTTTATCTTGATCCACTTGTGAAATGTCTGAAGTCAAACCCTCTTGTTCAGGGCATTAAGGTTGGCTGAGTATAAAATCACTGCATACGTGGATGACATTCTGTTACGTCTGGAACACCTGGCTACCTCCATCCCAGCATCTCTGATGTTGTGAGTTTGCTGTGTATAAGCTTAACATGTCTACAACTAGTGTTATGCCACCAAATAATTTGGTAAAGAAGAGAGATGTAATAGATTTAGGATTTCATGAGGAAACCCAATCCCTCACTTATTTGGGTATTATAGTAACCAGACACTTTTCAACCTCAAGAGAAATAATTTTGACCACTTATTGCAGACTATTAAACAAGATCTCCTTTGACTGTCGGCCCTACCCATTTCACTGTGGGGCATACTACTAACATACTAACATACTAAAATGCCAGCAGAATAGGCCTAACAGTCTTTCGTGTCTGCTCGTTTGGTCAGCCCCCACCCTGGGTGCTGACCTTGCTGTCCCCCTCGCCTTCTCTGGCTTCTCCCTTCCCAGTTCCGGATATTCTTGCTGCATTGGATTTTGCTTCCAGAACCCTTCCCCTGTACCTGTCCCACCCCCTCTTGAACCCCTCCACTGTCTCTGCCTCCACCAGCCCCTAGGCAGTGCATTCCATGGATCCACCACCCTCTCAGTGAAGTAGCACCTCCTCCTTTCTCCCTGAATCTTCCCCTCCAGCTTCCACCCATGCCCTCTAGTGGCCCCTCCTCCTTCCTTGAAGCACCCTGACTGTTCCTCCCTATTTACCCTCTTCATGTACCTGAAGACCTCTATCATGTCCCCTGGTCCCTTCTCTCTCCAATGTGTACATATTTAGCTCTTCGAGCCTCTCCTCATAGGTCCTGTCCCCAAGCCCCAAATCATTTTGGTTGCCCTCCTCTGGACCCTCTCCAGGAGGTTAATGTCCCTCTTTAAGTGTGGCCTCCAAAACTGCACGCAGTACTCAAGGTGTGGCCTCACCAGCAGTTATACAGAGGAGTATCACTTCCCTCCTTCTGAGGTGATCCCCTAGCGATGCATCCCAGCATCCTGTTGGCCTTGGCTGCTGCCCTCCTACAAGTCTCAGAGTTGTTCATCTTGACATTCACCACCACCCCAGGTCTCTCTCAGCCATCGAGACTTGTAGCATTTCCCCAGGGTGTACACTTGGCCTGGGTTTCTGGCCCCAGGTGGAGTACTTTGCATTTCCCTGCATTGAACCTCAGCTTCCACTTTCTAGACCATCTTTCCAGAGCCTCCAGGTCCCCTGTGGGGCCACCTCCCTCCTCCCCATCCACCGCCCCCAGTTTGAGTCATCTGCAAAGAGACTCATCTCGCTCCTGATTCCTGTCCTTATGTCAGATACGTAGGCGTTGAACAGAAGGGGCCCAAGGACTGATCCCTGTGGGACCCCACTAATGACCCTCCTTGGGGATGAGACTATCCACCAACTACGACCCTCTGGGTCCGGTCCTGGAGCCAATTGCCTATCCATCTGATTATCTGGTTCCCCACCCCATTTCTCCCAGCTTATCCAACAGGCCCACGTGAGGAACAGAGTCAAATGCCTTGCTGAAGTCTAGAAGAGGCGTCCACTGGTCTACCCAAGTCCAAGGCACTTGTCACCCAGTCATAGAACTCCACCAGGTTTGTCTGACATGATTTCCCAGGATGAATCCATGCTGTCTATCGTCCAGGCACCCTGACTTATCCAGGTCCCCCCCTAGCCTCTCCTTGACAATGCCCTCCATCACCTTGCCCACCACTGATGTCAGGCTGACAGGCCTGTAGTTCCCTGCCACCTCCCTTGATCCCCCCTTGTGGATAGGCACTATATGCGCCACCTTCCAGTCTTAGGGCACCCACCCTGTCCTCAGAGAGATGGTGAAAAGCTCCACCAGGGGTTTCGCCAGGACATCCACAAGTTCCTTCAGCACTCTGGGATGTAATTTATCTGGCCCCGATGCTTTCTCCGTCTTAAGGGAGCTGAGGGCTTCCCGCACTCTCTCTGCTGTGATTTCCACTTCCGGTACCTCTTCTCCCTGCTTAGCAGAATTAATAAAATAAAAATGAATCTGTTACCATGGATATTCTGTCCAATGGGATTGTTAAATATAATACTACCTAAAATGTGGTTTATATGGCTTTAGACACTTAAATGAATTCCTTTGGCAAGGCAAATGTGTTAGGAGATCATATTCTAAACTTATTTTCCCTAAGTACCTGGGGAGATTACATCTACCCAATTTTTTCTTGTACTACCTATCCCAACGTGGTAGTAAACATCTTAAATGGGGATTCAGCACAGAGAGGGACCTTTTCTAGGCATATGAGCCTCAATGGCTTGGCCGGAAAGAGAGCTTTGTAGCTTGCAAGGCATTTATGTGCAAAATCTCCTCTTTCTCAAACCTTACCAACCTCATACACAATCTCAAACATATCACAATTTACTGGTCTCTGAGATCATACTCAGCTCTGTTCATTTTTACATGTATCTCTGACCTGATACATCTTTCAGCTTCTCTTTGACAACCCCAGCTTTCAAATTGTGCATCATTCAATTATGGAGAGCTTTCTCAAGCTTCCTTCTCATACCACAGTGAATCAGTTTTCTACAAGGGATTCCCTTATGGATTTCCCCATGTTTCAAGCTAGATCTGAGTTTCCTAATCCAGATTTATTTAAATACTTACAGCCGTCCCATGCCATTTTAGCTAATTTGGGCTAATAGCCATGGTCTGATAATGGAGGTAACCTACAGATGTGACAGCCAGGATGCAACACAGAAATGCTGCAGAATATCACAGAATGCTGCAGTTTACTACAGGGGCCATTGTAAGTCAATGGTAATTAAAGGAGTTGTATTGCGTGAGGTGAAGGCCCGACCACTGCACGGGGGGGGGATCGGAGAGGTGAAACCCCGATCTGTGAGTGGTCAGGGCTTCACATCTCCACATAGTTCTCCTTTAAGGCCTTTTGTCATGCAGGATTTTGTGACGCGTCGTTACTACAAATTATGGCACTTCATTATTAGCTGACTCCACTGTAGTCGAAAATTGGTAGATGGGGAGGATTCTCTGCAAGCCATCTCTGTGTTATACAAAACCCTCCAGTCACTAGACCCTAGTAAACTCTCTGGGACCTGCTTCTATTGGCATGAGATGTTAGGCTTAAATTGGACACCAGCCAACTGGGAAAGGGTATTGGAGGACCTGTACAACTTTGTGGCATAGGATAGATTCTGGCTGATGCAATTCAAGATTTCACACAACCTGTACTTTACACCCCAGAAACTTTACAGAATGGGCAACCTGGTCCATCCTATCTGTTCTAAGTGAGAAAGTGGAGGGATCTCTGATTCACTTCATATGGGATTGTGAAAAGGTATCCCCCTTTTGGAAAGAGGTCAGTCATCACCTGGATCCCTTATTAGGGCTGTCCGATGCCTTTGTTCTGGATATATGTATTATGGGCCACCTGTGACAGGGAGCTCCTGCCACTCTTGAGGACTGACCTTTTCTTAAATCTGTTGCAACAGTTCTTCTATTTCTTAGCCTAATCTATCCTTTACAATTTCTAGTCCATAAGGTTGGCAACCTATGGGCACCCCCTCCCCTTTCTTGACTATGCTATAGTGTCCTCTTTAATATTCTTTTCCCTCTCAGGTCCTCGTACAGGGAGGTTATTGTTGTGACCTCCGAGCTGATGGAAACCAACAGGCTGTGTTCCTCATTCTTGGATTTAGTATGCAATGGCACTATTTATTTATTAAATTTTGTTAACTGGGTAAGCCCACTGGGCCCTGAGGGTCCCTTTTTCAGGGGTGACCCAGAGTTAGTTACATAAATCATGGCAATACATACATGCAGTACAGCACAGGACATAGAGTACAGAATTTCAATGACAGTATACAGTATTCACAGTAAATAGCAGTTAAATACAACAGTTTTACAAAGATCAGCAGTAGCATCTGAGAGGCTGGGCGCAAGAGTAAATGCTCCAAACTACGGGGTGCGAGTTACCTAGTCAACAGGGCAGGGGCAGTGACTATGGTTTAGGAAGTGCAAACGCAATCCCTTCAGAAATATTGCTAGGGAGGGGGCTTCCTGTAGGTGTGCAGGGAGCTTGTTTCACTGTGCAGGGACAGTACAGGCAAATGATTTAGAGCCTGCTGCAGAGCTGACCCTGGGAAATTCTAGGAGTTGTTTGCCCGAACTGAGGAGTGGACTGCTAGACCACTTTGGGGCAAGTAGCCCAGCTAGCCCATCTGGAGGGTTGGCATTGAGAAGCTTCTTAGCAGGGGGTAATGAAGCCAGTGGCTTAGAGTAGATCAACTTAGTGAGGCAAGGACATCATAGTGATGGGTTCTAGGATGAGCTTTCATGGTGAATCAAGCAATTTTATGATACAGAGTTTGTAGTCTACAATGGTCATGCTTTGATAAGCCTAGAAGGGTCAGGGTGGCATAGGTAAGGGTAGGGAGGAGTATATTCTTTGCAATCACCAGTCCAGTTTCAGGAATCATGTTGGAGCTTAGGTGGTAGAGCAGGCCCAGTTTTTGGTGTATGTTTTTTGTTACTAGGTTGACATGTTGTTTTAGCGTAAGCCCCTGATCTATTGTAAGTCCCAGGTACCTGAAGGACTGGACCACCTCAATAGTGGAGCCAGATACAGTAATTAGTGGGAGAAGGTGGGCCTGGGCAGGACCCAGGCATTTTGGTCTGAACAGAAGGGCTTTGGTCTTATTTTGCTTAAAGACCAGGTGGTTTTGACTAGCCGAGCCTCAGCCATGGCAAAGTCTGACTGGAGCAGGGGCCCAAGGTCCTCCAGGTGTGACACAGTTCTGAGAGACAGTATCGACTGACCAGGAGCTACTCCCACAGTGGCAACAGAGGTCATTGATGAAGAGGGAGAACAAGAAAGGGCCCAGGATGAAACCTTATGGAACCCCCTCATTTAGAGGTAGTATTCCAGATGTTGTACCTCTCCACTTGATTTGTTGGGCAGGGCCAGACAGGTAGTTGTGGAACCAATTCAGGGAATGTTGGTCAAGTCCAAATTTGCTCAATTTTGTTAGCAGGAGGGGGTGGTCTACCAGGTCAAAGGCCTTGGTAAGGCCAATGAAGACTGCCCCTGTGGGGGTGCCTTTGACCAAAGCTGCTAGACATCGGAGGTGAACCTGATGAGGGAAGTGTCAATCCCATGTTTTCGTCAGAAGCCATGTTATGAGGGGGCCAGGAGTTGGTTTACTTCCAGGTAATCCCTGAGTTGGGAGTACACCAGCCACTCCTGGACCTTTGCAAGGGAGCAGAGGATAGAGATAGGCCTGTAGTGATCTATTGGTTCCCTAGCTCCACCCTTGTGGAGTGGGACCACATGACCCTGTTTCCATATTTTGAGAACTACTGCCTCCTGCAGTGATCTGTTTATAAGCCAGGTGACTGGCAAGGCAATAGCATGGGCAGCAGCCTTAAGCAGTATTGGGTCCAGTCCATCTGGCCCCGCAGAACCAGTGGGCTTTAAGAATAGTAGAAGGGGAAGCACTTCTTTGACACACACTGTCCTTAGGTGGAAATGGGGGGTAAGAGAATCCTGAGTTTCAGTGACCAGGGGGACCTGGCTGAGGACCAGCGGTTTAGTTCTGTATGAGCCCAGGTTAGTGAAGAAGCTGTTAAAGGCAGCAGCTGCCTCACCTTCATCTGTTAGGGTTTGACCAAAGCAGGTTATATTGTCCTGGGGGGATTTGTTTTGGCCTTTTATCAGTGAATTGATGCTGGACCAGAAGGACATTGGGTCTGTCAAGGATCGCCGCTGGAGGGATTTAAAGTAGTCCCTTTTAGCTGTTTTAGAGGCATTTTTGCATTGATTCCTCAGAGACTTGTAGTCGGCTATGTGTACTGGGCTGACAGAGCACCTTGCCTTTTTCCAGACCTTGTCTCTGCCTAACATTAGGGATTTCAGTTCCCGTGTGATCCAGCTATGGCACTGGCCTTTTGCATTTCTTTCCTTCACCAGAGCATGGAGATTGACCACAGTGGAGAATGTATACTGGAAGAACTGAGCGGCTTACTCCACGCTGTCCAGCAGTCTGATGGGAAACCAGTCAATATTTCTCAAACAACACTGAAAGGCCTCCGAAGAGAACTTAGAGAAGACCCTAGCTACTATAAGCCTAGGGGGAATCCTAGGGGGCCTATTTTTCCAAATACAAAAGGTAGGGGAATAGTCACTCAAGGCATCTGACATTACACCAGCCACCTGGATGTCCGCTGGTTTAGAGGCCAGGATCCAGTCAAGGGTGGAGTGGTTCCCAGTTTTTAGGTTTTGCCTGGTGAACTCAGTGATGACCTGAGTCAGGTTTGCTTCAAGGAGTGAGGCCCTATAGACTTGCTCAGTAGCTGCTTCCCACCTGAGGTTGAAATCCCCTAGGATCATGACCTCTGCTGGGGCAGCCCCTGCTAGGGCACGTGTTAGGTCCTGAAGCGCTGAGCTGCCACCATTGGGAGGGTTGTAAATTCAGTCAATGGTTAGGTGTTTTGCATGGCCCAGACTAGTTTGATAAATAGAGATTCGAGCTTTAAAGAGCTTGGCAGTAGGAGGGGGACAGGGAAGCCTCGAGCAAGGAAAATACGTAGATGAGGGCCCCCCAATTTTTATCCTCTCTGTCTTTATGGAAGGTGTCATAATTGGCAGTCTCCACTTCATGAATGAGAATGTGGGGCTTAAGCCAAGATTCAGAGATGGCAAGCACATCTGACTTGTAGATCCCAACCCAGGATTGTACCTCATGCAGCTTAGGCCGCAAGCTGTAGATGTTCTTGTGGGCGACTCTCAGGCCCTTGACACTACACCATATTGGGTCACTGGGGGATCCTAGAGTTGAATTAGCAAGTTGGAGTCCTGGGTTAGGGTGGACATCACCTGAGCGCATTAATAACAACAAGGCAATCAGGCTGAGGACCCCCTGCTGGGTAAGGGGTGACAAATTTGTCTGCTTGTCGGTCAACCTCACAAAGATAAGGTAGCATGTTCCCTTATGAGCTAACACATGCAACAGAAGCACGCAGTCCATTGTCAGTGTTACAGGGCAGGTTTTAAGTTGTGGCAGATGACAGACTTGTGTGCATCTGAATATGTCGGGGTTGCGACGGGCACACATTTGAACATCTACTCAGGCAATCGCAGAGGCGTAGATTATAAACATGGCATAAACCCTGTAATGGGCCAGGACTGGGTTTAGTCATGTGCTCCATAGCTCCCTGTGTCATGGATGTGCTACTACTGTAAGAGGCATGTTACATTGAGCCAGTAGGCACTTGCTAGCACCAGTAATATGTGGTTTATCAGTGCCCTCAGACAGTGAATAGAGAGTCCAAAGGGGTGTTTACTAGAGTTGATCTGCAGTGACACTTCTGATTTGTGAAAGGGGTACCCCTTGGAACGTAAGATTATCTGACCTGGTGTGAATGGAAGGTATCAGCCGCTTCCTGAGGAGTCTTAGTTTTTTTTTTTTGTTACCCTCACCTAGGCTAATGAAACTTTTATTCCTTGCACTGAATCTGGAGTCAGCTACGCCAGACTGGAGTCCCAGAATGTGCAGTCTGAGCTGAACCGCACAACTGTAGGACTGTGGCCAGGGCTGATAGTAGTTGAAATACTTTTAAACTTATACTATAGGAAGAGGGGCAGGCAGGCATGTGAATAGCAGCTTTTAGTGGTGGCAACTGATAAATTTCAAATGGAGAAATGAGCTGATAGGCTGAAATGTGCACAAGGTCATCAGCGGGGTCCTCAGAAGGAAGCAAGCCAGCAGCAGTGTGGAGCCTCGCAGCGTGGAGGGTCATCGACCATTTGGATAATTCTGTTGTTTGTTTGAAGATCCGTACTTTGCTGTTTTTGTAGGAGGGAGGGCACCATGACGTTGGCCCTTACGATAGTCCACCTGGTTTGGGGGCTGGGTCCATCCTCAAGTTCTGGCCAAAGGAGCTGTATAGTGGAGAAGCAGAGAGAGGGAACAATTATATAATATAAGAGCCCTTTGTTTGTAGGGGGGTGTACAGAAATGGGAGGGTTATGGACTAACTTTTAAATTAAGCAACTTTCTTTCTCACAGTTGTGAAAGGAGCCCCTTTTCCTACAGTATACCAGCAGTAAGACAGAAGCAGGAGGAATCTGAATTATGTTTACATACGCAACACAGTTTAAGCAACCCTGCTAGCTTCACTAACTATAACATCAATTATTTTCTAAGTAAATTAATTTGGAGGTAAAGTAACAATCTCTGCACCATTAGAGCACCCTACTAGCTTCCCTCGCTCTCCCGTGACAAACTTAATTAATTGCTTTTAGAATTCGGAGTTCCAGCACATTCAAGGCACCCTGTCGGCTTCACTCCGGAGTTTCTGTAACAGTCACAGCACAATAAAAGCCCCCTGTCAGCTTTGCTATTGCTTGAAGTACATTTGAAATTCAGAAATTCCTAGCAGCTAACAAATACAGAATTAAGGCACCTGGCAGATAAACCTATAGTCTGCTGTTTTTTTGGCAACTCAAGTCACAGTCAGTAGACTATCTCCACTTGTATGGGGACAATAATAATAACATACCTTGATGTATATAACGTATGTGTATGAAACCTGTAAATGTTGAAAATACCATGGTACTAGGTGTTTTTGATAAAGGTAAAAAGTACTAGGGGACTGTATGATAAAAATTAAGTTAGCTGTTCTATTTAAAATGGATGTAAATTGCTGTAAACTGAACAAGTCTGAAATGTCATGATGATTTACATATATCCCATGATGCTTTGCATTATGGAAGTATGTGTGATGTTGTGTTTCATTGAAATGTGGCTTATTGTCAATGCCCTTTGAGGTAACCCTTTTTTGAGTGCTTCTGCACTGAGGTACTTTGTCTTTAGCTTGTTTTGTTTTTTTATTTGAGTCCCCACCACTGAAGCAAACAAGGCATGCATAGGGGATGCTAAATCTCTACAGATACATTAGAGCAGAGATCAGTGAGTCAGTAGGTGCTGGGTAAGTGTAGAGGAAAAACTTGCATAGTCTGTTGCTACAAACTGATGTACTGAAGAAGGATACACCATTGCTGAAGGTTATCTCCTGCATTTTGACTAAACATCACATAAAGACTGCTTGTTGAACTCAGTGTCTGGTCTATCTGTTATCCCACAACTCCTTCACACCATCGTAAGGGTAAAGTTTTGGGGCCTCATAAGGGATATATAGCCTTAATTGCGGCAGCCACTAACATTGTCATACTTCATCATGGGACAGATGGTAAACATTTATTTTGGGTTGAGTGGCATATTGAAACTATGAGTGCCTTGAATGTTGAAAGACACATGACAAATGTATCTTATAAGTCTGTTTCTTATCAGAAGAAGTGGGTTCCCCTGCATGGTCTGATATCTCTTCTGTAAAACTGTTTAGTAGTACCTTTGATTAAAACTTTGATCTCTTGTATGTGTACATATTTGATTCAGTATCCTTTATCTTTGCAACTAGGATGGGACATAAAAGGGTGCACCACTCCCGGGGCATGGGTGGGAGGGAAAGGGGTCTGTTGGTTTTTGCTTTTGGTGTGCCATTGATGTTTTCTGCATATTGTTTTTTTGGTAGTGCCATTGTAAATGTCCTAAAACGTAATGAACCATGCTAAATTAGAAAAAAGCATGAGCTACAGACCCTGCCTCCTCCACAGTTCACACTTTCCTTCTGTTGACTCTTATTTTTGTCTTAACTCTATCCCAGCCTCTCTTGAAGCTGCCTACCATTTTCAGTGAAACCACTTCCTCTGGAAGTACATTCCAACCCCCCATCACCCTATCAGTAAATAAGTGCCTCCCAGCCCCAGTCCTAAATCTTCCCTACAGCTTGAGACTGTGTCACCTTATGTTTCGGTTCCCACTCAGCATGAAAATATCATCTCTGCCCATCCTATTTATTCCTTTGAAATACTTGAAGGTATCAATCACATCCCCCCTCTCTCTCTCCTCTCCTCCGGGGAGTACATGTTCCGCGACCTCAGCCTCTCCTCATATGTCCTACCCTCTTGGCCCATGATCATCTCTGTTGTCCTCCTTTGAACCATCTCCAGCAATTTTATGTCCTTTTTATGGTATGGGAACCAGTACCATACACTATGACCCAAATACTGTCTCACTAATGACCTGTACATGGGCGGCATTACCTCCTCTCCCCTGCTGCTGATCCCTCTGGCAATGCAGCCCAACATTTTATTTGCCTTTGTTTCTGCTTTCCTACATTGCGTGGAATGTTTCTGATCTGAAGGAATCATTACTCCTAGGTCCTTCTCCTCTTGTGAGGCAGATATCAGTGCCCCTCCCAGGCTGTGCTTAGTCTTCCAGTTCTTGGCTCCAGTGTGCATAACTTTGCATTGAATCCAAGCTGCCAAATCCCAGACCACCTCTCTAGCTGTTTCAAATCTTCTTTTAGGTCTTATATGCTTTCTTTTGTGTCCATCCTCCCACAGAGCTTGGTGTCATCTGCAAACAGACAACTTTTGCCATTAATGCCATCCCTAAATTAATTGTTTAATTTGAAAATCCTATAGACTGACACAATAATTTTTGTGTGTGTTGTGTCCTGATTGTAGGGTTTGTTTTTCACGGTGCATTATGCTCCCATAATGCACTCATCCTAGTCAATTAGGATACAGGATTTTCCATTTTATAAATACAAAAAGTATGTTCTAATTCAGACTAACTCGAGTGAAATAAATATTTTCCCCCAACATAACATGATTTATATTGTATGATGGAATGTTGTTATAGATAGACATCCATCTCTTGAATAGAGTTGTTATGCTGCACTAGCCACTTTATTTTCCTGTTGTGCTGCACTAGCTACGTAGCTACTGCAGCACAACAGATTAGAACTCTACCTCATGCACTGACAGTTCATGAGCTGGTGCATAGAGACATTTTGTTTGACAGTTTGGCAGATCAAGAACAGCACTAGTAAAAATTATGGTATCCACAGTATTTTCATGGGAGTAGTTTGATAGACAAAAATTCATCTGTGACCAAGAAAACCAATGGACACTTGAAAAACAGAGCATGACATTAAACTGCTTAAAAGTTTCCTTGCTGATGCTGGTGAGATAAGGAACATAACCTGCTTACCTGTCAGTGAGTTGGACCCGTTGGTAGCAGACTTCATTTTCAAGCTGGAGTGGATTGATGGCAACCAGTATGACCCCGGCACTATCCGTGACATAATTGGCAGCATTGACCTGCATCTGCTGAGACAAAACTATCAGCACACAATTTTCCATGGCAATACTAGTGACTTCAGAGACACTTTAGCAACACTGTCAGCAAAACAGAAATACCTAAAAAAAATGGGCAAGGGGAACAAGTCCAATAAAGCCGAAGCACTGTCCCAAACAGACATTGATCAATTACATTTAAGTGTTTTCCTGGATCAACAAAATGCAACTGTACTCCTGAACACAGTTTTGTTTTCAAAATAGCCTTTACTATGCCCTGCACACTGCTGAGCAGTACTCACTATGATGGGGGCTACAGCTTCTAAGTAACTCAGACAGACAACAGTTACTGGAGTTCAAGGAATGACAAACTAATATGAAGAGTGGGGAAAATCCCAGAGACATTCATGCTGTCAGGCTGAGAATGTATGAGAATAGGGTGAATCCCCAGAGATATCCAGTAGCCACATACCTAGACTACCAAAGTCAGAATCAACAAGAAATGCTGCAGGAGGAGGCCCCCTTTTACTTAACACCTACCTCAACCTAAAACCAGGGTTGTCAAAGTGGTTCTGAGCAGTGCCAGTTGAAGAAAACAAATAAGAGCCATGATGACCAAAGTGAAGTTACAAGCAGGTTTACCAAACAACTAAAGAATAAAAAAAAACACTGTACACGTAAGACAGCTATCCAGATGTTAATAGACAGCAGTGTATCTCGCACTGAGGTACAACAAGTGTCTGGGCCCAAATCATTACAGTCCATTAATAATTATAGCGTACTGTTTGAGGACTAACAGAAATAAAAACAGTAACATTTTGGGGGGCACCAGCAAAGTAAATGAGCAGCCGTCACCTCCTCTGCCTTCATCTGCATGGTCCCTCAACCAGAGAAGTAAGCTCAAGTCAAACCCCCAAATCTACTGTCAGATCTCACAGATTTCCTATTTGGTGACCATTGCGTCCTTCAGCAGGGTGTAACAGTTTAAATCTACAATTACCTCACAGACAACCAAAAAAGATAATCCACTGAAGATTCAGACTCAGAGTGAGGTAAACAAAAATATAAATGCTCTTGATGCAACACTTTCTGTAACCTTTGACCCAATGTTTTTTTTTTTCTTCTTCAGATCACACCAAGAAGATTGTGAGACCCTGGATCAACGGAATCACAAGACAGACTTTTTTTGTTTTCTGAAACAGTACCAATATTCAGGTTTGTTTTTTAGTGTTCCTCCATTAGTAGTGTTGCATTGTTAATGAGGTTTGTTTTATAAACAGTAAGAGAGCTTTATGTACGCTAACAGTCTAATTTCTTGCTCTTTGTTCCGTGAGATACATGTCTAGCATCGCAAATGTTGTAAGTAACATGCACATCATTTCAAATAATTGTGTCAGTTTCTTTCACTGGGAATGTTAAATCACAGTTAGTGGGCCATACACTATAAAAGACAATGTATGACTTACTAGTTATGATAAGAGTGTGTATTCATCTCGAGGTTGTCGTGGCGACCAAACCTCTCAAGCTGTGCTCTTGAGGTTCAAAGGATCACCATGGCAACCTCTCAATGAATACATGCACTTGTTATAGTTAGTAGTTCATACATTATTTTCTATATAAAACAGCTATGGAGAGAAATGCCACAGAACAAAACTGATATTTTTGGACCCACTTTGCAAGGTACTGTATCATGATATCTTGCATTTTAGAGCATGTCAAACATAATGGTGTACAAACTTGCCAAAATTCACCACCCCCAAAATAATCCACAAATTTTTGCAAATTCATTAGGATGAGGACCACAGTTTGTGTTGTTATTTGCTAAGTGGATTATGGCTAAACTCGAATGGCAATTAACCAGTTCGCCAGCAAATCCTAATGTGAATTACAGTATACACCCCAAAAATGAGAACATCAAACCCCATCCCCCACCCAAAAATGGTAAAAACAGGTGACTCTGGAGAACATCAGACCACCGCTATTAGCATAGTTCAAAGCTGTGATTATAGCATGATTAATGCAGTACTGTAGCTGCACTACACTACTTTCGTCATGTGCTTCCTGCTCTATACTGTAGCTGCCCTACGCTACTTTTTGTCATACGCTTGCTGTTGATTTCAGTTTCATCAGTTTATTTGAGTTGGGGGTCAGCCCCACCCCCCTTTTTTTAACACAGGGGTGTGGGTGGCAAAGCCCCCTACTCAAATAAGGTAATAAAAGAATTCTACAGGCTGACATGGCATAGAGCATGCCATACGTGAGCAAGTATCATAACTTGTGCACTACACTAATAGAGGTGGTCTGATGTACTCCACAATCACCAAAAAACATGGCACCCTCTTCTCACCCACCACCACTGGCACCCTCCTCCCTACCCCATCCCTGGTGAAATACTGCTGAATCTTCCATCTAGAAGTATAATATTCCTTACCCCTCCTGTGCTCCAAACACACTCCACCCACCTCCTCCACCTGCGTCCCACTGTCTTTATTACAAAGCACACAACTCCAACTCAACCCTCCTCTGGTCCCCCCTCCCCAGCTGCACTAGTAAATTAACATGTAAAAAAAAAGAAATGGTCCCCCTGAGCAGAGCATCAGCTCTGTGCAGTATATGCAATGCGAATGAATAAACAGTGATGTCTTTGCTCCTAATAATACCTGGCTGGCTGAAAAGTCAGCCAATCAAGTTTTACTAGAAGCAACGACATCACCATTTCTTTATGTACCAGCATCATTACTGAGAGGGACACTGAACAGAGCATTACTGAGAGGGACACTGAACAGAGCAGATGCTCTGTACTGGGGGACAGTTTCTTTTTTACATTTGAATTTGTGGGTGCTGCTGGGAGTGCGGGTGAAGGTGGTGGGGATCGAGAACCAGATGGGAGCTGGGTAGGGTTGTGGGGGGGATGGATGGAGTGTGCTTGGTGCACGGGTAGGGGAAGGGATTACTATGCTGTACTTGTACACTGAAAGATTCAGCAGTATTTCATCAGAGCAGGGGGAGGGAGGAGAGAGGAGGGTGCCAGTGGGAGAGGATGTCATGGATTTTAACTCTTGTGGGTGGTGGAAGGGGATGATTTGTAAAGCACAGTAGTTGATTGGAGGTTTTTGTAAAACTGACACATCTGCTGATGATGTTGGTGCAGCTGCCACAGAATTTGCAAATTTTGAGAATTGCAAATTTCCATTGATTTGCACCAACTTTACTGGCAGATTAAAAATGTGTAACATCTCTAGTCACAATTGATATCTAGCAAAGTTGTGTAGATCACAACTGAATAGTGAACCAGTCAGAGAGCAGGTTGTACAATGCTAATGACATCAATGTAACCATGTGCAGTATTGAGGCCAGCAGCTGAAATCAAACAGAAACAGTAACATCATCATACAAATTGATTATTTAAAAGTTATAACTATTAAACCAATGGCTCTGCTAGTCATGAGTTATGAGTTCTGGGCTCATGCTGCTGCAGAATATAGAGGTCACTCCATAAAACATGTGTCCAGAGTCAAAGCAAACTTAGGGATGAGGTCTTATGCTTATTCTTCCACCTTTCCTCTGGAACTCCCTCCCTCGTGAGCTGCGAAACTCCTCCTCACTTGAGTGCTTCAAGAAAAGGCTAAAAACCTTCCTACTAGACAGTTCCCATTGCACTTACTATTGGTGATTGCTTGCCTTTTTTATTCTCCTTTATTGCACTGACCCCCTTAATGTTCCTAAGCTGCACTGTGTAGTAAGTATTGCATTTATGTCACTCCAGTTACTTGTCATGTATGGTACTAGTCAGTTAACTAATGTGTTAAATGTAATATATTCACATTATTTCCAGCCTCTGTTTACAAATTGTAGGTATTTAAGCCCCTGTATATGAAGTGTTGTATTCTATGTTCCTGATTGATGTATGAGTTGATGTATAATTAACTTTGGGTCACCCCTAAAAAGGGACCTCTGGTTCCAATGGGCTCACCAGGTTACTAAAATTCAATAAATAAATAAACAAATAAATGAATGAAAATGATGACAGACTAAGAACAGCAATCACATTGAAAATAGTGAATGAAGTTATCAAAAGTAGGAAGATATTAACTAAAACTGTATATTATTAGTACTTAAAAGGTCCAAAAACTAGAAATTCTTGTGCATAGTACAAGATCGGTGCCAGTTCAAAATACGGTTGCCATGGTGATATTAAACTGAGAAGCACAGTTAAGAGGTTGCATAATTTCTATGGAAGAGGAGTAAGAGAAATGTTCTGCCATTTCTCTGGTTCTGACTTTTCAGTGGTATAGGGGCTGAACTCCGCTAATTACCTCAGACCGAGTGCGGAATCTGGGCGTTGTATTTGATGACCGCTTGACATTTAAATCTCAGGTGTCAGCCGTTGTCAAAACCTCTTTTTACCATCTGAGGAACATCGCCCAGGTGAAACACCTGGTTCCCCCCGACGATCTGCCTACTTTGGTCCACGCCTTCGTTATCTCCCGCCTTGACTATTGCAACTCGCTCTACCTAGGGCTTCCTGGGGTTGAGATTCGCCGCCTGCAGCTAGTGCAGAATGTGGCAGCCAGGCTGTTGACGGGCTCATCTAGGGCCAGTCATATAGCATGCATGCTCCGTGGTCTGCACTGGTTGCCGGACGTTGCGAATCACCTTCAAATCGTTTGCTGACCTATAAGGCCCTACATGATCAGGGACCGGTTTACCTGAAAGATCTCCTTCATCCCTACTGTCCCCCCGCTCTCTCCGATCCACTGACGAGGGATTGCTAGAGATTCCCAGGGTTCATTTAAAAACTTCAGGGGCAAGATCATTTAGTTTTATGGCCCCAACCCTGTGGAACTCTCTACCTCATCAGGTGCGGGAAAGCCCTACTGTCCATAGTTTTAAAGAATCTTTAAAGACTCACCTCTTTAGGAAAGCATACGATGATTTTTAATATTGTTGCTTATTGTATTTGTAATTGTTTTATCTAGTGTTGTATATGTTGTTTATTGTATTTGTAATTGTTTTATCTAGTGTTGTACAGGCGCCTTGGTTTTTAGAAAGGCGACTTAAATAAATAAATAAAGATTGAGATTGAGATTGAATTAGAATATGTCTTACTGAGGTTAGTTCAGAGAGGAAAAAAGACACAGAGTGCTTCAAAATGGAGTTTCTCTTTATTCTGATTACTGATCGACAGCACTTGTGGACAGTGATGCACAGGTGAGTGCGAGTTGTGGAGTGGAGAAGCTGGCACGTTCTCACCATTATAATTCTTGGGTTATAATGGTGAATTATAGTCAACTTCACACATGCAAAAAACAGCTCCCAGTTATTACATATAGAGCAATGCATGGGGAGGAGTGCATGATGTGAATTTTATGTATGCCTGAGGTGTGGAACGCTAAATAAATCCTGAGGGTGAAGCTCGAGGAGTATATAAAAGCATCCCACACTGGGGTGTGCCTAAAATTAGAGTTTACACTCCTTCCTGTGCATTGTTTTTTTTTTATAATTGCTGGGAGCTGTTTTTTTTTTTTTTGCCCAGATACTGTATTGGAAATCAAAGAAAGAATGAAAAAAAAAAACCTTTTGTCACTGTTGCATTTTTTCCCTTTACCTTTACAGGCATATACTTTAATTTTAAGGCAAACACTGTGAAATAGCTGCATTGCGTTTGAAAAACTATTTATAATAATAATAACCTTTATTTATATAGCGCAACTCCACAACCAAAGTGGGTTGACAAGAAAAATATAAAAAATTAAAACCAGTTATTCAAAATTCAGCACAGCAGAAAATCAATCAATTTATGGAGAATGCCAAATTAAATAAGTCTGTCTTAAGAGCAGATTTAATCTCTCCATGGTCTGGCCTCATGCACCTGAGGTAGAGAATTCCACAGGGTGGGGGCAGCAAAAGCAAATGCTCATGCCCCAGATGTCTGCAACTGAACCCTGGGAATCTCTAGCAATCCCTCGTTGGTGGAGCAGAGTGGGCGGTAAAGGTGAAGAAGCTCCTGCAGGTAGCTAGGTCCCAACCCATGTAGGGCTTTATAGGTCAGAAAATTGTCCTTGAAGGTGATCTACCACTGAACTGGTAGCCAGTGCAGCGCATGCAGTACAGGTGTAATATGGCTAGATCAAGAATGCCCCATCAGTAACCTCGTTGCCGCATTCTGCACAAGCTGCAAGCAATGGATATCAACCCCCAGAAGCCCTAGGTACAAGGCATTACAGTAATCCAGCTGCGAGATCACAAAGGCATGTATCTGATTTGTATTTCAAGAAATCAAGTGTTTTATAGATGGATCTCGATATTCAACAACAGAGTCAACAGAATGAAAACGGGAACACAGTAAAAACGGCAATCATGTTTAAAATAATGAATAGGGTAGTCAAAAGTAATAAAATATTAACAGAAACTGTGTTTTACAAGTGCTTAAAATGTCTAGAAACTAGAATTTTTTTGTGAATGGTATAAGATTGGTGCTGATCTGAAATATGGTTGTTATGGTGATATTAAAATGAGGAACACAGATCGGCGGTCACCATGAGGTCTATGAGGGAATGAGAAAGAAAGTTACTGCCATTTTTTCTGGTTCTGGCTTTTCTGTGGTATAGCAGCTGAATTAGAATATGTCTTTCTGAGGTTATTTATTTATTTAGCTTTTGTTTACCAGGTAAGTACACTAGACAAGTATTATGCCTATTTTCAGGAACGACCCGGGAGAATACAACATGAGGAACAACAGTCAAGGAGACATGGCAAAGAGAGTACAGTTTTTTGTCACAGTAAACAAACATGTGGGAAATACATCATTTGACGCTGGGCAAACATATAGTAGTAAGCACATTTCAGATTATACACTCTAGACTAGCTAGTTCAACTGACAGATATATACAGGTCATCATACATAGGAGTGGAGCATAGCTCAAGGACTGGATTGGTCATAATATAACTAATAACATTGTCGTATACACCCGCTAGGCTAGTTGGATCGCGGACAGGTATATACAGCTCACCACATTTTTCTAAATATGCACGTTAGGCAGAAACAGAAACACTTGGTAGTACAAGTTTCTACCAAGTGACCAAGGTGCAATATGTCATGGTTAGCCTATGACCGTGGAGCAATAATGGGTGTAAAAATGCCCAAGGCTTTTTAGGCAGGAGTAGTCAGAAGTCATTGATACAGTGGGGAAAATATCTCCAGGTATTCAATGGAGACACCCTGGGGAGGTTCAGACAAAACAATTTAACACTTTACTCTAGGGAGGTTTGGGGCAGTCACACTCTGATGCTAGTTTTAGGAAACCCCACAGGGAATTTCGAAAACTCAGATAGGAGGGGGCAGCTCGGATATCCACAGGCAGTGAATTCCAGAGTCTGGGCGCACTTATGGCAAAGTCCCGATCCCCCATGAGGGTCCGGGTAGGAGGGACTTTGAGCATTCCTGATGTGAAAGACCTAAGTTGTTAGGGGGTGGGATTCAGTTTAGGCAGAAGCCGGGCCAGCCCTTGAGGGGGTTCTAGTTCTGATCACTTTCCCAGAGAGGCATCCCAAACCAAAATCAAGGTATCTAGCTGGTGAGAGCCAGCAGAGTTTCTCATATAGCTCACAATGGTGGGTGAGTTGGGGGGCAGCCAAGGCAAAATGTCAAACGTTATTGTAAGCAGTGTACCACCGGTTGAGATGTGTCTTTGGAGAGCGAGCAAATAGGTGCAGCCCATAGCTGAGGGAGGGAAGGAGCACACCATTCGCTAGGGCAAGCCTGGCTGCCAGTGTAAGGTTATACTTGGCCCTATAGGCCAGACCCAGTTTGCAGTTTGCTGCCCTGCAGATGTTAAGGATATGATTACCCAGGTCAAGTTGGGGGCCAAGTGTTACCCCCAGATATTTGATGGAGCTCACTATGGGTAGTGAGGATCCATCTGCACTGGTGACATGTAAGCAGGCTGATGAGGCTTTGATTTTAGCCATTGAGCCAAAGATCATAGCCTGTGTCTTTTTTCAGATTCAGGACCAGCTTGTGACTAGTAACCCATGACAATACCCTGTTAAAGTCGTCGGTCAGGTTCTGGTTTAGGGTAGTGGTATTCTTTGAGTGAGCCAGGATTACCAGATCATCTGCATACATGGTGGCGCTATAGCTGGTAGTAACCATGGGTAGTTGATTGATGAAGAGGGAGAAGAGGAGGGGACCCAGTACCGAGCATTGAGGCACTCTGTAGGTCACTGGTAGGGGCTCGGAGAGGACTTTATTGAAGCAGGTATGCTGCTTTCTGCCATGTAGATAACCCATTAGCCATTTCATGGCATGGGGGGAGAGGCCAAGTGACCACAACTGTGCACCAAGCAGTTTGTGGTCAACAAGGTCAAAGGCTTTGGACAGGTCGATAAGTATTGCACCAGAGAGTTTGCCCTGGTCCATGGCTGTCCGGATACTTGATATAACTGAGATTAAGGCTGTGGTGGTGCTGTGTCCCTTATGAAAGCCGTGTTGGGCTGGGGACAGAAGTTCATGAGAGTGGATATATTTCGAAAGCTGCTCAGCCACTACCTTTTCAAGGAGCTTGCTAAGGGTTGGGAGAATGGCAATCGGTCGATAATTGTCAGGCAGTTTGGGATTTCCTTGCTTCAGTAAAGGGACAATCCTCGCCTCTTTCTAGATGTCTGGGATGGTCCCCAGACCAAGGGATAGGTTGAAGATAAAGGCTACTAGTGAGGCAATGCGTGCAGCACCAAGCTTAAAGAGTTTAGGCTCCAGGTTGTCTAGGCCAGGACTGGAGTACTGGGAGAGGCCAGCTAGGCATTTCTGCAAGTCCTGAACTGATACAGCCCTGAGATGGAACATTTGACGAGGAGGGTGACCCTCCAGCAGAGGGGTGGGAAGGGAGTGGTACAGAGCCTCATCAGGTGAGAAGAGGGTTGTGAAGGCAGAAAGGTCAGAGAAGTGATTATTTAGGGAGTTGGCAATAGTGTGGGGATTATTGCAGGAGACTCCATTTATGACCATGTCCGTAACCCTGGATGAGAGATCCACTGACAAGGATTTAATATCTCTCAGAACCTCCTGGGATTACTGGCAGAGCTTAGTAAGGCGGACTTGCAAAAGTCACTCTTTGCTGCCCTTTTGGCCTTTTGCACTTGTTCCTGAGGTGTCTTTACCTTTGAATAATCATGGGATCACTGGTACCTTTGGAGCAGGCAACACTTATCTCTCCTGCATCTGGGCTAGGACATTCCCATTTAACCAGAGGGTAGCGGACCCCCTCACCCTACGGGTGACCTTGGGAGCATGCTTGTCATGCAAGGCCCCAAAGGTGGAGAGGAAGTAAGAGGTTGCTGCCGAGGGGTCAGTGGCACCATACACCCCAGACCAGTCAGTAACTCTTAGGTCCTCCAGGAACTCCTCAGTATCGAATCTAGAGTAGTTTCTGACATGCATAATTTTGTGTGGAATTTCGGGGGTGGGAATTTTCCATACACAGAAAACCGGTGAATGGTCAGAGATGGAGTCAGATAATGTACCTGCTGATGAGATCCTGTCAGGACGGTTAGACATGATCCAGTCCAGTAAGGTGCTGGAGGATCCATTTGCTGTCCGCCTAGTTGGTTCCTGGATGAGCTGGGTCAGGGCAAGGTTAGCAAGCAGAGGCTTAAACTGCTTAAAATTACCACTATCCCAGTTAAGGTTTACATCCCCTAGGACTATGAGTTCATTATCCCTGACTCTGGGACCAGTTTTGTCCATGAGGTGAGTTAATTCAGGTAGCCCACCTCTTGGAGGATTATAGGTGCACACCAGGTGCAGTTTCTTTGCATCTCCAAGTAGCAGTAGCACATGTAGCAACTCACAGGGGGACACGTTTGAATCCTGGTGGGCAATTTAGGAGATTTTTAAGTGGCTCTTATGGTAGATTAGTATGCCACCCCCCCTCTTGCCCCTAGCTCTGTCCAGTCGGGTGAATTCATACCCAGTGAGTTCACTGGCAGAGTCAGGGACAGAGGGTTTCAGCCAGGTCTCCGTCACTCCTAGGATGTCGGATTTGTTGAGTGCAACCCATGCTAATAGCTCATCACGATTAGGTAGCAGGCTCCTAATGTTAAGATGAGCTATTTTTAGCCCCCTACCCATGCCCCATATGGGAGGGATTTTGTGGGTCAGATTTAATGGGCCAGGGTTGGTTTCAATATCACCGGCCAGTAGTAGTGCAAGTAGGAGGAGCCAGGGGAGATACCACCTCCTATGCACTTGACAACCTGGGAGTTTTTTAGTATGGGTACACTTTACCCTGCTTGTATACATAAGGCACCGAAGATCTAGACAGCAAGTAACACTGCAGTGTGCTTCGGAGATCACAAGGATATTGGAGAAGGTGTAGTCGGGGACCTCGTAGGTGGACGACCATCCCCAGTTGTCACCCAGTGTTATTGGGGGGGACGTGACCATATGCAACAAGAAGAGTCCCACTATAAGACCTACAAGGCCTACATCCCTGCGGATGACAGCCAGCACCCTCTCTACCTTTAATATTTGAGTATCCATATCCTCACTAGATAGATGGGAGGGGAACCACGTCCACATCTTGGCTGGAGGCATAGCACTAGCCTGTGAGATAATTATCAGTCAGCTAACAAGAACTGCTGTGAAGGAAGGAGAGATGGGTGTACTAAGGCTGGAAGGAAGTTAGTGAGATTTTTTATTGGTATGTGCCAAGTAAATAAAATAAGGCCTGCACAGTGCAATTCACAAGGACAGAGTTTAGACAGCCAACAACCAAGCAGTGCAACTGGGGTTAGGATTGGCATAATAGTAAATACTAGCAAGGTTGTTTCGAGCAGACAGTGTAGCAGAACTGGGATAGTTAGGCCCTACACCTTTTGGCGGGAGTCTAGTATAGTGAGGCCCTACTCCTTTTGTTAAGGTCTCTATTAGCAGGGGCTGAGACAGGAGAGCCAGCAGGATGAGCAACACCTGTACAAGACTTAGGTTCTGACACAAGATAGAGCAGGGCAGTTTAGCAGACAGTGGTCGCAGAGAAGTAGGCCATCAGGATAATGTTGACATCAGTAAACAGTAGTGCGGTCAGTAGGCATATACCAGCATAAAACATTTATTTGACTCTATTTAGCATATACCAACATGTAAAAAAAAAAAAAAAGATTTCATTGACTCAATTTAGTAACAGAGAGTAGAAAGGGCAATTAACCAGGGTAGGAGAAACAAACTAATTACCACTGATAATTAAGCAGATACTTCCCCTGTTGGCCATTTGGGTGATACTGGCTTCCACAAAATAGAAATCAAGCTAGTTACCACTAACAATGAAACAGATACCTCCCCTATTAGCCAATTGGGTGAGACAGTATATTAGGGGCGAAGCCAGTGAGCATTTAATGGGAGGAGGGAGCGGTGGGTGGGTGGGTGGGCCGAGAAACCTGTTAAGCTTTCTCCTGCACCAGGGCAGGGGCGGGAGCTTGTGCGATGTGAAGTCGTCAGCTGAGGAGGCCCGCCGGAGCAGCAGTAGCCCATGGCACCTCCACTCGGCAATTCTGTGGTCCTCTGGGTGGCGCGAGAGGGGGGGACATTTTGGAGCAGGTCAACCCTCACCTCCCCTCTGCGAAGAGTCAGCTGTGTTGTCGGTCGGTGGGATAGTTCTCCTTTTCTGGAGCAAAGTGAGAGCATCACAGTCGACCAGTAGCCAATGGGGGATTGCGCATAGCATAGGTAAGAATAGGGTGCTCAGAATCTATCTGATTTGAGTCTGAAGGGTGGATGGCAGACACTGAGGGCTTCCTGTTTTCAGCTACAGAGCTGTCGCACAGGCAGTTTTAAGGAAGTTGTCAGCCTGTTCAGTGAAGCTTAGGGGAACTTCAAACTACAACCTCCCCTTGTAGCAGCACCAGGAGTTCATAGAGTAAGAAAGACACTGATAGAAGACGTTGAAATGGTTTCTCTTTATTTTAATTACTGATTGATGTCACTTGTAGGCTGTGCCACACGGGCGAATGAGCATGAGCTGTGGAGCTGAGAAGCTGGCACGTGTTTGCTGTTATAACCCATGGGTAACATTGGTGAATTATAACCGGCTTCTCTCATATATAAAACAGCACCCTGTTATTGCATAAAATTAATTTGACACAAAAGGGACTGATTCAGAATAAGCGATTTATCATCAGTTGTGAGGGGGTAGGACTTACATAACTCACTTGTGGTTTACTACTCATGACTCAGTAATTGTCTTTCTCCTCAAGTGAAAATAAATGGCATAATCTGAGTCAGCCCATTGTGTATCCCATATCTATGACACCGACCTGTGCTTAGTCGCGCTTGCTCTCCCTGCTGTCCTTAACTTTGAACTGCAGTTTCCTTAAGACTTCTTTAAATCATCAGTTTGGATTATTTTGTATTGCCTACAACATGTGGTTAGCACTCACACTTTTTTGCCTTGGTATATTGCAAATGCAGGGGAGTTTAAACCTGAGTGCTGTAGACTTGAACGCCAGTAGATTAAGTGCAGACTCCAAAGTCAATATGCATTTCATTGTCAAACAGTCAAGCTAAGCACTTTGTCTACAGTTTAGTTCTGCAAAATGCTAAATCTGCTTTCTGCAGTGGCCTCATTCAGCAGCATAAGCATTGCTCTGCAAAATTCACTGATGCAATTAACTTATTTATTAAACCTATTCATTCTCTTTTCACAGATAATCATGTGTTTCCTTGACCAGTTTCTTAACAATTTCCTTT
Organism: Neoceratodus forsteri; assembly: GCA_016271365.2. Lineage (NCBI taxonomy): Eukaryota > Metazoa > Chordata > Ceratodontiformes > Ceratodontidae > Neoceratodus > Neoceratodus forsteri. The sequence continues at coordinate 867,861,670 of CM057455.1, forward strand.
TTTTAGTTTAATATTAGCAATATGCAAGCAAGTCTTCCTTTAATAACAAGTAATTTCTGTGATACTTGCTATCAAGGCACTGCTTTCCTCATTCCATTCAGTTACAAAGCAACATATAATAATGGTTATGGGGTCATTAAAATCACTCAGTTTTACAGTTACTACAGTCCTACTCTTTTTTAATTAAAATTTGTGATATTCCAGCAAATTTTGTTTTTTATTGCACTTAGAACTGAACTCTCTTAACTTCTGTTATCACTGTTCAGTTCAGGTGCATGTAATTCTGATCAATTATAAACAAATAGATCATTAATATTTTAGCAATAGATAAAAGGAAGAAGATGCTTTTGGTATATATGGAATGTTGACCAGTTTATTACTAAGGTTTTATATTTCTAAGGTTATAGGGTGAAAGAAGGCATTACGCCCACTGGGGCCTATGGACTAATGTGAGTTGATATGCCTGAGAGGTGTTTACCCAGCCCACACAGCTCCGCACCCACAGGCAGGTACATGGTGGCCAGCATTTACAATTCCACAGCCCTGCTCCACCGGTGCATAAGATCAGGTAGGGGGAGGTGGGCTGATAAATGCAGTTGGAGGACACAGATAAGCATCCAGCTGGATGTCTGTCTTGGTCCAGGATTAGATCCCTTGCTCTGTGCAGAGCACGGAATTGTGGGACAGCATTGGTCCCTAAATTGAAAAATATTAGGCAAGTGCCCCAATGGCTGCCCCAGCCCTTCCTGCTTAACCAGAGTGCTGGGGTGGCACAGTGGGGTGGAGTTCTGTTTTTCCCATGGCAGATGGGGACCCTCAGTGGGGAGTGCAACAGATACAGCAGTGTCCCTGCCTGTGTATCTTGTGGCCTCCTCACCTGGCACTCCTCATCTTTCTGAATGGTGTGGAGTGCAGGCATGCCCCCAGACACCCCTAGATCCTCTGCATGTGTAGCAGCACAAACAGCTAGGGGATCAGGCATGGAAGGGGTGTTCAGTAACAGCAAAAATGCATGGCACCAGGACTGCAGTGAAAAAAAAATTATTACAAGATACAATAAATACCTGGCTAAGCTGTGCAGTGCTAATGTGCAACAAAACTCCTGGTTGGTGTAAGACCCAACCTGGTTTCACCAAATGTGGCTTTCTCAAAGGATGGGGGATTATTGCATACAGACATGTTTAAATAGTGCTTCCCACTGGGATACATGACTAAAATCTTAAAGGAGGTAGCCTGGGTAAAATATTGGCTGGACAACAGGACACAGAAGGTAATTGTAAATGGAGTCCACTCTGAAGAAAAAGGGGTTGTTAGTGGGGTGCCGCAGGGTTCAGTATTGGGTCCAGTCCTTTTTAATGTCTTCATAAGGGACATTGCAGAGGGACTGGAAGGAAATGTATGCCTCTTTGCAGATGACACAAAGATCTGCAGCAGGGTTGATACACAAGGAGGCGTGGAAAGGATGAGAAAGGACTTGGCAAGGTTGGAGGAATGGTCAGAAGTATGGCAGCTAGGATTCAATGCAAAGAGGTGCAAAATAATGCACCTGGGAAACAAGAACCCAGGGAAAGAATACACAATGGGGGGGGGGTAGTAACAACAAAAAAAAGGGAAAGGGACCTGGTGGTAATCATATCAGATGACCTTAAGGTTAACAAGCAATGTGAGAAGGCAGTAGGGAGGGCTGGGGATATACTGGGATGCATAGGGAGAGGCAACAGGAGCAGAAAACAAGAAGTTGTTATCCCTCTGTACAGACAGTTGGTGAGACCCCATCTGGAGTACTGTGTCCAGTTCTGGAGACCCCATCTCCTCAAGGAAATAGACAGGATAGAGGCAGTCCAGAGGAGGGCAACTAAAATGGTGCAGGGTCTGTTAGAGAAGCCGTATGAGGAGAGACTAAAGGAGCTTAATATGTATACCCTTGAGGAAAGAAGGGAGAAGGGGGACATGATTTAAACTTTTAAGTACCTCAGTGGAATCAACAAAGTCCAAGAGGGTAGCATCTTTCAGAAAAAGAGATGTGCAAGAACAAGGGGACACAATTTAAAGATAGAGGGGGAGCGGTTCAGGGGCAATGTAAGGAAGTATTATTTCACAGAGAGGGTAGTGGATGCATGGAACAGCCTTCCTGAGGAGGTTGTGGAGTCTAAAACTGTGGGAGAATTCAAGAATGCATGGGACAGACATAAGGCAATTCTTGTGGGGGGTAGGAAGAAAAAGGCTGTTGGTTAACTAAGATCTGCAGCCTATCCTGTAGGTAGGGAAATGGGCAGACTAGATGGGCCAAGCGGTTCTTATCTGCCGTCAAAGTCTATGTTTCTATGTTTCTATGTAAAGGTGCAAAACAACAATGTGTAAAGTGCTTCCAGTGCAAATCGACATTATACTTGTAAAACAACATACTGCACACAAAAAAGCTCACTGTGGTCATAGCACTATCTAGATAGAGAGTCTCAAAAAGTTATATATTTATTAACATTTGAGAGGGCAATAAAAAGAAACTGGGGACTAACAATACCTATTCCTACAGCCTTTTAATTATATAAGAGCATTGTTATACTGCCTAACACGATCTGTCAAGGGCTAAGACACAAACAGTAGGTACTTAAAATAACTCACAACTGACACAAGGAAACAGATTACAATTCATCAAATATTTTTTAATTTTTCAAAGCAGGATATACTTAAGAGTAAAGAAGTTGATGCCCCCTTATGGCAAGCCACTCTTTTCTACTCCATGGATCTTGGATCCACTAAGTTATATCTTACAATTCCAACCTGAAAAAACAACACAAAGGAACCATCTTTAGTATCTCAAACTATGGATAGTTAACAACTTTTTCTCTATAACATGTCAACACCATATTTACACATTTTATATACACACACATATATATATATATATATATATACACACACATATATATATTATATATATATATATATATATATATATACACACACACATATATACAATATTTAATCAGTTGTTAAAGAAAAGTGAGACATTCATTCTTATCTGGGTTTATCCTCCTCCTTCTATTAATAAGTGGTGTCACCTCTAGTCTCTCATTGAGACCTGAAGCCAAATGCCCCCCCAACTGAAATGTCCACAGTGCCTCTCACTCTAGAATTAAAGTTTTCAGATCTCCACCCCTTTTGCGTAATGTTACCTTTTCCACCCCACAGAATTTAAAACTGTGTTCTGATGGTATAATCGCATGCATGACATGTGTGGCCAAGGCATTTCTGGTATCCCTACTCTCAATTGCATGCATGTGCTCACCCTAATTTTGAATGCTTTGGTGGCCTTACCTATATAAAAAGCAGAACAACTGCATTTTGCCAAATAGATCACATTATTAGTGTTGCAATTAATAAAATTGTGAATATCAAAATCCTTCTTAGTGTGAACAGTATTGAAATGTGTAGTTTTCTCCATAACCTCACAATATTTACACCATCCACATTTGAACATGCCTGTAGGCAAGGCTGGTAGCCATGTTCTGGGTTTAAATTCTATACAGGTTTGGTAACTATGTATGGGTAGATCCTCCAATATTTGAGCTCTCCTATAGCTGAATCTAGGTGGAGATGGATAGTAGTTTCTAAGTACTGGGTTAAAACTGATAATACCCCAATTTTTAGCTTTGATATGTCTCACACTATTGGAGCGTGTTGTGCATGTTGAAATAAAATTAAGTTTAAGCTATGTTTCTTCAGCAATATCCTTCTGTATCAGGAGGTCACCCCTAGCCATGGTCTGAACACTACCCTTCGCCTGGTTAGGATCCCTGGACTATACCCCTAAGTCGGAACCTTGCACGCATTTCACTTTTTCTCTTTTGGTAGTCCTCTTCCAAACTACAATTCCTTTTCAGGCACATATATTGGAATGTTGGAATATTCTTGATAAGGTGTGAAGGGTGGCAGCTATTGGCATGGGGTATTGTGTTTCTGTTGTTTTTTGTGTGAAAGAGGTCAGTTCTGATGGTGCCATCATCCTGCTTAGTGAGTACTAGATCCAGGAAAAGCACTTCAGTCACACTCACCTCTGTAGCAAACCTCAAGTTTTGGTTAGTTTTTTCCATCCAACCAATACATTCCTCCAATTCAGTCAGATTCCCTTTCTGCACTATAAGTATGTCATCTATAAAATGCCTCCATGGATTTATACTATAGAAAAAAGGATTAGTTTGGGGCTACAGACTTTTGTTCTCTCCCAATATCCCAGGTACAAATTAGCATAATTGAGTGCAAATGTAGCCCCATAGCAATACTTTTAACCTGTAAATAATGTGCGTCCTGAAAGAGAAAAGTATTCCATTCTAGGACCAACCTGGCACCATCACACAGGAATTCAAACAGATCCAGGTCAAAGTCAGTATATGATTCCAACCAGAAACGCATGGTCTGGATGCCTTCATGATGGAGCATATTGGTATAAAGTGCCTCAATGGCCAGAGACACTAAATACTATTTTTTTTCCAATTGGATATCTTCCAATAAACCAAGTTCCTGAGTACTATCCTTCTGGAAGGAAGGGAGTTTGGCAACCAAACCCTTAATATGAGCATCAATATACTGCGACAGAGATTCTAAAAGACTACCTATGCCTGACACTATAGGCCTCCCCGGAGGTGCCATTAGATTTCTGTGCACCTTCAGGAAGGTATAGAAACAGGCTTTTATAGGATATGACACTGACAGAAAATCAAAAACATCCTTGTCTATAACTCCTTTCTCTAAAGCAGTATCCAAAAGATCATTCACTTTAAACTTAAAATTAACTAAAGGGACGGATTTTAACAACAGATAATTTTCTTGGTTACCCAGTTGTCTCACACATTCCTGAACATATTTGTCAGTGTCTTGGAGTACAATTGCCCCCTTCTTATCCACTTTTTTAACAGTGATTGAATGGTCACTTTGTAGATTTTTTAAGACAGTCCTTTCACCTTCAGTAATGTTACACCAAGATTGAGATGTCGATAGGGAGAAGGGCAGGGGTAAACGGAGAAAATGACAAAGGCAACAAGGACAGGGATGGGGCAAAAATGGGTAAGGCCATCAAGAAATGGAGGGTAATGAGTACAAATGCCCGTAGTCTGGGCAACAAGCTCCCTGAACTTGTGGCCTTGATGGAAGAGGGATGCCTGAATATCCTAGCAGTCACAGAAACATGGTACACAGAGAACCATGACTGGGATGTTAACATGCCAGGGTATACAACCTAAAGGAGAGACAGGGAGGGTAGAAGAGAGGTAGGAGTAGCTCTCTATGTAAGGGAAGAGATAAAAGCAACAGAACAAAAGAGTAAACAGGGAGGAGAGGAGGCACTGTGGGTCACCGCAGAGACTGGAAATGGCACCACAATCCACACAGGGGTTGTATACAGATCCCCATGTCAGGGAGAGAGAATGGACAAGGATATATTAGGAGGCATCATTAGGATGGCAGAGAAAGGGGAGATACTGTTTATGGGGGACCTGAATATGCCAGATGTTTACTGGAGCACCTTTGCTGCAGCCACATCCAAGAGCAGGGCCATTCTCGATGCCCAACAGGTGGCATGCATCAGACAGCTAGTTTTGGAACCCACTCATGAGGGAGCAATCTTAGACCTCGTACTCTCAAATGGGGACAGTGAGAGGATCTCAGATCTAGAAGTGGGAAGCCATCTGAGAACAAGTGACTACCAAACAGTGTGGTTCATGATAAATTCATCTACAGAGTCAAGCCATACAAAAGTGAGGATATTGGACTTCAGGAGGGCTGACTTTGGCAAGATGGGAGAGCGCTTTAGAAAAGCTCTAGCAAACAGGCTAGAAGGAGGGGTGGAGCAACAATGGGGAAACATCAAAACTGCCATCACAGAGGCAACAAGCCTTTGTGTGAAGCAAATAAACAAATCAAAATGAAAGAAAAATCCACTATGGTTCTCAAAAGAGGTGGCAGGGAAGGTTAGGGAGAAAAATATAGCATTTAGGAAGTATAAGGAAACATAGGAGCAGGACAGAGAACTGTACCAGTTAAGGCAGAAGGCTGCAGGGAGAGAAGTCAGAATAGCAAAGGTCCAAACTGAGGAAAAGATAGCCAACTCGGTTAAGAAGAGGGATAAAAACCTTTATAGGTACATCAGGGAGTGTAGAAAGACAGAGGGAGGGATAGTGAGGCTGAATAGAAAGGACGGTGGGTGGGCAGAGAGGGACAGTGAAAAAGCAGGGATACTGAACAAATACTTCTGCTCAGTATTCACAAAAGAGGAGGAGGGGAGGTGCCTAATCCAATTAACAGAAGTACTCTTGATAGGGGGTCAATCCCAGTCCCTTCACAGAAGAAAGGGTTCTTTATACTCTTTATATCATCAGTGTTACTTTTTATCCTGAACATTATGTACCAGATGGAAGTTTTGTTGCATATTAAGTGCTGTTATGTTATTCACTATATGTATTGTGTACTTGTCTGCATACCTGTCTCATGAGTCATGACCTCCTTGTGAATGAGCTTGTTCAATGGAGATTTCCTGCAATAAACTTGAACTTTAACTTGAACTTGAAAGAACTCCTAAAACTGAAGGTGGACAAAGCAAAGGGGCCTGACAGAATTCACCCCAGAATGCTAAAAGAATTAAAGGGAGAACTAGTGACACCACTGACTACCTTTTTTAACAAATAATGGGAGGATGGTGTGGTACCCGAGGACTGGAGGAAGGCGGATGTGATTCCCCTTCACAAAGGTGGGAGCAAGACAGAGGCAGGAAACTACAGACCTGTGAGTTTGACCTCTGTGGTAGGGAAAGTGATGGAGTCACTTCTGAAGTAAAGAAGTGTTGAATACAAGGTGCAAGTGGGGCACAGGACCCAAGGCAGCATGGGTTCACAGTGGGAAGGCCATGTCAGATGAATCTAATTGATCTCTTTGACTGGGTGACCAAAGTAGTAGACCAGGGAGGGGCTGTGGACATGGTCTACCTAGACTTTAGCAAGGCATTTGACACAGTCCCACACAAAAGATTAATAATCAAATTAACCAGACTGGGAGTGGGTCCTAGGGTGGTTGCCTGGGTAAAACATTGGCTGGACAACAGGACACAGAAGGTAATTGTAAATGGAGTCCACTCTGAAGAAAGAGGGGTTACTAGTGGGGTACCGCAAGGTTCAATACTGGGTCCAGTCCTTTTTAATGTCTTTATAAGTGACATTGCAGAGGGACTGGAAGGAAAAGTATGCCTCTTTGAAGATGATACAAAGATCTGCAACAGGGCTGATACAGAATGAGGCGTGGAAAGGATGAGAAGAAACTTGGAAAAGTTGGAGGAGTGGTCAGAAGTATGGCAGCTTGGATTCAATGCAAAGAAGTGCAAAATAATGCACCTGGGAAACAGCAACCCAGGAGAAGAGTACACAATGGGGGGAGGGGGGAGATAGTAACAACAAAAAAGGAAAGGGACCTGGGGATAATCATATCAGATGACCTTAAGGTTAGCAAGCAATGTGAGAAGGCAGTAGGGAGGGCTGGGGGGATACTGGGATGTATAGGGAGAGGCATCACCAGCAAAAAATAGGAAGTTATTATCCCTCTGTACAGACAGTTGGTGAGACCCCATCTGGAGTACTGCATCCAGTTCTGGAGATCCCATCTCCACAAGGACATAGACAGAATTGAGGCAGTCCAGAGGAGGGCAACTAAAATGGTGCAAGGTCTGCAAGAGAAGTCATACAAGGAGAGACCAAAGGAGCTCAATATATATACCCTTGAAGAAAGGAGGGAGAGGGGGGACATGATATAAACTTTTAAGTACCTCAAGGAAATCAACAAAGTCCAAGAGGGTAGCATCTTTCAGAAAAAGAGATGTGCAAGAACAAGGGGACACAATTTGAAGATAGAGGAGGGACGGCTCAGAGACAATGTGAGGAAGTATTTTTTCACAGAGAGGGTGGTGGGCACATGGAACAGCCTTCCTGAGGAGGTCGTGGAGTCAAAAACAGTGGGGGAATTCAAGAATACATGGGACAGACATAAGGTAATTCTAGAGGCAGGTAGGAAGAAGTAGGCCGTTGGTTAACTAGGATCTGCAGCTTATCCTGTAGGTAGGGAAATGGGCAGACTAGGTAGGCCAAGCGGTCCTTATCTGCTATGTTTCTATGTTACTAAATGAAACATTTTTCTGCAGAAATAATTGGTTCATTTCATACTCACATACCCTCTTGAAGGTTGCCACACGGCAGTTATATGGTGGATTAAAGGTTGAAAGTGGTTTAAATTTAGTCCTTAGAACATCCTCATGACGTACCAGTGGTTCTCGTGTTGCCCCATAGTGGCCTTCCTGATTTGATGTCTCAAGCGAATATATAGATAAATCCTCAGTTTCTTCCAAAATAGTTGATCCAATCATGTCCTGTTCAAATCCCATCTTTTTTGAAGGTATCGTCCCGCTTTGATGTTTATTCCAAAAAACTGTTAGATTTAGGTTTCTTGTGAATCTTATCAAGTCAATATAGACTTCAAAAGTGTTAGAGTCACAGCTAGGTATAAATGAAATACCTTTTTGTAGTAATTCCAAATCTGTTTCTTCTAGAACTTTACTAGAGAGGCTGATAACATTTACTGCTACTTCAGGTTCTTGTTCCCCCATCCCCTCCCTGTTCCAGCGGCTACGTTTTTGCCACCTCTTGCCGCCTATTCTGGTTTTCTTATGGGAGGTGGTTGTTGGAAACTCACTGATGTGGGGCTCCTCCAGGGTCCCGTTTGCAGTTCCTCTTCCTCCACCTCCTTCTCTTCTAAAAAATAATTTGTAAGATTGCTTTCAGATCCACTTGTGGATGTATTAGTGGAAGGAGAAGTACCAGACCTTTTCAGTATTGATTTAGGGTGTCCCGATTTTCTCAATTTATTATGTCCAGTTTTTCTTTTATTGTTGTTCTTCCTGGTCTTCTTGTTTGGATTCTTAGCCCAGTTAAAGGCTTGACCTTTAGCATAGTTGCTCCTATCCTCCCCCAATTTTTTCAAATTTTTGAGCCTTAAGTTTATTATCTTGTTTTTCTGTTTTGTCCTTCAATTTATTTTCAAGGACTGAAACAGTTCAGACTCTTTGAACTCTGCTATTGCAGCTTCTTTCTTTTTAAGTTCTTCTTGTAAGTCCGGTTGCTGATTATTATAATCCCTAATGGCACAGTTCACAAGTGCTACCGCACCAATCTGTAATGCAGCATCCCAGTCTGTTACAAACTCCTTCCTTTCATGTCCACCTTCCACCTTCAGACCTTCAGACCTTCTTTCAAATAAGTCTTATGCCAGAAATGGTGACTTGCTTTTAAAGACACTCTCTCTCTAGGTCCAGAAAAGCCCATTCAATACTTGATCCCTCCTCCCTTGTATCTGGATTGTGCTCCTCTACATCCTGTCCTGCTCCTGTTGTTGCCTCTATGTCAGTAAAAATGTTGGCTTCTCCCAGTTCTGAAAACACCCAGCCCTGAAGTCTAATCCCTTGCCCAAGCTGTAGTTCCACTTGTTCCTCAGATGACATTTCTCACAAAAGCATATTGTTACAGTCACAGCAACATTTAAAATATATTCAACTGTCTTTTAAATGTATTTAATAATTTTCAGCTTGGGGTGACCAAGCTTATGTCTCTTCCTGGTTTACAGGGATTGGATGCATGTAGATGACACCTAACCCCAACGTCACCATGTCACGACTTCAGGGAAGTACAGGGAAAAAATGCTTCAGAGAAAAAACACTTAATTCTCAAAGAAGAAAGACTGTATAAAAATATATACATACATGGGGGCCGGGAAAACTTAACCCAGCCACTGTTGCATGACTGCACAGCAACAGCACTTCAGGAAAACCCGAGGGTAAGAAACTCAAAAACACTTCAATGCAAAAAAAAACTCCGGTCTCTGTGTAGTGGGCAGGCTCCAAAAGTAAACACAAACAAGCGAAAAATAGAGCTGATCAGCTATTAGGTTCTGTGCCATGCAATGAATCAACAGTAACAGTAAAAATGCATGGCACCAGGACTGCAGCGAAAAAAATTAATTACAAGATAGAATAAATATCTCGCTGAGTTGTGCAGTGCTAATGTGCAACAAAACTCCCCGCTGGTGTGTGTAAAATAAGACCAGGTTTCACCATGTTCTCCCCCAAACCCCCCATGTAGGGGGCTGTGCCCCCAGCACCCCCCTACTAATGATTGTTAACTCAAGTTGGAGTTAACTCGTGGGGGGGGGTGTAACTTGGCAAAAGGGCAAAATTTCACTGGCGGGTCCACCACAGTGACAATTTCGAAACTTGTTGAAATTGTTGCTGTGGGGAATTTCACCATTGGGGTTTCACTCTTCTGTTGGCATACCCTTAAGATGAATGCCATTTAAGTAAGTTATAGTGTTTGTTTTTCTGAGCTTGATGCATGATCCCACATTTATCTGTATTGACGTGCATAACACTTTTTGTTGCCCATTTGGCCAAAGTACCTATATCAGCCTTCAATAAGTTCCGGTTTGTATCTGTATCAAAAATTACACCTCCCCGACCCCCGGTTTGGTGTTGTCTGTGTACTTTTTTATCCACAGACTATTGTGATTGTGTAGCTCACTTTTAAAGATCTTAAACAACACAAGCCTTTCCTGGTTGGGAGTGAAGAGGCCCTTGCCCTCACCTGCTGCCCTGCCGTATGGTGGGCCTGTGTGGCAGGCAGGTCTGGGTTTTTGAGGTAGCCTGCTCCACCCTCAGACTAGCCTTGCATACTCCATCTTGCCCCCTTATTCCTGAATCTACATGCCCAGTCTTTGTGTGTCTCTTCTCAGTTTCACTGTGGTTTTCTTCTCACTGAACCCTTCCCCCCCCGCCTCTCCTCATGCCCCCCCTTGTCATACCTTTTGCTGCATGTGTGTCCTGGAGTTAAGGTTAATTGTATTGATCCTGAAGGAACTCTTTTCTAATTACTTATCTGAACTGAGGTCATTATCAATTCTCTAACTGTTGCGAGAAAAAAGCGGATAACAAGGGACTATGATTGGAGCCACGGCAAAAAGAAGAAAAAGTATCTAAAAAAAGGCGGGCTGCACCAAAAAAAATGGACTCACCCAAACTCACATTAAGTTTCCATTCTTCATATTGTTTATTTAGTATGTAGTTAAAAGCAGCAGCAAAATTCCCAAAAGCACCAAACCTTTTCACGTTCTCACACCACTTTTTCAAGATGTGAACTGAGAATGACTAACATGCCATTTTTATTGCCCTTGGGTTCACATGATTAATTAAAATGCACCAATCACATTTCTAAAAAATCATCACACATAGAAAATACAGCTCTAGTTAGCCCACTCAGTTTAAAGAGACAGTCCCATATGTTCAAGTTCAAGTTTATTGCAGGAAAGACTCTGCTGAGCAAGCTCATTCACAAGGAAGTCCTGAGGCACATACACATATAGTTCGCAATTACATAGACAGGAGATATAAAACATAGAACAACAAAGAAAAAAATATATAATATAAGAGGTATACACAATAGAAGTCCTTATGCTATATATGCAGTACATTCCAGCTTTAACCTTGCCCTAGATTATGCAACACATTTCAGCTTAATAAGTAGAGGGCCAGTTGGTACCTAGGAAGTTGACTTGGTGCTGGGGGCCTAGTAGCACCTACATATGTCTTTTAATTTAGAGATAGCTAGTGTTTTGTAGGAGTTAATTGATACGATGCTGGTTAGCTTCAGCATGGCTTGTAGTTGGTTCCAAATGTTTGGGAGGGTGTATGAGACAGCTCTTTGGCCAGCTGTGGTACGTGTCCTGGGAACATCTAGTAGGATTAGGTCGGATTTCCTTAGGGAGTAGGCACTATGCGAGATGTGTATGAGAGACGTTAAATAGACAGGCAGTTTGTGGAGTAGTAATTTGAGGGTCCCAATGCCAGCATGCAGGAGGCGTCTGGTGGCAAGAGAGGTCCACCCAACTGCTGCATAAAGATCACAGTGGTGGGTCCTGTACGCAGAATTAGTAATGAAGTGAAGAGCATGGTGATAGAGTACGTCCAGTTTAGATAGGCTCAAGGTTGGGGAGGAGATAAAGATAATGTCTCTGTAGTCAAGCAAGGGAAGGAATGTTACTTGGACAAGTCTTTTGCGGGTCGCTAGAGAAAAGAGGGTCCTATTTCTAAAGAAGAAACCCAAGCGTGCTTTAAGCCTCTTTGATAGATCCTCGATGTGGTCATTAAAGGAAAGCTTGTTGTCTATCCACATACCTAGATATTTAAATTTAGGTATGACTTCCAAGGGTTCACCAAGAGGTAACTATGACGTTTTTAGGTGGGGTAGGTAGGGCACCAGACTAGGCAAGTCTTGAGAAAATCATTGTCTTGTTTTTTTTGGCATTTAAGAGAAGCTTGGCATTGATAAGGTTGCTTTCTAACTGGATAAAGTCATCTTGGAGTGCTTCTCTGACTTCAGTTAAGGACGAGCCTGATGCATACAAAACTGTATTGTCCGCAAAGAAATGTATGCTAGAGTTCTTTATGTCAGAGTCAAAGTTGTTGATGTACAGGGGAAAAAAGGATTGGTCCTAGGATGGAGCCTTGAGGGACTTCTCTGGAAATTGGAAGGGGGCAGATAGTAGACCATCAGCTTTGACTTTTTGTATCCTTCCCATGAGATAACTGTTAAACCACTGTAAGGTAAGTGGAGTGGCACCTATGAAGGCAAGACAGATGATTAGGAGGTGATGGTCTACAGTGTCGAAGGCCTTACTGAGGTCTAGAAAGACTGCACCAGTAACCTTCTTGGTGTCCATAGCATGGATCCAGTCATTAGAGACTTTAGCCAAGGCTGAGATGGTACTGTGCTTTGACCTGAAGCCAGATTGGGCCAGGTTTAGGAGTGAGTATGCTTCAAGGTGATTTTTTAGTTGGTTGTATATAAGTTTTTCCAGCACTTTGGAGAGAACGGGCAAGATAGAGATAGGACGGTAGTTGTTTAAGTCACAAGGATCTCCTCATTTGAAGAGAGGAAGAACATGGGCAGATTTCCAGCAGGATGGAACAGTGGCTGTGGTAATAGAAAGGTTGAAGATGTGAAGGATGGGGGCTATGAGCTGGGCATAGCCTAACCACAAGAAAAATGATTCAAGGCCATCGTCCCCTGCACTTTTCTTGGTGTCAAGGCTAAGAATTATATCTTTGACTTCTTTGTAGCTAAACATGTACAACTGGAAGGGATAAGGTGGAGTAGCATGTGTAGAATCTGGGCTAGTGTTGCTATTCACTTGGCTAGCGTATGGGGAGGAGTCGAATGCCAACCCGGCAGTGGCAAAGTGAAGGTTATGTTCTTTGAGGATTCGCAGTCTATTTTCAACCATCCCGTCCTTGGCCAGAATCTTGGTGGGAAGAGAAGAAGCAGCAGGATGGCCTTCAATGGATCTCAGTGTCTTCCAGATTTTTTGGGAGTTCCCTTTGGCCTGCTCCAGAGTGGAGATGTAGAAGTTTGCTTTAGTAGCACGTACACTTTTAACACAGGCATTTCTGGCAGTTCCCTTTGGCCTGCTCCAGACTGGAGATGTAGAAGTTTGCTTTAGTAGCACGTACACTTTTAACACAGGCATTTCTGGCAGTTCTAAACACCTGCCAGTCTGCTGGCTTCTTTGTGTGCCTGATCCTAGCCCATAGCTTGTCTCTATTGGTAAGTGCAGATTTGAGCTCTTTGGTGAACCACAGATGCGAGATTTTCCGCACCCTCATTTTAATAACATATACATCCCAGTTATATATTATAACCCATAGTAAGATATTATACACCAACGTATATGTGCACAAACCCTTATTAAACATTATTAATCATAAAAACCAGTAAATGAACCTGTTATGCTCAATTTACCTCTATATTACTTCATACAAATTTTTATATCTATTGTACTTTATAAGGATGTTAAAACCCACCAACCTGAATATTCAAAAATGTGTGTTATTTTATGTATACTCAACAGTATTCATATGATAACTTATTTATTTAAAACCCTACACATTTCTAACCTACTACAAAGTAAAGCCTCACTATTCATAACACAGTCAGTTCTACATATGTACAATTTCATCTCCTGCTTTTAAAAAATGGCACTAAACTAAATTTGGCATTTAATCCTGCACCAGAGTTAGCTCGCAGTTTGTACTGCCATTCACTTTCTTTCTGTAATAGGGTGTTATCTCTATCACCCCCCCCCAACATTTAGTAAGATTTTTTCTAGCCCCTGAAACCTGAAATAATGATCTTTCCCTCTTTGCAATATGTGGGTAGCTAATGCATTTTTTTTATCTGCTTTCCTAACACAAAATAAGTGTTCAGCAATCCTATTCTTAAACATGCGTTTTGTCTTTCCCACATAAAAACAATCACATTTTGTACACTTTGCAGCATATACAATATATTCAGTACTGCAATCAATAAAACTTTTTAAAGGAAAGATTTGTCCATTGACTGGATGTATAAACTCTTTACCAGATTTAATATACTGACAATAGCTACAGTGTCCTCAGGTAAAAATATCACATGGTAAGGGTCTTCTTTCAACTGTATTTTCTGTCTCACCAAGAAGATGCTTTTAGTGACGTGGGATGCAGTGTTTCTTCCCTGTCTGTACACCATCCGAGGGGGTGATTTCACAGTCTGCTTCAGTTTCTGCTGTCTACAGGATCTGCCAGTTATTATACAGGATGTTTTTTTGTTGCATTGCTCCGAGGGGAGAAATCACAAACAAAGTTAAGACTACTTTGTGTATTCTTGGTTTTCTGTTGCAACAGATTGTTTCTCAGTATATTTTGTACCTGTTCTTGTGTTGTATTCAAACAGTTCTTATTATAACCCCTGTCAGTATACCATTTTTTCAGGCATTTCGCATTTTCCTCATATGTATCTGTGTTGCTAGCATTACTTTTAACCCTCATAAGTTGTCCCTTAGATATGGAATTGATTAAAGACCTTGGGTGGCAACTATCAAATCGTAACAGAGCATTCTTGTCAGCACTTTTTCTGTTTAAGTCTGTTTTTATTGTGTCATCTTGTTGTTTTAAAAGATGCAAATCCAAAAAGTTTATCACATTTTTATCTGAATTTACCGTGAACTTCAAATTAGCATTTGTAGATTCCGAATATTGCACAAAATCCATTTTTCTGTGTCAGCCTCCCTCCCCCAATCAGAGGTAACTCATCAATGTACCTTCTGTAAAATTTAATACTCTTAACAAAGAGGTTCTGTTCACACAGTACATGCTTCATTTCCCATATGAATAAATAAATGTTAGTGTAATTGGGGGCGAAAGCCACCCCCATAGCCGTCTCTTTGATTTCAAGGAAAAAATTCCCATTGAACATAAATGAGTTACACTTCAAAACTGTTTTGGTAAGAACAAGTAAAACTTCTATGAACCCAGTCAGATAATCAGACTGTTCACACAAGGCTTCTCTAAGGGCTTCTACCCCTCCCTCATTAGGGATATTAGTGTAAAGGGAGGGTATGTCTAGTGTGACCCAGACATCCTCTCCTTCTATCTTAGTTTCTTTTAACAAGTTCAGGGCATGAGTTGTATCTTTTAAATAGGCAGGTCCCATGGTCACTAGATCTTTTATGTGTTGGTCGATAAATTGTGATATGGGCTCAGTTAGAGAGCCAATGCTCAATATGGGAGGGCTTGACTGAGGTTCAATGTGGGGAATAGCTCCTCCCACAACCTCTACATAAGCCCTCCTCTACACATCCCCCTTGCTTAGGGAGTGTTTTTTCCCTGAGCTCCTGCATGGCTTGTGTGGCTGGTCCCGCGTCTCCCTTCTGCTCTGGTTTGTTTTGCACTTCCCCTCCCTCCTGCCTTTGTGTTGGTTCCTCACCTTATCTGGTCTCTTTGGCTTCTTTCCCTGCTGTTTTTTCTCTGCTTGCCTCTCCCCTTCTCTCTTCTCCTGTGTCTCGTTTTCCTTTTGGCCTTCCTATGTACCCAACGCTTGCAGTGCATCCTCCTTTCCCTGCCTCATGTGCTCTCCCAGCACTTCTTCCCTTTCTGGCTCCAACCAGGCTCAGTCAGTGAGATGTCACCATCTCCCCTGCTCCATTTCATCTGCACTCCTCTGCATCTATGGACAGTAAGGACCCAGTGCAACCTGGACCACCCACCATCAAGCTTTCATCTCCCCTTCTTCTCTCTCGGTGTTTACCTTACAGCTGCACCACGACTATCCCTCATGCGTCCATGGTGGCCTGTAGGTATACAAATTCTTCACTTCTCAGCCACATTTCCAGCATTGTCCATCTCTCTCCTATGTGAATCTCATTATTTTAATCAATATCACTACATTTCTACTGGTCACTGTAAATGCTGGTGCCTGTTAGTTTCATGGATAATTACTAGGACACTCTGCTAGATATGTCCTGCATTTACAAAACTGGCACTCCTGTTATCCAGGGCTTAAAAAACTCCTATAACGTTCCCATTAGTATATAATTTCACATAAACTGTGTCTGTTGTATACCCCTAACTTTCTCTCACAATTTTGACACTGCTTTCTCCATTGGGGGAAGGGCAAATATGGCTGTATTTTACCATAGCGATTACTGCAACTCATTCAGTGATTTATGCCTCTCATTGCTGCCTGGATCATGCTCTTTCCTCCTGGCAATGTCCCATTTTTACCATTTATCATGAATCAATGCCTAGGATCAATTATCACTTGAGGTTCACTTCATCTGTTTTTTCCTTACCTCATCACACAAGGCAAGCTCGACATTCCTTTATCATGTCACTCAATACCTTAGCCCAGCGACCTGCACCTCCATGCAACGATGCCTTTACAAGCACATAATTCTACTCTGGATCTGCTACTCTACAGCACAACTCACATTATATATCTGACCTCATACAACTTCTCCTCTCATTAATCCTGAGCTTATCCTGTTCCTGCCATCGCCTATCTATACCAAACCTTGTTGTTATATGTTGCCATTCCATCCATTTAATTCTATTCCTACCATTTCGGCTGATATTTTTTTAATACTTGCTCCATCACTTTTCTACTCTTTCTACAACAGTGTTGTGCGTTGGACAGCCCATACCAGCAGTATTCTGCTCTCCACCCCAAACTCCCACTTTCTCAGGTGCAGAGTAAAGGTAGGCTTCCCCTGTCTACCGGGGATGGGATTCCATTTCAACCACTACCACCAAGGATGGGAGCCATCTCTACATTCTACTGTGTCATGCCATACCTTCTCTGCCTCATACCAGTTGCCACCTCCCTTCGGGAACAGAACTACCTCCTACTTACCATTTTGACAGTCTCCATTCCTAATTCTGCTGGACAGCATCAAGTAAAGGTTAGCTTACCATGGCTACCTGGGATAGAAGCCATGTCTACAATTTACTGAGTCTTACCACTTCCCTTCGGGAACAGAACTACCTCCTACTTACCACCTCAACATCCTCCATCCCTAACTCTGCTTGTCAGCATCAACTGCAGGTTAGCTCACCCTAACTACCAGCGATGGGAGCTATGTCTCCACTCTACAGACTTATACCATACCTTCACTACCTTATGCCAGTTGCCGCTTCACTTCGGAATTGGAACCATTGCTATCTGCGTACCCTCTTCATTTTACTTATGCTGCTCCCAGTTGCCACCATTCATCTGCCATCCTTAATAGTTGCTTGAGTCTCCAGTCTGCTGCTTCATCTTCTGTGTCCTCAGCCTTATTCCCAGCTGCCGCTCCTTCAGTAACAGGACTTTGCCAACTTGCTTCTCCATCTTATCTCATCTGCAGGCTAGACTCTTCATCCCATCTGCTGATGTCCATGGCCAGAAGCCTGACTGTATCAGGGATTGTCTTCACTGTTTGCATCTACACCGACGCAGATTTCCAATTCCATTCAGGATCAGAGTTTCCTCCTCCATGTTCTTTCACTGTTCTACATTCACTAGCCAAATCCAGCCCGGATCATGTTGCCTCGAACATCCCATTTGGATGCATGTCCTTCCATTCCGCTGCTTCACATGTGTTTTTCTCCTCCTGTTACCTGATGCCATGACCCTTCTGGACCTGGACCTCCTACTTCTGCCTGCGACTTCGACCATGGAACCTGGACCTCTTCGATTTGTTTGCCTCCATCCTGCCAGTTTGCCATGTCCCTTCACTCACAGGACTCTTCTGCTTTGAATGACTCCACTCACCATCCCATTCTTCCATGGACCTTTATTCTCTAGCACCTTTGGCTTCCTTCCCCTCATCATATGGATCCTGCCAGCTCGTTCAGTCCCTCTCTCACTCCAGGTCCACTGCTGCATGGACTTCTTTGCTGCATATCACCCATTCAGCTGCTGCACAAACTTGTTTTCTTTTGCAGATTTGGGACCTTGTCCTTTGTCTCTCTGGTGCCTTCCATCAGTTTCTCTAGTCGTTTCCAGCCTTCATCAGATGTGGGACTCCTATTGCTCATGCTGCTTAGCTTGGCTCCTCAGCCTTCTGTGGATCTTTATTTGATTCCTTGCTTCAGCTTTCTTATAGTTCGCTGCTGTTCGCTGTGGACCTGACCGGTCCTGTACCTTCCTGCTCTGGATGTCATCCGGCTTTGCCTAGCCCATAGCTTCCTCTGCTTACTCTTTCAGTTCCTCAGGATCCACTCAAGACTTCCTTCCCATTCTGAATGGCTGCCTTCTCTTCTTCACCTTGCTGGCTCCGGGCTTTGTATTGTTTGCTGTGGCTCTTTTGGGTCTTGTATCCTATCTCCGACCAGTATTCCTAACTAGTCATCTGCTTTTCCATACGATCCATCCCCTAGTTCTACTACAGCCTTTCTAACAGTACCCTTCGACTACTCACTTGATCATTAATTCATTACTCTGGAGTAATGCTACTGTCAACAAACATTCCTTGGCTCACTTGCCCCATAGACTCTTACATTATCATAGAAGTCTGATACTGCCAATTCTGTTCTTCGCAATCATTCATGGAATCCCATTCACCTGGACAATAGGAAGATCTCCTCTGTCTCTATCGGATATACCCTCCGAACCCTGTCCATCCAGTCACCATGACTTCCCTGGATGCCTCATCTCGTTGGCCATCCTCATACATGGAAAGGATTTAAATCCTACTGTTATACTCAGACTTTGTAATCAGCATCACTTCTACAAATATTGGGAATTGCAAAATAACCCATTTAACTATGGACATCATCCATTTTACCTTCTGCCATCTCTTATTTCAACAATGATTCTGATGACCAAGTTACTTGGCTCCTACGTCCCAACAGTCATTGCTAGTTTTAGGAATTGCACAGATATTGTACAGAATATTCACTGTGGGATCTCCACAGCTAGCTGATTACTGACTCCATACCACCCAAACCTCAATTTCACTCCCAGACGTCGCTATTCCTTATACTATTATCCACACCTCTTCACCTAGTACCTTCAGCCTGGTCAACTGCTCTCCAGCGGACCCTTCAGCCTCTTATTCTTTAAGTACCTTTGTTAATCTCTACAGCAAAGACCATCACTGAGAAATGGCTCTCCTGAATTCTAACTGGTAATCTGTAACAGCCAAGACAAATTTACCAACTCAGCCTTGCATCCCAATCGGTATTAATTGGCTGTAGCATTAAAATCCTATGGCATCCTGCACTAATTGATCTCACTACCAATCCAGCCTACAGACTCTTCCTCTCATCCACCCTAAGCTTTTCTCATGTATTTCTGCATCAGGATTACCCGTAAACTTAACCACCTATGCCACTACAGTGCATCTCCTAAATGATCACACCACAGGAATACCCACACTTACTTCAGACAGTGTACCAGCAGAGGATTTGAGCATAAAGTCATGAGCATCATGACCAAAGAAGCCATCTATTCCTTATAACGAATTTCCAATCATTCCTCATATATATTAAGCTACCATCTAGATGTCTCCACAAATCTTCTTCTAGTGCTTTACGAATCACTTATGGCATTACTCTCATCAGGCACTTAAAATCTCCTCTACTCATTTTACTCTGGGATGCTTAGCTAGTGACGTATCACTCATTAATCGATTCTTTACCTCCAGACTACCCTGATTATCAAATCTTATATGAATTGGAACATTCACCCATAGCTTTACAAATCATCACAACCCCCACAGTGTACTATCTGGTCTTATATAGATCAAATCTTACTCTCCTGACTCATTACTCACCTATAATCCCTTGGACATGCATCCTTTGTCACTTCAGAAACATGGTCTACATTAGCTTTAACTGGATCTGCTTTACACATAGGATTTTACCATCCCTATGGAAAAGATGTACCCTTCATCTTCAGGATCATCATTCAGGCTGTATCATCCTTGGATCAAGAACGAACCATCATCTACAGGGCACTCAAAGACTCTTCTACAAATTCTACTCTATGGATGTTTCCTTATTGACTCCTTGTTCAATACAGAGTTCCTAGCCTCCAAACCATACCCTTACACTCAAAGCTCTCACAAGTTGGATCATTCACCAAAGACTTCTTCTACCATTGCATTTCCACCATTCACAGTTTAGTACCTTATCGATCTGGTCATTGTCCCTCTGCCTATTACAATTCCGTTGGACAAGCATCATTCATCATCTTGGAAACTTGTACTTCCTTCATCCTCCTTCATTCGGATTTACTTCATACTTAGGATTCTATCACTCATTCAGAACATATCTAATCTTCAACCTCACGATCATCATGCGAACAGCATCATCCATGGATTGAAGATGGACTATTGTCTTTTCAAGCAACTCACCAACCTCAAATTATCTATGGTTACTAGAATGTAGATCCTTCTCCATTTAGTATGCCCAGAGGATGGGAAGACTTCTGGCCATGGGTCCTCAGAGGTTTCCTCCACCTGGGGGTTTTTCCTCTCCTGAGTGCCAGGGGGTCATACTTTCCATGAGTTGGAGGAGGTATCTTTTTGGGCCTTCTATTCCCTACAAATTACTACCTACATATCTACTACTCAAGGGTGGGAATAGAGTAAAGCCACACAAAGTACTACAAGTTACACAAGCACTATATAACCCCATCTCTCCTTATTGCTATTCCACAAACATTGAATGGGAGGGCTTGCCCAGGGCTCAATGTGGGGAATAGCTCCTCCCACAACCTCTGCATAAGTCCTCCTCTAACACATCTCCTTTGCTTAGGGAGTGTTTTTTGTCCACCACCATCCCCTCCTCCTCCTCCTTCTCCAGTGCTCTTCTCACCCTTGCTCATAGGCCTTCTATTCCCTACAACTTACTTCCTACATACCTACTACTCAAGGTCGGGAATAGAGTAAAGACACAAAAAGTACTACAAACTACACAGTCACTATATACCCCATCTCTCCTTACTGCTATTCCACAAACATTGAACTATCGGTCTGCAGGTTTTTTTTTCTGCATTTTTATGTACTTTTGGCGTATCGTATAATACTGCCCATACCGGACACTGAACAGTCATAAATTTATCTTCTTTTAAAGTAAGCCACCCATCCAATATACATTCATTCAGATATGTATCAATTTCTGCTTTAAATACATTTGTAACATCTCTAGGAAGCTTTTTATAAAAACTGGCATCATCCAGTTGTCTGGCCATTTCTAGTTTATACTTAGCTTTATCCATTATAACTGTGACTCCCCCTTTGTCTGCAGCTTTTGTTTCAATCAGTTCATTTTCTGTTAGACTTTTTAATGCCATTTTTTCTTCCCTGGTACAGTTATAAAAAACTTTTCTTCTTTCTCCTGATGCCAATTATTGTATCTCCCTCTTGCAGATTCTTTCATTTTTAACTTGGATGTAGGTGGATTGGATGATTTTCTAAGAGTCCACTCCTGCTGTTCCTGCCCATTATTTACCTTCTCTGCAAATTGTACCTTCAAATCAGGTTTGTGTGTAAAGCTATATAAGTCCACAACAGTTTTAAATTCATTTAACTCACAGGTAGGGACAGAATTCAAGCCTTTTTGCAGTACTCTATTTTGTGCTTCAAACAATTCATACTGTGAAATGTTAATGACATGTTTACCTCCTGTATGGTCTCCAGTTCCATCCCCTCCTTTCTGCCCCCCATCTGCTGTTGTTCCATTGTGCTCCTCAATTATATCCACGAAATCCTCCTCTTGTGCCCCTTTCTTCTAGGCCCTCATCAAGTTCATCTCAAATTCAAAGTAGTCTAGGGCTCTGAAGAACTGCTCTCTTGACAATTCCAGCAATTTCAGTATGTTGTTCTCTTCATTCCTCCTTGCTGGTGTCTGTTCCACATTCAGTCTCCGACCCTGATGGTTCAGTTCCTCTGCTCTCATCTGGTAATTATTCACAAGTATCTCCAATTGAGCTGCTATATTGAACGTGTTGGGGGGGGCAATAGGGACAGGGCGTGTTTGTGTATGCTGCCCCCACTGTATTAAAAAAGGCCTCATTGTCTCATAAGGGGTATCTGAGTCAGAGCCACTTGTATAAACATCATTATGCTGATTTTCATGGTTGTTAAGGATCGATTTAGGTTGGTAATTAGAGCCTGCATTGCTCTTCCCTCAATGAAAAATCCTGACTTCTAAATAATCTCTCTGATCTCTTTTGAATTTCCTTTCCTTTGTTCTTTTAATTCTTTTGTCATTATTTTTAATAGTTCTAATCTTTGTCTGTACTGCTCATATTTGTTATGGCTCTCAAATTGTCTCACCTGGAGTTCTTTTTGGATAATTAATTCTTTCACTTCTTTTTTCTGCTCTTCAGCATCACTCAATATAATTTTAATGTAACCAACACTGACATCTAAGTTGTGTGTTTGCAAGTTGGTGAGAAAATTAACTCTATCCATTCCAAAAGAAGGCTGCAACATTATTCTCAGCCCTGTTGGAGCTCTGTTTTCTTCTAAGTATGCACTCAAAATCATTCTTTGCCAATGTCGTCTGTGCGCTTTTAAGGCGGCTCTTTCAAGTTGAATAAAAGCATCCTTGATATTATTTGGCTCCTGTACTGTTAAATGTGCATTTGATTCAATTGTTTCACTCTTTTCATTATTTAAAATAGGATTACAATCCCCTTCTTTAAAAAATAGTGCCTCCACGAAGTTAAAATTAGTTTGCATTTCTGCTGGAGGTATCGGCTGTACAGTCACTATTCTGACTGTCTCTAACTATTAAGGGTATACTGCTGCTTACATTCAGACCACCTTGCACCGTATTACAATTCATCAAGACCATCTGTTCAAAAAAGGGGGGAGTCAGTGTCCTGAGCCAACTCAAAAAAGGTAATCAATTACAAGAAAAAAGTCGCTAATGAGGGACTATGGTTGGAGCTACAGCAAAAAGAAGAAAATGTGTTAAAAAAAAGGCGGGCAGCACCAAACAAACTGACTCACCCAAACTCACATTAAGTTTTTATTCTTCATATTGTTTATTTAGTATTTAGTTAAAAGAAGCAGTAAAATTCCCCAAAGCACTGAACATTTTCGTATTCTGACAATGCTTTTTCAAGGTGTAAACTGAGAATGGCTAACATGCCATTTTTATTGTCCTTGGGCTCACACGATTAATTAAAATGCACCAATCAAATTTCTAAAAAAATCATCACATATAGAAAATACAGCTCTAGTTAGTCCTCTGGTTAGCCCACTCAGTTTAACGAGACAGTCCCATATAAGTCCAAATTATATATTATAACCCATAGTAAGATATTATACACCCAACATATATGTGCACAAACCCTTATTAAACATTTGTGAAACGCAAAAACATTCAGTGCTTTTGGGAATTTTACTACTGCTTCAGCAAGCTGCAAAATGCTGAAGATTATGTCCATGCCATGGAAGCAGCCCAGCAGGGTCTGTCGAGATCTAGGGACATGCAATCTGCCACATGAAGGCATGTCCTGTAAGTTAATATTTTAACAAAAAATCCAGGGGGTTGCTTGCTGTGATGCAGTTTGTGGGATTGTGTGCTGTGATACCTTTTGCACAGAGCTTTCCTATACCCCACTCTGGTTACAAATAGAGAAAAAGAAAATTGCAGACTCTGGAATCAATCTTGACAGTTTAATTTTTATTTCACCCAAACATTTACCAGCACGGCTCCAGACCACAGTTATTGGTATCTCCTTAAAAGTCCATGCCCAATTCTGTGGCGCTTGGGTGTCCATCTTTGTTCATAGGACTAGTTGTCTGCATGTACCAGGTCTGCTGTGTCAAGTGCGATCTATCAACTTACTTACTATCACCAGGAGATCTGTGCCTGCTAGTGTCTTGCTGTCTTATTGGCTCTAGCACTGATGCTTCTATCAGTGTTCATGACAGATTTAAGGAGGGACTCCTAGAATCTAATCTAACTCCCAACACTTTAATGGGCAAGATCACAGTTGTAATTGGGGTACAGAATGGAATATAGCCCTCTGAGATCAAGCAGCTATTTTCCCTGCTACTGGTGCTGGGAGACCCCATAACATGTGCTAATGGGGGCTGCACTCCTTCTCAACAGTGCAAACCGAGTGTGTTTGGCTTCATGGAGACTGCACTGTTGGCAGCTACTGAGACTGCACCACTGAGAGGGGATTCCAGGATCAGGAGAAGGCATGGAAGGCTCTACCTAAGAAAGGAGAGAGCACTTCATGGATGGTAAGAATAGTATACATTTGAAATTGGGTCAGGACACATGAATGTAGAGGTGACCCTATGTTCGACTCCCACTATGATCTCCCTTCCAACTGTCACTAGGGTGGCAGGTATTAGCAAAGAGGAGATGAGATGCACAATGAGCTCTACATGGACCCCTATTTAAGCAATAAGGCACAACAGGGGGGTGTTCTATGTTTCTATTTTCAAGTACCTCAAGGGAATCAACAAAGTCCAAGAGGGTAGCATCTTTCAGAAAAAGAGATGTGCAAGAACAAGGGGGCACAATTTGAAGATATAGGGGGGACGGCTCAGAGGTAATGTGAGGAAGTATTTTTTCACAGAGAGGGTTGTGGATGCATGGAACAGCCTCCCTGAGGAGGTCGTGGAGTCAAGAACAGTGGGGGAATTCAAGAATGCATGGGACAGACATAAGGCAGTCCTAGTGGGGAAAGGAGGAAGTAAGCTGTTGGTTAACTAGGATCTGCAGCTTATCTGTTAGGTAGGAAAATGGGCAGACTAGGTGGGCCAAGCGGTCCTTATCTGCCGTCAAATTCTATATTTCTATTTTTCTATGTTTATAGTGAGATAACAGCCCGCCTTGGGTGGGTTGAAGCACGAGGCAAAGCTGAGTGCTTCCACCACCTGAGAAGGGTTGTTAGCCCACCATAATGCCCCCCCGGAGTGCCTTATTGTAATCATGAAATGGATCCCTAGTTGTACTATATTAATAAATAAATAATTAGTGAAATCTGTATTTTATTTTCCAAAAAAAGATACAGAAATGTTGAATAAATCTTTATAAAGAAAAAAATAATCCCATTTAGTCACTGTGTTGTGACCACTTTGCCAGCAGGTGGCATCAATATTTTAAGCAGTGTTTCTTGTTCTTAGTGTAATCAGTGTAACTACTGAGCATTGGCTTCAATGGTTCCTGGTCACATCGGGGCACTAGCAGGTAGTTACTGCGCTCTACAGCTAGCCCATCTTTTTTTGTTGTTTGTTTAAAAAATGAAATAGTTTTATCTTTTGCGTTCTGTCTCATGTGTGGTATCCGAAATGGAGCCGATAGAGAATGATGAAGGCAAGTAGCGTGATGAAGATAACTTGTCTGTTTTTTGTTTTATTATTAAAAGCAAAAATTTCCTCTCAAGCTAGTGGGAGTCATTAATGTGACCTGGATGGAATTTTACAATGTGAGTTAATGATGAGAGCAGGTGTCGCGAGTTAGCGATGAGAGCGGGAGCCACAAGTTAGCAGGGAGAGCAGGAGCTGTTACTGTGTGGTGCATTCAGCGGCAAAGGTAATGGTCAAATCCCTGTTATTTTTCATGTGTTTGTATAGTCTCCATGTGCACCCCCCTGCCCTCCCCCCCGTGTTGTAAAAGAAAACAGTGGGTACTTTCA
The DNA here is from genome assembly GCA_016271365.2 of Neoceratodus forsteri. Classification (NCBI taxonomy): domain Eukaryota; kingdom Metazoa; phylum Chordata; order Ceratodontiformes; family Ceratodontidae; genus Neoceratodus; species Neoceratodus forsteri. The sequence continues at coordinate 867,887,718 of CM057455.1, forward strand.
TTATCTAACAAAAAAACAAAACAAGGCGCATTCCGCTCGCTGTGTGTGGGCAGCGGGTTATGGTCAGTAAAGCTGAATGCTCCAAACATGAGCTGTCAGTCTGTCTGTCTGAGAGTACTTTTAGCTGGGCCATTGTGCTGGGATATCGGCTGGGCTGAAAGTGGCTCTCAACAAATTGGGAGTTGGGATTCTTAATACCCCGTTCATAATTTTGAATAAGAAAGCAACTCTTAAATGAGGAATGAATACCATTTCTCTCTGAGTGCATGAAGATTGGCCAAGTTTCTGTTGCTCTCCTGTAGATCTGCTGCTTTTTGCTTAGAGCTTCTTTTTTCCTTTTAAATCTTTCCTTATCTTGTGCCAGTAGTTCCTAAAGCATTTGGCACAGAACCAACAGTTCTCATTCTGAAACACTCTCAGCTCCCTCAAAATCCCATGCCCTCTCCAACTCACTTTTAGAGCCGTTGTCTCTCCATTTTGACAGTAGTTTTGTAATATCCACACTTTCTTGGCTTCATCTTAAAAAACTTTCATCCTCCTGGTTTCCACTGGCTGGGAGGGAGGGAGGATGGCTCCACAAGCTGCTGCAGCTCTTCATTGATGCAGCCTCTTACTCCTCCATTCTGTGATTGGGCCAACAGTGCCCTGTCTCAGAAGAGAAGGAGAGATTTTTTATCGAAAGAAATCATGCATCACATAAGGACACAATAACAGAAATGTACACAGTAATAATTACTGGTGACACCTTTTATCAACCTGATTTCAGATACCCTTCAAACGCCGTAATAACCTGAAATCGGGTTATTACGGCATTTGAGTAGCTCTAAGTCACTGCTCACTTATACTGTCCATGACAATCACTTTCACTTTTCTCCGACACAGTAGCTTTGCCGAGCGGTGTTCATTTTGGTCAATTACATGCCCCCAAATCCACAAAAAGAGAAGTGCCTTGTATAAAAAAAATTGTAACCTGTGGGTGCTCAGCTAATTTTTGTCTCAGTTTTGAAAAACAGAAGCCGCTGAGAATAGACTGAGGGGCGAGTGATTGATGTGCTTTCGGCAGAGCGAGATTCAAGTGAATGAATGATCTATAGCAACACTGCTTACGCTTTGAATCTTGCCTTCTGAAGCCGCCGTGTCACTTCGCTGTCCTCAATCTACAATTGGTAGCTTCTGTTTTTCAAAAACTGAGACAAAATTAGCTGAGCACCCACAGGTTACAAATTTTTTATACAAGGCATTTCTTTCTTAATGGATTTGGGGCATGTATTGACCAAAACGAACACCGCTACGTTCTCTCTCTCTCTCTCTCTCTCTAAGTACTTCTACACACAAAGTCCATGCACCAGTAATTATATAAAATAAGATATGGAAGTGTAGACATGAATATTTTTCACACCCTGGTGTATGATGACTACATAAACCTCTCGAGCTTCGCTCTCGAGGTTTATGGGTCATCACACACCTCGGGTGTGAAAAAAATATTCATAACACACACTTCCATATCTATTATTCTCTATTTCACTGACCCCAAACCTAAACACCCTAAACCCACACAGTGATGTAATAACAAGGATATCTAAATTGTGAAAGTATAATCCTTCCTGAACTAATACAGGTTATGCATAAATGCATAGTTATACCTGAAAAGAAAACCCATAGAAATGCCTAAAACCCATACTGTAAGGCAAGAAAGGAGCTCCCATATGATGATAGTATTATCAATCATCTATTTCAGCCAACTAAGAGCATGCTTCCATAAAGTTCTAAGATTGCGTACATTCATATATGATTCTTCCTGTAAATAAATTTGTGAGAGTTGATTTCTGTTATCAGTTCCTGTTGTCCCAGGTATTTTTGTTCCAAAACTAGCTGGCATTGAATTCGCCAAATGTAATACTTTAAAACCCCACTAAGCACCCTTAGGGTGCTGGGGTGGCATTTGGCCCATTGTCCTGTATACACTTCTAAAACAAGCATCCCAGAAGAAACTGACCGAAATGCAACACATTGGAAACTATTCACTAACATACTCCAAAAAGTAATACTGTATGGGCAAGTGAAATATAAATGAAATTGAGTCTCAAGGATTAAATTACAGGTATCCCTAGGGCAGTACCATTCTGCTAGTGGTTTGTGCTTATGGTTGTCATGAACCCTTATCTGGCCATGGCATGTGAGCCAGACCACATCCCACATATGCTTAGGTACCTGTGGTTTGGTTCATTGATACAATGTGTCAGAAACTGTCCTATCTGTACCATAGGGGAACTGCACTGGCACGAAGATAAAGGAATGCAAAATATGTGTATACAGTACATAGCTTTCCTAGTCAGTGTGCTACACTGCTGAGTGGTAACCTTCCAGAGTTTGATTTTAGTCAGAACTGACCTAACATATACTGGGATCCTCTCTTTTTATAATTTTGTGTGAAAATGCCATTTCTGTTTCCCACAAAGATAAAATTAGTTAAAAACCATGCAGTCATCCAAACGACCCAATTTTTGTCGGAATACTGTAACATAAATTTCAAATTGACAGATCAAAATATAGTGTGAAAAAAAGGACTGGATTGAGCATGCCCAGTCCTCCCTTTTTGACTGGTAAGTATGTAACCTGCCAATGGATGGGGTTAAGTCTGCTCACCCAAATAGCCTGAAAGAAAAGACTATAAAACTTGGTTTCCAACTCCATTTTGGGGAGACCAAGCTCAAATGTAAAAATAAAAGAAGGATAAAAATGTTCACCAAGGAGACTCACTTCGAGTTTGAAATTTGCATGATTTCTGTAAATTTATCTTTTGTTCCCCTTCTAACAATTTGGCTTTCCAATTTGCCTGGGCCATATCAGGTGCCCCAAACTGTATCCCCAGGAGAATTACTTCAGATACTATAGGAATCCTATTAATCTCTTGTAAACCATGGTGACGGAACTGTCCAAGACAGACTGCTTTACTTTTGTCAATGTTCACTGTAGCCTCTGCCACCATAGAATAATCTTGTATAAGAGACATGGCCTCAGTACAGGATTGTGCATCTTCCAAAAATAAACATAAGTCATCAGCCTAAGCTAAAACTTTAATGGGTGGAACTCCCTGTGTTAACATCAGACCCCTTATCTCAGACGACTGAGTAATTCTATGAATCAAAATATTAATATAAAAAACAAAAAGTAATAGGCTCAAGGAGTGGCTCTACCTGACACCCTGAGCTATGTCCACCTGATGACCAATGTACCCATTCAATAGCAAATGAAAGTTAACGTATTTGTAAAATAAACATATCCAAGCTATAAATAGTGGTGGTATGCAATGAAATGCCAAAATCCTAAATAAATAAGAGTGGGGGACCCTGTCAAAGGCTTTTTGTTGGTCTAGTGAGAGCACCAGGCTTTTTACCAGATCCAAGTGAATGCGTTCAAAGATTTCTCGAAGTTGAAGGAGATTATCCTTCATGGACCTCCCAGGAAATCCACAGGTTTGATTATATGCTATACAGTATTCAACACAGCAGTTAAGCAGCATCTCAGAAAATGGACAAAAATCTTAAAATCCGAATTCAATAATGAAATAGGTCGCAAATTATGTATACCTAATTTGTCTCCTTTTTTATACAGCAAAATGAGAAAAGCTTTAGCCATATTCTCCAATACTCTTAAGTGGTGTAGAATGTCATTAAATGCTACCAGCAGAATTGGTGCTACAGTCTCAGAAAGGAGTTGGTAAAATCCAGCACTGAGACCATCTGGCCCTGGGGCAGCCTCAAGTCTTAATTTTTTAATCATAGCCTGTATTTCTTCTAGAGAGATAGGCCGAACTAAATCTACCTGCTCATGTGGATCTAAAATGCTCAAGTCAATTTGATTTAGAAAGTCTTTCAGGCCCCCTTCCCCCTCCAGGGGGACTCCGAAGTCTTGGGATATACTGTCTTCAGCTACTCTCATAATATTAGGTAAACTCGTATGTACTTACCCCTTGGGGTCTTTAATAGCTATAAAGAGTTTCCTTGCCACTCGGTCCTGACAACCCTTAAAAAGATCCAGTGATGTCCTTTTACCATGCAGACCACAGGCCTGTTCCTCCAGTTAAAGTCTGGCCCTGTCACACAAAAAGGATTTTATACCTTGTTTAATTTTCATGATTTGTTGTAAATAGGACTGTTTTTCAATATGTTGTAAAGAAATTCATCTAAACAAATGAGATATTAACTTTAAATACTGGAAATAATCATCTTTGCCTTTTGTTTTGCCAATTTTCTGAAAAAAATTCTGAAGGCAAAGCTTCTTATCATCCCACCATGCAGTTACAGCCTCATAAAATATCCCCACAATAGCTCTAGCTCACAACACTTCCATGGTTTTCTTTTGTATCACTGGATCCTTTAAGACTGCCAAATTGAGATGCCAGTAACCAGGCCCAATCTTAGAGTCCGGAAACCGCCCACTCTGACTACTAGGTCAGAGTGGTCTGATGCGAATCTGATTTCTACCCCTGTATACTGTTGTTAATGTATATCTGTGAAACGAATGTAATTTCTGTAAATCACGCCTGAGTCTAATGTGAGCCTGATTTTTTTCCCTGTATATTGTTGTAATGTATATTTGTGTAACTTATGTAATTACTGTAAATAATGCTTCTAAATGTCTTTTTATGTAACTAATTCTGGGTCGCCCCTGAAGAAGGGATCTCTGGTCTCAGTGGGCTTACCTGGTTACCAAAATCCAAATAAATAAATAAATGTAGCCATTGGATATAGTATCGCTTCTAGTATCTTCCAACTATTAGAAACAAAAATTACCGGTAAATCTATCCTAGAGGACAGTACTCCCCAGTGGTACGTGTGACCCCCTGTCTTATGTATAGTTCTATAGGCATCCTGCATTCTAGCTACTAACATAATTTTTGTCAGTACATTTGTATCACAAAACAATTTGGTAGTTGCACCAGTTTTATCACCTAGACTCATAGGGCAATTAAAATCCCCTTCCGCAATGACTTTCCTAGCCGAATGAAGATAGGGCTGGAGTTGTCGAAAAAGAGCCACTCTAGTGTGCTTGGACTGAGGGGCATAAAAAACTCTCACCTGAAGCAGTTGTCCCTGTCCCTGAATATCCACAAAAAGTGCCCACCCAGGTTCTATATCCAGTACTTTTATAATGTGTACCTGGCAAGCTTTAAACAAAATCCCCACCCCTGAACAAGGATCTTCCCCCAGGCACCATATAGAGGGGCCCCAACACCACGCCTTCTGAGCCTGATGAATATCGGCCATTTTCCTTAATCTAGTATCCTGTAATAGGATTATCTAGCCATAACAAGGCTCAATGCAAAAAAGTCACATTCCTCTTATTATGGTTCCTAGTACTATTAACATTTAAGGTTAAAATGTCAATCTCATCAAAGAAGCAAATGTTCCAGTCCTTGTCATTAGTCAGAAGTGAATATCATGTCTTCAGTGTAGTTTCTTCCTGGTCTTCTTCTTGGCTTTCATTAACTCTGTTACATCCACTTCCATGTCAGACTGATCTATATGGGAGGATGCCACCAATGAGGCCTCTGAATCACCATCTTCTGCTTTGGACTGTCTTTGTAAGGCCACTGAGGTGTTGTGCAATTCCATATTGTTTGTTTTTGGCAGTTTGGACTTAGGAGCATTCCTTGTGGATCTTTGCTTGCCCTTAACAGATTGGAGGGGGGTGGCATCGCTGTGGCCTGTACTGGACTGTTTCCATTAAAGTAGTATCCAAGTTAAGTGGTGTCAGTGGACCCACATTTATAGCAAGCCCTGGGCTGGCCTGAGTAAAAGCAAACCCCCCTATCTCATCCTAGTATAAAGGAATTGGGTATATGCTCTTTACCTGAATTGTTTTGTTGCAGTTTCATCTTGTATTTCCATCTCTCTGTCCAAAATAACTCACTGTCCAGTACAGCTTCAGGTTCACTCAAAGCCTCACATTTCAGAGATAATCAATAGGTTATGTCCTCTACGTGGACCCCCTCATTCCGAAATATTATTGTGACATATTTTATTGAGGGTTTTGTCAAGGGAATGACCAAAAAGGGGGTCCACTTGGGGAGAACTTAACCTGGTTATACCTCTCCCAAAACAAATCCAGGGCATATGCTGAGCAAAAGCTGATATCGTAATTATCCTCACCAGATATATTAATAAAAGCATATACATCCTTAGGGGTAAATTTTAAAGACTCTTTTAGCAATATTTTCCCCACATGGTATCTGTCTGGACAGGAACCCAACCTGCCTTTATATCTGATTTGGATGGCATTGCGTTGAGGTGCAGCTTTTTTTTTTGGAGTTTTGAAAAAGTTCAGATAAAAGGGGTTTTGATTTCAAATTGTCCTTCAGTTTGGCAGTGTTAGGTTGCTCTTGCTGTGAAGTACAGCCTGAAGAAATAGTTGTCACAGGAGCACCTTGTTCTACCATAGTTTCTACAATAGTTTCCTTCAAACCCTCTGGGGGAGTAGAAATGATTGGTACTGGAACAGTTTTAGGTAGATCTACCTGTGAAGGGCTGCTACTGGTTGTTATTTCTGTTGTAGTAATAGGTACCTGGAATTTAATCGTTGGGCGTCATGTTGGAGAGTCCAGAGAAAAAGAGCTATGCATATCCCAGGTAGGGTCAGGAACCCAGCTATCAGACGAATTTTGCTTCCATTCAGCAGACTGTAGAGTTATTCCTTGGGACCACTTTTCACCTAAAGGATCTTAAGGGTTTGGAACAGCTGGACTGTCACTAGCCAAGGCTATGTTCATCTCTTTCAATTGATTATGTCCCCGAGACTGAGATGTCTCAGACGAATTTTTAACCGCAATGTTGCATTTTGCTAGGGTGAGTGCCTCTCTCTGACCTTTTGAAATTTATTTTCTTTGGGGCTTAGGAGCACTTCTGGTGGAAAAAGAATACACTGTCATGCCGTCCTGTTGATTCGGACCCATTTGAAAGTGGACAGGTTCCAAACTAGGATCAGCATGAGTCAATGGAATAAATACAGGCAACCCTTCTTGAGACAGAGACTGACCCTTTAGATCAATAGTTGCAGGAATTTCATCTGTAGTGCTTTAGCGCTTTCATTTCCACCTTCTCCCCTACAGGCTTTGGGCACAAATTACTATTTAAAACAGAATCACTGCGAGCCTTTTTAGATACATCAGAAGTAGGGGGAAAGATTACTTTAGGTGATCCAGCAGTACGGGCTCTTCTAAAGGTGCCGTGATAGGAGCTGTGTCATGCTGAACGGGGCGTTGGCTGTCAGTTTGAGAGATCAAGGTGTCAGATTTTTCCTCTTCAGCTAGCTGTAAAAGTCGTGCCTGAAAGCTCCGTTTTTTCTGGGCAAACATTTGTTCCTCAGCAGCTAGTAGAGCCAAAAGTTCAGTTTTGGAAATAGCCAGGCCTTTCATTTGATTTTCTTGCAGATTCATTTTTAACATTTCAGGTGCATTTTCCTTGGTTTTAGTGAGATCCTCCATGGAAATAAAAATTTCTTCTTCATCTAGAAAATCTAAATTCACTTCCACAGTTTCTTCAACTTCATCGACCTCTTAATAATCGAGGATAGGGGAGGAGGACAGCTCCCCTACCTCAGAGACTTCCACCTCCTCCTCCAGCGTTTCAGGCTCAGTGGCCATTTTAGAACTGGCCAGCAAATCCCCCTGTGGCGAGTAGGGGAATTTCCCCAGTGTCCTGCCTAAATTTTCTCCATTCATTAAACATACCACCAACAGCTTAATCTGGTTCAGTTTCAGTTGGTTCCCATCTGTATCTTCCTCCTCCCCTGGGTCAAGGCTGAAAATAGGCAGAATTGTCTAGACCTCCTTTCCCAGTCAACAAAAACTAAATAAGTACGGAGAAGTAGCCTTTTCCTCTGTTCCATTGTTTGTTTTAATTTTTCTTCTTCAGCTATTCTCAGTTTTTTTGTGCAGAATTATCATCCTCCTGAGAACTCTGAACCATTTCTGCTTTTCTCTGTCAAACCAATTTCCATCTCAGTACCAACATCCATTCCAGTTTGGACCTCCGGAGAAAAGGTAATGGGGTAGGAGGTCTGCTCCCCCATACCTACATCATCTGCACCTCCACCTTCCAGGGTGGCCATACTGTAAAATAGCCAGATGGCCAGACGTTCCCCCTATAGGATAGTAGGGGCATTTCTCCTGTGTCCTGGTCAAATTGTCCCCATTCACTAAAAATATCACAAACAACTTTATCTGGTTCAGTGTCAATTGGTTTCAATCTGTATCCCCTTTCTCCCAGGATGAGGCTGAAAATAGGCAACATTGCTTAGTCCTCCTTTGCCAATCAACAAAAACTAAATAAATGAAAGGCTAGGGTAACAAAATAGGACAGACAGGATGGACCTTTTTTTTTTCTGTCAGCAATGTCTATGTTTCTATGTAAGTCTGTGCTCCCAGTGAGGGGTGAGATGACAGCATATGGTACTTGAGAGTGAAGTTTTCATCTCACCTCAGGATGGGAACACAGCCTTATTGTGCATGGGCACCAATTAACTCTTTTGTATAGAGTATAGTTTTTTCTAGGAAACAGGAATTCCAATCCTCTCTCAGTTACCCCCCCCCCCCAAAAGAAAAGCTCAGCCTCTTTCTGTACTTCAGCACTTCTCCTGTTCTGTCTCCTTGGTCTCTCGCTCTGTTGGAGTCATGGCAGTATGCAGCATTGGCTACACACAGCAACACTGTCTCCCACACTAAATGATTACATTGCTCTCTGCTTTCTTCTGACTTGTACAAATAGTTTTCTCTCCATCTGTCTCATGGTGTCAGTTGATTGCCACCAGGATCACCTGGTAAAACCACAAGCACCTCTACATTACAAAACCCTGCCAGATCCCAGCTGCTGAGCACTTAAAAGAGCCTCACATACAAATGCAGCCTCTCTCTCTCTCTCTCTCACTGGGCCACATCCCTCTCTCCATTGTTCTGACTTACAATACAGCCAAAAATCTCTCACTGTGATTTTTTAATTCAAGTGTTTCTGCTGCTATGGCCAAGGCAGGTTGGGCTCCCCACGGTCCTATCCCCACTGCCCCCCTTCAACTACTACCATCCTAGGATTTACCTATTCATCCTGTGTACCCCCAGGGATTGCTCTGCATGCTGGGTTCAGGAGGGGGAAGGCCATCATCCCCCAGAGTCACATGTCCAATGCTAAGCTGGCAGAGTCCTGGTGGTGGAGTGTCAACCTGCAGAGCGTCATGCATGCCTGCCTCACCAACCATTTTCCTCCAGGTATTTGCTCCTTTCCTTGCTGGGCTACACATGCCAGCATGTGTGTAGAGACAGGCACATGCTGCAGAAGTCCTGCAGCTCCCACCCTTCTTTGCCACTGCAGACCCACACTGCCACCAGGCCTCCATCTTGTGGCACTCATTCAGCAGAGGTGACAACCTTCCCACCCCAGGAGAGGACAGCAGCTTATCAGACACTCAGTCCTCTCCCCCCCCAGCCAGCCCCCAGCTACTGATTCTGGGTCACCAGCACAGCGGGTGGTAACTCTACTACTACACCACTTGGATGTCTCTCTCTTCTTTCCCTCATGTGACTTACAAAATGGACACATCAGTAAGAGAAACATAGACTCTGATGGCAGATAATGAATACTTGTCCCACATAGTCTGCTCATTTTCTTTACCTGCTGTAACTTCATAGGCCCTACTTGATCTCTGGCTTAGCCCTTCCTTCCCTAATGACTAACTTTCCCTTATGTCTATCCCATGTGTTCTTCAATCCTGCTAAAGTTTTTGCCCCCACCACCTCCACTGAAAGGCTGTGCCAGGCAACCACCACTCTCTCTCTGAAGAAATACTTCTTTACATTTCCCATGAGTCTACCCCCCTCCAGCTTCATAGCATGCCTCCTTGTTCTTGAGCATCTTTTTTTCTGAAAAAGACTTCCCTCTTTTACCTTGTTTATATCCATGAGATATCTGAAAGTCTCTATCTTATCTCCCCTCTTTCCCTCCTTTCCTCCAGGGTGTACATATTATGGTCCTTAAGTCTCTCATCATAGGGTTTCTGGTGCAGATCCTGCACCATTTTAGTTGCCCTTCTCTGGACAGTTCCACTATACCATGGTGACAGGAATGTCGGTGACCTCCCCTACAGTGACACATGGTTGCTGATATCCCTTACGCTGCCAACTCCATTCCCCAACTGGAAAATGCACCAACACATGATCAGTGTTCATGTGGGGGGCTCTGCCCCTGCCCCCCTGAACTTAAGGGTTCCAACTTGAGAGGGGAAGATGTTGGGGGAGAATGACCAAACTCCAGAGTCGATGACTTGGTCATCACTCCAGCAACTTGGTTGACACTGAGGGTGTTGGTGGGTTGCTGTCGCTGTAACAGCATCGCTGTAAAAGCATTGCTGTTACAACGATATACCCCTCTGGACCACCTCTATTCTATTTCCAGCCAAGGATGTGGTCTTCAGAACTGGATATAATATTCTAGATGAGGTCTCACCAATGATTTATACAGCGGCAACACCACCTCCCTCTTTCTGCTGGTGATACCCCTCCCTATGCATCCTAGCATCCCACTGGCTCTCCCCACAGCCTTGTCACATTATTTGGCCACCTTTAGGTCATCAAACATGATTACTTCCAGGTCCCTTTCCTGTTTGGTGGTTGTCAGTACCAGTAATCAGTGTCAGTGTCTCTGCAATTAAAACAAAAGTTAAAAATTAAAACAAAAATGCTATTTTTCAAACAAAAATATATCTGAAACAAAAAAAGCCAATGTTCTGGAATCACTGTAGCTATTCTGACTACAGTGGTGCTGTATACAAGGCAGTAGCAGCGTGAGCTGAGGCAGTGCATTTAGAAGATTTAAGATGTTGATGTGCATGGAAATCCATACACAACAAAGATGATGTTGTGTATGGAAATTTGTGCATAGCAAAATTATGCTCATTCAATACTAGGATATTGAGAGTATGTGTTTTCAGCAGAGATGGGTAAAGTTCAAAAACTTTGCTTTGTGTAGTGCATCGTGAACTTTACCGAGTTTGCAAAATGTGAAATGCTGACTTCGCAAAGTTTTCACAAGGTGAAGAATCTCTTTTCCAAGTGAAAGTCTATGCATAGAGGCAACCTCACCATCGAATTTGCCAGCAAAGTTGCCACGATGCCTAGACTTCACAAAAAAAGTACCGCTTTGTCTGGAAAAACTTTGTAAAGTGGTGAAGTGCAGTGAAGTGCGAAGATGGTGCTGGAGGTGGGAACTTCAGGAAGCTTCACAAAAGGGTAAATTACCCCCCTTTGCACCAACTTCTCCTGCAAAGTTTAAATTTGCTGCATCACTAGTTTCCATACTCAAAAAAGTCAAACTACAGTATACACTATATAGTGTATGGTTCCACATACAATGCTTTTGTTGTTGAAAAAAAATATTAAGAGACACAATTGCATTTTCCAAAGTGGCTGTATTTTGAGTACATTAAAAGACAGCCAACAAAGCACTATACATAATATCAGTAACTAGCACAGTCAAAAGTTGTTTCAATTGGATACAGTTTTGGAGGTATCTGCAACAGTTTGATTCTAAGCATTTTCCTATGGAGAAGAAAATGTACAAGATCAGCCATTTGCATCATGGATTCCTCTCCCATTTCCCGTCACATGTCAGTTTTTCCATCATAGTAGATTGGTTTGCTAAACAGTAGCTGTTTGGAAGATTTATGTGGGATAAACTGAAGTTCGGGGGTAAACTAGGTACTTAGGTATTAGGTTCAAGCATGATCATGACTGACACTGTGAGACCTCTAAAAGAAAGTCTCTAGAGGCTGTGGTGCATGGTGATACTGCAGCCACGCAGTTCAAAGGCAGAAAGTTGTTGTGGTATCAGTATGATGTCAGACTGATAGCACAACACCTTTTTTGCCCTCTGAACTGCACCACAAAAAGATTATTGCTTCTATGGAAATCTATACACAATAGAGCCTAACTGTACACTATAATAGAGTTGTCTACTGTTTTTGGTTTTTCAAAACAGAAGTTTTAAATAATGCATAACAGATTGTAGATGTGGAGGGATTATTGTGCCTTAGTCAAATGTGGCCCCTTAAAAATCAAGCCCTTGGTATACAACATGAATGTACTTCTGAGTCAAAGAGACAAGAACTGCTGTACCATGTGTGTCACAATTGCAGGCACAGGGAAGTTGCTTATCTCATGTTGCAATTCATGTTGCTGGAAATCCTGGACGACATTGGTAGGGTGCAACTTTGCGGAGGCTACCAGTGGGTGTCACTGAGCACCACAAGGAGGAAATACAATAAAATGGAAATCAGCAACTCTTTTCACAGCGAACTAATTTGAAGATGAGGGTCTCATCTTCTGTTGAATTCTTAATTTTCAGCCTAAAATTAAGCATGAAAGATGAAAAGAACATGAACAAACTGAAGTTTTATCTAGATGCTGGACAGAGATCATTGATGTAAGGAACCTCCAAAACTATTTTAGAACTTGGAAATCTTATAGATTTTTTTCTTATTGTTTTTAGGGGTTGCTCCCAGTGAGTCATTTTGGAAGTTCCACAGCACATCGACACCTGGTGGTTAAATAGCTTGTTATGTTCAAAAGGAGCGTAAAAGGTCGCTTTTGAGGCAATGGCTTGTACAAACATAATCATCGAGATAAAAAAAATTACAGGCTTAATGCTGAGAATAGTCAAAGTTCCTCTACCACTGTTTTGCTGAATGCTTTTTCTCCAGCACCTGACATCTATGCTTGACAGTTTAATTATTAGGGTGCAGAGATGGATAAAGGGACTTGCTTGGCTTTGACTCCCACCTATTAAACATTTGCTTGGAACTGCAGCTGCAATAAAAATGCCACTGTTGCACAAAACGAAAATAACAGTCTCTTGGATCTCCATATCCTTGCTGCCTTTCTTCCTGTTACTTTTTTTTTTAAAGGAACAGCATTCAATAGACATAATCTGTGTTTCTTGGATTAAAGAATATTTGCTTTTATTTGTTGGTATGCCTTTCAGAAATATCTGACTTACTAATTGTTGTTGTTGCCATCTACTTAGGGTGGGTGTAGCAACAAATCAGATCGCACTACGGTATGCCTCAGGTCACAGATGGCCAAAATTCTTATTATAGATTGGACTCCTGCCACTCCAGTTCTCAAAGCAATTACCCAACTGTTAAAAAAAGCAGATTTAAAAGACTATTAAATTACCAGGAAACCATTACTATTTAAATTGCAGTCACAGAGCAGCTGTCAGGTGAACTGAATTCTGGGTAACCTTTGATTTAAGCCAGCTCCACATACTAAAACCCCAAATGCAAAAAATAAGCATTTTTTTACAATACCAGTTGCAATCTATCTGTGTTTTAAAAGATTATTTTTTGTATAGTAACTTGCCCTCTTATATTTAATATGTTCTAAAAACATTTGGGTATAGAATAGCAATATTTGGCTGCCTTTCAAAGACTCTGTCACTAATAATAGTAAATAGAACCCACAGGACTGCAGCTCAGCAAGATCTTCCTATTCTAAATTATGAGACAGGGTTTTTTTCACAAAACAGCATTTTTAAAGATCCATGTTAGACAATCAAACCTTAATTGTTTATTTCTGTGAGAAATGAGTTTACTTTAGAAGTAATTATGAAATGGCTAAAAACCCTACTTTCTGATCGACTAGCTAGAGTGCATAAATCTCCTAATGACCATGCACCCCAAAAAACAAAATTATTCTTTGTGTTTTTCTAAAAGGTATTTTTACAAGTGTAGTAACACACTCCAGGGCAAGTGGACACTGTGAATGGACACAGGACTCTGAGTGCTTAAAGTCACTTAGTTACACCTTAGGCCTAACAACACCCACAGACATGTTCATCTTCTCAATGGTCATATACCCCGACACATGTTACTGCTTACATAATGTGACCAACAATAACTAGGAATTCAATTTTGGCTATTGGTATACAGTGCAGTTCAGGTACTGTTCTCCACAAATGGAGTTACAATACAGGATCAAGTTATTGAACAGACATTCCTCAGCTCACTTCTTTCTTTATCTAATGTATGATATATCTCCCCCCCAGTAAGAGTAGTTTTACATGAAAAAGCCTACTATGAGAAAAAGGAAGAAGAGTTCTCTTTTGATAAAGATGCAGTATAATGGGATCTAACTGAAAAATAATCCTCAGTTCTACTGTGGTACTGTATGTTATAAACAGAGCTACTGTACTTGGCCAACCAGTAAGCCTGAGCTTCCCATACTCATTTTGCTCAGACGTAATTTAGAGATGGCAGAAAAAGACCATTGGTCTATCCAATCTGCCCATAAATGCCTTAATACCACTGTCAGGAAAAAGCCCTCTGTCTTCCCTTGTGAATACAGAGCACAAGTATTCATTAAGAATGGTAGCTTTCTGCCTTCCCTTCTCAATTTCCTTATCTCCCTCTGCTAGTCTAACAGTTCCTCCTCCCTTCTTTCTTTTATCCTTAATTTACAAACTGGGATCTATTCTCCATACAGAATTTTAACCCACACTATTCACTCCCTTGCTCCCCACCCTACCACTACAACCCTGAGCAATCACTAAGCCCTTAACTCTGTCCCAGCTATGTTTGAAAAAATTTAAAGTTTTGCCACTCACCACATCAGCTGGCAAATTGTTCCATGGCTTCACCATCCTTTCTGTAAAATAAAACTTTTTCATTTCCCTCTTGAATCTCCTCCCTGTCAGTTTCCACTTGTGCCCTCCTATTCTTTATCTACTACTTATGCTAAATAGTTCCTAGCAGTTTATCTTGTTCATTCTTTCAGAAACTTGAAGATCTCTATTATATCTCTCCACTCTTGTCTGGCCTCTAGTGAGTACATGTTCTGTACCTTGAGCCGATCATAATCACTGCAGTGCATCAGGGTGCAGGCATTAGGGTACCAAGTCACTATGGCACCAAACCCCAAGTTTTCCACCCCTTCCCTGAGGTCTGCCCAGCCCCTGTAGTTTGTATATATAGTGAGGGGTGTGTGTGTGGGGGGGGTGCAGCCTCCCACAAAAAGAGTGGTCTGTGACATTGACGATTGGCGCCATAGTGATTTGGCGCCCTTACGCTGGTATATTATGAGGGTGGAACTGATCTTAATAGGATCTGCCCTACTGGCCCTGAATCATTTTGGTCAACCTACATTGCACTGTCTCCATCATGTCCTTATCTTTACTTAGGCATGGTCTCCAGAACTGGGCACAGTACTCTGGAGAGTCTGTAGAGATGTAGTAATACCTCCTTCCTACTGTTATCAATACCCTGTTATCTACTGTTACTACTACTGTTATCTATACACCCCAACATCCTGCTTGCCTTACTGTAGGCCTTGTTACACTGGTTTGAATGTTTTAGGGAATCACTGATGAAGCTCCTAGGTCTTTTTCCTCAAAGTTCATACACAGCTTTACCCCTCCTTCCAGTACTCTGTCTTAGGATTCCTGTTACCTACGTGCATCACCTTGCACTTTTTGGCATGGAATATCAACTGCCAAACCTTTGACCACCTTTCTAGACTTTGCAAGTCTCTGTGCATCTCTCTAACTCCCTTCTCGCTGTCTACCATGCCACAGAGCTTAGTGTTGTCTGCAAAGAGAAACATCTTGCTCTAGATTCCTTCTCCCATGTTGCTGATGAATATATTGAAAAGGACTGGACCCAGGACTGATCTTTGTGACACCCCGGTGACATCTCTCTCTTCTCGTTTGACCCCCTCTACTACAGCCCCCTGCTGTCTCTCTTTCAAACAGTTTCCCACTCATCTAACTGAGTCCTTCACTGTATCCAGATCCTCTAGCTTCTTCTGTAACATTCTGTGAGACACCAAGTTAAAAGCCTTGCTGAAACTGAAGAAGAGTAAATTCACAGCATGGTCCTTAACCACTACCCTCATTACCCAATCAAAGAATACTATCAGGTTGGTCTGACAAGACCTCCCTGCCACAAACCCATGCTGTTTACTATCCTGGAGTTCATTGCTCTCTAGGTAGTTCACAGGGTTCTCTTTGACTAGTGTCTCCATCAGTTTACCCATAATAGAGGTATGATTGACAGGCTTGTTGTTACCCAGTTGCTCCTCCTACCCCTTATGAAGAAGAACTATGTCTGCTACCCTCCAGTCTTTTGGAACTTCACTGTCTGAATTGAGCTATTGAATAGCTCTACCAGGTGTTCAGTTAATTCTATTGCTACTTCCTTGAACACCCTCGGATGAATCCCATTTGGCCACCCAGGGGACTTATCTATTTTTAGGGCTGCTAGCCCTTTGCAAATCCTTTCACTGGTAAATACTTTCTGCCTCATCTCAGAAATCCCCCTTACAGCTGCCTTTATACCACTGTCAGGAAGAAGCCCTCTGTCTTCCCTTGTGAATACAGAGCACAAGTATTCATTAAGAAGGGTAGCTTTCTGCCTGCCTTCCTCAATGTCCTTATCTCCCTCTGTTAGCCTAACAGTTCCTCCTCCCATCTTTCTTTTTTCCTTAATTTAGCTTAATAACTGTTTCCCCTACCTTGACCCCCTGCAATATGCAGCGCTGTTTCTGCCTTTGCTTCTTTGACTGCATTTTTCTTTCCCTTGTTCTCATTTGGAGTTCCCCATCCTTCCTTTCCTTGTTTTTTCTTGTAACTGATGAAGGCCTTGTTTTGTCTCTCACTGTTTCCCTGACCTCTCCAGAGAACCATATTCATCTCTTGTACCTTTCTCTTTTCATTACCATTCTCATGCAAGACATTGTTGCCTAGGGAATGCCCCCTTGATTGTCCCCCATCAAGCTTCCTGTTTAACTCTTGTTAGAGCACACACAGTGCAAGGTAGTGCAGAAGGTCAGGAACACAAATAAGTAGGGTACAGGTGAAACACCCTATCTAGGAGTAGAAAAAGGAAAGGGTCTAGAGGAAAGCTAAACAGAAAAACAGGCAGGGTAGTGGTGAATTGGATCAAGCAATAGTTTAGGTGTAGGTGAAACACCCAGTCTAAGGTGGGGTAAAAGAAGGTTTTAAATAAGCATATAAAAAAAAGGAAAAATACACAGGAAAGTAAGTAGATATGATGGGAGTGGTACAATGCAGCGGCTGTTGAGCGGCAATTTTCAGGGAGAATTTCTGGAGACAGCGGTGCTGCCCCATCTGTGTGCACCTCTGTGGGCTGATGAGGTAGGTTGACTTACTCCAGGCTGAGTTGGCTAGGATTTGAAGGGCCTCCTCCCCTACTTCAGGCTGAGCTGGCTAGGATTTGAGGGGCCTTCTCCCCCACCCAGAGACCACCAAGTCCACCACTATTGCCTCCAAGGATGCCAAGGAGGAGGAATGGGTGGACTACAGTGGGCTCCAGAAGGGTGAGGGTGGTGGGTCAGAGGAGGAGTCACCCGTATGGTATTACTACACAAGTCATACACAATACTGGCAGGGCAGGACTGTCCCATGGAGGCACCAGCAGTAGTGTCCAGGGATGGTGTGGGGGTCCTCTGGAGGGGAGGCCCCAAGGGGGGTGGCAGAGGACCCTAGAGAAGTCAGAAGCAGCTCCTGGTGGGGGACTCCATTGTTAGGGGGATAAATTTGGGGAGGGAGGGGGAGAGGGAGGTGAAGTGCCTACCTGACGCCATGGCTCAGAGAGATGGGGAGTGGATCCTGAGGATCACTAGGGCAGGAGGTTGGGAGAGAAAGCTGGATGTCATTGTCCACCTAGGGATAAATGACCTGGCTAGAGACGAGGTTAGGAGAGTGCAGGAGGAGTTCAGGGAGTTGGGGAGGGGTCTTAGGCAGGTAGCACACTCAGTGGCCTTTTCTGAGGTGTTGTCCTTCTATAACAGGGGGAGGACAGGGTACTCCGTACCAGGCACTTCAACCAATGGTTGAAGGAGTGGTGCTGAGAGGAGGGTTTTGGCTACATTGGGGACTGGGGCCCCACCTGAAGGGATGAAGGCCTATACAGGGGGGATGGCCTGCATCCATCTGGACTGGGACAGGAACCGCAGTCTTCAGTGAGCGGTTTAAATGCTACATTGGCAAGCATCTAAACTAGCCAAGGGAAGCGGTGGAAGGAATCTAGGAGACATTAACTGTTCACCCTGCAAGCTGAAGTAGTTAATAGGAAAACCTAAGGAAGGGAAATCTCAAGGGTGCCTAATAGCAAGAAAAAACAGTATGGAAGAAATGAAGGGAGTTGGGAATGAAGGCAGAAGGGGCAAGTAGGGTGGGCAAAATGGAAAAGGGGGGGGCTGACAAGAAGGGTGGTATAAAAATTTGGAAGGCCATGTGCGCAAATGTTCATAATCTGGGAAATAAAATCCAGGACCTTGTGGCCACTATGGCAGAGGCTGACCTGGACATTGTCACCATTAATGAGTCATGGTGCAATGAGAACCAGGACTGGGATATAGCCATACCCGGCTATACTTTGTTCAGGAAGGACAGGGAGGGTAAGAAAGGGGGAGGAGTGGCTCTTTATGTAAGGGATAGCATAAAAGCAACAGAGGCACAGGGAATACAGGGAGGGGTGGAGGCACTGTGGGTCACCCTAGAGACAGGGAAAGGAACTGCTATTCACACTGGCATGATCTACTGAGCTCCAGCATGGGAGGGGGATAAGGTACCAGTGGAAGCCATCCAAAAGATGGCAACTATCGGGGAGGTACTGTTGGTGGGGGACTTCAGTCTGCCAGATGTGGACTGCAGCATCCCAGCTGCAGCATCAACTAGGAGCAGGGACATCCTGGACTCCCTGCAGGGGGCATTCCTCAGGCAACTAGTAAAAGAGCCCACTAGTGAGGAAGCAATATTGGATCTGGTACTCACCAATGGAGACAACACTGAAGACGTCATGGTGGGTAAACACCTGGGGACAAGGGATCACCTCATGGTGTGGTTCAGTATAACTAGTGAGCCAAAATAAACCACATTAAGGTAAGGGTCCTGGACTTCAGGAGGGCCAACTTTACAGAGATGGGGGAATACCTCAGGAATGCCCTGGCAGGGGAAGATATGGGTGGAGTGGAAGGACTGTGTGCAAAACTGAAAGGGGCCATAGAGAAGGCAACAAGACTCTATGTCACGCATGTAAGCAAACCAAAAGAAAAATGAGACTGCTATGGTTCTCAAAAGAGGTGGCTGAAAAGTAAGGGCCAAAAACTTAGCATTCAGATGGTATAAGAGATGCAGAGTGACAAGGATAGAGAGGTTTATGCCGGAATAGTTTGAAAAGTGGTAGGGCCAAGGACATAAAGGGTACATTTTCCCGTATTAAATATATTACCATGATAGTAAAAAGTGATGGGGCCATTTATGTAAGTGGTAGGGCCATGGCCTTAGTGGCCCCCCCCCCCATTCCGGCACCTATGAGAAGCAGAGGGAGACAAGGAAAGCAGTCAGGAGCGCAAAGGCTCAATCGGAGGAGAAAACAGCCCAGGCAGTAAAGAAAGGGGACAACACATTTTACAGGTATGTAAGTGAATAAGAAAGACCAGGAGAGGGATTGTTAGGTTAAGAAGAAAAAAGGTGGAGTGTGTGGAGGGGAAAAAGCAGACATCATGAACAAATATTTTCATTCAGTGTTCACAGAGGAAGGGGAAGGTGAGAGGCCACAGTTAAGGGGCAGGAGAATTAAAGGAAGGGAGGTAGACACTAGTCCATTTAAAGAGGAGAGAGTCCTGAAGGAACTCACAAATCTGAAGGTGGAGAAGGTGATGGGGCCAGATGGGATACATCCAAGAATATTAAAGGAACTCAGATGTCAGCATAGCTCAGTTGGCAGCACATCCGCCTCTGGACCAGAAGGTCGTGGGTTCTCATCCCACACCGGGATTGGACTTGCACCTAAAAATCATTGGCATCTGAGTGCAGTATTGGGTGGTGCTATACTGCTGGGGTGTGCTGTCCTTTGGATGAGACGTTAAACCGAGGTCCCTTCTGCCCATCCTGGTGTTGTCCAGGTGGCTGTATAAAACAACCCAGGGCACTCTTTGCAAAGAGCAGGGAGCATTCTTAGTGTCCTGGCCAACATTCCCCTTCCCACAAACCGGTTCATGCAATTATCCAGGCTGTGTGTGGGTGTGTGATATGGCTGCCACCATACATTCAGTCACTTCACTACCAGTCTAGCATTGCTTGTAAAGCACTTTGGGATACTGTGTATGAAAAGCGCTATATAAATGCTGATTCTTCTTCTTCAGAGAGGTTCTGCCTATGCCTCGGACAGTCCTGTTCAACCACTCATTGGAGACAGGAGAGATCCTGGAGGACTGCAGGAGAGCAGATATACTGTAAAACTACTTATTTTCATGCAAAATGCAAGTGCTACCATAATTGAGTAAATTTATTTTAGCTCTAAGACATTATCACCATATTTGGTGTAATGAAAAAATGCAAAAAGAGTTAATTAGCACTAATTTATTTTCACACAAATTAGTGCTCCAGCAAAAGTAGGAAAATATATTTGGCAGTGAAAATTTGAGTTTTACAGTAGTCCCACTTCATAAAAATGGTAGCAGGGAGGAAGTTCGCAATTTCAGGCCAGTCAGCTTAACTTTGGTGGTGGGGAAAACAATGGAATCACAGCTGAGGGAAAGTATTGCGGAATATCTTGTAACCAGTGACTTACAGGATCTGAGGCAGCATGGTTTCACTTGGGTGAGGGCATGTCAAACAAATCTGATAGATTTCTTTGACTGGGTGACCAGGGAAGTAGATCAGGGTGGAGTGGTAGATGCGGCCTACCTGGATTTCAGTAAGGCCTTCAACACCATTCCACATAAGAGACTTGCAAACAAGCTGGGCAGCCTGGGAGTGGCTGCAAAAGTGGTAAACTGGGTAAGGAATAGGTTGGGGAATAGGTGACAGAGGGTGGTGGTAAATGGAGTTCACTCCAAGAAAGGGAGGGTGGCCAGAGGGGTGCCACAAGGATCAGTACCAGGGCAGGTCCTTTTTAATGTCTTTATAAGCAATATTGCAGAGGGGCTAGAAGGAAAGGTATGTCTTTTTGCAGATGACACTAAAAGTTGCAATATGGTAGACACTCCAGGGTGTGTGTGTGCATGGAAATAATGAATTCATTGGAATTTATTGGTGTATAAGTTTGTGCTGCAGACATTACATTTTTTTATTATTAAATTTATTACAAATTAGGTCACAACAACAATATTCTTTAAGGTCTTCTACCCGAATAAGTTTTTATATACCAAGATGTAGGACTAAAACTGGTGATACAATTATATCAAGTTTAGTACCCAAAACATGGGAACGACTGTCCAAACAATTAGACATTACAGTATTGTTGTCATTTAAATGCTTTAGGTCCTCCTTGATGACTCTGTATAACAAGCACTGTAGTTGTTATGGATAAAGTATGTTTTTATGCTTCATATTCATAATGTAAAATGTAATTCTATATTGAAACTGAAATTTTGTATATAAGTTTTCTACTTTGACTTGTGATAGAAACATAGAAAATAGAATTTGACGACAGATAAGGACCACTTGGCCCACCTAGTCTGCCCATTTCCCTACCTAACGGATAAGCTGCAGATCCTAGTTAACCAACAGCCTACTTCCTCCTACCCCCCAACTAGAATTGCCTTATGTCTGTCCCATGCATTCTTGAATTTCCCCACTGTTTTTGACTCTACAACCTCCTCTTGTGATGTTATATGTTTGGATACAATTGTAAAAGAGATAATATTATCTCAGTTTGATATCCAATAAAAGTTGAAGTTGAAGTTGAACAGGGATGAAAGGAAGCTTGAAGAATGCTCCAGAGTGTGGCAACTAAGTTTCAGTGATAAAAAGTGCAAAATCATGCACTTGGGGCACAGAAAACCAAAGACGGAGTACAGGTTGGGTGAAGTGGTACTGATGACCACCAAACAGGAAAGAGACCTGGGGATAATCATATCTGATTACCTAAAAGTGGCCAAACAGTGTGACAAGGCAGTGGTAAGAGCCAGTGGGATGCTAGGATGCATAGGGAGGGGTAATACCAGCAGAAAGAGGGAGGTGGTGATACTGCTGTATAAATCATTGGTGAGGCCTCGTCTAGAGTGCTGTGCAGTTCTGGAGACCACATCTCTGGAAGGACATAGGCAGGGTAGAGGCGGTACAGAGGAGGGTAACTAAAATGGTACAGGGTCTACACCAGAGACCTGATAAGGAGAGACTAAAGGACCTCAATATGTACACCCTTCAAGAAAGAACAGACCTCTTGGGTATAAATAAGGTTCAAGAGGGAAGCATTTTTCAGAAAAAAAGATGCTCAAGAACAAGGGGGCATGCTTTGAAACTGGAGGGGGTAGACTTGGGGAAAGCATAAGGAAGTACTTCATGGAAAAAGTAGTGTATGCCTGGAATAGCCTTCCAGTGGAGGTGGTGGGGGCAAAAACTGTAACTGGATTCAAGCATGCATGGAATAGACATAAGGGAACATTAGTGTTTAGGGATGGTGGACTATGCCAGAGATCAAGTAGGGTCTGCAGTATTACAGTAGGTAGGGAAATGGGCAGACTGGGTGGACCAAGCGGTCCTTTTCTTTTGTTTTTCTCTACTTATTATTTTTCCACCCCTTACATCCCTTCAGCCCCCTCTCCCTCCGTGTTCAAGGAGTGACACCCTCCACATCCATCCCGGCCATCTGGGTCTGCCCCTAGAGCACCACGCTGCTATCAGGACCTATTAGATGTCCCCTGTCCCGGATTACCCCCCTGGCTGAGTGAGGAGAGATCTCCCCCTTACCTCCCCTCTTGTCCTCTGCAGCAAGCTTGCACAGAGTGATTTGCCCTTGGTCGGCTGATGTTGAAAGTGGCTCCAGAGAACTTCATCTAGGGGTCTGGAGGACATTTTCCTCCAAGCTTGTGATTGTTCCCTGTAGCCCAACCCCCTGAGCTGCCGGCACGGAGAGTCGATGTGCTGGCTCACACTCCTTCTCAAGCGCCTAACGGCATCTCCCCTTCCTGGGTCCGAGATAAGAAGCCGCCATGCCCCTCAAGAATCAGTGCATCCACTGGCTCTGTTAGGACGTTGGGCGCTAGACAGCACCCCTGGCATCCCACCCCGATGGAGGAGAGCATCTGTGGGGACGCTCCATCCTCCCTCCTCCAGCCGACCCCCACCGACCCGAGTCCATTCCTAAATCTGGGTCGCCGGTACAGCGTGAGGTGTGGCATCCAGTGCCTTAACCCTCAGCACCACTGGGCCAGCCAAAGTGGTCCTTTTCTACCATAAATTTCTATGTTTCTAGGTTTCTTCCATATCTCTGAGGCTGTCCACGCCAACTAACTTGTCTCATCCCTCATCCGATCGAAGTCTGCCTTTTGAAATCTAGCACTTCAGCCTTTGATGAGGGCTTACTTGTCCCAAAGACCAGGTCAAACCATACAGAGTTATGGTTGCGGGGCCCTAGTGACTCCCCTACCCTCAGTCCTACCACTTCTGAGTTGGTGAGCACCATATTGAGAATGACAGTCTGCCTAGTGGGTTTCTTAACCAGATGAACCAGCAGGCAGTCCTGCAATGTATTGAGCAGGCCTGACTTCTGGAGCTCCTTGTCACTGGAATGACCCAATCCCTATCTTTAAGATCTCTCGTCATCACCACCTCCTCCATCTTTGCCACCCCCTTTCTATTTCTGCCCCAGCTCCATTTATCTCTCTCTCTCTCTCTTCCCCCTGTTCTGGGGTCTATAGATAATCCCCCATGCATAGTTTCTTGCCTGAGGATGCCGTGAGCTGAACTTACAGCAATTCTGATTCCCCCATTACCTCCCCTGATATTCCATCCTCCACTTCCTCTATGCTTTCTGTGACAAATTGGGTATGCCTCCTCCTCCTCCTTTACCTTTTCCTCTATCCCATCTAAACATGGTGTAGACTTTGACTGTCAAGTCCCAATTGTTATTCTCTGTGGCCCAAGTTTCTGTGATGGTGACTAGATCCATCACAGTGTCTGTCACCATTGCCTGGAGCTCACTAATTTTACTTCCCAGACTCATGGCATTCAGGCAGACCCCTTTCCTTGTTTGTCCTGATCCCCTCTTGCTTTTGCCTAATCCTATTCCTTCATTCTTCCTTATTGAGCTAGTGGATCAGATGAGCTATTTATGACTGTAAGATAATGTGAACAGTGCAGAACTAACCTAGGTTTTATTCCATCATGCTCATATGTGAATCTGAGCTTTTTTTATATATATTTTTATCATTTTACAAATTCTCAGAATGTTGAGCAGTGCAGATCACGATCAGAGGGGAAGAAACCGGAAGTGACACAGTGGGGAAAAGGAAACCAGGAGGTGTCCCTGCTTAATCTGTGTGGTCTCTCATTTGTGAAGCCTAACAAAATAATGATTACTGACCTGTTTTTTTTTTTTTTGCATCTGCTGTTGTCTGTACAGAAAGGTTTCTGCCCAATTAGTATGTTTAGAGAAAGTGAAATAGCTGATCCCAAAATATACGCAGGGTTTCATGTCCAGTGATGTGTGTACCTCCCCACCCCCCACACACTCGCTCTCTCTGCCCTGTACACCTATGGCCCTTTTGACTGTATGCTATCTCTATCCCCTGATGGCCACATAATGGCATGAGGTACTCTCTGGTCTGATTATTTTCAGCTATTGCCTCAACTTTAGACTCCCCAATTACTCTGCTGCATCCATCTCAAGTTATCCAAGTCTCCCTGCTTCCCCTGTGTTAATTACCCTTATAACATGGGTAAAAATATCATATATTCTGATTTGTCCAAATAGGTCACATGACCATTGATTAATCCCCAGTATACCCACAGTTGCCTTGCTGGACCACAAAATCTTGATTGACAGCAATGTAAAGTGACTTTTCAGATTACTTCACCAGACGAACATGTGAAAAACTACAACTACGGCATCCTCATTAGGACAAATTCACCTAGTGGAGAACTACAACTACGGCATCCTCAGAAGGACAAACCCATTAGGCAGAAGGATTATTTTATTACAAATGCATGTTCACAGAGATTTATTTTAATATTACTTTAGATAAACCTCAAACATGACGTTGCCCATGTTATAAGAGGATTAACCCACTCCAGGGCATGGGTTTACTGAGCATTAATTCACGTGTAGGTGGTTGAAGTCACTCGGCCTGCAGCCTCATGCCTTACAACCCCCACTTCCACCCCAGGCATGGACTAATGTTCAGTAAACCCATGCCCTGTCATGGGTTAATCCCTCCTCATCTCCCGCTGTTCCCATCTCCCATTGACTCTGGCTCAGTGCTCTCAGATATCTTTGTAATCTAGCCTACTGCCAGCTTTGTCCTGGGAGGCAGAGTGATGCCTGTCAGTGCTGTCAAGCAGCAGAAGCAGCTCAAACAGAGGAGGCATCCTGGAGCCATGCATGGATGAATGAGCTCAGACAGCAGCAATGTGGACAAACAGAGATCGCTCCTGGTATTCACAGTAGTAGGTATATGAGGGACTAAATGAAAGGTATGAACATACACTGGATGGCATGCAAACCCCCGGTATCAGATGACATTGAATAGTTAGGCCGGGGTGTGGAGCTGGCAGCCCCTCTCCTGATGTCTTCTTATGTGATGTAAGGTGGCTGTGGGGATCGTGCATGACCTTCTTTTAGACTAACAGCCTTTCTCACTCATTTTACTGCGCTCATATTATATCTCAAAAACCAAAGAAAAAACAAAAACAAATCCTAAATGAATCGTTACATACAATTAATCACTCACAACAGTATATTAAGTGAAACAGTCTCTATAGCTGTAACATTAAAGCACTATCATTGGAACTTGTTTTCACATTTTATGTCATTGGAGTCATTTAAAAGTACTAGGTAGCTTTCCTCCCCCAGTGTCACTTCATTCCCAGCTGTCTGGTGCACATAATAAACAGTCCGTCCCAGAGCCATGACCGATTTGTACAGAAGATTGTGTTTTTAGTGCTGTGATAAAACTATCAGATCAACAGACACAAATAAAGGATGCTGACAATGGAAGTAGTTCAGTGCTTTAGTAAGCAAGAAGTGACTAAAAAGTCTTGGTACACCAATGTAACCCCTAGGCAGTGCTATCCCTAAGGTTACTACCCCTGCCTGTATTTTTAAGCACAGGTTGAGGGGCCTGGATTCAGTAGTTAGGTGCCTCCACCCAGAGTAATGGTATTGGGGGTATCTGTCTATCCTGCTATAGTCCTCTGGGAAGCTATAACCACCCACCATCCCTCCTAGTGGCTTGGAACCTCTAACAGCAGTTAAAACACAGTCAATGTACAGCAGAGATAATATACATACACCCTTTACACTTACCACCAGGGTTGGGCATTCAACAGTTTCCCTGGAGACCCCCTGTAAAATAAGGTTAGCAAGACAAGTGCACACATTTAACACTTTACCCAACTAATAATATGCACACTAGCCAGGTTAATCATGAAAAAAGACAATCAGGTTTATTTAGGGGTCGTGAACAAGGAAGGGGTGTGAATTTAATTAAATGATTTAAATCAGGGTTTGGCATGCACTTCTCAGTCCCAAAATAGACAGTCCTACAACACTGGGTACCCAGGATGGAAACTGGCTATCCAGAGGCATTGCCCAGGGGTGGCCGGCATTGCAGCTGATGTTGGGGCCCTTGATGGAAAGAAAGGCAGTTAGCATGCACAAAAACAAGATGATTATCTGTAATCCGAGCTGGTTGGCTCAGTCTTTTGGAAACCCAGAAAGTTAAAGAAATCAGATGGTACCACAGATGATTTAAATACCTGTTGCAAGGAGATACCCTGATTGTACTCACGCTATCAGATTGCTACAGAAAGGCAGGCGATATGGAGACCTCGTGATGTTCACCAATGAGCATGGGGAAGCAGGGCTGACAGGACACACCTCCTCTTCACGGCCTTTCCCTCCAGGTGGCCACAACCTGCGTGTTGTTGTTGCACAGGGGCAGGTTCCCCAAAGCCGGTCTCTCACCAAAGACAGTCTCTGGTGCAGGGCAAATGATCGGGGCTGGATTGACAAAGGCCCAAACAGGATGAGCAAATTAATAAAGTTTATTTGGTTCTTGCTGATGAAACCTCCAGCTGGCATTACAGGTTGGGTCATAGGCAAGCAGGTCTCGACCCACGAGAAACATTCAGCACATTCAAATAAAGCAGCACTAACTTTGTACAGTTCAGATTCAGTTCAATTGTGATTGCAGTAGATTTACTGAGCAAACCTCTCAATCCAAAATTCATCTCGCACACTAGCTGGGCCGATTGCTTCACAGGAGCAATTCTTCAGTACAAATGCAAGCAGTGCTTTCAGACTCTTCAATACTTGCTGCTGCAGTTCCAGACTTAAATTGGAACATGTCCGACTTCTGCTATCAGGCAGTCCAATGCAGGAGAAATGTGGCAGAGAGGCAAGTTAAGCCTCTTCCTACCGATTCCCCTATGCTCCAGTAAGTGAGCAGCTGCTTGAAAGCTCAAGCTGTTCACACTTCAAGCTACAGCTCTAACTGATCCACTGTCTCATGCAGCACTGGGGATTTCCCTGGGATTCCAGGATTTGAATTGGTTGTGGAAGGTGTCAGTCACAGTTAGGACTCCCCCACTAGGTTAGTTTTGGAGCCAACCTAAAAACTACAAAAAGTACAGTTTTCCTTACCATGAGACACTTGGGCCAGGATCCATTTTAAGTCCAATTACTGGAAGTCCTGGACTCAACACGGTGGCTTCCATTCGGAAGGCAATCTGTGAAGAAAGCAGGTTAGACAAACTTCTCTAACTCAAATACAACAGCATGTAAGCAGTAAGTACAGTTCCTAGCTCCCTCTGAACAAATATGGACTGCAGAGTGGAGCCGTTGCAAGCCCTAAATCAACTGGACCCAGCTCAAACCATTTACTATACATGGACTAGCTAGTCTCTTAAAGGGACAGGCATGGAGGCTCAGTATGGCACTCTCACATGAATGAACAATAGCAAGAAAATACAGGATGTTAGCCTGGCAGAGGGCATGGAAGGAGCCAAGGAAGACATTAAGGTAAACCCCAAATCTGTGTGTGTGTGTGTGGGAGGGGGGGTACACTAGCTCTTTAATGTTTTTATGTTTCATGCTGAATGCAGGCTTTGTCAGCCCTCCCTCACTGGCCTTGTCCCCTAATCTAATTTGAACTTCAACCTTGCTGGTATCCACTTTGCTGCTACTAGTCCCCATTTAGGGGGAGCCCTAGCTAGATTCCCCACCTGCTCTCCCTTCTTAATGGTTCTCCTAGCCTCTGTCTCCCCTGCAGTCAGTTTAACTGTCCAATGCAAACATCAAACTTCTACCCCAGAGCACTGACCCCCCCCCCATCAGATAAAGGTCACCACCCTTGAAGAGCCTCCTGTCCAAGAAGCCCACAGTCCACCACAGAGTGGTACCCCTACTCCTGATACCATTCCTTCAGTCACCCATTAAACTCCTCAGTCTCTTCATTCCTTCCTTCCTTACTCTGTCATTCCCATTTCCTCTGTTCCACACAGGGAAGCCCTCAGAAAAAGTCAGGGAAGTTGAATGCATCTTCAGTCTGTCCACCAGCCTCTTGAAATTCCAGTCCCTTTATTGTATAGTATAGTACCATGGTAACACCACTATAATTAGGTTTAAGTAGGCTGATTAATGTTAAAAGCACTTTGCACTTTAATAGCTGCACCCCCATTCAACACATTTGCACAGAATTTTGCATACTTAGGTGCATGGTCTGTTGATGTGCAAAGTTTCATTCCAGTGTGATGTCTGGATTCTGAGGTCTAGATAGTGAAAATCATGAAAAAAATCTATTTTTTTTGTCATCCCCTATGTAAAAGGGGGGGGGGTCTCTCTCTCTCTCTCTGACATGCGTGCCCAGCACCCACTCAAAATTAGCCATCTTGAGGTCAGCCTGGGTTGATCCAGGGGCAGTACACAAACTGAATTGAATATCAGGAACAGGTTTTGGTGCCTGCACCTGGGGCAGGGGTATATAAAGGCTACCTGATGTGGCCCTAACTTCCCCCCCAGGATCAAATATTATTTTCCCTCCCACACACTGTTAACTTTTCCCCACACAGTAGCAATACACACAAAACAATAACTATGAATGCAAATTATAAAATGAATTAAGCTCTATTTATTATAGGGGAGAGGTAAAACAATATAGACACCATGGAAGGTAAGGAGAAACACTTTAACAAACTTTGCTTCAGTTGTCCTACACGCAATCCCCGAACCACCCTCAAGAGTGCACCCAGCTTCCCTCCCAATGGCCATGATAATATCAACTGTCCATTGTGGTGGGTACCTCACTGGGTTGCTGGTGGCTACTAGCCAGTTAAACTTGAGTTGATGCACTATAGGACACTGAGGAAACAACAGTCTTGAACTTCGAACTGGAAGAACTTTTGTTAGAGACCCCAATGGGATTCCAAAAAGGGTAGTCAGAATGATTTTTTTTTATAATTTTCTGCCAGGGCTTTTCCCGGCAATTAGCAAAGTCCTGATCAGGACTTCACCCCCTTTATAACTATCTTAATTAACTAGCTAGATTTCTCCAAAAATCTTCAGGGTTGCAGCCCAGCGGTATTCATGTTTTTTTGAAGAGTTCAGGGGGTGCTGTGGAAGGATAAGGCCTGGTGGTACTGCTCTGAATACAGCAGACAATCTCTCAAGAAACAACAGCTGCAGGCTGGAAACTTTAAAGCAGGTGCTATTTCCATCACTGCTGCCAGACCTTTCATCGTAGACCTTTCATTGTCTTCACCCCTCAGGCTATTCAGCATCTTCTACCACTCCGTCCTTTTGGCATCTTCACCCACAGAGATGGTACTCCAGACTCCTCCGAAAGAGAGATCAGACACCCCCACCCAGGCTGCTGGTGAGGGATAGCAACTGTCTCTGGAGCTCTCAGTATGACCAGGGTACCAACAGGTTTGTGGTCACCCTGACATCCATCTGGAGACACAGTTTCTGTTGGAACTTAAGTACAGTTCAGATTATTTTTCCTGTTAACTTTTCTTGCCACCTGGGAAATAGTACAGTGGTTCAAATAGAAATTTACAGGCTGGAATAAATTGGAGTACAGTTCAAATAAATTTCCCACTGGGAAAAAAAACATGGTAGCACTTTTACTGATTTCCCTGCTGGAAAAACAGGTGAGCAGTTACTCTGCCTGAAACTTTGGGCTCAGAGGGGCCTTTATGCACCATGGATAGTCTCTGGCTGGTGCAGTCCCCTAACACAGTCTCCACCTCTAGCTCTCGTCCGGACTCATCTCAGATCCTAAGGTACAGCTCTTTTTATAGCAGTCCCCAGCTCCCCACCTGACTGGCTCACATTTTCCAAGGCAAGAAGAGGTTGTCCTTTAACCCTTCCCAGCAGTCCTGGTGGCAGGGAGATTACCTGGGGGCCGGCGTGTTTGTTTATATTATGCTGCATTACTTTTGCACCTTCAGATTTATTTATAA
This sequence comes from Neoceratodus forsteri, assembly GCA_016271365.2. Lineage (NCBI taxonomy): Eukaryota > Metazoa > Chordata > Ceratodontiformes > Ceratodontidae > Neoceratodus > Neoceratodus forsteri. The sequence goes on from CM057455.1 coordinate 867,918,194, forward strand.
GCTCAATAAAGTGCGGATAACTATATGGCCTGGCCACACTTGCTGAGATATTGCCAGGGAACCTTCTATTTGAATGAAAGGAGCTCAGATTGCCTTTTGGGGCTCCTAAAAGGAAAGGCACTCATTTTGCACCATTCTGGTGCTGCACGTGAACATGCTCACCTCCTTTAAAGATGTCAGTTACCATATCATCATTTGTTGTTCTACTCTGAAATCCATGCCCAGAATACCTTTGTTGTGCTGCAGTAGTGACACCTAAATGCTACTGTGTTGCAGTACAGACATCACTACCACAGCACAATAACTTAGAATGCTGCTGCACATGGTCCTTCATTTAAATCTGGACTCCGATCGCTGATATTGACACAAACATGACAGCACTGGCGATCATAAAATCCTTTTTTTTTTTTTTTTCATTTACATTGATGCAGCCAGGAGTGAGAGGCAGGGATTATCTCCCCCAAGTAGCAGCATTGCTCCTACATGACTACTCCATCCTCACACCAGCTATTAAACTTTCACACTAACCCTGAGCAGCTCAAGTCATGCAAAGTGTTTCATCTGCCACTGCTGCTGGTGCTGTTATAGAGCTTCCCCATCCACAACCACTCTTACTCACTCACTCCCACTTGTGAACTCTGCTCAGCTCCAATGCGCTGCCAGCACTCCTCACGACACCTAGTGTAATACCCAAATGTACAGCCCTGGTGCCCCAGAACCCCCAGTACAGTGCCCCGAAGTCTCCAGCAAAGCCAAGGTGCCACAGTCCCCATCCCCAGTGTCCAAGTATGGTGCCTCAGAAAATATCAGTACCCCCAGATACAGTATCTCCTCTTTGGTGCCCCAGCCCTGGGTAGAGTAAAGTGGCAGGATGAGTAAGTTAGAACCTAAAATAGAATGTAAAGACAAGCATATTTAGGTTGTTACCTGCCATTATGATATATCCAGTGCTCTCATTGAGACCACTCTCTCTAATATCTCTCAACCTCCTGCTTCTCAAATTTCAGATTTATTGATCAGCTTTGTTGTTATTAGCAGACAAAGTTATGACAATTAAAACCATCAGGATTACATAGTTCACAATTTGTAAAAACATAAATATACCATTTGGTGCACAGTACATAATTTATACAAGATATCAATAAACCATTAAGTTAGAAAGAAGGATGCAATTGCACATTATATTGACATTTCATTCTAATATATCAACAAATGGGCTTTCATCACTAATAAGTGCATATTCCACATCTAGATACGTATGGATTCCATAACAAGGTGCATTCAGTGTGTGGGACCATCATGACAGGTAGCAGAACAAAGTGCATTTAGCATATAGATTCATCACAGCACGTGACAGAGGGAGTGAATCATATGACTATCCCAACATATTTTTCTGTGATCTGTAATGTTTTTTCTTTATTTTAAGAACTGAGGAGATGAATTTGGATAGCATTATGGCATCTTCTTGATGTCTTGGATGAAAAAGTATAAATACCCTGTCATAATTACTGTTCGCATATGTTTTTAAGAAATTCAGAAGAAAGTTATTTCTAGGTTTTAGGACAGTGGACATACAATATGTTACTTACATGTTCTAGGGATTCCTGATGTCCTTTATTACATCTACATTGTTGGCTTGTTATATTTAGGTTCTCATTTGATAATGCAGTATTATTGTAATATACATATTTTATTTATTTATTTATTTTATTTAGAACGCTTTTACAGTTTTCAACAACAAAACTTGGTACAATGTAATAGGACTGTTATTAAGGTTACTATATCCCCCCTCAAACCCCTCCCCTCTACTCCCTCCATCCCCATTGGAGCGACCTAGTTGTCCCCTACATATTGTGTATACAAGTGTTTGCACAATAAACCAGATAAAACTTTAGAGCATTCTAAATAGACTTTATCTACCACAAAATTATTTAAATGATAAATAAAGTAAATAAATAAATAAATAGGGAGCTCGTGAGTGTAAACCTGTTAATTCAAATGTACAGCATACAACTTACCCCATCTATTGTCAAAATTAGTTGGTTTATTTCGGAGACTGGCAATCATTTTTTCAGCCCTAAGGTAAAAAGACATCTCATGAAGCCATTCGGTGTAAGATATGATAGACTGGTCCAGCCAGTGTTTGAGAACCAGTTTTTTCACTGACATGGCGATTAGGGAGATGTGAAATTTCCTTTCTTTGACCTGAATTGGGGACAAGTCACCCAATATACAAATATTCAGGGTAAAAAGTGAGTCCAATCCCAATAAATGGTCCATTCACAATTTAATTTTAGACCATACTGGTGAAACCTTCTCACATGCCCAAAAAACATGTAATACTGCTCCATTCCCTTTGCCACATCTAATACATGTAGGCGATTGATTCCTCCCCATTTTAGCTAGCTTACTGGGGGTATAATACATATTATTCAAGATTTGATATTGGGTAATTCTTAGTCTGTCCTGTGTAATATAGGTATACAAATCTCTCCAAATATCAGACCAATTAACCTTATGATTAGGGATTAAGGAATTCCATATTTTAGAGCCTGATAACGTGTCAGAGAAAAGGGTAGAAAGAAGCTCATTGTAAATGAGCGAGATACTGTGCGGTTGAACCACCAGCATTTTGATTCGTTCCACCGACTTATCTAACCTTGAGGGTATATTAACTCCCCCAAATTTACATAGAAGAAGATGCCGCAATTGATAAATCTTAAAAATAGCACTGGCAGGAGACTGGAGTTTAACAAGTATTTCACTGGGTGTCATAAGATTATTTGACCGATAAAAGTCGTATACACGCATATCTCGTAAATAAGGAATCCAGTCTCTACCAATACTGGACCCTCCAATTTTCAGGTAAGGGTTTTCTACTATATTTTACATTGTATCCTCACTTGGATGTATGTGTAGGGAGGCACATATCTGGAAAAAAATTCTAATAGACGTGCCCATCACTGACTGTTGAATAATTTCTGGTAATATCCTAAAAGATGTACATAATGCTGTAACTGGGGTCAGCTTGGTTGTGCAGAAAATATCTGACTCAATCTGAAGCCATATGGGAGTGTAAGTGCTCTCATTACCATCAGTAGGTACAGACAGCCACCTACCTATTTGGTGCAGCTGGCTAGCCCAACAATAGTATAATAAATTAGGCAACTTGAGACCACCCTTGTCTTTAGTTAAAGTGAGTTTGTTATATGCTCTTCTGGGAGTCTTATTTAACCATAAAAATTTTGAGATGCTAGCATGTATTTTAAGGAAAAAGGAGAGAGGCAGCCAGATATCACTCATATTTAGAGGGAAAAATAACATAGGGAGCACATTCATTTTAATGAGATTGATTCTCCCCCAAAGAGAGATCGGTAATGCTTTCCATCTGGAAAGATCTAGTTGTATAGTCTGGATCAGGTCTTCCAAGTTAAGTTTCTTAAATAGCAAAGGATCTGTAGTTAAATGGAGACCCAAATATTTAATTGATCGGAAGGCCCAATTCATCCCGTATTTACTAAAATCTTGGCGAAAAGTACAGTCGTTGAGTGGCAGGATTTCCATCTTATTTCTATTCAACTTATAATTCGAGACCTTACTAAAGTTCCCTATAAAAGTTATTACTTCATCCAGTGAAGTTAAGGGATCTGCAAGATGAAGTAATGTATCATCTGCATAAACAGAAAGTTTTAAATTATGTGTGCCTATAGTAATCCCCTGTACGTTAAATGTGGAGTTGATTTGTCTTATCAAGGGTTCCAGATACAGGTTGGAAAGGAAAGGTGAGAGAGGGCAGCCTTGCTGGGTACCCGAGTATAAATAAAAACCAGAAAAGAGCACTTTGTTGCAAAATATCTTAGCGGTAGGAGCTAGATAAATTTTTTGGAGCCATTGGATAAATACCGGGGGTATATTCATCCGCCCAAGGGTAAGCCATAGAAACTTCCAATCCACCCTATCAAATGCCTTTTCCGGATCTAGCGATATTAAGGCCATGGGCTGTGGGGTGGATTGAGCTATGTGGAATATATGTCCCAGTTTATGGAAATGATCTGAGGCTGACCTACCTGGGACAAATCCCACCTGCTCTGGGCTAAGCAAGGGAAGCCACATCTTTTGGATTCTGTTCGCTAGAATTTTCATGAGAATTTTAAGATCACAATTCAGCAATGATATAGGACGATAACTGGAAGGCTGCTCAGGTGGCTTATCGGGTTTTAACAATAATATAATAATTGCCTCCAAAATAGAGTGGTCCATAGTATCATTATGCAATATATAATGGTAAAACTTTAATAGCTTTGGGGTTATTTCCTTGGCAAAAACTTTAAAAAAATTTGAGGGAAAGCCATCTGGCCCTGGGGATTTATCTGAAGCCATAGTTTTTATGGCCTGGGAAATTTCTGTTAGTGTAATGGGGGCTGTCAGTATTGCCCCATCTGTATCCATGATTTTAGGAAGTGGAATGCTGGCCAGATAAAAGGGTTGCATAGAATCTTTCAAACACTAAAGCTATATCCCTGGGTAGGGTTTTAAGAGTCCCATCTAAATCTTGGATTGCCTGGATAGTTCTTGAACTTTCCAGTTGTCTCATGCGCAGAGCCAAAAGACGACTGGCCTTTTCCCCCTGGTCTATATAAGTTGCCTTTGTCCTGAGAATAGCAAATTCGGCTTTCTCTTTAAGGAGATCTGAATACGCATTCCTGAGTGACAATAGCTCGGTGAGTGCGCTTTGAAGGGGGGTGGAAGCGGCAGTTAGTTCAAGAGCCCTGATCTGAACCAATAATTTTTGGGCTTGAGCCTCTCTAACCTTTTTCCATTTTGATGCTAATCTAATGAATTCCCCTCTTAGGTAACATTTTAATGCATGCCAAACTTGATCCACCCTAGGGATAGAGTCTAAATTCTCTGTCAAAAACTGCCCTATAAGAGTGCGAATCCTAGATACTATAAATTTATCTTTAAGTAACTGCATGTTTAGCTTCCATAAAGTGTCCTTCTGAGATTCAATAGTTAGAGTGATATTAAGCCATACCACCGCGTGGTCGGATATCACAATCGGTTCTATCCCCCCTCCCAGAGTTCCGGATAATAGGTTCGAACTAATGAGAAAATAATCCAGCCTAGATGCCTTCCAGTGCACCTGTGAGTAAAATGAGAAAGCTCTGGTAGTCGGGTTCAATATCCTCCAGGGATCACTTAACCCTAGGAGGTCCATCATTTCAATGAGGGCTCTTTGCGATGCTGACGGAGCTCTGGGGGTCGGATTGGACTTATCTAATAATTGAGATTGGGTAAGATTCCAGTCTCCTCCCAATATTATGGGGATTGCAGTAAATGGTGCGAGTTTGTCTGCTAAACCCATGAAAAAGTCTGGGTCTCCCCCCACTGGCCCATATATACATCCCAAAACCAGCGGTTTTCTATCCAACTGCCCCCTAACCAAGACAAATCTACCCTGCGGATCTGAAATTGTGGTTTCAGGGTAAAAGGAGACTGTTCTCATAATAAGAATTGCTACCCCTCCTCTATTAGTGGAACTCCCGCAGCAAAGACTTGCCGTACCCCATGTCTTTTAAAACCGACTGCCTCATGTATCAGAAGGTGTGTCTCCTGCAAGAAGATTATACTAGCTTGTAATAAAGAGGTATGTTTGAGAATTGCAATCCATTTAGCTTGATCACGAGCTCCCTTTACATTCCAAGAAATAACTTTAACATTAATGTTAGCCATATTTGATAGCGTTCAGAACAAACCAAATTCTACGGTCTATCCTTATGGTCGCTCCAATCCCACCACCTCATCTCCCCCTTGCAATCTCCGAATCCTGGTGTCTGTGACCCAAAACTATCTTAATCTCTCCCCTACCCAAACCTACAAAACTATTTACAAAGGCTCTTCCTAGTGTAATGAAACCTTTATTACGATATAGTAGAGCCATCCCCCATTGGACCCCCTTGGAAAGCGCCCGTTTAATTATCGAGCAATAATCTGACTTGCTATTGTACCCCACAACTCTGGCTGTCCCAAATACTAATAACCACAGTAACCCAAGGAGGTCAACCCCCCCAGTAACTGGATGGTGATACAGCCCCCTATCAGCACTCTGAGGCTGCTCTTCTCTTCCTCTATCCAGTCCAGATAGCCCAAAAACAAAGGGTGTCCCCTACAATTAATGTAAATCAACTGTTACTATCTAATGGAGCCCCTTCCTTAATAAACATTGCTATCCTCTGCAGGATATCCAAAAAGAACGAGGAAATAGGGTCTTTCCCTGTTACTGTAAAGTATCTCTTTGGAGCTATAACTCAACCGCACTGAGAAAAGGAAATCACTTGCAGGGCCAGGACTTTATAGGTCATTACCCGAGGATTCTTTTTGTTTCCCTAGGGAACCTAAATTGGGTACAATGTACTCTTCTCAATAAGTCCCCCTGAAATGCTCCCCCGTGCAACAGGTTCCCCCCACCTTCAAGGGAAAATGCCCTGCCACCTATGCAGACTGCACCCAAACTGCGGCCTAGATCCTCCGCCGTCACAGGCTTCAGCCGGAACCAGCCATTCCCCCGAGTCCCCCACTCGACCGAACCCCAGCCTGTCCTCTACCGATCAGGAATTCCAGGTTAGTGCTACTGAAAACAATTAAAAATTGTTTTAAATTGTTTTAAACTCTGCAATACTATAAAAAGGGCCCTCTGTGAGCCAGTCCAGCCAGGTACCATGAATTTTAACTTTTATGAAATAAGTTGGGAATTTTAACAGCCAGGTCATCTAGCACCTTCGAAGGGGTATCGTAGGAGTTCCAGCTATTCGCTATCTTGACCTGCAGACGAGAAGAATACAGCATTTTAAAGTGAATGCCTGCTGCAATCAATTTGGTGACTATGGGGTGAAAGGCGGCACGTTTTTGCCTTGTTTCATATGGCAGATCTTGTGTCAGGTGAATCTTGGCCCCTTTCCATAGTATGGCTTGTGATTCTCTCGCTTTGCTCAAAACATGTTGCTTCTCAACAAAGCTTAGGAATTTTATTATGAGGGGCCTAGGAGGAGCTCCTGGTTGAGGCCGGGGTCGCAGAGAATGGTGTGCCCTCTTGATTTGATATGCGGCTCCCATCGGAGATGGACCAGCGACTTTACACAGAAATTTCTAAAGGAGTACTTGGACATTCTGTCCTTCCTCAGCCTCAGGCAGCCCAATAATTAGGATGTTGTTCTTGTGACTCCTCCCTTTTAAGTCTTCGGTTTTTAATTGTAGTTTCTGTATCTGTTGGTTAAACCCCACCATCTCTGGCTCTAGCTTATCTCTCCACCTCTCGATAGAGGTAGTGCGGGCCTCGGAATCAGACACTCTCCTTGACAAATCTGAAATATCTCCCCTCAAGGATTTCAGCTCAGAGGCAATCTCGCCCAGCGTATCTTTAAAAGGCTGTAACTCCTGTAAAAAACTATCCTCAGTTAAAGGAATCGGGGAAGACATCTGAGAAGCCTTTTTGTCTGGAGTAACACTTTGGGCCTTTGATTTCTTAGGGTTTTTCTCCGGTGTGGTCGGTGGGGTATGGAGTATAGAGGCTGCACGCATCTCGGTCTCCATCCTAGCTTCGTGTTCCAGATTGCGGACCAAGTCAATTGCTTTAATGACTCATCGGGTATTCTTCTAGTCTTAAATGTGATGCCGAGATTTGCAAAAGGCTAAAATTAGTGAAATAAAGCAGTTGGAAGGTCGGAGCTCAGTGCCTCTGCTGTTAACAGCTCTCTTGCATCACGTGATCTCCCGTAATATACATATTTAGAGGTTATTAATTCGAAACGAGCCCAGGTGATTAATTTTCTATCAACTGATGAGACTGGTAAGGTTAAGTAATCCCCCAAGCAATGCCCCATTTTGTTAAGTTTAAACCATTCAGAGCACTTTTGTTCTTTTACTTTACTCTTTTCTGATCTCCACGCATATTCAAATAGTTTTTTCTTCAGTAGGGTTCTAAATTGCTGTGAAATGCCTATTTTTCTGTTATAATCATGCCTTAACTGAATCATATTTATTTTTGTAAGATATTTTTCTAAGGATACATAGATACATAGATACATAGACAGTGTTGGCAGATAAGGGCCTGCAGCCCACCCAGTCTGCCCATTTGAGCGTGTAAGTTTACTTTATGTTTTCATAGAAGTCTGTTGCCCCTTAACCCTGACTTCCAGAATTCCTTTATGTCTATCCCATGCATTCTTAAATCCCGTGATTGTTTCAGCCCCCACCACTTCCTCTGGCAGGGTGTTCCACTTGTCCACCACCTGTTCTGTGAAGAAATTCTTCCTCTCGTTTTCTCTGAATCATCCTCCCTCCAACTTCATCCCATGCCCTCTAGTCCTGGAACATCTTTTTCACTTACAAATAGTGTATTCTTGCACCCTGTTCCTTCCTCCCTGTAAGATACTTGTATGTCTCTATGATATCCCCTCTCTCCCTCCTCTCCTCCAAGGAGTACATATTCAATTCCTTCAACCTGTCCTCATAGGACTTGTGATGCAATCCATGTACCATCTTTGTTGCCCTCCTCTGAACCTTCTCTACCCTGTCTATGTCCTTACATAAGTAAGCTCTCCAGAACTGTACACTGTACTCCAGGTGGGTCCTCACTAGTGTCTTGTATAGTGGAATTATGACCTCAATTTTCCTGCTGGTGATGCCCCTGCCTATGCAGCCCAGCATTATATTTGCTTTACCTGCTGCCTTGTCACACTGTTTCCCTACCTTGAGGTCATCAGAGATGTTAACCCCAAGATCCCTTTCCTGCTTGGTGCATGCTATGTCCTCACCCCCCATCTGATAAATTGTGCCAGGGTTTTTGTGCCCCATATGCATTATCTTGCACTTCTTTGCATTGAATTTCAACTGCCAAACCCCTAACCATTCTTCAAGTTTCTGCAGGTCCCATCTCATTCTGTCTACACCCTCTGGTGTGTCTACTCTGTTACAGAGCTTTGTGTCATCAGCGAACAGGGAAATTCTGCCTTCTAGGTCCTTCGCAGTGTCACTGATGAAGATGTTGAATAGGACTGGTCCCAGCACTGATCCCTGTGGTACCCCACTGGTCACTCTTCCCTCTGTGGAGTGACATCCATTTACCACCGCCCTCTGTGTCTTGCCATCCAGTCAGTTACCTACCCACTGCACTACTGTTCTGCCCACACCCATATTCTCCAGTTTGTGTAATAGTCTTCTATTGGGCACAGTGTCAAAGGCCTTGCTGAAGTCCAGATAGACCATGTCCACTGCCCTCCCCTGATCCACCTCCCTAGTCACCCAGTCGAAAAATTCAATGAGGTTGGTCTGACATGACCTTCCCCTGGTGAAACCATGTTGCCTTGGGTCCTGTAGTCCATTGACAATCAGATGTTCCATCAATCTCTCCTTCAGTAGTGCTTCCATGATCTTCCCCACTACGGAGGTGAGGCTGACTGGTCTGTAGTTCCCCACTCCCTCTTTGTTCCCACTTTTGTATAAGGGGACAACATCTGCTGTCCTCCAGTCTTTGGGTACCTCCCCTGTTTCTAGTGATCAGCTAAACAGGATTGCCAGAGCTTCAGCCACTACCTCTCTTAGTTCTTTAAGGACCCTGGGGTGCACCCCATCTGGCACCATTGCTTTGTCAACTCATTACTTCCAGTTCCTTCAGGACCCTTTCTCGTGTAAAGGGACTTGTGTCCATTTCTGCACCATTCCCACCTCTTGTACTCCCTTTTGACCCATTACCCTCCTCTTCCTTAGTAATTACTGAGCAGAAATACCTGTTCAATATGTCAGCTTTATTGTTATCATCCTCCATGTGGGCCCCATCCCCCCCTTCAGTCTCACTATCCCTCTCTTTGCCTTTCTTTTCTCACTTATGTACCTGTAAAAGGTTTTGTCCCCTCTACCCACTGATTTTGCTATGTGCCCCTAGGTGTCAGCGTGGCTCAGTTGGTAACACATCTGACTCTGGACCAGAAGGTCGTGGGTTCTCGTCCCACACTGGGATTGAACTTGCACCTAAAAATCACTGGCATCCAAGTGCAATATTGGGGGGTGCTGTACTGCTGGAGTGTGCCGTCCTTCGGATGAGATGTTAAACTGAGGTTCCTTCTTCCCATCCTGGTGTTATCCTGGTGGGTGTCCAGGTAGAAGTAAAAGAACCCAGGGCACTCTTCGCAAAGAGTAGGGAACAATCCCGGTGTTCTGGCCAACATTCCCCTTCCCATAAACTGGTTCACACAATTATCCAGGCTGTTTGTGGATGATGATGTGTGATATGGCCGCCACCACACATTCAGTCACTTCACTACCAGTCTAGCATTGCTTGTAAAGCACTTTGGGATACACTGTGTATGAAAAGCATTATATAAATGCTGATTCTTCTTCTTCTTCTTCTTCTTCTGTCTGAGCTTTGGCTTCCCTTACTGACCTCCCTGCCTCCCTTTGCTTATCCTGGTACTTCTCCCTATCCCTTTCTGCCTGTGTCTTTTTGTATTGCCTGAATGCAATCTTTTTGGCTTTCACTTTCTCTGCTACCTCCTTGGAAAACCATAATGGCCTCCTCTTCTGTCTCCCCTTGCTAACCTGCTTAATGCATAATTCTGTTGTTCTTGTAGACCCATTTTAAATACTGCCCACTGTTTCTCAACCCCTGATTCCTGCCCCATTCCCGTTAATGCCTCTTTCAAGCATCTCCCCATTTTCCCAAAGTCTGCCCCCCTAAAATCCAGGACACTTGTTTTTTTCGTGGTTTGATTCTGCTCCTTCTGTGATTTCAAACCACAATGACTGGTGGTCATTGTTCCCCAGGTGCTCCCCCACTGTTACCCCCATCACACTGTCCCTGTTTGTGATCACAAGGTCCAGTATTGCCTTCTACCGAGTTGGTTCCATGACCAGTTGCTTGAGGAAGGCACCCTGAAGGGAGTCCAGGATAAATCTGCTCCTAGTTGATGCTGCTACTGGGATGCTCCAGTCCACGTCTGGAATATTGAGGTCCCAACCAGCACTATCTCACCCTTGTCTGCCATCCTTTGGATGGCTAGCATCAGCTCCCTATCTGTTTCTTCCTCCTGGACTGGTGGTCTATAGACCACACCTGTGCGGATGGCTGGCCCCATTTTCCTTTCCAGCTTAACCCACAGTATCTCTCCTCCATTTTGTTCCTCCTGGATCTCTGTGGCCCTTATGTCATTTTTCACATACAGTGCCACTCCTCCTCCCTTTCTACCTGCCTTGTCTCTTCTGAATATGTTGTTGCCAGGCATGGCCATCACCCTGTCATGGTTATCATTACACCAGGTTTCTGTGATGACCACAATGTCCAGATTTGACTGCACCATGACAGCCTCCAGATCCTCCATCTTGTTGCTAAGGCTCCTAGCACTGGCACACATGGTTTTCCATGATTTGTCTTCCCTAGACTGTTTAGATGTTCTACTCCAGCCCCTACCCTGGTTGTCCTTTCTCCCTGGTTCTCCTTGCTGTCTGCCCTTCTGTTGAATTTTTCCCCTTTTCTGCCTATCCATCTCTTGGGCACTTATCTCCATCTTTTGCACACTGCTTTGTAGAGATATCCACTCCTCCGGTTCATGGGTTCCACTGCTAGCTGTGGGGGGGGGTGGGCAATTAGGTACCCTCCTTGCTGGTCTGCCACCCCCCTTGGCTAGTTTAAATGCTTGCCAATGTAGCATTTAAACTTATCGTTGAGTGCTTGGATTCCTCTCCAGGATGGATGCAGACTGTTAGACTTGAACAAGCCTCCATCCCTCCAGGTGGGTCCCCAGTCACCAATGAATCCAAACCCTTCCTCACAGCATCAGTTCTTCAACCATGAGTTAAAGTTCCTGGTGCATGCACCCCTATTCTCTCCCATGCCTCTCACAGGTAGTACTTCCGAGAAGGTGACAGAAGTAGCTACTTGCTGGAGACCCCTTCCCAATTTCCTAAACTCTTCCTGAACTTCCTTTGGCTCCCCATTTACCAGGTCATTAGTACCTAGGTGAATAATGACATCCAGCTCACCCTCCTGTCTTGCCTTCCCAGCGATCTCCAGGATCATCCTTCTATCCCTCCATGCCATGGCACCTGGTAGACACCTCACCTCCCTGTCCTCCCCCCTTCCCCTCCTGTGTTCCTAGCTGAATCCCTCTTATGATGGAGTCCCCCACCAGGATTCGCTTCCTCCTCTTCTGGGGTCCACTGCTCTCCCCACTGAAGTCATCCCCTTGGCTAACCTCCACATCCTTTCCTTCCACTTCTCTGGGTACCACTATTTGGTTGTCCCCATTTACCAGTGTGGCATATGAGTTCTTGAGTGGAATAGGATCTGGGATGTGCCTCTGCCTGACTACCCTAACCCTCCCTGAGCCCACTGTCATCCAAGTGCTCCTCATTCTCGGCATCCTTTGAGGCAGAGGCATTGGACTGGGTGGTCTCTGGATCAGGGTGATGGTACTCCTGACCCAGTTTACTTCCGCTCTGAGTCTGGCAACCTCATCCTACAGTCCAGAGAGATGCATGCAGATAGGGCAGCATCTCAGTGTCCAGAAAGTCTGCCTGAATATGGCTGCCCCGCAGCCACTGCATTGCATTCAGCCATTTGGATTTATATCCCTCTCTGAACCATTTAATTTATTCTTTTAGGCAGATATGGGGAGGCTATTAAATGTGTTGTTTATCAGTCTTAGCCAATAAGATAGTAGACCTAATTCAATCATGGTACTTATTGGGATTCTTCCCAATTCAGATCTGACCATTGCATTTGCAGTTGAACTGGGAACACCCAACAATGCTTTATAATAAGATAGGGCTTTTTCAGGCTCTTTTGTTATTTGATGTCCCCGGACTTCAGCTCCATATGTTATAACAGGATTTATTTTAGCTTATCCAGGCTTCAGAGCAGGGATAATAGGGTTTCCCCTATATTTTAAGTTAAATTCCAGCAGCATTCTAGCAATAATTTTTGCCTTTAGATTTTGATCTCTTTGATAGAAAACCCAGTTAGATGAATTTGCTTATTTTACCCCCAGATACTGGTAATTATTCACTATTTCAATCATAAGTTTCCCTAAGAAAAATTTGGGTTGCAAAGATCGTTCCCTTTGGGTATTGAATGTTATAATTTTTGTTTTATTTAGATTTATGGTTAACTCCAAATATTCACACTTCCTTTGAAAAATATCTATTTTCTGTTGTAGTCCAATTTATGATAAGGAAAATAAAACTATATCATCAGCATAAGCTAATGTATGAAAGTATGTATTATTAATTTTGGGGAATCCAGTTTGATTTCTTTACTAAACTACAACAGCTCATTGATAGAGATATTAAACAGTAATGGAGCTAACAAACAACCTTATTTGACTCCTCTGTGTATCTTAAAATATTCTGTTATGTTCCCTTTTTTGTCATATCTTGCAGAAGATGTAGTACCATAATGGAGAGTGTTTCTCTCTATCCAATCCATTAGCCTATCTTGTAAAAGTCTTGTATATATTTTAGAAACTATGTTCAACAAACTGATTGGGCAATAATTAAAAGAGTCATAAACTGACCCTTTTTTGTGTAATGGTACTATAATATTTTTACCCATGCAGAAGGAATATATAGAGGATAATGAATAGGCAACAGTTAACAACAACCCTGTTGTTAACTTCGAGAGGTTGTCATGACAACCAAGTAAACCTCGAGAGCACAGCTCGAGAGGTTTATGGATGGCAGATGACCTTGAGAAGTTAACGCAGGGTTGTTGTTAACTGTTGCCCATACATTTTCTTGTATAGTGTATGGGCATCAGTTGAACATTTTTTGATCGTGACCCCCCACCGCCACTGCCAACACGACAAGAAATCCTGCTCGCTCCACGTTCTCACAATGTCCCAGACTCAAGTTTTCCAAATCAAAATGAAGCTACCCACCAATTCAGAAGATTGGGACTGTCCTGTCTACAGCGCTGCTGTATTTTTTTCACAGATCTTGCCACTGCCGGCCGTTTACCCATGATCTGTCCACAACGCTCACTGGCTGCACATGCGCAATGAGGATCAATGCTGTTGTACCATCTTGATGATGTCCTCAGGATAGTACAACACCTTCATGATGTCACCACAATGGTACAACAGCTGTGTCTTTCTACTGAATTTAGCCAACAACAATGTTCCACCATACACTATACTTATATTTAGTACACAAATTAAAATAATGAGTTAATAAAGGGGTCCATAATTCCTGATATTCTTTATATATCTCAGATGGTATTCCATCCTCACCTGCTGCTTTGTTGTTTTTAAGTTTTAAAATTGCCATATTAACTTCTGCTTTAGAAAATTTAATGTTTTAATTTACAGCTAACTTTAAATTATTTATTAATTGCCCATTGGCATTATTAAGTTCCATTCTAGTGAATATTAATTTTAAATGATTTATCTAGATTTCTTTTGGAACATGAATGGACAAAGAGGGCTTATATTCTTTTTCTCCTTTAGCTACCAATTTCAAAAATGAGTGCATATCATTGCTTTGAATTACTTTATGCATTTCCAACCATAATTTTTGTTGGTATAGCGATTTCTTATTTATTAATCATTTGTTATATTGTTTCTTGGCTCTACTTAAGTTCTGAAAGTTAGCTTTTGTTGGAAATGTTTTAGTCCACTTTATGAGTTTATTTATTTTTTTTTCTTTTCTTCCTTACATTCTTCATCAAACCAATTCTGGCTTAATTGAATGATTTTTTGTAACTTTTTCATATGTGATTTTATTGATGTCCTGATTTAACTGATTCAGTAAATGTTCCATCTGTTCAGGAGATTCTGGACTTGTTTCTATTTCCTCCATCATATTATCAAATGTCTGAATAATTTTATGTAAATCAATACTCATAAATTTGCCTCTTTTCAGTCTGTTTTCCCCAAGCAGCTTAAATCAGCTAAAGGCCCTGGGTGTTCTAAGTCATTATATAATTTTTCTAAAAAAAAATAATTTTTACACATATAGAGGCATGGTCACTTTCTGGTCTCATTTGTATATGAAGTTCTGTTATAAATTTTACCATCTCCATGTTACATAAGACATAATTTATTGTACTCTGGCCATTAGATGAAAAATATTTGGTTTTGCCCTCAAAATCTCAGTTTATTCTGCCATTCAATATCAATAAATCATTATCCTCAGTTAATTAAATTATTTTTTTTACTTGTTCATTTGTGTTAAAATCTTGGCTCTTCCTAAATCCTATTACATCAGTAGCTGCCACAGCCGAGAAGATTTCCTTTTGGTAAGACAGTGCCACTCTGGCATTGAAGTCCCCAGCAACCAAAAAGTTATTATTCAGGAATTTTTTAGAAGTATCATCCATATATTTCATTAAGCTGGCCCATGAAAGTTATTTTGCTTTTTTGTTCTTGGTGGAATATACACATTTAAGTAATGGGAATCACATTTCAAATGATGTTTTGTATGATATAATTATATGATCAATTTTTATGGTATCTTTTCTTATTATGTCTTTCTTGACTTTAATATATATTGCCAAACCTGCTTTGTATCTACCATAATTTGTACCTTTACTGGGGAGTTTATGAGGTGATAGCCATTTATATCAGTTACAGTGCTGTCCATGTTTCTTGAAATAAAATAACATCCTTACTATCAATAAAAAAAGCCCATTCAGGGTCATTAAGTTTTCCAATTAATCCAGCAATATTACATGTCATAAAATTTGCTGTCCTCTCTGGTTTACCCAGTGAAGTATTATTCAAATCCCTTCTCTCCACAGGAATTGAATCATTCATCAGTCATTCATTCTGGAGGCAGGTAACATCATATTTGTTTGAAATGGAAACATTGTAACAATTTTGTAAGTTCTCGGTTAATAGTGAGTTGTTGGGAGCAGTGGGGGTACATACCGTAGCTTCATTACATCTTTCTTTGATCACGGTATCATGATCCACTATATGAAGACTCATGGTATCCAGAATATTTATGTTATCTATAATCTTTTTATATAAACTGTCATATTTTATCAAATGTTTATCTTGGCCACAATCAGAGTTGTTGCTTAAATGGGTAACCTGAATGGCAGCCAAGTCTTCAACAGATATGTGTAAAAGTTGTTCTAGTAAATTAATCACTGTTTGCATAATTTTTAAGGGATTCTCATTTTTAGTCTGACTAAGCCATAGAGAGACAAGGTCTTTTGAACCTTCATTTCATTTCTAATGACAGAATTTTCTTGTTTCTTCCTAATTGGGGAACTGAGAATTTTGCTATCTATAATATGTACTCTAACCAGATCCAACAAGGATGCTTTTCTTCAAATCTCATTTGCAATGGTGTTCCCTGCAGGACAACATCTACCTGCCCTGACTTATTATCTGATTTCCATCTGTAGACATAATTTATTTTGATCTCTGCAGAGGGGATTTTCAGAACATGAGTACAAAGGTTTGAAAAAGCATTCTGTAATTTCCAAACATTTTCATTAGGAATTGCACTTAACCCCAAAATACTAAGGTACGTTTCTGATCACATATTTTAACATTTAGTTGAACTCTGTTCACAAAATCAATAAAGCATCCAGCTTTAACCCAGTAACCTACTGTTAAGCCAAATTTGATTGGCAATTCTAACAATGGGGCAAAAACTAAATACATACTCAGTGCCCTTTATATCCCTGTCCTTCCACATTTGTATAATGTCAGTTTCCATTAGATCTGCTCCTGTGGTTGTTCCAATTAAATGCACAATTGTTTTCCTTATTTTTTCTATTGACTTGTTGGTTTCCCATTTGTGACCATATAGAGCCAGAATTGCACATTCTGAGATATTGACAAGTCCATCCTGTCTTTGGTTGGGTTGTATCTTTAATGACCCCAAATTATGGGCCGGCTGTATGCTGTGAGAACCACAAGTATCAGCATGTACATTACTGGTCCAGTCTTTCCAATCATTTCTGAGAGCCTTAAGTTCTTGTTCAAACCCTTTTATCTGTGCTGAAATAATTTCTAACTGTGTTTTATGATTGGAATTAGTCAGTTGATTATTTACAGAAGCGCCATCTGGTGCTTGGGTCAGTTGAAATTTTTGATTACTATCCCTTCTTCCTTCTATTTTGTGTGTTTTACTTGCGGTAGAACAGCTTGTGCTAATTTCCAACTGATTGGCACTAGCATTGGGGCACAGACTGGTAGATTGCTTCAATGAGCTTTCTGATTTGGCCGTAGTTTTTTGAATTGTAGTTCTTTCTCTTTTTCCTATTCTTTTTATTTTGTTTCTTCCTTTTTGGAAGGGGAACTGATTTAACAGGAGCTTCTGGAATGCATACTGTAGAAAAAGCTGGTCTTAAATTAGATACAGTGGTAGCCATCGAAACTGCAAGTTATTTCCCGAAATTAGAATGAGACATCGGGTTAAAGAAAATATTGGACAATGCTGACAGCAGTACCACTAGTTAGCCAGTAGATGGCGCATGTGTTGTGTATTTCTGGCACTCAATGGTTTCAGCATAAGAAGACTGTTAGGTTGAGAGTTGTTTTTGTTAAAAAATAAGCTTACAAACAATATTTAAGCTAGTCTGAGTAGTTTAATTGTTTATTCTTGAGTCATTTATTTTTGTTCCATTTTAATAGCTTTGAAGAGGGCCAGTGGTAAAACTGTCACTTGTACATGCTGTGTGCTGGGAACTGGTTCCTTCCTGTAGAAAGCTCCATGCCATTGTTTTGTGCAATAGTCTTTTTGGGGCCGGGTATGGGTGAAGACTGCTGGAGAGTAGTTCGTGCACTGGAGGAAAACTGGAACTTTGGTACTCTTGGGAGACAAGTTAGTTAACCACGGTGCCACCACAGGGAGGAAAGGGAATAGTGGAATAGTGGAATAGTGTGAGTTGAGGGGATCACATGGTGCATCAGGTGGAGGCCTGCATTCCTTCTGGCAGGCTTCACTCGGGACACCAGGTGAATGTACATCAACTAAGGTGCTTCTGGGGCTAAATGGGGGAGAACATTCCTTTGTGGGGATTTTTCTAGAGGGGTGTAGCCTGCTCGAGGGGAACACAGCCATTGGGGAGTTCCACTGTCTGGTTGGGGTATGAGATCATGGACTGTGGACTCCTGTCCTTTGGGCCTGATTGTTTTTGTAGTAAGGGAGGTGGGGGTCTTTTTTGCAGCCATTGTGCAGTTTGGATACAGGGCCAGTAAAACAACAGAGGGAGTGCCGATCTGGCTGTTTCGAACTGCACTGTTTGTGTATTTGCCTAGAAGTGTCCTACCTTTGCGTCCTTCACACTGAAGAGGAAAGGAATAGCGGGGATCGAGTGGTGCAACAGGCGGAAGCATGGGTTCCATTTGGCAGGCTTGCAAAGGACAAATGGCAAGAATCGCTCGCGACACCAGGTTGGGGCGAGCCATTATTTTTGTTAAAATATGCAGCACTGGTAATTAGGTTTCCGTGGAGGAACACTTGTGTGTTATTTGCCCTGCATTGGTTGTACCTGATGGTACTGTGGCGTACTATAGCAACGAAGGTGGTTCTGGGGCTAAATTGCGAAGAAAGATCTGTTGTTTGTGGGCTCTTGTGGTGATTTTTCTTGGAGGGGTTCAGCCTCGAAGAAAGGGGAACATGGCCATCAAGGAGTTCCACTGGCAGATTGGAGAATGGGTGGTGGATTGGGGAATCCTGGTTTTTGGGTCTGATTTGTTTTTGGAGAATGTGGAGAAACACTCCTCCTTCATCCTCCACAGGGTTGTCCTGCTATATTGGTGCCATCTGACAGGCCAGGACTTAATCATCTGAGACAGGAAGAGGTGGGGCTCTCACTGTCCATACATAAGTACCTTGAGTGTGGTATCTAGACCACCATGTGCCTACCTAATGGGCATGGGGAACATAGAATTGGGGTGGGGTGGACCCATGATGGTAGATGGAGATTGCAGTCATTAAGTGGGAGGATGGTAAGATGCAATGGACGTGGTATGGCCATCTTCTTGGGAACAATGTGGAATACAGGGGTGTGTGTAGTCTGTAGACAACTTGGGCAACATAAGGTGGAAATAGAATGGCTGAGGTGGGTTTTGGGAATGGGGAGAGGTGCCGAATGGGCAGAGAAGCAGGGGAGGCATGGTTTCGGGTCCAGTAGGACTGATGGGGCAGGAAGTGGACCAAGGCAGTACACTAAGCGGGGGGGGGTGAGGATTGGGGACCATGGGTAGTGTGGGGGGGCAGAAGAGGGAATGAGTCCAGTCAAAATGGAGGAAACTGAGGGCAGGAGACATTTCCAGAAGGCACTTTGATCAGGGAGATAAAACCCTCCAACAGGTTCACTTTGCTGAGGAATCTGTAAGATAAAGAGGGTGGTGTTCAGTGATTAGGAAGCAGTGTGAAAAACAACCAAGTAATGGGGCTCAGGATTGGGGGGACCACAAGAAGCAGGGGTGACACAAACGGAATCTAGTGGAGGGGCACAGGAGAAAATAGGGAGGAGGAAACGGGGGGTGGGAAATGCATATCGCTATCTGACTGAATATAGCCCTCATGCTTTTAGATGCAGGGCAAACCTTTGCACTGCATTTGCAGTGTGCTTTGAATATTGGGCCTACAGTGCAGTCAGCTGAAGTTTGTTGGAGCTGTGAGGAGGTAAAATGCAGTGTCTGTACCCCAAATCAGCATTCAGTGCTAGCCTAACCTGAGAGAGAGTGGGGGGTGTGCGTGAGAGTCAGCAACTTAAAGTTAAGCGGGTGTACTTAAACTGCTTCAATTGCAATCATGGCAGAGTGATGCGAAATGGACAGTGGTGTTTCAGCATTGATGAAGCATATGCTCTGGAAAAGACACTCTTCATTAGAGTGGTGCAAGGTCCCATCAATATGAAGAAAAAAATTGGGGGAGGTAAGAACAGAATGTTCGATCCATCTCTGTGGGAAAGTATCAACACCAGCAGAATGTGAAGGGGGGTAGACCTTGGGTAGGGGAGTACACACTAAATGAGGCCTGGAAGAAAAATGCATGGAATTAAAAGCTCTCATCCCATAAACTTTTTTCAGACCATATACTAAGTTATTACTTATCTGTGATAACATTTATAGGCTCTGGTGCTAACAACCAGTGTAAGCATTTAATTAAATCACAGCACCAAAGCAGCATTTGTATGCTCATTTTGCACTCATCAGCCCTCTGGAACTGCAGATTGTGGCAGAGAAGCACACAGCATATCCACTCAAGGGTGTGGGGTTTTTAGATCCATTTCCATTGGCAGCAAGGGTGGTCTGGTTCAAGGAAGGGCAGTCAACTGGTGGAGATGGCTAGTCTGGAGGATGGGCTGCTTGAGTGGGGTGTGCGGACTATTGATGGGAAGGGTGGTCCATGTGGAATCCATCTCTTGGGAGGATGGTCATCTGGTTGCTAGAAGTTTAGTCTGTCTCCAGCAAGGGTGAGTAGGAAAAGATTCCAGATGCAGGGAAATTTATCAGAGGTTGGTCTGGAGGCAGGCAGGGTGGTAAGTCTGCAGTAACGGTGGTGCAGAGGATGATGTTACAGCTGCAGTGAGATTTGTTAGCTGGGGTGTCTGGTCTGAGGGCAGGGGTCCAGCTCCTGGAAGGGTACTCAGCTGGGGAGGGCTGTTCCATGAGTGGGAAGGTGGTCCTGGGGTTTGGGCCCAACTGCAGGGATGGTGGCTGGCTGTTGGGATGCAAGTTGGGTAGGCTGAGTAGTGGTCCAGAGAGTGTGCTTAGCTTGGTGGAGGCTGGTTCAAATGATGACTCCTAGGTCCCTTTCTTTCTTGGTAGTCATCCAGTAATTTTCAACCCCCCCCCATTATGTAACTCTCCCTGGAGTTCCCTCATACAGACTGCATAATTTTGCATTTCTTAGAATGATTTTTTTTGGTTTGTTTGTTTTTCCATTTCCTCCTCGGCTTGGTTGTTCCCTATGGTGCCCCATGTCGGGTCTTGGCTAGCAGCTCCTGCACCAGACGCCATGCCCGAGCTATACCTCCTCACCTTTACCCTCTCTCTAGGCCACTTCATGTCCCCAATCATGGAAGACCAAGGGGTCGGGCCCAGAGGGAGCTCCAGGGAAGGACCGGCGTAGCACTATGTCCAGACCTACATACGCCAGAGGATTTGGCTGAGTTTTGCCCCGAAGTCCCTTCAAAGCATGTCCATGCAATGACGTCAACGATGCAGTGGTATGCACTCCCACACATCGCACATCAGACGTATGCCTTGCTGGCTCTTATTTGCACCATGACTCTCTCTAGCCCCCAGCCACTGCTAGGAGCCAACACATGCATGGGTGTCTCTCCCCAACCTCCCTAAAGGAGGAGAGCAGTCCTTGGGATGCTCAAGCCACACACCACACCACCACCCCCAGAGAAGGAGAGCAGTCCTTGGGATGCTCAATCCACACACCACTACCAACCCCTCCCCCCGGCCAACCCCTGTCTACCTGAGTCTGTTCAGAATCCAGGTCGACGGTGTGGCGTCCAGCACCTCAACCCTCAGTGCCACCAGGCTGGCACACTTAGAATTAAACCTTAGTTGCAACATGTCAGACCATTTTTCCAACTTCCCCAGGTCCCTCCTCATTCTTTCTACCCCTTCTGGAGTATCCACTCTGTTGCAGGTCTTAGCATCATCTGAAAACAGGCAGACCTTTCCTTCCAGCCCTTCCGCAATGTTGATAATGAAGATATTGAACAGGACTGGCCCAAGGACTGAAGCCTGTGGTACTCCGCTGGTCACCCCCCTCTCCCTAGACTGAATTCCATTTACCACCACCCTCTGCCTGCTGTCAGTCAACCAGTTCCTAACCCAGTTTACCATCTAGTGCCCCATGCCTCCTGTGCAGGAGAGTGTCTGAGGCTTGTTGAAATATTTATTTTTCCCGAACTCTCTTTGTATGCCGGCACCCAGGAACTCTCTCAGGCATCCACCTACCTCTGCAGCTCTACCTCCAGACCTGAAACCCCTCTGTCTCTCTGGCACCAGCCTGGCTATCCCCCTCAATTCTGAGCCCTTTGAGGGTAGGGCCACCCTATCCACCCAGGGCTCTCTGTCAATTCAGGCCAGGCTGGGCTCAGCCCAGCAGAAGAGTGGGTCTGGTCATTCGAGTGTGGCCGAGGGGAGGTGGTGCTGTCTTCTATCCCTGAGGCAGGGATTTTTTCTCTTAGGGCCCCACCCCCCATTGGCTCAGATGTGCAATGTGTCCTCACATGGGCATGCATGCTGTCATGTGTGCCTACAGGGTCACTGCCGCAGCCAATCTCCCTTACTTCCTGGTCTCTGTTTGCTGTGCTCTCAGCCTACGGTAGGAGTCCCCAGCTCCCCATGATGGGACCCCCCCCGAGACAGGAGAGCAGTCCTCCGGATGCTCAATCCTGCCTCTCCCCTACCAGCCCCCAGCTTGTTCCCGAATCCGGGTCGCCGGCATGGCGCGAGGTGTGGCGTCCAGTGCCTCAACCCTCAGCACCACTGGGCCGGTGCCTTGTTGAAATCTAGTTAGGCAACATCCACTGCTCTCCCTTATTTACTTCCTTTGTCAAAAAAGGTCTATCAGATTTTTCTGAGATGACCTTCCTGCTGTGAATCCATGTTGTCTCAGGTCCTGGACTCCATTGGATTCTAGATGTTCCACTTCTCTTTCCTTGAGCAGTGTCTCCATGATCTTACCCACCACTGAGGTGAGGCTGGCTGGCCTCTGCCTCCTCTTTACTCCTGCTTTTGTGCAAAGGGACAACCTGTGCCCTCTTCCAGTCCACTGGGACCACTACTGTGTTGAGTGAATCATTGAATATAGCTGCGAGAGGTGCTGCTAGCTCCCTATGCAGCTCTTTTAGTATTCCTGGGTGTATGCCATCTGGTCCCATTGCTTTCTCCACCTTCAGTTTCGTGAGCTTCCTAAAGATTGTCTCCATTGTGAATGGACTAATGTTCACCTCTCCCCCCGTCTTTGTATTTGCTGTCCATCTGTGGTCCCTGGTCCTTCCCTTCTTCTGTGAATACCAAAGTATTTCTGCCTTCTCTCTCCTAAAGCTGATCTCGAGGCTCATAACTAGTGGAGGTCCCACCTGGTACCACGTGACAGGCAGGAGAAAGATCTCTGCAAGGAAACCAGAACCTCCCTCACTTCCTTCCACCTCCTGTAGCCCTCAATTAACTTCCTGCCTGTCAAGCAGCAGGTTCTCTGCAGGGGCTCTGTCGTGACAGAGCTGAAGCCAGCAAACTAAGTGCTGATCATTTTTTCTATTACAGAAGTGGATTTTCACTCTGGCTTTATCTCAGAGTTCTTAGGGGGCCCCAGTCTCAGCCCAGCATGCTGAACAGATGGGGTTCCCATCTCCTCCTCATCATACTTGTGCTTTGAGGAGCTCGCCCCCCCTTCCAGCAGTTAGCTTCTTCGCGGGGGCACAACAGGGGTTTCTGGGGGCACATATCAATAAGCACAGGGACCCAGTCTCAGCTGGGAGTGCTGCACAGATTAGCTGCCCAGCTTTTCTCCTTTAATCTCAAGCCTTTCAAAAGCTCATGAATCACCCTTCGCCCTGGCAACATCAGGACTCAGGAAAAAGGGGGCTTACTGGCACAGTTAGCAAAATGGGACTTAGTGGTACAGTCAGTAAACCGAGCCCGAAGAAAGGCAAAGCTACAGGAATCTTTTCTTTCTCGGCCGGGAGGCCAAAGCTTGGAGGAGCGGCTCTTCATTCTTTCATCGATGGCCCCTTCAGCACAGGCCCATTAACGAATCCCCTGGTCCTTGGACTCATTAAGACACTGCAGGGGAAGCCTATTTGAATGTTTTTCCCCTCCTCTACCAGAGGTACTGTGACGAACCAGCTCATCATCGGCATTGGTTATAATTCTGGCAGGGGGCGTGCGGGAGAGGAGGAAGGCCGAAGCTCTTGACACCTCGACTAGCACATTCCTTTTGCTCGTCGATGAATCTTCAAGTGCCGGACATTGTACTGGGTGAGAAATCTTTATGCACCTGTACCTCAGAGCCCCTGGCACCATGCCCATTAGGACTTATTCATTTAATCCACCCCTTCAATCCACCCCTTCCCACATTTTGCAACTAGGTGAAGAGGGTCTGCAAAGACCTATAGGGGGCATAGTAGCAATGTCTGTTCTCAGTGAAAAAGGGCTCAATTGACACCACTATATCCTCTGCTAAGGCAGACATGCCTTCAAGGGGAAGAAAGTGCCACAAATGCCAGTCCCCCTTCTGGCCACCTTCACCGGCTCGCTATGCCTAAAGTGTGAAGAAAGTTCCTCAGCTGCAAGGTTGGAGGAGATCCCAGAGGCATTCACCTTACATTCTGAGGAGAACCAATTCCAGGAGACTGGGTCCGAGAGTCTTCCTCCTCCAAGGGGTGTAATTCATTGCCCACCGACCTAGCCCAGGACTTACTTGGAAAGCTTAACAGGGCCTTTGCCCCCTACTTCTGAACACCCAAAGCCAGCATTCAGATTTGCATCAGCCATCAAGCCGGCAGTGACCTTCCCATCCCTCTGGCCATAGAGGACCTTCTGAAAGAAAAGTGGCAGGGGCCAGACTATTCTTACCCAGTCCCACATTGGCTCTCCAAGCTATTAAAATTTGACAAGAAGGCCTCTGAAAAATGGCTAGACTGCCCCAGAATTGATCCCTTGCTAACCAGTCTTACCAGGAAAATGGTTATCCTAGTAGAAGGTATGGCCTCTCTGCAGGACCCAGTGGACAGAAAGGTGGGCACATCCCTCAAGAGGGCGTTCCAGTCCACCGCAGTCTCTCTCAAGGCAGCTACAGCCAACCTGCATTATCATGGGCCACTGACCTGGCATTCCAGCTTGCTGATGAGCCAGATAAAAACAGGTCCACTCTGCAGCAACTACAACTAATGGGACTAGTCTCTGCCTTCTCAGCTGATATATCGGAGGAGGATGTCAGATGTGCAGCAAGAGCCATGTTTTACCAGACCTCAGCTCGACACAGCCTATGGCTACGGGTATGGCAGGCGGACACGTCCTCAAAGGCTCACTTGGCGAATACTCCCTATAAGGGCGGCCTCCTGTTTGGTTCAGCTGTTAAGGAGGTGGTAAAGGAATCCATGTAATCGGCAAAAGTTTGAATGCCACAATCCAGGGGCAGGAACAGACCCTGGTCGTCTGGATCCAGACAGAATTTTCGAGCCCATAACTACTCGAGGTCAAAATAAAACAACTTCTGGCAGACTACCCTGGTTCACTGCCTGCAACCAGTGCAGCTTCAGGGGAGGAAGAGGCAGCTCCTGAGTCACCGGAGGAGAAGCCAAAAAGTCAATGAGGATCCCCGTACCCTTCCTTGAGTAGGGGCAGGCTTTCAAGCTTTCACGAGGAATGGGTCCTCACCATCACGGTCAGTGGGGTGCTATACATCGTGCGTGAGGGCTACTCTGTACAGTTCAAAGCAAGGCCCCCATTAACCCATGTGGTACTCTCACCCTTGTCCAACAATTGGACAAAAAGGATGGTGACGCTTCAAGCAATCACATACCTTCTACAGGCATAAGCGATTGAACGTGTGCCCAACGCAGAAAAGAACATGGGCGTTTACTTTCTATTTTTTCATAGTTCAAAAACACTCAGGAAGGTTCAGGCAGGTATTGGACCTAAAATTTCTGAACGGCTTAGTCCGCCACAGGACATTCAAGATGGAAACCATCACATCCATCATCAGGGAAATCCATCAGGGAGAATTTTTGGCCTTGACAGATTTGCAAGGTGCTTATCTACATATAGCCATCAGAAGGACCCACAGTCATTTCCTCTGGTTCAAGGTAGGAGACTGCCACTTTCAATTCACAATGCTCCCATTTGGCCTGGCCTCAGCCCTAAAGGTTTTCTCCAAGGTCCTAATGTCAGTGATTGCTCACCTCCAACAGCAAGGGATCCACCTCTTCCCCTATGTGGATGGCAGCCTAATCAAAGCCCCTCAGTATGATCAAGCATCTCGGGCAGTGACGGAGGTCATTCAATGCCTCTCCCTCTCTAGGATTCCTGATAAACCACAAAAAGAGCTCTCTTCAGCCATCCCAGACTCTGAACCATCTAGGAGTGGTCTTCAAAACATCCCAGAATAAGGTGTGCCCTACAGAATCGGAAGTTCAGGCACCTCAAGGCTCAATTCCAAGTGATCCAATACCTGCCAGCCCACACCGTCATGCAGCTCATAGAAACAATGGTCTCCCTAGCAGATTCAGTTCCCTGGGCCCTGGTTCAAACCTACTCAAACAATGGTCCCAGTCACGGGACAACCTGAACCAACAGATGCCAGTCTCTCACCAGGTGAAAATGTCCCTTCATTGGTGGACTATCATGAAGGGTCTACATTTGGGGCATCCTCACCAGGTGAGAATCACTACCGATGTCAGCCTTCAGGGCTGGGGAGCACATCTGGATTAGTTTTTGACTCTGGGCAAGTGGTCACTGGCAGAGATCCGCTACAGCATCAACATTCTGGAGATGCGTGCAGTCCTCCTGGCACTTTGCAGGAGGCAGTATAGTGCAGTGGTTTAAGGCTCTGAGCTGCAAACCTGGAGACCTGGGTTTGAATCTCACAGTCCCCACTTGCATACTGTGTCACCCTAAGCAAGTCACTTGATTTTCTTGTGCTCCCAGGTTGCACCTGTAAACAAGCTTTCAGCTTAGTGTGTGTCTCCTGGTAAAACAAAGGTAAAAAAAAGTCATAGTTTCCAAGCACAGATTTCCAACTGGGATGTTCTCATGCTCACAGACAATCAAACCACAATGGCCTACATCAATCATCAGGGAGGCACAAAGAGTTCTTTGATGTTAATAGAAACCCTACTGCTCTTTTGGTGGGCAGAACACCACCTGGCAAGCATGACGGCCATGTACATCCCAGGCCAAGAGAATATCACTGTGGGCTGGCTATGTCGAAAGTTCGTCCTTCCAGGAGAATGAGAGCTAGAGGACAGTGCCTTCTGCCTCTTCATTACACAGTGGGGCCTCCCACAGGTAAATCTTTTAGCCTGCTGACTAAACTACAAAGTTCTGCAGTTCTGCTCTCTAGCCAGGGACGAGCTGGCCATAGCACAGGATGCCTTCTCTATAGACTGGGGCCACTGTGATCTTCTCTATGCCTTTCCACCAATCCTACTAATCTTAAGAGTCCTACACAAGATCGCCCTAGATCAGCCGGAACTAATCCTAATATGTCCACAATGGCCATGGCATCCATGGTTCCCTCAGTTGGTCCAGATGTCCCTTCAACCTCCTAATCTTTCCAGCCCACCTGGACCTGCTGTACCCCAGTCTATGCAATCTGTCCCCCGTCGGTGTGGAGATTAAGCAGGAGACTCTCAAGGGCTTAGATTACACACCACGTGTTATTAAAATGATCCAATCCAGACGTCCTTCTTTCTCTAAGGTCTATTACAGAGTGTGGCAAAGATTTCTCTTTTGGTTACAATCTACCCCTGTCACAGACAACAAGGTATCTCTCCCCACTATACTTCAGTTCCTACAGGAAGGCTTTGACAAGGGACTCCAACCAGGAACCTTGCAGGTACAAGTCTCGGCTCTGGGTGCACTTCTGATGGCAGACTCAGGGGAGTCCTTGGGTGCTCACCCTCACATTAAACAATTCTTGAGTGAGGCGACGCTGAAGTGTCCTCCAGTAAAGCACATCGTTCTTTCTTGGAGACTCAACATGGTCCTCAAAGCCCTCTCCACAAACCCCTTAAGGAAGCATCCCTCCTACATCTCACGATGAAGGTCGTTTTTCTTACAGTAATTACATCAGTCTGACACATTAGCAAGATAGGTGCTCTATCTTCCAAAGAACCATACACTGTGTTTCATCAGGACTCTGTGTCCTTGTGAGCAGATCCCTCTTTTCTGCCGAAGGTGTTGTCATCCTTCCACTGCAACCAACAACTGAATCTACCTTCCATCTGTCCTTCACCTTAAGAATGAGAAGGAGAAGACCCGAGGAGAGCTCTCAAGATTTACATCAAAAGATCTGAGTCCATGTGCAAGACTTCAAGTGTATTTATTCTCACTTCCGGGCAGAATATGGGCAAAAAGCATCAAAAGACTTTGTTGCCAGTTGGATTTGTTCCATAATATTCATCGCCTACCAGAAGGAGGGGGTTCCCCTGCCAGGCCCAGTGAGGGCACACTCAGCTACAGCAATGGCCACATCCTGGCCGGACTTCAGAAAAGCCTCTCCAGCAGACTTATGCAGAGTGGCCACTTGGTCATCCATCCATATCTTTGCAAAGTTCTATAAATTGGCTGTTTTTGCCTCTGCCAAGGCAACCTTTAGCTGCTGGGTCCTACAAGCAGTGGCGGGCCCATAAAGGACTACTTACATTTTTTCCCACCCAGGAAGCAAGGGGATGTACTGCTTTAGTATATCCCACTAGTTATGAGCCAGGAGACTAGCTTTAGGGGAGAGACAGAAATGTAAATTCTCCATCTGCTGGTCTCTGGGCTCCTCCCCTCCCAAAACGTTGAAAGTTGGCCATCAGACCAGAGTGTTTGAAGTCTGCCCTTACAGGCCACAAGATCAGATGAACATTTTCTTGTTCTTGTTTCCAAGTTGTGTTACTTCAGGAGATGACTGCTGTAGAAGCACTGAGGGCTACAAGAAGTGGAGGGGAGGTTCTGGTTCCCCTGCAGAGATCTTTTTCATCACTGTCTTTGCTAATCCTTCCTCAGTCTATGTCTTTGCACTCCGAACAACCTTCCCTGCCTCCCTCTAGGTACTACTCCCTGTCTTCCCCTTTGGGTCTCCTTATGTTTCCTGAATGACCTCCTTTCATCCCTCACTTTGTCTGCCCCTCTTTTGAGAACAATAGTGGTTTTCTTCTTTTCTTACCCTTGGACACCAACTTGATGCACTGGTTAGTCACTGTTAGTATGACTTCTTTTATGTGTCCCCACTGCTCTTCAACTTCTCCACTTACCTCCCTCTTCTTCAGGGCAACTAGTAAACATTTCCTCATTTCAGTGAAGTCTGCCCTTCTGAAATCTAAAACATTTGCCTGTGTGTGACTTGGCTGCATTCCTGTCCCCATGGGAACCACATGATGTGGTGGTCACTGTATCCCAGTTTGTTTTTTACCCAGACATCTGGTATTCTGTCCCCATCAGTCAGCACCAGGTCCAGAATTGCCCTGTCAAGCACTAGCTGCCTTAGACCTTACTCACCTGTAGGGGAATCTAAGATGTCTCTGCTTCTGGCTGAAGCAGCTGCCTGTGTGGTCAATCCACATCAGGCATATTAAGATTGCCCAGCAGTAGATCCTCCCCTTTATTTGCCATCATGCGTATCTCATCCTCTAGCTCCCTGTCCACTTTCTCATCCTGTGCTAGAGGTCTGTAATTCAAACAACACTGGAAATTCAGGCACTCACCACCACATGTGATACTGACACTATCCATAAGGTACAAAAGGAGGAAATGTATTGTATAAAATAACAAAACGCCCGCCTGACGTGTTTCACGTCCTGCCTGGACCCTTTCTCAAAGGCCTTTGAGAAAGGGTCCAGGGAGGACCTGAAACGCTTTAAGTGGGCGTTTTATTTTGCACAATACATTTTCTCCTTTTATATCTTATGGATAGTGTCAGTATCACATGTGGTGGATTTAAAACCAATGGTGCGGTTTCTTGTGCGACCCCCCCCCGATGTACCGGGCCCTGTGGAGATGGTTGAGTACTGCCTGTTAAGAGGAGTTTCCTCTCTGGGACTGCCGGCCATACTGAACCTATCAAGAGTGGATGCAGCTTGTATGATTTGGACCGGAGGAAGCAGTGCCGGCCTATAATGGGACTGTGACTTCATCCTTCTACGCAATCGCACCCATTCATATCCGCCCCTTGTCTGCTCGCCAG
Organism: Neoceratodus forsteri; assembly: GCA_016271365.2. Lineage (NCBI taxonomy): Eukaryota > Metazoa > Chordata > Ceratodontiformes > Ceratodontidae > Neoceratodus > Neoceratodus forsteri. The sequence continues at coordinate 867,948,077 of CM057455.1, forward strand.
AGATCCCCTTGGTATGATGAGGAACTCTGGAGTTTAAAGACTAAGAGGCAGAGGTTAGAGAGATGCTGGAGGAGATCTGGTCAGATGGAGGACAAAGTGGCCCTGAGGTTGCATTATGCTATCAGGGGGGCAATCTCCAAGGCAACGTTTCTGTCTAGGGAGAGTGCAGCAGGAGCAGACCTGCTCAGCTCTTCTGTACAGTAGACAGACTTTTACAACCTGTCTATCTCTGTGTGGGAGGAGCAGGTTCTAGCACTAGGTGCGAGGAGTTGGCTCTGTTCTTTGCTGATAAGATGTCCTCTTTCAGGTCTAAGGACTCCTCGAGTATCTCTCTAAAGTGATGCAGTGTCCATCCAGGGTTGTGTCAAAACACTGCTCCTGTCTGGGATGAGATTGAGCTGGTTGGGGTGGAGAAGGTGATGGGGATAATCTAAAAGCTGCAGCCTACACTTTGTGATCTGGACCCAGGTCTGACCCAGCTTTTGGCTGGATGTTCGGACCCAATGGGACCTGCTGAGGTTGTCTGGAGTTCACTGAGGAGTGGGATCTTCCCATTGTCCTTGAAAGAGGCTCTGCTTGGGCCCCTTTTAAAGATGCCCCCTTTGGACCTGGACTGCCTCAGCAACTACAGGCCAATCTCAAACTGTCACCGATCTGCCACCTGATTGGACCCCACATTGGCACAGCACATAAGTCTGGTGACAGGACACATAACACACTCTGGTAGGTGATGCAGGTTGGAGCCTTGAAGCTATCATGTGATTAGCATACCAATCCAGACTTCACTATACATCTTTGTGTCCGCATCATCTGTTCCACATCCACCTTGACTGTCAGCGTTGGTGCACTGTGAATGAGCACACGCGTGCATACCTGACTGATTCTCAAACAGCAATGTGGAAGAGCATCAGGTCAGTCTTAAAGTTGCCATAACCTTTCAGAAAGGTGTTGGCCAATCAGGCCAGCAAACACTTCATTTCTCTGGCCCGAACTTGTTTTCGGTGGCTCGGGATACTGCTAAAGTTGACCCCGGTATAACACCCCCACCTCTCATTTGGTCTGGGTATGGCTTTTTAGAACCCAGTTGTAATGACTTCCCATTGATAATGTGGAGAACTACAGAAAGAAGAAATCGGCTTCATATGTGTCATAATTTCCTTTTTAGTTTTCTCCAGCTTTGTCAGAGGAACCCACCCATGAGCCTTCTCCTGTGGGAGAATATTATCTGGTATGCAGGTGGGGGATGTCTATTAGTATATTTAGAATCCCTTTTGTCTTTGCCATCCTTCTATTTTATTTTGCTGCAATGTTTTATTAAGGGGAAAAAGGAAAAAAAAAAAGAGGTTTCCAATCAGACAGCCACCACACATCTTTTTTTTTTAACTTTATTTTTATGTTGGCATGCTTGCGCAGCCAACATACTGTGGTAGTGCAGCTTTGGAGGCGTGGTCACTGTTGGACGAATGCAGGGCACACACCAGTAGGTGCGTCCCTCATTCCCCAATCAGCCTGCATGCTGGCACTACACTATGCATACATAATGTGGCGAGCACATCTAAGAAAAGGCCTGCTGCAATCTGATCAAAGCTCGTCAGATGCAGCGGACCTTCCCTTGACGTTCTCACTGACATTATGAACATGGCGGCACGCTGGCTGCCAAACTGCCGACTTCGGGGGTTCCCAATCCCCTGTCGGTTTACCCTGCACCCTATGTATGTGCCAACACGGAGACCACTCCCTGCTTAAAAGCACCCCCCATTTGTTATATGCCGAGGTAAGCCCAATCCCTCGGCTCTTACCCCCACTTTCCTTATGTGCCGATGGGGAGCCCACTCCCAATCAGTATAAAGAATCCCCATTGTTAAATGCTGAGGGGGTGCCCAATCCACCTCATATTTGCCCTCCCACGCTTTCTTTGTGTGCCGACCGGGGTGCCCAATCCCCATCAGCATAAATTCCTCCCCTTGTGTTGTGTGCCAATGAGGGTGCCCAATCCCCATCAGCTACAGAACCCCCAAACAGTTAGGTGGCACGCTGGGAGCCCACCCCAGTGTGCCAAATCCCAAAAAAAAAAACTGTCCGGGATGTTCATTTTTTCTTTTACCAGAAACGAAACTATCCCTCGGATCCCTGCCCCCACCCACACCCACCCTCTGCGCACCCTGACTTCCACACCCCATCACCCCATACTTCCTCTGGAGTCTGGTACGACTATCTTCGGTGCACCAGGAACACGTCTGCAATCTTCAAAGCCGACTGCGAACTGAAGAAATACTGGTAAGCTGTATAATGGAACAAATAGGGTTTTTTCAACTTTGATGCATATCTCAGGCATTTTGGGGAATTTTGGCACCAAATTTTCAACATGGGGTTTTTGGGACCTCTCCTCATACATTCTGTCACTGTCATGGCGTTATTCGGTCCTGAAAGGTGATTTCGCAGTCACTGCGTGGAATCACCTTTCGGGACAAAGCAACAAAATGACAGTGCCACTGTTCATGGGGGGCTCTCAAAAAGCCTATGTTGCAAATTTGGTGGGAAAAATCCAAAAAATGACTGTTTTATGACCGTGCATTGCGCAGTTGCTACACATGCTCGTAAGTTAGCGAATTCATAATATTTTCATGCCAGATTCTCAACATTGGTAATTTACCATACCTTCTTGTGAACTGTGTAGCTGTCATTTTCCACATCCTGGCCAAAATGTGTTTTTGCACTTCCGGCGCAGAATAGCGCGGTTGCTATGGGAAATCAGTGTTTGAGACAGTTTAAGGAAATGACAGTAACACTGTTTATGAGCAGAGGTCCTAAAATGCCTGTGTAGAAAATTTGGTGACAATACTCCATAAAATGACTGTGTTAAGAGCGTGCATTGCGCAGTTTGCACGCAAGCTCATAAGTTTGCGAACTTACAATATTTTCACTCCAGATTTTCAACAGTGCCATTGTTCTGCACCTCCTAATGAACAGTATAGCTGTCATTTTTCACATCCTGACCAAAATCTGTTTTTGCGTTCTGGCGCAGAATAGCATGGTCACTGTGGAAAGTCCGTGTTCATGACACATTATTAAAATGACAGTGACACTGTTCATTAGCAGATGTCCTAAAATGCCTACATTGAAAATTGGGGGGATGAAAGTCAATAAAATGAGTGTTTTACGAGCATGCGTTGTGCAGTTTGCACGCATGTTCGTGATTTTGTGAATCTGTAATAGTTTCACTCCAGCTGTTCATCATTGCCATTTTTCTACACCTCCTTATGAACAGTACAGCTGGCTGAAATGTGTTTTCGCACATCCGGCGCAGAATTGCACGGTCGCTGTGTGAAATCAGTTTTTGGGACAGTTTGAGGAAATGACGGTGACACTGTTTATGAGCAGAGGTCCTAAAATGCCTATGTTGAAAATTTGTTGCCGAAAGTCCATAAAATGACTGTGTTGCAAGTGTGTGTTGTGCAGTTTCCATGCACCCTTGTTACTTCGTGTAAATCTGCAATATTTTCATGCCACATTTTCATCACTGGCATTTGTGCACAACTCCTTGTCAACAATCCAGCTGCCATTTTTCACAGCCTGCCCAAAACACGTTTCCGCAGCTGTGGCGCACAATGGCATGGTCGCTGTGGAAAATCACCTTTTGGGACACATTAACAAAATCACAGCGCTATGCGTCTCTAGCTCTGCCACTGCCACTGCGACAACATTTGGCATTGACAAATGCTTATTTATTTAGCTGTGTACAAGGCACAGTATAAATAGCCTATAGGTAGGCACATAGTGAAAACACTCACATTACGATAAAGTGAGTACAACATTGTTACAGTCTGAATGTTGATGGTGTCAAAGCTCTGTTATGCCAGCTGGGAGTACATCAATGTTCTGCTAATGCAGGCCAGTTTACAGGGAAAAGGCACATCAGTTTGCTGATGCTGGTGCGGCGATGAAGATGGTGGATCAAATAGAGAGGGAGCTCCCCACCAAGGGTGAAGGTTCCATTGCAGACTCGGATGACAGGGAAAAGGCACATAAGTTCGCTGACGCTGGTGAGGCAATGAAGATGGTGGATCAAATGGAGAGGGAGTTCCAGACCAAGGGTGAAGGTTCCAATGCAGACTTGGATGATAGCACCTGAACAACAATGGAACCCAAGTAACAACTATACATTACAGTTGGTACTGGGCTTGTCTGCCTTTATTCCCCTCAACCCTGGCCACAGTAATATCTGGACTTAAGCACCCATTTGGGAGTAACTTTTATGTGGGACGTGGCCATGGCTGTTAGTGATGTCAGCGTTGTCAGTGGCAAAATGGCAGCTTATGGTGACGTACTATGTTTAACTTCATAGGGCTGCCAGTTTTCCTTCTTTATAAGGGTGAGTCTGGCATCTTGAAGTCTGGACATGTACATACTACACTCTTGCCACCACGCATCTTAACAGGTTTAGTAGCATGTCATTTTTGGTGGCTTCCTTATTACAGGTAGTTATTACAGCATGTAGTTTGTTTGCCAGAGTTAATCACTGTATCAGTCTTTAAGTTGCAGAGAGTGTTGATGTAGTAGTTCAAGTGGGTTTTCCACCACCTCGTCAGAAAGAAACTCTGAACAAACCAATAGCAAGTTATGAGGCACCCTGTTTAGTTTCTATCAGCAAGGTAAACATGCTTTCTATTTATCAGTTAGAAGGTAGAGTGTATTCAGTTTCTTTCAGTTTTATGTATTCTGTTGTGTCATTTATAACGTGACTTTATGGTTGCTCTGAAGGTTGCTGCTGCTTGGAATCCTTATGTACCCATATTCTATAGCCTGTGCTGTGCCATTCCTCTTGTAAGGGTGCATTATACTCAGTTGTAATGGCTTCCCATTGACAATCTTGGAGCCAATAGAAATGGAAATGATGGTAAGTGTGAAGTTAATTTCTTCTGTATTAACCTTTTTTCAATAATATCATGTTTGACAGCCCACAGACTTTTGTCCATAAAGTGATCTCCTGCACATCAGATAAGTATTGTTTTATGTTTAACCATCCCTATTGATCCCATTTCTAAAGAACTACAGATACTTTGTGAACCCATGGCTATTTTAATTTTACAGGTATGACTGGACTTCGACTTCAGAGTCCCATCACAGGCTCCTCTGGACCCAGGTAAGAGATCACAAATCAATGCTTGGTGGGTATGCTGTAACTATGCAGCAGCAACTGTTGCTCAGTGTCAGCATTCAATACTTTTAATGCCAGTACTTCATTTAATGTCAGCGCTATAGTTAATCTCCAGTACCAAGTTTTCTCTTGATATACAGTAATGTCCCCTGTTATGAAACAAGCTCCCTGGCTTCCCAGTTGTTGCTGGAGTACCTGAACAATGCGCCTACCCTCCCTGGCTGGAGTTCCCACACAGTACTGCTCCCTGGCATCACTCTGTGTCATCCAACCAGTTCCTGAGCCCACTCCCAAATCTCTCATGTTGGCAAGGCAACTCAGCACACATACTGCTGTCAGTGCAGCGTTTTGTGATGCACTGTCACCACTGTGCAATTGTTTCATTTTATTTTAGTCTTTGGTAACTGGGTAAGGCCCACTAGGCACAAGTGCCTGTTTTCAGGGGTGACCTGGGAGTACTGGGGGGTTAAGTGACTTGCTCAGTCACACAGTACACAAGTGGAGGTTATGGGAATCAAACACAGGTCTTCTGGATGTACCACCCTCATTCACAGCTCATTATGCTCACCTTTCTGTTGTACTGCCAGCTATCAGTGGCATAACCATGCATACTTATTGTACGTCAATGTGTACAGAAAAAATCCAGAAAAACATTCCTGTTTTTTTTTTCCCCATGCTGGTCCTGAACTCTGCTCCTCCAGTCGTCGGAGCGGGGCCGGGGCACTCAATGCCTGATTTCTCAGACATGCTGGCACCAGCACTTATAAGACAACAGCTGCAATTTCCACATCCAGCGGAACAATTGGTCAGTTTTTGTCCACGTATGTCTTTGTTCCACCAACCACTGGAGTTTTTTCCTACAGCACCTGCTGCTAACTCCGAACGTGAATGCCATTTTTCTCAGAGCCACTGTGAGAGAGAGTAAGTGACCAAGTCAGTGTAGTAGGGTGTGCCTGTGCAGCCTCAACTCAGACACCAAGAAGTTGGCCTGGCAGCCCTGGCATCAGATTGTTCATGGAGACGGCGTCGGAACTCGACTTGGTGAAGCAAAGCAAGCAGAAGTTTTACTTGCAGAAGCTAAAGCAGATGAGAAACTGCCTAGTGCTGACTTTAGGTGGCTAAGGTAAGGCTAGGCCACTTCCTTGGCCCGAGACCCCTCTTCCGCTGCCAGCTGAGCCCCCCTGCCCCCCCACTGACGAATTTAAGTCTGAAACTGAGTACGGTATTCAGGGACAATTAACAGTGTCAGTGTGCTCTGATGTTTTATTGGCTTTGGTAGTTTGACAGGTAGCTAATAGATCTGTCTGTCTGTGTACATAATTTGGGCCCATACAATAACTATTGAGGCAGGTGGGCAGCAACAGTGGCTGGGTAATGTGACAGCACTCCTTCATTTTTGTTTTAAAACTTGCTGTTCGATGAGCTGGGCTGCATGGTATTAATTTGTTTGGGTCTGTTCAGAACCATTTAATTTTCATGTTAAGAATGCTCAAAATAAGAAACTGCAGCAGTGGTTGGTCCAAAACTGCCTCTCAGTGCTAAAACATGTGTGGTGGCGGTAGAGCCACTTCAGTGTTACATCATGAGAGTAGTAAAGAAAACAAGCAAGTTGTCATGAATGGGAATCACAGACACTGAAATAGATTTGCCTTGTGGCAATTCAAATTCAGTTGTGGCAGGATCTGGTCTTTTTTCAAAGCTAAAAGCTATAGTAGTAGCAAACTAGCAGGAAATAATGTGATCATGTGTCAGTAAATATCAGATGGGCCACTAATATCACCAGTTTGCTGCAAAGCTTTTCATTGTGGTAGGAGGAGGGTACTAAGTGAAGTTTTATGAAAAACAACCATGAGCAAAAAAGTGAATAAGCATTCAAGTGACTAATGGACCATAGGAAGCAGCATAGTGTAGTGGTTAAGAGCAAACTGAACTGCAAACCTGGAGACGTGGGTTTGAATCCCATCAGTCCCCACTTGCATACTGTGTGATCCTGAGCAAGTCACTTAACTTGCCTGTGCTCCCAGGTCGCACCCGGAAACACAAGCTTGGCTTAGTGTGTTACTCCTGGTTAAACAATTTCCCCTTTTCCTCACTCCCCTCCAGTGATGCACATAATATTTTACTACAGTGCCTGTAGTGCACATCCTCAATAATATCTGCTATCCAGACTAGGGTTCATCTTTGTCTCCCTCAGCAATTCAGACTGCCTTGTGAAGAGAGGGCTGACCAGTGAGGCCACACATTAGCTGTTGATTGAATTTTTTAGTGGATGAATCTATATATCCATACAGTATATGGCTGTAGTACTAGCAGAGTAATGTTCAATGTTCTGACACTATTAAGTGTGTGTTCTGGACCTGGAGGCAATGCTATTAATGTTGGTATTAATGTCCACAGATTTGAATTTAACTAGTAGGGCCTCAGATGGTGCAATTAGTGGCTGAATCTAGTCTGCCTGTTTTTTTTTTTTTTTATTTAGTTGTTTAACCAGGAATAGCATGCTAAGCTGAAAGCTTTTTTACAGGTGTGACCTGGGAGCACAGGGAAGTTAAGTGACTTGCTCAGGGTCACACAGTATGCAAGTGGAAGCTGTGGGATTCAAACCCAGGTCTGGTCTGCTGGATGTCACCAGATTTGCAGCTCAGAGCCTTAAACCACTGCACTATACTGCCTCCCAATCTGTTTGTGATGCAGTTTATGCAGTGTAGGCATGATAGCATGACTCAGACTGTTAGGCAATTTGACACTGTGTGTTTTCAGGTCAGTTGCTACAGTGCCTCCTACTTGGCACTTGTATTGGGTTGAGCATGTCATACACTACCCTTTTACTTTGCTGAAATGTAATGTTCTTTCTCACAGTTTTCTGTTGCTTTGGTGCTGGTGATACAGTATTGGTTTACTGATAAAGCACCTTATGCTGTGCTCCAGCAAGCTTGTTACTATGCAGAAAAGATGTGGTAAATACTGAATCCTTATTGGCACATTTAACATTGACTGGAAAATAATGTAGTATGACTCTAAATTCATCAAAATGCTGACCCTGGTTTTAAAATGTTTTCACAATTGTATACATTTTTACTTTTACCTTGATGGGTTGTGGGGATTTTATAATATACATTTACGGGTCTGGATGGAGGGCCTCTTGTGGATATGAGGGTCACCGTCATGCCACCAGTCAGTCTAGTAAGACCACCACAGGCTGCAATTCAACACTGTCTTCTGGGTATGCCTTCTGGGTAAGTAACTTACCCAGAAGACAGTCTAAACAGCCTTGATTACTTGGTTACTAAGCACTCACCATTGATAACTGCATAGTAACTAAGTACATAACTGCTAGCCCTGTTGGTTCATCACCAGTAGGCACCCTAATCTATATGTGCAGCCATCAGTGGCTAGCAAAATGGAACTGTAGTGGTATGTCCAGCTGTTGCAGCAGGGCACTGTAAAACTGCCACAATTGGACCCAAAATGCACCAGAATGCAACAAAAATGCTGCAATTTTCTGGAGGTCTAGGCGGCCCCCAGACCCCCGGCTTACTCTAGTACTATTATATAGTATAATTCTTAAACAGTTTAAACAGCTTTCAGTGCTTAGTTACTAAGCACTCATCATTTTCATAAGTGCTTAGTATCTAACTGCATACCTGTGCTGCAAGGGTGCATCAAAAGTGGGTGCCAAAATTAAACTATGCAAACACTAGGGGCCATAACAATAGGACTGGTATGTAAAAAGGCTATGGTACAAGGGTACAGTATACCCTCACAACTGGCCCCAAAATGCACCATAAAGCATCAAAAATGCTAAAATTTTCTGGGGGCCTACATGGCCCCCAGACCCCCAGCCAATTAGGTGGACTCGTGGACTTGTGCATACACTTTTTAAAAGGCTGGTTACTCCACTGCCAGCTATGCTTCGTGCACTCTCATTTCATTGTGCCACATGTACTGCCATCACTGCATTTTACCACATGCACTGATGTCACTGCTGATGAGAAATAAAGTATTAGAGGCAATGATATTTACTCTTTAGAAATGGACTTTTCCATTGGTTGAAATCTTAAGCTTGTTTTTTTTTCTGCATAAATTGAGGGCAAATTGGCATGTTTTGTACCCCAAAATGGGCTAAAACTGGGGGGGGGGTGCACAGAAAGCTGGTGGGAAGTAGACTGTATTCTGGTGGATCAGATGTGAATTCTGGTGGACTTTGTGCATTTCAATGGGTCAGAGTGGATTTCTATTGGGTTTTAGGTATTTTAGCAGGTGAGGAGCCATTCGCATCAGAAGGAATCCAGGTTGGTTGGTGCTGACACCTGCATGCTTTGGGAGAGGTACAAGCCCATGTTTTGGGGGGGTGCAAGCCCCTGTGTTGGAGGTGGTATGCAGGCCCCTGAATGGGGGGGGCAGACACCTGCACCACTACTGGAAGAAGGGTGCAGGACAGTGGGTGACTGGCTATTTTATTGGGGAGAGGGAGTTATCCTTGGGAAGCAGGGATGGGCAAGTATCAGCATTTGCTTGCATGCACTTGCACAGTGCTGTGGAGGGGTGTTGTTTGAATTGGAAGAAGTAAAAATATATGTCAACTTAAGATTTTACAGTCTGTCACCGATGGCTAGAGGACCCTCACTGAACAAGGATAGGAAGCATGGGGTCCGAGACAGGGAAAAGAGGGGAGGGGGCTTTATTTCTCCATTCCACGTACAAGCTGTAGCATTTAGTGTGCCAGAAAAAATGGCCCTCTTCCTTCACATGCTCCCTACCTTACTTCAGTGAGGGCACTAGAATTGTCAGGACTCTTGACTGCTGTGTAAGTCTGCAAGTAATTTTGTAATCTCTTTAGTTAAAGGAGATGAGAAACAAATGGTTCTAAATAAGCAATAATCCACTCCAGGATGTGCAGTTTCATAGGGTTCATAAGTTTCATAGGTATATCAAGCTATAAAGACAGATGTCCATGAAGCCTGCCATTAACAATTTGAACTAATAGTTTTGAAACTTAAACCTGTCCCCAGTTGCTAAATCTAAATTTATTTTAAATAATTCCATACTAGGGCTATCCACAACTTCTGCTGAAAGCTGGTTCCAGATAGAAATTACCCTGTGACTAAACCAATGCTTCCTGCATAAAGATTTCCATTTAGGTAAATGTAATTGTTTAGCATGCCTCTGGTGTTGAACTTTTTATCAAGTTTGGACAATTCCCAGCTCATTAATGAGGATAGTATAATTTATTGTTCTAAATAATAAGCACATATCTCCCCTTAGTCTTCTGTATTGTAGTGTATACAAATTAAGTACCCTCAGTCTGTTCTCATAAGTCATGTTTGACATACCCATAAAGACTTTGGTGAACCTCTGTTGGACTCTCTCAATCTTTACTGTATCTTTTTATTTATTTATTTATTGAAATTGTTTCACCAGGAAAGGCACACTGAGCAAAAAGATGCTCATCTCACGGTGCGACCTGAGGGGAAGGGTTACAGGGGAGGCAGATCATGTACAGACAAAATGAAAATAATGAAAGTGCAATACAGATGATGTACAACAGCTGGGAGGCATAACATGAGTACATTGTTTACAATAGGTGGGGCAATACAGGCGATCAATAGCGAAATTAAACAATTGGTGAAGCAGTACAGAGGTAAGAACATGAAGGCCAGGGTATACATAACAATGAGCAACTACCGGATAATACATGTTTAAGTAGTGTTAATAGCAATGCATGAGTGGTGATAGCATGAGAGGAGTTGAGGTGAGTTGCATCAAGTTGGCAGATGGAGTAGGAGAGGCATATAATAATAATAATAATAATAATAATAATAATTTTTATTTATATAGCACCTTTCAACATATCAAGGTGCTGAACAATTTAAACAATTCAATCATTACACACACAAACATATAAATAAAATCAACATGCCACGAGATAAAAAATATATGATAATAAAAACCAGAGCATTAATAAATAATTAATTGTCTAAAAAAGCCATGCTCCACAGATAAGTTTTCAGCTCTTTTTTAAAGAGTTCCACGGAGGTGCACTGCCGAAGCCGACATGGTAGAGAGTTCCAAAGAGTGGGTGCAGCAAATGAAAATGCTCTGCTGCCAGAGGATTTCAGATTCACTCTCGGGATCTCTAGCAACCCCATGTCGGCCGAGCGACAAATCGGCCAGGCAGTAAGGCACAAGGAGGTCTTTCAGGTAGGCTGGACCCTGGTCGTGAAGGGCTTTAAAAGTCAACAAAATGACTTTAAAGGTGATCCGCCACCGCACAGGCAGCCAGTGCAGTTGCGCAGCAGGGAGTGATGTGACAAAAACGACTTGTCCCCGTCAGAACCCGGGCCGCAGCGTTCTGCACTAGCTGCAGGTGACGGATTTCAACCCCGGAAAGCCCAAAGTACAGGGCGTTGCAGTAGTCTAAGCGTGAGGATACAAAGGCATGAACCAAAGTAGGCAGGGAATCAAACTGAACAAGATGCTTCACCCTGGCAATGTTCCTAAGATGATAAAAGGAAGTCTTGACAACAGCAGACACCTGAGCTTTAAGAGTCAGCTTATTGTCAAGAATAAATCCAAGGCTACGCACCTGTTCTGAGGATGGCAAAGGTACTCCACCAAGACTAATTCCAGATGGAGCACCGATATCCGGCCCTACCACCCGACCACCAGGATCCACCACCAGCACCTCTGTTTTCTCCGAGTTCAACTTTAGCCAACTAGAATCCATCCAGTCTTGGATCTCCCTCAGACAGCTGTTAAATACCGAGAGAGCTCCATCCTGGTCGTGTGCAAAAGACAGATAGAGCTGGGTGTCATCCGCATAGCAGTGAAACCTCAGCCCATATCGTCTGATGATACCTCCGAGGGGCAGCATGTACACTGCAAACAACATGGGCGATAGCACAGATCCCTGGGGCACTCCACATAACAGAGAGATTGGGTCAGAGGAAAAAATCCCCGATACAACTCTCTGTGATCTCCCGGTAAGGAATGACATGAACCATTGCAAAACGGTTCCAGACATTCCACAAATATGCCCCAGATGAGCTAACAGCACCATGTGGTCCACTGTGTCAAAGGCTGCAGAGAGATCAAGAAGAACGAGAATGGAGCGTCTCTTCTGATCCCTCGCCATCAGAAGATCATTTAACACACGAACCAGCACGGTCTCGGTGCTATGTCTTTTACGGAAGCCCGACTGGAAGGATTCATAGACATTATGGATGGTTAAATGGTCGTCCAATTGATTTCGCCACCTACTCTTTCTAATAACCTTCCCAATAAAGGGAAGATTAGAGATAGGTCGATAGCTAGAATAAGAGTCCGGGTCCAAGGAAGCTTTTTTCAGAAGAGGAGTTACCACAGCCTCCTTCAAGGAGCAGGGAAACTCACCCGATTCCAAGGAGCACCAGACTATTTGCGCCAGGACCGGACCAATGGTATCCAAACAACCCAAAATAATGGAAGTCGGACCAGGATCCAAATCACAACTTGTAGGGCGCATAGACTGGATGATCCTCATAATGTCCACGAGCTCAGGTCGTTGAAAGGAACTCCAGGAGAAATGAGGCACTGTCATCTCATGCTGACCAGAGGCTTCTCCCATAGAGCTTACCGGACCCAGGTTCTTCCTGATGTCGGCCACTTTAGCTGCAAAGAATTGAGCGAGCTCATCACACTCTATTTGCGAAAAAGCTTTCCGAACATGCAGGCAGGCTGGGTTGCACAGTCTGTCAACAGTTCGGAACAGCTGAGCCGGTCGATTCTGAGCAACTGCAATCTCCCTGGACAGGAATTCTGCCTTCTTATGGGTGATTGCAGATTGATAACATAATGTTCTATCAATCTAGAGTGATGCGACATCAAGGCGAGACCTCGCCAGCAACGCTCAACCTTCGCCCCTGTCTCCGCATCTCCCTCAGGGTCCCCATCAAACCATGGGGTTCTGGGACGAAGGGGTCTGGGCTCCACGAACAGGAGCAATAGAATCCAGTGCCATCGTGACGGCCTTATTATAGGCCGACACTAGTGCTTCTGGATTATTGCTCACCAAACTGAAGGATGAGAGGTCAAGGACCGCTGCTAGACCTTGTGGAGTAACATTCCATAATGGGCGGTACCTGACCATCTCCGCAGGGGCTGGTCTTCTGGGGTGCAAAAATTGAACCTCACGATGTGGTGATCAGACCAGGTGACTGGTTCCACCCCATGTTGATGCGTTGATCCCTAGAAGGAAGACTAGATCTAAGGAGTGTCCAGATTTGTGCATTGCAGTGGAAACCACCTGTGTAAGGCCCATAGAGACATCAATTGGAGGATAGTTACCCAAATTTGAGAGTTAGAGTAGTCAGGCCAGGCGTTGAAGTCACCCAGGACCATCAACCTGGGCGACTCAAATGACATGTCGACGAGGAAGTCTGCTACTTCCTGTAAGAAGCGTCTCCCATCACCGGGTGGTTGGTAGATGAGGACGATTCGAATGCCTACACCTGCTACAACTATACACTTGAAAGACCCAGTCTCACCGACTACCACATTCGCGAGACCCAATTCCGTCTTGAAACAGACTGCAACCCCCCCACCCCTGCGGTCCAATCTCGGGCGGGGTATCACCAAGTACCCGGCTGGAATCATGGCCTCTAAAATGGGGCCAGAGTTTTCATCCAGCCAGGTCTCAGTGATGCAAGCCAGGTCGGCCGAACCAACAAGATCGGCCATAATAACGGTCTTATTTCTAACAGACCTGGCATTGCATAACACCACCCGAGTTGGACAAACTTCAGGGGTTGTCAAGCCTATCTTCCCACTAGTTTCTGTGGAGCCCTTGGGTATGGCTACCAGACAAGGAGAACCTCGATCTGGATTCCATTTCACCCCAGGGCGCCTCCTAGTCCTGACTACCCTGATACGATGGACCCGCTCATTCATCCACCCCTGTTTGACAACCCCCCCTCCTCTCCTACGGGCAATCCCCAGAGCCCTACAGCGCTGGTAAACATCAAAAAGTAGAGAGGTAGTGACAAAGGGGCGGAGGGCGCGAAGAGAGGAGGATGAATAGCGCATCACCGTGGGAGCTGAAGGCCAACACATATTAAAACTCAATAAAAACCAAAACCCACAACAACTAGTTAAAATCAAATTAAACAACAACATAAAAATAAACTTAAAAAGAAAAGAAACTCTAAACCTAACCTGTTTACCCCCCCCCTCGGATTGCTCTCACCACCGGAGGGAAGGGACAAGGCACTCTCACTGCCTAGCCCTGGGATAAACAGCGAAGGGCCAGAACAAACTCCACACAGGTTCTCTCACAACTAGGCAAGATGAAATTTGTTCTAGCCTCACAAAAGGAACTAAAAGCTTAAGGACACAAAGACCTCTCACCCCCGTGTCCAAAAGCTATAATCAAAAACTCAAAAGTAAAGCAAATCAAATCAAAACAAAGTCCAGAAATAGTATATCCATATCAAACAAGAACAAGTCGAATAAAACAGGAGGAGTCCAAGATTCGCCAGAAAAATTCAAGGTCTGAAGAATTTGGTCAGATAAAATGGTTTAACTCATGCCCATAATTTCCCAACAGGTAATCCCCAAAGGAGACCAAAACTACCCTAACCAAAGGGTCCTGAGGAGTACCACAAAAGTGGCAATCCTCAAGACTCAAGGGGGGTGGGGTACTCCAGCCAGCTCCCTGACCAAAAATACCCCCCAAACCCCTGCAGGGAAGCAAAAGCTCCAAGTCAAGACACCCGTCAGGAATATAATTAACAGACAGAGTTACAACCAAAATTTAAACCTTGTACAGCCAAGGCCTTTCAGCACTCCAAAAGCAAGGTGAATACAACCTAGACCAAGTCAAATAACGTCAGGTAAAATATAAGTAAAAAGGAAGAAGGGGCAAACCATCCCATATAACTCATTCCAATCCTCCAAAGTTCAGGGTGACGTAGAGGCAGTGGGCTCTTCAGGCCCTAAATCCCAGTGAGATGGATCGACTAAGTTAATCGTAGAAAGAGACCGACATAAATGTCAAAGCCGTAAATCATATCCATGATTCCTCCTCTATTTCTCCATTCCCTAGTTCCGCAAATAATCCAGAGAGGTTTCAGAATACACAGCGGGGATCAAAACAGATGAATGGAACCAAATCAGTTCACCGCCAGAATCCAGGTAATTTAGGCAAAAGCCAGCCAAAAAACCCTCGCTAGACCCCCTCGCATTTCCTTTCTCCACCAGGTTTCAAAAAAAAAAAAGTCCCGATCCCTCTCTTAATGGAGACAAAAGGGATCAACTTAGTTGCTTTTATTCTATCAACATCAGCACATAAGTTGGCATTTCATGGCTTCACTTTTGCCACTTCATCAGAATTATATGATTATGTGATGGTTCCTAAGCTTCAGTAGGTGTTCCGTTCCCGCTCTTGTAATTGCGGCTACTTCATCGGCTTCCTTCTCATACAGTCCCACTGCCTTCCTTCCCATGCATAGAATAAGGAAACAGCAGCGCAGCAATGAATGACTCCTTATGCACACAAAAAGCTCCACAGGAGCCTAAACAGGAGCCTAAACAGAGACACCGGGAAAAAGATTATGCCGCTTCAAAAGAAAATTCGTCCAAGTTTGTCTGTATTCTCTTAAAAGCCGAGGGCATATGGGAAATGCTCCAGAGCACTCCAAGTGCTGAAAGCAAACAAATAAAACCAAATAGAATAAAAATAAAATACTACGAATAAACCCAAAAAAAACATAAAATAACGCAATGTTCACGGAGCAGTTACAGCACGCCCAGCCTGGCGGCCATCATTGATTACAAACTTCATATGGGAGGTGATGAGGGTGGGGGGAAGAAGTGAGTGGTAGAAGTGCTTGAGGTTGAGAAGTGTGGGTAGCTGAGTAGGGGGGAAGGGAGGGAGGGTAAGGAGGGAATAGGAGGGAAAAAGAAAATAGAATAGAAGGGGGAGATGCAGAGCATAGGGGGTGTTTAAGTCAGACAATTTGGTGAAGGCCAAGCCGCTGGTTAGGCACAAGGGAGGATGTGGGAGAGAGCTGAGGGGGAGGGGGTCAGGGTCAGTTGCAATTTGGTGCAAGGAAGTTGGTGAGGGCCAAGGATAGGGAGTGTTTGGAAGATGAGAGGCGGATTTGAGCTGGCAGGTAATTCCAGAGTTTAGGGAAGAGGTAAGAGAAGGCTGATTGGCCGGTGGTGGACCTACGGTGAGGGATGGCCAAAGGGGACCAGACCTACACACAGTACTCCAGATGTGGCCTCACCAAAGCTATATACAAGGGGAGTAGTACTTCAGTCGTTCAACTGGACATATGCCTAAGTATACAGGGTTCTATAGAATTTATCTTCCCCTTTGTTCTATTAACATGGGCAAAAAAAGCTTTCTTATTATCTTTTACTTTATGTGCCAAATTCATTTCATATTTAGATTTTGCAATCCTTATACTTTTGATATTTTTTACTAATAGCCTGTACTTGGAAACAAGATGAGAATGTCCTTTCCTTATCTTTCTAAAGAGTCTTTTTTTGTGTGTTTATTGCACATTTAATTGATGAATTATTTATTTATTTATTTATTTAAACATTAGTTTAGAAACCTTTGAGCCAGAGGCTCATTTACAAAGGTACCTCGTCACAAAGAGGACATCAGAACAGTAGTACAAGGGACACAGTACTTACAAACAAAAAAGTTACAGTTCAATTACAGTTTTGTTACAATAGAGTACAATCTCCAACGAGCAAAAGATAACAAAAGGTGCAAAACTTATGGTCGGGGGAGAGCTGGTGGGGGTAGAAGGGAGGGAGATAGGGGAGGAGGAATAAGTAGGGAAAGGAAGGGGGGGAGCCGCTCAGTGAGCATTGTCAAACAGAGTATATATATATATTTTTTTTTTTACACTAGGCTAGCGGCAGTTGCATTTGCGAGAGCTAAGCAGGAAGTTTCTGAGCCTGGGCTTAAAGCAAGCTAAGGTTAGAGAGTTTGAGACACTGGCAGGGAGGGAGTTATACCAGTGGGGCGCACGGTAGGGGAATGCCCTCTGACCTTGTGAGGTCTGGCCTGGAAGAACTAGGGTAGCTTTTGTGACTGAGGCGTGATCAGGGTCGTGCAGTGGGCGAATGGAGTTGGATGAGCCTATGGGGATAGGCCATGCAGGGCTTTAAAGGTGAGCTGGCTGTCTGATACATGAGTCGCTCTTCCAGGTTGAGTAGGGTAGCCAGGGTGTACAGCTCACATGTGTGAGTGAGTCTGGGAGCACCAGTGATAAGTCTGCAGGCCTTATTTACTGTGAGACGAACCTTGTTGAGGGCAGTCTGATCTGCTGAGCCATAGACCGGAAGGCCATAGTCAAAGAGAGACATGACAGAGGAGGTGACAGCCAGGCGGAGGGCATCAGGAGGGAGGTATTTCTTGTGCCGGTAAAGAATGCCTAGCCACAAGAATTAAACCACAGGGGGGTAATTTTATGTTTACTATTATATTTAGTAGTTTTAGGTATATAAGTTTTAATAAGGTTTTTAAGTTTTTGAATCAGTAACCTCCATTTACCCGCAACTGTCAGTGCACTAAATTCTCTGGGCCAGTCCCAGTGTTTGAGCGTAGTTTTTATGACCTCAAAGTCTGCTTTGTGAAAATTTAAAGCTTGGGTTGATACAATGGCTATTTGTTTTAGCTTCCCAATGATTTGAAAAAAAAAACATATGGTCACTATTACTCAGGGGGTCCCCATATTAATATTGGAGATACAGTGTTCTGTATTAGAATAATGTCCAATAGTTTTCCATTTCTTGTAGGGTATTGTACTTTTTGTTCTAACCCCAATTCCTGGAATCCTGTTTTGCTAACTGCAGAAGCTGTTTGCCAGTCTATATTTGGTAGATTAAAATCCCCAAAAATCAGAAGATTAGTAGCTGGATCCAGATTTTCTAAATGGTTTAAAAGTGCCCTGTCATCCTCGAATGTTATAGAGGGAGGTCTGTATACCAATCCTAAAATGTAAGGGGGACCAGTTTGGGGAAAGAGTTTAATCCACAGTGATTCTAGGTTAGGAATATCTACTGGGATTTCTTCTCTCAGTATGTTATTTTGTATGTAGATAGCCACACCTCCACCTTTCCTGTAAACCCTACTTTTAGAGTATACATTGTAACCCAAGATATCTTTATCCCAACAGTCGTTCACTTCCCACCATGTTTCAGTAACCAATGCAATTTGAATATTATTCGATTCCAAGAGATGTTTAAATTCTTCAAATTTATTAGTCAAGCTTCTAGCATTGATCAATACACCATTCCATCCCAAATGGTTAAAATTTAAAGAGTTTTCTGTTTGGCATAGTTTCATATGGTCACTAGAGGCCCTCTCCCCATAACCCAGTTTAAATGGAATTTGTTGACTCTATTTATTTTATTCCCTAAGATCCTTGCCCTAAAATGATTAAGATGCAATCCATCCCCCCTTATAACAAGCTGGGTAAGTAAAAGAAGTGGAATTCTCCATGAAGCCAATATTTTTTAACAAACAATATTGTCTCAACCAAATATTTATTTTATGAATCATGTAGTTTTTATATGCATTTTCCCAATAGTAGGCAGTAACCCAGATATGATTATTTCCCCCCTTTGCTTATAATCTGGTCAAATAAATTTATGAAATTTGACTGTATATCAGATAGGTCATAAGTAGATAAGTCGTTTATTCCAACATGTAGAATAACTAGGAGCTTGGTGGTGTTTTCTAATAATCCATCTAGTAACTTGCTAATATTCTGGATCTGAACCCCAGGGAGCATACTGACTGTGGTAGATTCTTTCCGTCCCTCACAAATCATTGTGTCAACCACCTTAGTAAAGAATCACCAATTACTACAATATCTCTAGCTTGTGGTGGTTTTGTATCGGCTGGTTGTAGATTTCTGGGAACAGTAGTAGGTGGACATGTAGTTACTGGTGTAGACTTTTCCTCCTTTAACTCAGGTTCTACTAAAATGTAGAAACATAGAAACATAGAAGCTGATGGCAGATAAGGACCACAAGGCCCATCCATTCTGCCCATTTCTTTTTCTACCTTATGAATGTGCCATAGGCCTTTGCTCTGTCAATGGCCTATCTATTCATACTCATCTGTATTGCTCCCGTATGCCTATCCCATGCCTGTTTGAAGACTCTCATATCTATTATGTAAACTAATGTTCTGGGGCTCGTGTCTAGGAGAGGGACATGGGGGAACTATGGTGGAATTATTTATTATACTAGAGAGAGAGTCAAACATCTCGTGTACATCACACTTCTTTTGTTGTAGGTGATTTGTACTTGTTTCTTTTGCTGCTTCATCAATAAAACTCTCTAATAAAGTAATTTCTTTATAGGTATCTAGTCTCCTATGTAGCTGGTCTATTTCTTTTAAAAGGGCAGTATTCTGATTACATTTCTCACACATAAACTCCTGTGCCTGTAGTGTTTCCGGGTACATATTGCACTGAGTGCACGTTTTTTTCTTAGCACTCTTCCCCTTTTTCCCCTTAGCCTGGGCCATTTTAGCCTAACAGCTAGTAACACAAGTATGTTTGAAATATTTATATCCTACCGGTTAAGCAGCACTCCTAAATCCTTTTGGTCCCCTTTGTCCACTGTGGACACTACAGACACACCGAGACGCGTGTGTCTCTGCGCGCGATGCCACGCGTGAGGTGCGCCCCGCTCTGCTTGCCCCACTCGCAGCAGGGCTCATTAATATAGCGAGATTACCCTGGAAGTAGAGCATGGAAATGCAAGTACTGCTCGGTGGTGCAAAGTTAACACTTTGCAAATCAGTACGTATATAGTGGAGCCAGTCAATGTTAAAACAGTGTCCCCCAATCTAACACAAACACAATTGTTTAAAAACAAGGTATATTTAGGTAGACTTGTTTAAAGTCTCTCTTCCTGGTTACCACATAGTAACCATGGCTCCCACACATACACCAGTATTTTAAAAACACAAGTAGAATTGTGGCTCGTTTTGGCGATTGATCAACACCTCGGGTGCGTTGAGTCATGAGGATGCAGGCTGTGTCCTCACAGTGCCTGGGGTGTTGGCATGGGGTGTTGAGGGGAAAAGAATGAGGCCAGAGGAAGTGTTTGGGGAAATTGGAGGGGGGGTGGGGACTGGTAAAGGAAATTCAAACAAGTGAGCTAGTGGGGGAAGAGGCAAATTTTAATTGTAAAGCAGGGGGAGGTGGGAAACCAGAGAGCAGGCGTGAGGGCTTGGGGCATGCCCAGTGAGAAAGGAGGAGAAATATTTGGAGGGTCACCCTTTGAGGGTGGAGGACCATACCAGAGAAGGGCCTCTAGGTACAGGGGACCTGCAGGGGGGCATGGGGGGGAATAAGATTGTGGAGGAGGCCAGAGAGATGGATGGTAATATGAGCAGGGTGTGGGGGGTTAGGACTGGGCTTCAGGAGCTGGGGGGTGAGGTAAGAGTTATAGGTGTGGCTGGGGTAGGGAGTGGGGAGGAGGCTAAATGGGGGGACCGGGGAACTCTGTCATTAAAAGTGTGGCAAGAAGGGGAGGGTGACAAAGGGTTCCCTCATAGGGAGACCAGAGGACAACCAGGGGAAAGAGGACTCAGGGAAGAGGGGGTTACGGGGGTTAGATCAGGAGCACAAAAAGGAGGTAAACAAAAGGCCGAGGGGGACACTAAGGTACTTCTGCTGGGGGACTTCATAATTAGGAGTATACATTGGGAGGGGCAGGGGAAGGGAAGGAAAATCCAGGCGAGTTAAGGTAGTGGGTATTTCTGGTCTGACAGTGCATAGGGCAAAGTTCCTGGTGTATGAGCTGGCAAAGGACTGTGGAGGATCACTGGACTCCCTGGTGCATCTGGGGACAAATGATATTCAGGGGAATAGTGTGCTGGAAATCGAGGCTAGGTTCCGAGAACTGGCCAGAGTCTGGCAGGACAATGGATGTACAGTTTCCTTCTCAGAAATACTGCCAGTGCCAAGGGCCACTGTGAAGAACCAACAGAAGATCAGGGAGGTCAATGACTGGCTCAGGCAGTGGGGAGAAGAGCAGGGGATTGGGGTGTTGGGGGACTGGGGGGGGAGTTTTGGATGACAAGGGACTGTACGCCCAGGATAGGCTTCACCTAAATCTGGTAGGGAAGGAAGTTCTAAAATGGGATGAGGGATTTTATTCAGGCTAGATGGGGTTTAAACTTGTAAAGTGAGAGGAAAAAGAGGAGCTGATCTGGCCTTTCATTTCATGGGTAGGCCTGGCCTTCAGACTCTAGGAGGGGGGGGGTCAGACAGTTACCTCGGGGAGGAAGGTACCTTAGAGGAGGATGGAGGGCATACGTATAAAAGATCCAGTGTGGGGGTTGTGTTAACAAATGCCAGGAGCCTGGGGAACAAGATGCCGGAGTTCCAGGCCATGCTGGTTGAAGGAGGGGTAGATGTAGCAGTGGTCACTTAGACATGGGCCACCCCTGGCCACAACTGGGATCTTAATCTGAGTGGGTACATTGTGCATAGGAAGGATAGAAAGCTGGGCAGAGGGGGAGGAGTAGCTATGTTTATTAGGGAAAACATCACGATTCTGAGGGTGGAGGAAGCAGAAGGCAACGTGGAAGCCTTATGGGTTCCCTTGCAAACCCCTGCGGGACGAAGATCAAGATGGAGGTGGCATATAGGCCCCCAGGGCTGGCGGAGGATGTGGAGGATTGTCTGCTGGCTAACATAAAGGGTCAATGTGGGCTGGAAGGGGAAGGAGTGGTGTTGATGGGGGACCTTAGTACGCCAGCTACTGATTGGGGAACTATGACATCCACAGTGACCAAGGAGCAGAGGCTGCTGGATGACTTCCAGGATGAGTTCCTAACTCAGCAGGTGTTGGAGTCAATGAGGGAGGGTTGTGTCCTGGATGTGGTTCTTGTGGACGGGAATCTTGTAAGGGATCTGGGGGTGGAGGATTTCCTGGCTGGGAGCAACCACGACAAGGTCTGGTTTTGGCTTAATTTCAAGGGAGGGAGATGGTTCCAGGACAATGATGGTGGATTTTAGGGGCATAGGAGAAATTCTCAAGGAGCATTTGATGGAGATAAAACCAAGAACAGATGTAGATGGTAGGTGGGAGATCATAAAATGGGGGCTACAGGAGGCCACCAGGTCCTGTGCAAGAGTGAAGTGCAAGGGGGCTAGGTCTCGTAAACTGTGCTGGTGGTCCAAGGGCATCCAGGAGGTGATAAGGGAGAAGAGGACTGCCTAAAGTAGGTACAAAAAAAAGGAGAGGGGGGGATGGATAGGGAGAACTACCATCTTGCAACAAGGCAAGTCACCAGGATGGTGAGGGGGCCAAGGTCAGAAAATAGCAGAGGCTCACCCAGGGGATACAGGGTGCGGGAAAAAGGATTCTTTAGGTATATTGGGAAGTGGAAGAAGGTCAAGAGCCAGCTTGGCAGACTGAGGACAAATGGATGGTGGGTGGAAGATGCTAGGAAACAGGCGGAGGTACTGAATGAGTACTTTGCCTCAGTGTTCACTAGGGAGGAGGCTGGGAGACTTACAAAACAGGAGCTGCAGGACTTGGAAAGGGCAGCAGACATGTCTGCTGGGGCACCTGCTGATGAACAAGTTGTAGGGAGGGATAACTCTGGGGTAGGACGTCAGGATGGATCTGCTGATAGAGGGGGAGGGACCAATGTTGCTATCCCCATCGGTTGGGTGTGGGAAGCCCTTAAGTCCCTTAAAAAGGACAAAGCTCCGGGGCTGGATGGCATTCATCCCAGAGTTCTGTGGGAATTGGCAGATGTTCTGGCTGCACCTCTAGTGGATCTCTTTAACATGTCATTAGAGACAGGGAAGGTGCCCAGGGAGTGGAGGCTGGCACATGTTGTGCCCATCCATAAAGGGGATTGAGAGAAGTGCCGGGAAACTATAGACCTGTCAGTTGGACGTCGGTGGTGGGGAAGATGATGGAGAACATATATAAGGAAAGACTGGGGGGGTTCTTGGAGGAGATACGATACCTGGATAGCTGGCAGCATTGGCTTTTGCCAGGTAGATCATGTCAAACTAACCTTGTGGAGTTCTATGAGTGGGTGACATCAGCACTCGATGGGGAGACCAGTGAATGTACTGTTCCTGGACTTCAGCAAGGCATTTGACATGGGCCCTCACAATGGCCTACTGCAGAAGCTGAGGGTGATGGGGGTAGGCCCACTGATGGTCAGATGGATCAGAAATTGGCTTGTTGGGCACTCTCAGTGGGTAATGGTCGACAGGGAGGTCTCGTCTCCTAGGAAGGTCGTTATTGGAGTCCCACAGGGGTCAGTTCTGGGGTCGTTCCTGTTTAATGCCTACATCTCCGATATCAGGGAAGATATCATGTTAAAAATGAACCTCTTTACGGACAACTCTAAGCTGAGTGCAGTGGTAGAGGGGGAGGAGGGGGGTTGACCTTGCAAGGGGACCTGGATACTCTGAATAGGTGGTCCTACACCTGTAAATTGAAATTTAACTTCTCCAAATGCAAGGTGCTACACCCTGAGTGGGGCAAGCCCAAACATGTACACCCTGGGGGGGGGTGAGTTGCAGGCCATGGCAGGGGAGAAAGTCCTGGGAGTCCTGGTGGATGTCAACATGAATAATTCGGAGCACTACAGGAGGGCTGTGGTCAAGGCAAACAGGATGCTTGGCTGCATTGCAAAGGGGATTACCTCAAGGAGCAAGGAAGTGATTCTGCTGCTCTACAACAGCCTGGTTAGACCACACCTTGAGTACTGTGTGCAGTACTGGAGGCCACACTTAAGGAGGGACACCCAACTCCTGCACAGGTTTCAGCAGAGTGCAACCAACATGATCCTAGGCCTGGGGGATATGACGAATGAGGCGAGACTAGAGGAGCTCAGCCTGTTCTCGCTGGAGGAGACGAAGGACCGGGGGATATGATTGAGGTCTTCAAGTACCTCAGGGGATTCAATAGGGTAAACCAAGATGGGATCTTTAGGCTGAAAGAGGGTGAAATCACCAGAGGACACAGTTGGAAGCTCGAGGGTAGAAGGATTAGGGGAGAAGGAGGAGGAAATATTTCACCAAAAGAGTGGTGGAACCATGGAATGCTCTGCCTGGGGAGCTGGTACTGGCTTCTACAGTGGAGGGGTTCAAGAGAAGGTGGGACAGGTATAGGTAAGGGATGAAACAGAGTTTGGCTTGCCCGGAGGAGGGGGCTGGGATTGAGGAAGGGAGAAATAGGGAAAGGGAATGGGGTGATGGCTACGGTACCCACTCAGGGTTTTGAAGCATGAGCAGACTCACTAGACCATGAGGCCTACTCTGCTGGCGAATAGTATGTTAGTCTGAAAACTGGATAAAGTCCCTCTGGCAGGGACCAGGTACTGAAATTAATGTTTGAAACTTATAACTGTGTCACAAACCAGAGTCTTTGTATTTTCCTTTGAATTAGTGGTAGTTCTTATCTCAGGAGTCCTTTAGCATCAGTAACTTTAGCAATTAGCTGGCTCGGTGCAACTACCCCAGAGGTGTGCCTTTAAGAGAATATAAATGAGCTTGGGCAATAGCCAATCAGAAAACAAAATGGTAGTAAGCTGAGTAAGAGCTGCTGAAGGCTTCAACATTTTTTCTCTGCTGAACTGAGCAACATTGCCCCTGAGGTGTCTCTCAACTTTTCTTGTTGTCAGTCTCCGAGTGCTTAGCTGGGTAAAGTTTTCCTCATATTTCTTTTTTAAAAGTGTGCTGAGTGAAAGTTTTACAAATTCATTAGCTCCACGCTAATTTTTTATTTTTATTGCAATCACGTTATTTTGACTTTATTTTTACTGTGACTGTTAATTTTAAATGTTAAATTTATCGCGGGTGTTTAATTTCGACAGTTCCTCTAATTTCTGTCCAAATTCTTGTGGGAACCATCGAATTAGGGACAGTTACCTTGTTTTTTACCTCAGACCCTCACAGGTTTTACCGCGAGGCACTCCATTGGAGTTCAGATTTTAACAGTGCCTGGGGGTCTCTCTCTCAGGATTGGCATATTAAGAGAACCCCTTCTATTATATACTGTATATTTATACAAAAGGAACTGGACCTAAGGTATCATCTGTCACAGGACTGTCAGTAAGGGTCCAGCCGCCACCTGTGGCAGTTAACAAGCATTGCTGGGTTTCCTATTAAGATTGGCAGCGGTACAGATTCCAGTCCTACAACCACAGGGAAAAAAAGGCACTGGCAACAGACAGAGCTAATTAACTGGGGCAGGACTGGCCAGTGGCGTTTTCACAGAAACCTGCACTCGGGCACTGCTGAGCAGCCGATTTAGGAAGCTGTATACGTCTCAAGCTCCTGGGCCAAACTTCAGACAAATAACTTTTAAAGCTATTATTTGTTTTACTATCTTACCTTGCCTGGAGAGATGATCGTTTGAAAAGCTTACACACTTAACTATGGGCAAAAAAAGAGGTGCGGCTGCCCCAGCTGCTGATTTTTTCACTGTTTGAGGATAGTAAAAAAGGAAAACGTGGCCTGTGCAACAAGAAAAAGCCACAGACTCCTCAGGGTCACAGTTGGGGGAGGTCTCGCTAACAACAATTCAGGCAATGCTGCATCAGTTGGTGAAAACTGTTCAAGACCTAGACCGCATGCTTGATACCCTAACACCCTGAGTCTCAGTGCTGGAAACTCTCATGGATTCCTGCAAGCAGACAGTTCAGAGGTAGGAGGCTTCTGTATTAAAGATGGTGGATGCTACAAGTAAATTAAAGAGAACAACCTCCTAAAACAACATCTAGAGACATTGGAAAATTAGGCCAGAAAGAAAAACTTATGAATCATGGGGATGCATGAACTAGCTGAGGGGAAGATGTTTTGATGTTTGCTTGCACATTTCTGCCAACTATTCTGGGATTTACTGAAGCTGATACCCCAATGTTCCTTCAAAAGGCCTATTGTGTCACCCCTCGGCGGGCTGTGGCTGGCGCTTTCTCCCCCGTACTTTCATGACTGTTTGCACTGGAGTTGGCAATCGGGACAGGGCGCTTCGGATGGCTTGCAGGAAAGGAACATTAAAGTATGGAGTGGATGCTGTGCAGTTGTTTCCCAACCTGTCTTATAGCATCTGTCAGCACCATAGAGCTTTTGATGGGGTCTGGGGGTCAATTGCACCAGTCTCGCATACAGCACCAACTGTTGCTTCCCGCCAAAATGCGACTAGTGTGGAACGGCCATCAGTATCTTTTCTCTGACCCAAGGGACGCTGAGAAATTGGTCCAACAGATTGAGGCAGATTTGGAGGGAGGTGAACAGGAAGATTATTCAGTGGATGCATAATTCAAATGAATAATCTCTGATCTTTTGGAGAGATCACTAACTTGGGAGATGGCTCTTGTTATGGACTTTGTGCTATGACTCTTATTGGAATGATGGGCACAAAGTGGCATGGTGCATTGAGCAAAGGAGTCGGCTGGGTTGGAACGTCAGCTGAATGGACTTCTAATGGGGCTATTAGTGTATTTACCTTTCTAGGGTTATGGACCCAGGGTGGTAAGAGACTTGTGCTGCATATCTGATTTTATTGTTTTTCTCCCTGACGGGGAATATCCGACTCCTGCAACAAGTGCGGTCATCTACTCAAAGAAGTTGCAATCAGTAGGAGCACCAGGAAGTGTGTGGTGCTATATTCAAAATCAATCAGGCACAAGGGAGCACAAAAAATCACCCACACAGTAGCTGGAACAACCAGAACATCAACTCGTGGTATAAAGTGTTCTTTATATAAATACAGATGTGCAAAAAGACACATACAGGTGGCTAACAAACAAGAACTAACGTTTCACCTGGTACACTGCCAGGCTTCATACAGGTGGCTAACAAACGTTATTTCTTATTTGTTAGCCACCTGTATGTGGCTTTTTGCATGTCTGTATTTATAGAAAGAACATTTTATACCAAGAGTTGGCGTTCTGTTTGTTCATGCTACTGTGTGGGTGGGTAGCACCCATGTAGAACGCTGATTATTGAGTGCTGCACTTATGAGCGATTCAATAATAGCACTCTACAAGACAGCAAGTGATGCAATACCTCGTTTTATCCTGTGTAGCAAGTACAGCAAGGAGCTGTACTCATTACTACAGGATATAACATCGTTTGTGGCCAATTTCCACTGAGCTGCTTGCATAGCGTAGTGGTGTACACCACTGCTTGTGATGCAAACGCACCTGGGTTTGGGTCTGGCTACAAGCAGAAACATTATTTTTTTTTCCAAAATCCAGTAACTTGCCCCGTGGTCCACACCCCCCTCGAAGTTGGTTATTTAAGTTTGGGGGGTGCGGAGGGGCATAGCACCCCCACATAAAAAATATTTCTGTGTGGTTAGTTAAGTATTGTAGCGACCATCGCTATTTGCAATGGTCGGTACAATATCTGTCGCCCTTTTGACTATGGGCTCAAGTTTGCTCGCTCTATGTGATAGGCAATCTTTCAGACTTGCCTTTATCACATAAAACCTGCGGGTGCCTTTTTGTGCTCCCTTGTGCCTCATCTACACAAAGCATATAAACCACGTAAACGACTCATTTTCCTGTATTATTTCTTGATTTGTTTGGATATGACTGGGTTGGGGATTGTGATCCTTGCTTTAGGCTTGATTTTAAACTATGGACAGGTTGCACAGCAAACAGCTGTTTACATTTATGATATATATGTTTGGACTTGCTGCTCAACTTTTGATATTAATGTGTTGGATGTAGATCTGTGTCCGTTCACTGAAGACTGTTTAAATGGACTTATGGGCTTTATTTTTACTGTGACATGATGCAGTTTGTGCCATTTGACTTAATATCAGACCGTATATTTCGTTATTACTATCTTTGGCACTAGATCTGGTTAAGAATGTGGCCACAGGAGCTTGTGTTTGTTTGTTGTACTTCACACGATGAACTGGAGGAATCTCTTGACAAAAATGTCAATTGGGTAAAAAGGACAACAATTTATATGAGTGTTTTACTGATTCTCCTTAATCTTACTTGGCTGCATGCGTGTTGGGGCAATTTGGCTACATATCACTTATGGAATGCTTCCCTATGATGTAACTCAATGGTGGGTGTCATATCAACTATCCTTTGTAAGAAAATCTTATTTGCTAATTGTTGCACTGTTACCCCATCGTGGACAGTGTTTGTAAGTTTTGCTTGAGAAACCTAATAAACAAAAAATACAAAAAAAGAAAGAAAAAAGAAACCTGCACTCAGTTTGTAAGGTCCAGGACTGGTTTGCTTTGCTTGAACTGGCAAACTTAGCAGACAAACCTTTGACTATGACTGAGGACATATCAAAGGCTTCCAACTAGGGGCCATCCAAAAGTAATAAAAACGTAAGGAGGTGCTGAGGAACCCTCCAGATCCCAGCCAAAAATAAAGCTTTCAAATATGAAATTCCCCACAAATTACAAAATAATAGGAGTGACAAAGGCAGGAAGCTTTATCAAGCTGCTGATGAAGGAAGGAAGCTTCATCAAGCCACTGATGAAGTGGCTAAAAAGTAACTCTGTCCAGACATAAATGCTCCCGTTGCTCCTGGGAAAGCCAATAGTGAGACAACAAGCAGTTTAAAGCATACAGAAAAAAACAAAATACTTGCAAAGTCTGTGTAGTATTCCATCTGTGCAAAACATGGAAAAAGCATGGCAACTGTTTCAGACTCTACAAAATATGGGTCCGTTCCTTACTGGGGCTGGCAAACACTCTTCCACAGTTCTCTTTCCCATAGACTGTGAGGGTGATATAAGTGACGGTAAATAATTTTATTGTGCTCCGTGTGCAGGGGCTACTATCACTCTTCCACAGATCTTGCCTCTGAGACTGTGAGGGTGATATAGATGATAGAAGAATTTTTACGATGTGGTGGGTCTAGAACTCTAAGTATCCAAGGAGGGTCTCCCTCTATGCCTTCATTTATCCAAAACTTATTGGACACCCTTGACCTCCCTTCTCAGGAGTCCTTCCAAGGTGAGGATAAGGATAAGAAAAGATTATAGGGAAATTAAAGGTTCCACCTCCTAAAAGCCCTATCTATAATGAAAAAATACAAATATAAATACCACAAAACTGCTTCAAACCCCCTACTTCTGTGGCAGGGGTTTACAAGTGGTCTAAAACATAATAAATATATCAGTTGTTTAACAATACTGAGTGTCTGTCTATACATCTCAACCATTGTGAGTATAGTGCATCAGGCAGCTCGACATCCCGGTCATCCATGGACCATCATACTTGACCCCTCATTGGAACCTCTCCAGAACTGATTTTAAGAACAGATGCCAGTCTGCTCGGTTGGGGAGCAGTCCTGGATCAACTACCAACTCAGGGGACTTGTTCAGTCCAGGAATAACATTTCTACATAAATGTTCTGGAAATGAGGGTGGTATGCCTAATGCTTCTTCATTTTCAAAATTGGCTGTAGTTGAAAGCAGTGAAAATGAGGGCAGACAACATAGACTTTGACTAGGCTCAAGTCTGTTGACTTGATCAGTTCATCAGGTAAGTCATGTTCCAGATCAAAGACCCAAAATCTGTTTGGTCGGTGACTGAGACCGAGAGGGCCGGCGACGAGAGTTTAGGTCGCTTGACTGAAGGCTAGACCGGTTCCACCGCATTCGCTACCATGTTTTATTCGTAATGTTATTAAATTGGAGAGACAGATATAGAAGGGGAGGGAAGGTGGACGCAAATTTACAAAACAACGTTATACATTTAGTTCCAAGTCTAAATGCTTTCCAAGCACACACAGCACATAAAAAAAAACCCTAATCTTGTCGGTGTCCGAGGCCACACATACAGCACATATACACTATAGTGTTAAGTTAGCAGGTAGGCAAGTCGGGCCTGCTGCTGCACCTCAGTAACAATGAGAAGCAAACAAAGTGGTTCTGCTTCTCCACCACCATCAGCCTCCTCCCACTCATCATGGTCGCAACTGCTGCCCCTCCGCTACTGCCGACAGCTGCCTCTTCTAAATCCCAACAAACCAAAAGACGCTGGAATCACCCTCAGTCATGGGACAGAGATCGGTGGGAGGTGGTGAGAGGATGATGACACGCTGCAATTGTGGGGACACTACATGAGTCACGATCAGAAATAAAGCAATAAAAACCTACAATGCTGCAGCGGTATGTCTCTGTCTCCTCCCCCCGGGCTTGCTCCCAGCACCCTATCGCCTCCTTCCCAAACTTATTCCACAGCGAAGGGGGCTCTCGGACTTGCACATCACAGGAGCGTGACTGCTGCTGAGTTCATAATACTGAAAAAAAAAAGAGCAGGGAGGGCAACAGAGGAAAAAATATTTGTGGGACTCCGGAGAAAGGAGGGAGAGAAAGGAAAATGGACTCTTTAAATTCCTGACTGGACCACACTTCACCTGTTCCTTTAAAAAAAAACTTTTATGTTTCTTTTGTTCTATTTGTTGCATAATTTCAACCGATCCCTCCTTCCTTGGCTTTGAATCATTGAATTTATTTTATCCGCAGGGGTTTGAATGGGCTTTTCTGAAATCTGAGTTGTGTGTGTTGTACCGGTTGGGAGGGCTGTCAGAAACGTCGGGCTCCCCCTTTTTTACAAGCTCGGGTGGGTTTTTTATTTATTCTTCTCTCTGGCGGTAGCAGCAGGCAGCTGTCAATGGGCATGCGGCCACTCGAGCGATGCTGGTTGTGGCAGGCTGGCCTAGTTTCTCTCTCTTCAGCAGCAATGTGTTCAGTGGGAGGCACTTTGCTGCTGCAGCGGCTGGGTCCTGACTATGACAATCTGATTCTCTATCTCATCCACAGAAACAAAATGGTGGCTGTTTCTTCACTCCACCAGTGGTGGGGATGCAGCCCTCATAGTGATGTACATAAACAATCAAAGAGGTACAAAGAGCAGGGACATATTAAGAGAAGCCTTTGATCTTCTCAGATGGGCAGAGGAGATTCTTCTCTCTCTGTCACCAGTCCACCTTCAGAGTAATAGAGTTGAACATTCAAGCAGACTGACTAAATCAAGAAAATGTTCACCCGGGAGAGTGGCGGTTGAATCTGGCAGTGTTCGACCTTCTGTGCAAGAGGTTTGGCTGGCTTCAGATCAATCTGTTTGCCTCCAGTTGCAGTGCTCAGAATCCACAATTTTTCAGCCATCATTGGTGTCCACAAGCGATGGCAGTGGATGCTCTGTCCCAGGAGAGGGCCTTCAACAGAGCATACATCTTCCTTCCACTGCCTCTTCTTGCCAGGGTCACACACAAGATGATAGTAAAGAGGAAGTTTTCTTTTAATGGCTTCAGAGTGGCCAAGAAGATCGTTGTTCTTGGAACTAGTGAACCTAGCTCAGCAAGCACTGTTTCGCTTTCCTGTATAGGGAGACCATCTGTCTCTGGTCCCAATCTGCACCCACACTCGGGGGTGATGCTGCTCATGGCCTTGTTCCTGAAAGGAGGAGACTCTTAAGACTTGTTTTTTCCAGAAAAGTAGTGTTACATTAATGACTGCAAGGAAGACTTGCTCTACAGCTTATGCTTGTGTATGGTCCACCTTTTCGGCATGGGCCAGAAAGGAGGAGTGCCACCCTTCCAAGACTCAATTCAGCAGATGTAAGATTTCTTGCAGGAAGGCATGGAAGGGTTTTACCTTGGGCAGTCTTGAGAGGCCAGGTCTTCACTCTTTGATCTTTCTTGGGCATCCTCTTGGGGACTAATAGAGAGGTTATTCATTTTCTACAATGGGTTAACTAGACTCTACCCATCTTTCAGATCCAGTTCCTCCATGGGATCTAAATATGGATTTGGATGCTCTTTGTAAGGATCATTTCGAACCACTGTCATCCATTCTGCTGGATGTGGTGCCTTACAAAGTGTGTTTTCTGGTCACTGTGTGCTGTGCCAGGAGGATTGACCATCTTCAGGCCTTGTCGCACAAGGAACCATATCTTATTATGCATATGGACAAGGTGCTACTTGTAACAGTCTAGTCTTTCAACCAAAAGTGCCCGCAACCTTCCATGAGAAGCAAACATCTTCCATCCTTCTGTCCACATCCATTCCATTCGAAGGAAAGAGTTGCACAAGTTAGATTTGCAGTGGACTGTTTACAACATGCATAGAATGGATCGATATGTTCTGGAACTCAGATAGCCTGCTTGTTCTCTTCAGGGTAGCCAAACAGGGTCAAAAAACATTGAAGACTTAATGTTGTTGGCTTCCCTGTAGTTATTCCACTGCTTGAATTACTTGGTTGCAGTGCCTTTCCTGTCCATATGTGGCTGTATTTTTGGTTCAAGATAGTCTTTCGTAGCCAGCCCAGTGGCGGTGAGGGCTGAGGAACTGGACGCCTTATCATGCAGTATGCCGGCAACCCTTGTTTGGGAATGACCTTGGGTAGTTGTGGAGCCAGCATGGGGGGGGAGGAGCGGGATTGAGCAGCCACTATTCAGTTCTCATCTCCCGGGGTGGGGTTGAAACATTTTTGGGGAAGACTTAAGTCCAGTACTTGTGTCCCTTTGGTCCATAAGTCCATTGCAGGCATTAGTAAGTTGCACTGTTTTTCTACCAGCATTTATTACAGAAGCTGAAGGGTCCAGCAGGACTGCTAGGCTTGCTTCCAGCCAGCATCCCTAAACACAAAACCTTATTGCTGGCTTCTGCTAGTTAACAGCCTAACCCAGTAGGTGATGAAGACAGAGATGTCCTGAACAGTCTGCTCAGTTCAAACTGGGACCAGCAGAACTCTAGGTTTGTATCTAGCACAGACACAATAAACAAAGTGACTGCAGCTGGCTTCCATTTCTTTAGTAACCCAGACCCAAATTAAATCCCGGCCGGGGGGGGGGGATGTTTCAATAATTGCAGGAGTCTCAAATGCTGTATTAGAGTGAGTTTTATTTTCTCAGAAGAAGACAGAAGGGGAAGGAAGGAAACATATTCAGTTCAGTGCTTTAGAGTAACTGGTAATTGCTATTTTTCTTTTAAACTTAGATTGTGGGCTTTTAGTGACACTGTACTTTCTTTGTTGTCTTTACTTAGAATTGTTTTTGGGCTGTTGAAAATTTAAAACGTAGTGGTGGTGTATTTTGGTGCTGTCTTTAATTGCTGCAAATTTTATCTTGGCTTGTCTGACTGCCCTGTAGTTGGGTAAGGGGTGTTAATTGTCTGGCCTCTGACCTCAGCTACGTGATAACTGGAGGTGGGGCTTAGTCAGAGTTGAGGTAGCAAGTGAGTTTTATTTTCTCAGAAGAAGCCAGAAGGGGAAGGAAGGAAACATATTCAATTCAGTGCTTTAGATTAACTGGTAATTGCTATTTTTCTTTTAAACTTAGATTGTGGGCTTTTAGTGACACTGTACTTTCTTTGTTGTCTTTACTTAGAATTGTTTTTGGGCTGTTGAAAATTTAAAACGTAGTGGTGGTGTATTTCGGTGCTATCTTTAATTGCTGCAAATTTTGGCCCCTCCCTCCCCTTCCCCCAACTCTTAATCATATGCCCTGTTAAATCTGATTGACAGGAGCTAAACACAGGGTATAGTAAGGGGTGTGAAGTAGGAGGGGCATAAGGGGGAAGAAGCCCACCCTCAGCACAACAAGTGTTTTGACTCATTTATTTATTTATTGGTTTCTTTTCTTTTTTTTTTTTAAAAAGAAAATTATCTGAGGATCAGTGGCAGGATTTTTAGGACAGTAAATTAATAAAAAGGAAACTAGGAGAGCTTCAGTAGCAGACAAGTAGTGGAATAGCAGTATAATTGCAGTATAATGTGGGGAGTGGTGCAATGCAGTGGCTGTGAGGCAGCCATATTCAGGCAGACCTTCTGGACACTGAGGTGTTGCCCTATCTGCATGCATCTCTGTGGACTGTGGGATGAGGTAGCCAGACTCAGAGTGAAGTAAACTGGGTCAGGAGTACCATCAGCCCTATCCAGACACCACCCAGTCCAATGCAACTGCCTCAAAGGATGCCGAGAACAAGGAGCACTTGGATGACAGTGGGCTCAGGGAGGGTTAGAGTGGTCAGTCAGAGGCACATCCCAGACCCTATTCCACTCAAGAACTCATATGCCACACTGGCAAACGGGGACAACCAAATAGAGGTACCCAGAGAAGTGGAAGGAAAGGATGTGGAGGTTAGCCAAGGAGGTGACCTCAACGAGGAAAGCAGTGGACCCCAGAGGAGGAGGAAGCGAATCCTGGTGGGGACTCCATCATAAGAGGATCCAGCTAGGAACACAGGAGGGGGAGGACAGGGAGGTGAGGTGCCTACCAGGTGCCACAGCATGGAGGGATGGAAGGAAGATCCTGGGGATCACTGGGAAGGCAAGACAGGAGGGTGAGCTGGATGTCATTATCCACCTAGGTACTAATGACCTGGCAAATGGGGATCCAAAGGAAGTTCAGGAAGAGTTTAGGAAATTGGGGAGGGGTCTCGAGCAAGTAGCTACTTCTGTCACTTTCTCAGAAGTACTACCTGCAAGAGGCAAGGGAGAGTATAGGAGTGCATGCACCAGGAACTTTAACTCATGGTTGAAGAACTGGTGCTGTGAGGAAAGGTTTGGATTCATTGGTGACTGGGGACCCACCTGGAGGGATGGAGGTTTGTTCAAGCCTGATGGCCTGCATCCATCTGGAGAATCCAAGCACTCAATGATAAGTTTAAATACTACGACCAAGCATTTAAACTAGCAAGGGTAGCAGGCCAGCAAGGAGGTGCCTGCTTGCTCACCCCCCCCACAGACAGCAGTGGAACCAGTGAACCAGAGGAGTGGCTATCTCTGCAAAGCAGTGTGCAAAAGATGGAGATTAGTGCCCAAGAGGTGGATAGGCAGAAAAGGGGCAAAATTCAGCAGACAGCAAGGAGAACCAGGGATAAAGGACAACCAAGGAAGGGGCTGGAGTAGAACAGTGAAACAGTCTAGGGAGGTCAAATCATGGAAAGCCATGTGTGCAAATGCCAGGAGCCTTAGCAACAAGATGGAAGATCTGGAGGCTGTCATGGTGCAGCCAGACCTGGACATTGTGGCCATCACTGAAACCTGGTGTAATGATAGCCACGACTGGGAGACGGCCATACCTGGCTACAACATATTCAGAAGAGACAGAGCAGGCAGGAAGGGAGGAGGAGTGGCACTGTATGTGAAAAATGACATAAGAGCCACAGAGATCCAGGAGGAACAAAATGGGGGAGAGATACTGTGGGTTAAGCTGGAAAGGAAAATGGGGACAGCCATCCGCACAGGTGTGGTCTATAGACCACCAGCCCAGGAGGAAGAAACAGATAGGGATCTGATGCTAGCCATCCAAAGAATGGCAGACAAGGGCGAGGTAGTTCTGGTTGGATACTTCAATATTCCAGATGTGGACTGGAGCATCCCAGCAGCAGCATCAACTAGGAGCAGATTTATCCTGGACTCCCTTCAGGGTGCCTTCCTCAAGCAATTGGTCATGGAACCAACTCAGCAGAAGGCAATACTGGACCTTGTGCTCACAAACAGGGACAGTGTGATGGGGGTAACATTGGGGGAGCACCTGGGGAACAGTGATCACCAGTCATTGTGGTTTGAAATCACAGAAAGAGCAGAACCAAACCACACAAAAACACATATCCTGGATTTTAGGGGGGCAGACTTTGGGAAAATGGGGAGATACTTGAAAGAGGCATTAAGGAGAATGGGACTGGAATCAGGGGCTGAGGAACAGTGGGCAGTATTTAAAATGGGGATTAGAAGAACAATAGTATTATGCATTAAGCAGGTTAGCAAGAGGAAAAGGAAGAGGAGACCATTATGGTTTTCCAAAGAGGTAGCAAAGAAAGTGAAAGCAAAAAAGATTGCATTCAGGCAATACAAAAAGACACAGGCAGAAGGGGATAGGGAGAAGTACCAGGAGAAGCAAAGGGAGGCAGGAGGTCAGTAAGGGAAGCCAAAGCTCAGACAGAGGAACACATTGCAAAATCAGTGGGTAGAGGGACAAAACCTTTACAGGTACATAAGTGAAAAAGAAAAGGCAAAGGGAGGGATAGTGAGACTGAATGGGAGGATGGGGCTGCGTGGAGGATGACAACAGTAAAGCTGACATATTGAACAGGTATTTCTGCTCAGTCTTTGCTGAGGAAGAGGAGGATAATGGGTCTGAAGGAGTACAAGGGTGAGAATGGTGCAGAAATGGACACAAGTCCCTTTACAGAGAAAGGGTCCTGAAGGAACTGGAAGTAATAAGAGTTGATAAAGCAATGGGGCCAGATGGGTGCACCCCAGGGTCCTTAAAAACTAAGAGAGGTGGTGGCTGAACCTCTGGCTATCCTGTTTAGCCGATCACTGGAAACAGGAGGTACCCAAAGACTGGAGGACAGCAGATGTAGTCCCCTTATACAAAAGTGGGAACAAAGAGGAAGCAGGAACTACAGACCAGTCAGCCTCACCTCAGTAGTGGGGAAGATCATGGAAGCACTACTGAAGGAGAGATTGAGGTGGAACATCTGGTTGTCAATGGACTACAGGACCCAAGGCAGCATGGTTTCACCAGGGGAGGTC
The DNA here is from genome assembly GCA_016271365.2 of Neoceratodus forsteri. NCBI lineage: Eukaryota > Metazoa > Chordata > Ceratodontiformes > Ceratodontidae > Neoceratodus > Neoceratodus forsteri. The sequence goes on from CM057455.1 coordinate 867,984,762, forward strand.
ATGTCAGACCAACCTCGTTGAATTTTTGACTGGGTGACTAGGGAGGTGGATCAGGGAGGGCAGTGGACATGGCCTATCTGGACTTCAGCAAGGCCTTTAACACTGTGCCACATAGAAGGCTATTACACAAACTGGGGAATATGGGTGTGGGCAGGACAGTAGTGTGGTGGGTAGGTAACTGGCTGGGTGGCAGGACACAGAGGGTGGTGGTAAATGGCTGTCACTCCACAGAGGGAAGAGTGACCAGTGGGGTTCCACAGGGATCAGTGCTGGGACAGGTCCTATTCAACATCTTCATCAGTGACGTTGCGCAGGACCTAGAAGGCAGAATTTCACTGTTCGCTGATGACACAAAGCTCTGTAACAGAGTAGACACACCAGAGGGTGTAGACAGAATGAGAAGGACCTGCAGAAACTTGAAGAATTGTCAGGGGTTTGGCAGTTGAAATTCAATGCAAAGAAGTGCAAGATAATGCATATGGGGCACAAAAACCCTGGCACAATATATCAGTTGGGGTGAGGATATAGCATGCACCAAGCAGGAAAGGGATCTTGGGGTTATCATCTCTGATGACCTCAAGGTAGGGAAACAGTGTGACAAGGCAGCAGGTAAAGCAAATAGGGTGCTGGGATGTATAGGCGGGGGCATCATCAGCAGGAAAAGGGAGGTCATAATTCTGCTATACAAGACACTAGTGAGGCGCCACCTGGAGTACAGTGTACAGTTCTGGAGACCATACCTACGTAAGGACATAGACAGGGTAGAGAAGGTTCAGAGGAGGGCAACAAAGATGGTGCATGGATTGCATCACAAGTCTTATGAAGACAGGTTGAAGGAACTGAACATGTACTCCCTGGAGGAGAGGAGGGCGAGAGAGGGGATATGATACAGTCATACAAGTATCTTACAGGGAGGAACAGGGTGCAGGAATACACTATTTTTAAGCGAAAAAGATGTTCCAGGACAAGAGGGCATGGGATGACGTTGGAGGGAGGACGATTCAGAGGAAACGTGAGGAAGAATTTCTTCACAGAACGGGTGGTGGACAAGTGGAACACCCTGCCAGAGGAAGTGGTGGGGGCTGAAACAATCATGGGATTTAAGAATGCATGGGATAGATATAAAGGAATTCTGGAGGTCAGGGGTAAGGGGCAACAGACTTCTAGGAAAACATAAACTGAACTTACAAGCTCAAATGGGCAGACTGGGTGGGCCATAGGCCCTTATCTTCCGACACTATCTATGTATCTATGTGTTGAAATACACTGACACAGATGGTGTATCCATAGCCCAAGTCCCTGATTAAAAATTAGTTTCCTAACAGGATTTTACAATGAAGCACTCAGTAGCATGCCTATTTAATTCTTTCAAGGTCTGTCAGTACATATTAGTTTTAAGCTGTATTTGAGGGTCTAAGATGCAGAGAGAGAAAGACACATACGATTCCACGACACCACAGTTTTGGTATTTTGTAAGTGGTATTGTGTGTCAAAATGCGTAGCGTGATTATCTGAGTCGGTGACATATGCAGTGAGTGATCTCTGGAGTCCTGCAAGCCCTTTGAGCCATTAAACCCTGCCCCCCAGCTGTTTGTGAACCCAATGTTGCTGTGTGCCACAGTCCTAGAAGCAGAAATTGCCCCCCCCCCCTCGGCTTCATCTATGCTCTGCAACTGCACGCTCCATTCTGACTCTGCTGCAATGGAGGCAAGCACTCCTGGGGGGGTTGTTCTGCTACTGTTGGCTCCTGGCTGATGCAATTGGCTCCCAGTGTGGGGGAAAGGGAGACGAGGAGGACTGCTTGTCTTGAAGTCCACAGCGCAGACTTGTAGTCCATTGTTGGGGCACCTCAGCGTATGCGTGGCTACAAAGCTGCAACAGGCAAGTCCATTGGACTGAAAAGGGCTATAAAGCTCAAGTCCGGCAATAGATTGCAAAGGTCCCGGACATCAGAGTTATGGATTTTTCCTGTAGAAATGGACAGGCATTGGGATAAGTGTTTGGGTCGTTGCCTATGAGGGTCATGCAATGTCACCTCACCCTGTTCTGCAGACACCAACACGGGTTGAGGTGTGCCTTAGGGTTTTCAGCTTTATAATCACCCCATTCCATAAGGACATATGCTGAAATTGGTGCAGCATAGGAGAATGGGGTGAAGTCTGGGGCCGAAGAGTCCAAGACACACCTTGATGCCTGTCAGTGGCTGGGGGGTGGGGTGGGATGGCAAGAGCACTACAGCAGGCAATCCAAAGGCACATCCCGATAGCTGTCCATCTGTACATGTAGGACGTTATGATTAGAAAAGCTAACACCTCGGGCGTTTGTTGGTATTTACAGAACAAATTATCAACATGGCCTTTTGTGACCCCACCTCATGAAAGCATTTGGAACCTCTTCTCATGAAGAGTGGCAGTGTGATTTTGTCAGTGTGTCCCGAACATTGAGTTCCAAGAGCGACAGTGCCATTCTGCACCACATGTAGGAAAACACAGATGGGGCAGGATGTGAAAAATGACAGCTGTACCATCCATAGGGAGGTGTGAAGAGATGGCAATGCTGAAAATGTGTAGTGGGAATGTAACCCCCCAGGGGCCGCTATCCTAAGGGCTACTACCCCTGCCTGTCCTAACTGTAACAGGGTGAGGGGCCTAGATCTGTTGGAGGGTGCCTCCACCCAGAGGTTGGGGTTAGAACAGTCGAGGATGACTTGGTCACAGCCCACTGGGTTGCTGCAACCCCCCTGTCTTCCCACTAGTGGCCCACACAATTCAGTTACAGTGTCCTTACCATATATACTTAACCCCCCGGCTCGAACCAATCAGCTTGCTCCGGGGACCCCCTGAAAAGTAAGGTACAGTTACACAATATTCACTATGCAGTAATTCACCATTAACACACAAACTAGCCAGTGTACCTTTGCAAAACAAGCAATCTGATTTATTTAAGGGGAGATAACAAGGACAGGGGGGAATCAGGTTGATTAGCTTACCACTACAATATATGAGTGTATACCCAGGGCTCTGTGCACAGGCCTAACCTATAAGTTACTGTCTATGGGTACCCAAGCCCTAAAGGCTAGTTCTTCTATGCAGCTGGTTGGGGCCCTGACACAACGAGCATTTAATTCCTACGAAGATTAAATGGAGCTAGCAGGCCCAGATAGTGTCACGAGTACAGAACTCAAACTGTCCTGCCCTCACTAGGACCATTGGCCAGGGAGCTACCCTGATTTAGTACTCATGACTCCAGCAGACAGAGCGCTCTTTCACCTCTCTCAGGACTGAGTCTGTACTTCACACACTTCTCCACATATTTATATGCAAGGCAGAGGGGTACCATACCAGGCAGCTGCTGTCCTTTTCGATCACCTGCCTGCCATACACTGGGCCCAACCGATGCAGCTTCACTATTCCTGACAGACCGAGAACGATTCAAACAAATTCTCCAGTCTTCTACAGGGTGAGCCTGGTAGGTAGCCATGCTCCTGTATGGCCTCCTCTGACCGCTTCCCAGTGGATTTAGTCTGAAAATTACTGGCGTTTAAAAATGTCCGACGCTGGCCTTACACGCGCTTCCCACGTGACCGCTCAAACGGCACCGGAGCCCCGAGCTCCTTACTTGCTCACAGCCACAACGTCTCTGCCCTTTAGACAGTATGAGGCAAGACTCTCTGTTCGGGCACCACCATCTCCCATTGGTGGGCTGCTGGAACCAGCCACTAAGTTCGCCCCTCATTGGTGCAAAAAAGGCACCATGGTCCAGAACTTCACTTCCCAGAACCTCTAGCTGTGTCTCCATTGGTCAGTAGGCTCCATTGAGAGTCCCCATCCTGGTTGGTCGCCAATTACTCCATTTTAGATACCCCTTGGCCCTACTGAACCCTTCAGACAGTCCTGGTCCAAAATGGAGGGGCACAGCACACAAAGTCCAGCTGCAAGAAAAGCAGGTTAAACAGCTTACATTCCCACGACCACATCTAAAGGTATGGGACAAACTGTTACACTTTCTGGAAAGTGCTCACTCTGCCCTGTCGGCGACAGCCGAAACTGGAGCAATTAGTCAGTGGCTCGAGTGGGACTGGAGCAGGAGAACACACAACCCCCCTCAGAAGCAGTGAATATGTCTTCAAGCAGACAGCTCTTAAAGAAACAGTACAAGGAGGCTCTACAAGCACTCACAGAGCCATTTAAATGGCTTTAAGCACCGAACGCCAGGGGGACGCTTAGATAGCTCCTAGACGGCTGTTAGAAACCCCATTTGTAGGGGGGTTATAGGAATACTACACATGCTCACATTTCCGAGCATACGTGGAAACTGTGCAATGCACACTTCCTGTGCTCATGAACAGTGTCACTGTCATTTTCTTAATGTGTTCTGAACTCTGATTTCCCACAGCAACCACGGAATTGTGCACTGGAAGTGCAAAAACACATTTCAGCCAGTATGTGAAAAATGACAGTTGTACTGTTCATGAGGAGGTGCAGAAAAATGTCAATGTTGAAAATGTGGAGTGAAAATATTACAAATGTGCCAGGTTTCGAGCCTGCATGGAAACTGCATGATGCACGCTCGTAACACAGTCATTTTATAGACTTTTGTCACCATATTTTCTACATAGGCATTCTAGGACCTCTGCTAATGAACAGTGTCACTGTGATTTTCATAATGTGTCCCAAACAGTGCCATCCCCCAACGACCACGCTATTCTGTGCCGGAAGTGCTAAAACACATTTCACCCAGGATGTGGAAAATGACAGCTGTACCATTCATAAGGAGGTGCGGAAAAATGGCAATGTTGGAAATCTGGAGTGAAAATATGGCAAATGTGTGAAGTTACGAGCATGCGTGGAAACTGCGCAACGCACGAATGTAACACAGTCATGTTATGGACTTTTGTCACCAAATTTACAGCATAGGCATTTTAGGACCTCTGCTACTGAACAGTGTCACTGTGATTTTTGTAATGTGTCCCGAACACGGATTTCCCACAGCGACCATGCTATTGTGCACCGGAAGTGGGAAAACACATTTTGCTCAGCATGTGAAAAATGACAGCTGTACTGTTCATAAGGAGGTGCGGAAAAATGGCAATATTGAAAATCTGGAGTGAAAATATTGTAAATGTGTGACGTTACGAGCATGCATGGACACTGTGCAACGCATGCCTGTAACACAGTCATTTTATAGACTTTTCTCACCAAATTTTCAAAATGGGCATTTTAGGACCTCTGCTAATGAACAGTGGCACTGTGATTTTTGTAATAAGTCCCAAATATGGATTTCCCACAGTGACTGTGCAATTCTGCGCCGGAAGTGCGAAAACACATTTCAGCCAGGATGTGAAAAATGACAGCTGTACTGTTCACAAAGAGGTGTGGAAAAATGGCAATGTTGTAAATCTGGAGTGAAAATATTGCAAATGTACGAAGTTACGAGCTTGCGTGAAAACTGCACAATGCATGCTCATAACACAGTCATTTGATAGACTTTTGTCACCAAATTTTCAACATAGGCATTTTAGGACCTCTGCTAATGAACAGTGTCACTGTCATTTTTGTAATTTATCCTTAACATGGATTTCCCTCAGCGACCGAGCTGTTCTGCGCCGGAAGTACAAAAACACATTTTGCCCAGGATGTGAAAAATGACAGCTGTGCTGTTCATAAGGAGGTGTGAAAAAATGGCACTGTTGAAAATCTGGACTGAAAATATTGCAAATTCACAAAGTTACGAGTGTGCATAGCAACTGCACAACGCAGCTCTTAAAACAGTCGTTTTTTGGATTTTTCCGCAAATTTGCAACATACGCACGAGCCCACCTCATGAACACTAGCACTGTCATTTCATTAATCAGTCCCAAAAGGTGATTCCGCGCAGTGACTGCAAAATCACCTTTCGGGACCGATTAACATCATGACAGTGACTGAATTCATGAGGAGGGGTCCCAAAAACCCCATGTTGAAAATTTGGTGCCAAAATAAAAAAAATGCCTGAGATATGCCAAAAAGTTGAAAACACCCTATTAATTCCATTATACAGCTTACCGGCATTTTCTCAGTTCGCGGTCAGCTTTGAAGAGTGCAGACGTGTTCCGGTCCACCAAAGATGGTCGGCGCTGGACTGCAGAGGTAAGTATGGGGTGAGGGGTGTGGGAGGCAAGGTGCGCAATGGGTGGGGGCGGGTTGTGGGGGGTGCAGGGAGACTATGAGGGACAGTTTTTTTCACAGGTTTAAAAAATTAAAAACCATTATGGGACGCTTTTTCATTACAGGGGCATTTGGTATGCTGGGGTGGGCTCCCAGCGTGCCACCTGAATGTTTCTGGGGGTGTAGCCGATGGGGATTGGGTGCCCCATCAGCATAAGCGGGGAGGGGAGTGAAAGAGCTGAGGGGGATTTGGCACCCCTCGGCACAAATTACTTTGTTTTCTGGGGGGTTCGCGTTATGCCAGCAGGAGTGGGCTCCCCGTTGGCAAATCAAACCGAGGGGGACATGATGCTGACGTGGGGGAGGGCCTACCATCGATAACTTTAAATTGGAGGGTGATTTCAAAGCCAACGGGGATTGGGGCCCCCGTTGGCAAAAACACTGTTGTGGTGGGGGTGGCACATGCTGCCGAGGGGGATTGGCCACCCCTTCAGCTCAGGGCACCTTTAATATTGTTTGTGAACAGGTGGCAAGCCACCCACCATGTTCACAAACAATATTACAGTCAGCAAGTCCCGCCCAGCAATGACGGGTCGCTCCCTCATTGCAGCGGAATCACTGATGCTGCAATGATGAGGTGGCCCCTGATTGCTGCGGCGAAAACATTGCAACTTCGTGCAACTTTTGGAAGCTAGTGTCATCAGCACACTGTGCCTCCACTGGCCCACCACTGCCAAGCCCCCAAATGCTGTGCCTCCCTTGGCTGCTATAGTGCCGTGCCTCCACAACCCGCTTCTCTCCTAAGCTGTCACATAATGTTTCTTGCGCATGCGTGCAAGCAAACATAAAAATGGGAAAATGACTCCCTGGCTGGCCAGATGATGGTTGCAAGCCCACCACCACCACAATGCCCATGACAGCCCCAACCACCCCTGCAGCACCCTGGCCAAGTAAGTAGCACTGGCCTGCCCCACCAGTACCTTCCCCTTTAGAGGGGGCACCGTTCGAAGGGATACGTTGGATTATCTGGGGGGGGCTGTAATGTGGGGTGGTGGTTGGCAGTGGGGACGAAGTGCCAGTGGATGTCCTAGGTGACCTGAAGGAGTGGCAGGTCGGGGAGGAGGGGAGAACAAAAAAAACATTGAAGGCCACAATAGGTGGGTGAGGGCCTGCATTGTGAAGACCTATGTTGCAGGAAAGCAGAGGCCTTCAGCCCTTATCAAAGCTCACTTCACAAGGGCTATGGTGACTCCCTGGGCGAAGAGGGGTGAATCATCGGGTTTAGAGCTATGCAAGGCAGCCACATAATCCACCATCCACACTTTCACCAAACACTGTAAACTGGATGTTCAGAGTGCTGCTGATGCAGCTTTTGGTCACAGAGTTTTACAGGCAACAGTTTGTAAGTTATCTGTTGCAGTATATTCTTCTCTGACATATGGTACACCCTCCCTTTCCCCCGTTTGGTCTGGGTACGGCTTTTTAGAACCCAGTTGTAATGAATTCCCATTGACATTGTGGAGCACCACAGAAAGAAGACATTAACTTCATACTTGCCATAATTTCATTTTCAGTTGGCTCCAACATTGTCAATGGAACCCACGCATGAGCCTTCTCCTGTGGGAAAACATTTTTTTTTGTTGTTTTTTCCAGGAGAGACACTAAGCTGAAAGCTTGTTTACAGGTGCGACCTGGGTGCACAAGGAAGTTAAGTGACTTGCTTAGGGTCACACAGTATGCAAGTGGGGGCTGTGTGATTCAAACCCAGGTTTTCAAGTTTGCAGCTCAGAGCCTTAAACCACTGCGCTATTCTATCTGGTATCTAGGTGGGGATGTCCATTAGTATATTTTAAACCCCTTTTGTCTTTGGCATCCTTCGATTTTATTGTCCTGCAATGTTTTATTAAGAAAACAAGGAAAAAAGATTTTCAATCATACTGCCACCACGCATCTGTTTAACTTTATTTTTATTGTTTAGCTGTATACAAGACACAGTACAAATAGCCAATTGATAGACACATAGTGAAAACATACACACTACGATAAAGTGAGTACAACATTGTTACAGTCCAAATTTTGATTGGGTCAGAGCTCGACTATGCCATCTGGGAGTTCATCATATTCTGTTAATGCTAGCCAGTTTAAAAATTATCTATGGGGAAAAAGCATATCAGTTCGCTGACACTGGTGAGGTGATGAAGATGGTGGATTGAATAGAGAGGGAGTTCTGAACCAAGTGTGAAGGTTCCAACTCAGACTCAGATGACAACACCTGAACAACAATGGGACCCAAGTAACAACTATACATTAGAGACGCTACTACTGTGCTTGTTTGCCTTTACTCCTCTTAACCTGGGCCACAGTAATGTCTGGCCTTAAGCACTCATTTGGGAATAATTTTTACATGGGATCTGGCCTTGGCTGTTAAGGATGTTGGAGGTGGCGGGGCAAAATGGGGTCTTGTGATGGCGTACGATGTTTAACTTCACAAGGCTGCCTGTTTTCATTTTTTTTTTTTTTTGTTGTTTGTACTTTCTGTTCATAGCCATTTAAAAATAACAATACAGGTTATGCATTTCTCATGCAGGTATTTCATTTACATCGCAGGTTGCAAACCCAGTCAGGATTAAGGGAATAAGTAAATTAAAAACCACGACCTGTAATCTGGTACAGTAGGAACTGGGGGGGATTCTAGAAAGTAAAAGAAAGCTCCATGAAGAAGTCCCAACATTGCCAGCCGCTTCAATTGACAAGAGTAGTGTCCTTTTCGAGAGAATTGCTGGGAAATTTTAAATGCACTCAACAAAGTGCTATATACTATAGACTGAGGTTAAACAGGGAAATTATGCTTTTAACAGTGCTCCTGAAAACACAATTAGATTTCAACATTCTCACATGGCTATGAACAACCAGATAATAAGAGAGACCCTTCGTATGATCTCTCAGCTAGACATATTATGTTGGCATATATCTAGGACAGGTAAAGTACACTTTAGACATGTGTTATGGGCCAGATATTAAGAGTCTATAGTGTTTCAAAGTTCAGAAATTAGGATTAGGCCCTCCTTTATATGAAAAATCTACAAAAAAAAAAAAAAAAGCCTGAGAAGATATAGTCAGCCTTCCCCTCAAATAGCCAAAAGTGAGCAGTTGACAAACTTTCCACATCCTCAACTATATTACAGTGCCAGTGATTTTAATTTTACACTTGCGATTTTCTGCAGGCTCAGTTCCTCCGCACTTCTCATCTTCCAACTATGCATCTTCGTGGCAAGGTTTACGCCAGGCTGCAAATTCTGACTCTGTTCTCTCCATCCATTGACCCCCATCATTGGGGTCAGCAGACTGCCATGATTTCCCCCTCTGGATGATACATAGCCTGGCGGGTAGAAGGAAGAAAGGAATGGGCAATGCCCAGTGCTCATAGCCACTGCTGAACTGCATCAGATTGTTTATGGTGTGACCTGGTCTGGTAAGATAGATCCGGGAAAATTTTACATCCTTGTCTTGAACCATAATTGGGTAAGCAGCCCTTGCAGATGCTAGCAGCACATCTGTAATTTCTTGGCCCGATGTTAGGAGGATGATGGTTCTGGGTGTTCAGGTCTAGTGGTAGTGGGTTACACACGTGGGTTTACTCTGTAGACCCTCCACAGTTGTCCCCAGTCAAACTCCTCCAGGACATCTAAAGATGTAGCCAGCCATTCTTTTAGACATAGCAGCAGATTTGTGCCCTCTACACCCTCTGGGACACCTACCAGGCACAAGTTCCCTTATCTGAGTTCATTTTCTAAACTCTCCAGGTGGTTCATCATAGCCACATTTTCTTTCGTGATGGCCGACACTGCCACTTGGGTTGTAAGGCTTCTCTTATCTGCCTCTGCCACCATAGATCGCAGTTCAGTCAGCGCTGCATCATGCATCTCTAATTTTGTGAAGGTTTTCTCTATCATGGCATCCATAGATTTATCAGATTCCATTATTGCTTGCCATGGAGGGTGTCGAAGTAGGAGCAGGCTGATTACTCACAGCTGGGTCACCATTCCCTCCTTCTGAGAGGTGGAGGAGCATTCGGTTTCTGCAGTCCAGGTGGCTGGTTCTTCTGTCACCCCATAGCTATAGTTGGTATCCACTGATTCCTTAGACACTCAGGAGATGAAAGGTGGAACCTTTATAGTTGTGGTTTGTGGCAAGTTTGATTTTTAAGTGTTATACTGATGTTGCTATGCAGGAGTTCTTGCAAAAGCAGCCACTCCAGAAGCTGGCTCTCTGGTGCCCCCTTCCTTTTTAAGAAGGGTGAGTTTGGTGCCTTGAAGCATGTACACAAGCACACTAGAGACTTGCTACCACGCATCTTAACAGGTACAGTGTACAGCTTTTTTGGTGGCTTCCTTGTTACAGGTAGTTCTGGCATCCTGTTTAGTTTCCATCAGCAAGGTAAAATGGTTTGTCTATTTTTCAGTTAGAAGGTAGAGTGTATTCAAGTTTTTTCAGTTTTATGTATTCTGTCTCATTTATAAATGGACTTTATGGTCACTGTGAAGGTTGCTTCTGCTTAGAATCCTCATTTGACCAGCATTCTAAAGCTTTGGCTCTGCTATTCCCCTGGTAGGGGTGCACTAAACCCAGTTGTAATGACTTCCCCATTGACAATCTTGGAGCCAACAGAAATGAAAATTATGGTATGAAGTTAATTTCTTCTTTTTGTTCCTTATATTAACCTTTTTTTTTCATAATTTCATGTTTGACAGGCCGCCGACTGCTGTCCGTATAGAGATCCCCTGCACATCAAATAAGTATTGTTGTGTGTTTAACCACCCTATCAATCTCATTTCTAAAGAACTACAGATTCTTTGTGACCCAATGGCTATTTTAATTTTACTGGTATGACTGGACATTGACTTCAGAGTCCCATTGCAGGCTCCTCTGGACCCAGGTAAGAGATCACATATCAATGTTTGGTGGGTATGCTGTAACAATGCAGCAGCAACTGTTGCTCAGTGTCAGAATTCACTTCCTTTAATGCCAGCACTTCATTTAATGTCAGCGCTATAGTTCATCTCCAGTACAAAATTTCTCTTGATATACAGTAATATCCCCTGTTTTGGAACAAGCTCCCTGGCATCCCAGTTGTTGCTAGAGTACCTGAACACTGCGCCCACCCTCCCTGGATGGACTTACTACACATTACTACTCCCTGGTGCCACCCTGTCACCCAACCAGTTCCTGAGCCCTCTCCCAAATCTGGTATGTTGGCAAGGTAACTCAGCACACATAACTGCTGTCACTGCAGCGTTTGTGACGTGCTGACACCACTGCGTTATGCTTCATGTACTTTCATTTCATTATGCCACATGTCCTGCCATCACTGCACTTTACCACATGCACTGATGTCAAGTAATAAAGTATTAGAGGCAGTGATATTTAGTCTTTAAAAATGGACTTTTCCATTGGATGAAATCTTAAACTGTTTTTCTACATAAATTGAGGGCAAAGTGACATGATTTGTAGCCCCAAAACTGGCTAAAACTGGTGGGGGATTGCACAAAAAGCTGGTTGTAAGTGGATAGTATTCTATTGTATCCTAAGCAAATTCTTGTGGGCTTTGTGCATTTCAGTGGGTCATGGTAGATCTCTATTGGGTTGTAGGCATTACAGCAGGTGAGGAGCCATTCACATATGAAATGCCAGCAGAAACAGGCCGCACGGTCTATTGAATCTGCTCGATTGTGCAGCTAGCCCCTCAACTTGCAGCTGCCCCCCGCTCCCCTCCTCATAACCAACCACCCACCCACTCTGTCCCACCCTCTCTTAAATCCTCCCTCCGCTCTACACGACACCACTTCCTTGGGCAGAGTATTCCACTTATCTACCTCCCTTTCCATGGAAAAGTGCCTCCTGAATTCCATCCTGAATCTCCCCCCCCCAGTCTCAGCCAATGCCTTCTTGTGACCCTCCCCCTTCTGATCTTCTGATCTGAAGAATCCCTTCTGTATTAATCTTGTTAATACCCTTTAGGTACTTAAAGGTTTTGATCATATCCCCCCTATCCCTCCTTTCTTCCATGGAATACATTTGCAACCCTCCCAGCCTCTCCTCGTACAATTTTCTCTCAAGTCTCTGTATCGTCTTCATTTCCTGACACTGCATACTCTTCAGCAATCTGATGTCCCTCTTCAGGAATGGCCACCAGTACTGCATGCAGTATTACATATGCAGCCTGACCAGTGACCTGTACAGGGGTAGGATCACTTCTCTATGCCAGGAAGAGATTCCCCTTGCTATTCACCCCAGAATCTTGTTTGCCTTTGCAGCTGCCTTCCTGCAGCTGAGTGGTTCATACTCCCCGTTATTGGTACCCCTAGATCATTTTCCTTCACTGTGCTTTCCAACTGTACCCCTTCCAACTGATAATTTCCTCCCCTGGTTCCTTGCTCCGAAGTGCAGTACCTTGCACTTCTTGGTGTTGAACCCCAACTGCCGTGTCTCTGACCTTTCCTGTACAGTAGAAGCTGCTTAAAGGGGACACCTCAATGGACTGTCAATCGTCCCCTTAAAGCAGCCATCCTGATTATCAGATGCACCATTCTAGTGGTCACATTTTTCCCTTGGTACCTCCTCTTGCACCCTCAGTCATACACACACTCGCACTCTCACTCACTGACACTGACACTGCACATTTCTCAGTGATTACAGCTCTTTTATGAGAATGCGTTTGAGTTAATTAGCATGGCAACATTTATTAATTGGCCATACTCAGTGACAGTGTCTTTTAAAAAATGTCTTATCTCCACTCTGCTGCTTCTCCCTCCTCTTGTGCGATCACGAGGTGTCAGTGGCTCCAAAGAAATCAGTAATTTAGGTCTGCTTTGCATCAACTGCCATCTGAGAGTGAATATCACTGTCAAGATCAAAGAGGTGCTCTCAGTATACTAGCTTATTGTTGATGAGAAACCAGTCATGCAGGGCGACTGTGTGTAACAGCTCTTCACCATTGGTCACATTCACTGGTGCAGGGTCCTCATCATCATTGGTTGCCTGGATTCTTTTCAGATGTTTCATCATTGTACTAAATTGCCAAGCATATGTCACCAATGGATAGCTTCCCCCTCAGTGGTCTCCACATCATCCACTGTGACGAAGGCATTGAACTCCTCTGCAGACATGCTAGCAGGTAAGTCAGCCAGGGGGTCCACCAAAGCATCTGGCTTGGTTAAGACAGCAGTGCCATCGGGTACATCCTGCTGTAATCTGAACTCAGCTTTTCCGAAAGCAGATGAATATGGTGCTTTCATTTACAGTGGCCCATGCCTTGGCCATCATGAAAATCGCATCCAGCAGGTTAACGGACCTGGCAATTTCTGTAGCCAAGGCAGAGGAGCCACTGTCTATCACTCCCACAACACGGCTAGAGAAAATGGACCTGTAGTGTCCCTTGAAGTTATTTATCACTGCCATATCCACCGGTTGGATGAAGCTCATCGTATTGGGGGTGGGGGGCACAAAAACAATTTTTATGTGGCTAAACTTGTCAGCCAGTGAGCTGGGATGTGCACTGCAATTGTCCATAAAAAGAAGGACTTTTCTGCATCACAATTTGCTGTTCTAGGTAGCCATTCAGTCCTGGAAAATCCCTCTGATCATCCATGTATTCGCAGAGCTGTGGTAATCCATCGGGAGAGGAGAGACATCTTGTGGGAAACACTGGTCTCTTACTCTTCCTGATGACCAGAAGAGGAAGCTTTTCAGTCCCCAGCATGTTTGAGCAACAGAAAATAGAAACACAGTCCTTAGATTGTTTTCCACTGATAAGCTCGGTGGATTTGTGGATGTGCCCCCTGTCTAGGTACCCATGATACAACAGACCAGTTTCATCTGCATTAAAGATATTTACTGGTGGGTACTTAGGCAGGCTAGGGAACACTGATTGTGTCCATTCTGCTGCAGAGGAATAATCATTGTCTGAACGCTCTCCATGCTCCCTTTTCCAGACTGTTGTTTCTTGTTTTTCACCGGCTTAACTAGCCATCAGTGGTTTTAAACCCCTCATGATCAAGATGCCACGCTATTTCCTCTGCTTTGCTCCTTAAAATTGGTCCAGTTAATCTAGCACCATGAGAGACCACATGATTAAACCAGGCTAAAAGTCCATCCTCCACTGAATTTTTTTCCTTCCCGCTTTCTCTTATGGGAGGAATTTGCATTCAGCTGCCATTCAGCCTGAAAGTCGTTCTTGATTCAGGATGATTCTCCCCACCTGACTCTGGGAAATGCCAAACTCTTTGGCTACCTTGGGAAGAGAGGCATTTGGCTGTTGCAAGCTCTCTAAAACTTTCATCTTGTCAGACAGTGGGAGGTCGATTTGCTTGGACGCCATTCTCACTCAAACACTGGGGCAACATTAGCTGTCACAACCTCTAATCATTTTTATTGACTAAGTCAAAAGGCGTTAATTAGTTAAGAGGTGTTAAGAGGATTAGAACAGGCAGTCAGCAGTCAAAACGTCTCTTAAAATGACTAATGCACCCCAGTTAAGAGGCTGCTATGCTCATTGGATAACATGGGGATAAAAATCAGTGAATCAATCAAGTCAAAACAGCTTTTTCACTCAACCCCAACAGTAGACCAATGACTCAAAGTTCTCTTTGCCGCTATGTGACTTTATTTTCCAAATCCAGACTCATTTCACTATTGCTCAATGTAATTTATTTTGTAACATTTCAGAACTTCAAATGTTCCTCCCTCAGACTATGTCAGTGCCTTTTATATAGAAATACCAGAATGAATATAACATTTAAATAGCTCGTATTCATTTTGGCATTTCTATATATAGGCACTGACACAGATTCTCATGGCAAAACCTATATGAGATGTAAAGGATTCACATTTAATTTTATTTTCTAGAGTCCTCTGGATGGTTTACCGGCAGCACGTGTACCTCCACCCCTATTTTTTTGATATAAGAAATTGTTTATATTTATGAGGTTAGTTTCACATTACATTATGAAATTTACTCAGGAATCTTTTGTTTAAATATTAATACATTTCTATTATGGGATGTAATAATTGATTTAATGTTGTGTTTCTTCTATTTTAGAATGGAGTTCTTTATGGAAACTATGTAAGCTCATAGTCTGAGGAAGGAACATTTGGGGCGGGATATTCAGAAGAGTTGAGCATGGCACAGCACAATTGCGCCATGTGCAACCCACTGATGCACCCGGTGTGATATTCAAAGGGGGATTGAGCCTGGCACAAATCCTGATGCGCCGGAGCACATCAGTAATGTATGCGGCGCAAGTAGGGGGGGCGTGCCCATGCATACTCCGCACATCCCGATATTCAGCCCAGGATGTGCTGAGCCCATGCATACGCAACCGCTACCTACGCTGCACACAGGTGAGCCAAAAAATAAAGGAGCAGCAGCTGGCCACCCACAGGTGAGCTGCCGTATTACAGGGCGCAACACGGCAGCTCCCACCTGTGGGTGGCCACCCGAGCTCCGGTGGCACCTTCGCGGTGGCACCCCCCCATGCCCGATCATGGGCATTTGTTATAATTAATAGTCCCATATCCCTGGTGATCCAGTGGACTGCTCGTAGCCAGATCGCGGGCATCTGTAATAGAATAAAAGGTCCAATATCCCTGGTGGTCCAGTTGAATGCTTGCAGCCTGATCATGGGCATATGTAATAACAAAAAGAGGTCCAAACTCCTTGGTGGTCCATTGGACCATGTCCAGCCCAATCGTGGACGTACGTTTCACAATAGAACACACCTAGCCATCCTGGTGGTCCAGCGGTACCTCTCCCCACCCGCCCACTGAGCTCCAGCACCCATTCCCCCGTCAGCGGTGGTGACGGCCCACCTGCCAGCCCGGACCTGCCGCTCACCCAGCTGACTGTGTGCGGTAGGGCTGCATGCGCCCATTGGTCCTGGCGTGGGCCAATCGAGCGTACAGACCATACCATACTACACAGTCCAGATCTGTGAATAGATCATTCACATATCTGGACTGTGTATTTGTACTGGTCTGCACGCCTACTGTCCGCAGTTAGAGCAATGGGCATAGCCTCACCATACGCAGTCAGTCGGTGGGTGGCGGGGGAGTTTTTGATAAAAATCGGTGACCAGAGAAACATCCCCTTTAACTGTGTCCCCATTAACTGGCATCTACTGTACTTTGGTCAGATCTTCCTGCAGCCCCCTCCACCCCTCTGTCATCTACTATTGCACTGATCTTTGTATCATCTGCGAACAGACTGATCCTACTCTGAATCCAGTTTGAGATATCGGGTATGAATATCCCAAACAGCACCGGTCCTAATATTGAACCCTGGGGTGCCCGATTCGTAACGTCCCTTGGTGATGAGAGTCCCACCTCCACTCTTTGCTGTCTACCCCATGCCAGTTGGTGATCCAGTTGACCATTTCTGTCCCCATCCCAGTGTATTCCAGTTTTCCCCCCAGCCTCCCATGTGGCACAGTCGAAGGCCTTGCTGAAGTCCAAATATGGGACGTCCACTGCATGGCCCTTGTCCAGTTCCCTGGTTACCCAGTCATAATACTTGACTAGGTTCATCTGGCAGATCTGCCTGATACAAAACCATGCTGATGGCCATCTTGGAGCCCATTGTCTTCCAGAAAGGTCACCAGCCTCTCCTTTAGGATCAAATCCATGAGTTTCCCCACGACTGAAGTGAGACACACCAGTCTGTATTCACCTGGATCATTCTTTGGTCCACTTTTATGAATGGGCACCACATGGGCCATCCTACAGTCCTGTGACATGCATCCTGTGTCCAGTGATGTACTGAACAAGTCTGCCAGTGGCCCCGCCAGGATCTCCACTAGCTCAAGTATTCTAGGATGTATGCCATCTGGCCCCGATGCCTTGTCCACTCTCGGTGCCCTTGGTCCCTCCAGCACCCCTGTCCTCTGTAATTCTGATAGTCGCCCCACCCCTCTTTCCTTCATGAACTCAGAGCAGAAGTACTCATTCAGTGAGACTGCCTGATCCTCCCCCTTCTCTACCCCCCCCCCATCTTTCCTAATCCTCACAATCAGGTCTTTGTTTTGTCATCTCTCAACAATGTATCTGAAAAAGTCCTTTTCCCCATCCTTGATTCCCTGTGACAGTCTTAGCTATCTGGAAGCCTTTTCTGTCCTGACTAGCCTGGTAACCTCCCTGGATTCCTTTGTGTACTCATCTTTGTCCCCTTGTCCTCCCAATTTCCTAAGCCTCCAGAAGGCTTTTCTCTTGGCCCTCACCCATTCCCTTACTTCCTGAGTCAGCCTGCCTGGCTTCTTTGCTCTCCCCCTTCTTTCTCCGTGTCCTTGTGCAGGTCTCAGTCACCTCTGCCAACTCTTTCTTAATGGTATTCCATTTTTGGCTGTGTAAGAGGGTGGCCCCTGGGTAGGAGGCTGAATTCTTCTATTCTGTCCTCCCCTCCAAGAGAGAAGTTCTGGTTAATGTTTGTTGCTTGCATAAATGGGCAGCTATGAACTTCATGAGTGCAGAGGAATTAAAGTGTTTAAAGTGCCTAAATTTAGTGAAACACTTAGAAATGCAGAGGCTACGCACAGAGCCCTTACAGGGGAAATACAGAATGGTACTGTGTGTTACAAAACCTCTCAAAAGGAGTTGGTAGATTTCTATTGGTTAAAATAAGCCTGCTCCTTGAGTTGGACTGTCTCACTCTTTAAAAACTACTGTTGCAACAGTTCTGTCCTGTCTTTATACTGTCCTTTATGCTGTTAGTTCAGATGGTTGGCCACCACTGAGCACCCCCCGCCCATCTAAAAGTTTTTCTGTCTCCGCTGTTTTCAATTTTCCTGTGGTCCAAAAATAAGGCTAGGTGCAGTCAAAACATGGTGATAGAAAAGCGCCTGACATTGTATAATCGCCTGGCAGTTAAATATCTGAATGTTAGAAGTCACCTCACTGTATTAACAAATGTGGTAATTTAAAAATCAGACTGGTATTTAACCTGTAGCTAAACGTTTTGAAGTAGCTACATTTAGGGCTATATTATTAGAAATGGGTTTTGAGAAAGAATCCCTTATAGTATGTTGAGCTTTTCCATATTTTAAGCTTTACACAAAACAAACCTCAAATAGGTATTTATCATGTGCACAGGTAAAAGCACATAGCAACCAGCAAATATGTGCTCCTGTTGACTTAGCAGTGGGTTGTTTAAATAAAATAATGCTATTCCCCTGCTGAAATCAAATGGGAGAGGCTATCCTGAGTTACAGCCCCAAAAGAGTGTGAGAGTAACACTCGTTGTTGGCGGAAACACAAGCCACCAGAAAGGGGTTAAATAAATGTGTTTCTCCCAAAGAATACTGGTTAAAATGCAACAGGAACTGCTCTATTATTTTAAAATATATATATACTTTAAAAGGGAAAACATACAGGCTGCATTTTGAAGGGAAAAAAATCCTTCAGGAGTTTTTTTAGCTACTTCCCTGTTCCTCAGATGTTCTGACTGGAGCTACATAATTAAAGTTTTCTCACTAGGAAGTGCACTTTTTGGCACTGGTGAATTCCGCCCCCCTCCCCCCGCGCAAGTTTTAAAAGCAAACCTCAGCTAGTCTCCTTTGCTAGGTAACAAGGCATTATTGTATTAAAATAATAAATAACCAGACAGTCAAGAAAGAAAGCAAACTAAGTTAAAACTTACTCCCAAATGAAGTGAAGCTCTACAGACTCCTGCAAGTAGGGTGTGTGCTCTGTTGTTTGTCTAGTTGCTGTGTGCCCGCATTATAGGGGTGGCAGCGGCCTCTAGTGTCTAACTTTATACTGCAACACCTTACCTTAGACCTGAATGAAATGTTTTCTGTTTGAAATTAAAGTTCTCCTTAACTAAAAATATGTTCTGTTTGCTCAAACCCAATATAGTGAATATTAATATGAGCTCCCTATATTATATAAATTAAATGGAGCTCTAAAAACAAACTGATATGAACATGATGATGCTGTAGACACATGATTTCAGATAGGGTCAGTGGTTTCTGACCAGGGAGTGAGAAGGATTGATAAGACCTTATTACACAAGTGGAAACTGAATGCTTAAGTTTGTCACAATGGTACAGAATGTTATTTACTTTATATAGCCTTTATTTTGCTCACAGTTTGAGCCTTTTACTTTATTTCCTTTTTGTTGGTTTTGGAACAAATAAACATTGCGCCTTGTCAATGGTGCATTGAATGTTATACCAGACTGTTGTGTCCATTTGTTATCCTACACCCTATTACAGGCTGGCACTCATACATGTCTGAATTCCCACCAGATGCTCTACCCAAATTTCCCCCATAATTCAGCCACAGGTAGCCATTTTGAATAAGGTTAAGCATAGAACCTTTTGATTCATATTTATGCTATGGGGGCTGAATTCCACTCCCTTAAAATCGATCACCCTGGTACCTGTTCCTCCTGTTACCCTTCCCATATTGATTGTGAACCACACTGTATGATGTTTGCTCCTAGCCAGGGAGTCCTCCACTCCCAGATCCCTTACAGCATCCCCATTTGTTAATACCAAGCCCAGAGTCCTACCCTCCAAGATAAAAGTGGTCCCAGGGACACTAAATCCTGTTCACATTCTCTGGGCTGGCCTTTGAGTGACACAAGTCTGTTCATGAACCGTGTTACTGTTGTGGTTTCAGTATCTAATCCCTGATTAACCCACTTTGAATCCCAGAAACAACCCCTTTCTTACCTGGTGCAGCTGACTGGTATTTTTATTAATCATGACTAACTCTTTTTCCACTTTGTCTATAGGTTCGGTGGAAGGATAACAAGATGCCAGTGCTGGTGTTGGAGGACACTGACCACAGGCATCAGATAATTATTGTTTTATGTTTAGAGTACCTTGTTTGTAACAGTTGACTTCTAAAGAACCGCAGGATTCCACTGCTGTTCTTATTTTACAAGTATGACTGACTGTTCCCTCAAGCCACCCAAACCTCATCTCACAATCCCTAGGATTCAGGCAAACATCTTTATTAGTACTGTATGAACAGTGGATGAGGATGGTACAGAGTAATGGTGCAAATCCAAATAAAAAAGCATCACCTTAGGCTAATAAGGTGCTGGGGTGTATTGCCAGAGGAATCACGTCCAGGAGAGGGGAGACCATCCTGCCTCTGCACAGGTCATAGGTGAGGCCGCACCTGCAGTACTGCATGCAGTTCTGGTGTCCCTACTTACTAAATGATGTTAAATTGCTGGAAGGGGTCCAGTGCAGAGCAACCAGGATGATCCTCTGTTTGGAGGACAAACACCATGAGGAGAGACTGAGGGAGCTCAACATGTACTCCCTGGAGGGATAATGGGGACATGATAGAAACCTTAAGATAAATGAAAGGCATAAATAAAGATGGTACAGAGGGAATTTTAAGATTAAAGAGCCAGTGTACTGTCTGAAAAGTGACTGTAAGTAATTGTAACTTTCAAATGTAGTCAGCTATCACTTCTTTTATCTCAAGTATTTATTCTTTTCTGTTTGTTAATTAGAAGATTGTCCACCTGGCAGTACTGGGGTGATCTGTGGAGTAGCACTTTGGAGGGGAAAAAAAGTCAGTCAGTTCTGTTCCTCCCAGTGTTCCCACTACATAAACTGAAACCACACTGACTAGGACATCACTAGTAACTAGTGAGAACCATTTCTCACTGCCAGGTTTCACTTTCACATGAAGCAGCAGGGACTGGCTCTCCCTGGTTACTAGTGAAGTCACAGTTTCCTGCATTTTGATTGGTAGCTTATGAAAGTCACTGCTCAGGCTGCAAGGATTGTGGTGTCTCAAGTTGTTTGGTCTCATTTCTGATGATGTAGTGGGAGGAACAGAACTGACTTCTTTTTTCCTCCAGAGTGCTGCTCCACACATCACCCCAGTACTGTCAAGTGGAAAATCTTCTAATTTGCAAACAGAAAATAAATACTTCAGATACTGGAAGTGATAAGTCTTCATCTGAAAATTTACTATTAATTCAAAGCAGTACACTAGCTCTTTAAAGAGAGGGAGGGATACTAGGGGGCACAATCTAAAGTTGGAGAGTCATAGATATGGAAAGCAAATGTGAAGGCACAATTTCAGAGTGGTGAATAGGGTGGAGGAGGAGGTATCCTTGAAGCCAGTGGGCAGTTTAAGAGAGGATGTAACAAATTCAGGGTGAAGGTCACCAATGGAGCACTGAGGGGAGGGGTAACAGTACAGGCATGACATTGGGTATGTGGGTATGAGGAGGGAACAGCAGCAGTGTAACAGACTGCTAGCTGCATACTCTAGCACACTAGATAGATCATTCGGCCTGTATCTGCTGGCACTCTTTGTATGTTCGTAAGTATTAAGACACTGTTGTCTTTCACTTGTTTAAAGCAGGGCTACAAATATCTCCGCTATTATGTTTATTTCATTTTCACAATGAGGATAGGACTCCAGTATCTGGGGAAAAAGACTGTGAAATTCACTGAAAAAGCCTACATTAATGCAGATATTAACTCTGAAGAACACAAAGTGTGGAAAATAGGGAATGGAAAAAAATATTAGGGTTTTGGCATGCCGAAGTCTTGTCGAATCAGTGATGGGGTTGTCAACCCTAATGCCCACCCCCTTCCAAGTTAACTAGGTGAGACATTTATTTATTTATTTTTATTTATTAAAAATCTCAGATTAACACCACTTGAGCTCAGAGCTCTTTACCTAGGTTCCACGTCAGGATTACAACACAAAACAGGAAGTTAAACAAAAAATTGTCCAGAGGAATACAATATTACAGGGAATGCAACAGGAATTATATAGTGAAACAACAAAAGAAGTCAGGAAATTGGGAAGTGAGGGCTACAACATACATACAGGTTACAATGCCTAATGGTGAAATAGCAATCAGTTGTCTGCAGTGACGGGATATAGAAGAAAGTGGCTAAGTGCAAAGGTGGTGGTGGGGGAGGAGGAGCCCAAAGTGCCAAGAGAACAAGAGATACTGTGAGTGATTAAAGTAGCAGTGGGGGAGGTGGGGTGTGTGGAGGCAGAGGGTGAGGGTGAGAGGGGGTAGGAAGGGAGGAGCAGCTCAAGAAAGGAGTGGAGAATGAGAGGTGGGGTGGGAAGGGAGGACAAGGCTCAAGAATGGAGGGGGAAGGGATTTGGGGGAAGCAGATGGGAGTAAGGTATTGGAGATGGGATGGTGGAGCTATCGGTTGCAGTCACAATGGGCTTCATTAAACATATGTTGCTTAAGGTGGACTTTGAAAGGACACAACATAAGCAGAAGCACAAGATCTTCCTGTAGGGAGTTGAACCAAAGTAGGGCACAGTGAGCAAATGACCTTTGACCTTGAAGTACGACATTTTTCGGAGTAATGAAGGACTAGTGCTCAGAGTTGCATGTTTGCCTAGGATTAATGCAAGGCACCAGAAGTCGACTCACCCCTGGCAGAAAGGTACCAAGGCTTTGATCTATTTTGCCAACAGGCAGGTTTGGAATTTTAACTGGCCATTGAGCGGGAGCCAGTACGCATTAGTATTCAGATTACAGGTATGAATCAGCCTGTGGGCCCCTAAGATTAGCCACAGGCTTTGTTTAAGGCAGTTTTTAAACACCAGAGGGCAGTATCAATGGTGGAGCCATATATAGGCAGGCCGTAGTCCACGAGGGAGCCCACAGAGCTGTGAACCACTATTTTAAGGGCTTCAGGGGTCAGGCTGTGCTTGTGTTGATAAAGCAGCCCTATGCATTTGTTGATTGCTTTGGCCATGTTGTCAGTATGGAGAGTATAGGACAACATGTTGTCAGTAGTGATACCCAGGTACTTAAAATGCTGGACAAGTTCCAGAGAGGCTCCAGCGACATTACATGCTGATAATGGATATCTGCGATGCTTAAGGAGCTGGAGAACAGCATGGTTTTAGTTTTTTTGTAGTTCATAATCAACTTATGGTCCTTGAACCACTTCTCAAGACGGGTGAAATCACTCTGAAGCTGCTGCTTCTGAGCACCTTGATTTGAGCCATGTGTGAAGACGACCGCATCATCAGTGAAGAGTAGGATGTGGCTTTGGCTGGCTTGGGGGAGGCTATTCAGGAATAAACTGAATAGGAGGGGACCAGTATAGACCCCTTCAGGATGCTTGAGCAGACAAGTTTGCTATCTGAGAGGGTTGACCCTATCCTAACTTGATCTGATCTATGGTCCAGGTAGTTGCAGAACCATGAGACTGCCTTGGGTGCAAGGCCAGTTGCGGCAAGTTGCTCAGTTAAGAGGTCATGATTAATAGTAATGAATGCCTAAGTACGGTCGATAAATATTGCCGCAGCAAGTTGTCCACGATCAAGTGATTTGTGGATGAATCCTGTAAATTCTAGAAGAGCAGTGGTGGTGCTGTGCCCAGTTCTAAAGCCATGCCTCTCGGGGCAGAGGAGTTTGTACTTGTCAAGGTATTCAACCAGCTAGTCCACAACAATTCGTTCGAGGGCCTTCGAGAGTGGTGGTAGCAAACAGATGGGTCTATAGTTCTCTGTAAGGGTCCGGTCCACACTCTTATGAACAGGAGTGACTATCGCAGCTTTCAATTTTTGAGGGAATACTGCAAGTCTGAGTGATAGGTTGAGGATGTGGGCGAGAGGAGACAGGATTTCTTCCAAAGAGAGTGAGATTAGTTTCAGATCAAGGGTGTCTACACTGAATCTCCCCTTACTGAGCACCTTCCTAAGGTATTTCCTGGCTTCCCCAGTTGAAATGGTCTTGAACCAAAAAAGGGGATGCATGAAGGTCTGTGGGCATGCAACGGGGTTGCTGGAGTGGAAGAAGTCGGAAGGGAGGACATGACTTGGGTCCATGAAGGCAAGGTTGAAGGTGTCAGCTATGGTTTTTGGGTCGAGTATAGGGGAACCATCTATGCTGATCATGTTGGGAGCAGTTTTGGGCTCCTTGCCAGTAGCCTCTTTAAGGTTTGCCCAGAATTTACCTTCATTCCAGTTCTTGGACAGGGCCTCCTTGTAGTAGAGGTTTTTGTGTTGAGAGACTGGCTGTACTGGGAGCTTTTTGGAAGTGGGAGGACCTGGGGGGGACCTTTCTGTCAGGCTATTGTTCTAACCTGTTGCTGTATAGGCTGAATGGCTGAAAGTAGTGTGCTGAAGGGGGGATGGCCTCATGGGCTGGGACCTAAATAAGGGGGGGACATCAACAAATGGAGGGGAACTCCAGATATCAGAGCTGGCATCTTTGGTAGGGTGGTGGGGTGCACAGGGTGTGGGACAGCCATGGTTCTAAACTAGACCTGGGGGATGGGAGGTTGCCCAGTCTGTCGGCAGCAGTCACATCTTACGGGGGAAATCAAAAGCATCTGGTGGCAGCTGGCGACATAAGAGGTGATCTGGCTGGAGGGGGAGGGGACTGTGTGAGGCATGTTGGCAGTGGCAGGATAGTGTTTGGAGCCATCCCATCAGGCGGGGGGAGGGAGAAATGGTCTTGTGGGTCTAACCCTGACTCTTCCTGGGTGGGAGCCACTGGAGGAAGGAGCCAAAAGTGTGGACAGTTGATGGAGGACAGAAGGGCTGGTACAGGTCTATGTGGGTCCTGTTAAACCAGGGGTGGAGTATTGGGATAGGCTTTGAAAGCTATAACAGTTTTGAACCACTGAGCGCACTGGATGACGGAGGGGAAGGGAGCATGGGTGGAGGAGGAGGGGAGTGGGATGGGTAGGAGTAGCAAGAGGGTGTAGAAGGAGCTTGGGTAGCCTGTAAACCAAATGAAAAGGATGTTGGAGGAGCGGACATGGCAGGGGTCAGAGGAGCAGAGCGGGTGAATTTGCTGCGGGACACTGAGAAGATCGGGAGCACTTTCAGGGAAAAAAAGGGTGGCCTGATTTGATCGTGTGTAAGCTTATGGAGATCATACTTGAGGAAAGTTTGGTACAGAATGCAAACAGAGAAGACACACCAGAGGATGTAGACAGAATGAGAAGGGACCTGCAGAAACTTGAAGAATGGTTAGGGGTTTGGCAGTTGAAATTCAATGCAAAGAAGTGCAAGATAATGCATATGGGGCACAAAAACCCTGGCACAATATATCAGTTGGGGGGTGAGGATATAGCATGCACCAAGCAGGAAAGGGATCTTGGGGTTATCATCTCTGATGACCTCAAGGTAGGGAAACAGTGTGACAAAGCAGCAGGTAAAGCAAATAGGATGCTGGGATGCATAGATAGGGGCATCACCAGCAGGAAAAGGGAGGTCATAATTCCACTATACAAGACACTAGTGAGGTCCCACCTGGAGTACAGTGTACAGTTCTGGAAACCTTACCTACATAAGGACATAGACAGGGTAGAGAAGGTTCAGAGGAGGGCAACAAAGATGGTACGTAGATTGCATCACAAGTCCTATGAGGGTAGGTTGCAGGAACTGAATATGCACTCCCTGGAGGAGAGGAGGGAGAGAGGGGATATAATAGAGACTTACAAGTATCTTACAGGGAGGAACAGGGTGCAGAAATACACTATTTTTAAGTGAAAAAGATGTTCCAGGACTAGAGGGCATGAGATGAAGTTGGAGGGAGGACAATTCAGAGGAAACGTGAGGAAGAATTTCTTCACAGAACAGGTGGTGGACAAGTGGAACACCCTGCCAGAGGAAGTGGTGGGGGCTGAAACAATCATGGGATTTAAGAATGCATGGCATAGACATAAAAGGAATTCTGGAGGTCAGGGGGTAAGGGGCAACAGACTTCTAGGAAAACATAAGCTGAACTTACAAACTCAAATGGGCAGACTGGGTGGGCCACAGGCCCTTATCTACCGACACTGTCTATGTATATATGTATCTGTGTATCTATGTACAGTATCTGGAAGAACATGGTCTTCAGGATGAAAGGCAATATGGGGTTGTGAGAGGAATCTGACTTCTTTGACTGGGCAACAAAAACAGTAGATGGGCCCAGGCAATGTACATCATTGTCTGGATTTTAGCAACTCTACCTCATAAGAGGTTGATCAAGAACTTGACTGACAATGAAATTGATGAGAAGATGACAAGATGGTTGGAAAACTGGTTGGTGACAGGACCCCAAAGGTGGTGAGGGTGGAGAATTGTCTAGAACCAAGGAGGTAGCAAGTGAGGTCTGACAGGGCTCAATGCTAGGGCCAGTATTGTTCAGTCTCTTCATTAACATTAGGGATGGCACTAACGGCAAAATGTGCCTCTTTGCAGATGATACCAAGCTCTGCAGGAGGATGAACATGGCTGAATGAATACAGGAGCTCAACGAGGAACTGAGAAAGATGGAGTTGGGAATAGGAAGGGATGGGGAGAGGGAAAGTTAGGTGATTATGCTGCACCATGGATCATAGGGATGTAGATCATATCTTGAGGATCAGTAGGGCAGCAGGACATGAGGGAGAGCTGGATGCCATTGTCCACCTAGGGACTAATAACTTGGCATGAGATGGGATTGGGAAAGTGTAGGAATTGTTCAGAAAGTTGGGGAGGGGTCTCAGGCAGGTAGCAAGCTCAGTGGCTTTTGCTGAGGTGCTGCCTGTCTGTTACAAGGGGAGGAAAGGGATCTCTGCACCTGGAGCTTTCAATTCATGGTTGAAGGAGTGGTCTAGAGAAGAGGGGTTTGGCTACATTGGAGACTGAGGACCTACCTAGTGGCATTATAACTTCCTTTTTTCTGCTGGTGATAACCTCTCCCTATGAACCCCAGCATCCCACTGGCTCTCCCCACTGCCTTGGCACATTGTTTGTTTGGTCACCTTTAGGTTGTCAGGTATGATGGCCCCCAGATCTCTCTCCTGTTTTGTGGCCACTAATATCTTCCCCTTAATTGTGTAGTCCTCCCCTGGGTTCCTGCGCTCCAAGGTCATGATTTTGCAGTTCTTCGCATTAAAACCTGTAGTAGTTGCCACAGTCTTGACCACTCCATTTTAGCCAGGTCCCTCAATTATTTTCTCCACCCCTCCTGGACTATCCACTCTATTGCAGATCTTTGTGTCCTCTGCAAAAAGGCATACCTTCTCCTCAAGACCTTCTGCAATGTCACTGATGTAGGCATTAAATAGCACTGATCCAAGAACTGAACCCTGTGGCGCACCGTTGGTCACCGCCCTACTTCAGATTTAGCCCCACTTACCACCACCCTCTGTCTTACCCTTCAGTTGGTTTCCTACACAGTTCACCACCTTCTGTCCCAGTATGCCCAGCTTGTTTATAATGCTCCTATTTGGAACAGCGTTGAACGCCTCACTGAAGTCAAAGTAGGCCACATCCACCACTTCCTCCTAATGCACTTCCTTAGTGACCCAGTCAAAGAAATCAAATCAGTTTGACATGACTTTCCTGACATGAATCTGTGTAGCTTCAGATCTTGTTCACCCCTTGATTCTAAGTGTGCTACTATCCTTTCTTTTACCCACAACTGAGGACAAACAGGTCTGTAGTTTCCAGCCTCCTCCCTACTCACACTTCTGTGGCAAGGACCACATCAGCCCTTCCCCAGTCCCACAGAACCTCCCCTGTTTCCAGTGACTTGTTGAAAAGGGCCACCAGTGGTGCTGCCGTTATCGCTGCCAATTCCTTTAATATTCCATGGTGAATCCCCATCTGGTCACATTGCCTTGTCTACCCTCAGTTTAAGTTCTTCAAGGACTCTGTCCTCTTTGTATGGGCTGCTGTCCACCTCCCCTTCCTTTCTCATTCTTAGCTGCATACCCTTCCCTTCCTCTTGCTCTGTGAAAACTGAAAAGAAATATTTGTTCAGGATTGATGCTTTTTCCTGGTCCTCTCCACTCCTCCTTGGTGGATCACTGCAAGACACCACCACAGTGGTTTATTTGAGCATCTTTCTTTTTTACCAATTATTTTACCAGGTGAGACACACTAAGCTGAAAGCTTGTTTGCAGGTGCAACCTGGGAGTATGAGGAAGTTAAGTGACTTGCTCAGGGTCACACAGTATGCACCTAGGGGGCTGTGGGATTCAAACCCAGGTCTCCAGATTTGCAGCTCAGAGCCTTAACCCACTGCGCCATACTGCCTCCAAAGCATCTATGTAGAGCATCTATGTAGGCAAACCTGTGTATAGCAGATGCAGCTGTACATTCAATCATGATGTTTTTTTAACTGTACAGGCAGAGATAAAACAGCACATACACCACCAAGAGGTCTGTCTACATTCTTGATGTGTGATACAACCGTTGCCTCGAAAATGTCACCAGTAAGCCTCATTGTTCCCACACTGTAAATGCCACGGTTATGAGGAATTGTCACACTGGTTGCCACTGTATTGTTCTGATACAATCAATATGCATACTGTTCTGTCTGTGCTCACTCCTGTTGTTCCACTTTGGTGCTTGTTCTGTAGCTTCTCGCACCTTGTTAAATGTTTAAACTGTATGGCAAAGGCAAGGTTCGATTGATTCCAACCTTCACACTAGAAATTACGTCTAGGTCTGTAATGGACAATAGTAGTTTACCACAGAAAAACATGCTCAAAATGTTGCACACAGTCAAAACAGTGTCAAACAATATTGGCATTCTTGTCTTTTAATGTCTTTATATTGTAATTTTTTTTCTAGGCTAGATGTGGACAAAGTAAGGAAATCACTTGCCCTGTGCATGGGCAGTTTTGATCTCATAACCCATGGGCTGGGTTTGAAAATATTACATGGGGCCACCAACATACTATGGCTCTGTTATGAATCATGAAGAAGCATTACATTCCTTGGCGAACTATGCACATTTATGCATCAAACCCATTCTTCAAATGCAATACTTAATGTATGAACGTATGAAAATGAAAGTAGTATTCTGGTCAGTAAGAGACTGTACTGGTGTGTGAGTATAGGAGTGGGTGGGTGTTAAAACAGTGTGATCTTAAGCACAAAACATATTGTATTTACAAGTGCATTGGTCAGGCAGTAAGAAAGTAATAAATGACAATAAGATGTGCTGTGTGGTTACCGGCCAGTTAGGTATGTGCAACCACCACATCAACACCTATTGCCGATTGGGTTTCTGCAACATCACATGCTGCACCAATTGCAAATTCATCATGTACTCCCTCCACTGAAAGGTACTTCTAGGTCTCCATCCCCCTTTATGTGAAGAGCTGCTTCAACACATCTCGGAAAGGGAGCTGATGCTAGCCATCCAAAGGATGGCAGGCAAGGGTGAGATGCTGCTAGTTGGAGACCTCATACCTCAATATTCCAGATGTGGACTGGAGCCTCCCAGCAGCACCAACCAGGAGCAGACTTATCCTTTACTCCCTTCAAGGTACCTTACTCAAGCAACTGGTGGCGGAACCAACTCAGCAGAAGGCAATACTGGACCTTGTGCTAACAAACAGGGACAGTATGATGGGGTAACAGTTGGGGAGTGCCTGAGAAATGGTGATCACCGGTCACTGTGGTTTGACATCACAGAAGGAGCAGAGCCAAACCACACAAAAACACATATCCTGAATTTTAAGGGGGCAGACTTGGGGAAAATGGGGAGATACTTGCACAAGACATTAATGGGAATGGGGAGGGAATCAGGCTGAGGAAGAGTGAGCAATATTTAAAACTGATTACAAGAGCAACAGAATTATACATTAAGCAGGTTAGCAAGGAGAAAAGGAAAAGGTGGCCATTATGGTTTTCCAAGTAGGTACCGGAGAAAGTGAAAGCCAAAAAGATTGCATTCAGGCATTACAAAAAGACACAGGCAGAAGGGCATCGGTAGAAGCAAAGCGAGGTCAGTAGTGGAAGCCAAAGCTCAGACAGAAGAGTGCTTCACAAAATCAGTGGGTAAAGGGGACAAAACTTTTTACAGATATGGAAATGAAAAAAGGGCAAAGGGAGGGGTAGTGAGACTGAAGGGGGAGAATGGGACCACGTGGAGGATGAAAACAGCAAAGCTGACATATTGAACCAATATTTCTGCTTGGTCTTTACTGAGGAAGAGGAGGGTAATGGGCCTGAAGGGAGTACAAGGGGTGGGAGTTCAAGGGGTGGGAACGGTACAGACATAGACACAAGTTTCTTTACACAACAAAGGGTCCTAAAAGACCTGGATGGAACAAGTTGATAAAGCAATGTGGCCAGATGGGGTGCACCACAGGGTCCTAAAGGAACTAACAGAAGTGGTGGCTGAACCTCTGGCAATCCTGTTTAGCTGATCACTGGAAATGGGAGGTACTGAAAGATGGGATGACAGCTGATAGTCCCCTTATACAAAAGTGGGAACAAAGAGGACGCGGCGAACTACAGACCAGTCAGCCTGACCTCAGTAGTGGGGAAGATCATGGAAGCACTACTGAAAGAGATTGGTGAACATCTGGTTGCCAATGGACTACAGGATACAAAGCAGCATGGTTTCACTGGGGGGAGGTCATGCCAGATGAACTTCACTGAATTTTTTGACTGTGTAACAAGGAACATGGATCGGGGAGGACAGTGGACATGGCCTATATGGACTTCAGCAAGGCCTTTGACACTGCTGCATAGAAGGCTATTAAATAAACTGAGGAATATGGGAGTGGGCAGGACAGTACTGTAGTGGGTAGATAATTGGCTGGGCAGCAGGACACAGAGGGTGGTGGTAAATTGCTGTCATTCCACAGAGGGAAGGGTGACCAGTGGGGTACCACAGGGATCAGTGCTGGGACCAGTCCTATTCTACATCTTCATCAGTGACATAAAGCTCTGTAACAGAGTGGACACGCCAGAGGGTGTAGACAGAATGAGGAGGGACATGCAGAAGCTTGAAGAAAGGACAATGGTTTGGCAGTTGAAATTCAATGCAAAGAAGTGCATGTGGGGCACAAAACCCTGGAACAACATATTAGGGTGAGGATATAGCATGCACCAAGAAGGAAAAGGACCTTGGGGTTATCATCTTTGATGACCTTAAAGTAGGAAAACAGTGTGACAAGGCAGCAGGTAAAGTAAATATGATGCTAGGATGCATATGCAAGGGCATCACCAGCAGGAAAAGGGAGGTCATAATTCCACTATACAAGATACTAGTGAGGCCACACCTGGAGTACAGTGTACAGTTCTGGAGACCTTACCTACATAAGGACATGGAGAAGAGAAAGTTTAGAGGAAGACAGCAAAAATGGTACAGGGATTGCATCACAGGTCCCATGAGGACAGACTGAAAGACTTGAATATGTACTCCCTGGAGGGGAAGAATAAGAAGGGATATGATAAAGACATATAAGTACCTTACAGAGTGCAGGAATACACTTATTTTCCAGCAAAGAATGATGTTCCAGGACTAGAGGGCATGAGGTGACGTTGGAGGGAGGGTGGTGCAGAGGAAATGTGAGGAAGAATTTCTTCACAGGAAGGGTGGTGGACAAGTGGAACACCCTGCCAGAGGAAGTGTTGGAGGCTAAAACAATCACAGGATTTAAGAAGGCATGGGATAGACAAAGGGGAATTTTGGAGGTCTGGTAAAAGGCTACAGACTTCTAGAAAAACATAAAGGGAACTTACAAGCTCAAATGGTCAGACTGGAAGGGCCATAAGCCCTTATCTGCCAACAGTATATATGTATCTTTCCTGAATTGACACTGTTCCAGCTTCATAGCATCAACACAATTCTAGAGCACCCTTTTCTCAAAAAATAGTGCTCTCCTGTAATTTATAAAGCCACATGAGGTATTTGTATTTTTCTATGATACCCCCTTCCCATCATCTTCCAGGGTGTACATATTTAGCTGCTTTTGACATGGCCAGGCAAAGTTAATTTATATAGCCTAAAATCCACAGAGGTCTAAGCGCGTAACATGTTTAAAAAAAAATGAATAATGAATCCATTAACATGACAGTGGATAAAGGCAAAATGCAACACAAGTTAATATTCACAATGACTTTAATTAACTAGGTTCCATAAAGATCTGGAAAAGTAAGCAATACTGAATAAATATTTCTGTTCAGTATTCACTGAAGAAGGGGAGGGCTAGGGACCACAGCTGGACATCAGATACAAAGGGGGGAGCAAGGTGAACACTAGTCCATTTACAATACAGGGAGTCATACAGGAGCTCAGTAAACTGAAGGTTGACAAGGCAATGGGACCAGATGGCATACATCCCAGGATATTCAAGGAACTAAGGAAGGAGCCAGCAGTACCACACTGGCAGCCATGCCTAGTGAGTTGCTCAACACAGTAGTGGTTCCAGAGGACTGGAGGCGGGCACATGTAGTTCCTCTTCACATTGCAAGGGGAAAGGTGGGGAATTTTATTTTTCATGGAATGGGTGGTGGATGCATGAAATAGCTTGCCCCAGGATGTGGGGGGCAAGCATAGTGTGGGGGGGGGTTACACATGCATGGGACAGGCATAAGGGAACTATAGAACTGGTAAGGAATGGCTAAAGCTGATGACCAAGTTGGGTCAGGGGCCACCAATAAAGGTAGGTAATATGGGCATACTAGATGGTCCTAGTGGTCTTTATCAGCTGTCAGTTTCTAGGAGGATTCAGTGTCGTTGACTGAGCTTGCCCTACAATTGTCAATGGGAGCAAATTCAACAACAATGGAGGAGCCACTCTAAAAGCTCTGTGGCATGGAGATGTTAATCAGGATGGAGGGATGACTACAGGAACAGTATCAGTGAAGTGGCAATGGTTGACTGGTTGTTAGGGTAGGTAACAGTAGCTCTTTCACATCAAGTTTCAAACCAGGTATGTCATGGTATGTTACCAGACAAATCTTGAAGGTGATGCACAACCAAAAAGGCAGACAGTGCTGGCCACACACAACCCACATGATGGGGCCATTGTATGCAGCGTCTGCTGTCATCCAGGCCCCATCATTCTTCAACAGCAGCAGTCATTTCAGCAAACTTCAACACAACCATAAGTGAAGAGCTTTACAGGAGTACAGTGTAGTAGTGATTTTTATTTATTGAAATGCTTCACCAGGAAGGCACACTGAGCAACAAGTTGCTAGTTTTCCGGTGCGACCTGGGGGGGAAGGGGTACAACTGGAATGAGACCCTATACATTCAAGTTACATGATCAACATTAACATACAGTTGTATGGCAGGTGTTACAACCATATTACTTATAACGTGGAAAGACGGGGCAATAAATGCCAGGTTAGTAAGTAAACAAGTGCTTACTTGAAAGTGGAGGAAGGGGGAAGAGTCATGCCCCTGGAGACCCTTTCAGGATGTGAAGAACCCTGCAAGGGGACTGGGGGGAACAGAGAGAAGGGGGAAAAAAATCAGTGTCCAAGAGAGATCCATTTAAAATGGTGGGGGTGGAGAAAAGTAGATGAGAGATACAAGCCCCTTAGTAAGGGGGAGCAATTAGGGGGATGGGGCGATGGTGTGGGTGTGCACATGGTAAAATGAAAGTGAGGGAATTCCACATTTTTGGGAGGCAGTGAGAGTAACTGGATTGACCAATTTGGGTGGATCTGTGGAAGACAACCAGTGTACGGGAGTCTGTTGATATAAGGAAATTGGAGGGGTGTTATAAAGGAGGGGGTGAGGTAGGAATGGAGCACACCTAACCAGTGCTTGGAGATGAATTTAGCACAGTGGGAGAGTTGATTATTTGTAAGAGAGGAGAAAAATAGGACATAATAAAGATAGCAGTGATGGGTGCGAGGGGGGCATCCAGGGCAAAGTGGCAGAAGGAATTGTAGAGGGTGTCCAGTCTGACCAGGGAGAACTTAGTGGCAGCACCATAGACCACATCACAGTAGTCAAAATGGGCAGCATCATCTTCTGAACAAGTTTATGCCTAGCCAAAGGAGAGATGCAACTATGGTTCCTGAACAGGGCACCAGTCTTGCGGCACAGTTTTTTATGGATGGCATCAATATGTCCAGAGAAGTTTAGGTGTTGGTCCAACCAAACACCTAAGTACCTGAAGGAGGATATGTCCTCAAGTAAAGGCCCCTCAAGGATGTGAAACATGGGTAGGGAGGGAAGCCTAGAGAGTCTCTGCCTTGTGCCAAAGGTCATGGAGACAGTCTTTTTGGCACTGAGGAAAAGTTTATGGTTAGTAAACCAGAGCTGAACCTTGTCAAAGTCTTGCTGTAAGCTGGCTGTAACCTCAACAGGACAGGAGCCAGATGCATACAGGACTGTATCATCTGCATACATATGTATAGCAGAGGATGGGGAGCAAACAGAGAGAAGGTTATTTAAAAAGATGGAGAATGGGAGGGGCCCTAATACTGAGCCCTGTGGGACTCCAGTGCTAATTGAGAGGAGTGGGGAAGATGTTAACTGATTAGTTTCTACCAATAAGGTAGGACTTGAACCAGTTTGTGGCAGAGGGAGATAGGCCAGCTACTGGGAGTGAGTTGAGAAGGGAGTGAGAGGCAAAGTCAAAGGCCTTGGCCAGGTTGACAAAAATGGCAGAGTTAATTTGCCCATTGTCCTTCCCGGTTAGGATGAAGTCTGTGAGCCATAGGAGAGAGAGAGTGGTGGTTGAGTGTTTTTTCCTGAAACCAGACTGGAAAGGGGTGAAAAAGGAGGTGTCAGACAGAAAAGAGGTGTGTTGGGAGAGGACAATGTTTTCTTGAAGCATAGCAAGGGTAGGGAGGAGAGAAATGGGGCAATAGTTGCCAGGGGATGATGGATGCTTGCCACTAGGTCCTCTTGGGCTAAGTACAGCTTAATCCAGGTAGAGTGCTACTGGTGAAGAAATCAGGACCAAGCAATAGAGGATAGGTGAGGCACAAGCATCATCAGCCCAATTCACCAAGAGGCAGGATGATGGTCATCCGAGCCTGTGACACAACAGCACTCCCAACATAAGTAGAGGCACCCTTCCCACAGACACTAGGTACGCACAGGTGAGAATCCTCTTTGCCCATACAACAGCCCTTTTGGAATGTTGAGATGAAACAGTGAAAACCCCTGAAGTAGATGCAGTACTCCAGGTGTGGTGTTAATAGTTATCCATTTCGGGAGGCAAAACCACCTCCTTTTTTTGCTGGTGATACCCCCTACTATGCACTGCAATATGTCAATAGCCCTATTGATTGCTTTGGCACTTTGCCTGGCAACATTTAGGTCTTGTGATGTGATTACACATAGGTATGTTTCATGACTGGTCATTGTATGACTTAAACTGCATTTTAACCCACTTTGCCCAGTTTCTACAACAGATGTGCATTATTTTGCACTCTTGCATTAAATCACAGATGCCAAACCATTAACTACTCCTTTTGTTCAGATCCCTGCCCATCCACCCCCCCCCCATATGACCAGCATGTTGTATATCCTCATGTCTTCCTCAAAGAGGCAGACTGTCCCATCCAGCTCCTCTGGTGTGTCACTGATAAAGACATTACATAGGACCACCAAACATTTAAGTGCTCATCTGTTCACCCTACCATGCTTGAAGACTACTGTATTTACCCACACCTTCTTTCTTCTATACACTATTCAGTTTCCTAGCCATGTTACCACTTTGTTACTGATCCCCACAATCATTAGCTCACTTACCATTGTCCTAGGTGGAATTGCGCAGTGTCAGTGGCTCAGTAGGTAGCACACTCGCCTCTGAGGCCGGGAGATCAGAGGGCTGTGGGTTCAGTTCCCACATCTGGCACTTGGGTTAATATCCCAGTACTGACACTGTAATGCAGCATGAGAGGGGTGCTGCATTTCTGAGGTGCCGTCTTTCGGATGAGATGTTAAACCGAGGTCCCATCTGCCTGGATTGGTGGTAGTTCAGGTGGATGTTAAAGATCCCATGGCACTTATCGAAAAGAGTAGGGGAATTTCCCCGGTGTCCTGGCCAAATTTCCCTCATTCACTAAAAAAAATACCACCAACAGCTTAATCTGGTTCAAGGTCAGTTGGCATTCATCTGTATCCCCCTCCCCCGGGTCGTGCCTGAAAATAGGCAGAATTTGTCTAGTGCACTTACCCGGTCAACAAAAGCTAAATAAAAATTAAATGTTGTTGACAGGATTAGTAAAATCCTGATAGTTTACATGCAGTGCTCCACCATGATCTACATCCTTCATTACCCATGGATGGAAATCTAATTCATTGTTTTGTCATGGCATTCCCACTGTGATTCCACAGGACCACAGGCACTGTAATTCATTGGATTACATATGTTACACTATGCTTCCTTTGACAAGTACAGTACCTTACCTACATTTTCTGGCTGACATGAATAAAGTTGCCCACCTCCTCATTGCTACTACTATAGAGAAGTGGTGTTACCTCTTCCCTTTTCCAGTCTTCTTGAACTACTCCAATGTGCAACAGACTGCTAAGTTATTGTGTCAAAGGTGCAGACAGTACCTCTGTGAGTTCACCCTGTGCTCTTGGATACACCCCATCAACTCAAATACCTTTACCTGCTGATTAGATTGTGATTTCAGAACAATCACTTTTAAAAAAGACCAAAACCAGATGTTGCTACTAAACTTCAAAAAATCTGTCTACAGCTAAATGTGAGAGAGTATTCTTCAAAAAATCCAAGAAGATGCTTCTCGCTAGCCCCAACTAAAAAGGAGCCCAGAACAAACAATCACCAAATCACTCGACTGCCCCACTGGAACAGGTTCACTCCTTCAAGTAGCTGTGCCATTGTGAATGATACCCCCTCGTGTGTTCAGCACATTGACATGGTAGTGAAAGCTGTGAACACTAAATTAGGGATCCTGTTTAGGCACAAGAAAAGCCTAACTGCTGAAGCCCTCCAGCTCTCAGTCTCCAGCTCTGTTCTCCCTGGTCGACTACAGGCTGGTGGTTTACGGCGCTGCCATTGATATGGCCCTCAAAAGGGTTACCACTGCCCTTAACAAGGCTTGTAGACTATTGCTAAATGCTGACCGCTTCACGCACACTTGCACCCTGTATGGTCTGACCCGAATGCTACCGCTTCAATCCAGAATCAGATTCAAAATTTGCCTGCTAGGGAGAAAGGCCAAGCTCTCCCTAACCCCTACCTGCTTTGTAGACCTGGTAAAGGAAGCAAGCTCCAAATACAAAATACGAAGAACAGTGACAACACAGCCTTATGTCCCATTTCATAGAACTTCTCTAGGACAATGATCCTTCATGTACTGAGCTCCACTATGGCTAAATGAGATCACTGTTGTTCGGTCCTTTAAAAGAGAACTGAAGCAATATCTGCTGAACTCCAACACCTGTGACTGCCTTACCTGAATCCATATCTTAAACTTGGATACCCCACTTAAACACCTCTGACTCCCTTACCTGAGTCCACATCCTCAACCCAGATATACCTCCCTCATCTGTCTGAGCTTTCCTTCTGTGATACCTACCCTGGACCCCCACCTGCCATCCCTTGCCACCCCCCAGATCCCTCCAACTCCCTTCCCTCCATACTCCCCCAACATCTGCCCTTTCCACCCACTCTCCCCTCCAAATATTCTTCTTCTCCCAATTCTTTCTCTCTCTCTCTCTAAGCTACCCCTCGTCTGCACTCTTCCTCCCCTTTCTTTCTCCTACCCTGTACTTGACAGGCCCCCCTGGAGTATGTCGTACGTTGCTAATTGGGAATCTCTTCCCGCTGTTTAATTTCAATTGTTTCAGTTACTTATCTATTTTCTGTGTTACATAGCAATCTTATATTTTGTGTTAACTGTCAAGTTTTTGTTATGTCTCTGCTGTTTTATATCCTGACGTGGAACCTTTGTAAAAGAGTGTATACTCACAGGTTGTATATCCGAATTACTAAATAAATAAAAATTAAAAATAAATAAAAAAGGAGTGCCCACTTTCCTCGCATACAAGTTCTTGATGCTACTCAACTTGCATTTCCCTTGGTGCAGCCTCAGCCAGGAACAGAGACGTCCTGGATGCCCTGCAGGGGTTGTGACTAAGACAGCTAGTGACAGAGCCCACATGAGAGGGACAAAATAATAAATGTAAAAATGGGGATCTACAGTATCTGAGATCAAGCGATTACAGTATAGTGTGGTTTAATGTGAAAACTGTAGAACAGTCAAGCCACACGAAAGAAAGGGTCCTGGCTTTCAGGCGAGCCGACTTTGCAAAGATGGTGGAATGTCTTAGGAAATCGGGGTCAGGGAGTGAGAAAAGGGGGTGAGGAATAATGGGAGAATCTAAATGGAACCATATTGGAGGCAACACAGTATTGCATTAGGAAAGTAAGCAAAGCAAAGAGAAAGACAAAAACACTATGATTCTCAAAGAAAGTGGCCAAAAAGGTAAGGGTGAAAAGGATAGCATTTAGGAGGTACACAGAAACACAGAGGGAAGAAGAAAGGGAACTATATCTGGAAAGCAGAGGGAGCTGAGGAAAGCAGTGAGGAGCACAGAAGAAAAACATCCCAGGTAATTAAAGGAGACAAGAACTTTTGCAGCTATGTTAATGAAAGAAAAAAAAGAGTAAGGGTGGAATTGTGAGACTCAAAAGGGAAGGAGGGAAGTGTGAAGAGGTGGACCAAGAAAAAGCAGAAATTGTGAACAAGTATTGTTCAGTATTCACAAAAGGGGAGGGACAAATGTTAGGCACCACTGGGAGGGAGGTGGACAGCCGCCCATTTAAAGAGGAGAGAGTCTTAAAGGAACTCGCTAATCTGAAAGTGGATAAGGCTATGGAGCCGGGTGGGATACATCACAAAGTAACTCTGGGAGGGGCTAGCACCACCACTGACAGCTCTGTTCAACAGTTCACTGGAAATGGGTGAGGTACCAAAGAATTGGAGAAGGGCAAATGTAGTTCCTTTTCACAAAAGTGTTCGCAAGGAAGAGGCGGGTAGTTACAGGACAGTCATCCTGACCTCGGTGGTGGGGAAACTAATGGAAGCAGTTCTAAACATGTGGACTTATGAAGAAGCCAGCAGACAAAAGTCATTTGGTCTGTCTAGTCTACTTTTATTGCAGGGTCCACAGCTTGAGCTACTGTCCCTGCCACCCCTCCTCACTCATGCCATCCTCCCTAGCCATGATCCTTACCTTCCCCTATGCCTATTACAGCCTCTCGAGGCAGCGCACTGTTTTCAATGAGATCACCTCTTCCGGCAGTGCATTCCTAGTGTCCACCACGCTCTTTATGAAGAAGTGCTTCCTGACCTCCCAGCCTTCAGCTTGACTGTGCCCCGTTTACTGTCTTAGTGACATAGTCAAATAAGTCAATCAGAAAGGTTTGTGATATATCTTGAATCCAGTGGAGCACAGCATCTAAGGCAACATGGATTCACAGTGGGAAGATGTCAAACAGATCGGATAGGTTTCTTTGAATGGTAACTAGGGAGCTGGATCAGGGAGGGCTGGTGAATGTGGCCTACATGGATATCAGCAAGGTATTTAACACTGACCTACATAGGAGGCTAGTAAACAAGCTGGGCAGCCTGTGAGTGGGTCCCAAGATGGTAAACTGGGTCTGAAATTGGCTGAGTGATAGTATACAGATGGTGGTGGTGAACAGAGTTCAATCCGAAGAGAGGGGGGTGACCAGTGGGGTCCCGCAGGGACCAGTGCTTGGACAAGTCCCCTTTAATGTCTTTGTAAGCAGAAATGAATAGGGTCTGAAAAGGAAGTTGTGTGTCCATGCAAATGACATGAAGATCTGCAACAGGGTTGAAACTCCAGGATGGGTAGAGGAAAGGAGAAGGGACCAAAGCAAGCTTGAGGAGTGCTCAGGGGAGTGGCAGCTATGATTCAATGCTGGGGGGTGAAAGATCATGCACTTGGGCACAGAAATGCAGGGTAGGAGTACATGATGGGGGGATAGGTACTGTTGCCAACCAATCAGGAAAACGACATGGAAGCAACCATATCTGATGATCTAAAGGGTACCAAACAATGTGAGGAGAGCTGGTGGAATACTGGGATGCATACAAACATAGAAATTGTGAGCAGATATGGAGCTCCAGGCCCACCGAGTCTGCCTAAGTGTCCTATCTCCATGTCATCCAAGGACCCTAGGTGATCCAGGTAATCCCTCCCCTCCAACTCCCTCTCCGGAATTACCTTATACCTATCCCAAGTAACCTAGAATCCATTACTGTTTTGGACCCACCACTCCCTCAAGGAGTGCAGTCCACCTATCCACTACCCTTCCTGTGAAGCAGTGTTTTCTAATGTTTCCCTTGAATCTTCCCCTTCTAGCTTCATGTCATGATCCCTTGTCCTCGAGAATCTCTTATTTTGGAATACAGTATACTGCTATATGGGACCTTGTTTATACCCTTTTCATACTTAAAGGTCATGTCCCCCCTTTTCCTCCTTTGCTCCAGGAGATGCATGTTGAGGTCTTTTAGTCTTTCCTCATATGTCAAACGGCTGAGTCCTCACACCTGTTTTTTTGCCCTCCTCTGGACCCTCTCCACTGTAACCACATCTATCGACATCCCTCCAGAGGTATAGTCTCCAGAACTGGACACCGTATTCAGGATGTGGCCTCACCAGCTGTTTGTACAA
This sequence comes from Neoceratodus forsteri, assembly GCA_016271365.2. Classification (NCBI taxonomy): domain Eukaryota; kingdom Metazoa; phylum Chordata; order Ceratodontiformes; family Ceratodontidae; genus Neoceratodus; species Neoceratodus forsteri. Next base: position 868,025,301 of record CM057455.1, read on the forward strand.
GGGCATCACCACCTCCCTCCTTCTGCTCGCAATACCCCTGCCTATGCATCCCAGGATTCTATTGGCCCTTGCTACTGCAATCTTGTATTGCTTAGCCACCTTGAGATCGTGAGATATGATTATACCATGGTCCCTCTCCTGCACTATCGCTTCCAGTATCTGACCACCCATCCTGTACTCTGCTTTTAGATTTTTATTGATTTTATTAAAAGACTAGAAATTGCAACCCTTTAAGTCAGGGACTCATTTACAAATGATCCATGTCATACAGAGGATGAAGGCAAATACGGAGAATAATGAAGACACATACAGAGACTAAAATACAGAGGCATAGTGCTTAACAAATACATAGAGCAACACCAGAGGTGTGTATAGTACAATCATACAATAGAATCAAGTATGTATTCATTAGATGAACTTGTCGTTACAGGGAATGAGGAGTTATCTGCAGTCACAGTTGGATCTGAACATAATGTAGTCACATAGCTCAGTTTTAAAAGGCCCCAGTCTGGGGATTAGGGTTGTTCCAGGGATTGAGTTCATCCAGAGTGGAGCCCTATAGTGAAAAGAACTTTGGCCAGCATTGGTCTTGACAAAAGGGATGTGAAAGGCAGTAGTGTCAGAGTGTCTTGTGGCCCATCTCAGCAAACTCTGTTGGAAAAGTGAGAGACAGCCAGGGGGGATAGACCCAATTGGATTTTTTTGGCCAATAGGCAGGTCTGGTAGAACAGACACCCCTGAAAGTTAAGCCATGATGAATGGTACTGTAGAAGTCACAGGTGTGTGTGAGCCATTCACTGCCTGTGCCAGCTGGCAGGTCTTATTCAGGGTGTATTTGATATTGGACAGTGCAGTGTCTGAGGAGGCACCATAGAGGACTATGCCATAGTCTACTAGGGAAAGGATGGAGCTAGAGATGACTATTTGGAAGGTGTCAGGAGGGAGACAGGGTCTGAGTTTATACAGGAGACAAATTCTGATGTTAATTGTAGAGCATGTTGATGCTATATGTACATGGAAGGTAAGGGCCGAGTTGAGGGTGACTCCTAGATATTTAAAGCTCAAAACTGGTTCCAGAGTGGTACCCTAGGAATTTTGTATTGAAAGGATGGTCAATTTGTGTTTATGTTTAGGGTGGGTGAATAGCATGACCTTTATTTTTTAATTGTTGAGGACAAGCTTGTGGGAGGCAAACCATGATTCAATTTCTGCAAAGGAGTCCTGTACGGATATTTGGAGCTGGGTAGGGTCTAGGTGCCAACTAAAGATCACTGCATCATCTGCATATAGTAGGAGATGTCCAGTGGAGGCCATATGGAGGGAGGGAGTTTAAGTACAGACAGAAGAGGAGTGGGCCAAGGATTTATCCCTGAGGGATGCCTGATCAGACAAGAAATTTTGTGAATAGGGTGTTACTGATCTGCACTTGCTGGGTACGGCCATGGAGATAGTTGGAGAACCAGTCAGTGGCCTCTTGGGATATGCCAACAGAGAGGAGGGAGTTTATGAACATAAAGTGATTAACTGTGTCAAAATCCTTGGAGAGCTTGATATAGACAGATCTGGCCAAGGCTTCCTGGTCTAGGGCATCATGGATAAAGAAGGTAAACTCTAGGAGGGCAATGGTTGTGCTGTGCCCTTTCCTGAAACCATGCTATTGCTGGCACAGTAGGTGTTGCAAGTCCAATTATTCAGTATGTTGTTCTGGAACAATAATTTCCAATGCTTTTTAGAGGGGAGGAAGGATGGAAATGTGCCTATAGTTACTACTAGAGGTACAGTCACCATTTTTATGTACTGGAATAATAACCACCCTTTTCCACAGTGAAGGGAACTGCCCTAGGCACAGAGACATATTGAGTATTTTAGTTAGGGGAGTTAGTACTGCATCAGGTGTTAAGCAGAGCAGCTTTGCATCAAGGGAGTCACCACTCTGTCTAGTTTTACTGAGGAACATGGAGAGTTAGGTGCAGGCAACACTAGGGAGATTGTCCTAAAGTAAAAAGTGGAGCACGGGGGACTCTGACCAGTAGATGCAGAGAAGAAGTCGGGGAGGGTAGAACTGAGGTCAGAGAAAGATGCATCAAAGGCATTGGCTATCTTACTAGGGCCTTGGGTGGGAGCCACATCAATAATCAGCACAGAGGGAGGAGATTTCTACTCAATAAGTGCATAACTTTGCATTTTTTGGCATTAAAGTTCAGCTGCCACACTTTGACAGTTATTTTCAGCAGAAGGAAGGAGGTGGTGATGCCACTGTATAGAACATTGGTCAGACCTCATCTAGAGTACTGTGTCCAGTTCTGGAGGCCACATCTATCCAGGGACATAGAGTAAAAGTGGTTCAGAGAAGGGTGATACAAATGGTGCAGGGGCTGCACCAAAAATCATATGAGGGGAGACTGGAGAATCTCAATATGTATTCACTGGAGGAAAGAGAAGGTGGATATGATAAAAATTTTCAAATACCTTAAGGGTGTGAACAAGATACAAGAGGGTAGCATCTTTCACAAACAAAGATGTGCAAGAACAAAGGGCCATGATACAAAAATAGAAAGGGATAAATTTAAGAGTAACGTGATAAAGTTTTTTTTTTTCACAGAAAGAGTGGTGGATCCATGCAACAACCTCACAGCAAAAACTGTAGGGACAAAAAAGGGGAATTCAAAAATACATGGGAGAGATATAAAGGGACTTTAGCAGTGGAAAAGATAGGGTAAGCTACAGATCATTTAGAATCAGCGGTAGGTAGGGAAAATGGGCAGACTAGGGCCAAGCAGTCCTTATCTGCCGTCAAATGATATGTTTCTAGGTTTCTATAATGTGGGTAAGAAAGGCTTAAAAGGGACCAGCACTTAATGAAGGCTCCTTATAATTAGTACACTGTGGAAATAAAGACCATGGAGTCACATGAACTGTAGGTGCCAAATAATTTATTCTTCAGTAGTGCTGTGCAATCCATATGAAAAGGAACACTCACCATCAGTACAGGAGATGGGTGCGAGTCTGCAAGCCGGCTTTTGCTCTAAGTGCACTCTGTGACACTGTATGGAACTTACTGTATATATTGTGAATGGGACACTACACATGACTGTAAGGGATCCGCACCCTCCATTCTAATTATAATCAACTCCTGGTCAGAGTGGATTCTGGGAGGGGGTGCAGGACTGGTAGACAGTGTGCCCCTGTCTCTGGCACACCAATACAGTGAACTGTTGATGAAATGTCAATTTTTGTCAGCAGTGATGTAGGTCACTGTATTGGTGTCACTGTCAGGGGGGCATATCTAAAAGGATCACACAACACACACAAAGATAAATAAAATATAATTTATTGTGTACAATATTTGTATATTTTCACAGTTGCATAGAAGTTTAAAAAATGCAAAGAAATAAGCAAAAACAAACTACTCTGTTTTCCCTGTGGACTGGGTCCGAGACATCTACCATGTCACCTTGTGAACACTGTGACAACCCACCTCTCTCTCTCTCTCTCTCTCTCTCTGGGCTGGATCAGCTTTTAGAGAGGTGTCTGTCCTCGGGCATTCGCTGCCACCAGCTGGAGTCGTCCAGCGCCAATCTCCCAGGTTTACAAAACTGGGTAATCAAACGTGCAATTGCACAAATCAAAGTCTGGTAGTGTGTCTCTTTCCGGTGGCGGAAGATAAACAGAGTTTACCTTAGCCAGTGTAAACCATGTATTACCTTAGAAAAATAATATCACAATCACAACTGTTGAGTAAATAAAGAGCTTTTTACTTAACAGAAAGTGAACAGAGCATTACAAGATATATATTTTCAACACAAGAAAATAACACTGATACATGGAAAAATAAACACGTTTTTAAATAACACATGGCAAAAGAAAAGGGCTATTACTGTGAATATACAAGTATTAAACTTACCCTTCTATCCTTTCAAGAGAACACTGGACCCAGTGCTAACTGCCAGCTCCCACGAACATAGCTCGAAGGGAAGGGCCCAGGCTTAGTTTTTCCTTCACCTTCCAGAGAGTATCCAACAATGACAACAACAACCCTCCTCACTGTCTTTCAGCATCTTATATACTCTCTTGAGAATAGGTAATTCCTATTCCCATTTTGAATGCACTAACCATCTACCATGTATGTATTTAATTGCCCCAATCAGACTGAACATCTAGCAGTGACCAGTTATATTCCCTTTTAACCATAAGTTTATATTTGAGTGAACCAATCACTTTAAACTGTGAGTCTGCGTGTGTACATGTCCACTTGAGATTTATGACCCAGCAGCTCTTATCTTAGCCAGTGGTCAGTGAGAATTCTGTCTTGTGGAATTTCATCTTGTGCTTTTTTTTCAGACTGCTAAAAAATTAAGCCACCGTTAACTCCTTCCTTCCCATTTCTGTCACAAACACAAAAACAACTACTGTGGGAGAGACCTGCCCAGCTTGCTCACATCCTTGACGTAACAGAAATGTTACTTGCTATGAGTGTGTCTACAGCTAAATGTGAGAGAGTATTCTTCATTCAGAATCTTATAAAAAAATAAGAACAGGTTTGTCTGACACACTCTAGTCGTTTCTGCATATAGCAGTTGAAGGTCTGCATTAGATAGCTTTGATCTGGATCAAGCTCTCAACCACTGGCTGCTATCTGATCCTGGCACACACCACGTTCATGGTCATGGTCATGGTAGTTCAACTACTAGTTCTCCTGATGCTGATTCACATGAAAATGTCCCTGAGGCTGTCACTGGTGTTGATGATGATGATGACAGTGAATCTGATGCTCCGGCTGAAGCAAGCTCAGGCTTTCTACTATAACTCTTCCTGATGCTGATGCTGTACTGTCTCCTGCATGATGTTATCTCTGACTGTGTTGCTGGTGCCATGAGCTAATTCTGTCACAATCCTCTCCATCCTCACAAAAAAATTAAAATAATTCATATTATTCTCCTTATTGTCTATTACAACACTAAATAACTGATACTACAATAAATATGTTTTGGTGTTCTATATTTGTATACATTCCACAAAAAATATGACATTTTATACATGGACTACCATCTCAAGCACTGAGACAATTACTTTTTGACAAGCCACTTGTCCGTGGACAAGTACCTAATTTTAAAATTTGTCAAGCCCTGACCATCAGTTTCATTTTTTTTACTATTTAATGCCAGGCCAGAGTCTGACAGCCATGTACATAGGCCTGTCAAGTCATGCTGGAGATTATTTTCCAATATACTTAGATTCTTCCCATTTGCCACCATGATGGTGTCATCTGCAGAGAGCCTAATATTAGAGAATGTTGCCACTTTCGCTAATAGGTTTATGTAGAGGAAAAACAGTGTGGTCTCCAAAATGGAGCCCTGTGGGACACCTCTCTGAACCATGGCATTACCCGACAGGAATCCGTCAACAAGGACTTGTTGTGTATGTCCTTTTAAATAGGAATTGAACCATCCGCAGACCTCCTTTGGTAATCCTATATCTCTTGTTGAACATTGAAATGTGGTCAACTGTGTTGAAGGCCTTTGACAAGTCCATGAACACCGCACCCACTGACATACCACCCCTAGCTATTAGATCTACCAGGTCCATGAGTGTGGTGTCCATGGGGGGTGCCCTTTTCGAAAACCTGACTGGACACAGAAAGCAAGGAGTACCATTCCAAATGGTCCCCCAACTGATGCTGCACCAGCCATTCAAAGACCTTCAACACCACAGACAAAAGTGCAATGGTCCCATAATTAGTAGGTTCAGCTGTGGAGCCACCCCTGTGTACTGGAATTATTTTTGCTTTTTTCCAGAAATTAGGGAAGGATCCCTCCATCAAACACCAATTAAATAACATTGTCAAGGTTGGGTCAGCGATATCCAGTGAATATTTCCAAATTATACAATGGCATGAAAGAATCTTGTACTCTGATTGGACTGTCATGCACTGGAGCTGTGATGTTATCCGAGTACAACATCATGGCTCTAGTACCAGCACACAGAAGACCGCATAAACGGTTACCTAAATCATTCCACTACAGCACGCTTGTCAGGTTCCCCGCCAGCTAGCCCCCTTCTGTAATTCCCACCGAAGCCGCCTCCTGTTCACGGTTAAAACTTCAAACCTCCTCCGATCAAATCACTCCTAAGTCCCCAGCACAGAAGGTTCCAAAAATATAACTCCTACATACATTTCTTCCTAAACCGAGGCTTCAGTTATTAGGCAAACTGTACTATAGCCATACACGTGGCTCTCTGACGTTGCTCAATTCCTAACAAAATAGTAGATACTAGCCCACAAGAACTGCACAAAAAGAACTAGACAAGCAAGTTTACCTTACAGCACTTTTAACAGCTCCTTTCTTTCAAGTGAGACACACATAAAAATGGAACCGGAAAACCGGAAGTGTACCTACAAGCCTAGCTCCCAACTCCCATATGCGACTTTCACTGACGATATTTAAAAAAAAAATTTTCACCTGACACATGAATGACTGGACAGCAGAATCAATCCAATCAAACTTGATGGCAACAAAAACTGACACAAAAAATTACCGTGCTCTGTGTGTGGATGGGGGACATGGAGCGAATCTGCACCACCACGGTCCCGACTCCCGTATGCGACTTTCACTGATGATATTTAAAAAAAAAAATCTTCAGCTGACACAAGAAAGACTGGACAGCAGAATCCAATTAAACTTGATGGCAACAATAACTGACACAAAAAATTAGCGCATGTGTGTGTGTGTGGGTTTGTGTGGGGCAGGACATGAAGCACCACCTACTGTGCAAACAATAGAACAGCACTATTTTTCCAGTAAGTATTCCTACTCAATAAAAAAATTACTAAAAAAATTTTTAAATACATTTAAAATCTATTTTTTTTTATTTAATTTGACAAATGAGCCATTGTATAATAGCAATAATGCACTCCAGGGTGTGTGTTGTGTTGGGATATCGTCACTTCTGGGGTGATTAGTCGCACCCAGCCTGTGGCCTCGTGCCTAATCACCCCAGGCGTGACATTATCCCAGCACAACACACACCCTATCGTGCATTATTGCTTAAATCTATACTCAGTACCATCAACTATGCCCAAAACGTGGTATGCTGTACCTGTAGAGAGACTTTCTTTCGCTTACTGCCAGGCGCAAAATCTTAACCAAAGTGATCATCCCTTTTTTGAATATGCAGTTGTGACCTACTGCTCTGCACTGTAACCACCCTATCTAAGCTTGATAACCCCTAAACTCTTTCTGTCGCCTTGATACCAACTCCCCCTCAACAACTCACCATTGCAATTTATACTCCTCTCCTGGATTAACCTCGTTTTCCCAGAGACACTTTATCCACTCCCTCAACCTTATATCTAAATTCTGGTTCAACATGCTACCTCCTACCTTTCGGATAGTGTCTCCATGACCTCCCACACCCCTAATGTACTGAGACGAAGAAACGAAAGATCCTTTTACATACCTTGTCTCTCCTCCACATCTGGTAAGGCTGCTTTCTCCTACCAGCTCCCCAGTCTGTGAAACAATCTAGCCCCCTCCATCAGGGACTTCTCCTCATACCTCACTTGTAAAAAACAACTATGCCTCCTGCCACCTCCCCCCTGCCTCTGTCCCAGGTGACACATTTCTCCACTCCACAGACTCTGAAGACTACTGTTTTTCTCCTAAGCACTTACTTCTCTATGATCACTAACAGTGCACTTACAACTGTATATCTTGTCTCATTTTGTCTCATTACCTGAATTTTGTTTCACGCTCAGTCACAATTCTATTGTTCATACATTGTTGCTGTACCGAGTGCTTTTGTCCATTTAACCTGCATTATTGCTGTATCCACTGTTTTGATACACTGCTGTAAGTATTGTATGTTTTTATAATTGTAATTGCTCCCATCACCCCCCCCCCCCCGGTCAAACCTGGAATTGAGCTTCTGCTCAGTGTGCCTTTCCAGGTTACAAAATGTTTAAATAAATAAATAAAATGCCAAAGGACTTTCGTAATTTTAGTTATCTAATCTCTTCTTTTACCTGTATACAGGTAATATATGTAAATATGAATCTAGGTATATGTTGTGGTAGTCTATTTACTTCAGAATAATTTATGTTTGTAATAGGAGTAGGTTCCTCTATGTCTGGGATAGACACAAAATATTCATTTCAAATATTTGCAGATGAACCTGTGGATTGATATTCTCCATTTCTAACCATCTGTATTGGAGGCCACTGATTCACTGGACTTTCAAAAGATTCTATCAGAGTTCAGTATTGTCTTGAATCAGAAGCTTCATTGGTTTTAATGCAGTAATAGTTCTGTTTAGCTTTATTAATATTTATTTTTAAAGCATTTCTCACTAATTTGTATCTCTCCCAGTCCATTGGATCTAGTGTCTTTCCAGCCTTTTTCCATAATCTGCTTTTAACATGAATTTGTTTGTTTAGCCTTGTTTACAGTGCCGACTTTGCAGCACATCAACCCTTGTGCACGGGTTGATGCGCTGCAAAGTTGGCAGTGTAAATACTGTCAAGATTGCCATATGTGCCCGTTGGATCATTTTTTTTTTATCTGACTCAACTGTAGGATCAGTAGCACACTAAATGGCAGTGTGATAGCTTTGCTGCATTTGCTCTGGATCAAAGGCTGTTTTAAAAATCTGCCTCCAGTGAATTCACAGCCCCTCCTCATATGACCTCAGTGCTGTGAGGGTGGGCTGTGTAAACAGGATGGCAGACAGCACATCGGGAAGGGAGCGGCGTACATGCCACAGTGCTGCTGCTGTGGAAACACGGTTTTTAGTTTTTCAGTAATCCAAGGTACATGGCTCTTTCTTTGAGTGTGATTTTTAAAAGAAGCCAATTCTTCACGCACCTCTTTGAACCGATTTGTAAACTCTTGAACAGCCAGGTCCAGTGAGGGCATTAGAAACAATCTGTCCCATCTTACAGAGGCTACTTTAAGTAGGAAGAATTCTTTATTATAATGTTTAAACATCCTTCTTCTTACTTTTAGGGGCATTGTTTTGGGTAATTGCCATTTGCCATCTAGTGCCTCAAAATCATGGCTTAAAGAGCTGTGATCACCTGAAATGGGTTGGTTAATTGTAATCTGAAATGGTTTTATTTTGACAGTTATAAAAATTAAATCCAGAATGTTTTCTGGGCTTGTCAAATGTGTTTTCCTTGTTGGTTTAGTAACTACTTGAGTTACTTCTAATGGCTTAAAAATTTGTTCCAAAGATTTTCCTCTCTGATTTACCCAGGGGGTATTAACATCACTAGTTATTAAGTCTAGTCACAGTGTTTTGTCTTGTGTAGCCTGAGAGAGGTTTTCAAAATCACATATTTTAGTTCTAGGGGGTGCATAAACTACCCCTATTACAACATTTAGCTTTAGGTTAAATTGAAGGTGATGGACATTAGGAAGGCAGACTTCAACAGGACGAGGAATATAGTATGGGAGCACCTGGCAAAGCTCATACCAGAGTTGGATGTGGGCCAGAAATGGACCATCATTAGTATGGGAATAATCGAGGCCACCAACATCTGCACAAGGGTTCATAAAAAGAATTCCAGAAACAAGAATCCTAGCTGTATAACAGGAAGATAGCTGAAAATGTAAGGGAAAAGATGGCAGCCTTCCTGAAGTACAAAAGTACCATGAGGAAGGAAGAGAGAGAGAGGCATATGCTGTGAAATTGAGAGGCGGCCAGAGAGGTTGAGGCAACCTAGGTGGAGAAAGGACTGAGACGGGCCCAGGGGATTAAGGAAGGGGAGAAGGACTTTTCTGATACATCAAGGAGAGAAGAAGAAGCTGGCCAGTTGGTGCTGAGGGTTGAGGTGCTGGACGCCACACCTCATACCATGCTGGCAACCTGGGTTCAAGAATGAACCAAGGCCACCAGGGGTCAGCAGGGGAGAGAGAGGATCAAGCATCCATAGACAGTTCTCCTCTATCTGGGGAAGGATCCAGGGCCTGCCCGACAGCAGAGTTGCAAGTAGAGGGATTGAACTGTAGCAGATGTCAAGTGGACGTCACTGCATGTCCGAGCTCTGGGAGGATGAGGCTAGGGGAGAAAAGGAAAAACCCCTACCACAGGGAAAACAACAGCAACCTCCAGTAACCTGGGCCCACATGCCCAATGTCAGCTGCAACACTCGACTCCCCCCAGGGACCTCAGACCTCTCCAAGGAGGCAGGATAGCCAGGGATTTGATCCATATGAAGTGGTCGAGTAGTGCGGTTCAGGTGGGTGGTATGGAGCTACAGCACTGAACGAAGAAGCCTGAGAGATGTCCTGACAGGTGGGTGAATAAATAGAGTGTAAGAAAAAAACAAAGGAGAGAAAAAGCACTAGGGATGAGATAGTTAGGATAAAGAGGGAGGGAGGCTAGATAGAAAAAGGTGAGGAGCAAGCAGAAGCACTAAACAAGTATTTTTGCTCCGTCTTCATCAAGAAAGCAGATGGGCCTATGCCACAGCGGGAGATTGAGGATCACTGGGGAAGGGAGGAAAGTTAGTGGGAGAGTGGGATAGACTTGGTTTTAAGAGGGCTCAGGGAACTTACAGTGGACATGGCACCAGGCCCATATGGGGTAAACTCGAGGGTACTGAAAGAACTAGCAGGGGTATTGGCAGCACCACTGACAGACCTATTTGACACCTCCCTGGAGAAGGGACGTGTGTCACAGGACTGGAGGGAAGCTCATGTGGTACCCCTCCATGTGAGTAGCAAGAATGAGCTAGGTAACTACAGGCCAGTCAGCCTAACCTCCATAGTAGGCAAGTTAATGGAGGCAATGCTAAAAGAAAGGCTACTGTCCTTCCTTGAATACAGTGGTCTCCAGGATGACAGGCAGCAATGATTTGTCAGGGGGAGGCCTGTCAGACCTACATGATTGACTTCTTCAACTGGGAGGCAAAGTCTTTAAACAGAGGGTGGGAGGGAGGTTCATACCATGCCTTGACTTCAGCAAGGCATTCAACTCAGTGCTTCATGGATGGCAGGCTAATCAGCAAACTGGGAGACATGGGTTTAGGGGAGAAGATGGTGGGGTGGATCAGGAGCTTGCTAAGCTGTAGGAAACAGAGGTTGGTGGTAAGGGGAAGGACTGTCCAAACCTAACCCTGTAACCAATGGGGTACCACAGGGCACAATACTTGGTCTTGTGCTGTTCAACATATTTATTGGTGACATTGCTGAAAGGGTTAGTAACAAGATCTGCCTTTTTGAAGATGAAACTAAACTCTGCGGGAGGGTGGACATGGAGAAGGGGAGACAGGGACTAAGGGAGGACCTGGCTAAGTTGGAGAAATGGTCAGGCATCTGGCAGTTGGACTTTAATGCTATAAAATGTAAAGTAATGCACATGGGAGCCAAAAACCCATAGGTCAGTTACTAGCTAGGGGAATACAGGTGACAGTATCAGAGGATGAAAAGGACCCAGAAGTAATGGTCAGGGGTGATATGAAATACACACCACAGTGCCATAAATCAGCAATAAGGCAAACAAAATGCTAGGATGCATTGCCAGGGGAATCACCTCCAGGAGGGGAGAAAGTTGTTCTGCCACGGTACAGGTGACTGGTGAGACCACAACTTGAGTACTGTGTTCAGTTCTGGTGCCCTTACTTGAAGAAGGATATTAGACTACTGGAGGGGTTCCGCAGAGGGCAACTAAAATGATTAACGGTAAGGGGGACATAACATCTGAAGAAAGGCTGAGGGATCTGACCATGTACTCCCTGGAGGATAGAAGAGAAAGGGGGGGTGCATGATCAAAACCTGTAAGTACCTTAAGGGCATAAACAGTATTGGTACAGAGTGCATCTTCAACTTAAGAAATGAGGGTGCAACTAGGGGGATAGCATGAAATTGGTGGTAGGGGGTAGATTCAAGAAGGAAATTAGGCACTTTTTCACTGAAAAGGCAGTGAAGGGGTGGAATGAGTTGTCAGAGGTGGTGGCAGCAAAGATGGACAGTTTCAACGGTGGATGGAATAGGATGAAGAATAGGAATAGGACCAAAGGGGACACTACTGTGAAGGGGATAGGGGAGGGAATGGGGATGGTGGGGGCTGAGGGTGGCAGCTTCAGGGGATTTAGCTCAGATGCACACAGTTAGAAGCCAGTCTGACTGACTTTGATTTGTTTGTTGGAAGCTGAGAACATTGCTACACTGCAAAGAACAAACTATAACTCCTTTTTAGGACCTGGAAACCTGGTAAGGCATAACATTGTTGGGGACTTGTTAAGAAGGGGAGCTACGCTTTCTAAAAAAAGTTTCACTTTTTTTTCCCTTATTGGCATTAGGCAGAAAATTGCAGGATTCCATTAAAAGTGTAGTAATTTTATAACCAGAGGGAGTGAGATACAACTGAATTTGCTGGATTCCTGGGGTTGAGACCTAGGATTTGGAAGGATATTTTTGCAACATTTTAAAAGTGACCTGCCGGCTGAGAAGTTAAGTTTTTATCCCTGGTTTCACTGAAAGGTTTTGTGTATTGGAATCAGACATAGCAGAGTGCCTACATTGAAAGGCCTGCTTACATCACAGGTGTCACTAGTCAAACAATTGACTCTGGGTGGGGTTTCATCACTATGCTGTCTTAGGCATCCTTCACAGTTAGAAGCCAGTCTGACTGAATTTGATTTGTTTGTTGGAAGCTGGGAACATTGCTACACTGCAAGGAACAAACTATAACTCCGTTTTAGGACCTGGAAACCTGGTAAGGCATAATATTGTTGGGGACTTGTTAAGAAGGGGAGCTACGCTTTCTACAAAAAGTTTCATTTTTGTCCCTTATTGGCATTAAGCAGAGAATTGCAGGATTCCATTAAAAATGTAGTAATTTTATAACCAGAGGGAGTGAGATACAACTGAATTTGCTGGATTCCTGGTGTTGAGACCTAGGATTTGGAAGGGTATTTTTGCAACATTTTAAAAGTGACCTGCCAGCTGAGAAGTTAAGTTTTTATCCCTGGTTTCACTGAAAGGTTTTGTGTATTGAAATCAGACATAGCAGAGTGCCTACATTGAAAGGCCTGCTTACATCACAGGTGTCACTAGTCAAACAATTGGCTCTGGGTGGGGTTTCATCACTATGCTGTCTTAGGCATCCTTCACAGTTAGAAGCCAGTCTGACTGATTATGATTTGTTTGTTGGAAGCTGCGAACCTTGTTACACTGCAAAAAACAAACTATAACTCCATTTTAGGACCTGGAAACCTGATAAGGCATAATATTGTTGGGGACTTGTTAAGAAGGGGAGCTACACTTTCTACAAAAAGTTTCACTTTTTTTTCCTTACTGGCATTAAGCAGAGAATTGCAGGATTCCATTAAAAGTGTAATAATTTTATAACCAGAGGAAGTGAGATACAACTGAATTTGCTGGATTCCAGGTGTTGAGACCTAGGATTTGGAAAGATATTTTTGCAACATTTTAAAAGTGTCCTGCTGGCTGAGGAGTGAGTTCATTTTTATCCCTGGACGCAGTAGAGTAGTTTGTGTAGGAGCAGTGATCTAGTAAATTGTGGTGTTAGTTGAATTACTATAAAGGGCAGTACTCACCAGAGTGGTGGAGCAGTTGTGTATTTGATTGTTTCTAACAGTCACCAGTGGCTGTGGACTACCCACCCACCCTATCCCACACCCCACACCCCAGGCACAGCAATTCCTTTATAGACAAATTTCTGACATCACTTCCTCAACAGGTCTTGGGGCAGAACTGTCATTCTTAGTAACCCAGCACAGTGCATAAAGGGTAGGTACACACCACAAATAATAATAAAAAAATATATACATATATTACATATTGCATATTATAAGGGAGAGGGACATGTGGGGAGTGGTGCAATGCACTGGCTGTGGAGCAGCAGTTTTCTGGGAGACATTCTGGAAACTGTGCTGCTGTCCTATTTGCAGGCAACTGTCAGCTCTAAGGGAGGAGGTTTCCCAACTCCAGGCTGAACTAGCAAGGACTAAGGAGGACTTCCCCACCCAAAGAGCACCACTGCCACAACCACTGCCTCAGAGGTTGCCAAGTATGAAGAGCAGTTGGACCACATTGGGTTCTGGGAGGGTGCGGGTGGTGGACCAGAGGCGAAGCCCCCTAGTTGTACCTCTACACAAATCATATGCCATTCTGGCAGAGCAAGGTTCCTCTATGATGGCACCCTCAGTGGAGACCCAGAAGAATGCTGAGGACATCCACAAGGAGACCCACAAAAGGGTGGCAAGGGACACCACAGGGAAGGAAACAGCTTCTGATAGGGGACTCAATTGTTAGGGGGTTAAACTGGGGAAGGGAGAGGAGAAGGAAGTAAGGTGCCTGCCAGGTGCCATGGCTTGGAGGGACAGGAAGCAAATCCTCAGGATTGCAGAAGCAGCATCACAGGAGAGGGAACTAGATATCATTGTCCACCTTGGGACAAATGACCTAGTTAGGCATGGGATCAGTGCAGTGCAGAATGAATTTGTGGAGTTGGGGAGGGGCCTCAGATGGGTAACATGCACGGTAACCTCTCAGTGGTGCTGTCAGTCCATGGCAGGAGTGAGGCTACTGCACACCATGCAGTTTAATGAATGGTTGCAAAATTGGTGCAGAGCACAGGGCTTTGGCTTCATTGGGGACTGGGGGTCCACCTGGAGAGATAAAGGTCTATACTGGCACGATGGTCTGCATCTGTCCATGAAGGGAACCAAGCTCCTAGGTGACAGGTTTAAATGCTTCCTTGGCAAGCTTTTAAACTAGCCAAGGGGGGGGGGTGCTGATAAGAGGCAGGAAATTTCAAGCCTCCCCCCCCAAAACATGGCAGGTAGTATGGTAAACACTGAGGTACAGAGCTCAACACAGGACAGGACAGGGGTAAATGGAAAAATAGACAAGGGCAATAAGAGCAGGGATGAGGGAAAAAAGGATTAAGCCAACATTAAATGGACGGCAATGAGTACCAGTGCCTGTAGTCTGTGAAACAAGCTTCCTGAGCTAGTAGCCCTGATGGAAGATGAACAATTGGATATTGTGGCAGTCACGGAAACATGGTACACAGAGAACCATGACTGGGATGTCAACATACCAGGGTACACAATCTACAGAAGGGACAGGAAAGGTAAAAGAGGAGGTGGAGTAGCTCTATACATAAGGGAAGGGATCAAAGCTACAGAACTAAAAAGTAAAGGGGGAGGACACCTTGGAGACAAGGAATGGCATCACAATCTGCACAGGGGTTGTATACAGACCCTCATCTCAAGGGGAGGAAATGGACAAGAAAATGAAAGAGGACACTCTCAAAATGGCTGAAAAAGGGGAGATAATGTTGATGGGGGACCTGAAAATGCCAGATGTTAACTGGATGACATGTACTGCAGCCACATCCAAGAGCAGGGTCATTCTCAATGCCCTGCAGGGGGCAGGCCTTAGCTAGTGTTGGAACCCACTCGGGAGGGAGCAATACTAGACCTAGTACTCTCAAATGGAGAGAGGATCACAAATTTAGTAGTCAGTAGACATCTGGGAACAAGCGACCACTGTACAGCTTCACAATGAGCATAACCATGGAGATAAGCCATACAAAAACAAGGATACTGGACTTTAGAAGGGCTGACTTTGGCAAAATGGGTGAATACCTGAAGAATGCACTAGCAAATGGCCTAAAAGGAGGGGTGGAAGAACAATGGAGAAAAATCAAAACTGCCATCATAGAGGCAACAAGCCTTTGTATGAAACAAATAAAGAAAACAAAGCAGAGTAAAAAACCACTATGGTTCTCAAAAGAGGTGGCAGGGAAGGTTAAGGGGAAAAAGGCTGCATTCAAAAATTATAAGGGATCACAGAAGGAGCATGACAGGGAACTGTATCAATTAAAGCAGAAAGAAGTGGGGAAGGCAGTCAGAATAGCAAAGGCCCAAACCGAGGAAAAAATAGCCAACTTAGTTAAGAAGGGGGATAAAACCTTTTGTAGGTACATTAGGGAGCATAGAAAGGTTAAGGGAGGGATAATGAAGATTAATAAAGGAGAGGGGAGGTGGGCAGAGGGAGACAGTGAAAAGGCAGAGATACTGAATGAATACTTTTGCTCAGTATTCACAAAAGAACATGAGGAGGAGTTACCTAAACCAGACAAAAAAAAGCACTCTGGGTAGGGGAGTTGACACCAGTCCATTCACAGAAGAAAGAGTCCTGAAAGAACTCCTAAAACTCAAGGTGGACAAAGCAATGGCACCTGACGGAATTCACCCCAGAATCCTAAAATAACTAAGGGAGGACCAAGTGACACCACTGACCATGCTTTTTAACAAATCATGGCAGGAAGAGGTGGTACCTGAGGACTGGAGGAGGGCAGATGTGATTCCCCTTCACAGAAGTGGGAGCAAGGCAGAAGCAGGAAACTACAGACCTGTAAGTTTGACCTCAGTGGTAGGGAAAATTATGGAATCACTTCTGAAAGAAAGAATTGTTGAGGCCATGTTACTTTACAGAAAAAAAAAAACAGGCTGCAGAACAGATATTTGTTTGAGAAATCCAAGAGCATGAAAAACATGTTCAAAAATATTTCAGACATTGAAGCAGTAGACAGAGCTTAGTAACAACAACAACAAAAAAAAGCTTACACGATACAGTGTAACTTGAAATCTGCAATTGTAAATGGTTAAATATAATGAACAAATAAAATTAACAATGTAAACATTTAAACATACTGATTATTCCAGAAACATTCATGGAGGTACAACAAATGTCCCATTCCGGTTGCTGGTGATAATAAATACATTGAGAAATGGAATTGAAAAAGTATTAAAGAACAGGGTGCCATCCAATATTTAGCTGTCAATTCTTTTGTCAATCTTCACATATTTCACCGCAGTAAACTACCTAGTCACTCTTCAGTGTAAATATGTGTCATTTGGTTTACTTTACTGTTCTGTCATCTGACCCTAGACCCTTTGCTTTTTTTTTTACCAGGAGAGACACACTAAGTTGAAAGTTTGTTTACAGGTGTGACCTGGGAGCACAAGGAAGTTAAGTGACTTGCTCAGAGTCACACAGTATCCAAGTGGGGGCTGGGGGATTCAAACCCAGGTCTTCAGGTTTGCAGCTCAGAGCCTTAAACCACTGCGTTATAGTGCCTTCCTTTGAAAATAAGCTCTGCCGAAAGGATCTTATGTGAAATAAATACATACATACATGCATACGTACATGCATACATAAATAAATAAAATGCTATCTGACTCATTCATTGCCAGTATACCAATTGTTTTCAGCCATTCTTCGAATGCCAGCGTTATGGAGCTTTTCCACTTAGAATTATTTTTTTAAGATACAAAGCTGCAATCAAAAGCCAGAACTGTTGTGGTCTGGCAAATGAGATTGAAGTTGAACAGTCACCAAGTATTAATAATTTACGGTAAACAATAATCTGACTTTGTGAAATATTCAACCAAAAAGTAATAATTAAATTTCAAAAATTAGAAATTTGTGGACAAGATCATAATGGCGTATGCGAATGGGCGTGGAGTTGACGCTTTTCCGTAGGCGCGTAGCCCACCCATATAACTCTGCACCTCCAGACAGGTGCATACCCAGGGATATGTAGAATGGATGCACACCTGCCTGCAGCCCCAACTCCCCAGCATGCAGGACTCTGCAGAATGGCCAGGAGTGGCGTATCTGATCTGGAAGCCTGGACCAGGGCCCAAAGTGGATGTCTGACTGCCAGTGGTTGTGGTGGTGAGAGGAGGGTTGTGCCGCTGGCTGGTTCTAGGGCACCACCACACAGGACTGTGGTTTGGGGGAGTGGGGGTGCAGTTGCCAGTGCCACGGGTGTGGGGGCGCAGAACATGGTCCACCACAGGACCTGCGGGTCACAGGGCTCAGGGCTGACATGCGTTGGTGTGGTGGGGGGATGCTCAGACCCATGATCAGGAGAACACAGTGATGGGTCAGGGAGAGCTTGGCAGTCGTGTGAGGGGATGCTGTGTGAGGGGGTGCCTCCAGCCATATGGGGAGGGGGCTACCACGTGTGCATGGGGTGCATTGTGGACAGCTCTCCTCTCACAGGGAGGGGGTGATCGTGGTTCCCTGGCAGCAGTGTCATCATGCAGAGGCATGGTGTGCAACAACCAAGGCTCCAAATGGATCGTGAGGAGGCAAAGGTGGGTGGCCATGGGAGGAGTGCAGGAGCACATTAATACACTGGATGTCACTGCATGACCATGCCTCTGGGGGGGTAACCAGTTTAATCAGGAAACTCCTGAAACACCAGGAGGAATCTGTTCTAGCACCCACAACTTTGGTTTGAAGTTGATTCCATGCATCTACCACCCATTCAGAAAAATAAATATTTCCTCACATCACACCTGAACCTCCCCCCAACCCCAGTTTCATTGCATGCATTCTAGAATTGGAGATCATCCTTGTTTAGAAAAGGCCTTGTAGGTCTCAATCATGTCCCCTCTTGCTCTTCTCTCCTCATAGAAACATAGTAGTTGCTGGTAAATAAGGACCTCCGGGCCCACCCAGCCTGTCCTTCTTTCCCTACCTGTAGTGACTCACAGACTACTTAGTCTCCAGTACACCCAACCATGTCTATCCCATGCATTCTTGAATCTTGTAACCATTTTAGCCACTAGCACCTCTGCTGGGAGGTTGTACCAAGCATCCACCACCCTCTCTATGAAGAAGAACTTCCTCACATTTCCCTTAAGTCTCCCCCTTCTATGATTATAGTGTGACCCCTTGCCCTCAAACTGCTTTTTCTTTGGAATATGCTTCCTTCCTTCCTTCTTGTAACCTTTTTTTTTTTTTTTTAACCGAGAGGTATTTGAACATTTCTATTATATACCCCTTTCCTTCCTGGGAGTACAGGGCTTTTGATGTAGGCCCTGCACCATTTGGTTACCCTCTATTGTACCACTTCCACCCTAACTATGTCCTTGCAAAGATGGGCCTCCAGAACTGTACACAGAACCCAAGATATGGTCTTATATGAACATACCAATTTTCCAGCAGATACAGGCCACTCAGTCTATCTAGTCTGCTTAAGTGTGCAGCGTACTGTCTATTAGTCTGCCATCCCACCCCCTTCCCTTGCACCCCCTTCCAACTTAGAGCCCCCCAACTTCTGATGTGACCTCCTCCACCTTCCTCCCAGTGCTGATCCTCCCTTTGACCCTATGCTGCCCACTGTCTGCAATTCTACCACTTCTTCTGGCAGTGCATTCCAGCCAGCCACCACCCTCACCATGAAACAGTGCCTCCTCATCTCTCTCTCTCTCTCTCTCTCTTTTGAACCTTCCTCCCTCTAACTTCAGACTATGACCACAGGCATCCCACCCTCCTTTTAACTTAAACAAGCCCCCTGAATTAACTTTGTTTATGCCCTTTAGGTACTTAAAGGTCTCAATTATATCTCCTCTATCTCTCTCTCCCTTTCAGCTTCTCGGGCGTACATGTTGAGCTCCCTCAAGCTCTCATATGCCCTGTCACCATACACAGGATTATTTCTGTCCTCCTATGCTGGACCTCCTTCAATAGCCTGATGTCTTTTTTCAAAAAGGGGCACTAAAACTGCACACAGTACTCCATGTGTGACCTCACAAGGGACCTGTAGAAGGGCAAAATAACTTCCTTCCTCCTAGAGGTATTTCCCCTGGCTATGCATCCCAGCATTCTGTTAGCCTTTGCAGCCACCTTCCTGCACTGTGCCAATTGTTTCATATCCACGCTCACCAGCACTCCCAGATCTTTCTACTGTGCCGAAGTAGCTAACTGCACTGCTCCAACCAGTAGCTGTACCTTAGGTTTTTTTGCCCCCAAGTGCAAACCTTGCATTTTTTGGCATTGAACCCCAGCTGCCATGTGCATCTTGACTTCAATACCAAGAAATGTAGAGTTATGCGTGTTAGAACCAAGAATCTCAGAACAGAGTACTACCTAGGTGGAGTCCTGGTATCTGCATCTGAGAAGGGAAGGGAAAGACCTGGGAGTGATGATGATCAACAGTGACTTGAAGCACTCCATGTAGTGCAAGAAAGCAGCAGCAAGGGCAAACAAGATGCTGGGAAGCATAGCTAGGAGGATCAGTAGTAGGAGAGAGGAGGTTATACTAAACTTGTACTGGTCTCTAGTAAGGCCACATCTAGAGTATGTGTAACACCCCTACAAATGGGGTTTCCCGAAAAGTCTTCATTGAGCTTGCCTAAATGTTCACTGCCAGGCTGGTGTCCTGCATTTCAGCAGTTTAAATGTGATTGCCAGAGAGTGCTTGTATAGCCTCTGTGCACTGTCTCATTAAGAGCTGCCTGGATTGCAGTCATAAATAATCTGAGAGTAATCTGAGAGGGAGTTCTGTTGAAAGATGGAACTATTTGCTGAAAATCATTTAGAGTGATAATGATAGTGTAGTTTGTCTAACCTGCCTTCATTGCAGCAAGGACTGTTTTGTTTATCTCCACTATCTTGGTCCTGGACTGCCAAATTGGACCAATCAGTACTGGTGGGACTTAAAATGGAGCTGGACTACAGGAGCTGTCTAGAGTCAAAATCTGTAGGAATTGTAGTTTTGGGCTATTTCACCTTTTTGCAACTGAAGGGGGAGCCTTTGTTGTGACTGACGGGAGGATCAGCCAACCAAACCTTTTGGGTCTTGGGGAATTTCCCAGGTTGCTGCAGCTAGTTTCAGTTTTGAGCCAAGAAGGAAAGAAGTAACAGCTCAAGTGATTTTTGAGCAGCAGTTCTGTGTAGTTTTGAAAGGGCTGAGTTTTGGCCTCCTGTCTTCCTGCTGTCCCTGAGAGGGAAAAGAGAGTCTATTCGGACTGAATCCAAGTTGTGAGAACTATTTAAGCCACTAGACTGTGACCAGGCTTTATCCTGAAGAAGACTGAAGATTTGCTGAATGCGATCAGCTTGTCAGAATTTCCAGCTGCTTTTGAATCCCCGGTTTGTGCAGAGACTTTGCGATCATGACTGGGGAGCGGTTTGCCTGGTACAGTAGAATCCTTTACATGTAAATGTGCTGTGCATTGAAAATGGGTCGTGATTTGGTTCCCCACCATGTGAACTGTGTTCTGCTTGCTGGAAGCTTTATCCAGCCTTATCAGACTGAATCTGCATTCATTTCCATTTGGTCTGCGTCATGCCACGCAACACAGAGAAAGCCACCGATGAGAGACCTGCATGGGGATCAGCCCCCTGCTCCAAGCTTGAACAGGAACACTGCCTCGGCAAATCATGTGGGCCCTGCTTCTCCTGGCGCTCCAGATTAACCACCTGCTGTCTCGATTTTCATCCAGCCTGTGTCCGGTCGTGGGTATCGTGAGTAATCATCAGGGTAGCTCCCTGTAACAACAGCCTAATCTAAAAGTGTGTCATCTGATTGTCTTGTTGTTTTCTTTTCACAAACTGAGCCCTCTGGCTCCAGATTACAAATAGTGTGTGTTGTGCATGTTGTTTTCTTCCATCACAGGGCCCCGACCAGCTGCAACGTTTCTGGCTAGCCCACCAATCTCCATCTGGGTACCCAGAGTGTGTGACTGTTTATGGACCCTGAAGTGCATGCATAACTGTTTGATTGCAAGAGCCTTTAAGCAAATTAACCTGATTACGCCCCTTCCTAGTTCAAGCCCCTTAAATAAATCAGATCTAACTCTTTTTTACATTTACCCTGACTGTGGTTCCAGTTTGTGCAAGAGTACTGTACTGCTGTTTTTTGCTGTGTATAACCTTGTTTTACAGGGGGTCCCCAGGGCCAGGCCAGAGGAAAGCCCTGGTGGTAAGTGCAAACAGTGTGGGTACTTGTGTGGTGTATCAGGGGTATGGTGAAAGTGATTACTGTGTATTGTTCTGGCCACTAGTAAGGAAAGAGAGGGGGTTACAGTGTCCCGGAGGGCTGTGCCCAGGTTAGCTTGACCACTACCAACCCTGACCTCCGGGTGGAGGCACCTGTTTCAGAACTTAGGCCCCTTAACCTGCTCCTAGCCAAGCAGGCAGGGGTAGTAGCCCTTGGGATAGCGCCACTTAGGGGTTACATATGGAGTTCAGTACTGGTGCCCACACCTCACTAAGGACATTAACCTGTTGGAGAAGGTGCAGAGGAGGGCTAAAAAGATGATAGTGGGTCAGCATGTTAAGGCATACAAGGAGAGGTTGGGGGCACTGAACATATACTCCCTGGAGGAGAGACAGAGGGGACATAATTGGGTCCTTCAAGTACTTGAAATGGATAAATAAGGTGGATAAAGAGGGTCTATTTAAGCTGAGTGGCAACTATAATACAAGAGGTACAGTCTTAAGCTGGAAGTTGGCCCTGACCTCCAAGATTCCCATATGTCTATCCCATACATTCTTAATTCCTGTGATTTTAGCCCCCACAACTTCCTCTGGTAGGGTGTTCCACGTATCCACCACCCTTTCTGTGAAAACATTCTTCCTTGTGTTTCTTCTGAATCATCCTCCCAACAACTTCATCCTATGCCCTCTAGTCCTGGAACATCTGTTTCACTGGAAAATAATGTATTCCTGCACCCTGTTCCTCACTGTAAGGTACTTGTATGTCTCTATCATATCCCCTTCCTCCCTCCTTTCCTCCAGGGAGTACATATTCAAGTCCTTCAGCCTGTCATCATAAGACTTGTGATACAACACTCTCCTCTGAACCTTCTTCACACCATTTATGTCCTTACATGGGTAAGGTCTCCAAAACTGTACACTATACTCCAGGTGGGGCTTCATTAGTGTCTTGTATAGTGAAATTAAGACCTCCCTTTTCCTGCTGGTGATGCCCCTGTCAATGCATCCTAGCATCCCCGGGGAACTGGTAGTGCAACTTGCTGATCCCCTGGTAGAGCTATTTAATAGCAGCATTGTGATGTGAGACAGGCAAAGTTCCAGAGTGTGTAATTACTATTTTGTTTGAAACACTGGAAAGGATTTAGAAATTGACATTCTGGCCAGGGGCAGTGGGTTGAGGTGCTTTACAAACCCACGACTGACACAGAAATGACACAATAACTAAAAAGAATGTAAAAATAATGGTGTTGGAGGGGTTAGAAAATGATGATGTTGGAAGATAGTAAGACTGGATAAAAAGAAGAGAGTATCCCTTTCTAGGTGAATAAATCTGGTTAAAAATGAAGCTGTGTTTTTCTGTATTGATACATTGATACCCTAGCAGTTTCTGTTATAGGAGACAGCCATCTTTAGATCTATACACAAAACAAAAGAACACAAGAAATTTATTTATTTAACTTTTGATGACTGGGTGAGCCTACTGAGACAAACAAGTCCCTTTTTCAGGGGCAACCTGGGACCCTTCCCTGAGAGAAAACTGTCTTCAGAAATGTGTGTCTGAAAAGGCTAGAGGCCAAAGAAATCAAACCTCCCCCAACTAGGCTGAGTGATACAGAACTCCTGCTTGAAGAAACTTCAGGCTACTTTTGTGGCTGTCTCTTGACATGCGGATTAATTGCTGTTCTTCTCAATAGTACTCCAATTTCCATGGAGGCAAACATGCTCCACAAGCAGGATAAACGTTTTCTATGAGGGCAATTAAATTGAGCCAGGCTGAACACAGTTCACCACTGGAAAGTATTGCCACAAAATAACAAATTGTAAAAATAATGGAAAAGCCAGTCTGAATGTATTTATTTTATTTATTTTTGCAGGCAATGGAGAAGGGGAAGGAGGGATGGGAAAAAACTAATTAATGCTCAGGGAACTGGCATCACCACTTGTTGATCATTGCACCCTCCCTGACTGGAAACCAGAAACATGAAATAAAAAAAAAAAGTTGTGCATTTTTTTTTTATGACGGTCACTCTTTTTTATTGACAGTCACTACTTTCAACCAACTTCTTGCATCATCCCCTTTCAATAATTATTTTCACACAAAAACAAATTACCAGTTTAAATCTGGACAGATTGTGCTTTTTGATTATACAGCACAGTAGATAGATATGTCCCAAGTCAGTGATGTTATAAGGTGGTGTTTGAACTTTAAGATTGTCAGTAGTTTTATATGGATTGCCACCCCCAACCCCACCCATTACATTTCTTGCTTTTAACATTTCGGAGTAATTTTAAGTTAATAGAAAATAGGAACATCTACATTATCTGCAATTTTTTTAAAATATCCCACCATCAACTGCTATCATGTGTTGGATAGAAACATATATATTTATTTATTTGAATTGGGAAAATACCTTTGAGTCATAGATTCATTTACAAAGGTTCCACGTCACAGAGAATAGATACAGACAGACATTACTAACGATTGTTCAGTGATAAAGTTCAGTTTGTTACAAAGAACAGCAAAGGCTAACATTCAAATGCTAGAGTTACTTGGTACAGGTCTTACACAATACAGGTTGAATGCAGATATGAAACAACACCTGACAGACTCAGGTTAGGCACAAAAGCAGGGGGGAAAGAGTCAGGCCAGTGGCCATTGCCAGTGGAGGAGGAGGAGGGTAGAGGGCAGAGTTCAGTTGTAATCACAGGCACCTGAAGTCAGGAGGTGGACCATAAGGTGGGTTATGAATGGGCCAAGTCTGCGTTCATTTATCAGGGAAGTGGGTAGTCTGTTCATCCACTAAGCGGCCCTGTAGCTGAAGGACCTTTGGAATTGGGAGGTACGGCAGGAGGGAACCGAGAGGAGATGCTTGTCTGAGCTATGGGTGTGCTTAATCTTAAGATCTGGGTGGACTAAAGGAGCGAGCCCAGTGGGGGAGAGGCCTAGGGCAATTTTTTTAGCCATAAGGCAGGTTTGGAACCTGATTCTGTTGTCGAGGTTTAGCCAGTTGGTAGCATTATAAAGTGAGCAGGTATGGGTGAGACGGACACATCCCAGGATGAGGCGGCATGCTTTATTTAGGGAGAGATGGAGTCTAACTAGGGCTGAGGTGTTTGCCGCACCATAGATCAGTAAGTCATAATCAAGCAGAGAGAGCACCGAGGAGGAGGAGACAGCAAGCCTGAGGGCGTTTGAGGTAAGACAGTGTTTGAAGCAGTGCAACAGCCCAACCTAATATTGAGGGTCTTAGATAGGTGGTGAATATGATAGTGGAAGTTAAGCGCTGGGTCCAAGGTGATTCCCAGGTATTTAAAGGAGTCCACTTGCTCCAAAGCAGTCTGATTTGAAGTTAGTACTTGAGGGCAAAGCTCCTTCTGCGTGTTCTGCGGGTGTGAGAATAGCATAACTGTTTTTTTTTTTATAGTTGAGAATAAAGGCACTGTGCAGAGAACCAGCTTTCAGCACAGCTAAACAAGGACTGGTGGAGTGGTGGAGTTGAAAGGGGTCAGAGCTGGAGGAGAAGAGGAGAGCATCATCTGGGTATAGTAATAGGTTGCTGGGGCAGGACTCGGGGAGGGAGTTGAGCAAGAGGCTGAATAATACAGGTCACAGAATGGACCCCTGTGGGACACCAGAGAGGACAGGCAGACTATTGGATAAGGTGTTACCAATTTTGACCTGCTGGGACCGGTTCAAGAGGTAGTCAGAGGACCATCCCAAAGCATGCCGAGAGAAACCCAAGTTGGCCAAGGTGGTTAATAGGACGGAGTGGTTGACAGTGTAAAATGCCTTTGTGAGGTCTATGAAGACAGCACCAGTGATGTGACCCTTGTCCAGAGCAGAGTGGATATATGTGGTAAACTCGAGAAGAGCAGCAGTAGTACTGTGCCCTTTGCGGAAACCGTGTTGCTATTTGCAGAGTAGGTTGTATTTGTTGAGGTGATCAGTGAGCTGATCAGATACAGCCCACTCTAGAGCCCTGGAAAGGGGTGGGAGTATGGAGATGGGACGGTAATTATTGGTATTGGGACCATTCCCACTTTTAAATATGGGGTGATGGAGGTGGATTTCCACTTCGAGGGGAATTTACCTTTCATAGCTGGGTAGACATAGTAGAGGGGATAGTAAAGGAGGAGGAGGAGGAGGAGGGGTGGAAGAAACTTGCCTAAGACTAGGCCTCTTTAGGTTGCTGAGAACCCTGCCAGAGAGCAGAGTTAGGTGAGGACGAGTTAAGTAGAAAGGATAGAGGTCCAGTAATAGACCCCTCCAGGATGCTATGAACCCTGCCAGAGGTCAAAAGTAAGTAGGGGTAAGTTAATAATGGAAGAAGGCTGGAGTGATGGGGTAAGCGGTGAAGGGGAAAGGAGAGTGCATTGAGAAGCAGGCTCAGGGGGAGGAAGGTTTAATAGGGGACGGGAGTCATGGAGAGGAGCAGAGGTATTAGGAGGATGGTTAAGGAGGGTTAAAGCAGGAGCAGTTAGATGAGAGAAAGTTACGTTAGGCAGAGGGAAGGGAGTAGTAGGAGAAGGAGTGCCATATTTGGGGGGGGGGTCCAGATTTGCAGGAAATGATGGGTGAACCCTGACTGACTGATGAAAGTGGTTAGACGGGGGACCAACAAAGTGCGAGTGTCAGCGGATCTGAGGCAGTGGGAGGTGGGGAAGAGAGCGGAGTATGGCGTCAATGTGGCCTGAGAAGTTGAGATGTTGGTCCAACCAAACCCCAAGGTATCTGAATGAGGAGGTGTCCTCTAGGATTGCCCCATTTAGTGTATGGAAAGAAGGTAAAGGGTGGAGCCTAGACAGTCTCTGCCTAGTGTCAAATGTCATGGAGACAGTCTTTTTGACATTTAGGAATAGCTGATGTGATGCAAACTGTAGCTGAACCTGGTGGAAGTCATGCTGAAGGGTGGTTGTTACATTGGCGGGGCATTTGACAGAGGAGAACAGAATGGTGTCGTTGGCATACATATGGATAGAGGAGGAGGGGGAGCATACTGAGGGCAAGTCATTTAGGAAGATGGAGAAGAGAATGGGTCCAAGCACCAAGCCCTGTGGGACTCCTGTGGAAATAGGGAGTGGGGAGAGATTATATCCTGGATCTTGATTGGTTGTGTTCTGCCTGAGAGGCAAGCTCTAAACCAGTTTTGGGCAGAAGTAGACAACCCAGCAGCCATAAGGGAGTCAAGAAGTAGAGCATGGGAGACTATGTTGAAAGCCTTGGCGAGGTCGACAAAGATGGCAGAGGTAATGAGGCCATTATCCATCCTGGTGAGGATGGAGTTAGTGAGCCTGAGTAGAGAGGTGGTAGTGGAGTGGTTCTTCTGAAAGCCAGATTGGAACGGGGTGAAAAAGGAAGAGTCATTGAGGAAGGAGGCTAGTTGAGAAAGGACCAGGTGTTCTTGAAGCTTTGCAAGGGCAAGGAGGAGGGTTACTGGGCAAAGATGTGCAGGAAAGGAGACATCACCACCCTTTGGGAGAGAGAGGACCACCACATGTTTCCAGGGTGAAGGGACAGATGAGGACGAGAAGGAGAGATTTAAGATTAAGAAGAGAGGATAGGCTATAGCAGAAGCTGAAAGGTAGAGGAGTTTAGGGTCAAGGTCATCCGGTGATGAGCCTTTAGAAGGATTAAGAGAGAGAAGGCCCGTGGGGCGGAGCCTGACAGCCAACATGCGAGGAACATAATCTGATAGTAGCAGTATCAGGACCACCTATCTTCATACATCCGACAAGAGCGAGAGCAAATTAATACTCCATTCAACCAGCAACAGGAGCAGCAAGCCAAGGAGGTCAGTTCAATACCAATCTTGCCTGGTAAAACTCAAAGGGACTGATATATGGCAGAGTTTAAATCTGTGACAGGATTATCAAACTGCCAGCCTGTCTGACACATCCAAGCAGCCTTGTAAAGTTCAACTTGCAGCACCTGACTGTCTTCACTGGAGAGGAAGGCTATCTACCTTCGACAGCAGCATAGTTAAGCTACAACTCTCTACTCTGGAAGCCTAGATGACCAAAATAACTCTGCTCCTTAATAAGGTATTACAAGATACTGCCAAATTAAAAGCAACAGCATTTAGTACAAAAGAGGAACTGGGGAAAATAAATGCCAGAGTTACATCTACAGAAACCACTGCAAAATGACAGGCAGAAACCCAGCACTCTCATACCTGCCAACTTAGACAACATCACAGCCAAATACAATACCTGCTAGAGAAGGTTGACGACTTAGAACACAGGGCAAGACGGAAAAATTTACGAACAATTGGCAAACCAGAGGGAGTGGAGGGCAGGGTCGAGATGGCTTTTCTCAATAACACTCTGCCAGTTATACTGAAAATCAACACTGGTTCCCACCAGAGCTTGAAAGGGCCCACAGCTCCCTAGCCTCTAGGCCACATCAGGATGAAAAACCCTGACCCATACTATGCAAGCTTGCCAGATACACTGAAAAGAGCTATACTTGAAAGAGGCCAGGGAAAATAATAATATGTTGTGGGAAAGTTGCAGAGTGCAAATGTACCAAGATTTCTCAGCTGACCTATCCAAAAATGGGCATATGGCCAGGTTAAGCAAAACCTGTATTGGATGAACATTACCATGTCTCTTAGATACCCTGCACAACTCAGAGTTCAGTATAAAGGAGAATGCTTGCTGTTCAACTCACCAGCAGAAGTTGAGGAGTTCCTGGCTGACATCAACGGCAGGGACCAGCTGCCGAGCCGACCCAGATCACTCAATCAATCAATCAAAATCTTTATTTTGCCAGGTGGAACATCATTGAGACAAGCTCATTTACAAGATAGACCTGGGGCCTCATCAGCTCATGGAGAGGCCATCCAGAACATGGACACCTCCGAGGATCCCACAAGCAAGTTCCTGCAGCATATGGTGCAAACTCCCTTCACGTCATCCACATCTCAGGAATGGCACCAGGTCCAAAGATGGAGACAGAAAAATAAAAATAAGCTTCCAGCCCTGACAAAATCTCCCTCCCGTAAAGTGAGATCACGTAGCAGGCAAAGGCGACAACAGCTCTCCAGTAGCACCAGCACATCACTGGGGGACACTCCGGTTAAAATTAGTAACCACTACAAACCCCTCCGGGAGTTGATACCGATGGCCCTGGACTTATCCATCCCCATTATGGTGCTTCCCCTCAATCAGACCCTGATTCTACCAGAAGAAACTGCTGATGTTTGGGCCCCCATTTACCAGGAGTGGGCGAATTGTATGGTTGAGGCCCCTGATGAACTCCTGGCAAACCCGCACCATGGTCCCTGCATGAACTCTCCTAAAAATGAATGACAGAGCAAGGTGGACTACCAGAGACTGGCTCTGTAAGTAATCTTTCTCACAGCCTTTTCATTGGACTCTTCCTCTACTAGGAAGAAGGCTGTATGGTTAATTCCCCTAGGCTACCACCACGAAGTTAAGCGTTGCTATGTGGCATAGCTTTTCAATTTTCCCCACAGAGCTCAAATGTTGTGATGAGCTCCATCAGAGGCTTGCAGGTTATCTGCCCTGTTTAAGTTAGAGTAATGCTAGCATGTAGGGGTATTGACTGGAGGTAGGGGTGGGAATGAAATGCCACAGCATTCATTTACTGTAAGTGCACCTCCCAATTTACAATACCGGCTGCAACCTTGTACAGATAATGACCCAAAGAGAGGGCAGATAGCTCCTATGAAGAGCATTTATGCGATTTCTGAGCACTGCTGATGTTAAGGGCACCCCAACCAAGGACAGAGCATTGAGAAGGCTCCTCAGTGGGTACCCGCATATATAAAGAAATAGTTGAATATAGATTTAGTGATACTGTGCCCCTCAGGCTGCACTGTAGCTGAGAACTGAATTAAAACTTTGTTGTACATAGTTTTCAGCGCAGACTGTTGTGGAGCTACAAGTATTATTGCAACAGCACCCATTGGCCTGTGAGGCATAGAGGTGGCTAGCCCACCTGCAGGGCTCAAGATATTGTGATGAGCCATGCGGGGGAGGGTAGCTGCTGGGATACAGCACATAACTTGTGCCATTTATCACTGGTGACGTCCGATCTGAAGCAGAGGGGGTAACACCAGAAACTCTGGGAAAGAGAATGATCTCCCCCAGATATCTCATGAGCGAGGATTACCTCAGCTGCCTTCTCCTATTGGAACAGGGCACTTACCTCCTGGATGCCATTATACCCCTAAATTCGAAGACTTACTGACGCAGCTGACATCCTGTGGGAATGGAAACATGGGGTGCTCGCCAAGGCAACACCCTGGTACCGAAGCTATCACCCATCGGTGCACAATTACATGGGTATAAGCTTATCAGGAGATGCTGACTCATGCACTCCTAGCTGAGGGACCTTGGGAGATGGACTGACCTGCCCCACGACTCGCTTGGTTATAGGGAGGGGGTCGTACTCAGCAAAGGGCAAGCTAGGTGATCGGTACAAGAGGGATCTCCTCCTAACCCTCTTCAAGGGTAAGGTACACCAAACCAGCAGAGGACCACAGAACAGTTACCCATGGGCTACCACTCAGTTCCATGCCCAAGCCATGGTGATAACACTTCGGTCTCTGGCAGGCCAATATGAACACAAAGCAATGCTCAATTCCAGTCGGACAGGAACCTAAATAAGCTGGGAACCTTTACACCTAAAATGAAAAGGTTGCTCATACCCAGGTGCCTGAACTACTGCTCTAGTCCCCCTAGTTTGTTCATTCTATGGTAACTGGGCAAAGCCCGGCTCAGATAACTGACCCTCCACCCCCAGAGTGGAGTTGTCTGGGCATTAGCAGGCTAGGAGAAAGACAGCCTGCCGGTCCACACAAGTCGACTCACACTCTATGGATTGACTATCAACTCTTGATGTTACTGATTAGAAGGTTCAATGTTATTGTTATAAAATATGCTACCTTTTTTCTTTTTGCTAGTAGCTATAGACAGGTAGAGAATCAGAGGCAAAGGAAGAGAGTGGTTTTCAGTACACATAAGGTACCATTTTCAGTCAGCAGACAAGTTGTTAACTTTAAAGCATCCACACAGAATAGTGAACAAACTACACTACGCAGGGGTATAAAGGAACTTTGGAATGAGGTCCTAGTAACAACTCGGAGGTGGATCATGATGCCCATCTCCCTACTAGCCGGCTTTCAACTACGTGCACAAATTTCTCTTACTCCTGGCTTCCATCCCTCAAGTTGCTACATCATGGAACTTCAAAGGCATAAATTCTCCTATTAAACAAAAAAAAATCCTGGCATGCCTGAAGAAATTAAAAACTCAAATAGCCTTTCTTTAAGAAACAAAACTCAATAAGGTAGAAGCCCAGAAACTCAAAAGGAAATGGGTGGGATGGGAGGCTCACAGTGTCTCTGGTGCATCTAGCCAAGGGGTGTCAATTGTGCTCCACAAGAACCTGAACTGGATGCCCAATGAAGTACAAACTGATAAAGAAGGATGATGGGTTATGGTGCTGGTAGATTCTCCCACAGGGCCGATCCTACTGGTAAATGTTTAAGCCCCTAACATGGACTCACCCAAATTTTTTAACAAAACTTCTCAAGAAATGCTAGAAAAGATGCATGACAATCCAGAAATACTCATGGGAGGGGATCTAAACCTCACCATGGACTTCATCATGACTAGTTCCAATGCAATACCAGAACCACACACCCAAGCTCTTCGCACACTGACTGATTTGATAGCCCTACATAAGCTCTCTGATATCTGGAGGCTTACCCATCCCATGGACCAAGACAACACTTTTTTCTCCAATCCCAAGGCAATGGCAAGTCGACTATATCACTGGCTCACCTCTCCATCAGTGACTTCTGCCATAATAGACATATCAATCGCCTCGATGCATTTGTCTGACCACGCCCCTGTGGTACTGAGCCTCCTCAGAACCCTAAAGAGCATAGATCCCAGCTATGGAGACTAGACCCCCTTTTAATGCAAGACCCTAGTTTTGTTAAATGGCTCCTTAAAGAATCAGAACTCTACTTCTAAGACAATTCCCAAGGATCCGCATCAGCAGCTGGGGTCTGGGAAGCCTACAAAGCTACGATGCGAGGGAGAATTATAAGTTTTGCAGCACATAGGCATAAACAAAGGGAGGTGGAATGTGCCCAATTAGAAGAGCAGTTAGCACAACTGTAAAATCAATAAAAAAAAAACCTCAGGTGTTGAATGACCCAGCTAAACTAAAAGAAATCACAGCATTAAGACTCCAATTAAATATCCTAGCCACTAGAAAAGCTGAACTCCAAATACTGAGAACACAACACAGATACTGGGCGGTGGGGGAAAAGCTGGGAAGCTGCTGGCATATAGACTGAAACAAATGCAGGCAGAACGGCATATCCCCTATCTTAAAAATAAAAATGGGACCCCCACATCTATCCAAAAAGGAATCAACATGATTATGACAGAATTCTATAAAGAGCTGTACTCTTCTCAAAACAAATGGGACTCCAACAGGTATAATACTTTTATTGCCAATCTATCTTTACCACACCTTATGCCACAAGCCAGAGAGGGGTTAGAAGCTCCAATTTCTGAAAAAGAGATCTCCATAGCCATTCAACTAATGGCACCATATAAGGCGCCAGGAGGGGATGGCTTCCCGGTAGATTTTTATAAAGCAACAAATCACATTGTCACTCTCCCCAACCCATATGCTGCAATCGGCTCTCACAGCAGAAGAGTTGCCAGGTACACTAAAAGAAGCCATTATCACAGTACTACATAAAGAGGGTAAGGACCTTGTCCTCCCAGTTAGTCATAGACCCATATCACTGATCAATGCGGACGTCAAGGCACTAGCCAAGGTCCTGGCTATTAGGCTAGAGAAATCCCTCTCACAAATTATTCATCCCTCACAAGTCACCTTTGTTAAAAGAAATGCAAGCTCAGACCATCTTCAGGCCCTGATCTCCTTGATGCAGACCGTAGCAGGCACACCCACTCCAGCCGCAGCGGTAGCAATCGATTTTGAAATGGTGTTCAACTCAGTGGAGTGGGAATCCCTGCATGTGGTTATGAAGTCCTACAACTTTGGCTCATATTTTATGTCCTAGGTCAGAACCATGTATAATGAGATGAAAGCAAGGGTTCTCACTAACAGCATTATGTCAGACCCCTTTCCCTTATGCAGGGGAACTAGACAAGGCTGCCCGCTCTCACCGTTGTTATTTGTATTGGCCATGGAACCTCTGGCCGCTGCAAACAGGGCTCACCCTGAGATCACAGGTCTGAGTGTAGGAAAGGCCCAATACCATGCAAAGTTGTACACTGATGATTGCCTGATCCTAACAAATAATATAATCAAGAGCCTGCCCCAGATTCTCAGCTCCTTGGAAACATTTGGCACAATATCGGGCCTAAGAATAAATAAAACTAAATCCGAAATACTCCCTCTGAATAAACACTCTACCTTCATAACAAGGACATGCTAGGCCTTCC
Organism: Neoceratodus forsteri; assembly: GCA_016271365.2. Lineage (NCBI taxonomy): Eukaryota > Metazoa > Chordata > Ceratodontiformes > Ceratodontidae > Neoceratodus > Neoceratodus forsteri. The sequence continues at coordinate 868,058,540 of CM057455.1, forward strand.
GTGGGCACTGCGAGGGATAAAATACTTGGGGATTAAACTCTCACCTGACCTGGCCAACCTAGTGGATGACAACTTCAGTCCCTTATTGACAGAGCTCCAAAGGGACATGGAGAGATGAGAACACCTCCATTTGTCCATGGCCGGGAAGATAGCTGTCATAAAGATGATGAAGGCCCCGAGGGTATATTACCTACTCTCACATTGACCAATTATTCTTCTGGCAAAATGAGCCCCAAAATTACATACCCTTATGAAAATTCTTATGGGGATCCCCCCCCCCCAAAACAGTATAGTAGAGCAAAATTGAGAGCACCATGGATAAAAGGTGGGTGGAATCTCCCCGACTTCACAAATTACTCCTATGCTTTCATTGCGCCAAAACTCTAAAATGGTATGGCAGACAGGACTCAGATCCACCTGCATGGCTTGAGATAGAAAACGCCTTCATGCATGGATACTCACCTGCAGCATTCCTAGGCTATAAGCTCCCAAAGCAATTCCAATACATGATTACAATCTAGGCCATGCACCGAGCCTGGCAAATGATGGGGCAAAAGGCTAAGCTATGCTTGAACCCCCAAAATGATATTCCACTGTGGAACAACCCCCAATCTGTGCATTAACAGGGGACCCTTTAGATGGTCAGGATGGGAAAGTAAAGGTATACTCACATTCAGAGACATACAGATGCCTGGGAGAAACATATTAGACTCCTTTCAATCCCTCAGAAATAAGTATCTGCTACCGCAGGGCGACTTCTGGGGGTATTTACAAATTAGAAGCTGCACCTGCAATGCCAGAAAGCTAAGTGTGATTGTTCTACATGTACCAGGGCTCAAACCCATCCACAAGGGAAAATATGAATTCACACATGGCTCTCTAAACCGAAGGGACTTGCTGGGACCATTCAAAGACTCATAAGATACAGCGGCCCTGACCCCTCGCTACCAGGCAAGGAGAAATGGCAAAAAAAAATGGGCACCATGATCACTTGACCAACAGTGGAAACAAGGGTGGGTACTAGCACACCAAGCATGCGGGGATCCAAGGAGTTTTTTGATCCAAAACAAAATACACCACCTATAGTTTCGCACACCAACACAGCTTAAGGTCATGGGCTACATTAGCCAGGACAATTGTTGGAAGTGCAATGTCCCAAATGCTAATCTACTGCATTCTTATGGGACTGCACTCCCCTTTGCCCCTTTTGGATGCATATCACAGCAGCCTCTGCAGATATACTTGGGAGCTCCACTCCCCTTGATCCACTAATCTGGATCTTGGGTGTCTTCCTGACCACATTAAAGCTTGGTGGCCATCAAAAACAATGGTTAATCCAAGTCTCAGTAGAAGCCAAGTGACTTATTTTGAAAAAGGGGAAAACTACCACTATACCAACTCCCACAGAGTGGCATACAGCCCTAGAGTCTCAAGCTTCCCTCATGCGAGTAACCTGTTTTAATAACAAATGTATGCAGAAGTTCCAAAATAACTGGACCCCCTACCTGGAATATATTGCTGCCAGCAGCACTCTCGATGGGGGGAAATATTTTAAGGACCTGCTTAAGCCCCCATGACTCCCATACATATGTAGCCCGGATACATACGGGTATGGACCTCATCTCCCTGTAACACCGTAGAAGAAGGATAATAGAACATTAGGCATCATAAGTGGTACCTATATGGTTAACTTTGCAGTATAGGCTTCTGTTCTTATGTTACACTTTAAAGAAGTACTCATTGTTTAACTCCCCTCTTCCTAATATTACCAAGTAATGCAAAGATGAAATAAGTTTGTCTGCTTAGGTAACCTCACAAGATATGTCCAAGTGCGGAATGTGCATTTACTGTATGACTGAAACTATATACTGTCTAACAAATCTTTTTAAGGATATATGTATAAAATGGAAAACTGCTCAATAAAATGATTAACTGAAAAAAAGAGAGAGAAGGGCCATTAGTGTTTCCTCTGGGGAGACAGCAGAAAACAAGAAGAAAGGCTGGGTGCGGAGGGGTTGAGTGCTGGGTGTGGGAGGATGGGGAGGGGGAGGTTAGAGGGGAAGGACTTTAGAAGTGCTGTGGCACAGGAGGTATAATAGGAGTTAAACTCTTGAGCCACTGCGCATGATTCGGAGACCAATGAGTTGTTTATTTTAAGCACTGGGGGAGGCAGATATGAAGGGGGCAGAATAGTGCATGGACCACTTTCCAGAATTTGAAGGAGGAATTGACATTTTTGAGAAAAGATGATTTAAAATACTCAGACTTGGCAAGTCTGGTAGCTTTTGTGCAGGCATTTCTGAACATACGATACCTGGCATAGTCTGAGGGAAGCTGGGAGGCCTTATGTTTCCTCCAAGCTTTGTCACGCTTCCTGAGACAGGTCAGTTACTCAGGGGAGAAGCAGGGATGATGGCTGCCATGAACTCTACTGCATTTGAATGGAGCGTGGGAGTTCCATGTAGTTAGAAATTTATCTTTAAAATAAGTGAGGGCTTGTTCAATGGAAGGGGTAAAGGCAATAGGGGATCAATCAGAGCTGGCAAGTTCATTAAGAAGGGGATTAAAGTTTAAGGAGCTGAAGGAGCAGAGTTGCAGAATTTTGTGTGGCGGTTTTGGTCTATGGACTTTCCTGACTACGAAGATTGGATGAGGATCACCCTACTGGGACAATATGTAGTACGCTTAATAGCATACGACAGAAGCGTTAAAAAGAAACGATATATGACAACGAGAGGGTGCAATACCCAAATGGTTCCATGTGCAGTACTGCACCCTCTCACTGTCCTAGGCAGAGGATAAGACCTCTGTTGAGACAGGCTTCTGCTGAGCAGCTGCTGTGGCTCAATGAGATGAGTCACTGGCAGTAATAGATGCAGTCACAGTGTTTGGGACCAGGTTCAATTCCTGGTCCCAAATATAGAAATGTTCTTTTTTTTTCACACTTTGTGTGATATTTACTTAAAATCCCCCTTGGAGTTAGTTATTTTAATTTGGGAGGTTTAGGGGGTGTGGCCCCCCCATAAAAAAATACTTATACCGCATGCTTGAAATCTTGCTGTATTGGCAGCACGCTATATACATGTGGCATAATGTCTTGCGACATTATAACCCCATGCCAATGATCACTGAGGGCATCTGGGAGGATGCCTGATTTAATGACTTGGTGGGGGTGAAAGGTGAGAGCTCAGTCTATGAGGGAGTGGTTAAGGGTTTTATTATTTAGGCAGGTGAGTTCCAGGATGAGTTGGGAGAGACTGAGGGCCATGATGTCATTACGTGTCTTGGTAATTGTTGGTGATAGCCAGTTTAGGTTTGCATCACCCAGGATGTATAGCTTACCTTTATGTGAGAGGGAGGTTATGGAGGTAATAAGATCCGAAGTATCAGATGCCTTGGAGCCAGGTCGACAGTAGATGCCGGCTATAAAGATAGGGGAGGAAAAGGCAAGGTAATGTTTACTACAAGTGCTTCATAGGCAGAGGATAATGAGGATGATAGAATGGTTGTGAACTGAAGTGAGGACAGGATATACATGGCTACTCTGCCACTCCTGCCAGTCCTATCCTGCTTGATTATGGAATAACCTGGGATATTAATGACGAGATCAGGTATTTTAGCGTATAACCAAGTTTCTATTAAAACTGTGAGGGAGCTTACCATAGGATGTAAAAGATCAATTTTTGAGACAAGACTGCAGATGTTTAAGTGGAGGATTTTCATGCCCTTGGGGAGGGCAGAAGGGGTGTGAGAAATTGGTACATTAGTGGAAGGATTACAACTGGTAGAGGTGGGTGTAGTGGGGCCAGGATTGGGATGAACATTTCCTGATGCAAGTAAGAGGAGTGCTATTATGAAGGAGTGGAGTTTAGGGCATTTGTGATGGGCCGAGGATTTGGGAAGTATTTTGGGGGGTTGGGGCTAGGTGAGATAAAGATAAGGAGGCAAAGGAAAGCTAGGTCAGATAGTAGAAATTTAAAGAGAGGATATAGGGTACCATGGAGCGCTTAGCACTACTTCATCAGCTCAGACAGGGTTATAGGGCAGAAAGGGGCATACAAACTGTACCTCTTACAATATTTGGCAACTTATATCACAGTAAACACTAAGCATTATTAAAAAACAAAATAGAATGCTGAATTCAGTAAAGCATACAGAACAATAAATACAACTCAGCAATATAAAAGTTTGTGCAAACTAAGCAGCTTAGGGAGATGAAAGCAGTAGTGAATAAGAGGGCAGGAGAAAGGTAAAGTGTCCACTCAAGGCTGAGGAACTGAGATGCAGAACGAAATTTGCCAGTGGAGACAGAAAGCACCAAGATTCAAGCCTGGTAGCTCCAAAGGCCTGGCTTACACAGTGCTGTTCTTGCCACACTGTTTTAGCAGCAGCATATTGACCTGGTACCAGTGACTAGTGTCCACCTCTCTTCATTCGATGCTCCTGTAACTTTTCTGTGGCCCCTCTCCTTCCCTTTCTTCTGTGAACACTGAACAAAAGACTTTGTTAAAGATGTCTGCTTTTTCTTGGCCCCCCTCCACACAATCCCCCTCCCCACCCTTCTTAGTCTTACAGTCCCTACCCTGGTCTTTCTCTTTTACATACCTAGAAATGCCTTGTCTCTTTTCTTTACTTCCTGGACTATTTTCTACACTGTTTGCACCTTTGTGCTCTTAACTGATATCCCTACATTCCTCTGTTTATTTGGATACAGCTCCCTATCCTCCTGTTTCTGTGTCTTCTTATATCTCCTGAATGCTTTTTTGCCCTTACCTTCCCAGCCACCTCCTTAGAGAAGCATAGGGGTCTCTTTTTCCTTTTGGCTTTGCTTACGAGCCTGATGCAGAGGTTTGTTGCCTTCTCTATGCCCTCTTTTAGTTTTGCCCAATGTTCCTCCACTCCACCCAAGTCCTTCCCTCCACCAGAGCAACCCTGAGGCATTCCTCCATCTTTTTGAAATCAGCCCTCCTGAAGTCCAGGACCCTCATCCTTTTGTGGCTCAGTTTTACCCCAGTCCTTATACTGAACCACACAGTACAGTGATCACTGGTCCCCAGGTAGCCAAGCGCCGTAACATCTGCAACACTGTCCCCATTAGTTATTTATTTATTAGTTTGGGATTAACACTTTATAGCCAAAGGCTGTTTTACATAGGTTCCATGTCAAGAACAAATAAGGGAGATACATAGATACATACATAGATACATAGACAGTGTCGGCAGATAAGGGCCTATGGCCCATCCAGTCTGCCCATTTAAGTTTGTAAGTTCAGTTTATGTTTTCCAGGAAGTCTGTTGCCCCTTACCCCGACCTCCAGAATTCCTTTATGTCTATCCCATGCATTCTTAAATCCCGTGATTGTTTCATCCCCCACCACTTCCTCTGGCAGGGTGTTCCACTTGTCCACCACCCGTTCTGTGAAGAAATTCTTCCTCACGTTTCCTCTGAATCATCCTCCCTCCAACTTCATCCCATGCCCTCTAGTCCTGGAACATCTTTTTGCTTAAAAATAGTGCATTCCTGTACCCTGTTCCTCCCTGTAAGATACTTGTATGTCTCTATCATATCCCCTCTCTCCCTCCTCTCCTCCACGGAGTACATGTTCAGTGCCTTCAACCTGTCCTCATAGGACTTGTGATGCAATCCATGCACCATCTTTGTTGCCCTCCTCTGAACCTTCTCTACCCTGTCTATGTCCTTACGTAGGTAAGGTCTCCAGAACTGCACAGTGTACTCCAGGTGCGGCCTCACTAGTGTCTTGTATAGTGGAATTATGACCTCCTTTTTCCTGCTGGTGATGCCTCTGCCTATGCATCCCAGCATCCTATTTGCTTTACCTGCTGCCTTGTCACACTGTTTCCCTGCCTTGAGGTCATCAGAGATGATAACTCCAAGATCCCTTTCCTGCTTGGTGCATGCTATATCCTCACCCCCAACTGATATATTGTGCCAGGGTTTTTGTGCCCCATATGCATTATCTTGCACTTCCTTGCATTGAATTTCAACTGCCACACCCTGACCATTCTTCAAGTTTCTGCAGGTCCCTTCTCATTCTGTCTACACCTCTGGTGTGTCTACTCTGTTACAGAGCTTTGTGTCATCAGCGAACAGAGAAATTCTGCCTTCTAGGTCCCAGTGCATGTCACTGATGAAGATATTGAATAGTACCGTCCCAGCACTGATCCCTGTGGTACCCACTGGTCACTCTTCCTCTGTGGAGTGACAGCCATTTACCACCACCCTCTGTGTCCTGCTGCCCAGCCAGTTACCTACCCACCGCACTACTGTCCTGCCCACACCCATATTCCCCAGTTTGTGCAATAGTCTTCTATGTGGCACAGTGTCAAAGGCTTGCTGAAGTCCAGATAGGCCATGTACACTGCCCTCCCTGATCCACCTCCCTAGTCACCCAGTCAAAAATTCAATGAGGTTGGTCTGACATGACCTTCCCTGGTGAAACCATGCTGCCTTGGGTCCTGTAGTCCATTGACAACCAGATGTTCCACCAATCTCTTCTTCAGTAGTGCTTCCATGATCTTCCCCACTAACGAGGTGAGGCTGACTGGTCTGTAGTTCCCTGCTTCCTCTTTGTTCCCACTTTTGTATAAGGGGACTACATCTGCTATCCTCCAGTCTTTGGGTACCTCCCCTGTTTCTAGTGATTGGCTAAACAGGATAGCAAGAGGTTCAGCCACCACCTCTCTTAGTTCTTTAAGGATCCTGGGGTGCACCCCATCTGGCCCCATTGCTTTATCAACTCTTATTACTTCCAGTTCCTTCAGGACCCTTTCTCGTGTAAAGGGACTTGTGTCCATTTCTGCACCATTCTCATCCCTTGTACTCCATTCAGACCCATTACCCTCCTCTTCCTCAGTAAAGACTGAGCAGAAATACCTGTTCAATATGTCAGCTTTACTGTTGTCATCCTCCACACAGCCCCCATCCTCCCCTTCAGTCTCACTATCCCTCCCTTTGCCTTTCTTTTTTCACTTATGTACCTGTAAAAGGTTTTGTCCTCTTCCCACTGATTTTGCAATGTGTTCTTCTGTCTGAGCTTTGGCTTCCTTACTGACCTCCCCTGCCCTTTGCTTCTCCTGGTACTTCTCCCATCCCTTCTGCCTGTGTCTTTTTGTATTGCCTGAATGCAATCTTTTTGGCTTTCACTTTCTTTGCTACCTCTTTGGAAAACCATAATGATCTCCTCTTCCTTTTCCTTTTGCTAACCTGCTTAATACATAATTCTGTTGCTCTTGTAATCCCCATTTTAAATACTTCCCACTGTTCCTCAACCCCCGATTCCTGCCCCATTCCCCTTAATGCCGCTTTCAAGTATCTCCCCATTTTCCCAAAGTCTGCCCCCCTAAAATCCAGGATACGTGTTTTTGTGTGGTTTGGTTCTGCTCTTTCTGTGATTTCAAACCACAGTGACTGGTGGTCACTGTTCCCCAGGTGCTCCCCCACTCTAACCCCCATCACACTGTCCCTGTTTGTGAGCACAAGGTCCAGTATTGCCTTCTGCCGAGTTGGTTCCATGACCAGTTGCTTGAGGAAGGCACCCTGAAGGGAGTCCAGGATAAATCTGCTCTTAGTTGATGCTGCTGCTGGGATGCTCCAGTCCACGTCTGGAATATTGAAGTCTCCAACCAGTACTACCTCGCCCTTGTCTGCCATCCTCTGGATGGCTAGCATCAGCTCCCTATCTGTTTCTTCCTCCTGGGCTGGTGGTCTATAGACCACACCTGTGCGGATGGCTGGCCCCATTTTCCTTTCCAGCTTAACCCACAGTATCTCTCCCCCATTTTGTTCCTCCTGGATCTCTGTGGCCCTTATGTCATTTTTCACATACAGTGCCACTCCTCCTCCCTTCCTGCCTGCCCTGTCTCTTCTGAATATGTTGTAGCCAGTTATGGCCAACTCCCAGTCGTGGTTATCATTACACCAGGTTTCAGTGATGGCCACAATGTCCAGGTCTGACTGCACCATGACAACCTCCAGATCTTCCATCTTGTTGCTAAGGCTCCTGGCATTTGCACACATGACTTTCTATGATTTGACCTCCCCAGACTGTTTCCCTGTTCTACTCCAGCCCCTTCCTTGGTTGTCCTTTATCTCTGGTTCACCTTGCTGTCTGCCCTTCTGCTGAATTTTGCCCCTATTCTGCCTATCCACCTCCTGGGTGCTAATCTCCATCTTTTGCACTTGGCTAACCTCCACATCCTTTCCTTCCATTTCTCTGGGTACCTCTATTTGGTTGTCCCTGTTTGGCAGTGTGGCATATGAGTTCTTGAGTGGAATAGGATCTGGGATGTGCCTCTGCCTGACTGGTCTAACCCTCCCTGAGCCCACTGTCATCCAAGTACTCCTCGTTCTCTGCATCCTTTGAGGCAGCTGCATTGGACTGAGTGGTCTCTGGATAGGGGTGATGGTACTCCTGACCCAGTTTACTTCTGCTCTGAGTCTGGCTACCTCATCCCGCAGTCCAGAAAGATGCATGCAGATAGGGCAGCACCTCAGTGTCCAGAAGATCTGCCTGAATATGGCTGCCCCACAGCCACTGCATTGCACCACTCCCCACATTATACTGCAATTATACTGCTATTCCACTACTTGTCTGCTACTGAAGCTCTCCTAGTTCCCTTTTTATTAATTTACTGTCCTAAAAATCCTGCCACTGTTCCTCTATAATATTTGAAAATACATACACTTCTATCTCACCTCTTTATCCTTACCATCAAAAGGTAACTACAATCACAATAATACAGGGTACATGTAAACAGATAAGTAGGGATTAAACAGACATACAGTGAAGTAATATAATATAGTCAAATAAATTGTATGTACAAGATGCAAAAAGGGTATCCAACATGTACAAGTAATGTTTTTTTGAAAATAGCGAGTTGCACATCATTATACCCATAGGTGCAGCCAGAGGCATTGTCAAGCAGGATGCTATGTCAGGTGCAAGAAGCAAAAGCCTACTGCCCAGATTCACAGCAGTGGCAGGAAGGAAGGCAGAAAGTGATCACTGTGAGGAGGACTGGTTGAGAGAGAGGAGGGTGGGAAGGTACAGTAAGATGGTTGGTAGGGTTAAGTAAGAGCAGAAAGCAAAGGGGAGGTACAATCAGAGAGGGTAGGCAGGAGAAGTGGGTATGCAGATGTATAGGGGTGGCTGGGTAGAAGGGTTTCGGAGGAGGATAGAGTGGGGGTGGGGGAAAGGGAGGCATTCTGGGTAGGTGAGGGGCAGGGGAAGGAGCTGGAAAGAAAGGAGGGGAAGTGGGGTAAGCAGGTTTATTGGGGTGGCAGGTAAAGATTGGTATGGGAGGAGGATAGTGAGGGGGTGGGAGAAGGGGAGGCATGCTGGGTAGGTGTGGAGAGGATGGTATGGGGCAGGGGAGGAAGCAGGGAGGATAGTGAGGGGATGAATAAAGGAGTTGCCATAACAGATGCAGGGTAGCAAGGTAGTCACAGTGAAGTGGCTTGGTGAGGGGCACGGGAGTGAGGAGGAGGATAGTCAAAGGAAAACGACCTTGGAGTAGGCATAACAGTCACAGGAGGTTCTGGTAGCAAGGTAGCCATGGAGCTTTCGTTTAAAAGGGCCAAGTGTGGCAATGTCAGTAACTTCCCTGGGCAGGGAATTAAAACATTTTGGAGCTCTGAAAGCAAACGACTGCTGTCCTTGTGATGTACGACACCGGGGGACTTGAAAGGAGGAGTTGTCTGAGCTTCTGTTGTGGTGTATATTACGTGAGGAGATAAGGAGAGTCTGCACTCCAGGGGGCAGTAGTCCAATGGAGGCTCTCTTTACCGCAAGACTGGTATGGAAGAAAATATGGCCATGCAGTTGCAACCATCCAACTTGTTGATAGAGGTCACAAGTGTGTGTCCAATGGGCAGCCCCTACAAGAAGTCGACAGGCCTTATTTAAGGTTATGGATAGTCTCCTTTGTGCAGTGTCAGTTGCTGCTCCATAGATCACCAGCCCGTAATCTATCTATTAATGGAACTATGGAGCTTTGGATGACTATCTTGAGGGCTTGATCGGTGAGGCAATGTTTATTCCGGTAGAGACCAATGCAGATATCCACTGATTTGGCGACAAGGTCCATGTGGTTATTGAAGGACAGGGTAGGATCCAAAGGAACACCAAGATACTTGAAGGATTGGGTCTGTTCCAGAGCAATGCCTGAACAGTTCTTGATTATCAGCGGTTCTGCATGATGCTTGCCGTGGGGGCTGTGGAAGAGCATTAATTTTTTTTTTTGCAATTAAGTACACGTTTCTTCTAAAGGAACCATTCTTCTACTTTCGTGAAACTATCCTGTAGTTGTCCCAATAACTGAGAGTAATCAGAGTTCTTTGAAAAGATTACTGCATTGTCTGCATAAAGCATAACTTGTACGGGACAGTAGTCTGGAAGTTTAAGAAAAATGCTGAACAGCAAAGGTCCCAGGATTGATCCTTGTGGTACGCCTGATCGGATCGGTAATTTGGTAGACAGAGCATCGCCTGGTCTCACCTACTGCGTTTGGTCAGAGAGATAGCTGTGAAACCATCCAGTGGTATTAGAAGACAGTTCTAGTTCAGATAAGTTTTCCAGCAGTAGGGGGTGACTGACTGTCAAACACCTTCGAGAGATCGATAAAGGTAGCGCCGAAGAGTTGCCCCTGGTCCATAGCCTGCTGGATGTAACCCGTGAATTCCAGTAGGGCGGAGGTTGTACTGTGCCCTTTCCTAAAACCATGCTGGTGAGGACATTGGAGATTATACTTCTCCATGTACTCAACCAGCTTGTCAGCTACGATTCTTTCGAGAGCCTTGGATAGAGGGGGAGGAATGGAGATGGGTCTGTAGTTGCCATGAAGAGCTCTGTCTCCACTCTTATATATGGGGGTCACCAATGCTAGCTTCCAGTTGCTGGGAAATTGGGCGAGTATGAGAGACTTGTTGATAATCTTAGTAAGGGGAGATAGGATTACATAGAACATGAGGTCTATGAGCTTCAGATCCAGTGTGTCTCCTCTGTATTTGGTTATCCCGAGCACCTTGGTTAAATATTGTTTGGCTTCATTTTCTGTTACTGCCTTAAAATAGAATGGTTGGTGTACTGAGTCTGAGCTAAGAGCACCCTTGGGTGTGGGGGGGGTCAAAGAAGTTTGAAGGCAGAACATAGCTGAGATCAGTAAACATAGAAACATAGAAATTGACAGAAGATAAGGACCGCAAGGCCCATCCAGTCTGCCCATTTCTTCTACCTTATGAATGTGCCATAGGCCTGTACTCTGTCAATGGCCTATCTATTCATACTCATCTTTATTGCTCCCTTATGCCTGTCCCATGCCTGCTTGAAGCCCTGCACTGTATTCATATCCACCACTTTCTGAGGTAGTCCGTGTGACGCTTGGCCAGCTGGTTATGATTATTGTATGATATATGTAAAATAAAAATATAGCATGTGATTTTTTCACATAAGACTGCCTGTGCGTCCATGGGTGCCCCCTTCAGGTTTCAGTGATGCTACAGGATATGTAAACTGACCAGGAGAGTTCTGTAATGTAATTAACTTCCTTCAGAATGGCATTTTATGGCCTTTTTATGACCTCATGCTTTTGAAGTTGGAAAACTAAATATACATGTTTTTACAGGATAGGATGTCATTTAGCTGATTCCTGTTGGCTATATCACACCTAGGTGATGGACTGCAGGGTTTTAAGCCTCAAAGGAACTGGTTGATCAAAGACTCATAATTTGGGAAATGAGTTTTTGTTGATGTCACATTACTTAATATACCTCCTGATAGGACATCATGTTTGTATTTTTTTTATTCTAAAAGGAGGAGCTAGATGACTCACAGAAGGGGTGTGGAGACACAGTTTAAACTGATACTTGTGTCTGAAATGGGTTATACCATCTTGGGGCTCTAGAAAGACACAGCTCTCTGATCTAACTTAAGCACTTCCAGAGATAATACCTTAGACAGCAAAAGTGTAAATGTATTGTGTTAGGAGTTTTTGCTTTGTAATTTTCCATTGTTCTTTTATGTGATTGTGAGCTCTTTGATACATTGTTCTGTGTTTACATTTTTCATATTTTTATCATCTTTTAGTAAAGTACCTTTTCTTGAAAGACTGCCTGGGTGTCTGCCAGTTCTTTCTGTATGTGACGTATAGGTGGTTAAGTCTGATGAAACTGTTTAACAGCTTGATGGTGTTACTGAGCTTGAGTAAAAAGGTAAGAATATACCCAAGGTCTCTTAGCGAGGTTTAAGGGTTCATTTTGGAAGCCTGGCTTGGTGCCCCTGTGAAAGATTGTACCGCAATCCCCGAAGAGGGTACATATCTGAGCCTGTACATTGGGTATGCTAGCATAAGGTTCACAGTTTGAATCCCCCCAGAACCTGAGATTAAAGGTGATTTAAACCCAAAAGCAGACAGGAGGGTTGCCCTGTCTGTTACCTGTTCATACTGTTGTACTCTGAGGTTGGCACTGTGGGAGCAGAGGGCCTGACCTGCTGAGTGCATTTGTGACAGGCCGTTCCATGCATCCACCACCCTTTCTGTGGAAAGAACTTCCTCACAGTCCCCCTTAATCGGCCTCCCTCTAATTTCATGCTGTGTCCTCTTGTCCTGCTATTTTTCTTATGTTGAAACATGTTAGACTTTTTCACCTTGTTAATGCCCTCAAGATGTTTGAATGTTTCGATCATATCACCTCTCTCCCTCCTTTGCTCTCGGGTATACATATTGAGCTCCATTAATCTGTCCTCATATGTTTTCTGTTGCAGTCCCTGCACCATTTTGGTTGCTGTTCTCTGGACTGCCTCCATTTTGTTAATGTCCTTGTGCAGGTGCGGCCTCCAGTACTGCACGCAGTACTCCAAATGGGGCCTCACCAGTGTCATGTAAAGAGGGATTATTACCTCCCTTTTACGACTTGAGATACCCATACTAATACACCCCAACATCCCTCTTACCTACTGCTTTAGTGGTCTGCTTGGATGATTTCAGGTCATCTATGATGATGATGCCTAAGTCTCTTTCTTCCCTTGTGATTGCCAGCAACTCCCCTCCCAACCTATAGATGGATTCAGGGTTTCTCTTCCCTATGTGCATGATCTTGCACTTCTTTGCATTAAACCCCAGTTGCCACTCTTCCAACCAGTTTTGCCAGTTTATCCAAATCTCTTCTCATTCTGCCTACTCCATCTGGATCATCTACTCTGTTGCAGATCTTGGTGTCATCTGCAAACAAACAAACCTTACTCTCCAGTCCATCTGCAATGTCACTGATGAAGATATTGAAGAGGACTGGGCCCAGGACTGATCCCTGAGGTACTCCACTTGTGACTGCATCTCTTATGACTGTATAACATTTACCACCACTCTCTGTTTTCTACTCGCCAACCAGTTTGCCAGCCAGTTGACCAACTTCTGACCCAGCCAGAGCCACCCAGCTTGTTAATCAATCTTCTACGTGGAACAGTGTCGAAAACTTTGCTGAAGTCAAAGTAGGTGACATCAACTGCTCCCCCTTGGTCCACCACTCTAGTTACCCAGTCAAAGAAATCTACGAGATTAGTTTGACAGGACCTTCCCGTTGTAAACCCATGCTGTCTTGGATCCTGTGCTCCTATGGATTCCAGGTGTTGCACTATCCTTTCCTTAAGGAGTGCCTCCATAATCTTGCCTACGACTGAGGTAAGACTCACTGGTCTGTAGTTCCCTGCCTCCTCCCTGCCACCACTCTTGTGGAGCGGGATCACATGAGCACTTCTCCAGTCTTCTAGGACCTCTCCTGTGCTCAGAGACTCACTAAACAGTTCTGATAATGGCTCTGCTAGTTCCTCCCTTAGCTCCTTTAGTACCCAGGGATATATGCCATCAGGTCCCATTGCCTTGTCCACCTTGAGCTTAGCGAGCTGTTGTAGGACCCTTTCTTTTGTGAAGGGACTAGTGCACACCTCCCTCCCTCCCTCCTGTGTCCATGGTGCTGAGCTGTGGGTCCTGCCCAGCCTTTTCATATAAATGGCACTGCCACACTCTTTTCTTGTGAGTCTGTCCTGCCTAAAGACAATGTATGCATGGATTGCAATGGCATTATCTGGGATATGGGGGGACAACCAGGTCTCTTGAACTGCTAGGATATTGGGGGTATAGAAAGGGACCGGGGGGTAGTTATATCAGATGACCAAAAGGTGGGCAAACAATGAGAGAAGGCAATAAGAGAGGGCTGGAGGGATACTGGGATGCAATGGGAGAGGCATCACCAGTAGAAAATGGGAAGTTGAATTTGGAGCCTCTTTCCCAGCTTATAATTCGGGATCTTGACAGATGGTCTAAACTCCCTATCTCGCTTTGAGGCTGGATTAACATAATCAAGATGAACATCTTCCCACAAATTTTCTATCCTTTATCTCTTCTCAATACTTTCATCCTGTTATCCTGGTTTAAGAAGTTGCATGATATTTTTACCAAGTTTATCTGGTCTGACAAATACCCTCGACTGGCTTACTATAAATTGGCTGCTCCAAAATCTGGGGGGGGCCTGCAGATTCCCTATTTGGCCGTATACTATTGGGCTAGCTATCTTGTAAAATGTCTGAAGTGGGTAAATCTGAGTCCTGAAAGGATGCAGCCGACTTGGCTTAGAATAGAGTTGGACTCAATCCGGTCCATGAACCTGGATCCCCGAACTCTGTTCTATGTAAAAGTCTCTCAGGTGCATGTCGCCGAGAAATGTCCTATAGTTACCACTTCTTTAAGGGTATTTGCACAACTTTGCTCCTTCTTGCATTATACTCCTCAGTTAGATCTGGCCCAATCTATCTGGAACTCCCCATCTTTCACTATAAATAAGCAGAAGATTTCTCGCACTTGGTTGCCCCAACTGGGGGATGGGATAGTACTTTCTTTTGTGGATGAGGAGGGGCAATGGCTATCCATATGTGATCTTATTCAGAAATTTAGTATCCCGGCATTCTCACATTTTAAAGCAGTACAGATAAGACATCTACTCACAATAGTGATCGGTAATACCCCTCCTAATCAGACGGTTGGGGCCCTGATACCTGAAATTTCATCTCTACTTGGGTTTTCGGGCAGTGTATCCAAATTATATCAAGTTCTGTTTCACAGAAGGTATGGAAACTCTTTTGGATAGATGAGGTTCTGGAGCTCCTTACTTCCTCAATACTCACTTAATTGGCAAACTTTGTGGAGGTCCTGCCATAAATTTGTTTCCCAAGACAGGTAGGTTGCACCTTAAGCAATATCATATTCTACATAATATGTATTATACTCCAGTTAAGTTAATGTAGTGGGACCTGCTGGACTCAAATATATGTGTTAGATGTTCACAGGAGGAGGGGACACTCCTTCACATATTTTGGTCCTGTCCCAAAATCTCCCAGCTGTGGGACTCTATCAAAGCTTCCCTAGATCCTATACTGGGTTTACAGGAACATTTCACGCCTGATATCTGTCTCCTCTGGGACATGTCTTCTATTAGAGTCAAAGTGAGAAGATTCCATATTTCAATGATAGCACTATCGGTCAAGAAGCTTATTTTACATCATTGGAAAGACAAGCTTACTCCGACATTACTGGAATGGGTGAATGAAATCCTTGATAACCTGCGTATGGAAAAGGCGATTGCCAACCTTCACAACAGATTACCTGTTTATACTCAAATATGGGATCCCCTTCACTCCCTAATTCTAGCTGCTCAGAATTAGTAGTATTTTAGTACAATAGCCCCGTATGCGCCTATACAATGGTTTTGCACTTAAATGGTATATTGATATGCAACTGCTGTGGGGGAGGGAGGAGGGCAGTTTTAATGTAATAAATGATGTATCCTTGTCTTCTGTCATGTTACTGCCTCTTAATGTGAAAAATTTGCTAATAAAATTTGAATTAAAAAAAGAAAACAGGAAGTTGTTATCCCTCTGTATAGACAGTTGGTGAGACCCCATCTGGAGTACTGCATGCAGTTCTGGAGACTCCATCTCTGCAAAGATATAGACAGGATGGAGTCTGTCCAGAGGAGGGCAACCAAAATGTTGCATGGTCTGCACCAGAAGACATACAAAGAGAGACTAAAGGAGCTTAATATGTATACCGTCGAGGAAAGGAGGGAGAGGGGGGATTCCTCAAGGGAATCAACAAAGTCCAAGAGAACAGCATCCTTCAGAAAAAGAGATGTTTAAAAACAAGTCAGCACAATTTGAAGATAGAGGGGGGATGGCTCAGAGGTAATGTGAGGAAGTATTTTTTCATAGAGAGGGTTGTGGATGCATGGAACAGCCTTCCTAAGGAGGTCGTGAAGTCAATAACTGTGGGGGAATTCAAGAATGCATGGAACAGACATAAGGTAATTCTAGTGTGGGGTAGGAGGAAGTAGGCTGTTGGTTAACTAGGATCTGAAGCTTATCCATTAGGTAGGGAAATGGGCAGACTAGGTGGGCCAAGTGGTCCTTATCTGCCATCAAATTCCATGTTTCTATGCTGCATAACCCATGCAGTGAGCACATCTAAATTCTTTGGTAAGCTGCGGATGTTGATGCTAGCCAAGGAAAGAGGCCCAGGTTTGTGATTGTTGTTGGGGTTGTCAGTTTGTGGGCCTGGGTTTGGGTGGATATTCTCGGAGATTAGCAGCAGAAGGAGGATCACCCATTTTAGTAATTGACTAAGGAACCTACTACGACGCACATACTCCCTTTTCCCAATGTGATGTTTAGGCATGATTTGATGTGTAGATTGCATACTGTATTGCAGTAACAGGGTACAAAGTAGGGGGGTAGCACTTTTTAGTGGTTCCCTGTGAGGCATTAGGGTGGGGGGGTAATACTGTTATTGATGGCATAGCAGGTCCCAGTCCCATGGCTGTTCCAGTGATGTGTATTGTGAAGGGGAGGGTGGGAAGTAGGTGGGCACCCTCTATCATCAAGGGGGGTATAACAGAGAGGAGGCAGAGTAGCAGGGGCAAGGTGATAGTGGTTGCCACGATTGCTAGCTAAGAGGGTGAGGGGTGGGCGCTGACAGATAGGATGGTTTGAGGATGGGGGCCTCTAGGGTTTCTTGCAGTCTTGGTGTTGGGGCAGCTGATGAAGGCATGGGCTGGGGAAAAGGAGGATAAGCCCCTGAAAGGCAGAAAGGCAGGAGGTCTGAGGAATGAAAAATGGGTGTTTCCTGTCTTCTGGTGCCTGGCAAACAGGTCCCTTGGTTTAATCCAGTCTTAGGCAGGAGTTCTGTACTGAATTAGGAAGTGAAAAAGTCAGCGGAGTCCTGGTTGAGTGTCCGAGAGGTGCAGTCAATCAAAGTAGGGAACAGTCAATGGCTTAGCCAGTGTGAGGCCTGGAAAAGAGCAAGGGGAGTGGCTTTACTACATTTAATTAAGGCCGGGGGTTCAGGGAGGGTGGTCAGGAGAAAATTCACTGCAGGCAGGAGAGTCTGTGGGCTTACAGAGCAGGATTACTGCCACTGGCTATCCAAGTGACTGGTCTGGGCAGAGAAGCCCGTGGGGACCAGGTTGCATGAGTTAGGAGCCGAGCTACCAGGCCCACAAATGGAAGGCCTCACTCAGCAGCAGTCAGACAATAGGGGAGCAGGTGCTGACAGTGAAAACCAATCAGGAGAGGGCCATGGAAATGGCTTTCAGAGTGGTACCTTAGCTTCTTTCCCCAGCTGGGCAGGCATGAAGGGATGGCGGCTGCTGAGCGCTGCTGCACCACCTCCTTAGCAGGAGGAGTGCCGCTTGTGGCAGGGGCTGGAGTGCCCAATGGGGTCTTCAGCTGAAAGAGAGAAGAGAGAGAGGAAAGAAGTTAGTTACTAGGGATTTAGCTAATCAGTGGGTGTTAGGAGACTATTTATTTATTTATTTATTATAACATCAGTTTAAAACCTTTGAGCCAGAGGCTCATTTACAAAGGTACCTCGTCGAAGGCAGACACAACATACATACAGGAGGTAATCCAAAATAATGTACAGTAAAAAAGACAAGGCAAGTAAGGCAAGTAGCAGGCAAAGGTGAGACAGTCAGCAACAGAAATCAACAATAGGCAAAATGTCACAATTGCAGGCGAATGAGTACCAAAACACCATTGTCAGTTTAAATGTTTTTTTTTTTTTTCTTTATACGCATATCAAAAAAGGAGGGGGCAGACAGCAGGGGGTCAGGGCAGTGGCAGGAGTGTGAGGCGAGAAGTGGTTTTAGATAGTTTTGAAGCTGGCGGTGAGGGGCGATTGTGATACCAGCAGGTAGGGAGTTGTACAGGGAGGGCTCTATAGGAGAAGCGCCCTTTGGCCCTGGGTGGTCCGTACCCTAGGGATGACTAGTGCAGTTTACTGAGGCACGGTGTGGACTGTGGGGTGGAGCAGCGAATAGAGTTGGCAAGGCTAGGGGATAGACCATGGAGGGTTTGTAGGTAACTTGGCAAGTTAAGAACAGGAGGCGCTCATCGAGGTTGAGTAGGGAGGCCAAGGAGTACAAATGACAAGTATGGGTGAGTCTAGAGGCACTGGTAATAAGTCTACAAGCTTTGTTAAGCATAAGACGAACCTTTTGAAGGGCTGTCGGGTCGGCTGCGCCATAAACAGGGAGGCCGTAGTCAACTAGCAAAAGCACAGAGGAGGTGACTGCCAGGCGAAGAGAGTTAGTGGGGAGGCATTTTTTGTGCCGGTAGAGGATACCAAGCCGAGCATTGGAGGCTGAGGTCAGTGCAGAGATATGGTTATGAAAGGAGACAGCAGAGTCGAAGATTAAGCCAAGGTATTTATAAGAGTGCACAAGTTCCAAGGGGTGAACCTGTGCGGAGAGAATAGAGAGAGGGAAGTTGCTGGACTTATTTGGGGGGTGGGCAAAAAGCATAGATTTAGACTAGGCAGGGAGACAGGGAGATCAGCCAGGGCCTTTCATATGCTAATTAGTGGGCAGGATTGGGGAGAGAGAGAGAGGGGAGGGGGGCGGCTGAGCGAGGAAATGAGCAGGAAAGCAGGAAAGTTTGAGTTTAAAGACAGTGATAGAGTTTAAAAAAAATGCAGTAAAATTTGGGTTGAAACAGAAGTGGAAATAAAAAAAGGAAAAGGATGACAGTGGTGGCAAGGCTGAGGAGACATTAGGTTCTGCAGCAAAAAGCCTAGGTAGACTTGTGGGCAATTTTTAGGTATGCAGAAACAGGATTTACAGCCAAAAATAAAAGTTTCTTAGCCCAGACATAGTACACATTAACAAATCACTGGACACGGCTGCTAGACCAGCCACAGGCTGCACTTAGAGCAATAAGCAAGCAGTGTTACATTGAATTCTCAGACACAGACTGGTTCCAGAAGCAGTTCTAGCTCCACTGTGATTGCATTAAAGTCATTATTTACAAAACTGATATAACCTTAACATTCATCTCACTACAGGTCTATAGGTCCCTGAAGTAAGCTGTTAACCCCTTATTTTCAGTGCAGGTACTTTAAGTCTCAAAGCAATTCTCAAAATTCACTGCAGGCAGGAGAGTCGGTGGGCTTACAGAGTGGGATTACTGCCGCCGACTATCCAAGCAACCGACCCGGGCAGTACAAGGTCCAGAACTGCCCTCTCATGAGTGAGCTCCCAAACTAGTTGCATGACCCAGAGGGAAGTGAAGTGTCCAAACAGTCATTGTATAGTGCTATTTCAGTGTTACTGTAGCAGTGTACACTTCCTGCGCACTGTATTTCATTGTGTACTCCATCAGTGTTCAGTCAGTGCACCTGCAGGTTTATGTCAGTGTTCATGTAGTCCTGATACAGTGTGTCTGAATTATAGTAATTAGCACTGCAATCGCTCTGAGAATGTACTGCAGTTAGCATTGTTGTTCTTGACCCAGCAACACTGTCTGAAGTAGTATTGCATTGCTTTTTCAGTGTTTCCGAATTATGGTAATTAGCACTGAATCAGCACCTCTAATGCACTTCAGTGTGTAGTGTGGTTTAATTGTAAGTAGCACTACTGGCAGCAGTGTTGCAGCGCCATTTCAGTGTGTCCCCATTATGGCTGTTTATAAGTACGCCATCATCACCTTTTAAGAAGACCAATGGGACATGTGAATTTGCATGAGAAATAACCTGGACCAATGCAACTGCATTCACCAGTAATAACAGTATGTTGTTGTTAATGTTTTACATGTTAATTAAGGGCATTACTGATGGTGGTTATAGGTCTGTCAGGCTGGGATGTGCTCATTTTTTTAGCTCTATGCTATTCTCAAATTTAAGGCACGTACAAAACAAGCTTTAAAATGTGCAGTACTGGCGTAGGGCCACCACTGGTCTAAATCGCAGGACAGTCCGTATTTGTGTAGCTGTGTCCTGCAACAAACCATGAGAAATACTGCATGTCCCTACATTATAGTAGAAATAACATTTTCTGAATAATTTTTGGAAAACTATACCATAACTAAAACACCATATACCATGGCCTGTACTGTGTTATTGCAGTACTGTAAGAAGCAGAGGACCCCATCCAGTCATCTTGTTTGCCCTTGTTCCCTTCCCTGCCTACCACCCTACACCCTCTTTCCATTGTCTCCCCACCAGCCCAAAAGAAGGCCATGCCAACTGAGCATAACCGCCACAGGCTTTTTGGCAAATTAATTTATTTCAAACAGAGTTCTAGGTACTCCATTGCGTGTGCATGCAAAAACATTTGTGAGAGGTGCTTTTAAATGCTAATCTGCTGATGGCAGGAAGTGTGGAAGGAGCTACAGAGCTACATCTATCATTAATATCCAAAACAAAATAACACAGCAAGCTCTGAGGTATATAATTTACTGTCACTAAAGGTAAGCAGTAACCCATGAAAGGGGATTGGTTTATTGTGAATTAATCAATACACCTTGTGCGTTGTGAATCATGCGGCTGCATTCATTGTTTCCTCAGGGAACCAGTGTTAAATCTGCAACATAATGGTAACGCATACCTTGTTGTGGGGGTCTGCGCTTATAAAGTGCCTTTCCTAGCATCCAAACCCATTCAGAGGTCAACCCTTACACCAGCCATGGTTTATTAGGTGAAGTCATGAGCAATCTGCCAAAAATAGGGTTGTGAGGAATCTTTTCTTCTGTCGTATGATGCTTCTTTATGATGTGCAGTTCCAAACTTCATCCAGTCATATGACTGTGTAACTTGTTTGCACCAGGGAAAGTAAAAGACAATGAAGTGGACAGTGACACACACATACTGTACCCCTTTTGGCTGTCAGCATAACTTAGGAAATATCAATCCAGAACAGTAGTTTTCAAAGTGCGCACAAGGAGGGTGGTGCTCCAAATTAAAACAAAATTTATATGTCCATAAAGTTTAGACACACACAACCCATTCAGAGGGACGCCACAACCTGAGTAGAATACAAAGCATTTTATTAATAATAAAAAAACACCTGATGTGTTTCGGACAAGTCAGCGTCCAAAACGCTTTTTTATTCTTAATAAGTCTCCTTCTCCAACAAGCCTATAGCGGTATTCAGCACCAATCACCATTTCACGAAAAACTGCAGCCTTAAGTCCTGTCATTTGTGCTGTTACATTAATGTATTTATTTTTTTGCAAGTAAGGGCCACATTATGTTGGTGAGCTCAAAACAGCTGAGCAGAAGAGAAAGAAGCAGTCCTAATCATGGCTCAGCTCAGGGTGCACCATAATGATTTGAATGCAAGAAGCCAGGGCAAGGAGACAAGAACCAAGGAGGAGGGAGGGACGTGGTTGGTCAAAAGAATATATTTTTTGCAAGTTTTATTTTGAGATGGCCACGAGGCCAGAATAGTGAGAGGCCAGTGGGTGCCAAGCCACAGCCAGGCAGAGTGAGTGGAAGGATGATCAGGGGGAGCATGGAGAGTGTATAGCCAAGTCCACTTGATTGGAGGCCTGAGTGATGAGTCACCACCACATAGTGAGCCAAGCCAACAGTCACACACCCACAGAGTACTAGAGTGGTCAGGCAACAAAATTTGCTATTCCAGGCCGCAGCCAGTGAGTTAGCGTGGTGATGGTGTGAGCAAACTGAAGAAGGACTGCAGCAGATAGAACAGCAGCCGCACCGGGAAGCAAGCGAAGGTCATCACAGTGGGGGCCGGGGGGTGCCGCAGGAAAAGGTGATTTGTTAATGCCCTGTCCCTGTCCCTGTCTCCCCGCCTGCTGCCGTAATTGTTGGGCAGCCTAGCGTTTACTTGCTAATGGTCAAGTGGTGGATGGGAATCGGGTGTGCATGCACGTCTGCGTGTGAGTGTGAGTGTGTCTGAGTGTCCATTCTTCTTTTAACATTGTGCTGGTATTCATCCATTAGATGCTGCATGTTCACTGTGTGTGCACTACACTGCCTGGCTGTAGTCAATGTGTAGGATACTGGCTACTACAATTCTCACCAAAAAATATCAGGAGTGCCAATGCTTTTCCCTAAAATGGCAGGACAAACACTTTTCTGATCCAAAAGAAAAAAATAACTTACTGTATTCCTGAGTACTACATTCTACAAGACATCTTCACAGCTCCCAGCTTTTTTTAAAAATGGCTGTTAACCTTACCAAAGACTAAATACTAATGTTTGTCTTCAATTTGTCTTCTTTGCTAGTATTCAAATTGTAATTTTATGATCATTTTTGGCTAGTATTCAGTAGTAGTAAAGTAGTCTGCCTATGAGCCAAAACATTTAAATGAGCTGTGTATTTGAAGACTAGCTTAGTAACAAGTAAGTACTGTATTAAGTTAGTAGTTAGGTAGCCTTATATGCAAATTAAGGCAGTGCTGTGAAGATTAAATGATTACTTAATGAATACTTCTTAACTGTATAAGTGAATACCACTGAAGGCTAATGAAGACTAGTTGAATACTTTGCAATAATGATAAAGTAGTAGTACTACTGTATAGTACTCGACTAATATTTATATAGGACCATGTATGCAATTTGCGCAGCTATAGGTTGTATGCTGTGCTCCAGCTGTGCTTGCCAGCCAGCTAGCTGAGGTGCAGCTCATGGGAAAAGGGTTTGAGTAAGCACCAGTATGCAGATGCTCTGTATACAATGCCAGTGCATGGGGGCAGACTATTGTCTGCAGGAACCTGTGCTATTATGTATTCCCTGAAGGATAGAAGAGAGAGAGGGGATATGATTGAGACCTTCAAGTACCTGAAGGGTATGAACAGAGTAAGCATTGGAAGTATTTCCAAATTAAAAGGTGGAAAGGAAACCTGGGGGCACAGTCTGAAGTTGGAAGGAGGCAGATTCAGGTGGGAAATTAGGAGGCACTATTTCACTGAAAGGATGGTGGCAGAATGGAAAATGCTGCCGAAGGAGGTGATAGCACTTGGGACAGTGGGACAGGTTCAGAGGAAGGGTTCAAACCACGGGGGAGCAGGGAGTGGGAATGAAGGATACAAGGGCAAAATCAATGGGGGGTGGGATTCAAGGAGGTTGGGGCAGCTGCAGTCTGAAAGATTGAAGTGCTGCACACTCGAGCAGACTAGATAGACCAATAGGCTTGTATCTGCTGGCAATTTTGTATGTTCATATGCTGTGTGTGCCCCTCAAAGCAGTGTATATCCCATCATGGCATGAGGATATACCCATCCCTACTGATGTGCCATGAGGTTTGGAGGGCAGGGGATGGCACCTAGCTACCCTTCATGGTCCTATGTGTATGTGTAAATGACAGAGGCTGGTGTTGATTGGGGTACCTAATTTTATAAATTCAATTCAATTCAGTTAACTTGAAGTTTACACCAAATGAGGGGTCTTGATTTTTCAATGGTACAGCCACATAATGTAAGAAAAATAATTACTGAAACTATAGGCTTCCCAAAAATTTTTTCAGAATACCATAGTAATACTGTACCTGTTCTTTACTTTATACTACCACTGCAATTTCCAATATACTACCATTGTGGGTTTTATAAATGATATCACAATGGATTTGTTTCAACTCCACTGTGATACCATTGTAACCACTTTTATACCATACAGACAGTGGTAGTTCACTGGTAACACCACCTCTGCTGGTACCACAGTGGTAACAATGTGCACCATTCTGATACCACTGTTTGTTGGTATCATATTGGCTTTGTTCAAATTCCAGTGTGATGCCATTGTGTCCACTGTGATATCATTGACACACAGTTGTAGCACAGTGGCAAACACTTGTGCAATGGTAGCACATTGATGAATACCAGTGCAATTGATATCACAATGGATTTATTTAAATTCCATTGCACTACCATTGTGACCACTGTGGTACCATGTGTCAGTGGTAGCACAATAGGTGCACTTCCAGTGGTAATACGATGTCTCATTCCATGCCTTATGCTGGTGGTAGCACAGCGGTCATGCATCATGGTATCACAATAGCTTGTGTGGGCCACTGGTATCATACTGATCACACTGTAGGGGAAAACCTGCCGGTGGAGAGAACAAAAAAAAATAATTAAGGCACATTCAACAAGATCAGACATCTGCACATCTTTAATGTAGTTGTCATCCAATATCTGCTAATCGCCAGCTGTACATTGGAAATCCTACAAAAGTTATCTGTACACCAGTCATGTCCCTATAGTCTATGCTGCACAGTGTCCTCCTGGCGCCATTGACTCCCTCGCACCTGTCCGTGTACGACCCAGAACTTCATACCTGAGATCATCTTGGTATGATGGTGATCTCAGGGAAATGAAGAAACTGGGTCGGAGATTTGAGCATCGCTGGAGGAAATCCCGTCTGGGGGCTGACAAACTGGTCCTGTGTGCGCATTATTGCGCATATCAGGAGGCAATCAACCAAAAGAAGACATTATTTTTGTCTCGGGAGATTGCTGCTGGGAGAAGCCGACCAGCCTCACTCTTCCGGACTGTTGACAGACTTCTTCATCCTTCCTGTCTTCAGCCCGGGAGAGTTTCCTCGAATGAGGATTGTGAGGAATTTGCTCGGTTTTTCTCGGACAGGGTGTCTGCAATCTGGCGGGAGGTCTCCTCAGCCAGTAATACCATTGCTGTCAGTGGTCGTCAGTCGTGTTCAAAGATCACTCACTCTGAGTGGGGGGGTTAAGCCAGTGGAGTTCGTGGTCGACAGGATATAGCGGCCAACTTGAGGTTATACCTTCTGTGAACTGGACCCGTGCGCCAGCCTTCTTGATGAGGTGCATTGACACTGTTGGCCTGGTGTTTGCCCTGATTGTCCGGTGTTCCTTGAGTCAGGGTGTCTTTCTGATGCCTTGAAGGAGGCTCTGGTGAGACCCCTTTTAAAGAAAGCTTCTCTGGACCCGGAGATTAGGGCAAATTACCGTCCTGTCTCCAATCTTCCATTTCTGGGAAAGGTTGTTGAGAAGGTGGTATCACTTCAGTTGGGAGAGCATCTCATGACCCACGAGTTGTACGATCCCTTCCAGTCAGCTTCTCGGGCCAGGCATAGCACTGAAACTGCATTAGTTCGGGTGCAAAATGATCCTTAGGGCTAGAGATCGGGGGGAAAAGACAATTCTTGTCCTCCTTGATCTCTCCTCAGCATTTGATACTGTGGACCATTGTGTGTTGCTTCTCCGCCTGAGGGAGTTGTGTGGACTCACCGGTATTGTCATCAAATGGTTTGAGTCATTTCTTACTAACAGGAGGCAGCGGGTTGTGATGGGTAATTTCTCATCCATGCCCTGCCTCCTTTCGTGTGGAGTCCCTCAGGGTTCGTATTGGCCCCAATGTTGTTCGCAGTGTACATGCTGCCCCTGGGGGAGATCATTAGGAGGTATGGTCTGAGTTTTCATTGCTATGCTGATGATACTCAGCTATACTTATCCTTTGCACCAGGAACATCAAATGCAGTGGATGTGATGAATATCTGTCTGGCTGAGATAAATGACTGGATGTCTTCCAGCTGGCTGCGACTTAACCTAATAAGACTGAGGTACTGATAGTGGAGTCAACAGAGCTCGTGATGGGATGGCCTCTGATTCTGCGACTGGCATTGTGCTAGGAGCTGTGTCATTGATGGCATCCCCAAGGGTGCGAATCTTGGTGTGATCTTTGACAGGAACTTGTCCATGGAGGCCCAAATATCCTCCGTGGTACGCTCCTGTTTCTTTCATCTTAGGAATATCGCCAGGATTAGACCGCTTGTTCTGGCTCTGGACCCCTACTTGGTACATGCCTTGGTCACTTCGAGACTTGACTACTGTAATCGCTCTATCTCGGGGTCTGGAACTTCTTCAGAGACTGCAGCTGGTGCAAAATGCTGCTGCCAGGTTTTGACTGGACAAAGTAAGTTCTGTCATATAACTCCGCGATGCGCGATTTGCACTGGCTGCCTGTCAGGAGAGTTTTGTTCAAGGTGGGGTTTCACCTATAAGACCCTACATGGACAGGGCCCTGGTTACCTTTCTGATCTCCTGGTACCATCCACCTCTGTCCGGATCTTCGCCTCTGGTGGTGGCCTCCTCAGTTCCGAGAGCTAGGCTGAAATCAGCAGGGGATTGTTCCTTTGGAGTTGCTGCTCCAGCTCTCTGGAACTCGTTGCCATTTGAAGTGAGAGAGGCCCCCACTGTAGAGGCTTTTAAGAGTAGTCTAAAGACCTTTTTATTTGTGCAGGCTTTTGGGGTCTAAGTTATATGTATGATATTTTAACTTGTATGTATACAGTATGATAAACTGTAAAGGTTTTGTACGGCGCCCAGAGCCTTCGGGATTGGGCGTCTTTTTAAATAAAGTTGACTTTGACTTTGACTTTGACTCCTAGCCTCACAACATAGTGCCACATGGTGCGGCCTCAGTGCAGGAACCCTCCTTGTTCACAAGTAAAGCACAAAGGGATCTTGTGGGACACTCCTTCTCCCTACAAAAATGAAAACAATAAAGTTAATGGCCCCAATCCTACCTGTTCCTAGAAGTAAGGGAAAGGGTCTTCGTGGGAGTGCAGACAGTTTCAACACATCCCAGCATTGCCACAATGGGTTGCTCCAATGACATCTCCCTGCAGCAGAGTATACACAGTAGCTCAGCTGAGAAGTGACTTTCTTTAGCATGATATCCTTTGTTTTGCTGCAGGTGGGGCAAGAATAGTTAGAGATCATGACCTCATGTTCCCCCCTTGCACTGTCACATCCACCAACCCCATGCAAGCTGTCACACCAACAGACCCTACAACATCATGTATGCTGTCACACCTCACAGTCCCATACTCCCATGCATGCTGTCACAGCTCTTGATTCCATACCTTCATGCATGCTGTCACATCCCTCAACAGACCACGTGACCCCATTCACGCTGTCACAACCGATGACCTATGTTGTGGGGGAATTCAAGAATGCATGGGACAGACATAAGGCAATTCAAGTGGAGGTAGGAGGAAGTAGGTTGTTGGTTAATTAGAATCTTCAGCTTATCCAATAGGTAGGGAAATGGGCAGACTGGGTGGTCAAGCTGTCCTTATCTGCTGTCAAAGTCTATGTTTCTATGACCTCATACACTATCACACCAATCATCCCCCATACACCCTGTCAAACTCATTGAAATGTACCACAATGCATGCTATCACACCTCACAACTCTATGCCCCCCTTGCATGCTGTTACACCAACTTGACCACATAACACCATGCCTGCTATCACATCTCATGATTCTATACCCCCATGCATGCCATCTCACTTACCAATCCTATGCATGCTGCCACACCCTCTGACCACACATACATGCTCTGCTGTAAATAACCAGCAGGCATGAGCAGTGAGATCAGGGTATCATTTTTAAAAGCTTATTATTATGACCTACTCTGCCTCATGGCAGGTTACACAGAGCTAGAAAGAAGACTAGAATGGCAATGCCCCTCAGTTATTCCAGGTGCAAGTATACTGAGCACAATGCCATGTTGTGGATGGCAATAAGAACTGAAGAGATACTTATCTGTAGCATTATGTGTGTTGCAAGCCCTTACGTGGATTGGTTGAATTGCACTTCCTGTCTTTTTTTTTTTTCTCCAGTTGCGTGGTCCTGCAGATGGCACAAGCTGATGTGTGGGTTGTGAATCCTGGATAAAGTCCATGAGACACCTGCTTACTTGCCTCCCTCCCTCCCCTCAGGGCCACGGATGGAGCTCCTTGTTTGAAATGCAACAACATGTGCTTATAGACACCAGGATAATACTAAGTATAATGATTATACTAATTGTGTGCATTCCTTGCCCAACTGTTGTGATAGTCTCTTGCACTTCCTGCTGTATTTCCTCACAGTCAGAGATACAGTAACAGCCTATATTTCACTCACAATACTTTCACTCTCTTGCTGCACCTGCCCCTCAGCCTCTCCCAATGCAGCTGGCATATATTAGGCAGAATCTGTTCTCCCTGATACTACCTAGTCTGCCCCCACATACCAGAAGCAGCTCTACTCCTCTCTATCCTTCCCCCAGAGGACAGACTCTTTCCTGTTAGGCAAATTCTGTGCTGTTGTCCTGGATCCAGGTGCCAACCCAGACTTGGCCCATAGCCTGCAAACCCTCTCGAAGGCAGCATAAACAAGGGGTCTCTATCAACGTGTTACCCTACTCAACCGCCTCAGTGCACCTGGAGCAGCGACACCTGGCACCTCTTCTAGTGGGTGTCTCAGCCTCCTGACATCATGCCATACGTGATGAAAAATCAGCTTCTGCTGGCCTTTATCAATGAGAAGTGCCAGAACATCTGAACCTTGGAAGACGAGCTAAACCTGGGGAGAAAGGCAAAGGCTTAATATTCTTAATAACTTACTCAGGGCTGTCCAAATTTCACATATGTCATATTTATATTGGCACTGTGAAGGAAAGCCCCTTAAACTCACAGATCTGTTTTAGTTCAAAATATTTCTTCCTGAAGGGTTAGGAAATGCCATGTGGGTACCCGAATACACACATAGTCTGCTTGTTGCATTACTGTTGGGTCTGGCATTCTGATTCCTGATGTTCCACTGCAAATGCATTAACATGATATGTGGGTTATGGGCATAGGCAATGCAAAGGGTGCAGGAGACAGGCAATGCACAGTTGAGGCTGCATCATCACAGCTTGCCTAGCACAGATAAGAGATGTCTTACCTGGGATCTGGGGAGCCTGGGATGGGTGACTTGGAGTGATGTCAAAAGTATTGCAGCTTAGATTCAATGCAAAGAAGTGCAAAGTAATGCACCTGGGAAACAAAAACCCAGTGGAAGAGTACACAATGGGGGGGTATTCACAACAACAAAAATGGAAAGGGACCTGGGGGTAGTCATATGAAATGACCTAAAGTCCAAGAGGGTAGCATCTTTCAGAAAAAGAGACATGCAAGAACAAGGGGACACAATCTGAAGACAGAGGGGGACGGCTCAGGGCAATGTGAGAAGTATTTTTCACAGAGAGGTGAGACGACGAACCGCTCTTCCGGGTTGGTCATGGGGTCAAAAACGGTTGGGGAATTCAAGAATGCATGGGACAGACATAAGACAATTCTGGTGGGAGGGTAGGAAAAAGTAGACTGTTGGTTAACAAGGGTCTGCAGCTTATCAAATAGGTAGGGAAGTGGGTAGACTAGGTGGGCCAAGCAGTCCTTATCTGCCATCAGAGTCTATGTTTCTATGTCCAATCACCTGTAAAAAAAGAATATCCATGGGGTCACAAAGAATCCATAGTGCTTCAAGAACAAAATGGGACTAATGGGGAAGGTTAAACATAAACAATACCCATCTAATATATAGGTAGTCTGTGTCCTGTCAGACCAGGGTCAATGTCCTCTGAGACCTGTAGAAATAAAGGAAAAAAAGGACTATAATAAGGAATAAAGAAAAGCAGGAGTACAGACAGAGTTTCAGAGAAGTACAAGAGCTACACGGAGAACACAGATATTGCATACACAAGCCTGGTGATCCCTTGTTCAAATCTCACCACTGTTACTGGCTCAGGATATGATATTGGGAATGACACATGACTTCCCAGCTTTAGAATGGGGTTGAAACTGGGTGTCATTATGAACTGGTAAGGGGACTAGCCAGACTGCAGCCTTAAAATGTAGGCCTTATTTTGATTTAATAATTTTAACATAATATGCCTTAATTCTGCTGCCCATGGATACCACCTGACCTACAGGGCATGTATCAATACTTGGGCCTTCAAGGGTGGATGGATGAAAATAACTGATGCCACAGATTCCCCAGCCTCGAGTCCAGGGCCAATGAGCAAGTGCACAGCAATGGTCAACACCAGGCACATTTTCAGTGGAGTCGGCAGTGCACATGGCACCAAATAGTGATAGCAGTGCAAATGGCACAGTGTGGAATCAGCAGTGCATGTAGCACAGCAAGTGGTGCACAGAACAGCAAGCTGGTGGCTGTGCAGGTGGCACTGTGTGGTGATGATAATGTACACGGGACAGAGTTGGCAGTGCATGTGGCAATGCAGTGATGACAATACATGAGTCACTGTGTGGTGTTGGCAGAGCAAATGCCACAGCATGGAGTCAGCAGGGCACATGGTACAATACCACACAGAGATGGTGGTGCACGTGACACAGTGTAGTGGCAGTAGTGTACCAGTGACGTGGTGGCAGTACATGCAATATTGCATGCTGCACTGCAGTGCACATGATGCAGAATTGGCAGTGCATGTGGAAATGCACTGTGATGGCAGTGCACATGGCAATGTGCAGTGGCGGAAGTGTGTCTGGAACAGCGAGGTGGTAACACTGCACATGACTGTGATGAGGGGAGTGCATTTGGCATAGTGCAGAGCCAGCAGTACTAGCCTTACTAGTTGAGGGCTATAGAGGGAAAATATTTAAACTAATGAATCAACTACTGACTGTCAGTTGTTATGACTATTGGTAGTCAATGGTTCATCCCGAAAAGTCAAGGTTTCCCATTATATAGCCTAACAATTCTGGGTATATATCCTAACAATTCCAGTCTGACCATCACTTTCACCATCCAGTGCTCAGATCAGCCCCCCCCCCAACAGCCAACCACCCTCCTCTGTGCTAGATCACCCTACCAGGCACCAGACTATCCTCCATGCAGCTGGGCAACCCTTCTAGCCCCAGCCTCTCCCATGATAAGCAACCTCACTGGAGCTAGAGCACCACATAGCCTCCAGACCAGCCTCTTCCTCAGCTGACCACCCTTCCTGCATCTGGACCAGCCTCCAACTACATGCCATACAACCTCCATGCAGTTGGAAAAAACCCCAAGACTCCACGCCAACAGACCACATCTCTGCAGCTGTACTCCCCATGCCCCTGGACCAGCTCCCCCCCACCAACCACTCTACCTACAGCTGGACTCACCAGAAGCCCTGTACCAGCCTCTCCATCCAGCCTCCCACCCTGCAGCTGGACCTCGCTTCCATCCCTAAACTAGCCCCTCCACACCAACCACTCTCCCTGCTGCTGGCTCACCCTTTCATGCCCTGGACTAGCCTCTCCCAGCAGATAACCCTCCCTGCAGCTGGACCCCTGTATTTGTTCCCACCCATAGACCTGCCCCCCAAGTTGAGCACCCTTCCTGGAGCTGTACACCCAGATAACCACCCTTCCCAGGAGCTGGACCCACCTTCCTTCCAGAGCAGAACCTCCCATAGACCAGTCCCTCCCTGAAAATAACTCCCCCCCCTGATCACCCTTCTGCAACCATGGACCCCATACTTCTCAACGTAGTATAAATAAAATGTGAAACACTAACATACAAAACATAAATTCATGAGTGCCTTTAAAATAAGCAGCTACATGGATTCAAATAATCAGTTAAAAGGCATGTTTTTCAGAAACAGGAAAATTACTCAAGAAATTCTTCCACAATACACAAAAGAGTGATTTTCATAATCAGCAGTCTTCAGCAAAAGAAAAAAAAGTACACTGATTCCAGCATTACTATTTTTTTTAATTTATTTATTTATTCAGTCTTGGATTACAATACCTTTGAGCACAAGGCAGCTCATTTACAAAGGTTCCATATCCGTGGGGAAGGGAGAACAAACATACAAGGGGTAAAACAATGTTACAGATGTAATGGATTTACATATGCTAAAGTTGTAATTAAATACAATATAAGAATGCAAAAAAGCGCAGCTTTCCCATGCAGTCCACCCCATCTCGAATCAGTTTATGAACAAACAGGATCCAAGGAAATTAAATTTCTCCAAAAGTACAGTATATCAGGAGATATTTTCATAAACAACACTTAGCAGTTTTAGGAACATAAAACAAACACAAGGATCCTATTACTATTTAATATAATGGATTAACACATGCAAACGTTTTAGTCAAATACAACATTAAATGCAAAAATCAGCTCACTCACACAAACATACGAACATACAAAAATGCCAGCAGAAATAGGGCTCACAGTCTGTCGAGTCTGCTCAATTGTGCAGCTGGCTCCTCATCTCACAGCTGCCCCTCCCCCTCCTCCCCTCCTTAGATTTACGCTCACCCTGTCCCACCCCCTTAAAACTGCCAACCGTCTTACAGGCTACCACCTCCTGTGGTAGAGTGTTCCACTTTCCCACCACACTTTCCATGAAGAACGGTCTCCTTACCTCCCTCCAGAATCTTCCCCCCTCCCGTCTGAGACTGTGCCCTCTTGTTTCCCTTCCTCTTCTTAATTGGAAGATCCCCTCTGTTCGAGTCTTGTTTACACTCAGATATCCACAATAAATAAATCTCCCTTCATCAATCTGTAGGATACTCCAGATTATATCAGATAAAAAAAAACTGTAAAGTATTTTCTCTGTAAATGTAGATAAATAGGCTACTGAATGGATATTCACACAGAAAATGCATTCTGGACTTGCTCATTCATACAATCCTCCTGCTGCTAAGTAACTCCCCCAAAGAAACTACAACTTTAAGAGTAATTAAATCAGTAAAAATACTACACATACTAGGTAAACTAGAGGGACACAATGCACACCAGACACTTTAAGGAGTGATTTGATTGAAAAAAAAACTGTGTATTTTAAAACCTTTTCAAAGGGTTTTAGCCACAGGAGTTCAGAGCAGAGATAATTTCTTCATAGCAAAATATTCAATCAAAACTGCACAGCATTTCAATTGAAACCTGAGAAATAATTCCCTCACTGTATTTAACATTTCAGGGAGTTAAAATGATGCACTTTTCTATTTAGACATAAGCACTTACCTCATACATGTAAATCTTAACTACAGGCAACACCAGCTTGATATTCCAAATGCAGGCTAACACTCACTGTGAGCAGGAACAGGAAGTCGTTTTGGAAAATGTAGCTCACTGACTGAGTAGACTTCTAGAAAATGTAGTTCAGTAGACTTTTAAAGGGGCACAGTCAACCTTTTTTGTATCATATTATTTCTAGGTAAAATCACACATTTTATGATTGCTTACCTTCTGTAAAATTCATTGGTGTTGCTGGTTGTTCTTTCTGTCTCCTTGCTTAGTAGAACTGAAATGTGTGGTAATGTACCCATCCTTGACTGGCTAATTCAAATCCTTGAACTGTAATCTTCATTAATGATTCAGTAGTATTAAAAAAGTGCACTTTGAAGAGCATTGCAGTTCTATTTCTAAGCCTCATTTAGTAATAATTTACTTTAAACAAGTAGTCAGCTAAATTCTTCTTAGAATTTACTATTCTTTGAGGTTGTATTTTTTTAATGATGATTAAAGATGACCAAAAATTACAAAAATTAGTCTTCAAAGAGTAATTAATTGCTGCTTTAATGCTAAATTTAGTATTCGACTTCAGTGAGCTGGACAAGAGAAGGGAAATGACTCCCAGGAGGTGGAGTTGCAATTAAAAGGGAAACAACATTCGCCTATGAAATTAAAACAACAACCTCCCATTAAAGCTAAATTAGTTAGGAAAGGGGGACAACAACCAAGAGGAAGAATTAAAGTCTCTGAAACCCCATCCCCTATAAATTCTAGGAAACAAATCAGCTGGTTAAGGACAAATCCTTGATTCTTGGAAATGCAGCATCTCATTTCTCCTGTCTACTGGAAATGAATCTCACTCCACTACTGATGATGAGGAGCACATGTGGGGGATGAACACATCTTGTCCTTTCCCAAATCATAACAATCATTAGGACATAGAATTTAATATCCAAAAGATGAGGCCCCGAGAAAACCCCAATATCCCCAGGAAGGTGCCCAGGTGCCCCTAAAAATTAAGGAACAAGGAAGGAATAAACAAACTTGCGGGCAGGAGCCCCATAGAAATAAACTGCAGCTTGCAGTTTAAAAGTTTTTTTTTATTTGCTCAGCTTGGTTAGCAAGTTGGCATGAAGCTGTGCCAGCTAGAAGGTCCATCTCACTCTGGGCAGCTGGTTGCCTCCTGGGTTACTAGTGACTTGGCATCCCAAATGCAGGGAGGGTTCTGGAGTGTGTGGCCAGTTGCAGCCATTAGTTTTTGGAAAAAGTGCAGACTGAGGAGAGGACAAGTAGCAGCAGAAGAGGAGGAGCCAGTGACCAACAGGGGGTAGTTACTTCAGGCTTGGGGGTTGGGGTTTCTCGCTGCATCCTGACCAGCTGTGAAGACATCCAGTCCTGTTCCGTTGGTGCTGTGACCCGTAGTGTCGGTGATCAAGGCAGAGAGTCAAAGAATTAGTAGTCAGCTGGCCATGGTGCAGGCTCTGTTTAGCCCTATTTGTTATTTTATTTAGTTAAAAAGAAAACATTTCCAGTCCCTCAGTGGTGGTGCATCAAGCCAGCAGAGTGTTGGAGCAGAGCAAGCAACCAGTAAGGCCCAGAAGGAAGACTGCTGATCATCTGCCTGCTGTAAATCCTACCTCTTCCATCTGCCCTCCTCTCTGTACCTTCTTCCAGAGCTGGGACAGTGAGTCAGCACCATCAGACAGATAATTTCTGCCAGAACTAATTACTTAAGAAAAATGTGTTTAATAACACCAGACAGTGCAGCAAAGGATGGTCGTAGTTGTTTTTGGGTCTAGGGCAAGGCCCCAGAAAAAAGGACCACCCGAAGGCAGATCTATTTACATTTATTTAAATCACACTCCAGCAGGGAAGCATTGGCAGGGGTGGAACTATGTAAAGTAGGTAGCTCCTGGAGGCAGAGCAAAAGGGGAAGCAGGCCCTGTATTCAAAAGAAAGACTCCAGTGAAGGAGCAGGGCAGACAAAGGCCCCTTTTTCAGATATGTTAGGCTAGGTGGGCTACTGAACTGGGGCTAGCTAGTTCAAACATTTCATTTATTTATTTATAAATAAACACCTGGTGTGCCAGTTGGGGCAAAGTGAGCCCCAGCTGTAAAAGAGATAGCACCCCAGGGTGTAAAAGGGTGGCTAGTAGCCAGATGGCCACCAGTAGCCAAATCCATATCCAATGTTTTAAACTGCAAATTTTGCTGATTTAAACACACTAGAGCAGTGACTCCAGCCAAGAGAAATAGGAAGAGAGTGGGACAACCAGTCAGCCACCCTAGCAGTATAGTTGCCAATGCTCTAGGCTAGGGCTAATAACCTGTTAAGTGTATAACTGACCCATAGTCCCCTTAGCCAGGGAGTGACAGTTAGCGTGGGATCCCTAGCATATAGGCCAGCTAGACTGCACTTAGCCAATACCCGGATGTGACACTTTAACATCCACTTTCTAAAATAGCTGCACTAGGAGAGGGACTAAATAAGGGGAAACCTGGCTAAAGCTGTATTTACCTAGCTATATGGGAACCTTGAGGGATATCCTTCCTCCCACGGGCACTTGCTTTGGGTTCACCTTCCCCATTTCTTTGTTGGGTTGTTGTTTGCTTTGTTTTGTTAAATGCCCCCTTTCATTGCCAGTCTGTGCAGCTCAGAAAATAACATTGCCCTCAGTGGCTCTCAGCTCCTTCCCTGTTAAAGGTGTGTCATCTGGGCTGGCTAGTTTGTTTTTTAGTGGTGCCCTATTCCTTGTCTCACTCTGGATGGTGTTCTGTTTGTGATTTTCTCTCCCGTTTTGTATAGAAATTGTTAGTTTGTGGAACACTTCCTCATGGTGCAATTAATTAATTTCAACAACAATAATACTCGCTGCTGATTGCAAGACAGTATTTAACCACTGAATACATCACCAAAAATACCCAGATCTGTTAGTAAAACCAAAAAAAAAGCAATTTGAACATTTAAAAAGAGTTTACATTATAATCAAATATGAACTATAATGTGGAAGTATAATAAATGTGTGTAAATCACCACTTTGAAAGTGTTTTTTTAAACATAATTTCTAAGAAAAAGCAGTGGTAACACCTGGGGGTAAAACAGTGTAATACAGATTCTAAAGTGTTGGCAGTACTACTCCAGTGTGCATCAAAAATTAATGAAGGAAATGCAGTGGGGAAGAAGTGTGCAAGAAAACTTGTCCATTATTTGCAGTGCTATTACAGTGTGCATCTAAACATAAGAAACATAATGCAGTGATAAAGGAGTGTAACCCAAAGTCAATGGAGTGCCTTTGCAGTGCAGTGAATAAAAGCAGTGGCAGTGTGGACTGTAATAATACTGAAATGAGACTCAAGACTACAATGTGCTCTCCACTTCCCACTGGGGAGGAACGCCCTCTACAGGGAGTCCAGGATGTCCATGCTCCTAGCTGTAGCTGCAGCTGGGATGCTCCAATCCACATCTGGCAGATTGAAGCCTCCCAACGGCAGCACCTTCCACTTACTTCCCATCTTTTGGATGGCTTCCCCCAGAGCCATATCCAACCCCCCCCCCCCAATGCTGGAGGGTTGTAGTTCATGCCAGTGCGAATAGTGGCTCCATTCCTCATCTCTAGGGTAACCCACAGTACCTCCGCCCCTCCCTGTATTCCCTGTATCTTTGTCACTTTCATGCTCTCTCTCACATAAAGAACAACTCCTACTCCCTTTTTTCCCACCCTGTCCTTCCTGAACAGAATATAGACTGGTATGGCTATATTCCAGTCATGGTTCTCAGTACACCATGTTTCTGTAATGGCAACAATATCCAGGTCAGCCTCTGCCACAATGGCCTCTAGGGCCAGAATTTTATTTCCCAGACTTTGAGCATTGGCACACGTGACCCTCCAATTTCTAGTGCCAACCTGCTCAACAATCCCCCCATTTTCCCTTTTGCCCTCTTTCCTTACTGCCTCTGTTCATATTCTCATCTCTGTTCATTACTACTAACTCGTTTTTCTTTCTATTGGGTACCCTTGAGGATTTGTGTCCCTTAGGATTCTCCTTGCTGACTACTCCAGTTTGGGGGGGGGGAAGTTTATGTCTCCCTGCTTCCTTCAACTACCCCTTTTGGCTAGTTTAAATGTTCACCAATGTAACATTTAAACCATTCAGTGAGGTTCCTCCGTTTGCATTCTTCTTGATCACATCATCCACAGTGCCCAATGGATGCAAATAAACTGTGGGGTGACACTGTATGAATTTTAAAGTTATACAGACACAGAGTCATTTTTGAGATCAGTAACAAGTTATAGAAATTATTTTAGTGTGCAGCAATATTTGGTGAGCAAGAAATTATTTTAGTGTGCAGTAATAATGGTGATCGAGTCCAGGATGTGGTGGTACAGGACCCTCTAGCAGGAAATGACCACCACTCAGTGTGGTTCCTCCTCAACACAGGGACGGAGTCGGCTAAGACCAGGTCAAGAGTGTTGGACTTCAGGAAGGCAGATTTTGCCAGAATGGGCGGCATCCTAGAGGAGTATTTAGCTAAAATTAACTCAGTGATGGATGCTTAACAGAAGTGGGCAATCACTATGAAGGGGCTGAATGAGGCCACGGACACGTGTGCCAAATCTCAGAGTAATCAGTCCAGGTCCAAAAAACCTAGCTTGCTCTGCAAGGAAGTGGAGTGGAAGGTGAGGGAAAAAAGAATGGCCTTCATTAAGTTAAAAAAATCAGGACATGAGGAGGATAGAGAGGTGTTCACAAAAGCATCTAGGGAGGTGACCAGGTCGGTCAGGGCAGCCAAGGCAGCAAAGGAGCTGAAGTTGGTCCAGGGGATCAGAGCAGGGGAAAAGGTTTTTTTTAAATACATAAGTGAGAAGAGGAGTTGTAGAAATGATATTGTTAGACTCAAGAGGGATGGAGATGGGTGGAAGAATGGGAAGAACAGGCAGGGGCACTTAATGAGTACTTCTGCTCAGTGTTCACAAAAGAAAGGGATGGCCCAATACCACAGGGGAAAGGGGGCATGGGTGAAGTGGGACAGAGATAACAGATGGTGTCATCCAAGAGGATATAGTTCTAAAGGGCCTTAAGGCCTTGCGGGTGGACAAGGCACCAGGACCAGATAGTGTACACCCAAGGGTCCTGAAGGCCCTCTGACAGACCTCTTCAATGTCTCCTTGGAGACTGGGAAGGTACCCAGGGACTGGAGGATGGCTCACATGGTGCCCCTTCACAAGAGTGCCCTCAAGGACCAACCAGGCAACTACAGACCAGTAAGCTTGACTTCCATAGTTGGGAAGTTGATGGAGACCATTCTAAAGGAGAGTTTGACAACCTTTCTCGATAGTAATGGTCTACAGGATGAGAGTCAGCATAGGTTTGTCTCGGGAAGATGGTGCCAAACTAACCTGATTGACTTCTTCGAATGGGTCACTAGGATGGTTGATGAAGGCCATGTTATGGATATCCTGTACCTGGACTTCAGCAAGGTTTTTGACTTAGTGCCCCACAGGAGGTTAATGAGCAAGCTGAGGGACATGGGAGGTGGGGGAGAAACTGGTGGGGTGGGTTGATAGCTGGTTGCAGGGCAGACCACAGAGGGTAGTTGTAAGGGGGAAGACATCCAAGCCAAGGCCAGTAACAAGTGGGATACTGCAGGGTTCAGTGCTGGGTTCAATGTCTTCACTGGAGACATAGCAGAGGGGGTCAAGAGTAAGATCAGCCTGTTCGCAGATGACACTAAGATTTGTGCAAAAGTGGACAATGAGGAAGGGAGGCAGGCACTCAGGGAGGATCTAGCTAAACTTGAACACTGGTTTAGGGAGTGGCAGTTAGGGTTTAACACTAAGAAGTGCAAGGTCATGCACCTCGGAGCAAGAAATCCCAGGACCAGCTACTGGCCGGGGGGAGTGCAGGTAACAGCTTCAGAGGAGGAAAGGGACCATGGGGGTAATAGTCACAGGGGACATGACAGTATCAGCACAGTGTAGGAGGGCAGCAGCAAGGGCAAATAGGATGCTGGGGTGCATTGCCAGAGGGATTACCTCTAGAAAGGAGGAGGTGGTCATCTTGCCCTTGTATAGATCACTGATGTGGCCACACTTGGAGTACCATGTGCAGCAGTGGTGCCCATACCTCAAAAAGGATGTGAAACTGCTGGAGGGGTGTGCAACGCAGGGTTACAATAATGATAATGGGACTGGGGGAGTTGCTATATGAGGAAATATTGAGGGAGCTCAACATGTATTTGCTGGAAGACAGAAGGGAAAGAGGAGACATGATAGAGACCTTTAAGTACTTGAAAGGCATAAACAAAGTCAGAGAGGGAGGATTGTTCTGCTTAAATGGAGGAATGGTCACTAGGAGGCACAGTCTGAAGTTGGAAGAGGGAAGGTTCAGAAGGGAGATGAGGAGGCACTACTTTACAGAGAGAGAGTGGTGGTGAGATGGAATGCACTGCCTGAGTATTTAATCAAACTGAGGACAGTGGATAGCTCTAAGTGGGTTGGGACAGAGTCAAGGGCAGGATTAGTACAGACAAGAACGCAAAGTGGGGAAGACCAGGAAAGGGGAGGAAGGGAGGGGTTTGGGTGGGGCTGGGGCAGTTGTAGTAATATGAAACTGAGAGCTGCACAATCAGACAGACTTGATACACCTGTGGACCTTTTTCTGCCGGCAATTTTGTATGTTCGTATTTATAGAAGTGATGGTAGAGTACAGTAATAATTATAGAGTTGTTGACATCCAAAGCAAATTTTATTGCTTGCACCTCTTGCCTTGTTCCATTTTCCATGATTCAGCTGCTCAATAAACTGGTCCCTTTTTATGGCTGTGGGTGGAGCCTACTGCCGTTTTGGCATGTCTTTCCTTAAAACGACCGATTGTGGCACCTTCGATTGGACTTTTGGAAGTATCCTTCCGAAAGTCCAACGAAGCTTGAAACACTCTGCCACAATCAGCCGCTACAGAGTAACAGCCGCACTATTTCAGCTGTTACTTCTGTATTCCGGGGCAAGAACTACGCATGCGTGACTCACAAGACATGCTAGAAGTTCCGCTTGTGTAAGCTATCTTGTGAATGGCACAGTGCCATTCACCGCAACTGCACATACAGTTGTCACTCCTCCTGCACCCTTCCACTGCTCCTGTCCTCCCCATTCCCTCCCAGCACCGGCAGCAAGTAAAACCCTCCCGCTACCTCCCACTGCTGCTGTCCTCTCTGCTACCTGCATTCCCCATCCCCACATGGACATCGGGGTGCCCAGTCCCTGTGTCAGTATCATGTACCTCCCAAACTCATGTGGCACACTGGGAGCCCACCCCAGTATGCCCAAATTTATGTGTTTATGTTCCTCCACCGACATGGGGTGTCCAATCCCTGTATCAGCATCATGTACCCCCCAAATCAAGTGGCACACTGGGAGCCCACCCCAGTGTGCCCAAATATATGCTTTTTTCTTGCTTTCTCCTGTAAATAAAGAAAACCATCCCCTGACGTCTTTTGTTGTTTTTACCTGTAAAAGAAAATGGTTCCTCATCATAGCCTCAGTCCCCTCCCCATCCCCACCCTCCCACTGAGCATCCACCTCCCTGCACCCCCCTTTGCCCCATCCTTACCTCCAGAAATTGGTGCTGTCATCTTCTCTGGACCGACATGTCTGTACTCTTCAAAGCCGAACCACAATCTGAAGAATCAAAGGTAAGTGTCGTATAATGGCAGTCAATGGGGTTTTCAACTTATGTTGATATAGCAGCCATTTTTAGGAATTTTCACCCCAAATTTTCAACACGGGGTTCCTGGGACCCCACTCGTGAACACTGTCACTGTCATTGTGTTACTTGGTCCCGAAAGTTGATTTCGTGGTCGCTGCATGGAATCACCTTTTAGGACTGATTAACACAACGAGAGCACCACTGTTCATGAGGTGGAGTCCAAAAAAGCCCATGTCTCAAATCTGGTGAAAAAATTCCAAAAAATGACTGCTTTACGAGCGTGCATTGTGCAGTTTCTACACATGCTCCTAACTTTGGCAGTTGTTTTTTCAACATTTCACTGTGTTTGCCGCCGGCATGCCCCATTCAGCCACCGCCCCCAGCTCTGACACCTGGAATTACAGGGACTTACCTTATGCCTGGCCTGGGAGCAGTGCCTGCGCAGGGTCAGGCATCATCCTGCCTGTCGGGTGTTTTTCTCCTCCATTTTTCTCCCCGTTACCTGGGGCCCCAGGAGTAGAGACACATACGCATGGAGGCACGCATGCACTCTACAGCCCTGGCAACAGCCCCTTCCACCCACCCATTGGCCTAGCGTCATTGCAGCCCTCTGTCTTGCACTGCAGCTTGGCCTCCACCAGGAAGCAGACCATGGCTGAGGGATGCAACCCCACTATCCCGGAGAGGAGAGCTGCTTTTTGGCCACTCCTACCAGATCCGTGGCCTCCCCCCCACTGGCCTCCAGTGGCCTGTACCCATACCAAAACACGGGTCGCCGGCATGGCACTAGGTAAGGCATCCAGCGTCTCAGCTCTCAGTGCCACCGGGCTAGTCCTAACTTTGCCAATTTTTAATATTGTCACTCCAGATTTTCAACATTGCCATTCTTACACACCTCCTTATTAACAGTAAAGCTGTCATTTTTCACATTCTGCCTTAAATGTGTTTTCGCGCCTGTGGCACAGAATGGCGCAGTCGCTCTGTGAAATCACCTTTTGGGACAAGTGAACAAAATGACAGTGGCACACTTCATGAGGTGGGTCCCAAAAAGGCCATGTTGAAAATTTGGTGAAACAGCTCCAAAAACTGGCTGAA
The DNA here is from genome assembly GCA_016271365.2 of Neoceratodus forsteri. Lineage (NCBI taxonomy): Eukaryota > Metazoa > Chordata > Ceratodontiformes > Ceratodontidae > Neoceratodus > Neoceratodus forsteri. Next base: position 868,100,453 of record CM057455.1, read on the forward strand.
TTACACCTGGGCGTTCAAAATTTTCTGCGTACATGTGTAACTTGGGTCATTTGGCAGCTTTCCACAGCCATATAGACTCTGGCTAGAGCTCATTGTGAGTAGTGTCTCCCACCTCTCCATTTTGGTGCAAACTTCCATTGCGTAGCCAAATAGTCAGTGAGCTGTCTTACGCACAAACTGACCAAGGCAGTACACCTTAATCAAAGACCTGATAAGTTCAAACAATTTTCATCACTTCATCTGGTGTAGTCGGAGTCCAGGTTGGTTCTGATTCATACAAACATACAAAAATGAAAGCAGAAATAGGCCTTACAGTCTGTTTAGTCTGCTCAATTGTGCAGCTAGCCCCTCATCTCGCAGCTGCCCCCCCACTCCTCCCCTCCTTAGACTTACCCACCCCCTCACCCTGTCCCATCCCCTCTTGAAACTGCCCACCATCTTACAGGCCACCACCTCCTGTGATAGAGTGTTCCACTTGCCCACCACTCTTTCCATGAAGAACTGTCTCCTTACCTCTCTCCTGAATCTTTCCCCATCCAGTCTGAGACTGTGCCCTCTCATGTCCCTTCCTCTTCTTAATTGGAAGAGCCCCTCTGTTCGAGTCTTGTTCATCCCTTTCAAGTACTTAAAGGTCTCAGTCATGTCCCCCCATCCCTCCTCTTCTTCAAGGAATACATATCCTGGCTCACTCAGCCTTTCCTTGTGGGGCTTGCCCTCCAATCCCTGGATCATTTTAGTCGCTCTATGCTGCACCCCCCCCTCCAACAATCTGACATCCTTCCTCAGGTACGGGCACCAGAACTGCATGCAGTACTCCAGATGCAGCCTGACCAGTGACCTGTACAGGGGGAGGACTACCTCCCTACTTCTGGAGGAGATTCCCCTCACTATGCACCCCAGCATCTTGCTGGCCTTCACTGCCACCTTCCTACACTGAGCAGAGTAGTTCATGCTCCCCATTATAGGTTTCCCAGGTCCTTTTCCTCCACGATGATACCCAGCTGTACCCCTCCCAGCTGGTAGTCCCTCCCCTGGTTCTTTGCTCTGAAGTGCATTACCTTGCACTTCTTGGCATTGAACCCCAGCTGCCAGGTTTCTGACCATTCCTGCAGTTAAGTTAGGTTGTCCTGTAGCCCCTTCCATCCCTTAATGTCATCAAACTCTGCCCCCATTTTGGTGCCATCTGCAAACAGACTGATCTTACTTCAGATCCCATGTGAGATATCAGCTATGAACAACCAAACAACACCAGCACCAGCACTGATCCCTGTGGCACCCCGCTCGTCACTGCCCTCGGTGCTGAGTGTTCTCCCCCCACTACTACCTGCTGCTGCCTACTGCTTAGCCAGTTCATTATCCTTTTCACCATCTTCGCTCCCACCCCTACAGCTTCCAGCTTTTCCCCAAGCCTCCCGTGTGGCACAGAGTCAAAGGCCTTGCCAATATCCAAATACAGGACATCCACTGCATGGCCCTTGTCTAGTTCCCTTGTCACCCAATTGTAGTACTCAATGAGGTTGGTCTGGCAGGATCTGCCCGAGACAAATCTGTGCTGATGCTCATCCTGGAGTCCATTGTACTCCAAAAAGGTCACCAGCCTCTCTTTCAGGATTGTCTCCATGAGCTTCCCCACAATTGATATGAGGCTCACTGGCCTGTAGTTTCCCAGTTCATCCTTTGGACCACCTTTGTGAATGGGCACCACATGGGCTATCCTCCAGCCCTGTGGTATGCATCCTGTGTCCAGGGAGGTATTGAACAGGTCAGCCAGTGGCCCTGCGAGAATCTCAGCCAATTCCTTGAGTACCCTAGGGTGAATGTTGTCTGGTCCAGGTGCCTTGTCCACCCTCAGTGCCCTTAGTTCTTCCAGTACCCTGTCCTCAGTAATCCTCGCATCTGTTACCCCCCTCCCCTCCGCCTACCCCACCCCTCCCCTGTGGTACCTGCCCCGCTTTCTCTTGCGTGAATACAGAACAGTAGTATTCATTTAATGCCTCTGTCTGATCCTCCCCTCTCTCCACCCACTCCCTGTCCTTTTTTATCCTCACCATTTGTCCTTGTTGTTCCTTCTTTCCCTTATGTATCTGAAGAAACCCTTTTCTCCATTTTTAATACCCTGTGCCAGCCTCAGCTCCCTGGAAGCCCTGGCTGCTCTGACTAGTTTGGTGGCCTCTCTGGATTTCTTAATGTACATTTCATTGTCTTCTCTCCTCCCTGACCTATTGAACCTCTGGAATGCCTCTCTCTTGGACCTCACCCCCTCCCTGACCTCCTGAGACATCCAACTTGGCCTCTTTGCCCTCCCTTTCTTGCTCTGTGTTCCAGTACATGTCCTCATAGCCTCCACTAGCCCCTTTTTGATCTCTCAGCTCACCTCACCTGGCATAGTTGGCAGGATACTTTAAAAGGAGTCCAAAGCAGGAAGCAGCCCAACAAAAATGGAACCCAGAAGACTAGAAACGGAAGAAGGAGGATCCAGAAGGGGGCATGACTGAATATGATTACCATGCCTTACTACTTTGGAGCACACTGGAGATCCATAGAAGTCTTTACCACAAACTTGGGAGAGTGCCAAAGCAAAATGCCATCCATGTTCTGACTCTATGAGATTTCCAAATAATGGCAAGTAGAGATCCTAATTGGACAACTCACTGAGCATCCCACTGTGAAGTTAGTGCTTGGCCAGAGCATGAAAAGGCACCAGTAGAACAGATTTTCAATAAACTGTGCAGAATGTTTGATACCCACACTTTCTCAGATTTGAAAATTACATTCTTTTCCAGAATGCAGAGAGTGAATGAACCCCTATGGGAGTATGTTCTCAGTTTGTAGTAGGCCCTCAAGGCAATGGACTCCCATGCTCTCCATGACCTTGACGACCTGTGAGGAGCAATACTCTCTGTTGAGAACTGAGATTGCTGTCCAAACATAACCCAGAGGTGCACTTCTTGAACTTCAAGGAGGAAGACGTTGAATTTCTGGGGCCAGAATGACCAAGCAACAGACCAAGTTCCCACCAGTGTTGCAGGACAGCAAGGGATAGATGCTGGACAGGGCACCCTGTCTGATGCAAGACGTCAGTTACAGGTGACCAACCAGAATGGATGTCATAAGAGACTCAGATATGGGAGACCACAGGAAGACCCCAGTGGCCCAATAGTCACTAATGCAAAACAGAGAGAGAAATCCAGGTGATCCAGCATAAGGAGCCCCAGTAATGACTTGATTCAAGAGGGTCACAAACCCTCAGAGATTGAGCTATTAGCATGTATGTGTCAGGACATGAAATGAGAACTCCAAAATATCAAGGAAGACCTGATATGGAAACTGAGAGATTAGTTGTCCAGAGGACCCTGATGGCACCTGCCAAGACCGTTGATATCCAGGAACACTGGAGGAAGCCATTTGACCTGAATGGGAACCACATATATTGAAGGTGTGGAGTCAGTGGGCATGTTGAAAGGAGGTGCACCTAGGATGTGAGATCACCAGCCATGGCTTTAAACAGGGAGTCCCCGCTGTTGTGGCCCGAACCTCAGGACTGTCAGCAGCAGATCCACCAAGAGGATCTGTGAGGGGGGGGAGTAGGTTTTTTTTTTCCCCCCTTTTTTCACTTTTTTTCTTTTCCTTATTTGTACCATGTATGTTTACTGGCTATATATGATTAATGGATTTTTGGTGTTGACTATGTTAAAATCAATAAACTTAAATTTCAAAAAAAAAGATCCACCAAGAGGCCTGATTCAAGCCAGATTCACTGGAAATTTTCCATCCATGAAAATAACAATCTATGGGATTGAACTGGAAGCTGTACTTGATACAAGCTCACAGGTAATGACACTTCAAGTCAAATCCTTCTTTGAACATTGGACAAGCGACATATTAGCACAACCCACTAAGAGACAGATGACTCTCATTGCTGGCAATGGTCTGAACATTCCCATCACATGATACATGGAAATAAATATCAAATTGGGGAAGACTGAAGATAAGAACTAAGGGATCTTGATCAGCAGTCTCTATGATAACAACTAACCACCCATGATCCTGGGCATGAACCTGTTCCAGCACTACTGGGATGATTTAAGACATGTTCTAAGGGAAGAGACCAGTCCACTGACTAGGATCCAGATGGCCTTGTCCCTCATCCAGGGGCCATCGAGTCCACTGTCGCTGCCCTAGAGGATGCCTGGGGAAGGAAGGCCAGCTGGACAGTGGTGGCCTCTGGAAGGGTGGGGGTGGCAGGGCAGGGGCACATTTCTCCATCAGTGCCACAACACAACTCCTTCACAATTCTGGCAGGACAGGACTTCCGGGAGGTAGCGCCCATAGTAGTGGCAGGGGAGGATGTGGGGTCCCCCAAAGAGGGAACCCAAGTTGGTGGCAAAGGTGGCCAGCAGAAGAAGAAGCAACTTCTGAAGTGGGACTTGAATATTAGAGGGATAGATTTGGGAACAGGAATGGGGATGGAGAGGGAGGTAAGGTGTCTATCTGGCACCACGGCTTGGAAGGACGGTCAACAGATACTGTACTAAGAATCCCTAGGGTGGCAGGGCGGGGGGGCTGGATGTCATTGTCCACCTGGGCACTAATGATATAGCTAGGGATGCAGTTGGGATTGTTCAGGGATCTGGGGAGGACCTAAAACAGATAGCACACATGGTGCCTTCACTGAGGTGCTACCTGTATTTAGTTGATGGAAGGACAGGGAACTCTGCATCAAGAGCTTCAACTAATGCTTGAAGGAATGGTGCAGAGAGGAGGCGTTTGGCTACATTAGGGACTGGGGTCCAACCTGGGAGGATGTGAGCCTGTACAAAGGAGATGGTCTACATCCATCTAGGAGAGGAAATACAGTCCTTAGTGGATGGTTTAAATGTTACTTTGCTGAACATTTAAACTAGTTGAGGGGGTGAAGGAAGGTCAGAGGGAGATTTATACTGCTCCCTCCACAAAATGAAGCAGGAGGGAAGGGGAACCTGAGGGGAGAAAACTCCCCCAGGGAACAGGTTTATGGTCAAAGAAGGGTAACTGGAGACAAAGGAACAAGTACCCATCACAGTAATATGAGAGGAGAAAATGAGGCAGGCCAAAGGAAGGAAGGGAGGGAGGGTTGCAAGCAGAGTGGGAAAAAGCTGTGGAAAGCCATGTGTACAAATGCAAGAAGTCTTGGAAATGACATTCCAGATCTTGAGGCTATCATGGTAGAGGCAGACCTGGACATAGTGGCCATCACTGAGTCATAGTACACAGGCAACCATGACTGAGACATGGCTATACTAGGATACATGCAGTTCAAGAAGGATAGGGAGGGGAAGAAAGGTGGGGAAGGGGTTGTGTTATATGTCAGAGAAGGTATCAAGGTAACAGAACATTAAGGGAATAAGGAGAGTCTGGAGGTACTGTGTGTCACCCTGGAGACAGCAGCCAGAGCCTCCATTCTCACTGGAGTGATTTGCAGACACCCAGCATGGGGGATCTAGACAAGGAGATGGGGAAGCCATTAGCAAGATGGCAGATAGGGAGAGGTACTACTGATGGGGACTTAATTTATGCAGACACAAATGTTGAGCACACACCACCTCAGATAAACATGTCCAGCTCCAAAATTAATATTTGAATTCAAATACTGTTTATTCAGACTACAGGACCGGTGCCCATAATGCCAGCCTGACGCGTTTTGGGTCCACTCGATAAAGGAGGGTGTTATGGGCACCTGTCCAGTTGTCTGAATAAATGGTATTTTAATTCAAATATTGATTTTGGAGCTGGATGTGCTTATTTGAGGTGGTGTGTGCTCAACGTCTGTGTTTGCATCTACAAACTTTCAGTTTTGAAGCACTACCAGCCCAGTGCTCAGTGTTCCACTAAAGTGTCAGACTTTAATCTACTATGGCCTCAGCTAGAAGCAGGGTCATCTTAGACTCCCTGTAGGGGGTGTTTCTGAGGCAACTAGACAAAGAGCTCACTCATGATGGGGCAATACTGGACCTGGTGTTTACGAACAGGGTCAGTATTGTGGACGTCAGGGTGGGATGTTTGCTACCTGTGGACTAGTGATCACTGGACAGTGTGGTTTTATTTATTTATTTACTTTATTTTATTTATTTATGTCTTTGGTAACCGGGGTAAGTGAACTGATCTGAGGGACTGTTTTCAGTCACGACCTGAGCCACAAGGTGGCAATAACATGAAGTCAAAAACAGAAAAGTACAATACGTAGAATATATGAGATAAAACACACCTCAACATGATGTGAGGAAACAAGAATGTACATAAACTAGCTTGTTACACCAGCAATAATAACAATGGTACAAGTATATATACAGCAGATACATGTGATTACGATGAGAGCAATATTATAAGTCACAGTCAGAATGAACATGTGATTACATGAGTCAATATGTAAACATCAAGGTAACCCAGCCAGAACAGGCCGTGCAGTCTTTATCAATCAAAATTTCATGAACAGCTTGAAGATCAAAACAGGACAAGGGATCAAATAAGAGAAAGTGCAAGCAAGATACTAGGGGGCTTAAGGACATAAGAAGGACAGAGGTAAGAAAGGGATAGGCAGGGAGGTAGTCGCTATTGGAGAACAGTAGAACTGTAGCAACTTTGGTGGTTAATAGGCCCTAATGTTGTTGTGGAGCGCAGTGACAGATGGCTGCCGTCAGGAGCCAGTGTTTTATTTTTAATTTTTTTGAAGGACAGGTGAGAGGGGGACAAGCGGATGGCTGATGGGAGTGTGTTCCATAAGGAGGGGGCAGAGACAGAACAAACTTTACCACCCATGGCAGTGAAGATGCGTGGTACTTCCAGCGGAGGGATGGAGGATACCATAAGGTTCCTAGTAGTCACCCTGCCTCGATGAGTAGGGGAACAGGTGGTCATTCCTGAGCAAATTGTCCACCAAGCAACCCATGGCATAATCGAAATCACCTTGTAGTGGGAGACACTCTAGGGACTTGTAGAGTGTGCAGTGATGGGTGGAGTAGGAAGCCTGAAGGACAAAGCAACAGATCAACAGATGGAACTGTATGTCATGTTTAGCCGTGCATGCAGAGTAGAGGACACAAGGGAGTAGACAGGAGAGCAGTACTTAAGGAGGGGCAGAAGGTTTCCCTACACAGTGACAAGGCACACTTCAGCAGACAGAAGATGTGTGAGTCGGTTGGCAGCACCTAGCTTTTGGTGATTCTCTTAACAGTGATATTAATCTGCTCGGGAAAAAGTGAGGGAGGGATTGAGGGTAACACCTAGGTATTTAAAGGAGGGGACATTTTCAAGGGGGGGCTTGATGGGGTGAATACACGGAGGGAGGAGCCAGTTTTGGTGACCTTGGCAAGGAATGGTTTTGAGCCAAAGAGCATGGGTTTTGTCTTCTTTTCATTGACCAGGAGTTTTGTGGAGAGGAACCACTTATGGGTAGAGCTGTAGTTTCATGTAAAGGTGGAGGAGATGGAGACAAGTGATTTATCACTGTGGTAGAGGACTAGATCATCCACAGAGAGGAGTGCATTGCAATTGAGGCTATCCACAGGGAGAGCATTTATAAACATGAAAAAAAGCAGGGGACCAAGAATGGAACCTTGGGGGACTCCCGTGTGAACGGGTAGAGCAGTAGAGGAATTTTAACCAATTATGACAGACTAAGACCTGTTTGAGAGATAGCTACAGAACCAAGCAGCAGTGTCCGGTCAGCAGCCAAAATGAAGTAGGGTGGAGTGGAGGAGTTGGTGGTTAACAAGGTCAAAAGCCTTGGATAAGTCAATGAAAACAGCACCTGTGGCTTTGTCCATGTCCATGTTTCATAGAACAAGGTTGGAGAAGTGGGTCAAGGCAGAGGAGGCACTGTGGTGCTTACAGAAGTCATGTTGAAGGGGACAGAACCTACTGAGTCAAAATATCTCATGCTGTACAGCGCACGACATGACCGTGAGGTAGGAACAGCGTGGTAGGTAAGAGCAAGAGGATGCAAAACCGCAAAAGAAAGTATGCATGGTAGTGCACCTTCCACTCTTCCCAGTGCAGGATAAGAATCCTGCTGGGAGAGAGGTCTACAGAGCAGCTGCTGTGGCTCGATGGGATGAGCCACTGGCAGCAAGGGAGGTAAGCAGTATGTTTGGGACCGGGTTTCGATTCCTGGTCCCAGACGCATGGAATTGTTTCTTTTTTCACACTTTGTGTGATATTAAGTGTTGGGGGGGTTTGGGGGTGCAGCTCCCCACAAAGAAAGAACTATGCCATTTGCAATATATCGCACTGTATTGGTAGCTCGGTATATTGATACGGCACAATGTCTTGCAACATTATGACCCCATGCTGGGACAGAGGAGGTTATACTTTTTAAGGTGTTCAGATGGTTGGAAGTGTACCATTTTTTTAAAGTAGCTTACTTAGGTGAGGAAGGAGGGAGATAGGTCTGTAGTTTTCAGGGGCAAGGGGATCGCCTGCTTTGAAAAATGGAACCACATGTGCATGCTTCCTGGAGTCAGGTACAATGGATGCCACAAGGGCGAGGTTGAATATGAAAGTGAGGGTTTAATGATAGCTGGGGAGATAAGTTTTAGAAATGCTGGGTATAGTCCATCACTGCCAGGGCTTCCTTTGGCTGGGAGAGTTTTTAGGAGTTTGGTGGTGACATTCTGCTCAATAGCTCTAAAGTGAAAGGGGGGGCAGGGGCATGTTAGAGGAGGAAGAGCTGTGTGTTAAGTTGTTCAGACCTGGAGTATTATGGGGAGGGGGTAGGGTGCACAGCGATAAGAACATAGGTCAGTAAATTGTGTGTTAAAAGTGTTCACAATCTCAGCAGGGTCAGAGATGGGGCCAGAGGGGGATGTGAGTTGAGTTATTTGTCTGTTGGTCTTGGAGTTTAAAACTGACCCAATGGAGACCCAGAAACTATGGGGATTGCCAAAGTTATTTCTTTGCTGATTTAAGTAATACTTGCATTTGAGTGACTTGGCAGTCTGTTTTCAAGTATTGCGCAGCTGCCTGTAGGCATTCCAGAGCTGGAGTGAGGGGGATGCCTTATAGGCCTTCCATTCACTATCCCTATCTTTCATTAGAGCCAGTAGTTCCCTAGTTAGCCACAGGGTACAGTCCCCTCTTACCCTTCTGGTTGTGAGAGGGAAGTATTTGTCCTGAAGTTGTTGGAGTGTAGTAGTAAAGAAGGTAACCATGTATATAGTATTGTTGTGTAGGTATAGGGTGGACCAATTTGTTGCCCTAACACTTATAAGGACAGATTCATGATCCTGGCTTGTAAACTTCCTGAAGGACAGAAGCTTGTGGGGAGGGTGGTTTGATTTGGTGGCCAGTATGATATAAGTCAGGGTATGGTTACTGATAGTCAGATATTGTGCCTACTTGGAGGATCAAGTCTACCTGATTCATGGCAATCTAATCAAGGAGGGAGTGGGTTAGTGAGTGTGCATTGCGTATGATGGGGAGGAAAAAAACTTGCTACAGGTTAAGTGTTTTCAACAGGTTTGCATAGTCTGGCTCTGGAACACCTAACTAGTTAAGGTTAAAGTCCATGTCTACAATGGTATCTCTTGAGGGTGCAATGCACCCTAAGCCATCTAGAAAATTGGATAGACCCTGGACACCTCCCAAAGGGGGGTTATAACAGCAACCTAAGTAGAGTTTTTTGTACGCACCCAGGGTATCTCAGTGAGGAGCCACTCGCTTGGGAAAGTGGGGGGTTGAGCAGCTGATGGTGGTGGCAGTGATGTGGTCTTGAACATTTTAACATTAGGATGGCAGCAGAGGCAAATGGCATAAGAATGGACTTTAGGAGAGCTTATTTAAAAAACTGGGTGAATGTCTCAGAGACACTGTGGCAGTGGGGGGATTACCCTGTTGGGCCAGACTAAGGGATGCAATGGTGACGGCAACAAACCTCTGCACAAAAGAGATGAGCAAAAGCAGGAAGAAAAAGACCAATATGGTTCTCACGGGAGGTAGGAGGAAGGGTAAACGCAAAACAGGTAGCACTCAGGAGATACAAAGAGATGCAGAGAGAAGAGGATAGGAAGGCGTACCAGAAAAAAAAACAAAGGGAAGCAGAGAAGGCAGCGAGGACACTAAAGCACAAACTGAGGAAAGAATAGTCAGGGGGTAACAAAGGGGGACAAGACTTTTTTAGGTTTATAAGTGACAAAAGAAAGACAAGGGGAGGAACTGTGAGGCTGAGGGGTGCAGAGGGAAACTATGCAGAGGATGATCAGTAAAAAGCAGATATCTTGAACAAATACTTCTGTTCTCTCTTTATATTGGAAAGGGAAGGGAACTGGCCACATATAGGTTACAGAACCACTGAAGGCAGGGAAGTAGACGAAAGTCCATTCAAAGAGGGAGGAGTCCTGAAGGGACTTGTGAATCTGAGAGTGGACAAGGCTATGGGGACAGATGGGGTACAACCAAGGGGATTGAAATAGCTCAGGGAGGTACTGACTGCACCTCTGACAGTCCTATCCAGTAACTCACTAGATACAGAAGTGGTTCCAGAGAACTGGAGATGGACAGATATAGTCACCCTCCATGACAGCGGCAGCAGGGAAGAGGCTGGTTACTAAAGGTTGGTCAGACTAGCATCAGTAGTGGGGGAAACTAATGGAGTCACTTCTAAAGGAAAGACTGGTAGATTACCTTGCATCTAGCAAGTTACGGGATCCAAGGCAGCATGGATTTCTGGGAGGGAGATCATGTTAGACAAACCTAATAGATTTCTTTGACTGGGTGACCAGAAAAATAGATTGGGGGGAGCAGTGGACATAACCTGCTTAGACTTCAGCATGGCCTTTGACATCTTGCTGCACAGGAGGCTCATAAAGAACTGGGAAGTTTGGGGATGGGAACGAAGAAGGCACACTGAGTATGTAATTAGCTGATGGATAGGTGACAGAGGGTGGTAGTTAATGGCACTCACTTGGGGGAAGGAGTGTAACCAGTGGGGTCAGTACTGGGTCCAGTCCTGTCAAATGCGCCTGCTGAACAAGGTTATTCCTGCCCTCCAGTAGCCTAAAGTAGTCATACCTAATGACATAATGACAACAGTGTTTTCAGTGGGCTGGGAAATGGGGCGACTGAGCTGTGTTTTTTCTTTAAATAGAAACAGGAGCGAGAGACAGGGAAAGGTAGCATGACAACTGTGTTTTTTTTTGTTTTACATCAGTGTGTATCTTGTAGTAAATGGTAATGCTCTTTGTTACCACTGGAGATAGACAGAAACTTTGCCGGCTAACACACAGCAAACACGATGCTTTAGTTTCTATCAGGGAAGAGCAGTCTGGGAAAGAGCAAGCAACATTTTTTATTTCATGCAGAACAAAAAAAAGTTTAGCGGTATGTAAAATGGCTTTGGGAACTGTTGGGGTCGGCTAGTTTAAATTTGCAGTCTGTTTGAAACTCTCGCTTTTGCACGGCAGTTTAGCGGGAAGTGAAGACGGAAGTTTTTCACCTTTGATGTTCGGGGCTGTCATTGATTTTAAAAAAGTGGGAATTATAGATGCAGCTGACTGGCACCTTTTGCATGGGTTATGCTAGGATTTACCACACTAGAAAGGTACCATTCAGCCAATCAGATTCTTGGATTTAAAAGTGCCATTGTATAATTAGAGAAAAAATCCTGACTGGCTAAGAATCAAGTCATGATTTATAATAACTTTTTACAAAGTATATATTCACAAAGTGTATGCTAGATACATTTTAGAGGTATATATCAAATACACAAAACAAATATCAATTAGGTATTGAAACTATATTTAAGAGAGTTATATGAAACATATTACTCATAGATACAAAATGGGAATATTTTTATGATATATCTTCTTGTCTGTAGAGCTTTTTCTCTGGCATCTGGTGTTCCTGATGACAACCCCCCCCCCCAGCCATATCAAAACCTTCTCAGGGACTTACAGGTTAACTACCACTTACCCAAGATCACAGATGTGGTAGGTGGTTTGTTCTGTCAGTCATGCATGGGCCTGAAGGGGATGCTAGAGCCATCCCAGTAAACCAGGGATTTTTTTTCTCCTGTTTTCTTCCCTAAAGGTGTTGGCATGCAATGACACTGGTGTGTGATAGACATCCGCCCCTCTCTCCTTCAGTGCATGCTCACAGTACTGCCGCCTGGCCTCCACCAGGTAGAAGTCAAGTAGCGGGACGTAATGTCCTCCAACCCAATGGAAAAGAGCTGTCCTTAGGATGCTCAATTCTCCTTCCCCCAGCTGACCCCCATGTGACTGAGTCAGTTCTTAAACCCGGGTCACAAGCATAGCAAGTGGTATCACTACCACATGCTAATGGGCCAGCTGTTCCTGATCTACTGTAGCTTAAATACACAGTATTATTCAACTACAACAGACACATTTTTTGCAAATAAATCAGAATATCAAATCAGTTGAAATGATATAATATGCATATACAACATTTCAGGCATATGATGAAAATATGTTTTAAAATGTAATTACAAATATATTTGAAATGCAAATTAAAATGTATATTTCTTTCCCATATGGGCCATTAGGGCTGGCTGTGGTTGACTTCAATCACATATTTATAGGGCTTGTCCCATTTCTGTATGGTGTACTGTAGAAGATAAGAGCAGAAGAAACTTTGGGAGCTGAACGAGACCAGTTATAAACAACAGGCCTGCCATTTACAGGTTGTTCTCCTTATCTCTAGCTTCCTGCTTTCTTTTACCATATTGTTGTGTTTTCTCATTTTTCTAGGAACATGTCCAAATATCTCCCATTTGTACTTTTTGTACTAATTGTCTTTACCAGGAAAGTACTGTAGTCAAGATTTTTATTACCTTTCTGTGAAATCATTCTGCCAGAACTCCCGTATGCATAGTATTGTAATTTTAATTCATCCCCTCTAGTTTTTGTAATTGTTCACCAGTGCAGAGAGATAAAAGTCACCTTATAGTCTTCTCTCTTCAAGTGAAAATAATCTAGGAGGCAGTGTAACACAGTGTAGAGAAACTATCCGGATGACCCAGATTTGAATCCAGCTGCAGGCATGTATGCATTTTGACTTAAATCAAGTCACATAACTTCTCTGGACTTCAGTCCAACCAGATGTAAAAATGGGTAAAATCAACACCTCACTGGAAAAAATGCTGTATTTCAGCTGAACAATCCTGGTAAATAATTTTTAAAAACAAATATTCCCATGGCGTAGATTCTTAAAACTTGCTATCAGTCTAGTTGCCTTTGCTGTACTTTCCCAAGAGTAATAATATTGGGAAAGTCCAAATCTCTGGCACTGGAATTTTCGAAGCAATGGATGCAGACCTCACATACAGTATGAAGTTTGGAAGCGTGCTGTGTCCTGGTAAATGCAAACCTCTGGATGCATTTGTGACATTTGCTGCTTTTTACGGTAAAAAAAAAAAGATGCATGCATCAAATTTAGATGTGTGCATAATTTTCGAAGTGCATTTGAGGTGACTTGCACTGGAATGGTAGATCACATTTCAGGTGGTCTACAAGTGCATGCAAATGTCCCACAAATGAAAAATGGACACTGTGTTTTGAAAATACCACACTGAATGTTTAAAGAGCAAAAAATGCAGCACAGGGTGGGAAAAGACTGGATTTCTTCACCAAGGTATTATAAGCAGCTAAATACTCTATGCAGTTGAGTAAGGGAGTTCCTAATAAAATTGTGCTGCATTGAATGATGGCTTTGGCCTAATTCTCAAACATCAGACTACTATAGTATGACCAGTACAACACTGATATTTTTGCACCAATATGAATTTCATTATCAATGTCAAACTGGGTAAGGAATTGGTTAGGGTATAGGCGACAAAATGGTGGTGAAATATGGAGTTCACTCCAATGAAGGGAGGGTGACCAGCGGGGTGCCACAGGGATCAGTACTGGGACTGGTCCCCTTCAATGTCTTTATTAGCAACATTGCAGAGGGGCTAGAAGAGAAGGTGTGCCTTTCTGCTGACACAAAAATCTGCAATATGGTAAACACTCTGGGTGTGTGTGTGTGGAAAAAATGAATAGGGATCTAAGAAAACTTGAGGAGTGGCCAAGAGTGTGGCATGCAAAGAATTGCAAAATCATGCACATGGGAAACAGAATGCCAGGGGCTGAGTACAAGATGAAGGCAGTGAGGGTGACGTCCACCAAACAGGAAAGAGACATGAGGGTAATCATATTTGATGATCTAAAGGTGGCCAATGAATGTGACAAGGCAGTTGGGTGGGCTAGTGGGATGCTAGGGTGCATAGGGAGGGGGTGTCACCAGCAGAAAGAGGGAGGTGGTGATACCGCTGTATAAATCATTGGTGAGACCTTATCCAGAGTACTGTGTCCAGTTCTGAAGACCACACCTTTGGAAGGAAATAGAAAGAGTAGAGGTGGTTCAGAGGAGGGCAACTAAAATGGTGCATGGTCTGCTCCAGAAACCCTATGATGAAAGACTAAAGAATCACAATATGTACACCCTGGAGGAAAGGAGGGAGAGGGGGACATGATAGAGACTTCAAATACCTCATGGGTATAAATAAGGTACAAGAGGAAATGATTTTTCAGAAAAAAAGATGTTCAAGAAAAAGGGGTCATGCTGTAAAGCTGGAAGGAGATAGACTCAGGGGAAATGTGAGGAAGTACTTCTTCACAGAAAGAGTGGTGGGTGCCTGGAACAGCTTCCCAGCAGAGGTGGTGGGGGCAAAGACTGTAACAGGGTTCAAGAATGCATGGGATAGACATAAGGGAACCTTAATGGTTAGGGAAGGGAGGGATAAGCTGGAGATCAAGTAGGGTCTGCCATCTCACAGCAAGTAGGGAAAATGGGCAGACTAGGTTGGCCAAGCGGTCCTTATCTGCCGTCATATTCTATGTTTCTATTTTTCTATGTTTCATTTGATTTTACCCAAGCAATTAAAAACTTGCATCTGTTCAAAAGTTTCAAACCCCTGCAGTTCAAGGGGTTTGACAATGTTTTGAAGAGTTCACTTCAGATATGCATCTTTTAGCTCCAAACAGGGTCAAACCCTGTCTTCAAGTAATCACACTACAGTACAATATCAACAAATGTTTGGAACACTTGGAGTCAGCATACTGAAGAGGCAGTTTGCAGGACAAGTAGTACATGGGGTCGATCCCATAAAAGGATCTAGGAGAAAAGAAATGTCAGTACAATACAATACAGTATCACATCTTATAAAATGGGGCAACATGGCTGCTACTGATATTGTGGGGGATAATCTCTGAGGCACTCCACATTCATAACATCTTGGATTGTGTACACCTGATAGGTTGCTTGATGCACATATTATACTGAGACTTGCCCAGAGCTGAAGCGGTGACAGACAGGATGCCAACAATTATTGCCCTGTCACCACCTTATCTATACTGTGCAAGTTCCTGGAGAGGTTTGTTCGTGTCCTAATCTCAGACCACTTGATCCAAAATCAACTCCTTACCCCTTCCACCTTATCTTCTGTCCCATGAATTCTGTTGCCAAAGCACTTCTCAAAATGTAAAGCATTATTTATGAGACTACAGAGAAAAATAGTAATCCCAACAGGTTATAGTGGTCAGCACTTTTAGTTTAAGTATCGAAAGGATGGTGCAGGAGATAAGGGCCGGCTGAACCCTCTATCTTACACAATACTCCCAAAAGTCTCCGCACTTTTAACTTTGATATGTGGCATATAAAAGTCAATCATTTATCACAAGCTATGCAAACTTTCTTTTATTTTATTATTGGGTGATGCTTCGCTGTGTTATGCAGTGCATATATCCCAAAAAAGACGTAAAGTGCAAAGGTGCATAAAATACACAGCGAGAATACAGACAGTACAGATACTAATATCAGCCATGTTGCCACGCTGACCCTCACTATTCCAGAGAAAAATAACATGATTGGAGTTATCAACATTAACCTGAATAATGATTTTGACCTGGTCAAGTATCACCTCCTCAGAAAACTAAGAGGGCTGGGATTACAATTTCATAACTTACACATTAAGTTGAGCGGCACAAGCAGACTGTTGTGTTTGGCATTGCCCTCTTTGAACTTGATTCCCACAGGGTTTTATTGTATGCTTTCTTTTCCCTGTGTTTGTTAAACCTATGTACTGTACCTATCCAATTTGTCCAAAGTAAGGTGCCCTGTATTTACATGTTTGTTGCATGCAACTACATTGCAGTTTCAATGCACTGTAGTTAACTGACACTTAAAGTGTAACTCACATGTCTAGTGATAATATGATTCCTATTACAGTGGTCTCACACTGGCCTACGCAGAGAATCAATACAAGATCAACTTTGCAGCAATGGAAGCATCAACTTTACAGCAACGCTGAGCAGCTTCCAAGGGTGAGAGTGGGGATAGGGGGTGGGGCAGCTGCAGTATAGGGATGCTAGCTGTGTATTTGAGCAGACGTGATAGCCCTTGAAGCCTGTTTCTGCTGGCAAGTTTTGTATGTTCATATGTTCGTATGTTCGTAACTGTGACCTAATCTCAGCCACTTGACCTCATTATGAAACGCTTTGAGGTTCCTTCTAGTTCACTGTCCTTAGATACTCTAATGTCTTTCCCTGGCACAAGAAGCCTAGGTGTTCGAAACTCATCCTCACCCTCCAATGTTTATTGGCAGGTGATATTGAGTGTAACCTCACTCATCTCTCCCAAAAGGCCAGAAACTGCTCCATTTCTGCACTTGGGTGCTTCCACCCACAAAAGGGATCGGCAGAGGCTCCAGACACTTCAAGTCAAATGTAGTATCAAAAGATAAACAACTGCATCCTCACCTTGCCTGACTACACTATTCATAGACATGAGGAGGGTTAAGAGAGGGGTGGTTTGGAAATGTATATACTGTACATTGCAGTCTCCAGTTCAATGTTACACAGTGCTGGCCTCCCCAAACCCACAAATAAGTAATTGGCTAAATCACTTTGCCCACTCCCTTCCAGTTTTCCTCGGTGGCATTTATTGCTACCATAGTATCAAACTCAGTGCACTGCTGCGATTCTGTCCACCTGTACCACTTTTGTTTCATCTGGCAATCTGCTATTTTGGGGAATTTGAATACAGTCTTCTAGACTTGACCTGACTCCAAAAAGCTTGTAGAAAACATTCAAACCTTTCACCTCATTGAGTGCGTCGCTTAATCCCCTCATATTAACCCCACATCCTCAAACTATGCCTTTATTAACTGGATCCCCTCCTCTCACCCACAATGTACTGCCAGTAGGGGCACGCACCTAGATATTTTAGTGGTCTACAGTATGTACAGAGTTTGCGGACTCAAGCCATCTCCCAGGTCACGTTTGCATTATATTCCACAATCTTTATTATGCCGCTTTACTATATGACTCCCACAACACAAACTGGTCCCCAGCTGAACTGTGCAGTGGTGATGCTGAGACCCTCACTTACGTTCACAATACACACTACTACAGTACATGGGACAAGCATGACTCGCTGTGTAAATCCTAAGTAAACTCTTCTTCTGCAGTACCCTGAGTACCATCGGAGGTCACTGCTTCTTCTAAAGCTTATGGCTCTGTCTGAAGCTCACACAAAGAATCTAGTAGTCTTGCTAACCTAATGGGGAATAAATAGGCATGGCTGAAAAAGGGCAGTGCCCAGTCCATCTCCTGGTTAAAAATAAAAAATGAAATGAAAATGAAAATATAGCTTGCACTAGGCCCACCAGAATGATAAAGGGCACATTACTTTGCTTACAGTTTCCAAAAGAATTTGAGTAACCTCACCAGATTGTGAAGGGTGGTTCATCACCTCTTTGACTGTCCTACCCAGCCTGCCACCTCCTCCCTTAAGCATGGTAACAATTACACCTCTGCTCCCTCAGACATTACTGTGCCACAGTACTCCAAGTCCCTCATAATCAACTGTGTGCCTTGCACTGCTGCCTTTCCAACCTTACATTACTAAGTTAGTATCTGCCAACACTGGTGCCATGCACTCTGTCTTGGGGTTAGTGGATGTATCCTATGATGCCTGCAGCTGGTGTAGGCTACAGCGGCCAAGTTGCTGACTGGCCTTTTGAGGTCTAGTCATGTAAAATCCAGTCCTGTATGACCTGCACTGGTTGTCCATGGAGTGCCATGTTACCTTTAAGGATAGTTTACTAATCTATAAAGCCCCACAGAGCTTGGGCTGGGCTACCTGTTAGATCTCCTAAATCATCTACAGTCCTCCAGCCCCCTTTGCTCCACTAAGGAGGGTCTCCTCTCTGTCCCAAGGACCCAGTTTAAATCCTCAGGTGACCATGCATTTGAATTTGCTGGCCCTGTGCTGTGGAATACTCTTCCTAGGGTATGGAGGAAATAGGCTCCTCTGTGGAGGCCTTTAAAAGTGGCTTAAAGGCATACCTATTCAGACAGGTTTTCTGGAACTAAAGTATGGTCTCTTTGTGATCACACTATTATAGAAACATTGAAAGTGAAGTCAGAAGGAGGCCATGCGGCCCATCTAGTCTGCCCATAATCCTACCCCTTCTCTTAACTGCTTTTCAGTGTTATGATGCCCTTGTATCTATCCCACACTTTCTTGAAAGCCCCCACTGTTTTTGCCTCCATTGCCTCTATGGAAGGCAGTTCCATGGATCAACCACTCTCTCAGTGAAGAAGAACTTGTGTGTGTTGTTACTGAATCTGCCCCCCTCTAGCTTCATGTTGTGCCCTCTGGTTCTTGAGTGATTTTTGATATGTAACAGGTCCTGGACCTGCACCTTGTTTATTCGTTTTAGGAATTTGAAAGTCTCGATCATGTCTCCCCTCTCCCTCCAGTGCTCCAGGGAGTACATGTTCAATTCATGCAGCCAATGTTACTGACTGAAATTATTTATATGTATTCTGTTAATTTATTTTTATGGTGATTATTTGTGTCTTCTAATTTTATTAGCCTGTCAATATCTGTATGGTGCCCTGATCCTCCAAGGAAGGGCATCCCATAATGCTGAGATATAGCCTCCTCCCTGGCACAATAGTACCATTAAGTCTGTTACTTAAATCCCAGTAAACTGACAGTCAAACTTACTTTAAAAAATGTCATGCACAATCGTGTTTACCTAAACCGTACTTTAACATAATTGTTGGCCTTGAGGCAAGTTCATGCAGGTACCCTACTGCTGCAAAGTACTGACACACTCTGAGGCTCTGAGGTTTGGTAATTTGCTTGATAAACATCAGCTGCAAGATCATGGCTGGACACTTCTGCTGCAAAGCATCCCCACACATTATTTACTTAATCAGAAACACTAATCTACTGTACTAAAGTAGACATTTTAACAACAAACTGCTGCCTCTGTTCTCATGGATATCATTTCTACTGGTAAACTGACTGAAAAAGATAGTTTACCTGCTACCACAGTCAAACTTTTCCAAATGTTTCACCTTGAGAAGGATACATAATAATTAGCATGCTCATTTCTATGGCCTGCATTACTTAAAGGTACAGCACTTCAACAAAGACAGAGAAGATTACACTCCTTTTTATTTTTATTGTAAAAAAAATTTACAATTGGATTAACACCCTCCATGTCATGCAACACAGGAAATAATGCACCGTGATAGATTCAGTGCACACCAGAGCGCAAAGCAGTTGGCTATGCCTCATCTTTCCTTAGCACTGCTCAAACTTCAAAGTGCGCACTGGGAATGTGGTGCTCCAAAACAAACATAAGTAGCAACTCAAAAACTTCGGGCAACTCACCACCTCATTAAAGGGATGCAAAAGATATAAGTTCAATTAGAAATCTACTTATTGAAAAAGGCACAGAAGACAGACAAACACTGTCCTGCCTGACATGTTTCGGACACTCTAGTCCTTTGTCTGAGTTTTAGACAAAGGACTAGAGTGTCTGAAACATGTCAGGCAAGACAGTATTTGTTTTTCCGTGCCTTTTTCAGTAAATGGATTTTTTTTTTATTACTTTTTTCTCTCCCATGGGGGTCCCAGCTGGCCTCATCATCCTTGCATCCCCTGTGATCTGGCCGCCATCTGACCTGCTCCGTCTCCTACTGAGGACAACCACTGATTATCCCACGGCTTACCCCCCATGGTGGGGGCAGCGGGGATCGATCACCTCCCCCACCACACAATGGATCCGCTCACGGTGGTCCCTCGGAGCAGCGCAGAACATCGCAGACGGCCATCAAGCCACAACAGCTGGGCACTCCCCTTTTTCCATGTTCTGTTGGAGGCAGGGCATGCAGTGCCAACAAGGGCTACCTGCGCACACATCCGCATGCAGTGCACCCGACAGCTGCCCCTCCTACCACCCCATTCTACCAGACCAGACGTTCTGACACCCAGCCTCCGCAAGGTGTCAGACTTACGCTGGACACTGTACCCAGACCCCCCCCAGGACAGGAGAGCAGTCCATAGGACACTCGATCCACTCCCTCCCCTGCCGACCCCCAGCAGCCCGAGCTCACTCCCGAACCTGGGTCGCTGGTGTGTCACAAGCTAAGGCATCCAGCACCTCAACCCTCAGCACCACTGGGCCGGCCCAATGAGTGGATTTCTAATGGAACTTATATCTTTTTCCTCCCTCAGAGCCCAACATTTTTGAGTTGCTATCTTTTCTTAGCACCAGCAGTGGGCATTGTATCCCTTTATCATGCATTATCTCCCTATGATGCACAGCCTATACAAGCAATAATACCCAACAGGATGGGCAGTGTTGGGCATTACCGGACCATCCAGGGGTGTAATGAGGCCCGATGCCACAGGTGGAGGGCCTTACAGCCCCTGGAGGGTCCGGTATTGCCCATACCACCCACCCTGGAGGGTATTATTGCACTCAGAAAATGGGTTACCTGTGACTTTTTTATATGGAATTTAATAAAATAAAAAAAAAAATGAAAAAAATAGAATAAAAAAAAGATAAGGGACCAGATTTACAAAGCCACAGGAAGGACGCTTGAGATATGCATCCGAAAAGAATGACACAAGTAGCAAGATGCATCAAAAGTTGCATTGAACAGGATTCAGAAACACACGCTGTGGCAGAGTTCAGAGATGCTGCGCCAATGTGCCTTGCATCCAGAACTACGTCAACGTGAACCTGCAACATGATGCACAGCAAAATGTGTCCAGGACAGGCTGTCACATCCCCAAATCCAGATTCAGGAAACACAGCACAGTCAGTCTGCATCCATCTAAGGCCCCACCACTTAGACCAATGAAAAGGTGGTCTAAGTACACACCACTATGAAAGGGGCGGTGCAACACAGTGCAATGGAGACACATCAGAGGAAGCAGTGTGCAGACTTTGGAGTGTTTCTGTATCAGAGGATGACGATAGCAGCATGTATAGCCCTACTGGGCATCATGTTTGCAGCAGAAGGCTGGCAGAGGCAGCAAAGGTGAAGGAGGCACCACAATGGCAGGATGCAGGGTAATGTGCCACCACAGCAAAAGCGACCAGCCAGGTGCAATGCCCCATGAGTGATACATGCCAGAATATCTTATGAGGAATACACGGAGGAGCAGTGCATAGCACGATACCACCTGAATAAGGCCACCACCGCAATGCTATGCCAGGAGCTGGAGGAGGAGGATCTGTGCACAGCTACAAAGAGGGGCCATGCCATACCTGTCAATGTGAAGGTAAGTGCAGCACTGTGCTGTCTTGGCACTGGAACATTCCAAAGACCCAGTGGTGATATGGTTGGAATATCCCAGGCCACTGTGTCCCAGTGCCTGAGACAGTTTGTGGATGCCTTGCTGCGATGCTGTGACAGGCATATCAGCTTCCCACAGGGTGCACAGCAGCAGGCCACCAAGTAGGACTTCTATGCACTGGCACAGTTCCCAAATGACCTGGGCACCATCGATTGCACACATGTGGCAATCAAAGCACAACTGGAGGATGGAGATGCGTTCATAAACCGCAAGGGGTACCATTCACTCAACATCCAGGTGTTGTGTGACAGCCACTGTTGGATACTAGATGTGGTAGCCAAGTATCCTGGATCCTGCCATGATTCCTTTATATTCCGGCAGAGTGGCCTGCACCAGGCATTGTAGAGAGGTGAATTGGAAGGCGGATGGCTGATTCATGGGTGAACACATACACATATAGAGCTGGGTGGCCTGGGTACACTGCATAGAGACAACTGGATATGACATACTGTCAGTCCATGGCTAACCACCCACTGTACTGTACATTCCACAGGTGACAGCGGATATTGACAACTGTCATGGCTGATGGTGCCTGTGAGACACCCACAGAATGCAGCAGAGGAGGCCTATAATGATGCACACGTCACAACAGGAGCTGTGATTGAGAGAACTTTTGGGATCCTGAAGGCATGCTTCAGGTGTCTGGATAGAGCAGGTGGATCACTGCAATACAACCCCAAGATTTTCTGTAAGATCATCGTTGCATGCTGCATCCTGCACAACATTGCCATAAGCCAGAGGGTACCCTTGCCAACAGAGGATCCCGTACATGGTGACAGGGATGCAGAGGAGACCACTGGGTATGCAGATGTGGGTCAACATCATTGAATGCCAGGCAATGCAACAACAGGCCAGCAGATCCATGCAGAACTTATTGGGAACATTTTTTACCTGCCATCCCAGTGGCGCTGATGGTTGAGGCACCGTGCATCACACCTTGCGCCACATCAGTGACCCGTTCTAGAACGGACTTGGGTTGTCCAGGGGTCAGCTGGGGGAGGAAAGAATTGAGCATCTGGAGGATTTCTCTCCTTCCTCTGGGGGGAGGGGGGGGTTGTGCTGCATGCATCAGCACAGCAAGAGGGGTTCGGTCTGCACCCAGGGTGCTTGGCTGCCTCCACGAAGGTGGAGACAGCTGCTGCACCAATTGCTTGGGCATGGGCACAGGGGAGAAAAGAAATGGAGAAAAATACCAAGACCTGGCAGGACCCATGATGGCCCCGATGGGACAGAGGATGTACCCCTCCAAGGGGGAGGTCGTAGCCCCTGCCAGGTCCGTGGAGGTGATAAAATAATGTCATGATGAAAAAAAGAAAAAGGAACCATTTCACCTAAGGGACAGCAGTGTCCTTTGGGTGGCACCAGCAGATATAACCCTAAACATTGAAGGCCGCCACGACAGGAATGGCAACATGTGTGAATGTCACAGCAACACAGGCCAGCACACAGGAACATCTGCCTAGTGCAGTACACCACACTGGGGTGCACTGTGACACGAACAGTGCCCCTGCCTCGTGTGTCACCCCTGGTGGACAATACAGGCAACCACAGTGCTACAGGACAGTGTGTGAGAGAATGCTGCGTGTCAGTACACATGTCCACACATATTCTGTGTAGTTCAAGTTGCCCCTGGAAGGAGTGATGTGTATGTGACAGGGCGTTGCTTTAGGTTGTGGACATAGGACTCAAGGGGCATGTAGGCAGTGCTGTCCAGTTGCTGGTAGACACTGCCAGTGGCCTGCATGGAACCTGCATGTCCAGCCCCACCCACAAGACACACAACACCTCACCACAGACAACATCAACATCACACTGCCACACCCCATGACCCTGCCACATTCCCCCCCAAGCAGGCCTGTACCACCATGAAGGTACACATGTGCAGCACATGGCAGTGCCCACCCACCCCACAACCACAGTGACTGCCACATCAAGCACAGCCCAGAAACACATGCCAGAGAACTGTACATGCACTACACAAACCTGCGGCCAGAAATTACGCAAATCGCAAACCTGCAGTAAATTCCCACACAACTTGTGGTAGGCGGCAGAATGACACACAATTGCTGCATGTATCATGATGTTGTATCGTTATGCAGGAATTTCACACCACAGCATGCGATATGCAGGGCCATGCAGGAGGGAGTGCAAATGGGCGAATTTGAGGAATTCAAGTGGCCACACCCTGTCTGGCAGTGCAGATATGAATAATCTGAGAGGCAGAGCACCAAATTTCAGCCCTGAGGAAACAGCACAGCTGGTCAGCCTGGTTCAGCAATGGGCCAGGTACCTGCTGCCCCCTGCCTGCAAAAGCCACACCCCTGGGGAAAGGGAACAGGTGTGGAAGAGGATATCTGCTAAACTGTGCACACAGCATGGAGTCAAGAGAACACCCAGGCAGCTGAAGCATCATTGGCAGGACCTTGCCAAGAGGGACCCTGCCATACTGATGCACATGAGGAGGATGACCGTGGATGCTGATGTGGCCATGCAGACAGGCAGACCACACCATGATGGTAGGTATTACATACATGTAACATTCATGCCTACAACATAACTGTCAACCAAAAACAGGGCCCAGTGCAGGACCTAATGAATATCAACCACATGTATCCACAGGTGGCAGTGATGGTAGTGCTCACAGACAGCAGCCAGAGGAGGGACGGAGGAGCATGCACCAGCAAACAAGGAGGAATGGGACACCATGAACCCGAGGTAGGTCACATAGCAAATGTACAACTGCCTGGGAGCTTCAGTATATGCATGGTCACACCGTGTGTGTGGTACTGTACCAGGGATGCATAGCAGGTGCAATGTGTGTGCAGACAACTGCCATGATGTGTGCCACACAGTTGCTGGGATGTGTGACATAAATACATCTGTTGTTCCATATGGTCACAAGGGTGGGCACTGCATGGGAGGCTGGACCACATGAATGCCAGCCATGTATGTATGGCAATGTGGATATGTTGGAGGCCAGCACATGGGCCCATACCATGCACTATGCGCATGCAAGGATGGGTGGCTATGGCATGGATGCATGACTGCAGGGGGACCTGCCATGGTATGTATGTGTGCCATGCACACAGGACAGCATGGAATGACCGCTGCCGTATGGTGGTGCATGCATGCTAAGATCCGCTATGGGCCCCTGACAGAGCTAAAGGCAGAGCAGGGCCTGTATACTGGTTAGACAATGACTGTTTCCGCTGTGGTAAAGATTGTACTCTGAGCATGGGGGGGTACAGTTATGGCCTACTTGTAACTGCAGGCAACAGGCATGTGCTACAGTTTTGAGATTCCCAGTGACAGTAGTAGGACTGGATTTAGTGGGAGTCCCCTCAGAGACAGTGTGGGGACAAAGGTGTCGGTGACTGTGCCTCCACAGCTGTGGCCCTGTACCAATATATCAACACATGTATCAAACAAACAGTGTGGAACTGAGTGAACACCAATCCCTCTCATGTGAGAGTTCTCCAGAACCACCAGAACCCCCTCCGTAGATGGGCATGCTGCGATACACTTGCCATAGTGGAAGACATGTGACTGTGGCAGCATGTACACGTGATGGTCAACATAGTGGTGGGGAACAATGCAGGACAACAACACACCTGTCATGGTGCCAGTGATGTGTGGGTCATGTATGTGTAAGGGGGGCAGGCCATGGGGTCAGAGGGACACAGTGACAGGCAGCATGGTCATGTACATGGTACCATCATGATGCAACGGTGCCATCTGATAGTGTCCTGTGACATGTTTTATTTATCAAGTCTAGGATTACAAATACCTTTGAGCCATGGCTCTTTTACAAAGGTTCCACATCAGAGAAATACAAAATATGGGGAACATCAAGACAGGCATTACAACAATGTGGACATTGCAAACAGAGTACAGATTAATACAGTTCAAGGGTAGCATTGTAACAAGGCAGCCAGCTGCATTTGTTAGAGAAGATAGACAACAGATAAGAAGTGCCAGAGTCATAGGGAGAGGGAAGAGGGTGGGGGGAGAGGAATGTAGGAAGGGTGGCAAGAGGGTGAAAAGTGCAGCATTGGGTATACCAAGATGTGAGGGTAGAATCCAGTGGGGGGGACAACTAGAGCAGAAAGGGAAGTGGAGAACAAGGTTAAGTTGGGCAGTCACAGGAGCTGTTGGTAGTGAGATAGTCCCGGAGCCTAGTTTTAAACATACCAATAGTTGGGGCAGAGGAGATGGTTGGGCTGAGGCCATTGAACCAGAGTGGCGCTCGATAAGCAAAAGAGCGTTGTCCCTGTGAAGTGTGACAGTGGGGGACTTTCAGTAGCTGTAGCGTGGATCTCCTAAGGTGCCATTTGTTAATTCGGTGTTGTAACAGAGTTGAGACCCCAGAAGGTGCAAGGCCAAGGTAGATTTTTTTCACCATGGAGCAGGTGAGAAACTTTATGCGGTTTGATAGTTGGAGCCAGCCGGTCTGAGTGTACAGGTCACATGTGTGGGTGAGACAGTGAGCACCAGTGATGAGCTGACATGTTTTATTTAAGGTAGTTGAGAGGCATCTAAGGGTTGTGGTCGTGGCCGAGCCATAAATGATGAGACCATAGTCTATTACAGAGATCACAGAGCTCAGAACTGCAACCTTCAAAGCTTCTGGCGTGAGGTGTGGTCTGTGTTTGTAGAGGAGACCAAGCCGTGTATTAGCAGCTCTAGCTACATTATCTACATGAAGTCCATAGGAGAGATTAGGGTCAAGCAGTATCCCTAAGTATTTGAAGGACCCCACCTGATCTAGAGTGTTCCCCTGGGTGGTGGAGATAGCCAAGTGGTGTAGCTTGTGTGGGTTATGAGAGCTGCAGAACAGCATAGATTTGGTTTTCTTGTCATTGAGGACCAGTTTATGATTAAGAAACCATGTCTCTACAGAACTGAAACCAAGCTGAAGGTTGTGTTGAAGAGTTGCAGGATCTTTGTGAGTGGAGAATACAACAGCATCGTCGCATATAGTATGATCTGCTCAGAGCAGTGGTAAGGAGGAGTTCAAGAAAAGGCTAAAGGAGGGTCCCAGTATGGATCCCTGTGGGACACCAGTGAACAGGCAGGGTGTTAGAAAAGCGTCCGCAATTTTTACTCTCTGTGACCGGTTTCTAGGTAGCTTTTAAACCAGAGAGAAGAGTCAGGTGATAGCCCAGCATTCAGTAGTTGGTGTATTAATAATCCATGGTGTACTGTATCGAAGGCCTTGGACAGGTCGACGAAAACGGCCCCTGTGAGAAGGCCGTTGTCAAGGGATTTGTACAAAGCTCCAGTGAACTCAAGAAGGGCTGTGGTGGTGCTGTGACCTTTCCGGAAGCTGTGTTGTTGTGGACAAGTTATATTGTATTTATCCAAGTGGTCGGTAAGTTGATCAGCCACGATGCGCTCAAGTGCCTTAGAGAGTGGGGGCAGTATGGAGATAGGGCGATAATTTGAGTGAATCGTCTTGTCCCCACTTTTATGGATGGGTGTCACGGTGGCTGTTTTCCATAGGTCTGGGAATTTTCCACAGCTGACAGAGAGGTTTAGGATTTTTGTTAATGGATGAATTACCTCATTGAGGGTGAGCAAAAGAAGCTTAAGGTCCAGGGTGTTGCTACTAGATCTAGATTTAGAGATAGCTGCAGTAATATAGTGGTGAGCTTCATTCAGCCTTACCTTCCTAGAAGTAGAAGAGGGATGGTTAGACTGAGGGGCTGAGGTATTTGGGGAGTAGGCCCTGTTTTCGAAAAAGTCATGGGGTAGAACAGCACTAAAGGTCTGAAAAAGCCGTGTCAAAGATGTTTACAGTCACCTTGGGGTCAAGGGTTGAGGATCCATCAACCATTAACATGGCCGGAGAGGTTTTTGGCTGCTTCCCTGTGACATCCTTGATATTGTCCCAAGCCTGACCATTTCCCCATGTATTGGTGAGAGCATCTTTGTAATAGGTGGATTTCATTAGTCAGTATGGCTTT
Source organism: Neoceratodus forsteri (assembly GCA_016271365.2). Classification (NCBI taxonomy): domain Eukaryota; kingdom Metazoa; phylum Chordata; order Ceratodontiformes; family Ceratodontidae; genus Neoceratodus; species Neoceratodus forsteri. The sequence continues at coordinate 868,128,118 of CM057455.1, forward strand.
TGTGCAGGCATTTCATGCTTGTTTGTAATTTTGGATGTCCAGTTGTTTGCCAGTGGCCCTGGAAACTGCCCAGAGGTGATCCCTTAGTTTCAGCTGTGAGAGAAGAGCCGCAGTGACCCATGGGTTAGATCCATTGGACCATGTTACGAGTACACGCGGTGTGCTATGGTACAAGTGTACATGCAATACCACCATGACACAGTGTGTCAACAGCACAGGGTCATGTCAGAACAGCCTCAAGTGTCCGATCATACAGCCAGACCATCAGTAGAATATAGAGGGGTACATGGGAATAGATTTGGATATCAAGTGGGGGGGGGTCCAGTGGTCAGGTGGTAGGCAGGGGTCCTGGAGAGTGGGGCTGGACAAGCCCACTCCCTAGTTAATGGGGAAGGCATAGGGGAGGGGACATGGAGGGGGTGATGGGGGAAGGGTTAGGGAGATGAAGGGAGCAAGTTGGATAGTGGTCTCACTGAACACATCAGGCATGGGAAAATAGTCTTCTGACTTTCAGGCCGTATTGGGAGAGGGGAGGGTGGACATTGCGGCCATCACGGAAATGTGTTCCAACCAGTACCAGGACTGTGAGATGATTATCCTGGGGTATAGGATATTCAGATTGGATAGGGCTAGGGGGCCATCCATTTATGGGCAGGGATAAAGTGTGCAAGGGATGTGTGGGTGGAAGGCAGGACAGGGGTCCTATAGATGCAATGTCAGTGCTCATGGGACATGATACTGAGGATGGAGTAATACTGTATATGGACCATCAGCTCAAATGGGGTACCTGGACAGGGTGTTAGCTGAGCAAATCAGAATGGTCTGCAGAACGGGGAACACTGTGTTGTTGGGGGACTTCAACCTACCGGGGGGGATTGCAGCACCCCAACTGCCACAAGTGCAAGGGAGCAGGACTTGTTGCAGGCATTTCAGGACAGCCACCTGATGCAGGTGGTCCATGGGCCGACTCAGATGGGTAATTCTCTGGACCTTGTCCTGTCCAATGGGATGATGGTTTGGAATAAGGTGGTGGGGGACCCACTAGCTGGGAGTGATCAGTACTCAGTGTGTGTCATGCTCAACATGGTGAGGAAAGCTGGAGGTATGGGTACAAAGGTGATTGGTGTTAGGCGGGCAGAGTGTACAAAAAAATGGGGGAGGTTCTGGCTGGGCACCTGGAGTGGATACGACCATGCTGGGACACAAGACGGATATGGGATGTTATGAAAAAGGGGCTTGCAGAGACCACGAAGGCATGTACTAGAACACTGTGCAAGGAAGATAGGGCATGGAATCCCAGTTGGATGACTCAGTGTTCAGGGAAGGGGTGAGGGTCAAGATAGAGGCAATCTGGGGGTTCATCATGGCAGGGAGTGGGTAAGACAAGGAGATGTATACGGAGATGTCCAGAGAGGACATTAGACCAGTCAGAGCAGCCATGGCTCCCAGGAAGCTAATGCTAGCACAGGGTATTATAAATGGAGGAAAGGACCCCTTCAGCTATATAAGGGAATGGGGGAACAACAAGGACCAGATATTGAGGCTGTGGAAGGATGGGGGTGGGTGGAGAGAGGGGACAATCACAAAGAGGAATTAAACGTACACATCTGTTTTGTATACACACAGGGGAAAGGTGGGTAGGTAATGCGGGGTGGGCAGTTGTGGGAGGGTGACAGACATAAGGATTACAGGGCCGGGTACTGGATGGATTGAGGGCACTGAGGGTCGACAAGGCACCTGGGTCAGATGGCATTCACCCCAAGGTGCTCTTGTGGGGCTGTGGTGAAAACCAAAATCTGTGGGGAAGGGAGCTCATATGGTGATATCCATAACACATTGGATAAGGGGTAGGCAGCAGAGTGTGGTGGTGGGAGTGGAAATTTCAACATGGAGGGCTGTGTAAGGTGGGGTAGCACAGAGATCTGTGCTGTGCCCGGTGTTCTTTGGGTTCTTCATAGCTGATATCCCACATGGGATCCGACATAAGGTCAGTCTGTGTGCAGATAACACCGACATGGGGGTGGTGGCTGATGACACTGAAGGCTTGAAGGGGCTGCAGGAAGATCTGACTACATTGCAGCAGTGGTCAGTGACATGGCAGTTGGGGTTCTCTGCCTAGAAGTGCAAGTTACTGCACTTTGGAGCAAAGAACCAGGGGAGGGACAGTCAGCTGGGAGGGGTACAGTTGGGAAGCACTGGGGAGGATAATAACGTATGGGTACATATAACAGGGAGCTTGTACTACTCTGCTCAGTGTAGGAAGGTGGCGGCAAGAGCCAACAAGATGCTAGGGTGCATAGCAAAGGGGGCTCTCCTCCAGCAGTAGTGCATTAATCCTCCCCCTGAACAGGTGACTTGTCAGGCCGCACCTGAAGTACTGTGTGCATTAGTGGTGCACATTCCACATGGTACACTCAGAACCTTGAAGAATCCAAGCTACAAATAGTTAACCCAAGTAATTTTGCTTTAACTGAGCCACAGTATTCACTTTTGAAGAGAGGCTTAAACTTCGTATCCACGCCCTACATTGATCATTTTACAATTTTTGTGGAACTATTCAAGTTATTTCGTAAAATTAGACTAAAATTATATTTCTCAGAACAAAAACATATGACTGAGGAAGAAAGTATGGGGTACTTGGACAGAATAATGCCACAGGAACAATGACTTGATGAAAGCCTGGATTTTTTGCTGGCAGAGCTACATACAAGGAATAATGTTTGTGTACCGGAAATGATGACTGAAGGAGTACCAGTCGGGTTTGTCGTGGTTAATTTAAAAGAATTGACAAGATTACTTCAGCCACTGAAGAGCTTGACTCTGAAGCAGTGGGAATGAGATCAGAGGACTTTAAAATCACATAGAACTTGCTGTTCAAATGCAGCTCTGATTTCTTACCATTCACTGCTAGCACCAATGCATTTGAAAATACTGTCTTATTCAAGGTAAAGCAATTATTAACTAAACCTAAGAATAAATATGAGTTTAAACCTTGCCACCTGGTGAAAGAATATCACTTAAACAGTTGTCTAGTGAACAAAGCCTAGTAATCAAAAAGGCTGACAAAGGTGGAAATATTGCCTTGATGAATCATACTAAATATAGAGATTTGGTGGAGAAGCTGTTACTTGATGTAAATAACTATAAGAAACTTAAAAGCAATCCGACTTTACAATTTAGGAATTGTGTGATCTTTTGGATCAGGCAGTACAGAGTGGAAGCATTGACAATAATGAATTTAAATATCTGTACTGTGAATTTCCAGTTGTTTCCACCTTGTACTGCCTACCAAAGGTACATATACACCGGTCAGAACCACGAGGAAAATCATTTGTCTGAATTTCTTGATCTATTTTTACAATATAGTATGATGTCATTGCCATTGTATATGAAAGATACAGGAGACGCAATCCAACCATTTGAGCAAATTAAGTGGCTACCTGAAAATATGTGGATCTGCACTGATGCAGAGGCACTAATTACATCAATACACCACTCTGATGGTATTAGATCTGCCAAGTATTATTTCGAAAGAGATCAAGAAACGACAGCGGCTCCTGTAATATTTCAAGTGAAAGCATTGGAATTTGTGCTACATCACAGTTATTTTGAGTTTAACAATGAATTTTATACTCAGGTGTGTGGAACAGCTAAGGGGGCCTCTATGGCACCATCATATGCAAACCTGTTTATGGGGTTATGGGAACTGGAATATTTGTTTAATCAAAGTGTCAACCCATTTTTTCAAAATATTGTAAAATGGGGAGATACATAGATGACTGCCTTTGCATTTGGCAAGGAGGAGAAGGAAAGGTCCAACAATTTATTAATTGATTGAACAATACACTAAACCTCAGGTGTACTTCAAACATGCATGAAATACGTATAGATTTCCTTGATATAACTTTACGTGGTGATAGTAAAATAAGTACCCAGAGCTTTAGAAAGAGAACTTCCACAAATTCCCCTCCTAAGGTATGAAAGTTCACACCCTGCTAAGCTGAAGAAATCGATTTCCTATGGGCGGCTATTAAGAATCAGGAGGAATTGTACTGACAACACAGAATTTCTGTCTCAAGCTGAAGAACCATTAAAAAGATTTAGGGGAAGGGGATACACTGAGAAAGTATTCATAGATGCCTTCGAAAGGGTTGAAGGTAAAACGCAGGCAGAGTTACTAATTAAGACAAATAAAAAGAGGGAAATAGAAAATCAAGTAACATGTTCCTTGGAATTTAATGCAGCCTCAGGGGAGATAGGAAATAGAGTTTGGGAATGTTGGGACCTATTAAGAGCTGACTTGAATTTGAGAAAAATACTGTCAGATACTCCCAAGAGTTACCTTTAGGAAGTTCAAATCTCCAGGATAAACTGGTGCACAGCCAGTTTTATAAGAAAGATACACCAGTGAGCACTTGGTTGCCAATAAAACCAGTTAGCAACCATAGATGTAAATGGTGTAATGTATGCCAGTTTATGAACACTGGCAAGGAAATAGTTTTACCAAATGGGGTACAGATTACTATACAGGACTTCATTACCTGCACTATCACATTCCTGATCTATATTCTTTGGTGTAGCTGCAACCTATATTATATAGGTAAAACTGTAAGGCCACTAAAGGAATATTTACTGGAGCATGTTCGTTCTTTCATTAATAAAACAGATACAACAGTGGGTAGGCATTTCTACTATACACATAACTCTGATGTAAGTAGCTTTAAATTTATGGGAACTGAGCAAGTTAAGTATCCACCTAGAGGTGGTGATAGACCAAATTTACTGCTCCAAAAAGAGAGCACCTGGATCTTTAAAGCAGATGCTGTAAGGCCATTAGACCTTAATGAGAGATGGGATCTCAAATCTTTTTGGAAGTATAGAAAATTAGATAATTAACTTCATATTCTATAATATTTGTAATCTACCAGTGACCTTTCTATCCTCTTTTTTCTTCCCCTTTTCTACATCTTTTTTCATTTTTTCTAACTTTCACTCACCTTTCTATACTTTCTATACCCCTTCTCCCTTCCCCTTCCCTCTCCCACTCCCCTCCCCCTTCCCTTGCCTGCCACTTCCCCTTTCTTTCCTATTGTTTCCTTTCCTGCCACCCACTTCTTCCTTCCCCTTTCCTCTCCCTTTCCTCCCTCCCCTTACCCCACCCCCTCTCTTCCCTCCCTATCTCCCCCACCTATTGTTTTCTTCATGCTTCACTAGAATTGTTTTTTCTATTTTCCTTTATATAGAGAGACAGAGATGAAAGAAAGATAAATAAACACAAGAATAACTAAGTCATTAAGTTTCTTTATAAGCATTTGTTTTAAAAAACTGTATGATATGAAATTACATAATTATCCTTGTTCTTTTTTGTCCATTTAGGAACTTACATAGCCTTGCTTTCTGGAATAGATGGCCTCGAGTGAGAACTGATTCCAGTTCACATGGCCTCCATTGATTTTCTACACTCTATCTACCTTTTCTGTTTTTTGAAAATAGGTTGTAAATGAAATATGCAAATTTATGTGCTGCATCTTTCCCTGTTTTAATTATAGCAAATACAGATATAGTGCAACCCTTTAAGGAGATCCTTAAAACTGTAAAATCTGCTAAAGTAATAAATAAATGGTTAAGTGCATATTCACATTTAGGTTAAACCACTTACTCTATTCTTATTTTGCTAAAGGAAGCAGGTGGTAAGTTTCTGTAGCCTGTAAATGCAACAGTAATGTATGGTTAATAGTAAACACAACATTAGGTTGTGACATCATGATGTTTAAAATGCTTGTTTTTTACATATGTAATATTATTGTATGTAGGTGATTGGTCACTTCTTTATGATGTCACTATTTTGTAGCATAAAAGACCTGTTAGATACCAGGATGTAAACATGCCCCCTGGAAGGCACATTGCCGAGGCACTAGGGGCTCCCACACGGTGGATTAAAAATCAACAATTTAGTTGAATTCTGGCTGATTCTTTGTGATTCTTGCATTTTGGAGTGCTAACATACTTTGTTTCAGTATTAATTTTCAGGCTTGCCATCCTTTTGTTGTGACCCCACTCCTGTTACAAATGCAGTTTGAACATTTCTTTTTGCCAAGGAAAGGCTGAGGGAGATAAATATGTACCCCTTGGATGAGAGGAGGGATAGAGTGGATCTGATTGACATCCATAATTGTGTGAAAGGGATAGGCAAGACACAGACAGAGGGGATCCTCAGGTTCATAAGAGGGAGGGATACGAGAGGTCATGGTCTGTGATGTGAGCGTGGAAGTATTGGGAGAGAAGTGAGGAGACATATATACAAGGAAAGGGCAGTGGACAGGTGGAACACTTTATCAAAGGAGCTGGTGGACTGTAAGAACATGGCCTGTTGCAAGAGGGGATGGGACAAGGTGAGGGGGGAATCTAGGGAGGGGAGTGGTGGGAGGGGCAGCTGTGAGATGAGGGCTAGTAGCACAATGGAGCAGAATGTATAGACCATGAGACCTTATTCCACTGGGGTTTCGTATATCTATCATTTCGTAACACTTTTGTGAGTGTGGCTGTCACACATCACAGCAAATGACAGTGGTGGATGACAGTGACACAGTTGTCTGTGCAGTACACAGAGATGTCAAATATTTTTAGGGACTGTGGCCTCGCAATGGCATGGTACTACACCTGTGCTTCCATTCCAAGCAGGTGGATGGCAGAACAACAGTATGGGGATAGTGCCAGACACACCTCGGGCATGCATCATGATTCAGGCCATGAGACGTATGAAGAGTGACGCAGCACAGGAGTACGTGTCCCGGTCAAGATGACAGCATAGGCGTGCACATCCACTGCCATCAACGGATGATGAGCGGTCCAGTGGTGATGGCGATGGCCAGGCAGAGGAACCAGCATCTGAGGACAACAACATAGACACTGCACCAGTGTGTCAAGTGCCTGACACTGATAATGAAACTGCTTCACAAAACCCGTGACACATACGAACATGCGAAATTGCTGGCAGAAAAAGGCCCACAGGTCTATCAAGTCTGACCGATTGTGCAGCTCTTAGTTTCAAATAACTACCGCTGTCCCACTCCCACCCAAACTGCTCTCTTCCCAACATATGGATAATGGCCAGGACATGGTCTGGAACACTGTCCATCGGGGTGTGGACACAGAGGGCACTGAGGAAGAGGCAGCTGCTGCAGTGGTGCAGGTGATTGTTGAGGCTGTAGGCCATGGACATAGCCAGGAGAGTGCACAGGTGGTGTAGGACTAGGATGGAGATATGAGGGACCAAGCAGGTCAACAGGTGGAGATAGAAGTGCCACATGCATGTCTGGGGCACAGGGGTGCCAGGTTTTTAAAAAGTTTGTGGTTGCTCAGAGTCCTAATGAAAGGCTGGGGGTCTGGGGGCCGCCTAGGCCCCCAGAAGCTATAGGGTTTTTTATGCTTTCTGGTGCATTTTGGTGGTTTTTTTGATACATTTTGGAATGAGTATGCTACCATCACAACTACTCCAATGTAGAGGATGCCAGGGTACCATTGGCGGCTATTTGATGCCTGAGCAGGTGCTAAGATCAATAAGAGAGAGCACCCGCCTGGAGGGATCTTTCATGCTCTCAGTTTTGCAAGCATATCAGAGTACTGATGTTAGGTTGCAGACGCAGTGCCACCACTCAACAGTGTGCAAGTGTATCCTGAAGGGCTCTTAGATGCCTTCAGTTAAGGACCCATGGAAGAGTGCCTGGGTGGTGGGCTCTTTGATGCCCTCACATGCTTTAAGAATGCCCTTAGTGATGATTACAGACAGTGTTACCACTCCACAGGGTGCAAGAGTGCCTTGGAGGGCTCTTTGATGCCTCCATGTGCTCCAAGAAGACATGGAACTTATGGAAGAGTGCACTTCATGGGCTGTTTGAGGCCTCCAGGCTCAGCCATGTGCTGCAACTGCAATAAGACATGGAAGAGTACCCTGGAGGACTCTTTGATGCCTCCAGGATGGTGCTGCAAGAAGACATGGAATTTTCTTGTCTTTTTTTCAGCACCTGGTAGATGCAAACTAAAATCTCAAAGGGCATCCTTTTATCAGCTGGAGGCATCAAAGAGCCCTCCAGCCAGGCACTCTTGCACCCTGTGGGGTGGTGGCAATATCTGCAACCTAAAATCACAAAGAACATCCTTAGAGCACCTGAGGGCATGAATGAGCCTTCCATGGCACTTTTCTATGTCTTCATGCACCACCTGGAGGCAACAAAAAGCCCTCTATCTAAGGCACTCTTGCACCATGTTCAGTGGTGGTGGTGCGGTACCCTATAATTGCAAAGGACATCCTTAGAGCACCAGGGCGTCACACAGCCCTTTATGGCACTGTTCCCTGGCTTGGAGCAAGGGCTCTTTGATGCCTTCATGTGCTGCAAGAAGACATAGGAAAGTGCCCTGGAGGCCCCTTTCATGCTCCCAGGTGCTCTAAGGAACCTTTGTGATTTTAGGTTGCAGACAGTGGCACCACTCCAGGGTGCAAGGGTGCCCTGGATGGCTCACTGACAACTCCAGGTGCTGCAAGAAGACATGTAAGAGTCTTGTCTTTTTTCAGCATCGAATGGAGGCAAACTAAAATCTCAAAGGGCATCCTTTGAGCACCTGGAGACATGAAAGAGCCCTCCAGTGCAGTCTTGCACCCTGTGGAGTGGTGGCACTGTCTGCAACCTAAAATCACGATAAACACCCTTACAGCAACTGGGGGCATAAAAGGACCCTCCAGGGCACTCTTCTATGTCTTCTTGCAGCACTTGGAGGCATAAAAGAGCCCAAGTCAGACATTCTCCCATGTCTTCTTTCAGCACCTGGCCTGGAGGCAACAAAAAGCCCTCTAGGGCACTCTTGCACCCTGTTGAGTGGTAGTGCTGTGCCCTAAAATCACAAAGAACATCCTTAGAGCACCTGGGGGCATTTCAGAGCCCTCTATGGCACTCTTCCATGGGTTGGAGGGCTGTTTCCTGTTTGATAATTCTAAGTGCTGCAAGAAGACACAGAAGAGTGCCCTGGAAGGCCCTTTCATGCCCCCTGGTGCTCTAAGGATGTCCTTTGTGATTGCAGGTTGCAAACAGTGCCACCACTCCACAGGGTGCAAGAGTGCCCTGGAGGGCTCTTGATGTCTCCAGGTGCTAAAAGGACTGCCCTTTGAGATTTTAGTTTGCCTTCACCAGGTGCTGCAGAAAGACAAGGAACTTCCATGTCTTCTTGCAGCAGCTAGAGCCTGGAGGCTGGAGGCATCAAACAGCCCTCCAGGAAACTCTTCCTTCCATGTCTACTTGCAGCATCTGGAGGCATCAAAGAGCTCTTCTGGGCACTCTTAAATGTCTTCTTGCAGAATCTGGAGGCATCAAAGAGCCCTCCAAGGGAAGAGTGCCATGGAGGGCTCTTTGATGCTCTTAGGTATGTCTTTTGTGATTTTAGGTTGCAGACAGTGTCACCACTCCACAGTGTGCAAGAGTGCTCTGGAAGGCTCTTTCATGCATTATCCAGGTGTTGTAAAAGACAAGGAACTTCCATGTCTTCTTGCAGCACATGGAAGCAACAAAGAGGGCACTCCTGCACTCTGTGGAGTGGTGATGCTGTATCTTAAATCACAAAGGGCAACCTTACAGCACCTGGGGGTATCAAAGAGCCCTTGCTCCTTGGCACTCTTCCATTGGAAGTCTCTGATACCTCCAGGTGGCGCAAGAAGACATGGAAGAGTGCCCTGAATGGCTCTTTGATGCCACCAGGTGCTCAAAGGATTCACTTAGCATGTTATTTATTTATTTTAAAGTTGATAACCAGGAAAGGTACCATGAGCAGAGCTCATTTCAGAAACGACCAGGGGAAGGGGGAAGCATGTGTCAGTGTAATGGTATTACAATTTTTTAGGACTAGCCAGGTCAAAAGCAGGAGCAATTGTAAGTTGCTAGAGACAGTTGCTGATGATTTTCAATAGTAAACATAACTGTAAATGGCAAAACCATGAATGATTACACATTGTTTGACCATATAGAAGGTGTTCTTATGAACTGTTGCTCTCCCAATAAACTCATCAGCTATTTTGTCCATGTCTAATGCATCAGTGTGTTCCTGATGAATGTGAAGCAGAGCAACACTATTTAAACGTCTCTGTGACATTGTTGATCTAAGATATGTTTTCAGTCTCCTGAGTCCTGAAAAAGAACGTTCAGCTGTACAAGTTGATACTGGTACTGTCAGTAAGATCTGAATAAATTTTATAAACTCTGGCAGTAAATCATGAATGGCTTGTTTTTCTGTGATGACACAGTACACATCTTGCAATGAATCAACAGTTTTCCCACTAGCTTTTGAGATGTCATTGAACATGTCACGGTGTAGTTGCAGACGCCCTGCATCTAAGTCATTGCCATAAAAATTAGATATGGAATCTAATGGGCCTTGTCCTATCGCAAATCGCTCTGCATCTAACATAAGCTTCTGAGCTGGAGTCTGAAATCTATCTTTGACTGAAAGAACAACCTGATCAATCACTTGGAAAATATTCTCCTGAAGTGGTCTTTTGGGATGCATCAGTAACTGATTGAGAGCCATCATCTATACTGACGAGGAACTTTGCGTTGACGTGGAAGAACTGGTTCTTCTAACTGCAGTTCCTCAGCTCTTCCATCCACTGTACTCCAGAAGTTGTCAAACTGCCTCTGTATTGTTGCATAGTGTCGAGAAGAGTTTGAATCATACAATTAGCTTTTAGAAATTGAAGAGAGGTTGCTTGAAGGGCTGTGTTTATGCTATCACAGTGAGAGAAAATTTTTAAGAGAAGACTCAAGAAGAAAAATCCTTTAAATGATCGTAGCTGTGCCAAGAACCCTCCAGCTTTTGCCCCACATTCCCGAGTATTCTCTGAGGACACACTGTCCAGAAATTCCAATAATGCTAAATAGTTTTCTAGAATCGAATTTAAACTATTTGCCCTCACTGTCCACCTTGTTGGAGCAAATGGTTGTAAACAGCCAGGCCTAGTGTCTTCCATACTGCTTTGTATGTTTTCAAAAAAAGTTAGCCATTTTGGAGAGTCTCTAATGAATGTTATGAGTTCTCGTAACTGATTTAGTATGTCTCGACATTCTTGTATTTTGCTGATGCAGTCCTGTACTACAAGGTTCAAGGAATGTGCCAAACAATGTACGAAAAGGGCCCTAGGCTCAACAGCATTTAGCCTAGCCTGCACTCCAGAGTGAATACCAGCCATAGTAGCAGCTCCATCATAACACTGACCCTGGCATTTATTTATATCCAAGTCAAAACGTAACAAAACATCTTTAAGGATACTGAATAGTGTAGCAGCATCTACAGCTGGTGTTTCATGAAATCCTAAAAATGCTTCTTCAATTCTGAAATCCTCAGTAACAAATCGAAAACATATTGAGACTTGCTCGTGAACAGTAATGTCCGTTGTCTCATCCATCATTACAGAAAAATACTGAGCTGCTTTGATTTTGGAAACAATTGTGTTTTGCACATCCTGTCCCATAATGTCCAGCATTTCATTCATTATGTCATGAGACAACCACTTGTAGCTATCCCTTAACAACCACTGCTGCAACTGTGGACAATCAGTGGCTCGCACTTTTAGCACTTGCATGTAATTTGAACTCTCATCTGTATGGCCCCTGATAGCAAGCCCCTGTTGGGCCAGTAATCTTAAAGTTGTCATCATTTTAAAAGTGCAATCCTTGTATCTACTGCTCACTGCCTACTGGCAGCAGAACATAATGCTGTCCACATTTTGCTTAATATGTGTTTCATTACAGCCTCACTGTGGCAGCCACTTTTTTCATGGGATTCAAATCTTTCTATTGCCTTATGCCATGCACTATAACCAGTAACTGTGAATGCTTCATCAGCTTTTGTGGAAAATGTGAGCAGTTTTTTCTCTCTTGCCTCTTTACACACTGAACAGAAGGCTTTTTTTTGATTGGAATCATACAGTAACCATTTGAGCCGGTCAAGCCACCTTTCTTGAAAGGTTCTGCCTTTTTTCTTGGCGACTACTAATGATTCCTCCTGTGACTGTCTTGTTATTTCTTTTGCAGACAGAGTGCTGCTGCTGCTACATGGCTCCTCAACATCAACCACGTCCACATCCCTAGCAATGTGAACTTGTGCAGCTGGCCCAGCTGCTGTTTCCTCAGCTTCAGTCTCACAACTTGCTACGTCACTTGTTGATGGTGCTGCTGTTGTACTGCTGCTTGCCTCACTCTGTTTAGCCCACTTTTTAATAAACTTGTCCATTTTAACTTACAGTGTGTGTTTCTCTTGTGTTGATTTGGAATAGGTTACACTGTTAGTTACTGTTCTGGACAGAATATGATTAAAATATTAAAGTCAAACTCAGTGGAGGTCAGAATAACACTAGACAATCAGTTCACAGCACTTTGTTTTTGACACAAGGACCCCTCTTAAATCCTAATAGTCTGATTTATTTGGGGTTTTTTTATTGGTTTTTGGACAGTCAGACACTGGTAGGGACTGGACAGGAGGACTGTGACTGGCTGCTGGATAAGACTCAGCTGCTCACCCTCTCACACAGACTTCACAAGCACCCACAGACAGAGCACTACTGCCTATTGTCACTTGGACTATACGGCCCAGAAGACACCTTGGTGCTGTGCAATCAGCACTCTGACTTTACTATTTTACTTGTATTTTTTCTTTAAGATGGTCAGACACTGGTAGGGACTGGACAGGAGGACTGGACAGGAGGACTGTGACTGGCTGCTGGATAAGACTCAGCTGCTCACCCTCTCACACAGACTTCACAAGCACCCACAGACAGAGCACTACTGCCTATTGTCACTTGGACTATACAGCCCAGAAGACACCTCAGTGCTGTGCAATCAGCATTCTGACTTTACTATTTTACTTGTATTTTTTCTTTCAGACGGTCAGACACTGGTAGGGACTGGACAGGAGGACTGTGACTGGCTGCTGGATAAGACTCAGCTGCTCACCCTCTCACACAGACAGAAGTACTAGGCTGCAGCACGTCAACAGTGTCACAGTCAGCAAACAATGACCAACCAACTGACTGTTCAGTTCATCAAACTGAAGCAGCAATGCCAGTAACTCTCCCTTCCTCTCCAGACTGAGACCCCCCCCCACTGCGGCTGGCTAACTTTGCTGCAGTCTGCAGACGAAAGACAACACACACACACAGCCTGAGCCTGGCCCTAGCCCCAACTCACTGCAGAATTTTTTTATAGATGCTGTTTTTGTTTGCTACTAGTATGTGACTGTCCTGAGTCCTGCAGACAGTGTTGAACTTGCCACTTGCAGTCTGCAGACTACAGTGTGTGTCACAAAAACTCAACCAAACTGAACACACTATCTAGTCTAGGCTCGCCTCTAGCACTGTCTGCAGTTTTAAAATTATTTTTTTTTAAGTCTGCAACAGGGCGGCGGGTAGTACCCCTCCCTCCCTGCTTGGTCCCTTAGTTAGCTAGCTAGAGCTAAAGAATTGGTTCAGCAGGTCCACGCAACGACGATCACGTCCGCAACACGAAAAAATGACTTGCTCCTCCTCACTCAGCTCACACAGCAATGGAGGATCCTCACTGCGTGCTAACGCAAGTTGCAACTCACTCCTTGCATGTGATATGCAGCTCTCAGTTGAAGCTGCTCTCTACCTGCATCACATGACCGTCTCCTTGACGAGTCATGTGTCTCTAGTCTATATCGTATCATTCCAGAGATCGGAGAGGAGCCAGACAGTTGCAGCGAGCGGACTCGAGTCGGAGTACAGTATGAGCGCACGGCACGCAGGTGGTTCGGGTAAATACCCTTATTATAGGGAGAACGGAGAAGGGCAAACCCACCCCAGGCCCCCAGCCCAATACAGTGTGTGTTTGTTTGTTTGTTTGCTTGGGGTATGGGATGTGTCGGATAATGTGCCTTAAGCTCCGCGAAGGTCCCCAGTTGTTACAGCTAGCCACTTCTATTCCCATAATGTTGTTGGTTGTACTTTCAGTTTCCATTCAGTGCTTTCGGCACAGAGGGAGTTAATTACTATAGCAGGTGAGCTATGGACAAGGGGGGCTGTTGTACCCTCCTCAGAACCCACCCAAGAGACAGCCAGAGGCTCCGGGCAACATCTCTTCACCCACCGGAGAGAAGGGATTGAGTGGGGGTAACATCGCTGCATGAAAGGGAGAGACGGGACTAGGGGGTAACACTGCTGCAAGCAGAAGCTGCACCAGAGTGACGGAATAGTGGGCACATTTCTGCACCCACCGGAGAAACAGGACTCGACTGGGGGTAACATCAATTCACTGCACCCACCAGAGAGACAGACTAGGGGTAAAATGGCTGAACCTGCACCGGAGAAGGGACTAAGAGGTAGTAGCTGCATCCACCGGAGACACGAGACTAGGGGTAACAACATTGTTGTGATGTGACCTGCAGTGCACCAAAGAGATAGGCGTGAACTAGGGGTAACATCGCTGTAACTTACATAGGAGAGACCGGACAAGGCGGGTAGCTGCACCCAACAGAGACACTGGAGTAGGGGGGTAATATCATTGCAACCTGCACCAAAGAGTCGGGACTGGGGGTAATATCACTGCAACCTGCACCTGAGAGACGGGACGGGGGGGTAGTTGCACCAACTGGAGAGACAGGACTAGGGATAACACTTCTGCTCCCACAGAGAGACGGGACTAGAGAGTAACATCACGCCTGCACAGCACTCACCTCAGACAAGGGGTCGGGGATAAGGGATAACATTGCTGGATCGGCTGGGCTGCAGGAGAGACCTGGAGCCAAACTGTTTGGGGGTCAGACGCGGATCATTTCACCATAGGAAGGGGACAAATACAATTTAACCTATCAGAGGGATTGTAATTTTGGAAATCATACGTTGGACACAGTCGGATCGAGAGTCGGGTACTCCAGGAGCAAATTGTCGGGAGTGGGTCTTGTCCTCCTGTAAACTGTCATCATTTCAACTCGTTGTGCCAGTGCCAGGTAATGGTTGCTGCTACCGGGGAGACCGACTTGTTAAAGTTGTGGACTGGGTGGTGCAGGGTCATGGCTGGGAGTTGGGATGGACGATGGGGGTGCTCATTTAAACTTTGTGGGTGCTCAAGCACCCGAGCACCCGAGCTGTCAGCGCCCCTGCTGGGGCAGGACCAACAGGCTGCAGGAGGAGAAAGTGCAATGGGTGCCAAGGACGAGGGTGGTGCAGACATGGCTCCGCCTGTGCAGCCCTGTGGTGTGGTGGTGCACTAGAGGGTGATGGGAGAGGGTGTGGCCCAGCAGGCCTCAGGAGCACATGCATGGCAGGATATAGCCTTAAAAGTTCTAGAGGGCCACATAGCAGAATGTATGCACCATGTTGAGGGTCTACATGGGGCACTGCATGCCATGATGGCTGCCGTGTGATGACTATGTACACTGTAGTGTAATGGCATCTGCTGCATTTCACACACTGTCATGTGCCAGATGCTGCACATTGGGTGACACTGTTGGTTATGCAGCCCATCCCACTGTGACAGTTGTACATTGTTCAACCCCCATATGGGTCTCCGTGTGGTCTTACTCTGGCTATTGCTTTATCCTAACTATGTGCTGTGCATGTTGTAGTCTGTAGTTGTACACAGCAAAGTTGTGCATCAGCCATATGTGCTGCATGCATGTCATTTCATTTAGACTATTTTACTGTTCATGCTTTGTTTCCATAGTCTCATTTGAGCAGGTTTTGCAACTGTTATTGTATTCCCATGTCCATGTCCATATCATGCAAATGTGTTTGTATAGTACCCCCAGTTGTACCCACACCCAGTCCCATGAATAAACCGTTGTTACATGTTTACTCTCAGTGTTGTTCATTGTGTTGTCATAGTAGTGTTAATGCTGCATTATTGCCAGGTTGTACCTCAGTAGGGTACGAACCTTCCTTGTGTGTGATTGGCCATGCACGCATGCACTGGGGCCACTGTAGTTGTGGACCATGGCCTGTGGAGTTGCAGTGTAGTGTGTGTCATGTCGGGTTGCCACTTGACATGTCCGCTTGTGTGCAGCATCTGCACATTTGTGATGTTGTGTCCCCACGCATGGCTGACCACAGTTACAGGCCTCTAGTCCATCCATAGAGTACACATGGTGTGGGTCTGCACTGGGACTATGTCACACAGAGCAGGGCACACCAACACATTCATGGGCATCAGGCACAGTCCTACTGTTGCTTGTGCACTGAGACTTGGGCTGTGTGGTGTCCTGCTACTGCCTGTACACATGACCAGAAATACTTATCACCCAGGGCAGCTGTGAAGCCAGACACTCCTCAACCAGAGTGTTTAGCCATGTGTGGTGCAGTTGTGGATACCCTAACAACACAGGCAACCAGTGGCAGGCATAATCCACCCTGTATGTGACAAGGGCATGCCCACTAGTGGACCAGACATGTAGCTCCCCTGTAGTTGGTATACTGACCTGTTCAGGCTTTCATGTGCAAACAACATTGCCCTACTGCAATCCAAACCCAAATAGTTTTCAAACCACCATACCATGTGACTAGCTTGTCTAGTATCTCAACGCTAGGTGGCCAGTGTGTACAGTGTTGATCATGTGTGTATGCCACATGGGTGCAGCTTTGGGTGGTGGGGTTGGGAATGGTGCACATGTCCATGGCAGATCAGGCATGTGGTGGTCTGCTCAACAGACAAGGGTGGGCATGTCAGGGTTGTGGTGCTGTGTGCTGCATGGGACAACATGGGCATGGCCTACATCACATCCAAGGTGTACATGCCACATATGGGCATGACATGGTGGTCTGCGCAGCCACATGGGGGTTTGGCAAAGCATGCTGCCATGTGTAAGCCATGCATGGCACCATGAATGCCATGGTCATTGCAGTGTACACTGCACAGGTTGTGTGTGTGTGCATACAGTAGGATGTGTCTGGGTGTCTGGCCAGCCATGTCTCCATGCCACTGTCGGTATGTCTGTGCATGTGCCCTCCACGGCCAATGTGGAACATAACAAATGGCACTGGTATGTCTCACAGTGCTGTGGCATGTCTCACACTGTGGTTGTCACATCCATCCTCTGTGTGCAACCATGACACACATATCGCACATGTGCCGTGGATCCCACGTGTTCCGCCATGGAGTTGCTCCATGCCACGAGAGTGTATGCTGCCTGTGTTACATGCTTTCCCACATTGCCCTGACCTCTGCTGTCTCATGTTTGTGCCTGTCACTGTCCCTTGGGCAGTGTAGCGTAACCTGTATTATGAACTGGGGATCATAAATGCAGGAATCTGATTGGCTGAGAGCTATTTGAAGCGGTGATATCGGGCTACATCATCACGGCTTCAAAAAAGCTCCAGCCACCAGCCTCCATGCTCTCAGCGCAGTGTTCCTTACAGCTGTGCCCATGAGAGAAAACAGCACAACGAAAGCTGCTGCCAGAAACAATGACTGAGTGCGTCTTCAAAAAAAAAAAAACACTTGCCATCTCTTCATTTTCCCACAGCCCTGCTGCCACAACTCAATCGCATTTTTTTAAACAGCTTGTTTTCAAAGAACCGCTATTGCGTGTGTGTTTACAATCTTCTCCATCAGGCTGTCACTCGCTCTTTTCAGAGGCACACACTCGGCCACCCGTCTCCCAAACACAGTGGCGTTCACAAAAATTACAATACTTACTTCCCTGTATTTAACATCTGTTACCAGAACCAAGCTAAATACAAACACTGAAACTTACTCTGTATTCAAAAGGCAAAATGATAAGAAGCAAGTGTCCCTCCTACTTGCTCTGCTGTCTTTCAAACTGCGACTTTTACTCCTTCTAGTGACATTAAAAAACTGTAACTCTTATGTGTGTCAGGCACCTGGTTGCAATGTTTTAAACCCCAAAATGGACAACATTAAAATAATTGGGTCTTCACCACACTGTGCAGAGTGACATAGAGTTCACAGCTGCTCCAATTACAGCTGTGCCACCTGCTGCCCATAGCCCTCCAGGAACTATTTTATCAAAAGGTACTCCTCCAACACCCAAAATGTCACCTTCAAAACATTTTATGTTTTTGTTAAGTAATAAAATGTTTAAGCCACTTCATAATAGCAATAAGTCACTCCGGGGTGTGGTATATTATGGGATATCATCACTTCTCGGATGGTTGAACGCACTCGGCCTGTGGCCTCGTGCCCAACCACCTGAGGCATGATGATATCCCATGATATACCACACCCTGTCGTGCCTTATTGCTTAATTATACAATGGTGTGTGAAAATCCGGTAACCTCATTGGTCAAAACATGTCACACAACCATGGGTAAATCCTGCATAACCCACGTGTGAGGAATCGCATTTATAATGAACATTAACACATTTTAAATTAATTTTGCACATGGGTCCATTGTATAATCACAATAAGACACTCCATGGTGTGGGTTATTGGGTGATTTACCTACTTCTTGTGTGGTTCAGTCACTCAGCTGTGCCTTGTGACACACCACACAAGACATGGGTAAATCCTCAATAACCCACACCCTGTTATACCTTATTGCTTAATTGAGCAATGCGTCAGACCCATACTGGCCTACGTGTGTATACCCATGCATGCTATTTGGCCCCATCTTAGTACCCTGCTTTGCTACATGTTACCCTGCAGCATTGTGTGGATGTATCACTCTACGTAACAGTGGTAGTAGTCTCTTCAGGATTTATTTACGCATCAAAGAAAAAAGAATGACACTTGTCTGTTTTGCACATTACACTGCTAACATTATGCAAGGGTGTTGAAAACTCATCCCATGTACAGTGTCACAATGTACAGTCCATCGGGCTGTTCCTGCACAGCACATGTAACACAAATCTAACCCCACCCTCATGACACTGTGTATCCAGGTTTTCCACTGGGGCAGGCTCAACATGGCCACACACTCACATTTATCCCTGTGCCCATACCCCTGTGGCTTTGTGCTAGTCCACAGGGCCCTTTTCAGTGTATCACCTATGTGCATGATTACAGTCAACTGGGGGGGGTGGTCTTTCTGCTTCCACAGCCTGCCAGACCGATGTGGCAGTGACTCAAGGGGCTGCTGCTCTTGCTGTGGCACTGCCACAGGCTGGGTGCCATCTGTGTGCCTGACCCACCAGTGTGTGTGTCAGCCTCTCCTGTCATGGACCCCTCACCATGTGTCTGCATGGTGCTCCCTTCCCCCTCACCAGGAGTCTGCACACATCTCCTTCCCCTATTTCCCTTTGTCTGTGCCGCAACTGCTGGTGTGTTGCTTTTCACAATGGCTCCATTGCCTGTTGCTATGGGTCTGCTGGCACTGCCCCCATGGCTGGCTGTATGGCGATGGGAGGGCCATGTGTTGGTAAAGCAGCTGTTGGTGCACACACAGCGGCACCTGTGCTTGGTGTGGGGACTGGTGCTGGTTGTGGTGGGACTTCAACAGAGTTTGTCTATGTGCCTTGAGTCATATGCCTGTGTTGTTGTTGCTGGGTTCTGTGTTGCAGGGCTGTTACAATGTCCTGTAAGGCAGCCGCCATCATCTCTGTGTGCTGCTGCTGATGTGCAGTGGAGTGTTTTATGGCTTGGGTTGCCCTGTCTAGGGCCTGACCTTGTTAACGGATGGTGGACTGCACCCCATGCAGGGCTACAATGACATCCGCTAAGGCAACAGATGTTTCCCTGCTGGTGGCCTGCATTGTGGTTGTTATGTTAGGGCCCATAGCTTGCAATGTCTGGCTCTGTGCCTCAGTGCATTGACGTATGTTCCTAAGCTCCACAGTCTCTAACTCTTGGCCCTGGCACACACTTTGGCAGTATGCATCGAACAGTATTACTGGTGAGACAAGCTCTGCCTGGGCTGCTGCAGATGCCCCCAGTGTGGCCTCCAGGTCCTCTATAATCAATGGGCTGAGTTCATCCGCAACATTGCCTTGTATGCTGTCCGTGTCATGGACTCCTGCATCTACTGACTGTGTCTGAAGAACCCCGGCATCTGTTGCTGTGTCCCCGTCCTCATCATCTTCCACCCTTGAGTTGTCTTCAGGCATCCCTGCAACATGGCCGTCCAAGCTCTCCACCCAGCTCCTGAGGCTTGCTGCGCTGCTGCTGCTACTGCTGTTGGTGCTGCTGCAAATGCTGCTGTCATCATCATCATCATCTGCAGTGTGCTGCACCCTCTGCCTCCCATGTCCACTTTCTTGCCCACTTGTCACTGGTCCAACCTCCTTGGATGACTCTGCCGTGTACTCTGTTGGGGGATATACATGGTACAGTGACTGTCATTCCACAACATGCATGTCCCTGCCTCTGTATGCTATGATGTGGATACTGTCTTTATGCTGACCTTATTGCACTGCCTGCCAGTTGCTACCTGTATGTATGTGCAGGCCAGACACATGCCTCAGTGTGGCATGTGCTGTGGACTGCTGATGTGACAGACTTTCCTGTCCCTTGGCCCACCATGTCCATTCCCCTGGACATGGGTTCAATGTCCTTTGCAGTGCAACACCCACCATAGCAGATGATGTGTGTGTGTATCTGTGGAACAGCCACATCCACACATTACTGTGCCGCCCCTGCACCATTGTTTGTGTACAATGGTGATGTTGTGGCTTATGGTGCACCAGGCATTCCTTGCATGTTGGCATGGTACAGCTTGCATTACCGCCTACAGTGTGCTCACTCCACGGTCCTTGCAGTGCATGGCATCACACTACCGATGACATGGCTCCCACATACTCTTAGCACACGGGCCACCGGACCAGGCAGGTGTGTGTGTGTGCACGCTGCATTTTGTGTGTGGCTGTACTATGCATTGGTCCTGTGCAGTTTCTCTGCTGCCACCTACACCTGCCTACAGTTTTGCCTGGTGCTGCTGTATGCATACACATGTCAGCTCTGTTCACAGACACTTGCGCCTGACAGTCCTTGCATGTTTGCATTCCTGTTGCTGCTCATGGACTTTGTGTACACACTGACTACATTCTGAATTCCCATGTCCCCACTAGTGTTGTCACCATTGCCACTGCTACAGCTATACCTAGCACTTACATTGGTGTATGTAAGTACCTGTGCCTTGCAGGGTTGCGTGATGTGGCCATGGTCCAACATGCATACACTGCTGGCCCACAGTATCTGTGTCCACCATATGCCCCTGGGTGTGGCATGTGTGTTGAGTGGGTCTTCTGTTCCCCACATGTGTTGGTCTGCTGGGGTAGCCCTGACACATTTTGTTTCCTGAGATACCATCTTCCTACCTGAGTGGTTCCACCCTCCCACCTCCACAGGGACATGTCACTTGAGTCGGGGTGTGGCAGGCCAAATGGCTGTGTCTTCTACTGTTGGCACACCAAGTGACAGCTGCTAGGGGGTTCACTGGCCTGCAGTGTGCTGTGCCATTTCCAGTCAGGTACCTGTCACTGTCCACGCATATGTGCCATTGGCCATGTGCGGCCTGTCCTATATACTTCCACCCCACCTCGGCTTGGCCTGTGTCTGGTTTCAGTGTGCACCTTGCCATGTGCTCTATATGTTCCTGGGCCAGCTCATGCACTGTCAGGGCACAGTGTACCATGTGCATGCCACCATGCTGCATGTGGCCTGCATACTGGTGCATGTAGGTGGTTGTTACTGCATTCCCCCTGTGCACATTTCCTCCTGGGATGCCTTTCCATCATTCCTGTGTTTGTTCCATTGCTGATCACATGCATGGGGCACAGCACACTTTGTTTCCTGCTTTGCTTTGTCAGGGGCCTTATGTTCCTGCAATTGCCAGTTTGTGGACTGGCTGTGTTTCATGGTACGAGCACACAGGCCATCTTCCAGTACATTGCATGGCCTTGGGGTGCACCTGCAGCACATACACACCACCACCCAGGGGTGTGGCCAGGGATGTTACACTGGCACTCGGGACACTGCCCCCTAGACACTACCCCCGCGAGGTGCACACCAGAGTGTGTGGTGATCATACATATTTCCTTCACATCTGCGCAATTAGTACCTCTCCATTGTATAGTATAACACACACAGTCACAACACTAAGTTGTTGGCTGTTGTATTTTGTGACCTTTGTTTGCTTCGACTGCAGTGGCCCTCTCTGCCATGCCAGTGCAGCCATGCTTTCATGGGTTAATTCCCACATGCACTCATGGATACATGCTTCACTGGGTTACGCAGTCACTCTCAGTTTGGCACACACATCACCTATTGCTCTGCAGTACTTCTCACATGCATCTCCTACTTGTTCCACTCTGCATGTTGTATGTTCCCAATACACTGACTCCCTGTACAGTCTGGCTACTTAAGTGGGATGCTATCAACTCCTGGCTTTTTAGGGGAACTGCTTGTCTGTCTCCGCCACCGCTGGCCAAGGCACTCCTATGGTTCTGGGCAAGCTTCTCTTTTGTCCTGTGCTTCTTGTTGTTGCAGTGCTTCTGCAGCTCCTGGGCAGTCCTCTTTGAATGTGCCATGGCATTGACATGCCTGGCAATTTCCTCCCACAGTTTTTTCCATTTGTCTCTCATGGCCTCACTGCCACCTCTGGCACACAGGATGGCTGCATCGGCCATCTACCTCCTGGATTAATATATCCATCTCCTGCTGTATGAAGTTTGTTTTCCTCCTCTTCCTGCCCCCATTGCCCTGTGTGGGTCCACCACTGCCTTGTGGCCTGCTGCTTTTCTTTTTTTTCTTACCCCCATTGTCCTGGGGATGGTCCCCGCTTGCTTGTGGTCTGCTCCTTCTGCTTACGTGGATCAATTGCGACATCCCTCTGTGTCATGCATTCTGCATCATGCCTGCTGTTGTGCCCTTTTATAGGCTGCAGACTGTGGCCTATGTACATCAGGCTTGCATCGTTGCATTTGCGACTTGTACCTGAATTTGGTGCAATGCCTTGGACGCAGCATTTTTGGATGCAACTTGTGCTATGGTGCAGGATGTGTCTTCCTTTCTAAATCTGACCCAAAATGTTTAGGCTGTAAAGTAATCCCTGCCTTTCTGTGCTGTTCCAAATTCTGTTGCTACCCAATAGAGCCATTCTCTTCTCCCCCCCCCCCACTCCACCACCTGTGGAACAAGATGTTGAGATTGTTGTAAACTTCCCCCCATCATTACTGTTCTTAAAAAAAAAAAGAAACTGTTTTCTGTTCATCTTGTAGCACTGTTTTTTTTCCTCCCACTCAGAAGGTGCGCGCTTACATAATGCTGCCACGGAGAAGCAGGAAATATGATGTGGCATGGCAGCAAAGACAGTAGCAGTATAGTTTCAATTAAAGCGCACCAATTCTGAAGTGAACTGTGGCTATTGCGGGCGGCTGTTTCTTTCAAGTGAAACTGCATTTTTGGTCCCAGAGAATTGAGAGCTGAAAGAGAAATGGTTTCTGGCATAGGTGAGTCAGTGGGCAGATGGGGTGACTGAGTAGGCGGGGATGATGATCTGACTGGCGCTGTGTAAAAAGTGTTATGTTGAAGATAATATCTTTTATTTAAAAGTGACATGAGGAAAGTGAGTGAGCCGGCAGGTGGATGGGGTGTTTGTCACTAAGTGGGTTCTTGCTAAGTGAGTGAAAAACATGGTGACCATTATGGTTTGAAAACTTGTGGCACCAGAATAAATGTAATGGGGTTGGTATGCTTGCCACTTCTTTTTTCCGGGGCTTTAACTATAAGTCAATGTACCCCCCTGGAACGCCTGGTAGCCAGTGGGATTTCTTACATTTGAAAGCCCATTTTCTAATGCATTTTATAAAATGGGTAGAACAATCTATACTAATTGGCCCAAATCAGTTACCTGACCATTAATTAAACCTCCTACTTAGTCGATGACCCTCCTGGTATGGGACAGATCACCTATCAATTTCCAGTGAGTTGACATACAAGTAAACATTTTGCAACCATGTTGCTTTAGCTGAGCATCTGAACCCAATGCATTTACAGCCGCCTCTTTCCACAGATTTTTCTACCCATTTTATAAAACATGTAAGTGCAATGCCGCTCGCATACACCCCTACAAAACCAAAGCCAGTGCGATGCTGATCTCACATGCCTCCACAACAGTAAAGTTTGAGCTGTGTCAGAGCCACCAAAAGAGAATGCAGTTCACCACCGCTGCACCCCGCCTGTCTCACAAAAAACCAAATCCAAATATGCACCTTACATAAACTCGACTGCAAACCTCTCCTTGTATATAACATTGGGTTTCACTTACAAAAATAATGAAACCAGGGAGGGTGGGAGGTGAGGCTATAAACAACATTAATGCCAAATGTACTACAAGTATGGACACCTACTGTAGGTAAGACAAAACAGCAAAGTTGTAACAGTAAATACCAAGACGCCACAGCAAGTCCTTATTTATTTATTTATTGAAATGTTTCACCAGGGGGGCACACTGAACAACAAGTTGCTCGTCTCATGGTGAGACCTAGGGTGGGGTAACATGAGGGTAAGAACACAGAGATTATACAGTAATAGATAGAAGAAAGTTATACCTTATGTAGGAACAGTTAGACAAAATGGGAGTCCACAGATACAAATTTTACAGGCAGTATGGTATAACAGGCAGTACAATAATACAACAGTACAATCATAGTGCAAAGATATACCTAGAGCAGCCTTAAGGCAGTTTACAAGTGCTGTAAGGATGAATTGGAGGGGAGTAGCTAGTAGTCATAGAGGAGGCGAAGTGGAAAAGTAGGGAGATAGAGGGGTAGCGAGGGGGAAGTAGCAGAGCAAGTTAACTCTTTCCAGAGGGTGAGGACCCTGCAAGGGTAGCTGGGGGCTGGAGGGAGTTGGGAAGGAAGACAGCCAAAACCTGTTACCCCTTCAGGATGTTGAGAACCCTGCAAGGGGGAAGGAGTTGGTGGGCAGGAACTAGGAATAGGGGTAATTAAGGAGGATTAAAGCAGGAACAGCTGGGAGAGAGGAAATTATGAAGTGCTGTATTAAGTGAGTAGGAGGAAGAAGAGTGGAGTATTTGAAGGGGAAGGGAGTTCCAGATTTTAGGGAAGTGATAGACAAAACCAGTCTGGTTGATGAGGGTGGAAAGTCATGGGGCCACCAGGTTGCACGTGTCACTAGATCTAAGGGAATGGAAAGGAGAGGGAGGGGAGGAGAGGGAGGATGAGAGGTAGGGTGGGAGGATGCCAAGCCAAAATTTGGAGGTCAGTTTGACGCAGTGGGAGATGTGCCTATTTGATAGAGGAGGGAAGGCAAGAGCTCGATAGAGTTCACAGTGATGGGTTTGAGTGGGAGAATCAAAGGTAAAACTTCAGAAGGAGTTCAATTTGATCAGGGAAGATTTGTGAGCAGCACAGTAGACTAAATCACAATAGTTTGTTCGTTGGCTTAATGAGTAAACACACTGGAACAAAGATTCCATTTGCAGGAGTGACTCACACAATTTACAAAACATACACTACATTCAATATACAATATAACAAATTAAGACAGTATACATTCACATTTAAATAAGCCAGTAACATAAAAAAAATATTTTCTATTAAAAGTGGTGACAGTGGTTTGAACCCTTAAATCAAGAGGAAGGCTATTTCATATACTTGGCCAGTGTATGCAAAAGACCTCTGGCTATTTACATTTCAAAGATAGGAAGTATCATCTTCTGGACAAGTTCATGCCTTGCAGTCAACGGAATGCAACTACAATTCCTGTACAGAGCACCAAGCTTGTGGTGCAATTTCTTAAGGATGGCGTCGATATGCATAGAGAAGTTGAGGTGTTGGTCCAACCAAACCCCAAGCTATCTAAATGAGGATGTGTCCTCAAGGGTTGTCCCATCAAGGGTGTGGATGGATGGCAGGCCAATGAGCCTAGAGAGTCTCTGCCTGGTGCCAAAGGTCATAGAGACTGTCTTCTTGGCATTTAGGAGGAGCTGATGAGAGGTAAACCAGAGCTGAACTTGAGTGAAATCATGCTGTAAGCTGGTTTCCACATCAGCTATGTCTTTGCCAGAACAGTACAAGATGATGTCATCGGCATACATATGGACGGAGGAGGTGGAACAGGCTGTGGGAAGATCATCATTAAGGAAGAGAGAGAAAAGCAGGGGACCAAGCACTGAGCCCTGGGGGACACCAGTGTTGATAGGGAGTGGAGGGGAAGTGGAGTTGGAGATTCTTACTGATTGAGTCCTACCGGTGATATAGGATTTAAACCAGTTTGTTGCAGACAAGGCAAGGTCTGCTGCAGAAAGTGAGTTGAGAAACAGGGAATGGGAGACAGTGTTGAATGCCTTAGCTAGGTCGACAAAAATGGCTGAGGTGATCAGGCCATCATCCATCCCAGTAAGGATGGAATTGGTGAGCCTGAGGAGAGAGGTGGTTGTGGAGTGGTTCTTATGAAAACCAGATTGAAATAGGGTGAAAAAGGAGAAGTCAGTGAGGAAGGAGGAAAGTTGGGAATGAATAAGGTGTTCTTGGAGTTTAGCTAGAGTAGGAAGGAGAGAGATATGGTGATAGTTACCAGGTGCGGACAGGTCGCTATCCTTGTGGAGTGGAAGGACAACAGCATGTTTCCAGGAAGAAGAAACTTGAGCAGAAGTAAAGGAAAGATTTAAGATTAGAGAGATAAGATAAGCAATAGCACAAGCAGATAGGCAGAAAAGTTTAGGATCGATCTCATCAGGAGAGGAACCTTTAGAGGGGTTAAGGGAGAGGAGGACTCTTAAAGCTTCATCTGGGGAGATGGAAGAGAAGAAGAAAGGAGGAGAGACAGATGCAGAAGATAGTGGTAAGCTTGAGGAAGGAATTGGGTGGGTGAGGCAGGAGCTTAGGAGAGACGTGACACAAGAGGTGTAGTAGGCATTAAACTCCCTGGCCACCAAACAAAGGTCAGATACCAAGGAATTGTTTATTTTAAGAATTGGGGGGGAGGGTGAGATGGAGAAGAGAAAAGGGCATAGACCACCCTCCAGAATTTAGATGGGGTGTTTATGTTTCTAAGGAATGAGGATTTAAAATACTCTGACTTTGCCAGTCTGGTGGCTTTTGTGCAAGAGTTGCGTAGCATTCTGTATGTGGCGTAGTCACTAGGGTGCTTTATAGATTTATGTTTTTCCATGCCTGGTCATGATCTCTGATGCAGGCCAACAGTTCCGGGGTAATCCAGGTGAGGTGTATCCGGTGGACTCTGGTCCACTTGAAGTGAGCGAAAGCATTCTAGATGGAGATGAATTTAACCTTGAAGTAGTCAAGGGTTTGATCAATGGAGGTTGCAGAGGAAAGAGGGGCCCAGTCAGTAGAGGTAAGTTCAGACTGGAGAGGTGCAAGATCTAAGGATTTAAAGGAGCGGAGCAGAATGATTTTAGGAGGGTGTATAGGATGATGGACCTTGCGAACCATGAAAATTGGATTGTGGTCATTAAGGGCATCAGGGAGGATACCTGACTTGATGATGCGGTGTGGATGTGAAGTGAGTGCCCAGTCAAGCAGGTATGATTTTGCGATTTATGATTAGGGCATGTGGGCTCGAGAATAAGTTGTATGAGGTTTAGTGCAGCAACGTCATTCTGTAACTTATTCGACTTGGTGGAAAACCAGTTTAGATTCAGGTCGCCTAGTATGAAAAATTTACCAGATTGCAAAATAGAGGTAATGGAGGATAAGAGTTCCACCATGATCAAAGGCTGGGTGCTTGGGCAACAGTAGATATCAGCTGCAAAAATAGGGACTGTGAAAGGAAGAGTAATATGGGCGATGAGAGCCTCGTAAGTAGCTGGGACGGAAGAAGATAGTATCGTAGAGGATTGCAATGAGGACAGGATATACATGGCCACTCTCCCTTCCCATCCAGACTGGTCTTGTCTGGAGAGGGAATGCCCAGGGATAGCGATGGCATTGTCTGGAATGCTTTTTCAGAGCCAAGTCTCAGTTATAATGAAAATGTCAGGGGTGTGAGATACCACAAGAGATTGGGTGCGGTCTATTTTAGGTAACAGGCTGCAGATGTTCAAGTGAAGAAGTTTTCAGCCCATTGGGGAATAGTCGTATGGGCTGTGGAGTTGGGTAGAGTTCAGTTGGGGGAGATAGTTGAGGGGGGTGAGACAGGAGGGCCAGGATTGGGATGGATGTTCCCTGATGAGAGAAGGAGGAGGAGGAGGAGGGCAACAATGAAGTAGTAAAGTTTAAGACTTTTGTAATGAAGGTAGGAAATTTGGGGGGAGCGGAGGAGGGAGGGGTAGGAGAGAAGGAGATAAGGAGGTGAAGATAGGCAAAGTGGTGGGAAGAGGAAAAGAGAAACAGGAGGGAGAGGGAAATATGTCCATATTTCGAAGGGGCGTGAGTGATTGCCAGGATGGAAGGAGGCATCAGGGGGAGTAGGGGAGAAAGCTGTAACAGTGGGTGCAGTGGAGAGAGGGGAAAGTCCTAAGAGGAGGAAGGAATATATACAAGCGTACATAATGTATTTCTTAAATTTACAGCTTTTAAGTACAGTTTTTGTCATTTTTTGATGTACTGTAAATTATTAAAAATCCATTTTGTACAGTAAGTACAGTAACCCACTTCAGATCAATGTCCTGCCATGAGTAATTACTTAGTTAAACCCTTAGGATCCACAGTTTATTTCATTGTACTTAGGAATATAACAAAATACAACATGTTAAAGAAAAACCCTCTAGCCCTCTCCAGGTGGACTGGGCTAGTGCCATGTCATTCCTACCTCAGGCTTTTTTCCACAATTAAAAGCAGTGACTAGAAAGGTTAATCAAGAGTTAGGTTTGTTGTATAAGTTTAAAAGATGCTTTTCCCTTGAAACTCGTCGTTCTATTGCAAATGGTACTTTGTTGCCTCATCATGACTATGCTGCTAGTCTACAGCATATTTTAAGTTGGCTAATAAGGAATGCAGTATTCTTGTTATCACTTATAATAATATTTGCCCTTTTGTCTTGGATTTTCCTGCTCATTTTCATCATTGTTCTTTATATTCTGAGTTAGGTTGGTTATCTCCGAAATCAAAGTTTACTTACTTTTTTGGTTGTCAAATATTTAAGTTTATTTTTTCAAAAACGGTGTTTTCTTTAATAAATGATTCAGTTACAATTCTGCTTACTACTCTAAATTTGCAATCTTTTAAAGGTGTACTCTTGCAAACCATTTCATATAATTCCAAATCTGGGTCCCGATCTTGTTCAGTTGCTGCCCCCTGTTGTGGAATGATTTACCGGACAATTTACGTTCTTTATTGCAAAATTTTAAAGTTAATTTTAAGAATCATTTACAGGCATTGGATGTTTGTATGTGTTTTTTGTAATTTGCTTTGTATGTTTACATAGAAACACAGACTTTGACGGCAGATAAGGACTGCTTGGCCCACCTAGTCTGCCCAGTTCCCTACCTATTGGATAAGCTGCAGATCCTAGTTAACCAACAGCCTACTTCTTCCTACCCCCCCACCAGAATTGCCTTATGTCTGTCCCATGCATTCTTGAATTCCCCCATTGTTTTTGAAACCGCAACCTCCTCGGGAAGGCCGTTCCATGCATCCACCACCCTCTTTGTGAACAAATACTTACTCACATTACCCCTGAGCTGTCCCCCCTCTATCTTCAAATTATGCCTCTTGTTCTTGCACATCTCTTTTTCTGAAAGAAGCTACCCTCTTGGACTTTGTTGATTCCCTTGAGGTACTTAAACATTTCTATCATGTCCCCCCTCTCCCTCCTTGAGGGTATACATATTAAGCTCTTTCAGTCCCTCTTCATATGGCTTCAGTTGCAGACCCTGCACCATTTTAGTTGCCCTCCTCTGGACTGCCTCCATCCTGTCTATGTCCTTGTGGAAATGGGGCCTCCAGAACTGCACACAGTACTGCAGATGGGGTCTCACCAATTGTCTATTCAGAGGGATAACAACTTCCTGTTTTCTACTGGTGATGCCTCTCTCTATGCATCCTAGTATCCCTCCAGCCCTCCTTACTACTTTCTCACATTGCTTGCTTACCTTTAGGTCATCTGATATGACTACCCCCACTGTGTACTCTGGTTTTTTGGTCCCCAGATGCATTACTTTGTACTTTTTTGCATTGAATCTAAGCTACCATACTTTTGACCATTCCTCCAACCTTGCCAAGTCCCTTCTCATCCTTTCCTTTCCATTCCATTCCCCCTTGTGTATCAACCCTGTTGCAGATCTTTGTGTCATCTGCAAAGAGGCATACATTTCCTTCCAGTACCTCTGCAATGACACTTATAAAGACATTAAAAAGGACCGGACCCAGTACTGAACCCTGTGGTAACCCCCCTTTCTTCATAGTGGACTGTGTTCACTATTACCCTTTGTGTCCTGTTGTCCAGTCAACTTTTTACTCAGGCTACCACCCTGGGACCCACTCCCAGGCTGGCTAATTTGTTTATTAATCTTTTGTGTGGGACTGTGTCAAATGCCTTGCTAAAGTCTAGGTAGGCCATGTCCACAGCGCCTCCCTGGTCTACTATTTTTGTCACCCAGTCAAATAAATCTATTAGATTTGTCTGACATGACCTTCCTGCTGTGAATCCATGCTGCCTTGGTTCCTGTTCCCCCCTGGCCTCTAGGTACTCAACAATTCTTTCTTTCAGATGTGATTCCATCATTTTCACTACCACTGAGATCAAGCTAACTGGTCTGTAGTTTCCTGCCTCTGCTTTGCTCCCACTTTTGTGAGGGGAATCACATCTGCCCTCCTCCAGTCCTTAGGTACCACACCATCCTCCTATGATTTGTTAAAAAGGGTAGTCAGTGGTGTTACTAGTTCTCCCTTTAGTTCTTTTAGAATTCTGGGGTGAATCCTGTCAGGCCCCATTGCTTTGTCCACCTTCAGTTTTAGGAGTTCTTTCAGAATCCTTTCTTCTGTGAATGGACTGGTATCGACCCCCCTATCCACAGTGCTTCTATTGATTGGATTTGGTACCTCCTCCTCCTCCTCTTCTTTTGTGAATACTGAGCAGAAGTATTCGTTCAGTATCCCTGCTTTTTCACTGTCACTCTCTTCCCACCCACACTCCCCTTTATTAAGCCTCACTATCCCTCCTTTGCTCTTTCTTCACTCCCTAATTTACCTATAAAATGTTTTATCCTCCTTCTTAACAGAGTTGGCTGTCTTTTCCTCTGTTTGCACCTTTGCTATTCTGACTGGCTTCCCTGCTTTCTTCTGCTTTAACTGGCTCAGTTCTCTGTCCCGCTCCTTCTGTGTTTCTTTATACTTCCTGAATGCTATCTTTTTCTCCCTAAACATCCCCACAACCTCTTTTGAGAACCACAGTGTTTTTTCCTTCATTTTGGTTTGTTTATTTGCTTCACACAAAGGCTTGTTGCCTCTGTGATGGCAGTTCTGATGTTTCCCCATTGTTCCTTCACCCCTCCTTCTTGCCTGTTTGCTAGTGGTTTCTGAGACACTCTCCCATTTTGACAAGGTCAGCCCTCCTGAAGTCCAGTACCCTCACTTTTGTATGGCTTGACTCTGTAGTTGTATTTATCATGAACCACACTGTTTGGTGGTCACTTGTTCCCAGATGGCTACCCACTTCTAGGTCTGGGATCCTCTCTCCATCCCCATTTGAGAATACCATGTCTAAGACTGCTTCCTCCCGAGTGGGTTCCAACACTAGCTGTCTGAGGCATGCCCCATGTAGG
The DNA here is from genome assembly GCA_016271365.2 of Neoceratodus forsteri. NCBI lineage: Eukaryota > Metazoa > Chordata > Ceratodontiformes > Ceratodontidae > Neoceratodus > Neoceratodus forsteri. Next base: position 868,159,754 of record CM057455.1, read on the forward strand.
GCATTGAGAATGACCCTGCTCTTGGATGTGGCTGCAGCAAAGGTGCTCCAGTTAACATCTGGCATATTCAGGTCCCCCTATTAATAACTCCCCTTTTTCTGTCATCTGAAGGATGCCTTCTATCATTTCCTTGTCTTTTTCCTTCCCCTGAGATGGGGGTCTGTATACAACCCCCTATGCAGATTGTGGTGCCATTGCCAGTCTCCAGGGTGACCCACAGTGCCTCCTCTACTCCCTGTTCACCCTTTAGTTCCATTGTTTTGATCCCTACCCTTACGCAGAGAGCTACTCCTCCTACTCCTCTTCTACCCTCCCTGTTCCTCCTGCAGATTGTGTACCCTGGTATGTTGACATCCCAGTCATGGTTCTTTGTGTACCATGTTTCTGTGACTGCCATGATATCCAGGTGTCCCTCTTCCATCAAGGCCACCAGTTCAGGGAGATTGCTACCCAGACTACAGGCATTGGTACTCATTGCCCTCCATTTTTTGATGGCCTTACCCCTTTTAGCCCTATCCCTGTCCTTACTGCCTTTGCATTTTTCTCCATTTACCCCTGCCCTTCTCCTTATTGACTTTGCTATCTTGGTGTTTACCTCACTAACTACCCTGATTTTTGTGGGGGGGGGTCTAGGATTTCCCTGCTCCTTTTCCATGCCTCCCCCCTTTGCTAATTTAAATGCTTGCCAATGAAGCATTTAAACCTATCATCCAGGATCCTGGTTCCCCTCTTGGACAGATGCAGATCATGACACCAGTATAGGACTGTATCCCTCCAGGTGGATGCCCAGTCCCCAATGAAGCCAAAACCCTGAGCTCTGCACCAGTTTTTCAACCATTATTGAATCCCATGGTGCAGAGCACCCTAGCCTCACCCATGCCATAGACAGGCAGCACCTCCAAGAAGGTTACCTTGCATGCTGCTTGTTTAAGGCCCCACCCCAACTCCACAAACTCCTCCTGCACTGCTCTGATCCCTTTCCCAGCCAGGTCATTTGTCTCTAGGTGGACAATGATGTCCAGCTCCCTTCCCCATGCAGCTGCTCCTGCGATCCTGAGGATTCACTCCCTGTCCTTCCAAGCCATGGTGCCAGGCTGGCACCTTAACTCCCTCTCTCCCTGTCCCCCAGTTCTAGCCTCTAACAATTGAGTCCCTCACCAGGAGTTGTCTTCTTCCCCTGTGGGGTCCCATGCCACCCTCCTATGGGTCTCCTTTGTGGAGGTTCCCAGCATCCTCCTTGGTCTCCACTGTGGGTGCCTCCATAGAGGAACCACACTTTGCCAGAATGGTGCACAAATTGTGGAGAGGTACAACTGGAGGGATGCACCTTCTTTCCACCACCCTCATCCTCTCTGAGCCCACTGTGGCCCAACCACTCCTCTTTCTTGGCAACCTCTGAGACAGCGGCAGTGGCCCTGGTGGTCCCTGGATGGGAGAGGAGGTCCCTCTAATACTGGCCAGCTCAGCCTGTAGACAAGCAACCTCATTCCTCAGCCCAGAGAGGTGCCTGCAGAGGGGACAACATTGCATCCTCCAGAACGTCTCTCAGAAGACTGCTGCTCCATAACCACTGCACTGCACCACTCTCATCATGTCTTTTTTATGGCCCCTCAACTGTTGTTTTGTATGCTTACTCTTTCCTCTCTCTATTTACTTTTTTCTCCCTACTTTCCTGCTGCCTCCATGCCCTTAAAGCTCCTGATCTTCCTGTTCTGGGACAGTAAGTTCCTATTTTCCTTGGTAGTCTCCTTGCTCAGAGTCAGACCTCCAGCAGCTAGATGGGCAGGGAGAGCTACTCCTTTCCTTCTAGGATGGTGAGTCTTTTGTGCCTATCTAATCACTCCCTTCCTGCTCCCAAACAGGAAGTTCCTGTTGTCAGTCAAATCCTGTGCCTCTAAAAGTGGAACTAGCTCTCTTCTTCACCTGGCTAACTGCACAGATAACAGTTCCCTTCACTCAACTCAGACAAACACATTAACTCTTGTTTTTTTGTTTTGTTTTTTTGTTTTCACCCTAAATTGAAGGTCCCATCAGTAGAGTTCCAGTTCTTGAGTCCCAGTAGAAGAATAGTAAAGTTCTAACAGCACCTCCTTCCTCTTTATTATGTGTTGTATCTGATATATTTGTATTTATGTCAGATCAGGCCTGCAAAGGGACTTGTCCAGTGTCCCTACCGGGTTAACAAAATTTCAATAAATAAAATAAAAAATAAATGAGAAATTTAACATCCTACAACCACCCATACTCATATAATGCCAGCTTGCTTTTCTAAGTCAAGCTGGCACAGAGACAGGTCTTGCCTGTCTTTTTAAGTAAGATATCCAGCTCCCTAGCCACACTTTTTTCTGGTTCCAAAGGGCCACAATTGTCAATTAGCTCCCCCCCACCACCTGATGCCTGATGATCAAGACCACTGATTTTTGTTCTTTTACCAGAAACCCCAGTAAAATTCTGGAATCTGGGCTGCCTGCACACTAGTAAAAACAAAAGATTTCATAGAATCTGACATTTTATACCAGATCAGTAAATCTACAGAACTTGTATTTTTCTTATAATTGCTTTCTGTACTCTTTCCAATTTGCTTCATTTAATGCTCTGTTTAATAATCCTTGTTTTAGTCTCATTATTTACACACATACTAAAAGAATGACAGTAGAATCCCATTAAAATTGGGAAGGTAGACCAACAATCATTGGAGCAGTTGCTGGAATTTCAAGCCTTTTGAATGACATTTCATTACTTTAATCACCATAAATGAGTGGCATTGCTGGTGATTGGCTGAGGGTGAACAGAAGTCTATGTCCCAACTTGTCTGTTTTTCTTCCCTCAACCAACAAGCAACAACATGTCTCAGTCCAGTAATGCTGTCAGTTGACAGCCTGTATGTAAGTGCAATTGGGGGTAAGGGAGCTGTCTGTACATTATTGATGATGCTAAGTAGATTGATTAGTCAGTCTGGATGGATGGGTAGATACATAGACAGACAAACATACATGTAGCTTTATTTCGAAAGAGTCCTTCCCATGCTCAAAGTGCAGTACAGAAATAGAAAGCAGATATACAATTACATTAAAAAATACACGTTACACAAAATAGCCGCATGCTCTTAAATTCCCAGCACTAAATAACGTCAGATGACGGTACTAATAGACTGCTGCAGTGTGCTGGGTGTCAGGAAGTAAGAACCACTGACTAGTAGGGATTTAGGCTACTGATGCACTGCCATTATGAAATGGATGTTAGGGGAGAGCTTACTTGACAAATGAGGCACTTTGGACCTAAGGGAAAGTTGGACATGGGAAGATGGATCTTAAAATTAAGCCATCAGAACCTCACCTGCTATAGAACCAGCTTGTTATAAAAGCAACTTTACATGTATAGAAGGATGAGGTGGGGTAAGAGGGTGCAAAAAGACTACGTGGGCAGGAGCTGGACATGGGACTAGCCTTGGCCACATAAGGGATAGGGAAAGGCTTTTTAAACCTTTTTGTTTTCCTTCTCAGCATAAATGATTAAAATTGAATAATGATTCACAGAATATTTGGGCCCCAAAATATAAATACTCTGCTAAATATTCAAATTAAGGTATTGACAGACCCCATTCAATGCTATTTATGTCAAGTTCCTTTATTGTACTGTACTGTCATAAAGCAGGTATTCCACCACACCCAAGCAGGAGACCATCTCCACAATTATCATCCTCATCGTTAGCTGTGGGGAAACTTATTGTACTGTATACTGTGCAATACTGCTCCAAAATCCTCTTTTGTGGAGTGAACCCCCTTTTCAATGCTTTCTGTTGTTTTACTCTGTGGTGCCCCTCCAACAGCCCACCCACAAGTTTAAGATGCACAGCCAGTTAGTCTGGTCATCCCTAAAGGAGAGTAGCCTCTTCTGTGCTATTTCCACCATATTTAAGTTCTGCTTATGTATCCACCCTCGTAAAACACATACTCACTGCTTTTCCCTACCTATTTACACTGCCCTTGTATCCCACTGCAAAAAAAAACAAGCATTATGGCATTTTCTTACAGACTCCTTCCACTCACCCCCACCTATTGACCAATTTCCCACCCAGCCTAAAGAATACATCCCTTAATCAGATTCTATGAGCTTGGTTGCTAGTGGTTACAAGATCCTATTGCTGCTGTATCAACTAGTGCTCCACTGCCTGGCTTGACAGTAGACTCACACAGTACTTCTATCTTGCATAGTTTGAACTGTACTTGGTATTGCCTACTGCTCAGTTAGCTTTTTTGTGTCCCTGTTTTTCAATGTCTTCATCAATTACATTGGTGATGGCACTAAGGGCAACATTTTGACTATTCATAGATGACACCAAGCTCTGTGGGATGTTGGACACAGCAGAAGGGCTACAAGACCTAAAGGAGGATCTGGAAAAACTAGAAAGGTGATCTGGGATTTGACAGCTTGGCCTTGATGCAAAGAAATGCAGAGTTATGCACATTGGAGCCAAGACCCCCAGAACTGAGTACAGCCTGGGTGGGGTCAGGGAATCTGCTTCAGTGGAGGAGAAGGATCAAGCAGCAATGATGACTAATCACTTGAAGCACTCCATGTAGTATAGAAAAGCTGGGCTGCATTTCCAGAGGGATCAGCAGCAGGTGAAAGGAGGTAACACTGCCCCTGTACTGGTCTTTAGTGAGGCTGCATCTGGAGTACAGTGTACAGTACTGGTGCCCATACCTTAAAAAGGACATTAACCTGCTGAAGACAGTCAAAAGGAGGACAGTGAAGATGATCATGGGCTATGAGGGTAGAACATATGAGGAGAGGTTGGAGGCCCTGAACATGTACTCCCTGCAGGAGAGTAGAGTGAGCGGGGACATGACTGAGACCTTCAGGGATTTGAACGGAATAAATAGGATGGATAAGGAGGATGTCTTTAAGGTCAGTGGTAACTGAAACAGTGAAAGGACACAGTCTCAAGTTGTGGGGGGGTTTGAAGAGAGGCTAGGAGGCACTTGTTCATGAAGAAAGTGGTGGCAGGTCTGAATGTGCTTCCTGAAGAGATAGTTTTGATGAAGACAGTGGAAACTTCAAGAGGGACTGCAGTAGAGTGTTAATGGGAAAATAAGGGTCAAGGGAGGGGCAGACAGAGGGGAATGGTGGATTGGGGATGGAGCAGGGTCAGTAGCTTAAACTGAGGACCCTGCTATAGGATCAGACTAGATAGAATAAATGGATTTCTTCTGCTGGCTTCTTTGTATGTTGTGCACTATTTTTTACTGCACCCTGTAGAGATAATTATTTAAGTGGAGCATCAAAATCACTTGTTTTAGATAGACTTTCTTCCGAGTGAAGTTGATTTAAACCTGGAAAAAAGTGCTATACAAGTGCATAATTGAGGCAAGGCAACTAAGAAACATTTTGTGAGTTACAGTATGAATATATGAAATGAATCAGCGATGTCCAACAGTACTATCAAGGTTAATGGTCCTTTATCACTTGTCGGCAAGATATCATTAGTAACCGTAACACAGGCTCTTTCAGTAAACCTTTGTTGAAGGAAATTGTACATACACTGTAAAACTGCTTGGCTTTTCACCTGTGATTCTTAATGGGCAACTTAATAACATAAATGCAACTGTATTTTGTTAAGGAAGTTAAAAGTCAAGGACTACAGTTTCCATTAGTTAGTAGATATGGTGCTTTTTAAATTCAAAGCAGCACAATTACAGAAGAGTATATTACCAGTAAATACACACAAATGATCAGTAAAAGAGTTTAAAATTGCATTTCTAACAGCTTGTCTTTCTACCTAATACTGCACTTGAAAAATAAGTGTTCTCTCTATTTTGTAACCTTTGGTCTTCTGTATTTCTTTAGTACTGATGTAATATATTTATTACTAGTGTGATTTTGAAAACAGAGTTTTAAACTGTAAGGGGTGGATATTCAAAAACATGCAAAGCGGAGCATAAAAATTTGTATCCCACCTTGTGATAGCCGGAGTGCCAGAAGATGCTATATTTAGTGGAATAGCATATTGGCACTATTCGACTGAATATATGGCCATGTCAGCCAGTGTTATGCCACTTAGCACTGTGCCAACATGGTTCCCAAAATAGGGTACCACAATGGCCTGCTTCTGTGCTAAATTTCTAATATTCAAATGTCCCCATGCAAATGAGCCCATTGGGCATACAAGGCACTAAGGGGCCAGTAGCATGCACATTATGGGCTCATTTGCTTGGTGAGTGAAACTGGTTTGTGTGGCACTACCCCCTCCCCCCAATTGCCTGGTTCCAGAGTAGCTACCTGTGGTGTTAGTGGTTTCCCCCTTCCTCTGATGCTACTCTGTAGGTCATGTACATAATTCCCTGGTGTTCAGTGGTCCCTCCCCCTACCCACACCCATGTCTGGTAGTCAGACAGCAATTTCATGGTGTCCAGCGGTCCCTCCTCCTACCCGATGTCTGCCTGATGTACAATATTACTCAGTTTACTAAGGTTGAAGAAGGCCAAAGAACCATTGAGTCTACCTCCCCATTCCACATTGGAAATGGGATTAGGTGGCCAAAAAATATTTATGTCATTTTCCTCTAAAATGTTCAGTTTTTGTTGCATCCACTATGGTCTGTGGGAGTTTTTTCCAGAGTCTTATAGCCCTAATTGTAAATAAATGTTTTCTTTTGTTTTTAGCTGCCCTTGGTATATTTCCATCTTTTGAATGAGATGTTAAACCGAGGTCCCATCTGCCTGGATTGGTGGTAGTTCAGGTGGATGTTAGAGATCCCATGGCACTTATCGAAAAGAGTAGGGGAATTTCCCTGGTGTCCTGGCCAAATTTCCCTCATTCACTAAAAATACCACCAACAGCTTAATCTGGGTCAAGGTCAGTTGGCATTCATCTGTATCCCCCTCCCCCGGGTCGTGCCTGAAAATAGGCAGGATTTGTCTAGTGCACTTACCCGGTCAACAAAAACTAAATAAATAAAAAATAATTGTTTGTTATTGCATCTTAGTATATTGGGTTTATTGGCATATTTAATATCGCATTCCTCCATAATATAATAATAATATTCTCTGGTGTCTACTGGCCCCTCCTTCCCCCCAACCAATGTCTGCCCGATGTACAATATTAATATTCCCTGGTGTTTAGTGGTCCCTCCCCCACTTGATATCTGCCTGATGTACAATTTTAATATTCCCTGGTGTCTATTTGTCCCTCCCCCCACCCGATGTCTGACTGATGTACAATTATAATAGTCCCTGGTGTCTAGTGGTCCCTCTTCCCATCCGATGTCCACTGGATGTACAATTTTAATATTCCCTGGTGTCTAGTGGTCCCTCCCCTCTCCTGATGTCTGCCCAATGTACAATTTTCATACTCCCTGGTGTCCAGTGGTCTCTCCCCCCACCTAATCCCCATCTGATATGAATGAGTGCCTTTTGCAAGGAAGCCCCCCCACAACAAAGCCCCAGTCCCATCCCCAACAGTGATCTATGCCCCCCACAGCCTGTTCCTCTGTGGTGGTAGTGGGTCCCCCCCCTACCTGCGGCAGCAACAACCCACCCCCAGTCCCTCCCACCTGACTATCAGTGCCATGGTCATTGGACAGCAAAGCGGCACAACCCTCCACACACCACCTTGGCTACCCACCATCTGACAGTAGCAGGGAGTGCACAGCTAATTTATAGGGCGCTTGCAATAAATAAGCTGTGCATTCCCTGCTCCTGTCAGACAGCAGGCAGCCAAGGTGGTGTGTGGAGGACTGTGTCACTCACCGTGCAATGACCATGGCATTGATAGTCAGGTAGGAGGCATGGTGTGGGGGTTGTCAGTACTGCAGGTGGAGGGGCCCTCTTACCACAATCGAGGGATGGGCCGTGGGGGAAGGGATGCAGATCATTGTTAGGGAATGGGGCTGGGGCTTTGCTGTTGGGGGGTCTTCCTTGCAAAAGGCACTTTCTCATTCATATTGGATGGGGATTGGGTGTGGGGGGAGAGATCACTAGACACCAGGGAATATTAAAATTGTACATTGGACAGGGATCGGGTGGGGGGAGGGACCACTAGATGCAAGGGAATATTATAATTGCACATCAGGCGGAGGGAGGGACCACTAGACACCACAAAATTGGTGTCTGACTACTGGGAATGGGTGCAGGTTGGGGGAGGGACCAGTGGACACCAGAGAATTCTGTATGGGACATCAGGCATTGGTGCATGTGGGAGTGGGACCACAGGACACCAGAGACACTATTTTTGGGGATCGGGACTGGTGTGAGGGGGGCTGCCACATTTCCTCCGCCAACCGCTAAGGTTGCTCAGGAGTAAGTTGTGGTATAAATGGGCGGTATTTGCGCCATGCAAGGGGACCATGCAAAATACCCTTGCATGGCACAAATACTTTGAATATCAGACTGCACCAATATTCAGGTTCTTGTCCCTTTATTTGCATTGTGCCCTCTCCATAGTTTACCCACGTGGAAATCGTTTGCCCATATTAACTGGGTATTTGAATACAGGCAATCCGCATAAAACCCGGTTTGCACAGGCAAACTAGGACTTGCGCCTGGGCAAATTTTTTAATATCAGGCCCAAATACTCTTATCCTGTATAAATAATAAAGATTTTATCAACCTTCTTACTTATTGACCCTTTATTGGGGGGAGGACTATTATAAATTTGCAACATTTACTAATTATAGGAGGTCTTATTTTCAATTGACTTTCTCTCATTTCTCTCATTTTTTGCCAATGACACTGAAAATAATGCATGGACAACCATACACAAGGCTATGTTTAAACTGAGGTCGTCATGGATCGGCACACCTGCATGCAGATGGAATGCAAATGGGGCCATAATGATATGCAAATGGCCCCATGTGCGCCTTGCATAAATTATGGCTCCATTTGCATGTCACCATTTGAATATCGCGGGTGCTGTGAATGGCGCAATGGCACTTGTGCTAGCGCATCTCCATGCTCCACTCTGGCCACTTGCACAGGCGCAGTGCCATTGCGCCATGTACTGTTGGGGTGGCCAGGGTGCGATATTCAAAGCTGCTGAGCCATGGCACAGCTCCTTTGAATATCACCCAGGCCACACCCCTTCGCAGCCAAGTTGAGCTGTGCCCAAGCTTGTGCCACAGCCTGGCACAGTTTGAATATCTGGGCCTCAATATTTAATGCTTAGAAACTGCTTTAAATGCAATTTTGAATGTTATATTTTTGTGGAGCAAGAGGACACCCATGTGGGTGTAAAACATATAGCTGTATCGCTATGCTTATAATGTGTACCACATTAGAAGTGTGTCAGAAAGACCAGGTAATGGAAATGCCTTCAAGTGTCCCCCATCCTCCTTACTGTAAGGGGAGACAATACAGCCGCCACCCCACCCCATCCTTGATAAACAGATTGGTAGCCAGTGTGGGTATCTCTGCAAATGGGGCTCATACTATCATGTGGAGTGTTATGCTTAGCTACCCTGACTCACTCATGGAAGGCTCCCCACCACCAGACATCAAGTCCCAGGCTGGGACAGAGGGAGGGGCATCCAATGTGGGCTGATCAGGGTTGGTAGGGACCCTCCCATTCTCCTATCCCAACAAAAACCTTCAGCAAACCCTACATCTCACTGTCTGATCCATCTGTCTCTCCCGATGTTACACACTGTGCTGTGAACTGTCCTGTGAACCCAAAGGCAAACCAAGTGTCGCACTTCCTATCTGGGTATAGCTGGCAACTTTTGTTTTATACTGGAGGAAAAAAAATATAGAAAAGCACTTTGTTCAGAATTGTAATTCAAGATTTTGTTTTTGCTGGTTTTGTTCATGGACTTGGTAAACATTTGCTGTTGCCTGCTCTCTTGAAATGCTGTCATCACTGACCCTGCATGTAAACAGGGTAAGTGATGTCAGTATTTCAAAACATGACATGTGCTGACTGCCGATACTGGAAAAAAATTTGTAAAATTGTCCTTATCAAGGGACTGCATTAGCAGCTATAGTGGCTCTGACCAGAGTTTGTTTTAAACAGTAGTCACAGAAGCATATCTCCCCCAAAGTAAAAACAATAAAACAAGCAAACAAACAAACAAAAAAAGAAACGAAAAATCTTGCCATGTCTTTGTTCTTTTTTGTGGTTGAAATTAAATTTACAGACTTTTACAAATTTAAAGGTACAGCTTTGGGCACTGGATGATTAGGAAGCTGCTGGATGTAGGGTGAAACATAGAAATATAGACGATGACATCAGAAAAAGACCAACTGTCCATCTAGTCTGCCCATATTACTCTATCATACCCTGGGATCTATTGTCTCCGTGGGGTATATGCTTACCCTATTCCCCCTTTTATTCTCTGTGTTTCCACCTCTCTCATCCTGCTGAGGAGCTACTTTAACCATAGCTCTGTCCCAGACATGTTTGAAGCCATTTATGATTTTGGTACCCACCCACCTCTGCTGGCAGACCATTCCATGGTTCAACCACTCTTTCTTTAAAATAATATTTTCTCACAACCTTTTTAAACCTTCCCCACCATTAACATCCACTTGTGACTCCTTATGCTAGCTTTTCTGTTTCTTGTAAATAGCTCTTCACAGTTACTTTGTTTATTCCTTTCAGGAACTTGAAGGTCTCTGTCATAGTCCCCACCCCATCTGGTTTCAAATGAATACATGTTCAGCGCCTTTAGCCAATCCTCATAGGAACTGCCTTCCTGGCCCTGAATCATTTGGTCACCTTGTGTTGTACTGTCTCTAGCCCGTCCCTGTCCATTTTAAGGCATGGACTCTAGAACTGAGTACAGTACTCTTGGTATGGCCTTACCAGTGACCTAAGCAGAGGTAACTGTACCTCCAGCTACCTACTGTCCAACCCTATTCTGATATACCCTAGCATCCTGCTAGCCTTGCTGAAGGCCTTGTTGCACTGAATGGGCTGCTTCGTTCAAGGGAGTCACTAATGATGACTCCTAGGTCCCTTTCCTCTGATAGTATGTCTCGCTGATTCCCTCCCATCCAATACTTTGTTCTGGGATTTTTGTTCCCTAAGTGCATCAATTTGCTCTTCTTGGCACTGAATTTCAGTTGTCAGACTTTGGACCAATTTTCCAGCCTTTGCAGGTCTTTCTGCAGTTCTCTTATCCTCTCCATGTTGTCAACTGTACCACAGAGTTTAGTATCATCTGTAAATAGACACAACCTGCCATAGATTCCTTTTCCTATATTGCTCATGAACATATTGAAGAGGACTGGGCTCAGGACAGATCCTTGTGGTACTCCGCTGGTGACTTCTCTTCCACTGATCTGACCCATTCACCACAACTCTGCTGCCTCCCTGCCAAACAACTCCATACCCACTTTACTATTTCCCTAGCTGTTTTGTGATCCCATCTTCTTCAGCATCCTTTGGTGTGGCACTGAATTGAATGCCATGCTGAAGTCAAAGTATAGTAAGACTACTGTATGCCCCTTAACAACTACCCGGGTTACCCAGTAAAAGAATACTATCAGGTTGGTCTAACAAGACCTCCCTGCCATGAACCCATGCTGCTTTTAACCCTGAAGCCCACTGTTCTCCATGTATTCCACTAGGTCCTCTTTGGCTAATGTCACCATTAGTTTTCCTACCATGGAGGTAAGGCTGACAGGTCCATAGTTTCCCATCTGCTCATTGCCCCCCTTCCCCACCTTGTGTAACAGAATTATGTCTGCTATCCTCCAGTCCTTGGGAACCACCCCTTGCTGCAAAGAGCTATTGAATAGTTCCAGCAGGGGATCGACTAACACTGATGTCACTTCCCTTAGTACCCTCAGGTGCATCACATCCAGCTATATTCTTCTGTGCCCTCATTACCAGGAACCCTCTGTTTTCTGCCCGTATGCTGCTCTCTGGCAAGGGCCTACTGCCCTTCATAGTGAATATTGAACATCTGCCCATCTTCCTCTATTACCCTTTCCTTTCCTTTAGCCTGGCAATTCTCCCTAGCACCTTTCTTTTTTCCCTGATATACATATATGTAGCCCCCACCCCCCCCAGTGTCTAGGAGTATGGTAGATGACAAAGTCCATGGGAAGGTGGGTGCCCACAGCAGCAACTTTACTAAGATGGCTATGTTGGTTACAGTTCACAGTCCAGGGGCTGCAGGCATCTCTCCAGAGCTGGCTGGGGGGCAACCTGGTTGAAACACATTGCATTCTCAGAAAATGACCACAGTCCACAACCAGTTGAATGAACAAGAATCCATTTAATATTAAAACAGGAACCTACTCCAATGAGCAAAAGTTGATGTTGGGGGGGGTTAGCAATACATCTCAAACCGATATGATCATTAAGATGTAATGCTTCTGCTGGACTGCTATGACCTCACAGTCTTCTGGCAGCTTACTTGGAGACTGAATAAAGTTTTGCAGTCTTCTGGCAGCTTACTTGGGGACTAAATAAGGTCTCACAGAATACTGATACCCAAACTCTTCTGTCTCCCCCTCTGGCAGTTCTCATATATTTGTACTGACTGAAACTGGTGCTTCCCACAGCTAAATCTTAAAGGGTCCCACTGGATATGCAGGCCACTCAGATTGGGGCTGCATACTCCCTTCAACCTCTATAGCAAGGCTATGTCCCCCAGGACCCCTTGGCGACTGTCCCCCAAAACAGTGGGCAACACGTCCCAAGGAGCCATGACTTGAAACACTGCTTCATCCTCTTAACTGTGCATTAAAGTCATTTTGCAAAGGACCTGCTTTCCACATGAATCTGTTGACTGGCTCCTTCCTTGAGCTCACTACCCTTCAAAGTCTCTCTCTCTCTCTTTCCCCTCTCCACTGGTCTTGCATGTAAGCATTCTCCAGGACCCCTAACTACTGGTTTCTCCCTGTTGACTCTGGACTCCACAGCTGCCACCCAGGATCAAAGCAGGCAAATTCCCTGCCCAGCCTGGTCCTCTTCTTCCCTCTGATCTTTCTCTCTCTTTATCTTCTCTCCAGAAACTCTCCCTCTCCTACCCAAACTCCCCATGTATACCCCTGCACACTCGCTCTGACCTACCAACCCACAGCAGGTCCTGCCATGTGGCAAAAGGAGTAACCCTTTGAACACTGAGGGAAATTGACTCTAAAGGCATACAGAGCACAAATACTGTACATTCCCAAAGGGAGGCGTTACATTTGTCTTAAAAACTGTGTTCTCCTCCTCCCTTGGCCTGCTTCGCAATATGCAGTTTTGTGTCTGCCTTTGCAATCTTGACTGCTCTCTTGGCCTTTCTTTTGTAGTTCATCTTTTTATTAGAATATACAACCACAGTGCAAACATCAGCACACACCGAAAAAAGTATAGACATGAACATAGTAATCGTACATAGAGTACACCTAGAGGCATAGGCAAAATATAATCTAGGGAGCTACAGTCCCAACTATTTGAGTGATGCATCATCCATTGGAAGGAATTATCATAAACTGTTGTAGTAGAGAAGGCCTGCCAAAAGAAAACGGTCCAGACAAAGTTAGAGTCAACATATCTTGGCCTTTCTAGATTTTTCATGATACTCATCCCAGTCCTCATCCCCCTGTTTTTCTCTGTACCTGAAAAAGGCCTTCTTTTTGGCCTTTACTGCCTCCCTGACCTTATTAGAGAACAAAAGTGTCTCATATTTGTTTCTCTTGAAAAATATTCTTGTGGATGTTTTCATTACCCCCAAAACAGACCCTTTTATGACCCTCATCTTTTTTCTATTTCCCAAATGCTGTCTATCCCAGCTAACCTGCCCAGTACTAGTTCCCTGATTTGGTTGAAATCCACCCTTCTGATATCTAGCATCTCAGCCTCAGATGAGGGTTTACTGGTACTCAGGGCCAGCTTGAATAATACAGTACTGTGGTCACTGGACCCCAGTGGTTCCCCAACTGGCACTCCTTCTACTCTTTCTGTGTTGGTGAGTACCACATTGAGAATCGTAAATTGTCTAGTGGGTTCCTTTACCTGCAGCACCAGCATGCAGTCTTGCAAGATATCAAGCAGGTTCTGCCTTGTGGTGCTCCTGACTGCTGGGATGGTTCAGTCTATATCTGGCAGGTTGCGAGCTCCTATTAAAACCTCCCCTTTTGCTGCCCCTTTCCTACTTCTGCTGCTAGTTCCTTATCTATATCCTCTCCTTGCCCTGGTGGCCTGTAAGCCTACTCCAAGAGAAGTTTCCTATCTGATGACACTGATTTGTACACACAGTGATCCTGTTTTCCCTTTATTCCCAATGGTAGCATCCTCTACTGCTTCTATTCCTTCCCTGACATAAGTGGACAACCCTCCTCCTCTACACATCCCTGTTTCATGCCAATATAAGGTGTATTCAGGGATTGCCAGGTCCCAGTCATTGTTCTCATTGGTCCATGTTTCTGTAATGTCCACTGGATTCAGCCCACAGTCTGCCACCTGTGCTTGTAGTTTGCTAATTTTATTACCCAGATTCCTGTCATTGAGGCATGCCACCCTCCATCTTACACTCCCACCCTTCATGGTTCTGAATGACTTCCCCCATCACAATTCTCTGATGTCCTAGATGTCTTGTGTTTTTCCTTTTTTGCAGGTCTATTTGGTCTACACGCTTCTGGCTCCTGAACTCATTCTACTCTGCTACTACTTCTTGTTCACCTTACCCCATCCCTGAGGGAGTCCTGGCTAGGTTCCTGAAAACCCCTTCACCTACCTTAACTGTGGAATTCCTAGCCTCAGCCTCCCCCACAGTTAGTTTAACTGTCTGCCAATGTAGATGTCAAACTTCTGCCCTAATATATTAGTCCCCTCTGTTGTCAGGTGAAGGCCATTAACTTTGAAGAGCCTCCTGTCCCAGAAGCCCCCAGTTCCACTTCAAAATGCTACCCCTTTTAACCACGGATGAACTCCTCAATCTCCATCTTCCTCACCTTTTCCACTGTCTTCTCCCTACCACAGACAGGAAGGACCTCAAAAATTGCCAAGGAACCCTAATGCTTCTCAACCCTATCCCCCGTCCTCTGGAAGGCTTGTTTCAGTTTTCACAGGCCGGTTCAACTGATGCTCAAAGCAGGCATCTAACCACTCCCTCTCCTTTCCTGTACTGCCTACCAGCCTCTCTACACCTATAATCATAGATGAATAAAAAATTTCAAATTTTATGACCTTTGAACTGTGCTGAACAACTATTCGGAATACACACAACAACAGTTTGTAATGTGCACAACAGTCTAGAATGTACACAACAAAGAGAATACTGGTTGGGTAACAATGCACAACCAGACTGTGCTGCCATAGAGGGGTTCTAATTACATCAGATCTTCAAAGCAAAGATTGAGAGGTCCGATGTAATTAGAAGACTGAGGTAGCAGCACAGGCTGGTTGGACATGTGGTTGCCCAACCAATATTTTTTATAGAGTGTTTTTTTTTTTTAGTTTTTATTTATTTATTTTTTTAAACAAAGGTGTTTTCATAGCGCTCTGCAGCAGCAGTGAATGTGCAAGCGGTTTCAGTTCAGAACTTGAACTGATTGCTGTGCATGCAACAGCACTGTGAAAAATGCCAGCTGACGCAAGGATTTCCAATCAGCTGGAGTGCTGTACCACAGAAGGATACAGCTATGCTCCATGACCTTTGAAATGTGGTACAACAAGGTCTTAGCTGGCATGGAAATCCATGCAGAACAAATCCTCACTATACACAATAAGAATCTTTTGATTATAGTGTCATTAAAGCAGCAATTGTGTTTAAGTAATAATGCATTTCTGCCCCCCCAAAAATCACCATACCAATGTTTTTCATTTCCTGTCATTTCTGAACAGAGACACATGAATGTGATTTTGAAGTTTTTATAAGTTCTCGCTCTCTTGCATTGCTAACCCCACAAAGTTAAACATCTTTTTGTGGTGTGTCACTATTTACCATCAGAATTATGTGCTAGCAACATCACAATACATCCACGGTGTAAGTCCAGTATTAACAGACAAATGGTGCCCTCTGCTGGAAAGATTTCCAAATAATGGGAGTAGCAGCTATCTTTAATGACTTGCTTTATTAATTACAAAAATAGTATGCATGTAATTTACATGTCTGAAGAAATTAAAAAGATACTAATAATGAATCTAAGGATGTCAGAAATACATTTTCGCTAACAAAAAAAGAAACAAAAAAAAACTATACGATGAATATTGATCCTGATAAATCCTGCTGCTTTAGGAGGCAGTCTAGCACATTGGTTTAAGGTTCTGAGTTGCAAACCTGGAGACCTAGTTTTGAATCCCACAGCTCCCACTTGCATACTGTGTGACCCTGAGCAAGTCACTTAACTTCCTTGTGCTCCCAAGTTGCACCTGTAAACAAGCTTTCAGCTTATTGTGTCTCTCCTGGTAAAAAAAAATAAAAATAAAGAAGGGCACTAATCACAAACAAAAAATAATCCCAGTTTTAATCACCAGAATCTGATAACTCAACAGTCCCTTAATATTTTGAATTTCAAATGAATTTTATTTATTATTACTAAGAACATCAATGTGAAATGTGGCTCTTTGTCCAAGGGGTAGTTTGGCCTAGGGGTTAGAATGCAGAGCTGGAGACCTGGGTTTGAATCTCACAACTGCCACTTACTTACTACATGACCTCTCTGTGCTTAAGAGACCTCTAATTTCTCTCTAATCTATTTTTGTGCTGCATTAATGGCAGTTTGCAAATGGTAGCAAAGGTTATCTCCCCTTGCCTCTCCTGAACTGTTATGAACTTTGGCTTACAGGTTGTAGGAAAGATACTATATGAAACAAATGCACTTCCTTTCTTCCCACATTTCCTGTGCAGTAGAGGCTGAATCTGCAGCTGAATCTCTGCAGCCATCTTAAAACATCACAATTTGTTGCTGGGGCAATGATTGCTATAGCATGTAGGGCATTATTAATTTATGTTCAGAATAAACCTCAGCTGAAAGACTTGGTGGAATTTATCTTCTGCCAACAGAATTCTGGTGAAATTATGATTTCACTTCTGTGAAATTTCACAAAATTTCCATGAACATGTCATGATGTTTTGCTAAAACTGTGATTTCAGTTGTTCCATCTAATTAACACGTGTTCCTCCAGACTGCACCCAGTTTGGCATGATGACTTCACTAATGTCCATACAAAAGTGTACCAAGTTTCAAATCTCTGTCTCTAAAAGTGATAGTTCTAAGCCTCCAATCCAAACATTCAGAAATTTATTTTAAAATTCACAATTATGTAAACTGCAGAATTTTAATCCCCACAACTTTAAAACTAGAGAACAGACTATTACCAAATTTGCTGGGTGCACTGACCCTAAAATGAGGCTTTGAGGCCACTCTTAAGGCCCAGCAGCACAGCACTGTGCCGCCATGCTGACAACTCCACTTCTGAAGTGATCTTGGGAAGTCATATTGGGAGACAAGCCATGGCCAAGAAAGCTGCCACTCGGCAGTGCATGTAAGTTGAGGAGGGTTGGTGGTGGATTTCACAAACACAATGACACCTGCAGCTGAGCCAGAGAGCTTGCTCCTGTTACAGGGAAAGCTGTGGCTGTGCAAGGCTGACAGAGGCACCGCCCCCACCAGGGGAGGTAGAAGGAAAAACAAAATGTGGAAGAAAAACCCAGTAGCCGTCTGAATGATGGCTGGGTTCAGCCTGATCAGGGTATACCCCCATAAACAGGTTATATCCTTGAAGGACAAGTTGCTGGCTGGGAGCAAAAAGAGGCTGTGTGTGTCATCTCTCTAACCCCTTTCTTGCTCAAAGCTTGCCTACCAAGTTATAAGCAGTAAAAGAGTCCAAAATAAAATCAGTAATTAAAGTTGAATTTCATGAGCTTTTGTGAAACTGTGGAATGTTGTGATACTTTTGTTGAAGACATAGTCATACATTTTGCCCAGTCATACACTTGAGCTGTCATTGTAGAGGAAGGTAAATTCTGGGTAAAGTGGCAATATGGTAGCATTCATAGGAGGCTCCATAGTAAATGTATAGTGGTGCCAAGTGTCAGGTCACTATCTTGAGTGGCAAGCCATAAAGAACAACTATGAACATCACTGTGCACTAGCCTGTCTTCTTGCAATATGCCAGCTAACAATTAGAGCTTGCTGACTAAATGACTTGTGGAACCACATGTATGTACAGCACTGTTTCTGTACAATGCCACCTGCTGACTCTTTAACAGTCCTGTAGATAACAATGTATACTGTCACCATTAAAAACAGTGACACCCAGTGATACCAAGCATTACAAGTACTTGTAACTTAGGCCATTGTGACAGAAGTACAGTATCTAAAGATCTTTAGTTAGGTTGGAGCATGTTGCTGGGCATCACTGTTGCAGAAGTGTTGGAGGGGCATTGCAGGGCCATGATGTTAGTGCAGATAAAGTGATACAATGGTAATACGTGCTTTGCAAAACAAGTGGAATTCTTGTGTCTTAACCTATTATGCATCCATGAATCTTTGAGCAAATTTTGTAAATTGGTAATTTCCAAACTTTCCACAAGAAGTTTTAACCTACTAAACCATATGTATCCAGCTTTATTAGACACCAGGACATTTATGCACTGTGTATGCATGCCACATTTTGAGTGTGTACCTGCAATAGCAGCGGAACTACAAACATCCAAATATTTTGAACAACACAGTTTAACAAATAAATTGTGAAATGTTAAACTCCTGTAACTTACAATGTATGCAGTTACTTGTCACCACTAGCCGAGAAGCTCATTACATAGTTTGCAGTTTCTGTGACTCTTCCAAGAAAGTTTGCATATGAATTTTAGTTATTTAGCACCAAGGGTGTCTAAGCTGTAAGCACAGAAATATTTTCAAGTTGCTTCAATCAATCAATCAGTTTTATTGGAGAGCAAACTGAGAGTAAACTCTCTTTTACAATTGCATCCAAATGATGAACAAAACAAATATTTATACAAATTAGAATAACACACAGTCAGACAAGTTGCTGGACTCTAAGCCCCTAAAACGTCCAAACCCCTCATCCACATCATGAAACTTGATAGCCTTCTCAGGCCTCTTCCTAAAAGCACACATGCCATATTTCAGGTCTCTAGCTGTAAGAGTGATCGAGTTATGACAAAGTAAATAATTCTGGAAAATCCAGGCTTACTCAGCTGTAGATGAAGTTTAAGTGACAAAACTCCTATTTTCATGTTAATAACCTTGGTAATGAAGAAAGGAATTGTAAATTTTTTTTTGTTTATTTGTTTTGTTTTCTTAATGTAGTAAAAATACATTTAGCTGATATCTCCTCCAATCTTTCTGCCTGACCATGTCCTGGACAATACACCAATAAATGAAAGGTTTTGCCTTGTAGAGCTGTTGTACAGTTAGGCAATACTTTCATTTCATGCAATTTTCCACAAAAAAAAAAAAAAATTCCACTGAACAAATTCTGCATTTGGTAATCCTGCAGAATTGTTTCAATCCAAAATAGTGCAGAAATCACAGTTTCATGAATTTGTACATGATTGCCACCCAGAAGTGTGTATTTCGTGGAAATCTCAGATGATTTTCACATAGAATTAATTCTGTGGAATGTGTTAGTTCTGTGGATGGGTTCTGCATTCTGCCAGTAGATTCTGCAGAAGGAGAACATTCCACACAGCTCTATCTTTTGTCAGCAGTACACCTCGAGTGCCTAAAGTGATTTTCCAGTTTTATTTTCCAAAAGAAAGGCAGTTGGCATTGGCAGGACTTAAATGTCATAATATTCCCTAAAACTTAATCTTGATGCATTCCATATTTTATTACTAAAGATATATGCTTGACAAAGTGCTGTTTCTGTCTCTTAAACTTCATCTGTCCCCACTGCTTTTCCTTGAAGTCAAGATGTATCCAGTTTAATTAGATTCCAGGACATATACTGTATAACCCTCTGTATTGTGCACAATCCTGTTTATTGTAATGTTCTTGCTCTCTGTAATTGTATTGTCCTGGGTTGTGCCTGAAAATAGGCAGGTTTTTGTTTAGTGCACTTACCCGGTAAACAAAAGCAAAATAAATAAAATATACATTGGGTATGCATACCAAATTCTGAGCGTATACCTGAAATTGCATTGCAACTATAAACATCTAAATATTTTGAACATTTTCACATAATTTAACACATAATTAAATTGTGAACTTTTGAACTATAACCTACAATTTATGTAACCAACTACCTTTCTATTTAGCAATTTCTAAGACTCTTTCAAGAAGGCATGCATATAAATTTTCAAATATGTAACTCCAAAGGTGGCTAACTCATAAGCCAGGAAATAGCTTCAGAAATGTTCACATATATAATAAGTTGTCAGACTTTGAGGCTATACAACTTCCCTTCCCCTCATCCAAATGTCATGAAACGTAACATCTTTTTAGGGCATCTTCCAGAAAGTTTTCATGCCGTATTTCAGATTTCAAGCTGTATTACTGATTGTGTTATGATAAATTAAAGAATTTTGGAAACCCTAACCCTACTCAGCTGTAAATGAACTGTAAGTGACAAAGTCCCTCTTTTCATTTTAATAGACTTAGTAATGAAGAATGAAACTGTAAAGTTTTTTAAAGAATAGGTGGTTGAGAAGGGACTGTGAGGTGAGCAGTCTGCTGAAGTTTATTTATTTTAAGCATTGTGTGTGGAAATACACTGAGTTACTATTGCCAAGATAGTCTGTCTTGGTCATTTGAACTATGTTGCCCAGTATAGTGTATCATGGGACTGTGGGGGTGTAACCCAGTCCTATCCTTCATCTTAAGCACTCAGTAGCTTTGCAGGTGCATCCTGGGATTGTGGAGGGCTAGCAGAGCTTCCACACTTAAACACATCATAATCTAGCCCAGTGGAATACTGACAAGGTTAGCAATTTGCTGATGTTGTGGCTATGTGGCTCAAAATCCACCATTTGGTGGTAAAACTACTGTTTTAAGCATTTTAATGAATTTGGGATTGCCAGATCAGAAATAGTGGTCTGAGGCACTTCTGGTTTCCTGTTTTAAAAGGATTGTCTCTAGAGAGTGTCAGCGAGTGCTCACTGGAGGTGACACTGGCAGAGGCAAGCATGTCTGACAGAGTCAGCCAGGGCAGCAGGGCAGTGGGCCAGGAATATTTCATTTATAATTTTAAAACTGTAAGTACACAATTGGACTCAGAAGAGTCACAGGGAGGAGACTAGACTGACTCTAATGTGCAAAATAAGTATAAAAGGTGTGTTAGGATGTGATCTCATGTGCAACAGATGTGTATATACTCAAGCACTAGAAAAATTAATAGCGTGCTTACTCAGAAAATTAGAGCTCTTAACAGAAATGAGGGAGATGGAAAAATGTTTTCAGACCAGAAGATCTCTGTTGAAAGATAGAGGATTAAATTAAAACAAACTAGAAAATGTCCATAACCCATAGATAAATGACCCGGTCATGGATAAAAACCAAGATCAGGAGAGCACATGGATGACAATGTTAGAGAGGGGACTGTGGATGAAAATGATTGGTGTATTGTGCAGAAATGGTTATGAAAAAAGGAGAAGAAATGAGTTAACACCCCTAAGCCTAGACAAACAACATGATATATTAGCAAACCCTCAGGAGGAAAATGAGGGCCAGGAACTAGTAATCACAGAGGCAGACAAAGAAAAACCAAGAGGAGCTGAATGCAGAGGTGGGGAAAATTCAAATACAGGTTACAGACCACCTACTAACACTCAAACAGGCAAAGAAGAATGTCCAGTGAGACAACAGTTACAGTCAGCTTCAAACCAAACTGACAATAGTAATAGACAGTCCCAGAAGGAAACTGCACAGAGACAAAAAGAGGTACAGGAGTTCTCAACCAGCTAAAATAAATAAGAGGGACATAGTAGTAATTGGAGATCCAATTTTTAAATATGCAGACAAGATCATCTGTAGAAATAGAAAGGAAGTTACTATGGTGTCCATCCTATCAGTAGCAGGCATACAGGATGTTAGAAACAACATTCAAGGCTTACTTAAGAATACCCATGACACATTAGAATACTGCATATTGGAACTAATGATGTAGGGAGACAAGAGTTACTGGACATACAGAGGCAGTTTGAGGAGTGAAAAACTGCTCTGTTGTAGTCTCAGAAATTCTACCAGTACCAAGAGCAGGAAAGACTAAAATGGTTGAAATAAAGCAACTAAACGGATGCCTGTGAAGATGGTGGGAGTGGCAGGGTTTCTGTTTCTCAAGCAGCTGGGGGAGATTCGTAAGGGATCCAAGTATTTATGCTGCTGATGGTCTACATCTGAGGAAATATAGCCCAAAACTTTGGCACACAGGATTAAAGGGAGGAGATAAACAAAATCATATCTAAAACACAAGGGGATAAAGGGAGGAGATAAACAAAATCATATCTAAAACACAAGGGGATAAAGGGAGGAGATAAAATCATAACTGAAACACAAGGGGATAAAGGGAGGAGATAAACAAAATCATAACTGAAACACAAGGGGATAAAGGGAGGAGATAAACAAAATCATAACTGAAACATAAATCACAACTGAAACACGAGGGGATAAAGGGAGGAGATAAACAAAATCATAATTGAAACACAAGGGGATAAAGGGAGGAGATAAAACAAAATCATAACTGAAACACAAGGGGATAAAGGGAGGAGATAAATAAAATCATAACTGAAACACAAGGGGATAAAGGGAGGAGGTAAAACAAAATCATAACTGAAACACAAGGGGATAAAGGGAGGAGATAAACAAAATCATAACTGAAACACAAGGGGATAAAGGAAGGAGATAAACAAAATTCATAAGAGGGATGATTTTAAATACATTAGACTGAAAGAACAGAAGGAATGGAAAATAGCATTTATTAATGCCAGAAGCCTAAGAAATAAAACTAATTAACTAGAGTATATTCTTTGAGAGGATAATTTCACAATCTGTGCTATTACTGAAACTTGGTGGAACAATGTGGAATGAGAGCCTCAAATTGTTGAGTACGAGATGTTCCATAAGGACTGAAGCCACGAAAAAGGGGAAGGAGTGGCACTCTATATATGAGATGGGACTGAAGCAACAGTAGTAGAAGAATATAATAATAGCTCAGAAGTAGAACAATAATGGGTAAAGTTTAGGCCAACATCCAATGAGAAAATCATTATCGGTGTATATTATAGATCCCCTTCAATGACGGTGTGTCAAACAGTAGACTTCTTCAGTATTATTTGGAAACAAAATATGGGTAATAAAATCATATTATGGGGGACTTTAATTTCCCTGGAATAAATTGGACAGATAAAAAAGGCAGTACAGCATCAGAAACAGAATTCTTAGAAATGGTGGATTCCTTTAACTTGGATCTGCATGTTAAGGATAATTCAAGAGAGGAACATTTGCTTGATCTGATATTCAGTAATTTAGAGGATGATATCAAGGACTGCATAGTTAGAGAACCTCTTGGAGTAGTGACCACAGCATGGCACAGTGTACAGTTAATATTAAAAGAAGTAAGTAGGCAGGTAATACCCTTGCTAAATGTTACAGCAAGGCCAACTATGCAGAAATTAAGAACTACCTAAGAAGTTGGACTTAAGGTAGAATTTTGAGAACTAGACATTGAGGAAATGTGGAAATTGTTTAAGAGTATGTCAACATTTTGTTTAAATAGGTACATTCCACTAAGAAATAAATGTAACACCAGATGTAGGATTACAGCATGATTCCCTAGAAATATAAAGAAATCCATTAGAACTAAAAAAGGTTATGCAAAATTGCAAAACTAAAGAGTATACAGGCTTTATGGACAAACTGTAAAACATGGTGAAGGAATGTAAAAAACAGATAAGAAATGCAAAACATGATCTGGAACATAAATTAGCTGCTGAGACTAGAGATAATAAAACATAATTCTACAACTACAGCAATAGCCTTAGGAAATCTAAAGTCCAGATTGGCCCTACAATAAAGAATAACAAGAAAATAATGGATAGTGTAAGAATGGCTGAAACCTTTAATAAATATTTTCTTAGTATGTACCACACTGGGGAGAAAATTATGGATCTTGAAGGAATATCAAAGGAAATGAGCAAGATTAGTATTCCTGTGTCAGATGTGAGTAAAAGGCTGGCACTATTAAACCTCAACAAATTTCCCAGCCCAGATAAACTACATTCTCAATTATTCAGAGAATTAACAGATGCAATATTGCATCCTCTAGCACAGATCTATCAAAAATCCTTGGAAGAAGGTAAGGTGGTTTCTGACTGGAGTGAGACAGTTAAAGTCCCTATTTGTAAAAAGGTTAACAAGGCTGATTACAGCAACTATAGACCGATGAGTTTAACCTCCACTGTAGGCAAAATCGTAGCGGACATAATAAAAGATGAAATTGCGCCTCACTTAAAAAATGAAGGATTAGAGGATCTGATTGAACATGGGTTTAGAAAAAGTAGATCATGTCCAACAAATCTCCTTCATTTCTTTGAACCAATCAGTAAGGCACTCAACTGTAATGTTCCAATGGATGTAATCTACTTGGATTACTCAAAGTCTTTCACAAAGTGTCACATTTGGTATTGATTATCAAACCAGATGAAACAGGGGTAAATAAGAACATAGTGAGTAGCCCCATGCTTGAAAAATAGAAGGCAGAGAGTGCGAATTAAGGGAAACTTTTCAGAGTGGGGCGAAGTGATGAGGGGGGTTCCTCGGGGCCAGTCCTGAGACAGGTACTGTTTAATATTTTTATTTCTGCTATGCAGTGTTCCAAAGGGGCTTGGATCTGCAAATCTGCGGACAACACAAAAATGTGAGCAATAGTTGATGGTGATGAAACAGTAGGAAAATTTCAGGGGGAGATTTGACAACTGAGTGAATAAGAACAAACTGACATTTAACATTTAAAAGTGCAGAGTAATGCATTTTGTGATCAGAAATGAAAAAGCAAAATGCACTTTGACTGCCAAGGAGTTACTTTTGACTGAGGATGAGAGGGACCTGGGGATTCTAGTATCAAATAGGTTAACCTGTGACCTCCAGTGTAAGACTGTGGTGAATAAAGGTAACATAATCCTGAGCTGTATTAGTAGAAGTATTAAGAGTAGATACAGGAGTGTGGTGATCCCATTGTACTCAACGCTTGTGAGGCCACATTTGGAGTATTACGGGCAGTTTTGGGCACTTCACAGAAAAGGGGATATGGCACGGCTGGAGGGTGTCCAGAGAAGAGCAACAAAACTAGTAGCAGACATTAAAGATCTACCATATGATGAAAAACTGTCAGAACTGGGAATGTTCACATTAAAATATAGGAGGATGCAGGTATATAAAACACACTTCAACCAGGACATTTGGGAATGTATTGGACTAGAGGCAAAGGGACATGATAGAGATACTATGTTCCGCAACAGACAGATAAAAGGGGAACATTGTAGGAAATAATTAAGAGGAGAATGGATGAATCAGGGAGTAGTCGCAACTTGGAACGCTCTACCAGATCAAGTGGTGAACAGTTTTAGTATGAAGCAGTTCAAGGAATCCTTGGATTGTTATATTATTGGTAATTGAAATTTGTGTTATGTTTAAGCACAAATCAAGTCAAAATGGTTAAATAGCTAATGGACTTGTATTAATCCTATGAATGTATTAAAAATACATTCAGCTGATGTTAACTGCAGTCATTCTGCCTGACCGAGTCCTGGACAATTCACTAATATAGAGGATTGTGTATGAGCAGTCATACATAACAAGGATATTCTTGTATCGAGAGGTTTCCTTGGTAACAGACAACCTCGAGAGCGGAGCTCGAGAGGTACTCTGTTACCAAGGAAACCTCAAGATACAAGAATTTCCTTGTTTGTGTATGACTGCTCATACACAATCCTTTAGAGAGTATGGGCAGTCACAGCATAGAAAATCACACAAACCAGCTGGAGAAGACAACAGAGAATAGAAAGTTTAACATTTTATTTTTTTTAAACTGACACAGCGTGATGCAGATGTTTCTGCAAGTTCAAGTTTAAAAAAAAAACAGCAACTTCCAGCTTAACTGGATTGAGGAAAGCAACTATGTGGCAGCATTCCAAGTTGTTATGCTGCAGTAGTGACATAGCTAGTGCAGCATAACAGACGTAATGACATAGCTACTGCAGCATAACAACTCCCTTCTCGTTATGGATTTTTATCCATAACAACATTCTGCCATACACTATAAATAACTATCTGTGCCCTGTAGAGCTCTTGTAGAATTAGGTAGTACTTTTATTTCATGCAGTTTGTTAAAAATATTCCACAGAATAAATTTCACAGGGAAAGAAGACATTTTTGTGAAACTTAGTTCTGATGATGCCAACAGTGAATTTTGTTGGAAACGAACATTTCTTCTGAGATGGGAGAACAGAAACAGAGTAGATATCAACACACCTGGTCTACAGAGAAAATATTTTTTATTTAATACTTAAAGTTGCAGTGTGGGTGGGTAAATAGGGGTACAGTAAGTGCTTTTCAGGGTTAGTTTCAGTAGTTGCTTACCTTGTAGCAGAAGGGAGAAAGGACCAAACAGAGGCCAGTATGATGGGTCTTACATAGGTGATCAGAGGCAGGAAATATGGGGAATAATTTTGGGAGGTTAGGTAACAGGAAGTATAAAAGGGAAACTTCCTATACATGGTAGTGAATCATGCACTGTGAGTCATACCACTCTTATACAGTAAGTGTCACATGTTAAGTTCCTGGACTAAAGAAAAGAGGGACTTAGAAAGTAGAATAAGTTTGGTTCTAACCTCAACCTTTGGGTGTTTGATTCTTCTGAACTCTGATAAATGTTTCACAAAAAGAAGAAACCTTTTAGTTCACCTGTTTTGCATTTCTCTGCTGGGTGCAGACCAGTCAAATGGGTGAACTGCAGTTTGCACAATATGCAGTTAAACAAACTTGCCACAGAGCCAGTCACCTGATACAAGCCTAATTTTGGTGTAGGCTCATCGATGGAGTGCAGTGAGGCAGCTCATTCATATACCCAGTGTCAGGCAGAAAAGAAGCTTAAGTAGGATGCTCATGATTTTAGCTAGTTTAGCTAGTAAAAATCTTTTTCTATCAACAACTTGTTAAAAAAACCCAACCTAAAACTAAAGGCAACAGAGAAAAAGAAATTAAAAGGCTGTACAGAGGGTCACACATCAGGGGGATAGCAGGAGGAAACAAGCATTTGTCAATGCCACATGTTTGCTTGCATGCAGTTGTACTGGGTCCTTCTTGTACAATGCCAATGCCAATGCCAATTTTATTTTTATGGCACTCAATCCAAAAGACTCTGAGTGCCTTACAATAAAACAAATAAAACAATTAGAACAACTGATTACAATTTGACATACATGAGTTAGGAAGCCAGACCAAAGCATAAATTAAAGTAATGAGTTTTCAATGATGATTTAAAAATGGCTAGCGAGGGAGCCCTCCCCCCACTTCATTGAGAAGGGTGTTCCACAGAATCAGTGCTCCCACACCAAATGCCCTGTCACCTGATGATTTCAAATGTGATCGGGGAACACAGAGGAGATCTGCCTCCACTGACTGGAGGGCCGATCAGGAGCATAGGGAATCAGGAAGTCTTTCAGATAGCTTAGACCCAGCCCATGTAGGGCCTTGTACATTAACAAGCAAACCTTGAAACTGATGTGCCACCTGACCGGAAGCCAGTGGACAGCGTGGAGGACTAGTGTGAAATGCTCAGAATGGTATGTCCCAGCAACCAACCGGGCTGCCGCATTCTCAACCAGCTGTAGGCAAAGCATTAGTTTCATGGATTATCTCAGGTAGAGAGCATTGCAATAGTCCAGTCTACATGAGATAAAGGCATGCACTAGTGTCACAAGGTCAGTTGGCTCAAGAGAGGGCCTGATCTGTGCAATGTTGAGGAGGTGGTAATAGCCACTGTGGACAACAGCTGACACCTGGGATTCCAGAGTCAGCTTAGAGTTCACAGTGACCCTCAGATTCTTAACCCTATCTGTCACACAGAGGGTCATTCCTCCTAATAATGGGAGGACAGTGCCCCCAGACATCACAGAACAGCCGTGTCGACCCAGCTCTAACAATAGCACCTCCATCTTAGATAGATTCAGCCGAGTCAGTTAGCTGTCATTCAGTCCTGGATATCATTAAGACACTTGCTCAACTTGGAGATAGCCACCACATCATATGGGGCACAAGACACATACAGCTCGGTGTCATCAGTGTAACAATGAAAAGCCAAGTGGTAGTGTCTAATGATCTCCCCTAGGGGCAGCATGAATAACATCAGAGCCTGGATCACCCTTGAAGAACCCCACAGCAGAGTGCAGCACTGCTCGACGTACAGTATCCAAGTGCCACTTGCTGTGTTCTGCTGGTTATATAGGACTTGAACCACAGTAGAATAGTGCCCAAGATTCCCACATAGTGCCTGAGGTGAGCCAAAAGCACACCATGATCCACCGTATCAAAAGTTGATAAAAAGTCTAGAAGGATGAGGATGTAACATCGTCCACTATCCCTTACTGAAATCAGATCATGAAATACCCTGACTAGGGTGGTTTCTCTGCTGTGGTGAGGCCGTAAACCAGATTGGAAGGGCTTATAGATGTCACACCTCTCCAGGTGTTGTTCTAGCTGTAATGCCACACCTTCTTGATCAACTTCCCTGAAAAAGGGAAGGTTTGAGAGAGGTTTGTGATTGGCAAGATCATCAGAGTCAAGAGAAGCCTTCTTAAGAAAAGGCATCACCATCACCTTTTTAGGGCTGAAGGAAAGATACCCTCAAGATGGGAACATGTGATTATCTCTGCCACAACTGGACTCAGAAAGTCCAAGCATTCTAAAAGAAGTTTGGTTGTACCAGGGTCCAATGCACAGTAGGTGGGTTGTAGTCCAGAAACCACTTGTGAGATATCATCTAAGAAAACTGGCCCAAACTCAACCCACAGAGGTGGAGTACCCATAACCCACACAGACTGCACCCTGTCAGCCATTGATTGGCTGCTCAGGGTGATCCCAGCTCTGATGGAGGACACCTTGTCTAAAAAGAACCGGCTGAACTCCTCACACTTTTCGCGAGAAAAAGTTTTACAAGACTTTAGACACACTGGATGTAATAATCTGTCAACAGTATTGAAAAGCTGAGCTGTCCAGTTCCTTCCAACAGCAATCACCTGTGACAGGAATGCTGTCTTTTTCAGGGAGATTGCCTCTGATAATTATAGTAGTAAGTTCTCAAAGCCATTTTTTCCACCTCCTAATGGGACCTCCAAAAGCGATGCTCCAACCTCCGACCCTCAGGTTTCAGCTTCCTCAGTTCAGCATCAAACCAGGATGATCTAAGGCATGAGACTAGGAGGCGTACATGGACCAGTGCTAGAGAGTTGAAAGCAGAGGAGAGGGTAACATTGTAACCCTCTACTGCTGCCTCAACACCCATCGCACAAGCTGTCTGCATGCTTGAAATGTCAAGGACCACCAGGATGCTCTGAGGCTCCAAATGTTTAAAAGAGCAGTGCCTCACCATCTCCATGGAGGGGTTTAATTGGGAGCCTCACAGAGGAACCAAACAACATGATAATCTGACCAAAAGACTGGATCAACCTTGACATTGCTAATGTCAAGATCATTTGAGAAGACTAGATCCAAGACGTGGCTGCGCGGGTGGGTCCCAGTGGCAACTGCCTGCACAAAGACCAGGGATGACATCACCTGGAGGAACTGCCTACCAAAAGGAGATGTGTCATTATCAATCTAAGTGCTGAAGTCACCCAAGACCATCAACCTGGGTGACTCCAATACTAGATCAGCCATAAGACTCTTCAGTTCCTGCAGGAATTCATGCCCACAACCAGGAGGATGGTAAATGAGCACGATCCTGCAGCTTGTGCCTGGTCCACCTTTTACAGCCATGCATTCAAATTAACTAGTTTGCCCCAATGAGTATCGCAACAGTTTCAAGGTGTATCTAAAGCAGATGACTACCCCTCCCCCCCTTTGCTCTTGCCTAGGGCAATGCACCACAGAAAAACCCGGTGGAATAGAAGACTTGAGTACAGGGCCTCAATCATCCCCCAACAGGTCTCTGTGATACATACCAGGTCTGCAGAGGAATCCAAGATAAAGGCCTCAATCATGACCATTTTATTTCTGACAGACCTGCCATTACAGAGAACTATCCTAAGGGAAGAAGCTGAGTCGGCTGGTCTATTGGCCATCTGTTGAGACAAAAGCTCACAAGCCTGAGGAATAGGGATAAGGCAGGGAGGACCCCTTTACAAATACCTTCTACTCCCTGGTGCCTCCTACAAATCACATTCCTGATCCTACCCTCAAAGTCCACCTGTGGGGCAAATCTACAGCATGAGCAGTGCCCCCGGAGGATCTCCAACATCCTACAGTGATCGAACATAACTAATGGCAAAGTACATGGGGACCCCCTGAAGAGACAATGCTCCCATAGCTGCTCCACTGAGTAGACAAGAACAGGCCTAGCTAAACACATAATAAAAGTGTGTAAAACAGATAAAATGGGTAAAACAAAACACACACACCTCTGCAGTTTAGGTCTCAGAAACAATAGAGATTTTCAGGCAATATTTGCCCTAACTCCCAATAAATCAACATACTAAAAACAGAGTGAATAAAATACATAAAATGGCCAACAGCTATATCTCCTTAACATACACCTCACTCACACACACACCCCAAACATACCAATCAAAACACACAACCACCATGTATAAACAAATGCAAAAAACAACCACCGAGCCCACCCCCAACCCACAAATCCACAGACAAGAATAAATAAGGAGCTAAAAATATAAAAAAACTAAGATAATCACAGGGAGAATTGTACAGGCGAAACAAGGTGCACCATATTAAAAATAGTTCCAAGTTAACTGACATAATTAGTGAAGCTCGATATTGTTCTTCTCTCACAAGAGGAACAGTAAAATGTCCAAAACAGCAGCAGAAAATGAATAATAATAATAATGTCCCATAACTCTGTAAACTGGAAATGAGATACTGTGTACAGCAGTAGGGCTCTCACTCCTACAGTCTAAAGAAAGATACAGTGAAACAAATAGCAATGTGTAGACCTTGTCTCCATTGGCACTCTCACTCCCCTCCCCTCCCCCTTGGTTCACAAAGCAATATTAACATCAGTCAGAGAATAAAGGAAAAGCAGCTTGAACAAATAATCCTGGCCCCCAGAGACTCTCTCACAGCCTGCAGAAACCAGACTCAACACAGAGAGGTTGGCGGACCCAAATGGCCTTGGGTCAAAGAACAAAGTACCCAGGCCAAACAGTTGAACAGGAGATCAACAAAAATCCACAGAACAAGTCAAACAGCTACAGTTTCTCTCTTACTGGTCTCTTATTGCGTTACAGTGGCTCTGGTGGCTACCTGACAGTTCACAGATTCAAATGTTACAGTACCATGCTTGCTTTTACCGTAGAAGCTTTCCAGGCAGAAACAGAAAATGCAGCCAAGTTGGAACTGACCGAGGAGGACTTTGACACTATTCTAACTCCAGAAAGACAACCACTGTCCTGCCCGGGTAATCTGAATACAAACAGGCTCCAGAAGGAAACTCCTTCTCTGTAGAAACTTAGCAAACTCCCGGTACTGCCCGAGCAGCCATCTAGTGAAAGACAAGTAAGTCAAGCTGCCAATAGAAGAATACTTTTGACACTATGCCCAGCTCTGTCCAAACAGTTTCTGTTGCCTGTGGCTCATGTGCTTTTGAGAACACATTTTTACTATATATTTTGCCAAAACAGGCAAGATGAGACATAATATGTCATTTACAATGGGGCCCCGAGTTTGCATTATTTTATACTGCAGTTACCCAGGATTGTCAAGGTGAGATGTGATAGTTCATTTTTAGTGTGGTCCTGCTTTTATAATATAGTGTTTGGTGGAACATCATTCTAACTCTCTTTTCATATCAGCTGAACCCTTGTTACTTGGTTTACTCAGTGCTTTAAGATGCAAGAAGGCATTTGCCCTTCGTAAGAGTCTCCCACTCCTAGTGGTTGTTTTGTTTAGTGTTTGACCCATTTCAGTTAAGATGTTAATCTGGTTTGTTCTTAAAGTTTGTTAAATCTTTTGGAGTGGACAACCTCCTGAGGTAGTGAATTTGTTGTACCAAAGTTCAAAGGTCATGGAATGCCATTGCACCCTTCTGGGGTATCAGCTCATTTGAAAAGCGCAGTAGCCACAGGCAACAGAAACTGCAGGATCAACTAGATAGAAACTCATGGCGGTGGCAAGATCACTCTACCCCGTGAGTCAAACAAATCTCACAGATGCAGGATCAACTAGATACAAAAATAAACATGCAGGATCAATCAGATATATTAAGTTATACAAACAGATACAACACAGGATCACCCAGATACTTTATATTGCTCACAAAATCAAAAAAACAGTTCCTCACAGTAACTCCTCTCATGTAGCGAGAAATATGGCTGCCGTGTTTTTTTTTAAATCCCTCCCACACGCAACTGACAACCAATGGAATCGTGAGCTATAGATGCAGGGATGTCTGATCACTAACGACTACACCACTTACATTAGCAAAGAACTTCAAACCCCAACTAAGATGCAGCAGCATAAATTTATGTTTCTGTTACAAAGAAAGTTCAGACTTTTTTTATATTACTTTTAGAGGTACCATACACTATAACAAATACTGGATGTGCAGCTCTATGCACAACCAGTGTATTCTGCCACAGAGGGGTTCTGATTCTCATGGACCTCTCGAGCTTTGCTCTCAAGGTCTGAGGGAATCAGAACCCCTCAGTGGCAGAATGCACTGGCAACTGTAGTTGCCTGTCCAGTATTCTCTATGTTTTTTCTAAGACAGAGCATTTTAGATGTAACATCTTTGCAGAGGGGTCTGCTGTAGGGTTTTGTTTTGACATAGTTTTGCAATATATTTACCCAGGATTACCCAGCTGAGATGCAATATCTCATTTTCAATGGAGTCCTGCTTTGACACATTTTGTACTGTATTTACCTAGAATAGAACAGCTCAGATGCTATCTTGCTTTCAGAAGGATCCTGCTTTTCCCAGTTTCTACACTGTATTTACCCAGGATAGCACAGCCGACATTCAATATCTCATTTTCCATGGGGCCCTGCTTTTACCCATTTTTATAATGTACTTACCCAGCATAGCGCAGCTGAAATGAAAGTTACATTTTCAGCTTCTACAATGTATTTTTCCAGTATAGAGCAGCATAGATGCACAGTTCAGTGGGGTTCTGCTCTACTGAGGTCCTGCTTTTAAGCATGCATTTTTGTTATATATTTACTGATTCCCCCTTTGAAGATGCCAGGGTTACAGCACCAAGCCATTAGGGAGCCAGTCGGCAATGTCAGCGACCTCTGTTTTTGTGGGGGGCTGTTCCCCCGCAGCCTCATTGAGGCTGTGTGCCCAACCCCCCCAACTTTATATTTCAACTCTGAGGGGGTGGACCTTGGGGAGGGGGTGGCGAATCCCAGATTTGGCACTGATATCTCTCAGTGCCCTAATGCTGGCACCCTGAGTACCGGCAGTGATATTTACCAAGGATAGACCAGATGGGAGGCAATATCTCATTTTTAGTGGTGTCCTGCTTTTACATATTTTTAGATTCTATTTACCTGGGATAGGCCAGCTGAGAGACAATATATAATTTTCATGTAAATCTTTATTTATTTAAAAAAGACAGACTACAAAATTATACAATGTAGATCAAAGGGAGCAATACTTACAAGGATGACTATTAAATAACAAGAGACAAACTAAGACTGAAAATCTTTGACAGTGATGCAGATTTCGGACTATTCCGTGGAACAGCAAAGTTGTATAGCTTCATTGCCAATAGAAAAAATATATATATATATATATATATATATATATATATATAAAACAACTCTTCACCACCATTCTGACTCCAGGCCCAAATAGGGAACTATACCATAAACTTGAGGAGGCCATACTAGAGTCATACACTGCACCTCCCGTTTTACTCATGCACTTCCCCTTACCTAGCCAAACTATTGCTATGGGACAAAATCCAGCCTGCAGTTCCCCATGCAAAGAATCCATCTCTGCCATAATAATTCAAATTGATCCTTACTATGTCGAAAGAGGGCAGTGAGTATCTCCATATGAGAAACCCCTACCATTATATCTTGCCAATCCTTAATAGGGGGGAAATCTCGTAAGCCACCTCTTAGCTGCAAATTGGCATATTTTCAGTAAAGTGCGGGAGAGGCAATCCTGGACAGCTTCCAGAATCATAGTAAAAGAAAAGATGCAGCTTCCAAGCATATAGAAACATTTAAAATCTCCAGCAGTGCTGTCTGAAGATCTGTTAGAAAAGGTCCCAGCATACTACAAGCCCAGAAGATATGTCCATGAGTAGCAGGTGTGGAACCACACCCCTCCAGCATGAGGATCCCCTTCCCATATCATGCTTTTCTTGAATAGCTGGTGTTCTAAAAAATGCAGAGCCAGTTTCCAGGCAAATTCCTTCAATGTATAAGAGCTTGTAGGAGAATGTAGATGTTTCTCATGGAATTCCCAAGCAGGAGCAGCAATCTGATTACCCAGGTACGCTTCCCACATGCTCGTCACATTTTGAAGCAAGCCCCCCTCCAAAACCAAAAGAACTTTATATATGTAGGAGATCATATGTTTAAAGAGACAGAGCCCTCCAGAGCAGAAATAAAAAATTTCGTCAATGGGGAACCACAGGCCTCCGCTCACAATTCCTGCAAAAAGGTCTTAATAAAATCGCAGGCTTGCAGATACCTGTACCTATCTTGGGGTGATAAATTATAAGTACATTGCAGATCCTCAAAATTTCTTGGAATATCATCTTTCAGGAGTTGGGATAAAGTAAAAATACCCATCCATTCTTAACTAAGGAATCCATGGTCTAATTGGGCTGGATGAAAAGAGTGGTGATAGGGAAGAGAAAATAACAAAGGTCTGATCTATGGAACTTTCTAGAATTAAAAAGTTTCCACCAGCATCGCAGAGTGCACCTAGTATATGGATTATCAGTTATCTCCTGCATAGGAGGAGCTGGATAAGTAAGTAATATACAACGTAAATTTATTAAGTCTTCCTCCTATCTCTGTAACTCCTTCCATTTAGAAAAATACTGCTTATGAAGCCATAAAAAGACCACCTTCAGTTGGGCTGCCCAAAGCAGCCCACCTTGATTCTCGGGTAATTGTAAAGTACAAAAATAAATCCTTGGCCTTTTGGAATTACAGATAAACTGGGAAATACGATTACTTAAGTCCAAAAGAAACTTATCCAGCGGCATAATTGGCACTGTTTGAGCCAAGTATGATAGTTTTGGAAGTAGAGTCATATAAATGGCATCAATACAATGTATCAGTGATAAGGGAATCACCATCCAGCATTCCAAGTCCAAGCCAATGCGCTGTAGTAAGGGTAAATAATTAGCTTCATACATCTTAGAGGCATCTAATGATATACTGTACATACCCCCACATATTTCATTTGGGACAATGTACATCTGAATGGATATTGTTCTTTTATTAAAACTGAGGGGACATAATTCAAACAAAGCACTTCAGTCTTTGTGGAGTTAACTCTGTAACTCACTAACTCTCCAAAACTCTCAAGGAAAGACCATAAATAGGGAAGTGAGACATCAGAATTCAACAAATATACCAGAAGGTCATCAGCATATAAGGTTAACTTATGCTGTTCTCCTCACATATCAAACCCTGAAATATTAACATACTGCCTAATGGCCTGTGCCAAAGGTTCCAGATATAAAGCAAATAACAATGGGGATAACAGGCATCCCTGTCTAGTACCTCTCATTAATGGAATAGGAGCTGAAACAGAACCATTGATTTTCACATAAGCAATAGGATTATCATACAGTTTCTGTATAACCCCACAAAATACATCCACAAAACACATGGCCCCAGTGTAGCCTTCAAAAAAGGCCAAGAGACCCAATTAAAGGCCGTCTCTGCATCCAAACTTAACAAGAGGAAGGAAATCTTTGGCTGAGTAGCTCCATGTATCAGATGATGAGTCCTTTTTATATTGTCTTGCATTTGATGATTTACTACAAAACCACACAGATCCATATTAATTAAATAAGGGAGGACCCAGGCATTTACATAGGATTCCTGCAAAAATTTTATAATCGATGTTTAGGACCAAAATAGGCTGATATGAAGTACATAATAAAGGGTCCTTCTCAGATTTAGGAATAGTTGTGATGGTAGCACACCGCCAAGTAGGGGGGATTGAGGACCCCTTTAAAACCCCATTGCAGGCTTGCACAAATGGTAGTAACAACAACTCCAGTTGATGACATCTCTGGGCCTTACACAGATAGTTACCCCTGCTACCCATAAATACGGTCACTCTCTTGACTTAGTCTTCCTTCTGGGGATCGAAGCCTTGGATCTGGAGGTGGAACCAGTTGGATGGTCCGATCATTACACCATGGGGTTTAGTTTTAGCATCCCCTACATAGGCCTGCCTCTGTGGAGATGGTCAGGTATCACCCTTTGTGGGCTGTTAGCTCTGAAGGCCTGGTGGCAGTACTTGATCTATCATCCCTCGCAGTGTCAAGCAATGATCCGGAGGCCCTTGTCATGGCCTATAATTCGGCCATTTCATCGGCCCTGGATGTCATTGCTCCTGTTCATGTTCATCCTCTCACCCTTTGCCCTTTGTCCCCATGATTTTATGGGACTTTGAGGGAGATGTGGTGATTAGGATGAAGATTTAGAGCATTGCTGGTGGAAGTCCACCGTTGATGCCGACCGCCTTAGATTGATTGATCATTATCAAGTCTATCAATCTGCAATCACCCATAAGAAGGCAGAGTTCCTGTCTGGGGAGATTGAGGTGGCTCAGAATTGACCAGCTCAGCTTTTTCAAACTGTGGACAGACTGTGCAACCCAACCTGTCTCCAAGATCGGAAAACCTTTTCGCAAATAGACTGCGATGAGCTTGCTCGATTCTTTGTGTCTAAGGTAGCCGACATCAGGGCAGGACTTAGCATAACACACTCTATGTGTATTGCTGTGGATCAACCTGGGGACACTGTTTCTCAGCTTTCCTGGAGTACCTTTGACCGACCGGAGTTCATGGATGTTATGCGGATTGTCCAGAGTGCTAGCCCTACATGCTGTAGTTTGGATCCTGGACCAACTTCCCTGATTCTGGGTTGTATTGATCTTATTGGTCCCATCCTAGCACAGATAGTCTGATACTTCTTGGAAACAGGTGAGTTTCTTAACTCCCTGAAGGAGGTATTTGAAGTGTTGTACTATTCTGCAGTTTGCCAAAGAGAAAGTCAGCTAGATTGCAAAACATTTTCAGCAAGTTAAAGTAAATAAAAATAACAAAATCATAGCCTAACATGTGTACTGATCAAAATAATCCACATGTTAACACATGGTGTTGATCATGCTGGTAAAACAATTCAAAACAAAGAGGGAAAGAAGAACTAGTTAGTCTATAGGAATCTATATAGGTCTCTGGCTCTGACTCCAAGATGTCATCATGACTCATCACTTAACACAGCAGACATCTTAGGGAGAAGGCAAGGCTGTGTTTTTTGTAAGTGAAAGGCTGATGTTTACATTTTTCAAAAGCTATGAAACTGCATTTATGTTATTTGCATAAATGCAGTTTTAGCATGAATGCAAACAGCAGCCTTTACTTTACCTTGCTATGAAGCCAGATTTTGGAATTTTCATTTTTAAAAAACTGCTTGTTTAGGTATCCTTTAAGTAACAACTAAGGGTGGTTGGTTGGTCTTAGTCTTTTCTTTATTTTACATTTCATTTTCATTTTATTTTTGAATGAAGGCCTATGGACACGTGCTGATTTTTTTTTTTTTTTTCTGCAAGACCACTAATTCATGGTGATCAAAGTAATGAAAATTAAATTTTTAAGACTTGAAATTCCAGGAATTGCTTCAGTGATTGTTAGTCTAATTTCTGGATTTTACTGGGATTCTACTGTCATTCTTTTAGTATGTGCATAGATAATCAGAACAAAAGAAGGCTTAACATACAGAGTGTTAAATTCATGAAACTGAACATAATGCAGGAAACAATTATAAGAAAAACACCAGTTCTGTAGATTTACTGATATGGCATAAAATGCCACATTTTGTGCAATTCTTTGTTTTTACCTGTGTGCAGGCAATCCAAATTCTGGAATTTTACCTGGTTTTCTAGTAAAAACCAAAAATCTGTGGCCTTGATTTTATGTTTATTGAGTCAATAAGTAAGACACAGAACAGCAGATATACTGTAACCAGAAAGAGTGAACAATTAAACAGCAAAAACAGCAGTAATTTAAAATAATTGGAGTGGTTACACTCTTAGTAAAGTAAAATTATATCCATAATATAATTATCCCTGGAAAGCACTTAATATTTTACCCCCTATTTACCTGGACCCTGCATAATGGAATCATATCCTTAGGTTTAAGCAGATATAGAATAGCAATGCTCTACACATCATTATTCAAGGAACAAAGGACTCATCTTCCAACATTCTACACAGTACCCACCCCTGCCATTTGGCCTGGAATTGTGACAATTGGCCTTGCAAGGAGGCTGGGATGCATTCCATTATTTTTATTTCAATAAGAATCTGTAGCCAGGAAGTCACTGTAGGTGGCCATTGTTGCATCCACAACCTTGTTAAAGGTTTTTGGCTACTTGTATATATATAGATACACCATGGAATGCAGACTGGCCCTAAACCTGGGGTAGGGAGAGTTGACAAAAGGACCATAGTGGGAAAAATGAATTCCTCTGAAAAGGACAGTGCTTGAAACTAGTCTGAGATAGCCCCCCAAAAGGATGTTAAAATTGGGCATGAGCTAAAAACATGCAAATGATCAGCCTTGAGCAAACCACAATTCCTCTAACAATGGCTATATTCTAGAGGAAGAAACTTCAACAAAGTACATAGGGTATGAAAATATCTATTTCTATATTTCCATGCAAACTCTCTCCCAAAAAAAGATCAGGTAACTTTAATAGAAGGTAGGGCATATTTTGACCAGAGAGAATATACAATGGAGGTGTTTAAATCCCGATTCCATACTGTACATCCAGAATTGATTGATTAGATTCTCCCAGAAGATCCTGGAGTCCCTGATAGATACCGTTGATTACATGGAAACAAGCCTCCTCATGAATGGCACCCATCAGCAACTGAAGTAGGAGGGGTGCCGGATTTGGCAAGCAAGTCTTACCAACCTCTTTATGGAGAAGATATATCTTGACTTGTAAATATCAGAAATGCTTCTGTCTGGTTAGACCATATAGTGACTGCAGATGCTCAAAAGGGAGAACAGTATGGATATCTAAAAACTGAAAAATAAATGACAAACCAAGTCGGTGCCATTTTTGAAAGTGTGATCAAGCTGTACAGAAGGACATTTCAATCTGAAGTGAGGACTCTACAAAATGGAATGTGTTTGAAAGTTGAGGAAAGTCTCTGTTGCTAAAACTAGACATGCATTGGTTGGGCTGTGAAGTTGGAGAAATCAGTGAGGTAGGGAACCCCCACACTACCAGAACATAATAGTCTTCCTATATGAAATAAGTCATTTAGAACTAATTCTATTTGCTTCCACAAAGGATTCAGTTTTGGGTTTAACAAAATATACAATGTGTGGAGGTGAGATACTCTAGCATAATTTAATAAATTACGGAGGCTGACTTCACCTGACAGAATGGAGAGCTGTAGAAGGGAGAAACTTTTTCTGGGTTGTCCCCCCCCCCCCCAAATAAAATGAAAAATTAACTTATACCATGAGAAGAAGTAAAAAAGAACCAGCATAATAGGCAAGGTCTACAAGAGCCAGAATATGAAGTAAGAAATTCATTCTGTTTGTAATCTAGAAAAAAAATGGAAGGTGCAACTAACTTCATCTGGAAGTATCCTTCCTGAGTCAGAGTATTGGTAAGTAGTTACTAATTCACATAATTCAAGAGCTCCAGATAAGAGAGATGCATGGGGATCTGGACTCCCAAATGTTTCAACTTAGTGCTTCTCCATTTTAAGGGAAGCTCTGAATGAAGGGACACATAGGTGCAATAGTGGAGAAGTAAAACCTCAGTTTTGCAATAATTTAGGGAAAAGCCAGAAAGAGACCCAAATGTATGCAATACTGATCATGCTGCCATAATACAGGTGTCCTGTTCAAGAAGAGTAAGAACAACATCACTGGCATACAAAGAAATAGTATAGCCGGTGCCCCCTAGAGATATCCCTTCGACAGATGGGGACTGCTGGAGAGCTGTGGATAAAGGTTCAATATATAACGTGAATAGCAGAGTTAACAGAGGACAGCTCTGCCTTGTACCCCATTGAAGATTGATCAGAGTAGCGAGGGAACCATTAACTTGGAGGCCTAGGGGGGAGCAATAAAAGTTTTAAAGCCAAGACAAAAAAGTGAGAGGAAACCCAAGCACTGACATGGCTTCCCAGAGAAAATCACAGTATATCCTGTCAAATACCTTCTTGGTGTCTAAACTAATAAAGGCAGCCAAGATGGAACATTGTGTGATGTGTTCCATGAGCAACAAGGTATGGTAGCTATTATCTGTCATATGTCTATGATGAATGAAACCAAACTATCCAGATGAATAAGAGAGGGAAGAAATCAGTTCAGCCTCTTAGTTCAAATAGACATAAATGACTCATAATCACCATTTAATATAGAATTGGGTGATAGGAAAAAGGACAAGTAGGGTCTTTTCCACATTTCAGAATAGATGAGAAGGTATCGTATACTCAAGAGAGAGGAGGGGAATCACCTTTTTGAAACACTTGAAATGTCAAAAGAAGGTACTGAAGCAGTATATTAGAGATGGACTTACAACACTCAACCTGGTAGCATCTGGACCAGGACATTTAAGAGTTTTTGCCTCCTATAAAGAAAACCGAATTTCCTCCAGCTGTATTGGGGCAATAAGAGATTATTGCTGTGTTTTTGATGGGGAAGGAAAGGAGAGGCTGGAGAGAAAATCTTGAGTATGAGAAGAAGATGAAGAAGACATGGATGAGTACAATGATTGGAAGTAACCCCTAAAAATGTTCAGGATCCTTTGGGTGTCTTGCACCATGTGTCTGGTAATGGGATCCTTAAGTTGAAGGACACAAGCAACCTTCTTTTGAGCACAGAGTCTACAGGCTAGCAGCTGTGTGACTGGATTCACTTTCATAATAGGTAGGCTGTAGATACGTCAAGGCCTGTTGAACCTGATTGTCCATTATGTCCTGTATTTCTACTTTCAGTTTCCTTATATAGGATGAGATCATTGTGTCTCCTGGTAAATATAACTGCTGCAAAGTATGTACTTCCACGGTCAACTGTTCATATCTTTGATCGTGTAAGTGTTCTTTATTAGAGGTAAAGGCTATATGTCAGCTCTAAAAACTGTTTTCACTGTACCCATGAAATGGGTAGGGTATATCCGGTGAAGAATTTTCTTCCACAATTTGCTTAATGTGGTCAGAAATTTGAGAATGAAAAGATTTGTCTTTAAGACGCAAGGTAGTAAACCACCAAAAAGATAATTTATGTGTTTTTCCTAAATTTACCTTCAAATACAAGAAGTTGTGATCCAAAAGGATGGTCAGGCCATAAGACAAGTCCTGAATATTATTGAAATGTTCACACGAAGTGAAAGAGTAGTCCAGGTGGTAATAACTACCAAACCGGGGTGAAAAGAAAACGTAAGCATGAGGAGTGGGAATAAATTGCTGCCAGACATCCACAAATCCCAACTGGTGTAGCTGTGTATGGAGACATTTCTGTGCAGGGGAGACTCTGTGGTGTGCTGGGTGTGAGGAATCAAAGCCAGGAGAAACAGCAATATTAAAATCTCTGGCCAAAGAGTTTGGCCATGGAGTAAGTTTAATGATTTACTCCAAAAAAGTCAAAATACCAGGGAGTCAGAGTGAGGAGGAAAATAAACATTACCCAAGGTCATGTTGGTGTCATAAAGATGGCCCATCAAAATAACAAAGCAGAAATTCCTGCTGCAAGATAAAGGCAGTCAAAGTGGGGAGGAGGATAGCTGTCCCATGCCTCCTCCCTTGGGGATACGAGGAAGCATAGACCAGGTAATGGCCCCCACATAGAAAGCTTAAGGTGTTCTGCTATGGTCAAATGTGTCGCTTGCAAATAAATAACATCTTCAACCTGCCATTGCAACTATTAAAATAATTTAGTGCATTTCGCTGGACTATTTAAACCATTAATGTTTTGGGAGAATATTATCGGAGAAACTGTTAAGGCAACTTCAGTAAATAAACCAAAAAATAGTCCACTGTTAAACTAGTCCCATCCAACAGTTTATCAATGCACAAGAGGGGCCTTCCTTGACTCTTCACCAACCGAGACATATGTCCCATAGAACCTGTCACAGTAGGACACTGAGGAGGGAAGACGCACCCATGAGGAACCTCTCAATGAACTGAAGCATCACAGAAAAAGTCTGCTGTGCAGTAAAGCCTAGAGGAAACTGTGTCTGTTGTGTATGACTCAGTTTTTAAACAATAAATAAGGGGGTACAGGGAACAAAGTAGGGAGACGTACAACAACATGCAAATAGCATAACCAGGATCCCTGAGTATATCGAAGGCACCAGGAGGGTGAACCAATAAAAACAGTGCACAGCAATGTAAAACATTATGAACAGTAGAACCAGAAAGCTACCTTGGCTAGAACAATATGTTCTGGCAGCATCCGACAATCGTAAAAAGCTAGCCTTAGAATCTGAGGCATGGGACCTCAGGGCCCGAGCCTGCGCAAGAGGACTCCAGTCCATGTGGCCCATGAAATCAAATGGGCTTGGGCTTCCAAAGGAGGGAGTGGTACCAATCACTCCCTATGTACTCCAGGGAGAAAACCAAAAGGAGAATAACTCCTGAGTCAGAGGAGAAGCCAGGGTAGGGAATCAGCTGGGCCTCCGAGGGGGTAACCCCCCCAACCATAAAGGTGAAAAGTGTATAAGGGAGTAAATTAGTAAATTAAAAGTGAATAAGGGAGTAAATTAAAATAATGCAGGGAAAAAAAAGATATCAACATGAAGGAAACAGTCCGCTAATGCTTCCCATCTACTTAAAAACAATGGGCTGACCGAGAATCCAGATGAGTTAGTAACAACAAGGGATTTGATAAAAAACACCCAAGACCAGTCAGGCAGGAAAAACTCTTAAAAGGAGAGGTGGAGCTGGGGGCAAATGGAATCACCAATCTACCTAAAACAAACAGTCATAAAGCTTATTTCCCCTTTGTGTTAGCAGTAAATAATACACCACCACAACATCATCAAAACATGTAAATATATGCAGTCTCAGTCCTCATGCCAGCCAGCCAGCCAGCCAGCCAGATGATGCAGTCAGATATGATGCAGTCTTGAAAGTAAGTTATCTGAGTGGCTGGTGGGAACTGAAAAAGGCTCCCACCACAGTGCAGGCTCAATGTACCAGCACCCTAATAATGCTTCACATCACCCCCCACTAACAAGGAGACAGAGAATGCACCAAGGCAGACCAACTTTTAAATCCAAAGTCCCCAACAGCATCCTTTAGGTACCTGGGGGCTTGGCTTGATCACCACCTTTCCTTTTCCACACACGTGGACGCCATCCTATCAAAACTGCGCCCTAAGCTCGGCGCCCTTTATAGAAACCGCACTAGTCTCCCGCTTCCTGTGAGATGTGAAATAGTCCAGAAAATGATTCTACCTTCCTTCGACTACTGTGATGTTGTCTACAGCTCTGCCTCCAAGTCCACCTTATCCAGACTGGACCCCCTCTTCAATGCCTTCTGCCACTTCACCCTTGATGCTCCCTCCCGCACCCATCACTGCGAAGCTCTTCCATTCGCTGGCTCTTCCATCCCTGAACAACTGGCACCTACTTCACAGTGCTAAATTTGTTTCTAACTTCTGGCTCGGTTCTCTTCCGCCCTACCTCTTCTCCTCCCTATCTTTCCCACCAACCCCGCCCATGCCTTTAGGTCTACTGACTCCAGGCTATTAGTAATCCCTCACTGAAGGACCTCTGCAGGCCAATCAGCTTTCTCTTACCTCCTCCCTAAGCTCTGGAATGACCTGCCAGCCCAAATCCGCCATTCCTCCTCCAAACTCTCTCTATCCTCTGCCCTCATGAACTTCTTTGCACCCAGTTGTACATGTCCCTGACCTCACCTCCTTGCCTGATTCTCTTCCCCCGTGATCCCCTCCTCACCTTATGCGCCTGACCAGTGGCTTGGCCTTCGCTCAAATGACTGGCTTATAAATTGCCCTAAACAACCCATGCACTTACCCTCTCATGTCTCCTCTGCTATCTCCCTTCTTACTCCCCATCAATGTCTCCCCTAGGTCAACCCTCTCATCTCTCCCTGTGTATACTACCCTGACCTGTCACCTCTCCCTAGTCCCAAGCTCAGGCTTCCATTACTCTCTGCAAACTTGGTGCATTATACTTCAAATCAATCTTTAGA
Organism: Neoceratodus forsteri; assembly: GCA_016271365.2. Lineage (NCBI taxonomy): Eukaryota > Metazoa > Chordata > Ceratodontiformes > Ceratodontidae > Neoceratodus > Neoceratodus forsteri. The sequence continues at coordinate 868,204,277 of CM057455.1, forward strand.
TATTAGGCACTTATGTAACCATGTATAGTTCTAGATGTTTAATCAAGTATGTTAAGCCACCTTCCTGGTGGCCCATGTATGTAATGTCTCCTCATGTAACAAGTTTGTAAAGCCACACTTTAACTATATAACAATTGTTTGACTTGCTTGTCTCCAAGTTCAACCTATTGATTGTTTTATGTATACCCTCCTCCATTGTACCCCCCCCCAAGGTTGCACCATGAGACGAGCATCTTTTTGTTTAGTGTGCCTCTCCTGGTGAAACATTTTCAAAAAATAAATAATAGTATAATATACCCTGAAGAAAAGGCAAAAAATAAATGTAATTCCAGAAGAGCATTGCAAAAGCTGAACAATTCTATAGTCCAGACCAAGGTGTGTAATCCTCAATGCTGAAGGAAGAAAGAATAAATGGTAATAACAGCTTGCCATTATCATCCCTGGGGAACGCAGCTGAAATAGAGCAGGCTGTAATTCTGGAGGGACAACATGGAAGTGATAAGACAGCTATTTGCAGTCACTATCCACAGAGGCTATTAATTAAATACTGCATCAAGTGACTATTCAAAGCAATCTCAGTGACCACAAGTATGTAAAGGTAGTCCACTTAGGAAGGAGACTAGTCCAAAGGAAAAAGGAAAGAGGGGAAGGGAGCCTGGGACCCAATAACAATAACATAATCTAAAATAACTTTATTTTGATGTCTATAATGCTGCAAGTGCAGGGGGTAGAGTACAGATAGCCAAACAAACAAGCTATGAGCAGGGTGACATGTACCCATTTTCATTGATGACTGCTATCAAAACTGACATTAAAGTAATATGAATATATACAAAGCAGTCTGTCACATTATAGGATGTGTAGAAAAGTGAAAATAGCAATAACAAAATATTTTTATGAAATAAAACAAGTACATTGTTTGCTAAGAGCAAGAGCTCCATCCATACAAAAGAAAACCCACTGGTGCTAGTTTAAACAAACTTTCAAGTTTCAACAGCACAAGAAAACTACACGCTGTCAGTATTACAAAAATTATAGATCGAGGGAGCGCTCCCAACCTATTGGAGTGCTCCTTTTCCCTACGCGTGAGACGCTCTTTTTCTGTGAAGAGCCAGTATTAGAGTGTCTTCACTTGCCTTCAGCTTGAGCCAGAACAACTCAGCTTCACTTCGCTGTTCTCACTCCAGCCGGAAGGTCCCTTCGATCATCTCACCAACCATTACTAATTATACATAAAACTCCCTAAGCAGTTGGAACATGGCCATTCTCATTTGCTGCTGCATATAAATGGAACAACCTTCTACCAGGACTTCTCTCCTGTACATCCCTCTCACAATTTAAAAAACAGTACAAGGTCCTATTCTTTTCCTCAGGCACTTGCAACTGCACATAACCCCCTGCCTAACAGGCAGGAGATAATCCTATGCCTTGCTCTCATTTTATGTACACTGTGAAATATGAGATGCAAAGTTGTTATTGTCCTAGAATGTATGATGTTACCTATCTGTTACCTTTCTTATGTGCCAGTCTACCTACCATGTATAAATATGAACAAACTATAACCTATTTGTAAGATTGTACTTATTGTGCCTTGTATCATGTATTCATCTAACTTTTGTATGTTATATACCTGTACCTGACCCAGGTCCACCTTGTAAATGAGCTGTCTCAACGGTGTTTCACCTGGTTAAATAAAGACTGATTGATTGATTGATATAAAATGGAAAGTGGATATATCATAGAATATATGCTTGTTCCCTATCATCAAGGCCACTGATTTACGGTGATTAAAACAATTAAATTCCATTTTCAAGACTTAAGATTCCGGAATTTCACTGGTGATTGTTACTCTAATTTCCGGATTTTACCGGGATTCTGTTATCATTCTTTTAGTATGTACATAAATAATCAGAATTTAAGAAGGCTTAATATACACAGCATTAAATAAAGCAAACTGAAAACAGTACAGGAAGGAATTAAGAGAAAAACAGACTTTTTTGTAGATTTACTGATCTGATAGAAAATGCGAGATTCCATGAAATCTTCATTTTTAACGGTTTTCAGGCAGCCCTAATTCCAGAATTTTACCGGATTTTCTGGTAAAAACCGAAAAACAGTGGCCTTGCCTATCATGTGTTCAACTTTGTATCATATTATTAATATCTCTATCTGTTATTGTTATTACTGATGGTACTACTGTCAGTACATTGTTTAATAACCAATACTTGTGTAATGCTCAGATTCCCCTAGTTGCCACTGAAAAAGGGATTGTCTTGTCTCTACCTGGTTATCAAAATTCAAATAAATAAATAAATAAAACCACTCTTATACAGCAATGAGTGGCTCCAGGAGATGTATTAACATATAATATAATTACAAACCAACTTGATAAAAAAAAAAGGTTTATTCAGTTTGGAAATGTGGCACAAAGACCCAGTACTTCAGGTCTAGACCATGACCCTTTGTAAGAGTGTGTGGCCACAGTGTATCACAGTTATACAGGTCAGTTAAAGGTGTAGAGTCCTAAAGCATGTGGTATCACTATTAGTACATTTATAGCCAATAAACCAAATAATAATACAAAACATAAAAAAGTGAAATAAACCTGATACCAATAAATATCAAAAAAGCTCCAATGGGAGTCTATGCACAAAGCCTATACACTACATATTCGCAGTGTGTAGGCTGCACTTAGTTGCTCGGTCACGCATCAGAGAGTCCTGCAGCCCACTGCAGCATTCTTGAAAGGGGTATGCACCCTTCCACACCTGATCCCCTGTCCATCCATGCAACTACATGCATGGATGGACCGGGGGAGTGGCCAGGGGGTGTTCCCTCACTTTGCGTCATTCACCAAGTAATGGAGTGCTGGGGAAGAGGGTACAGTCTATGTGGGCAGGGACTCTGTTGTAGCAGCTGCATGCCCCAAGTACTGTACCCACCAGCCATAGAGGGACAGCTGACCACCCCTGCCATGCTGCCCCCAAGTCATGCAGAGAGGGCTGGGGAAGCCACTGGAGCACTGGTTTGATTCAAAGTTTATTGCAGGATACACGGTGTTCCACAATCCCCTTCTCTGCACAGAGTACAGGATCCACTTTGCCACCGTGATGCTTCCTGTGTCTGCTGGTCTACCCCATGCACCAACCTGCTGGAGGGGTGGGGTCATGGACAGGTGGCAATATTTCATGAATGGTGCACCCTGAGTGCCTGACTGTGGATACAGATATGCGTGGGCTGGGTACGCACCTGATGTGCTTATCTGGCCCATGTTAGTCATAGGCACCAATAAGAGTGCAAAAGTACTTTGCAAGGCAGCTAAAGAAATATTTTCATCTGTGGCAGCTTATATAGTGGAAGTGCTGCAAAAATATTTTCCTGATAAGTGTCATAGTAGACTGCCTGGGAAGGTACTTAAATGTTAAGCAGAAGATCAAAATGGGGAAAACCATTAACCAAAAAAACAAACAAACAAACACATTTGGGAGACAACAAATTTGTCTGAGAGAAGGTACTTGAGGAGAACTTAAGGCGAAAAGGGGGTGGGAGACAAAGATGTGGGTAGGAAAAATTAGAAAAATGTGTTTTAACCAGAGCTGAAGATGAAAGAGAAAGGTTGCAGGACTACATACTAAAAATCACACTGGGCAAGTTCAAAATGCAAATTCAAAAGAAATTCCAGAGGAAACAAAAAAAATCAAGATGAGATCCAGGACAGCAAACTGAATCCATGGTGAATTTGACAAGTAAACAGAAAAAGTAATAAAGTTTAAAAAAAATCCATACAATGTATCATATTAGATTTGTGACTATATATAGCAATTGAACATTTTCATTATTTTTGTTTGTTAACCGGGTTGGCACACCGAGTCAGAGGCCTTTTTTCAGGAGCAGCCTGGAGCTGACACGAGATGGCTGAAAGATAACAATCATAATGAAATTACAAACAATATGGAGATTCCACTTGCAATATGCAGGTCTAAACAGTATGGAATGATTTTCAAAATACTATTTGCAATGTAAAACACATCTTACAATATAAACCACAAGTTAACAATTGCATACTGACTTAGCAAGAAAAGTACTGTTTCAACCTAGATTTAAAAATTGTATGCGTATTGGCAGCTCATATAGTATTTGGAAGATGATCCCACTATTTGGAGGCAGAGAGTGAGAATGCATGCTGACCGATTAATGTGTTAACTTTAGGTATGGAGAGCAAATTGTTTTCATCAGAATAATACAAAAACGGAATGATATGAGTTTTTTTGCATCAAGCTGGTTTGCAGTAGGGGGCATGGCTTGATAGCACAGTATGGTGGATGTGTGGTAGATGAGATCCTCCAGGCACAACATTCAGAGGCAGAATTAATAGTATTAACTTGAGAAATTGTTTACTACTTGGACATAAATCAACACCAGAGAGACATGGCAACACAGAAATCAACAAAAAAAATCTACTCTACAGTTTGAAGTGGCTGACAGATCTGCAGCTGGTACTGCTGAAGGCTGTACATGATCGCAAGTTACAATGGCAGAGGGGGCTCAGCAAAAATCAACTAGCAACCTGACATTGGCTGCACTTTTCAGACTAATAAATAACCTGCAAAATGAAATGAGTGCAGGATTCACAAAGATTACAGCTCAGATCACGCATTTGCAAGGAGTGCTGACAGAAATATCAGAAAAGGTGGCGGAGCACAGTAACAGACTTAATGAACAGGAGGGTTGGGTAAGCATAATTGAAGACCAATCATCTGATCTGGCAAGAGAAAATAAAATATTGCAGGATAAAGTTGCTCACTTGATTGCACATTCTGATGATCAGGAAAACAGGGCACGCAGGTCTAATGTCAGAATAATAATACTGCCCGAAGGACTAGTGGGGAAAGGAGGAGGGAAGACAATCCAGAAATGGTTTGTAGAGCACCTGGGAATGGAAGGAAAAGCGGCCAACTTTGAGATACAAAGGGTGCATCGAACTTGTCTGTCTCCCAAGCCGGGAGACAGACAATGCCATTACTGTATCTTATCAAGTATTTAAGATTTACAGATAAAGAAAAAATGCTCAAAGCTGCTAGGGCACATGGACCTATCACAGTTGAAGATGGTCGTGTGTCTGTCTTTCAAGACTATTCCAGAGACTTGCAGTTACAGCGCCAGAAATGTGCGGGAGTGAAAACCACATTACATTTGATGGGATGGGACTTTGCACTGTTATATCCTGCAAAACTGAAAATAACCAAGCCCAGCTGCCACCCCAAATTTTTCACAAAACCCCAGGAGGCAGAAATATATGTCAGTAGAGAGGAGGAGGATATGGAGGGAAGAATGCAGAATGGGGCAGCAGCATCAGCCAAGTAAACACACATTTTCTGACTTCTGTCCAATATCCATGTAAAATAAGATGATTTATAACATGGGGAAATAAATCAAGCAACTTCTTTGGTCACCCTGTCATTGGTTATTGCTTACTTAGTTAACTGGGGCAGAGGTAGCTAAAATAACCACAACTTCCAAACTAATGTGACTGTGGTCTGCACACTTGTGGGTGAGATTACCAGAGATCCTTGTTGACATTTTAAAATATATTAGAATGTATGTGAGGCGGTAGTTCATGCACGAAAAATGACTGTGAAAGACCCGCTAAGGCATACAACCTGCTTTTTTTCCTAGTGGAGCCTATTTTGTTTTGATAATGTGCTTAACCACATGGAGTTTAAAATGGCCACCAAAAATCAAACACTGCCGGTATGTCTTTAGAGGTACATCATGGTGTCTTCATGAGCATTCCTGACAGTTCCCTTGATGGCCTTCTTCTGAAATTGATGAGCAGTGAAACTGACATATGAAGCGGGAGCCAATCACAGTGCAGATCCCTGGCAGACCCTGTACATGCCCTGCTGGATGATTAGCATATCTATCTCTCTCTCTCTTTCACTGAGCACCACGAGTGAGGTGACGTATTTGTGGAGGGAACCCCTCTCTCCCTCTCTCTCAGCAAGAAGATTAGTGACTGAGAAAGGCCCAGAGGGAATTGAACCTCTGACCCGAAGTGCATGATCACCAACTTATGGGACAGAACTTTAGGGTAATGAGCTGGTAAGCTCTTGCAATTACCCATGAGGTTCATTGAATGTTTTTTCAGGGGTGTAAGAATATGCAGGGACATAAAGTAGAAAAAAAATGGATATCATGGTGACAAAAGGCAGGCAACAGTACAAACAATCAATGGTGCAGGACGATGAAAAGCTGAGGACATTGGGGATATATGGACAAACAAATGTTGTCAAAGTTTGGCTGATGCACCTAGAAATGTCACATACAACACCAGTGCTTAGCTTAGTTTTGATGGTGCCAACAGGTTAATGTTTAATTGTTAAAGAGTGTTTATTGGTGACTTCCCACTCGACCACAGCAGGGGCTGTGGGCAACAACGAGTTAAGCCTGCATATGGGAGATGGACCAACAGGACAAAACTAATTAAGGAATGCCAAAAGACATACACAACCCTCAGTTATAGCGAATACGTTTACTTGTAGGAGGGGACTTCTGAGGAGCTGGGGGTGTTTTATAGTGTGCAGTACTGCTGCCTGATATGTCATGGGGGTCATGTGCATCTCTCCTCTGGGATGGTGAATGGGCTTGTCAGGGAGGAGATGGATTGTGGTCTATGATCAGGGTATTTATGTTGAAAAGGGGGACAAAGAAAGTTTGTCCTTCAGATAAATACTATGATGGATTGGAGGTTGGGCGGGCTCGAATCGCCACCCTTGTGCCCTAAATAGGGCAAATGCCCTCTCTCTTCCCAAAAGGGGATGGGGGGGTAAGATATTTATTGTTCTGCTGTTTTATTGAACCAAAATTGATTTGTATGAAATGTGCCAACTACATATGTAATCCACCAACTTAAAATGGGGAGGGGCAGTGCCATGTTGGGGTGCAACAACGGGAGGGTGGCAGGACAGTGATGGTTGTGTTGGGGTAAGGGGCTGATCTGGTGGGAGGGGTTAGAGGAAAACTGCTGTCAGTTACTCTTTAATAGTTTTATTTCTATTTTTGAAGGTGAAGGGGGGCTTCACAAAGGGTCAGAGGCAAAACTGTTTGTTAATTGGTTTAACATAAAAAATAGGTATCAACACATTATAAGGTATGAAATGACAGTTGCTATACAAGAATTGAGGAAATATAGAATCTGGGAAGTACTAGGCAATGGATAACAAATTAAAAATAAGTACTTGGAATATAAATGGGCTCAAATCTCATACAAAATGGAAAAAAGTACATAGTAAGTTTAAAAGTAATAAGGTGGACGTGGCCTGTTTTCAGGAAACATACATGACTCATAAAGAAGGTGCTCACATGTCCAAGGGTTGGGGAGGGGAATGGTATGGTTCTTACTTCTCTTCCAAGGCATGAGGGGTGGCCATCTGGTTGAGACCCAGGTTTTCCGGGGTAGTCACAAAGGTGGCTATTGACAGTGGAGTGAGGTTTGTGTTACTGCAGCTGCAACTGAACTCGGGTCAAGTGATAGCAACTGGGGTAGTTTATGTTTCAAATCTTGACAATACAGAATTTTTTACATTCCTCTCACTGGAGATGACCAAATTACATGGCCGCTGGGTGTAGAATGGAGATTTTAATTGTACACTGGATACCACACTTGATAGATCAACAAGGATAGGAGGGCCAGAGACTAAGAGCTCTAAGGCATTAAAAGACCTGATGAGGGACCATAAGTTAATGGATGCTTGGTACTATTTAAACCCCAGGGAAAGAGAATACTCCCACTATTGACACTTGACCAGAACGTATGCAGGCTTGGATATGATCTTGGTATCGCAGGACATCCTTTTAGCTGTCCAATCAGCTACATATGACCCTGTAATAATCTCAGACCACTCCTTAGTGCAGCTAATTAGGCATGGGATCATAACGTTGTGGCCAAAACTGCGCAAAAGTACAATACCGTACACAAAACAGTGTGCGGCCAAAAAGGTCAGAGAAAAACACTGACCATAGAAGACAGAGTGCACAAAGTAAAAACAAACACAGTATCTTTTTTTTTTTTGCAGGGGGCTCCACCAGCCACACCCCACGATGTGGGGTGCTTTGCCCCACACACCCCCAGACTACATATATCTAACTCCGAGGAGGTGTGGACTTCAGTGATGGGGTGAAACACTGGAAGGGGAATTTTTTTTTTTTGTGAAAAAAAAGCTGCAGCAGTACTGGACCAAGCAGGAACTGAAACACAGTCCAAGGTCCCCCATGTTGCCAAGTGCCGGTTCCCTAGCCACTCCACCAGAGGAACAGCTCAACCAGGCACTGCACTGGCAATCACTCCTGACTATGCTACAGAAAGCCATGGCAGAAGGACAGCTCCAGGAGGAGATAATCAGCTTATGGGCAAAGACAGCAGCAGGGGTTGCTGCAAAAGTAGAGAGAGAGACCCCTGCTGGGGGACCCCACCTATGCGACAGTAGCCATGAGCCCAGTGAAGCAGAGACTAGTCCTGAGATAGCCTATTGAAGGGGCTTCATTCTTTCTCCTCTTGAACTGGACTGAGTAATTGAGAGGATATGTCTTTGATACTGTGGGAAGGGGGAAGGTGGGTCAGTAAATAGCACATCAGTGGGATAAGGGGAATTGAAATGATGGTTTTCACCAGGGGCAGGGAGGGAAGGCAGGAGGGGCTGGAGACCTATAAGCCTAACTGAGGAATCTCCTAAGATGCAGCCATATTACTCTGTGATGGTACAAAAGAGAAATCTGTTAGCAGACAAAAATAGAGAAGAGATAACGGGGGTGGCTGTGTGTCGGATTCTCCTCACTTGCACTCAACCTCCCCCTCCCTCTCCTTTATCTCTTCCCCCAAGAGTGAATGGAGCCTGGGTTTATCCTGGTAATAATGTAAGATCATTTGAATGGCATATGTTTCTATGGGGAAGGGAGGTGGGACGGACAATGGCAAACTAGGTGAATTGGGGGGGTTGCTCACTATTCCTCAGGTGTAAATTTAAGATAGAGGAAGGGAAGCTGAGGGGACCGGGATTGGATGAGACTGTTCCTCCTCTCCTTTCCACCCCCTCGCGGTTTCTGACTCTGCAGGCTGTCAGGGGGAACACACAGATTGAGGAGTAGTGAGTGGAGGCAAAAGCCGAGGCTCCTTTGCCCTGAAAAGTATCAGGTCAATACAGAGCTGCTGAAACCGCACAGGGATAATAACCACACGCTCTAAACAGTGGAGTGAATTAGAGCAACAGGGGTATAATAGTGATAGGAAACTACCACTACTCCTGTCACTCACTGCAAAATGGAAGAAGGGCTGAAGAAGCCTTAGGTGCTGTACCTGGTCATGCCACTCCTGTGGTGGAGTGGCTAAGGCACAAGCACCTGGTGCAGTGGAGACCCGGGAATCGAGGTTTGGTTCCCCTTCTCCCAACATGTTTATTTTTTGTTGGTTTGTTTTGAGCAAAAAACTAAGTCCCCTCCCCCTCCCCCCCCGAGTTTCCCTTTATCCCCTTGGTCCACACCCCCTTTGGAGTTTGTTAATTTAGTTTCGGGGGGGAAAACAAAGAAATGGGAATGTTTCCCATTTGTTGATCTGGTGTGCACTGTAATTGTTTCAGTCAGTGTTTTCACTGACTCTGTTTTGTACATACGTTGTATTGACTGCAGCATTGTTTGGCTGCACTGTTTTTGTATAACGTTATGACCCTGTGCCCCCCTGAAATACTTGAACAGGTGGGTGTCACCAGGACTCTTAATAAAGGCCCCACAGCTCCAATGCCGTAAACAACACCGTGCAGATTGAATAGTGGGGTGTTTAGGGGTAGGTGCCTCGTGAACTGGACTTGGCGACCCAAGACTGCACAACTGCAAGGCATCAGAGGGTTTTTCATTTCTTTCCTTTCAAAAGAAATAAGCAGAAACATGCAGTTGGACATTTACTGCTAGAGGTTGCCATAGCAATGGAGACCAGAGCCAAGTTAATGGCAGTTGGAACAAGATGTACCACAACCGCCACAATGTTGCAGCAGTCGCGGAATGAAGTAATCCTCTAACATGCCCACAATGATGCAGGTCCTGGCGAGAGGGGGAGGGTAGAAGGTGCACACCACTATCGAGACCGAGGGGGAAACACAACAAATGGGTGAAGAATGGATAGAATGGGTGAGTGGAAAGCTGAAGTTAAACAGCTGTGACAATGCCGCTTGGCCACAAGGGGGGACAGAGGCTTTGGTGGTTCTCTATTTACCTCCCTTTTATTTTCTCCCTTTAAATAGAGTTTGCGATCTCAGACTGCTTCCACTGACAGTATGGCATGTAATGGTGGAGGACACATGAACCCAGATGGGATAGAAGAAGGGACTGATCTGTGTAATGTTCCCATAGCCCCCTCCTCCCCTCACTCCTTAATTTCTGAGATGCCTATGGCATACACAGGTTACAATGGTCACAGGTCAGCTGCCCCCCTCCAGGTGGGATACCCTGAAGCCCCTAAGGAGAAAGAGAAGGGGAAATTTTTCTTGACACACCTGAGGGACATAGGATGCCACCTGCCCTCTCCCCCACCACAACGAGATGGTATGGGGTAAGAGCATGGGAAATCAGGTGGCAGGAGACCAAAGGCAGGCACAGGCATCCAGACAGGAACCGAGAAATTTATTTATGCCCATGGGGTGGTACGCCCCCAAACACATAACCTACTTCCCCTCCCCAACCACACTCTTAGAGCTCCAGTGAGGGAGCAAGATCAAGGTTAAGTATAAAATGCTCAGTTTTAGCCTACAGGTTGTTGTTAGATGCATCTAGCATGTGCAGGGGATGGTGGGCCTGGCACGAGGATGTACATCTTCGACCAGGGCACCCCCTCAGCTCCAAAGAAGTGTTTTTACAACAGGCAAAGGGACTGACCCCAAGCCCAATTCTTCTTTTAAAAGGTTCACCACCAGGTTTATTTTCAGAAGTTGTTGGATGTTAAAAATGTTTTTGATAATAGTTCTATGTGTGCAGATAGATATACAGCTGAAAGCTCACCGGATGAGGACTTTTCCACATCCACAAGCAAACAGCATAGGATGCCTACCTCTCCACAGGATTTTAAGAGGCAGACATCCCTGTAGGGGAAGATCTGGTCCCCACATCACAGGAAGCATCACCTAGGATTATCTCAAAAAGAACTGCGAAATAGGCTGGCCCCATAGTAGTACGCAGAGAGAAAGAGCAGTCAGAGGAGGTAATTTGATAAAGAACAGACAAGAGATTAATAAAGTAAGTGTCCACATGCTGAGTACAATTTACAGAAGTTTCACTAAACATATTAATGGCCTCCTCTGATGTAAAATGGGTCCCTTGGAACGTGAAGGGGAATACACACCCCAGTTAAAAGGAGAAAGATATATTATTTAAAGAAAGAAAAAATGGGAATAGCCTTTCTCCATGAGACCCACCTATTAGCAAAGGAAGCCAAGAAGCTAACAGGAGGTGGGTCTCACAGGTGTTTTCTGCTTCATATAATACAAAAAGTAGAGGGGTAGCCATCCTAATCAACAACAATGTTCCATTTAGCCTCTTAAAGGAGTTCAAAGACACCGAAGGCAGATATGTCATTGCACAGGGACTGTTGTGGGGTCAGGAAGTAATCCTATGCAATGTGTATGGGCCAAACTCTTCAGATGCCACCTTTTTATATGATTCTGACCCATAAATTGGCAGAAGTGCAGAAAGGAGAACTAATTATAGGGGTGATATGAATAGCCCTATGGATGAACTCTTGAATGGAAGTAAAAGTCCAGCTTCATTAATTCAAGCCACTTCAGAGGTTCTAAAAGATTTATGTAAGGAACTAGGATTGACAGATATTTGGAGGCTAATACAGGGATGCATTACTCTTTTTTTCCTACTCCACACCAATCCTTCTCCCGGATTGATATATGGATTGTACCAGGTGGCTGGGCACAGAATGTTCAAGAAGCCTATGTTGGGTCGATCATAATCTCAGACCATGTGCCAGTAGCTTTCACCTGGCAACCATCTTTAACAAACAAAACCAAAAGGGGGAACTGGAGATTTAATGTCTCCACATTGAAGGACCAGGCCTTCTATACAAATCTTAAGCAGGACATCAGGCCGTACCAGGACATAAATAAACAGGGGGACACAGTAGCTGCCACCTGATGGGATGCCCTGAGGCGTACATTAGGGGCAGATGTATCAGTTGCACTGAACATAGACATAAGGCTAATGCCCTAGAGCTTGAAGCTATCCAAAACAAATTGAAAGAACTAGAGAAGTCATTTAGAGAAACCTGCCCCCTACATCTGTCATCCTGGCAGAAATAACTTGCCTCAGATACAAAATCAATACTTTTCTACATAAGAAAGCAAAGTATGCTTTAGTCTGCCTTAGGCAGGTGTTCTGGAAATCAGGAGAGTAACCAGGGTGTTTACTGGCCTACCAACTAAAAAAGAAGGAGGAAAGATCAAGAATCCTCACAATTAAAAAAAAAGGATGAGCAATTGACTAGAGATGAGACAGAGATAAATGGGGAGTTCCAAGCTTTTTATAAGAAATTATACACTAGCAAGGTCCACCCAAATTATTTGGAAATACAGCATTTCCTCGAGGGCCTGCTACTCCCCAAACTAACACATGAATGTTTGGAATGGCTAGATAGGCCACTAGAGCAGGAGGAGGTAGAAAAAGCTATAAGATCAATGCCAGCGGGGAAGGCGCCCTGAGGAGATGGCTTGCCTGCTGATTTCCTTAAGGCCTTTGGGGAAGTCCTAATAGGCCCCTTGCATGAGGCCCTCCTGGAGGCTAGAAACACGGGGACCCTACAAGGACCCATGACTACTGCACGTATCTCCTTGCTATCTAAGCCAGGCAAAGATCTCTCTCTCTCTCTCTCTCTCTATGTGGGAGTTACAGGCCCATATCCCTGATACCAGCTGACTGCAAAGTTTTGGGAAAGGTATTAGCCACAAGGCTCAAGATGCTGGTTGCAGACCTAATAGGATATGACCAGGTGGGGTTTGTGCCAGGGAGAAGGGGAATGGATAATACCAGGAGACATCTCAATCTGCTGTGGCACTCAAAGCGTTGTAAAATACCATCCATTCTCCTATCGCTGGATGCTGAAAAGGCTTTCGGTAAGGTGGAATGGAAATACCTGCAAGCAGCCTTGGAGGCCTTCAACACTGGACCAAAGTTTAGGGCTTCGTTCAAAGTCATCTATAAAAAAGCTGCAGCAGAGGTGGCCACCAACAGTAGGGCTCCCCCTTCCAGCTACAGAGGGGTACTCAACAGGGGTGTCCACTTTCACCCCTGTTGTTTATCCTAGCCTTGGAACCCCTGCTGCAAGCTATTCGGAGGGCCTCAGAAATCAAGGGAATAGTGCTGGGAGAGGAACACAAAACAATGGCCTAAGCAGATGACATTCTCTTAATGCTTACGGAACCTGAGGCTTCAGTTCCCCACCTGCTGGCCCTTATTAATAAATTCAGTCAACTGCTGGAGTACAAACTGAACACCTAAAAATCCTCATTTTTAGCCTCCTCAAATATAGTGACCCAAATGCCTACCTACCCTTGGGGACTACACCCAGCCTCCAAAAATATAAAGAATCTGGGCCTGATATTCCATTGGGATCTGTCACAACTGGGTAAAAATGACCTTCTCCAAGTGACAGAATAAATACAGAAGGATTGCCAAAGGTGGAAGTTGATGCACATATCTCATTGGGGAGGGCACAAGCTTTCAAAATGATGTCAGCCCATAAGATACAATATGTTTTAGGCAATCTACCCATACAACTAGAGAAGAAATTGATAGGCCTAATACATAACAAACTCCAAACTGTCTTCTGGAATGAAGACTCCAGAAGGATAAGTTGGGTGAAGTTGAACAGGGATTTTCATAAGGGAAAGCTCAAATTGCCTGACTTCCACATTAGAATTATGGCACACTCACTGGTACAGCTGGTGCATACTGTACCTTGACAGCAAGGGTGTGAGACTCCAAAATGGTCAAAGTGCAAGGCTCATATATTGGGAAAGCCCCTAGTCATGGCAGCAATGTTCACACACCCACCAAAGCACTTCTCCTTATCCTCCCCCACTCACCAGTTCCCACACTCTTCGGATATGAAGAGGGATAATGAAAATCACTAACTGGTGTCCAGAGAAGATGAAACATTTCCCATTTATGTTTTGTAAAATTGTTTACATCATGGGACATTGTTGTAAAAATTGGGATGAAATCCCAACAATTTGTATCCTGTATAAAAATAAATTTTTATCAAATCAAAATTGTGGGAGAACTCCTTGCTCCAGATAGAAGGCAGACTGGTAGTATATAAACTCTTTGAACAAGCAGTTAAAGATACTAAGAATAGGTTCACTCAGTTTAAAATGTTACATAGATGGCACAGAACACCCAGTAAATCAAGATCATGGGGCTTTAAATATTTAGACAATTGCTGGAGCTGCCAAGCAGCTGTGGGAAATATTTCACATATATTATGGAACTGCATAGGCCTCATTACATACTGGCAAGAAGTAAAAGAAGTATGTAGTATGTAGTGAAGTCCTGAGCATAAGAACATAAGAATTTGACAGCAGACGGGGACCAAGTGGCCCATCTAGTCTGCCCACAAACCTCATGCCTATATTAGTGATCTTAGGGGTCTGGCAGGACACAATGCCGGATAACAGATTGCCAAAAGCCCAGAAATTATGGGTGTTAGGGGCTCTCATAACAGCTAGAAGAATCCTGCTAAGGCATTGGAGAGGCCCGAGTCCACCAAGCAGCAGATAATGGTTGGAGGAAATAGGTAAATCAGCCAGCTATGAAAGGGTTATGTATGCCAATCAAAATAGATCTCAAACCCTGTACTGTAATATGGGGCCCATACTTGAACTCAAGCCACTGCAGAATCCCACTCTCTAGTCTTAAGCCGAACCCACCTCTTTGAGAGTAGATAGTGAGCGACAGATTCTGGACACTGTTTGTCCTTCTTGGGTTAAAGAGCTTAAGCCAAGCAAGATTCTCCAACAGAATACAATACTATAGAGCATAGGAGACAAAGGCAGGGTTTCTAAAGGTACATGATTTGGAAATGGCCATAAGGGTCAGGTTTGGGCACCCTCCTGAACACCTCTCTGGCAATGAGGGTAGAGGGGCACAGGCCGTCCACTGTCAACATCCCCCTTCCTGCAATTTCCCTTTCCCTAAACCCACGCCCTTTTGTTTTCCCCTCTATCTATCTGGAAGAGCAGGAAAACTGGGATAAGGGTAAAGATAGAAATGTGAAATGTAAATGTGGAATTTGACTAAGTCAGAGGCCTCCATGACTGTGAGCTATTGTGATTTTTCTTTTTAAATATATTTTTCTCTCTTTATTCATGTTTAGCCCTGTTTCTCTATAACCCCTCTTTCTATCTATCTGTTCTCAGAAGACAATGTGTAGAAGAATGTGCCTCCAAGGGAAATTTCCCGGCCAGGCACCTGTAAGTGAATATATGTTATAAGTTCAAAATGTAATGTGGATAATATCTTGGCATGTTGATATGTTGTTTTTAAAAATGCTAAAAATTAATAAATTTTATTTACAAAAAAAAGGAGACAGCCATCAAGCACATTCATACATGTTCATTCTCGAATAAACTACACAGAATACAGCTAAACTATCTATACAGAACTTATCTCACTCCCAGTAAACTGCACAAATTCTCTAATTCCAGGCCGATAATTTGCTCAAAATGATAGGTAAAGGAAGGTGACTTCCTTCATGTGGCATTGACATGTATTAAAGTAGCTGCTTTCTGGCTGGAAATGCATAATATTATGCAAATAATCTTGGGCACTGACTTACCCAGCACACCACTAGAGTTTATGCTAGGGGCAGAATGACCCACCCTCAGGAGGAAAAAGCATAGACGGTGGGAGGTGGCTTTAGTAAATGCCAGAAAAACAGTGGCTCAATACTGGGTCAGTGAGGCATCACCAAGTGAAACCTATTAGCTGAACAATTTAGGATCATGTATGCATCTGGAGAGGATACATTTGCAGTCTAATGGTGTGGAAGCTTTATTCACAGCCACATGGAGCCCTCTAGTGAAGGCAATAGAGTCTGGCAGATTCATGTCACTGTGTAGACAAACATATACCAAAACTTCAATAACCTGGGCCTATACGTACATCTGTATGTAAGTATTATATGTACAGTATGTATTGCATATTGTGTTATAGAATGACATCCTTGATGACATTTTAAAATCAGAAGTTGCTTATCTGTAACTGTGATACCTTTTTCAATAAAAATTGTTTACAAAAAAAAAGCTGGTTTGCAGTTATATTTTTGTGGTACTGACAGAGTGCATTTTTCTTGGGAATTACACCACAGTGGGTGGGGATATGGTTTTTATGTCATTTAAAAAGATCGCAATTTGCTTGTTTGTAGCTGGCGAATTGCACAAATTTACACAATATAACTACACAAATTGCTCAATTCAGGTTGTTTCTCTGTGCGAATTTCAGCAGTTCACTTGGTGGATAAATATTTGTGGTCATCATCGAAGTGAATTTTCCAAAACTCATAAATGTTTTCCTGAAGCAAATGTTGGCAGCTTTGCACACCTCTAGACATTGGTTGATACCATGTAAAAAGATCAGAAAGAAATAAAATTGTCATGATCACAAGATGGTAAAATGGTTACTTTTGCAGGTAAAATATTTTAAATTTTAAGAGCACAAAAAAGAAAAAGAACACTGTCCCATATTAGTGGTACATAAAGCAAATGTTAAAACTGCATTATACTTAGATCTAGTACCCATAAAAGTAACAAAATATTCAGGTTTCTTTACTATAGCCTTCATATTACAGGGAATAGTGCCATTCAAAATTTTCCATAGCCAACATCCCAATGTAAACGTAAGTCTCTGATTCAAAATAAACCAGTCTGAATACTAGGAGATAGTAGGTATGGTTGTGCTGTATGGTAGTATTCTTTCTCTTTGTGTGTCACATGCCACAGCTGTGTCAATTTCTCTAGAAGTGTGTCCCAGTTTAGTAAATATAGGTAGCTCACCTGTAACCATAGCTCTAATAGTTGTAGTCAGTTCACCTCCACACTCTGGCAGTCTTCCTGGAGACAGGAGACAGAAAAGTCATTGGACATCTTCAAGCTAAACTCCTCCCACCACACGAGTGGTATATATTCTGGCTCTGCCCCATGCTGTCAGATCTTTGCATGCTGGAAGCAGGGATCCAGGTGTCACATGCTGGGGAAGGTCAGGTGGGTTGTGTGGATATTAACTGAATACTACTACTAAAACTACAGATATAGGTGAGTAGCCTGTATTTCTAGACTCTTGAATTTAGTTTACAGCACTCTGGAAGACTGCTAGCAGTCTTCTGAGTGGAGGGGCAAGGCATGCACTCCTATTTGGCAAACAGAGACTGGAGGGCTGAGGATCCAAAAGCAGCATCCCTACAGTTCATGATGTCAATACTGTAATGAGATACAAAGATGTGTGTTTTACTCCAGGTTGCAGCCCTGCATAGCAATGGGGATGTCTATGGAAGCAGCCACCGAGGCTGCAGTATGTCTAGTGGAATGAATCCTAAGCCCCTTGGGTGCTCCCTACCAGTCAACCAGTAGCAGAGATCACTGCAAGATGTTATCCACCTGGTAATCATCCACTTCACTGCAGCCTGCCAGGTGCAGCTTCGCCATATGTTCTGAACAGCTGATGAGCCTTATGCTGAACTCCAGTCATGTGCTCTGGGTAATATGAGAGCGCCCACCATAGGTCCAGGGTATGGAACCTGCAATTGTCCTCTGAGATCAGGTTGGCGAAGTACACCAGTAAGTTAATCACCTGGTTAAGATGAAATTCTGATTTGACCTTCAGGAAGAGCTACAGGTGGGGGTGAAGGATGATTTGTCCGTGTGGAAGACCAGGTAGGGAGACTCCACTGTGAGAACCTGGAGCTCACTGATCCTTCTGACTGATGTGATGACCACCAAGAAAGCAGTCGGGAGGCAGAGGTTTGTGCACTGGAGGGGACTAGTGATCGAGGCCTTTGAAAATGTGTCTGACCACTTTCTCCTGGGCCACTGTCAGCATAGCAGCCAGCACCTGGTATGTAGAGGTGGCTGCCAGGTACACCTTAAGGGTCGTCACTCACAGGCCTGATTGAGAAAGGGACCATAGATAGTCGAGTATGCTCACCATGGGACAGGCAATGGGATCATGCACCTTACCTTGGTACAAGATCAAGAATCTCTTCTACTTAAATGCATAGCATTTATGAACCGACTCCTTAAAGGATGTCTACACAATGTAGAGGACATCTTCCAAAAGGCCCAACACCTGGAAATCTAGCCACTCAGGAACCAGGCTGACAAGCACAAGGATTGAAGATCTGGGTGCAGGATCTTCTCATGTTGTCTGATCAGCAGGTCTAGGTGGAGAGGCAACCTCTGCAGAGGCTGAGGCTGAGGAGATCCAGGTACCAGAACTGTCTGGACCAGTCTGGGGCTATCAGGATCATTCACACCCTGTCTTTGCAGGCCTTAACTACATCCCAGTGGACCAAAGGGAAGAGAGGTAAGGCATACAGGAGGTGTGGAGTCCAGGGACCTGCGAAGGCATCCTACAACAGTGTCACGGATGGTAGGGGGCAGGCACAAAACAGCATCAGCTTGCTTTTTTTTTCTTTCAATTTTATCTTTTTCCCTACAGGACCCCGTCTTTAATTGGCCCTGGTCATGACCTCTGGAAACCTCTACCACCATCTATGGCTGCCGAGGTCCCCCAGTCACCCCCGGCTTGCCCCCCGGAGGGCGGAGCTGCGGCCACCTTCTTCGGTGACCACGGAACCAATGTCTGGTCGGGGGACCTGCAGCGATGGTGATGAATCGAGGTCTTCCGGGAGGGCTTCATGTATATGGTGGTCCTTGCCCACCTCGATTTTCTGCCATTTTTCTTATGGAGGCGGGAGGCGGGGATGTGCAATGATGCCAGTGTCCGCCCCGCCTCCTAGAACTGTGAGCGTCGGTCGCCTGAGATCCCCCGGCCTCTACTAGGAGTCCTCAGTGCGCCGATTGCTTCCCCCACCCTCCCCCCGGAGAAGGAGAGCAGTCCTTGGGATGCTCCATCCTTCTCCAGCCGGCCCTCCGATGATCCAAGTCCGTTCCTGAACCCGGGTTTCCGGTGTCGCAAGCGGAAATCCCACTGCTGCGCCAACGGGCCAGCTTCCAGCATCAGCTTTCTGTTCTCCCAGAAGACAAACAGGTCTACAAATAGGGTCCCCCACTCGTAGAACAGGTAGGTTACCACCTCCTGATTCAGAGTCCACTTGTACAACATCTCTATGACCTTGCTGAGAGCATCCGCTAGCTGATTGTTCATGCCTGTGACTTGGCTTGCCAGAAGGCATTCACCCAGGCTGCATGCAAGGGTCCAGGCACAGAGGGCCTCATAACACAATAGAAGGGAATGCCCCACCCTGCCAAATCAGGTAGAATATGGGTGTGGTGTTGTCCATCTGGACCTGCACAACCTGACACCAGATCAGAAGAGCAAACCTCATCAGAGCAAGATGCACTGCACAGAGTTCCAGCAGGTTATTATAGTGATGAGACTCCAATGATGACCAGAACCCATGGTTTCTGTGGTCTCGAAGGTGTGCTCCCTGTCATACCAGAGATTTGTCTGTCATGAGTGTCGCTGAGTGTCCCACCCTCCCCTCCCCTCCTCACTGGATTCTACCCTCACATCTTGGTATACCCAATGCTGCACTTTTCATCCTCTCGCCACCCTTCCTACATTCCTTCTCCCCCCTTACCCTCTTCCCTCTCCCTATGACTCTGGCACTTCTTATCTGTTGTCTATTTTCTCTGACAAATGCCACTGGCTGCCTTGTTACAATGTTACCCTTGAACTGTATTAATCTGTACTCTGTTTGCAATGTCCACATTGTTGTAATGCCTGTCTTAATGTTCCCCATTATTTGTATTTCTCTGACGTGGAACCTTTGTAAAAGATCCATGGCTCAAAGGTATTTGTAATCCTAGACTTGATAAATAAAATAAATAAATGAGTGTGATAGATGGTTCTGGGCAGACAAACATGATTTCCTCCTCCAGATGTTGTGGGTCTGCCACCATGGAATGGCAGCCCACATCAGTTAGGTCACTAAGATCAACTGGTCCATAGCCTGGACCTGCTGTGTGAGCTCCTTGTAATAAGATAGCACCCACTGTAGGTCCAGGGCATGGCAGCCCACATTAACTGGGTCACTATGATCAGCTGGTTCAAGTGACCTAAGCACTAGGACCACTGGTGGCCCAACTCCCACTGCAGGTGGCACATCAGCCAGTGAGCCCAATTAATTATTCTGGTGGAGGATGTCATGTATCCCAGCAGTCACATTAAGTCCTGGGCAGGTTGGCAGAATCCAACTTGAATGACTGAGCAAAGGAGTAAGATCCATTGCTTGGTCTGTGGGGAGGCATGCCTTGGCCCACAGAAAGTTTAGTTCTGCCCTGATGAACTTGATCACATGTGTTGGGACCAGCTCAGACTTGGCCAGGTTGACCAGAAGGCCTACGTCCCATCAGGTCTGGAGGGCCTGATCTCTGGACCTTTCTATAGCCTCTTTGGACAACCCAGCTATCAGCCATTCATGCAGATAGGGATATGCTGTGACACCCTTGCACCACAGGAAGGCAGCCACCCTTCCATGTATTTGTTGAAAGCCATGGGCACAGATGAGAGGCAAAAGGGCATGACCTGGAACTGGTACAGGATATCCTATGCATGGAACCAAAGGGTACCAGCAATGGGAGAGTCTGGGCTGCAGAAGAACACATCCAAGAGGTCCACGGAGCAGAACCACATGCCTAGCTCAAGAGACAGAATGATCTGGTGCACAATGACCATCTGGAACTTGTGCATCCATATGAACTGGTTCAGATCATGCAAATCCAGCATGGGGCACCAACCCCACATCTAATTCAGGATCAGGAAGTATCTTGACACATTCCTGAGTGTCCTAGTCATCTGGAACATGGGCTATCACCCTGCACTCTAAGACCTGAGCAGTATTGGCTCCTTTTATGGACAACTGTTTCTGCGACACCAAGGACTCCTGAGGAGCTCGGAATCAGTATGGTATGAGAGCCCTGAGATCCAGCAGCAACCCTCTGACCACCACTTCTAGAACCCACTTGTCTGAGGTAACAGCAGATCATTGTGGCAAGAAGTGGCACAACTAAGTCCTGACTCGGAGATAGGACAGGGACTGGATAGGTAGGGGGATGACACCCCACAACCTGTTACTGTGCAGACTAGGGAGTGCTCCAGCTGCAAGTGCTATGGGAGCATCACAACTCTGTCCCCCGTCTTTTTCTGCCCCTGGCCACCAAACATTTTTGCTTCAGACACCAGTGCTTATACTGTCCCATCTGGGGCTGCTTCTGAGGCTGCTGTAGCTGAAAGGACTGATACTGGAAGGCCTACCGTTTAGACTTTTGGTCCTTCCAGAGAGTCAAGGGTGGCACTGGACTCCTTAATCCTTGTGAGATGCCCTTCCATCTCAGGGACAAAGGGGTCAGTGCCCAAGAAAGAGACATTGGTCAACTTATACAAAGTGATGGCCATAAAGGTGGAAAGCCTCAGCCAGGCCCTATGATGCACAAGACTCTCCCGTGTCCAAAGTCATCTGGAGCTAGTGTTTGGCCAGCAATTGACCCTGGTCTCTGACCATTTTGACCAACAACTGTTTTTCAGCAGGCAGATGGGGGGAAAGGGGGTCCCCTAGTACTACCAGCTGGGAGTGACCACAGTTGGCCATCATAACAGCATAGTTGACTTGACAGAGACCCAACAATGCAGCTGCATCCACTTTCTCTGCTGTGTGATCAATCTTCTTGGCCTCCTTGTCCAGAGGCTTGTCCCTGCCCCAGTGGCCATCTGATTTAAATATGGATGAGTCTAAAACCAGTACTTCAGCAGAGGAGTGCTTGGAGAAACACAAATGGCAGCCCATAGGGGCCGTGTGCCTGTGGACCATATGAGTGGAGGCTGCTGGGCAAGATGCTGTTTGCTGCCAAAACTTCAGGGCCAGTCCCAAGGTAGCCTCAGATACAGGAAAGGCAACCCCTAGGGGATTGTTCTTGTCCAGTATGTCAGAAAATGATTATTTAGCCTGATTCTGGACTGGTTCCAATGGTGCAGTCATAGACTCTGACATAAGTCTGATTCAGTTCATGGTCGGTGGTCAACTCTTCAACCAACTCTCGGTTGAAAGTGTGAATCCTGGTTGAGGACATGGATGGCTCACTGTCAGAGTCATTGAGAGGATTCCTCAAAAATGGCCCTTGATCATTTGTCACCATGGACCATCCTATGTCCTCGGACTGGGTGAATTCCACCAAGAGCTGGCATGGCAATCTTACAGCAGCACAGGGCTCTTTGGTCAGAGCACAAAACAGGGACTGTGGTAGAGGTGGCTCCACCCAAAGGGGTAGAGAAGCAGATACAGGGAACATCTGTGACATGTAGACCAGCATGATAACAACTGGCACAGGATAAGGGACTGAAAGTCCAGGGGAGGCAGAGCCTTACCCCACCCAGAAATTATCCACTTTTGTTACAGAAGCTCCTCATAGCCTGAACACATTTAGCATTGATGTCTCTCCTCACTCGAGGATGAGGTGGTTGAGGAGCATCAATGGCACTGCCTGCAGGTCAAGCATGATCGGGAGAGTGAGTGGTGCCTTGACCTTAACCATTGACCTGAAGATTGATGTCAATGGGTATCCTCTGGAAGGTTCTGTAAACCATCTGTCTCAACATGTTGAGTATAAGAGGTTTTGGAGGCATGACCACTGGTGGAGGCTGCTCCTGAGGTGACCCAGCTGGGGACACTGAGTGGGCCTCATCCACCTGAGCGAGAATTGGGGTCTTGGAGATCAACTCCTTGTTGATCTCTGACAGCCAATCAGTAGGCTCAAGAAAGATTTTGATCACCAGTTTGACCAGAATAGAACTCGACAAGCCCAATGGGGATACCATGGAGTTCTCAACCTTACTCTCAAGTGAAGGAAGCTCGACCAAGTTTGAGCAGTTGGAGTAGCTGGGGGAGCATGAAGAGTGTGATCTTTCCCAGTCCCATAACCTATGACTATGGTGCTTGTGTTTCCTGCTAAAGTAAGAAGTGCTCTCCACTAGGAGCCTGGAGGGTCAGACACACCTCTCTGAACTCACAGAATGACCCTCTAATGCTTTCCCTAGCTGGGAACAGCACAGAGACCAACAAGGAACTTTCCATGACTGCTAGCTGTGCAGCTGACCCAATGGCCAACAGGGTATTCTTGTGATCTTTTGGGTGACTAAGGGCCATGCATGAGGGTAGCATATTTCCACACAAATTGCATCACTTGATGTTGTGCTGATCACCCAGGCAGTAAAGAAACATCTTGTGCAGATCTGTGGCCAACATTTTCTTCTGGCACCAAGTGCAAAATGTAAACCCAGGTTTCTTGCTCTCCATTGTTGATCGCGATAGACTAATGGAGCACTAAAGTTTAAAAATGAATCAGAAAAGTGGAAGAACTGCATAAATTAGCACTCAAACACTCAAATCCCTTCAACTCTGTAGAGCTGTGAAGGTGGAGACTTGGCCCTTCCAGTGGAAAGATGATGTTACAGGGTGGAGCCAGAGGATATACTGCCCGGGTGATGGGAGGAGCTTATCTTGAAGACTTCTGATGACTCACCTGTCTCCAGAAAGATTACCAGAGTGTGGATGTGAACTGAATCCACAGTCCTAGAAATGTTTTTCTCAGTGAGATGAGATGTGTATCTGTTCTCACTAAAACAGATTATGTGGTATCAAAGTACTTGACTAAGCATTACAGATTTTTTTAATGCATCTGGGAGGATTGCTGGTTTTGTGCAGGCTCTTTCTGTCTGTTCATTTTCTGTAGCTACAGATTCATAAGATTCCATCTTTAATAGTAACTGTGGTGTCTAGGAAAATGATGCTGATGTCAATGTTCTCCAGGGAAAGTGCAATGGATGGAAAGTCTAAAGAAGGTAAATTGTTTGACTTTGCATTTTTTGAGGAATTCCTCTTCCAGATTGGCCATAGAAAGGTTAACATACTGTGGCACCTAGGATATAATTAAAAAAATACAGTATATGGGTGAAGTGGGGTGATGAAGTAAGTCAGCCCAGAGAGTGGCATCAATGGATTTAGGCTCCTGGTACATCTGTGCTCCTGCCACACAAGTAACTGTTCATTTTATGCTGCTTGAGAGAGTGACAAGTGACTGATCATTTTATGCACTTGTGGGAGCGAAAGTTCCAGTGATATAGACTGCATCTGTAAGATGCTGACCTGATCTCCAGAAACGCTAATTTACCTTGTGCACTCTGATCTCTGAGGAGTATGATTGACAGCTCCTACAACTGATAGCAGTGGTGGCAGAAGTGCGAAAGGAGGGACCAGAGGACTTCAAAATGCAGATACAGTACCACCAAACACAACTGCATTTCAGCAGTGGCAGTGAAGCACAGAAGTTCAGGGAGTCAACCCAGAGAGTGGCACCTTTGGTTTTAGGTTTCAAGTACATCTGCCCCTCCCACTCCCACAATTAACAGTTCATTTTAAGCCTGCTTGAGAGAGTGCGAGTTCCAGTGATGTAGACTGCACCTTTGGGACTCTGACCTGACAAGCAGAGACTTTAATTTGCCTTGTGTACTCTGAGCCAAGTCTCAGTTGCGTGATTGACAGCTACCTCAACCTATAGAAGTGATGGCAGAACTGCACAAGAATGGACCAGAGGACTTCAGAAGGCAGCTGCCATCAAACCTGGTGGCATTTCAGCACTGGCAGTGAAGTGTGGAGGTCATGTCGGTTAGCCCTGAGCAAGCCAGATCAAGCAGGATCCAAAGCCCAGCACTATGGACAAATGGTACCAGTAGTAGGCATCTACATGTTTTAGTTATAAACAGTGAAGATAGATTATTTTCCCATTGCTATCATTGTGATAAAATCTATTTAGCATTATAGTAAATACTACTGATGGGAAGCATTATGATGATATTTGCTTGATGCTAAAGTACAGACAGTATTTTCAGTAGTCAGAAGTACAGAGAACATTGCCTCAGCAACACTGCAACAAAATGTTAGCATAAAGCAAAAAACATCTGGGTCACAGAAGAGGAGACTCTCCCAACAAAAAGTGCACAGTACCTAGGAATATGTCCAAAGTTTAAGCAGTTGATTGTATCAGCATTAGCTAGTGCTGAAACGCTGCCTGTGACTGACCACAAAACCATTTTTAAAAACCTTATTTGTATGTTGTCTGGACATTTGCATTGGGACTATCTTGACCCAGGAAGCAGCTGAGAGTGCTGTAGTTTTCTATGCCCGCGAGAGAAACTACAGCACTCACATCTGTTATTCTTATAAGTGCTGCTATATTTCTTTGGGAAGGGTTCTACATAACATTAAACCTGCACTATAGTGAGCATATTTTGCTACTTACTTGAGCACTTTTAAGTTTTATTTTGGTGACTACAGTATACGTGGGATTCCTACTTCCGGGTCGAGGGGTACAAGTAGCTCACGCTCTGCGAGCCAATTTAGTTTAAGCAGTTGATTGTATCAGCATTATCTTGTGCTGAAATGCTGCCTGTGACTGACCACAAAACCATTTTTAAAACCTTATTTGTATGTTGTCTGGACATTTGCATTGGGAATATCCTGACCCAGGAAGCAGCTGAGAGTGCTGTAATTTTCTTGCCCTCGGGAGAAACTACAGCACTTGTCTGCTATTCTTATATGTGCTGCTATATTTCTGTGGGAAGGGTTCTATGTAACATTAAACTTGCACTATAGTGTGCGTATTTTGCTGCTTATTTGAGCACTTTTAAGTTTTATTTCGGTTACTACAGTATACGTGGAAGTCCTACTTCAGGGTCGCGGGGTACAAGTAGCTCGCGCTCTGTGAGCAGGCGAGCCCGCGTCCGCTGCGCGCAGAGATGCGTGCAGAAACACGCACGTCTTTCGCGTGTCAAGCATGTCTGGTATGATAGGCGTGCAGAACCATAAAGACCAGTACAGGCTGTTGCCAGTAAGTATAGTTAATTTAGATTGAGGGGTAGTTTTTCCTTGCCTGCTTCAAACGATTTGCTTTTGTCGTGTAAGTTTACATAACTGCTTAAATGCACTTAATTTGTACAGTTACTTTAACTAAACAAATGGCTGACTCAATCATTACATTAGATGGAGATGTTGGTGTGAAACGTGTTTCTTGTGCAATGTACATCATAATGCATTCCCCAATTCCCGCTACAGCATATACTTGTAATAAATGTATTGAAATTATAGAGTTGAAAGCAGAAATCACATTATTTAACAGCAGAATGTCACTACTGGAGGAAAGTCAAGCCTCTATGTTGGAACGCTTCCACTGTCAGATGAAGGATAAATGTTTGCCCCCCATAGTAGTCCTTCAGTTGTTGATACTTCACCACATATTGATGTTTCTGCCTTTTCAGAGTTACCGCAACAACCTACTCTCCCTATATCAGGTTTACTTAATATAAATGGAAATTCTACAAATAAACGAGCAAGAAGTGACTCAGGGGAAAATGATATGTCTGAAAATTGATTCTTAGTACCTAACTCCAAAACTAGAAAAAGAAGGTAGAAAGGCAGATGTATTCTCCTTATCACTATGCAACAGTTTCAGCCCTTTAGGTGACATATTAGGGGATATTGGACATAGTCCTGAAACCTTGATTATACCCCCCATACATTCTGTTAATGTTTCCACCCCTCCGATAATTGAACCCATTTCTTGCCCATTAAATGATTGTCCTTTAGCACTTATGGATTCAGGCTCTCATGATACCTCCTCAGGTAATTTACCCATACAGAATATTAACATGGATTTAGATCATGTTTTGGAGAAGTAGCAACTTTATGTCTTAGGTGACTCAATGATCAAGCACCTGGATAGGGCTGTGTGTAATGCCGATAAGCAAAACCATACTTGTTCTTTGTTCAAGGGAGGCTCCATATCTTATATTACAAATATGGTTAATAACATTATTCCACATACTGATAAAACCCCAATGGTAATTAAACATGCAGGCACAAATAATTTATATAGAAACTCTCTTCTTTCCATTAAACAGGACTATGTTGCTTTAACCAATAAATTAGTCTTCCTTGGATGTGACATCTATATTTCCGAACTTTTACCATTTCCTGCAGCCTCAAATTTCATTAATGACAAAATTAAATGTGTGACTGAATGGTTGCGTAAATGGTACCTGTGTCAAAACATCAAATGTATTACTTATTGGGAGGAATTTGTTGATCGGTTTGAACTGTTTTTATGTTTGCTTGCACGCATGTGCAAGAAACATAGTGCCATCATCTGAGTTTTCCAGAGGTGTGTCAGCCTCTTCCAATTCAGTCAGTGTATTTGCAGGCGCGGTCGAAGAGCACCAATCACTGCTCCTGCTGTCTATGACAGCAGGAAAATGCAGTGGCATACAGTTGAAAGGGAGAGCTCCGCTTGAGTGAGCAGAGCTCCCCCCCACCTGCGCACACGCACACACACTGTGGGCTCATCGCCTTCCCCCTCCCCTCCCACTGTACAGCCGGCCAGGGTGCCCAGTCCCCGTCGGCTCCACTCCAAAGTATCCAGGTGCCACGCTGGGAGCCACCCCAGCGTGGCAAAATGATAAGGGCCGGGGGGTGCCCCAATCCCCTGTTGGCTCCACTGTCTCTCCCCGATGTTGTCACCGACGGGTGCCCAACTCTCGCCGGCTTCACTGTCTCCCCTCCCAGTACAGGGTGCCACTCTGGGAGCCCACCCCAGCGTGGCAACAGATACCATGGCCGACAGGGGTGCCCAATCCCCCGTCAGCTCCACGCTCCCCCAGCCATCGTTCTGCCATGCTGGGAGCCCACCCCAGTGTGGCAAACGTCCTGCATCGTCTTTTTAAAAAAAAAAAACCCTGTAAAGAAAAAACTGTCCCTGGCAGTCTCCATGCACCCCCCCCACAACCCGCACCCACCCACTGCGCACTCTGCCTCCCCACACCTCCCCACCCCATACTTATCTCTGGAGTTTCGACGATGATCATTGATGGACAGGAACACGTTATAATTCTTCAGAGCCGAATGCCAACTGAACTGAGGAAATGCGGTAAGCTGTATAATGGGATAGATAGGGTTTTTCAACTTTGTTGCATATTTCAGGCATTTTTGGAATTTTGCACCAAATTTTCAACATGGGGTTTTCAGGACCCTCCTCATAAATTCTTGCACTGTCATGGCGTTACTCGGGGCGGAAGGGTGATTTCACAGCCACTGTCTGAAATCACCTTTCTGGAATGATTAACAAACGACACTGCCAATGTTCATAGAGGGCTCTCAAAAGCCTATTTTGAAAATTTGGTGGGCATTCTAAAAATATTTGTTCCTCGGCGTCACGTTGGTTCTCCCTGCTGTCGCCAGCTTGTAGTTTGTGAAATTTCAATATTTTCACTCCAGATTTTCAACATTGCCATTTTACCACACTCCTTATGAGCAGTACAGCTGTTATTTTCACATCTCACCCAAAACATGTTTCCACCCGTATTGAGTACAATGGCGCGGTGGTGTGCGAAATCAATGTATGGGACACGTTAAAGAAAATCACAGTGATACTGTTCATGAGCAGAGATGTTAAAATGACTATGTTGAAATTTATTGAAAAATCCCAAACATGACTGTTTTAGGAGCGCCCGTTGTGCAGTTCAACCGCATGCTTGCTAAGTTTGCGAATTTGTAATATTGCACACCAGATTTTCAACAGTGCCATTTTACGCACTTTCTTATGAGCAGTGCAGCTACCATTTTTCAATATAGCTTCAAAATGTGTTTCCAAGACATGTAGCGACAATGGTACAGTCGGTTTTGGAAACAATGTTTGGGACAGATTAAGAAAAATCACAGTGACACTGGTCATGAGCAGAGGTCTTAAAATGGCTATGTTGAAAATTTGGTGACAAAACTCCATAAAATGACAGTGTTACGAGTGAGCATTGCGCAGTTTCCACGCACCCTTGTAAGCTCATGAATTTGTAATATTTTCAGTCCAGATTTTCACCAGTGGCATTTTTCCACACCTCCTTATGAGCAGTACAGCTGTCATTTTCCACAACATGGCCGAAATGTGTTTCACACTTTCAGTGCAGAGATGCATGGTCACTGTGGAAATCATTATTCAGGGCAGATAAAGAAAATCACACTGACACTGTTCTTGATCGGAGGTCCCAAAATGCCTGTGTTAACAATCTACTGTAAAAAAAAAAAAAAAAAACTAGTTACATTACGGGTGTGCGTTGCACTGTTTCTACGCATGCTTGTGACTTCACCAGTTTTTTTAAGATTTTCACAGCAGATTTTCAACATTGCCATTTTTTACACTTCCCATGAACAGTACCGCTGTAATTTTTCACATCCTGTTCGGAATGTGTTTTTGCACCTGTGGTGCCAAATGCCATAGTCGCTGTGCAAAAGCAGTTTTCGGCTAACAAACTGATATTGCCACTGTTCATGAGGTGGGGGTCACAAAAAAATGTTGAAAATTTGGAGTGAAAATACCAATGAATGCCTGAGGCGTTAGGGTTTCTGACCATAACGCCCCACCCTGAGAGTATGACAGGCATCAGGGGTGTGACTTGGGATTCTTGCCTGTCATGCTCGCATCTTCCACCCCACCCACACCTGCAGCCAGTGAGAGGCATCAGGGTGTGCCTCGAGACTCTTGAGACTAAACTTCACCCCATTCTCTATACCGCACCCATCTCACTGTATTTCCTGATGGAATGGGGTGTATAGAGCCAAAGACCCCAAGGCACACTGTGACACTTGTCAGTGTCTGCAGGGTAGGGTGTGGTGAAATGGCGTGGTCGTTATGCCCGACGACCCAAAGGCACACCCCAATGCCTGCCACTCTCTGCAGGGTGGTGGTGGGATTGGCTTCAGTTCAATACTTCGCTGCCATTCCTATTATGCAGCTCTGTAACTTCTACACTACCAATGTCAGTGCTAGCAAGCAAACATTCGGGATTGACAAATGCTTGTTTAGTGATGGCTTACATTTGAGTAAAAGGGGCAATTCTCTTATGGGCAAAATTTTTTAAGACCTTATTGAGCATAATTTAAACTAAAATCTGGGGGGCAGGTTTTCTTATTATTAAGAATTCTGTCAATACACAAGGAAAACATGGCCGGATTACCTTAACAAATTTAAATATTATGAGTCTAAATGCAAGGAGTCTGAATAACAAGATGAGTGAACTTACTTCTAGCGTCACATTGTCTAGTGCTGACATTGTTTCAGTTACTGAAACTTGGTGGGACACTAAGGCAGAATGTGACCCTGTTATTCCTGGTTTTGATACTTATTCCTGTAAACGGGATGGTAGAAGGGGAGGTGGTGTATCTTTACATTTAAATAAACATCTTAAGAGTCTTGATATATCTAGATAAATAAAGAAACATGACATTGTTACAGAAAGTATATGGGTCAAATCTAATAATTCTAAATCCTTACCCCTTATCCTGGGAACTTGTTATAAGCCTCCAAATTCCTCTGCTGCTTACATGGAGGCGATATTATTTGAAATAGAAACTGCTTGTGATATAGAGAATATTATCCTACTTGGTGATTTAAATTTACCAGATATTAACTGGTGTGATAATAATGCAAAAACCCCTAATAACAAGAAACTTTTAGCTACTTGTGCCCAGCTTCATCTTAAGTAGAGTGTCATCCTCCCTACTCGAGGGAACAATCTTTTGGACATAGTTTAACATCAAGATAGTTTGGATGTGTTTGATGTTTTAATTGAAGCTCCTCTCGGTAATAGTGACCACAGCATAATTTCTTTCAAGTTACAATGTCCAATTAAAATTAAGCCTGAGTCTTCATTTACTTACATTTATGAGAACGCTAACATACCCAGTATGAAATATGTATTTGGATAAGTTGATTGGGTGAAAGAACATGCAATACTTCCTCTAGAGGATTATTGGGAGTTATTGTATGATACCTTAACATCGGTTAAAGAGGAATTCATTCCATGTAAAATTAAATATGATAAAGGTAAATTATAGCCTAAATGGATGACAATATCCATTAAGAAACTTATAAAACAAAAGAATAAGAAATATATTAAATATCTAAAATGTAAGACCTCTAAAAACTGGACTGAATATGTTAAGGTTCAATGGGCTGGCAGTATAGCCTAGAGGTTAGAGGAACGAGGTGTGAACAAGCTTGATACATCCAGCAGACCAGACCTGAGTTTGATTCTCACAACCTCCACCTGCATACTGTGTGACTCTGAGCAAGTCACTTAACTGCCCAGTGCTCCCAGGTCACCCCTGAAAACAGGCACTTGTGCCTAGTGGGCCTTACCCAGTTACCAAAGACTAAAATAAAAAATAAACAAATAAATTAATTAAAAAAAAGTATGTAAGGCTGCAATAAAAAAAAAAACAAAGATGAAATGGGAACATAATTTGGTTATAAGAGCTACTAAATCCAATAGTAAGCAATTCTTTTCTTATATTAACTCTTAAAAAAAAACGGTATGTAAGGCGGGTCCAATACAAGTAAATAATCAGATCATTCAAGATTCTAAGGCAATGGTTGATTTATTTAATTTAAATTTTTGTAAACAATATGCACCTTTAGATACTTCAATTGTTAATTCTGACATTAATAGTTCAGAACATATTACTTTTCAGATTATTGACATTGAAAATAAAACCAAATTACAAAAAGGGAAAACAAGCATGGGACCAGATCAAATTTCTGGACATTAATTATATTTACTCTCGACCTGTTTATTGATTCCGTTAAAATTATTGTTTGACTCCTGCTTGATTAGGGGTTTTGCTCCTATGCAGTGGAGAAGTGCAAATGTTATTCCCATATATACAAAGGGTCTAAAACCTGATTGCTCTAATTATTGACCTATTAGTCTTACTTCCCCCATCTGTAAGTTATAGAAAAGTTTAATTAAAGACATATTGAGTCCTATCCTGAATAATGCGGACTTGGAACAACATGGCTTTAGAAAGGGAAGAAGTTGTCACTCAAACGTGATGTGCTTTTATGATAACATTAGTTCCTTCATTGATTGTTGCATTCCTTGTGATGCCATCTTTTTAGACTTCAGTAAGGCATTCGATGTTATGCCACATTGAGCCTTAGAGGTAAAACTACAAAATTTAAAAATAAATCAATACATCATTACATGGATTAAAAACTGGTTAACTGATCGATCTCAAAGAGTGAGTATTAGTGGCTGCTTATCCGATATTGGCTATGTCACTAGTGGTGTTCCACAGGGGTTGGTGCTTGGACCTTGCCTATTTCAGGCTTTCATTTCTGATTCTACCTCAAATTGTTTGTCATCTGCTATAAAATATGCAGATGACATTAAGATTGGTGGTCCCTGCACTAGTATAGGTGATTCTAATATTATACAGCAGGATTTAAACCATATATATAATTGGGTTACTGTTTGGGGAATGAAGCTAAACCTTTCTAAGTGTAAGGTTATGCATTTGGGTAATACCAATCCAAAGAAAACATACATGTTGGGGCAACATTTACTTAGTGAGACTACTGATGAAAGAGACCTAGGTATTACTGTCTCAAACAACTTGGATTTTTCAAATCATATAAATGAATCCATAAATAAGGCTAATAAAGTTCTTTGGTTTATTAAACATAATATTACTTCCAAACATCCCAAAGTGTTAATGCCATTATTCAAGGCATAAGTTAGGCCTCACTTGGAATATGTTTTGCAGCTCTGGTATCCCTACAAAAAAGCTAACATATACCAACTAGAAAGAGTTCAGCATAGATTCACTAAAATCTTCAAGGTTTGCATCACCTATCATATGAAGACAGATTAAGGAAACTCTGTCTGTTTTCCTTAGAAACTCGTAGATTACGAGGGGGTCTATTGTTTTTGCATGATGTAGTTAAAGACCCTGCCTTAATGGTAGATTTAGGTATAACTTTCAAGGAGTCATTTTATAATATTAGAGGCCATCCACTTCAATTAATGAGTCAATCTTTTAATAATAACAAAAGAAAAATTTTCTTTACATTAAGAGTGATTAAACCATGGAATAGGTTGCCACTGTATGTCATCATAAGTAAAGACAAAGTACAGTTTAAGGCCAGATTACATAATTACTTATTATCCAGCAATCACCTGATTTATTATTGACTGTGACTAGTATGTGAACCTTCTTGCTCATTTCTCACTTTAGTATGAACCAAAGCAAAAGGTAGTACCGCAGGACAAGAGGCCTGTCTGTGAAGATACGGTCAGCACTGTTGGCTCTAAATGGCAACAGTAGGACTAGCAATCACTATTTTATTTACCAAAGAAGTTTATTGCCGCTAAAAAAGAATGTAAAACCAGCAAATAAGACCTCAAAAGTGTCATTTCTCACCCACATAAATCCAATACTAGTGGAGATGGGGCATCTCTGTGGAACTGGCCACTTCTGGATTGTAGTTGCTGTGATTCCTTGTAAACACTTCTTCACTTCGCGTTCCAAACTAAGAACACACAAGTCAATTTTGACTGAAGTCACAAACAAATGAAAGCAGATCACAATAAATGTGCAAACACCTTGGCTAAGTGAAAATGCCATCTGAAAACAGCAAACCAGCAAAAAAACAAACCGCTGGCCCAGGACGCTCATCCAGTATGCCGTGAAGTGCAAAGAGAATAGATGCTTACATCTACAAAAAACTTCTTTGGTAAATAAAATAGTGACTGCTAGTCCTACTTTTGCCATTTAGAACCAATAGTTCTGACCACATCTTCACAGACTGGCCTCCTGTCCTGTGGTTGTAAAACTTTAATATACTTTCCAAATTTAGTGCAACAGTTGCTGTTGGTAGTAGGAATCATTTTGGGACAAATAAATTTACTAATGTTTGAAATGAGTAAATAAAATGCCAATGTCGTGTACAAATAAGACTGCACAAGGGATTAAATGTCAAACAGTGTAATAAAACATTAATCCTGCTACTGTCTGTATGATGGGATGTTGAGAAAAACCCATAACCAAATCCAAGGTAGCAACTTGTTGACTATAACCCATTATAATGCATTGAATAGTCAATAAAATTAATATGTTGAGAATAAGGGTCTGAAATGAGACCATGAATATTGTGGGACTCTCAAAGAAATGGTTAGATCCCCAAACTGAAAGCCCAGAAATAATGGTACTGTAGATGGTTATCAAATGTTGAGTCAAGACAGAGGTAGAAGAGGAGGTGGATTA
The DNA here is from genome assembly GCA_016271365.2 of Neoceratodus forsteri. NCBI lineage: Eukaryota > Metazoa > Chordata > Ceratodontiformes > Ceratodontidae > Neoceratodus > Neoceratodus forsteri. Next base: position 868,238,700 of record CM057455.1, read on the forward strand.
ATGTTTTCATAAAGTAGAATTTGGAAAATGCTGTGTTATTTTTTTTATAATTTCTGCTTATTAAAGGTTTTGCATTATTACACAAAACAAACAGAAACAAACAGAGCAGACAAACATTGGGTTTCATAAAAAACAGTACTTCTGAAGGCTACACCTCCCACCAGTATCTCAGCAAAAAGAACTCTAGGTCATATAAAAGAGCTTTACACATTCAGAGTACAATATCCTGCCTATGATTTAACATGTGGTGGACCCAACAGGCCCAGATCATATCAAACCTGGTGCCCACGTGGTTCAGTTGTGCCGTTATTTTCTCCATGTTATAAACAGACCATATAAGATCTTGCCAGTGTTGCATGGAAGGTACCTTGTCTGTAAGCCATAGTTTCATTATAGATTTTTTTAGCAGCCACTAAGGCTATATTCAACAGTTTATGGATGTTAGGATCCCGGAACCCTTCTATAAGATCTAGAAAAAGCATTGTGTGGTCTGTTAGTTGAAAATCCACTCCAAAGATATCTCATAGGATAGAAGAAAGTTGGGCCCACTAAGGTTGTAAGACTGGGTAGCTCCAAACAATATGACCATGAGTGGTCAACGTGGTCCCACAACCTCACCAACAAGTCGCTGTTAAAGTGGGTTTAAATTTAACTACAATTTATGGGGTTTGAAAAAAACGTACACAGATCTCCCAGGAGAATTCCTTCTAAAGAAAAGAAGAGATCACCTTAGGAACATATGTCAGATACTGGTCCCAATCCAGGGAAGTAATCTGGATTATTAAATTGGTTTCCCAGCAGGTCTTGATATAATTTATGTTGCCACCTTCTAACTGCAGTAGAGCTTGATATGTTTGGGAAATGAGTGAGGTTAAGGTCTCTCCCCCAACACTCTAATAAGGAGCAATAACAATAGTTGCAATGTGTAGTCCAAGCACCAGTGCCATAATGCACCTTGTAAATAGTGTGTTACCTGGCAATAATGGTAATGATCCACTGGACACAGTGAAAATTGTCTCTGCAGTTCAGGAAAGGAAAGTATCTCCTTCCTTCATAAAAACTGAAAAGGAAAAATCAGACAAAGTAATTCCCATCTACAGAAACTGTGGTGCATAGTGGCTGGTAAAAAGGTAGAGTTATATGTAAAGGGGGTAACTAAGAACCGGACTTGTTGTAAGGCCCGGGAGGAAAGGAGACAATATCAAACATTAAGAGTGTTAAGAGTGTATGGGTTTGAAAAAGGTTGGTGTGAGAAAGGGGATGGATGAGCAAACAGAACAGATGGGAGGGGCAAAATGTCCTCCATCCTAAGTTCTATGGTTTCCCAGTGCGCAACATAGGTGGGCATCAGCAAATACAGAGGGGTGCAAATCTGAGCAGCAATATGATAGTGTGAAAGGTTAGGCAAGGCAAGTCTACCCTTAGTTTGTGTCAACTGCAAAGAAGAAAATTTCATGCAATGGATCATTCTGTTCCAAATGTATCTGGAGAGCAGTTTGTCCCATTTCTGAAACGAATGTGCTGGGAGGTGGTGTAATTAAAAGCATCTGCACTAGATAAAGAAATCCAGGCAACAGAACCATTCAGATCCTGTCAATTCACTGTATTAATGTGAGCAAAACAGTCCACCATGTCTCTAGATCTTGAACAAGCTGCTGGGTTAAAGAATCAAATAATTCAGTGAATGTAATTGAGCTAGTTGTGAGGAAAGCAAAGCCCCCAGATATTTCAGAGCTGGGGGGGACTGTGGATATAATTCAGCTGAAGAACCTCAGTTATGATTGTGTTTAAGGTATAACCAGAGTAGGCCGCAAAGTCCTGAAGGGTCTGCCATAAAGGGATCAAGGAATCCTATGGGTTCTGGAGATAAATAAGTAAATCATCTGCACAGAGGGCTAAATGCTGCCAATGGTCCGCTATGATGGGGGCTTGAACGGAATGGTGTTTCCATATTGCCTGGGGCCAAAGGCTCCAGACATAGGGCAGAGGAGTGGGATAAAGGGCATCCATGATGGGTGCCTCTATGCAAAGTAAATAATGTGGAAAGCCATCCATTTACCTTCACATATGCCTGTGGAGAGGCATATAATTCTTGCAAGGTCTCAATGGAAGTGGGAGGGAAGCCTGTATGGGACATAACAGCAAATATAAATTGACATATCACCCGGTCAAAAGCTTTTTCAGCATCAAGGTTAAGTAAAAGAAAGGGTGATTTTAAGCAGGAGGCATGGTGTAGAACAAGGAGTATGCATTTTATATTGTCATGGGTTTGGTGCCACCAGTACAAATCCCTTCTGGTCCCTATCAGTTAAGCCTGGCAATAGGGCGTCTAGTCTCTTTGCCAGGACTGAGGTTTATAATCAATATTTAAAACTGAAAAAGGGCAGTAAAAAGGGCACTGGGTTTTATCCTTATTCAGTTTAGGAATAACTGAAATAGTAGCTTGGTTCCATGATGAGGGAATAGAAGAACCCTCCTGAACACCCTAACAGACCTGAAGTAAAGGGGGTAGCAGAGTGGGGCAAAAACGTTTATCAAATTCCTTGATACATCCATCTGGGCCAGGGCTTTTCCCTGTTTTTAGATTTTTAATCACTGCCGTAAGTTCTCCTGTGGAAATGGGTGCATGCAAAGTTTGGGCTAAACCATGGGGGAGTTGAGGAAGCTACATAGGGTGGAGACAGAATAATCTGAGGATGGGAGTGTGTCAGTGAGACCATATACAGTAGATTCTGATAGTAATGATGAAAAACCAACAGGATCTGGTCAGGGTTGGAGATCAATCGTCCAGTCCGAGGGTCACAGACATGCGTAACCACCCCCTGTAAAACCTTCTGATGGAGCCTAAAGGCCAACACCTTAGAGGCCTGTGATCCCCCTTCATAAAACCATTGTTTCAAATAACGCAGGGTCATTTCAGTTTTAGCATTTAGGAGGTCCTGCAATTCCTTTTGTAATTTAATGACCTGAGGTCCTTGGGTTTTGTTGCCCAGTGCATGTAAGTACTGACATTCTGACAGTTTAGCTTGCGGGGTCTGACTTTTTTCTTTCCTTCATTTTTTTTAAATGGAAGGCATAACTAATAAGTTCCCCCAACAAAATAGTTTTTAGAGTGTCCCACAGAATAGCTCGGGAGACATTTCCTCATCATTTTCAGACAGAATTTGTTCAATCTTGGTCTTAATCCATTCTTGGCAGTCTGGGATATTGAAAAGGGAGTTATTAAAGTGCCATAGATTGATACCACGGGAGGAACCCCAGTTCAGAGTAAGGAAATGAAGGGCATAGTCAGACAGATAGGTAGCTTTAATGTCACAGGAGTGAACCAGGCCAGTATGCTCTGCAGATATATGAAACAAATCCATACCGGTGTAAATTTTATGAGGCCCTAAGTAATGGACAAACTGGCATTGTGTAGGGTGAAGGAACTGCCAAACATCAGTCCAGACACATTCTTTGATAATGCACCGCGTCCATTTCTGGGTATGGGATTCCCTGGGAGGAAAAGGATTGGTAGTTTCTATTTTATCAAAAATCATGTTATAGTCCACTTCCAGCAAAAGGAGGCCATTTTGATGCTGGAGAACCACATTAAGGAGGGACTGAATCACCAGGGTATCCATCCCAGGTGGGACATATAAGCTACCCAGTATAAGCTCTGCCCCCAGATACTGTCCGGTTACCATAGTCAGGTGACCCTGTGGGTCAACATAGGTAGATGTACTTTGGAAGGGTGTTTGTTAAGGAAACAGGATGAACATCCGGCATTGCTTCCCCTGTTTGTATGAGGAAGCCACAACTAAAGAAAACCACAATTTCTGTAATTTCTGGTGATCCTGTTCACGGAGGATCACTAAGGAAGGAGATAAGGAGCAGAACTGAGCGATTCTGGGAATTGCACCGGTGAATGTTAGTCTAATTTCCAGTTTTATCAGGATTCTATCATTCTTTTTGTATATGTATCAATAATCAAAATAAAAAAGGCCTAATACACAGAACATTAAATGAAGTGAATTGAAAATAGTACAGCAAACAATTATAAGAAAAAAGTATGAGTTATGTAGATTTTCTGATCTGGTATAAAATGCCAAATTCCGTGAAATTCTTTGTTTTTACTGATGTGTGGGCAGTCCAAATTTTGGAATTTTACTGGGTTTTCCAGTAAAAACCGAAAACCAGTGGCCTTGGCCATTTGCCTTTCTTTTTTTTTTTATTTGCCTCTCACTATACACCACTTTTCCTCATCTTCATTGTCCAATTCTTTCTTTTTTTGCTTCTTTTTCCTGCGTGCTGTCCATTGGTAGAATTAATGCCATCAATTTTTGCTTCCTTATTGAGTTCCACTGCATTTAACAGGTCTTCATTTTAAGAGAAGTAATTTCCATTTCAAGATGTATTACCTTATGTTCTCTCATTTATTATCTTAAGTTCTCCGATTTCTTGGCATTGTTTGCATGTGACTGCTGAGTAATCTGTGCTGGATTCAGTAGTAAATTTTTCCACATACTATTCATTTGATCCCTATTTCCGCATTGGCAAGCTCTATCAGTCTTGTATCTATGGCTGTAAAAACTGTGAATACCGTATATGAGGCTATCCTTGTAAAGTTTCCTGGCAACCTGACTGACTATGGCTGACACAGGCAGACATGTGTCTCTGCCTGTGTGGGACTCTGCTCTGTGCTCACTGACCGCTTGCACAGATGAAAGATTTAAAAGTCTCTGTGACCTCTGCCCCCAGGTGCACTTGATCATGTCATGCTGATTAGTATGATCCTGTAAACCATAGAGCTACAAGGGTTTTAAATTAAAAATGCTGTGGCAGCTTTAAACAGCTTTGCTGCTTAACTACAGTAGTCCTGAAGTAGCGTACAAAATAAATATTTTTTTTTTATCATTTAACAGTTTATCTCACCTGCAGCCACAGTCCTGCACTACATCCAGCCACCGCTCCCTCCACCTCTGACCCCAGAGCTCTGCAAGCCGAGCTGGCAGATGCATCTCTACCTGCAAAGGGGGCCCCCCTATAGCCCCCACACCCGGCGAGGAACCATTACCAGCACATGCCATTCCGGGCATCATCGGCCGGTGGAACTGTGGCTATCAAGCTACCACGGATCTGTGCTGCTGTTTTCCCTATTATTTTACTCCCCGATGGAAGCACGGTCATGCAAAATGGCCGCGACATGCAGATGTCTGCCGTGCTTCCCCCCCACTGGCACCTGCGCAACTGTAGTATCACCGGGCGTACCCAGGGACCAGCAGAGCACGGTGTGTGCCCACCCCATCTCCCAAGGACTAGGAGAGCTGTCATTGGATGCTCAATCCTAGTCCTCCCCTGCCGACCCCCGATGACCCATACTAATTCTCGAACCTGGGTCGCCTGCGTGGGGTGAGGTGTGGCATCCAGCGCCTCAACCCTCAACGCCACCGGGCTGGGCAAAATGTTTTTAATCATAAAAACTGCACTCTGTATCACCTCGGAGAGTTACAGTCCTGACAGACTCCCAGGACCACCAACCCCACTAGCACTTCTTCACAGTATCTGGCTAGACTTATTCTTGATAGGTTAGATAGATGGGACTGAAAGATGTTATTTTATTTTTGTTTGATTTTTTTATTGTTTCCTTTCATAGATTAGCATAGATAGATAGGGTAGATATTTCATACACAGTATCTGTTTTATAGCAGGGCAATACAACCTCTGCATTTATCCGTTTCTGATCTGTGCAAAAGATAGATACAGTAGATAGATAGATAGATAGATAGATAGATAGATAGATAGATAGAGAGATAGATACAGCCAATCCAGCTACTCTCACCACCAACCAAAAATTTGGAATTCCCTCCCACCTCAAATCTGGCACTCATCCTCCACCTACTCCATCAGCTCTGCCCTCAAAAATTACCTTGCACCTAGCTGCTCCTGCCATGTCCTTATCTAATTCCCTCCTCTAAGCCCTGGACAAACCCTTCCTCTCTATACTCATCTTCACTTACCATCCCAAGGAGCTTGTGTATCTGATCTATTCCCTTCCTCCACCATGCTAAAGGGGTCTGTCTGTGACACTGCATTATCCCCTTCTCTCTGGTCCCACCAGTCCCATTGCAGGGTTCCTTGCACCCTGTGGGGATATCCAGGGACATGAATCTTCCCCCTCCTCACCCCTCCCTCCCCTTTCCCCCGTTTCTTTCACATAAGCACTTGTTTACTTATTAACCTGGCACTTACTATTGTCCACTATTTCTACATGTTATGCTCGACACTGTTGTAATACTATTTGTAACACCTGCCTTACAACTGTATGCTCATGCTGATCTTGTAAATTGAATGTTTATTGTCTCATTCCTATTGTACCCCTTCCCCCCAGGTCGCACCAGGAGATGAGAAACCTGTTGCTCAGTGTGCCTTCCTGGTGAAACATTTTAATAAATAAATAAATAAAGCTAGATAGAGACAGATTGAGTGCAGCACCCTTAGGTATACATCTCTTTTGCACATCAAAATTGTGCACTTAAGTGGGTGTACATTTATCAGATTGTCCAACTCTAGATAATTTCATTAAGGGAGGGATACCTGTGTCATCATCAAGGATTGGGACTAACTTTTTGCTTTAAGCAAAAGCTTTGGAAGAAGCCAATATGGCTGAGGCAGTTTGATACACTTTCCTGGTATTGCTATAGTGGTCTGTGTGCCTAGCAGCATCAATGATGTGGAACCGTTCCCCACTACTTCCTTCAGGCATATTGTCGATGTCAGACAGAAGTCTGTCTTAGCTAGGGAGGGAGGGAGACATCCTGAGTTAGCCTGGAATTTGCCCCGCTCCAAAATTATGGATCATGGTCGGGGGGCTACTTTTGAGAAATTACTCTTTTGGGCTCTGGTAGGGCTACAGAGTGGCTAGTGAATTTAAATACAGTGTGGTCTAGTGGTTAGAGCACCAACTTGGGAACCTACATATTTTATTTATATAGTGACGACAGACTAGGCCACTAGGTATAACCTCACTTATCACCAATTACAAGAACATATATCATACAGTAGGTTCAAACCTCACCAAAGCCAAATATTCTAAGTCACTTAACCTCCCAGTGCTCTGGTCCACCCAGCTGTAGAAATACATAAAGAACAGGACCACATTAGAAATTAAGTGTAGTATATCAGCAAGCCTATCTGGGGTAAACAAGTAGCAAAAAAAAACAACCCACAGATATCATGTTGGGTCTTGGCACAAGGCTAGCAAATGGCAACTCTTTTTTCAGGATTTGTTTATGAGAAGCTGAGGGGGTTGAGGTTCTGGAAATAACTAAGGGTGGGGAATTCATGACCATATGACTAGCCCTGGCCACCTGGATATTGCTATAGTTTTTTCCCCTTGTTTTGCCTTTGGCCCTTGAATATTGAATAGATAAATATCTGGGGTACCAGGTAAGAATATTTGCTGAGTATTTGAGGAAAAGCACTTCTTAGGCTGCTTAATAAATGGATTAGTTTGATGCCCCTAGTACAGTAGCAGTAGTGTGAGTTACTACTTGTTAATATTCCTTTATAAAGCCACAACATACAGGGAACACACAATTTTTCTGTTTCCTCATCATGATACCTTAGAAGGTTTATGTACCTATGACATAATGTACAATTTGCACCTCTTTAATAAAAAAAAGAGCATTTAGTATTTTGTCTGCCTAGAAATGTTCACATTTATGTATTCTGCAAATCTTGTTCTTTTGTAACACACCCTTTGGCCATTAGGGTACTCATTTATTAGGACTGGGACAACTTAGAGCCCTCCAAGCACTCAGACACTTGGACTAAATAAATTTTGGAAACATGAGATTTCTTTACTGGTCCTTAAAGCTGAGCACAGTTACAGACATTTGATTACAGCTCTCTACCCTCAGATCTATTGGCCATCGCAAACCCTGGCTCATCACATGCTGTAGATGTGAACATTGATGGTAGCCCCTACACTGCTGGAAGGCATGTTATTTACCAGCCCCTGGTATGGCAAAAAATCTTTTGCACCTCAAGTCCAAGGACCACCAGAAGACTCCTGACCCCACCCAGCTGTCCCCTTAAACCTGGAGCTCCCCATCTTGTTGCATCTGGGATTCTAGCACTATTAGTGTCCTGGCACTGAGGACATCTTCAAATTTTTCCTCATATGCCCTAACCCCCGTTACTATCTGGTTAGTCAGACTGTCCCAGACCAGCCCACCTACTGCATGGTACAGTGATGTTTCTATACAGCTGGGGCATCCATCTCTCATTTCTCCTTACTAGGTTTCTTAACTTTCTTAAATCCCCTTGGACTGGATTCCAGAACCAGAGGTTATTACAGCACCTCCCTTGAGGAGACCACCAATAGCTCTTCCTCCTGAATTTTGGCAAATACCTCTTCCTCTGTCTGCATAGCTCCCTTATACCCCAGTCTCTTCCCATTGGAACCTGGGTACCTTCGAATTGTTTCCTTGTGTGTGGTCTGCTTTTGGGCACTGTCACTTTAAATTGTAAGAATGTCTGTGTAAAAATGACTTTTGATGTATAAATAATGATGCTCAACAGGGGTTGCTAGTCCTTGATACAGCTCTTTTACAGAGTGAAACATTGGACAGTAGACATCGGGTCTTGGCACCTCACATTGTTCTAGTGATGCTTTGCTGTAATAAAGAAAGATTTTAACCAGCACTGCAAACAGTTTCTGTACCTACTCTGTTCCTGTTTGGTGAGTGCAGAGATTTTCTTTTCCTTTGCACTGATCTCTCATTTATCACTGACACCCAGTCTCTTTCTCCTGCAGCCATTTCAGTGATGTACTACATCAACTGCCAAGGCAGTGTGCATTCCAACCCTCTGTGAAGGAACCTCTGGTCAAGCTCCTGTACCCAGTGTGGCCTTCAGGCTATGTATTGTGTTTTACTACTAATGCAATCTTTTTTACAGGTACACTTTAGATTTATTGTACTGCAGGTGAGCAGGGGCTCAAACATGGGGGTTGGGTTCTGGGGCATTGACTGGACACCCCACAGGACCAACTATCTGATATACTCCTTCAGATAGATCTTCATTGTTACCCCTAGCCTATCGAATCCAGGATGATATCCATTATCTTTACCTCATGGAATGTCCGAGGTCTGAACTTCCCAGTTAAAAGAAAACAAGCCTTATCTAGGCTAAAAAGCTTAAAGACTAAGGTTGCCTGTTAAAGGAGACTAAACTCTGTCTAGAGGAGAATGCTAAATAAAAAAGAGATTGGGTGGGACAAAAAATACACAGCTGTGTCCCCTCCTCTAAGGGTGTTGTCTCCATCTTAATTCATAAAATGCTCTGGTGGTTTGTGGAAAGCTCATCCACGAATGCTGAGGGTAGATACAGTAGGTTGTGGCTAAGTTCTATACTCTGGAGGACACCTGGATGTTAGTAATGTGTATGGGCACATACATGATGACCCAGAACTGTTCCATTCCCTTCCCTCGCCGGAGCCTAATACTAAATTTAGTATTAAAGCAGTCATTAATTTATCTTTGAAGATTAATTTTAGTCATTTTTCACATCTTTAATCATTAGAAGAGGAATATAACCTCAAAGAATACTGATTTCTAAGAAATATTCAACCGAGTACTTGCTTAAGAGTAAATTATTACTAAATGAAGGTTAGAAATAAATGCACAATGGTCTTCAAAGTACATTTTTTGAATACTTACTGAATCATAACTGAAAACTGCAGTCAGATGCCAATCCCAGTTTTCCCTGATAAGAACTAAAACAATCCTACTCTTTCCTTCTTGTTTTAGTTTAAATCCCTTCAGTTGTTACACTTTCAGTTACTCTCACTTTACATCCAAAAGGCAGGCTGTATGGATTAGCTGTGTTTCCCTGCTTTCAGCAGGTTAAGTATAATTAGAAAAAGTTGTATTTGGTCTATCTCCCTTACATTTTGCAATCTCTCAAATATAATTATTATTCAGCACTCATTTTGTAACTGAAATGCTAAGTTCTGCAGTTTTTATTTGTTTCACGATCTAGAGGTTTGTGCATTATATACATGGAAGAATTTAAATCAATCACATTAAGAATCATTTTGTGACTGAATGTGTTTGTATAAAATGTATGGGGGGGGAGGGGTGTGCAGAAGCATTCAGTGTCTTGCTGAACTCTGTTTCCCACTGCATTTTTTTCCCCAGAAGAGAAAAGTGTGTTTGTCCAGGTACTAACCAAGTTTGTCCTTTTTGATTCAAATATGCTGATACAGACATTGCTGTAATTATACAAATCATATGTAGGATATAGCATTTGTAGGCATTTACCCACATTTCCTAAGAAGATTTTTGAATATTATTTGCATGTTCCAGCTCAGGAAATCTGTTGTTTTCATTTGGTCATTTCTTACAGGAACTAACTTGACACCTGGTACGCTTAGCCTTATGGTGTAGCATATTTACATGTACAAATGTTTTAGTACTTGTGCATTTTGGCTGAATTAAAGACTTTTCTATATGAGGTGTACATATAATGAATGATTAATAAGTAGAAGCCATATATGAAAATTGTATTTTGAAGTACAAATAAAATTGAGTAACTGTATGGCATTGCCTATAGAACTTTATCAGCCTAGTTCTAGCAAAGGGATCACTTATTTAAGATTTATATTTATTTTAGGATATAAGGACCAAAACTATATTATGCAGTTCTTATTTAAATAATATAATTTTATGTTTATATTGGTTACAGCTGCCTTTGTGATTTCAAAAACCTAAAGAAATTACAATCAAAAGATTTAATAAAAGAACCTCCAGGTAGCTGGCCAGTTGGCACAGACATATGACTACAACTCATGACACCGGTGATCTGGGTTTGGGAATGAGTCTGCATCATTGGGTCTGGCCAGGGGGAGGAGGACTGAGCAAGACACTCTTCTCCAGGTATCGAGGGCTTCTGCCCATACTGCTCTACTGCCACCCAGCTAACCACAACTGGTAGTGCAGCAGGTAAGTAGAATGGGAGGGGCAGACAACAGCCAGGGACCCATGCGCACACATGCATTGGTTTCCTGAGTATGCCGACACCAGTAGGGAAACGTAAGAATCTGAAGGAAAGATATCCCAATTTTGGCTTTCAGAGCTGAAGCCCTGGTATATCCAGGTTGGCCCACCCACCTCTGTCTATGGGGCCTAACACATGGCTTGACTGGGTGCACATCAGCATACCCAAAATCCCACCGGGGGGGTAAACCACTGCATCATGGGGGACATAAGATGTGAGGAAGGGGCCGGGGCAGATGCTGGGAAAGCCTTGACAGAGTCACACAGGAGAGTGCAGGTGCATGAAATGCATAGTGAAACAAGAATTTCCCAGGTATGAAGTGTTCTTTCACATATTCACAGCTGTGTGTTTCAATTTGGTTTGGTGGGCTTGGCCTATCCATGTAAGTTTTAACATCACATTATTGGGGTCCTTAAAGATACATTTATAAAATGTTATTTATAGAAGCTGCAACCCTGAACAGGACACAGGTGCACTGTGGGGTGTGTATGTAATGAGTTGTATTTCCTAAATACCATAAATAATGTGCTATTCATTATTCAGATACAAATAATGGATCGGGACAGTATACCTGCCTGTTCTTATTCAGGAAATGCTATTAAAAAAAAGAATAAAAAAAGAAAAAGAAACAGCGCCCTACCTTTCTCCCTAGCCCAAATCCTTGAATTTAAGCCACCCATCCCACCACCCCTGTTAGATACCCTCTTCACTCACAGCACCCACAATTTTATATTAAAATAGTTACAGCTCCCTGTTACAGGCAGTGGGATAATGATGGACCAGTAGGCAGTAGAATAAAGTTCAAAAAACAATACTGCTTTATTTTCTTCCTTTCAAGTTCAGCAGGAGTAGCAGGATATCAAAAACAATACGAACTTGGGTGACAAAATTATAAGGAGAAAAATTAAAATCAAATGTTCATAATTCCATAACCAATTCCACAACTAGAAAGGGCTAGGTGTGCTTCATTCCTCACCTTACTTCGATCTTCCTTCTATCTAGATCAGGTAACCATTTATACAGGTAACTAAACATGTGACTGCTGTAGCTCCACCCATTGCTTCCTAAAGCAAAGAAATATGCACTTAGTTATACAGAAAATACATATTATGGGCTGGATATTCAAAAGGGTTGTGCCATGCGCAATAGGATTGCGCCTGCGCAAGTCTGAAATTGCGCCATTCTGCCATATTCAGCAGGAGGCAGTTGCGCCCTGCAAGTCAAGCTGAGCAACAGCGCAATGCTAATGAAGGCATGCTGAATCAGAGGGGGAGGAACCATGCATAAACTGCACAGCCCGATATTCAGCGGGCTGTGCAGAGTTGTGCAGGCGCAACCCCCAACCTGCGCCTGCACAACTCTGAGCCCCAAAAAGAAGTAAGTCGAGGGCCACCCACAGGTGAGCTGCCGCATTGCAGGGTGCAACACAGCAGCTGCCACCTGTGGGTGGCCCTCAACCTCTCCTGTGCCCCCACTGCAGCCCAATCATGGCATATAGCAACCCCCTACCCTGGCCATATATCGGAAAATGTAAAATCCCCCCCACCAGCCCGATCAGAGGCTGCTAAGTGTTCAACCCCTCAAGAACACATCCCTGGTGGTCCAGTGGACCAAGCCCGATCACGGGCTGCAAACTGTTCAAACACCCCCCAAGGACCACCTACCCTGGTGATCTAGTGGCCCCACCCCACCCACCCACGAAGCCCCACCACCCGCTCCCCCACTCCGTCAGCCAGCGGGCAGCAGCATCACCTGCCTGCCGCCTGCCGCCTGCCGGGCTGACTGCCCTGTGAGGGCTGCACACCCATTGGTGCAGAGCAAGGGCAATGGGCGTGCAGCCCATACCGGCGACAGTCCAGATATGTGAATGAATGATTCATTCACATATCTGGACTGTCTTGTACGGTATGGGCTGTGTTGAATATCGCCCCGGCCACACCCCTGTGCAACTATTTTGTGCAGCGCAAGGGCTTGTGCCACAGAATAGCGCAGTTTGAATATCCAGCCCTATAACTCTATAATCTTTCCATTCTCATAAGTATTTATGTGCACATTTGTAATAATGATAAATAATGCTTCCCAACCTTTTACATGAATCCAGAGTCTCCAAGAAACCGTCCCCAACAAAAATGCCCTATAAAAAGGTAAAAAGAATGGCCGGCTGGCTCTATAGATGCATTCTGTGAGGACAGTGTTAGGAGAACATCTGTCAGCATGGGAGACTCGCAATTACTTTTCCAGCTACAGGCAGGTAATGTGAACTTCTTTATTTGCAAAATCACCCTGCCTATCGGCAAGAAACTAAACTGAAAGACAACAGTGTGTTCTCCCCTTGTTTTTGCAAGCCTAAAATATAAGCAGCAAAGCTGCAGGTCCACCCGGGTGTGCGTACAGTAGACAGCAGGGGACTAGGAGCGCAGCCTGAGAAGACGCACCACCATGGAAGAAAGCAGATCCTGGAGTTGCTTTTCTCAAGGCGGCAGATTCTGGCTGCTTCTCAGACAACGCCTGTATTATTTAGTTTATGGCTGTAAAAGGGGAAGAAAAGAAATAAAAACAGCCTCTATGCCTCTATGCGGGTTTCTAGCCTGCACCTCTCTCTCTCTCTCTCTCTCTCTCTATGGGGAGAGACACTTACAATACTCACTACAGTGAGTGTAGCTATAGAGCCAGAGCAAGTGGCATAGGGACAGACTCTTGTTTACTTGTCCCTGTGTCCTGCCTTAAATCCAATGGGGTCTTTTTATTATTTAATCAGGACAGACCTACCTTCCTATGTGCATGCATAACCATGGGCTATGCTGTTATTTGGTGCTATCTTTATTAAAAAAAAGGGCTGTCTTCTGCTGGACGTGAAACACTGAGGACTGACGAAACATGTAACAAAGGGTGGCCAGCCTGACAAACAGACACACATATTTACAGGACAAGCAACAGAAAGACGGGGGGGGGGGGTGTATACCGTTTCGCAATGGTGGACTGGCACAACCCACCCACCTCCATAGCCAGCCACCAACTAAGTGCTCATGTGCACTAAAAGAAAAGTACTTTCCACCACTCTCCACTATTGTAACACCCACTGACCATCCTCCTCCTCCCAGTATCCACTTCTTAAATGAAGTGGAAGGCAACCAGTGAAAACCCACCCACCTCCACAGTTGGCCATCTTCTGAAGATCTAAATCACCTCGCACATGCTCATTCTGTATAGTGAAATCAGCAAATCACATGATCAGTTGATTTCACTTTACAGAACAAGAAAGCAATGGAATGGTTTCATTCTACAGAAGGCAGCCAGCCATGGAGGAGGGTGGCTTTCTGCCATTCACCTTCTTGTCATCAGGAGATGACTCAGCAGCCAGTTACTTCAGGAATTGGGTTCTTATAGTGGGAAGAGGTTGGTTGGAGGGTGCTGCAAAGTTGGGGGGATGGAGGAATTTATTTTATTTAAGTACAAGCAAGTACTTACATGGCAGCTGGCTATGGAGGCAGGCAACTTGAGATGGTTGCCCACAGTGAGAGTTATAAATACTAAAATATAAAATTATGGGTGCTGGGGGAGGAAGGGAGGGCAGGAATTTACTTCTAACAGAGGGTGGGGGATCCAGGGGCTTGAATTTAAGGATTTGGGCCAGGGAGGGAGGGAGGGAGGTGGGGGCTGTTCTTTTCCCCTTTTATTTTTTTATTATAAAATGGGCACTGAAATCCTCAAATCCTGATTGAGTGGAACCAGCCACCTGCCATGCATGAATGCAATACTACCCACAGTCATCCTGGTATCTAGCTTCATTAGAAATTCCTACACTGCACAGAATTTGAAAAAAATACTTGATGGCCATTTTGTACCATTCGCTAAATTAATTAACAGCCCCAGCCTGTATCTCTGTCTTCAAGCCAGCTGTCATGTTCCAACCCCCAGTTCAACACAAATTACAAAGCCCCACACAAACACCAACATAAACAAAATCCATTGCAGGATCTGTTTTCTATTTTGTTTTCCCCAAATACAGCACATAGCCTTCTATGAAATTTAGTTTACTTGCAATCCGGGCACCTGACTCCGACCTCAGTACTGACTCTGTCTGTGTTTTCTGTGTCATGCAGCCCTCATCCATCACCCGGAAGTCTCCAAAATACAAACATTGAACTACTTTAAAAAAAATGCTTGATTTTCCATCTGTTCCATTTCTGTATGAGTGGCTGAGCTAGTGTGTGAGATTGTGCAGGTGGGTTCTGGTCTAGATCTCCAAAAGATCTCTGAAAAAGCTGCTCTCTTCTGCCAACTCTGACATGCTGTGATTAAGATGAGCATGAGAGCGAGAAAATAAGTACAAGTGTGACTGTTGTGGCTGACAGGGAGTCCAATCAACATTAAAGAAGACAGGGGCACTTATTAAACTTAGCCTGCTATTTTTCAAATGAGTGCTTACTTTTGAAGAGAGCAGAAAGTCAGTGGGGGGCACTTCAATCACAATGGCTGAAGTCTCATTCCTCTCACTCTAATCTGAGCCACAGTCAGAAGGGCTCAAACAAAAGAAACACTTCCCTGAATGAAATAAAAAAAAAGAAAAACAGAAACTCAGTCTAAAGGTTGTCAAGTACTGCTTGAGTGGGCAGGGAGGGCAATCTGCAAAAGTACAACTACGGGATCTGCATCAGTTCAAAAGACCAAAAAGCAATGCAGTTAATCAATCTAGTACCAGCAGGCGGAAGGACTATTTTAGGTGAAACACATACATTTATTTACATTTTTACATGAAAAAAATTTATATTGTAATAGAAAAATATTTTAAAACTAAAATTCCATTTTATAAGTGCAATAAGACATGACTGGATGTTGGTAGTTCTAAGATACATGCACACATAGCCATGTCTTATTGCTTATAAATCATATCCCCCAAATACCCCAAAAGAACTAATGAATACCTAAATATTTGGGGACCCAAATATAATATTTGGCTTGAATATTAAAAATAAGGTATTCACACACCCTTAGTGTGTTGCATTACAGTAGAAGGTCTGGCTGTGTATTTCTTTATTCTGTAATAAACTGTGATTTACACTGCATGTTGTCTTAGTTTAGTCCATTGATTTCATAGATTTCATAGACTGTATCCGAGTTAGCATAGCCATAATCGACTCACCAGTTTTCAGTAGAGTTTTTTAATTTGTATACTGCTTATATATTTATCTAAAGATGTCTTAAATGTGTCCATATTTTTACTGCACACCACTGATTCAGGGAGGGTATTCCATGTTGCTACCACCCTTTGGTTAATCCACTGTCCTCTTTATTTGTTTTATACAGCTCTACCTTTAGTTGATATTTATGTGTTCTAGTATCTCTAATAGTCAATTTCATTCCAAACCTGCTCGCTCCCATAAGTCATTCTCATTAATTGCTTTATACACTAGGCATACATCTCCCCTTAATTGTTTATACTCTAATGAGTATAAGTTCAGTTTAGCCAATCTTTCTTCATGTGTCAGATTTTTTAAAGTGCTTATTCTTTTGGTGGGTCTTCTCTGGACCCTCTCCAATAAGTGGATACTGCCTCTATTGTGTGGTATCCAAAAAGGCACACAGTACTTCAAATGGGGCCTAACCAATGTGTTGAACAATGGCTTTATTACTGATGCCTCTCTACATCTTGTGTGCCTAAATATACACCCCAGTAACATATTACCCTTTTTCACAACCTTTCTTGTATTATCATCAAATGAGAGTTAATTGGTAATAATTATTCTGAGAGCTCTCTCTTTATATGTGGACTCAAGCTCTTTCCCATTTAGGATGTACTTGGCCATTCTATTTTTGCTACCAAAATGCATAACTTTACATTTTTCTTCGTTAAGCCTTAGTTTATGGTCTTTGGCCCAACACTCTAAATTATATAAATCACTTTGGAACTGGGCAATGGCTAACTTGTGATTTACAATTGCTCCTAACTTGGCATCATCATCAAGCTTACAGATCCAAGACTTAGGGGATGTTTGCATTCATGCTATAAAAACATTGAATAATGTTGGACCCAGCACAGATCCCTGAAGGATACCACTAGTCACATGTCCCCGTCAGAGGAAATCCCTTTGACACATACTGTCTTCTTTTATTTGTGCAATTTAATATACTTTATTGAATTTCCCATCAGATACAGTGACTGAACAATAACAATTATATAACAAGCATTTGTCAATGCCAAATGTTTCTTGCTGCTATTAGCATTGGAAATGCAGGAGTTAGACAGATGCAGAATAGGAATGGCAGTGAAGTATTGTACTTCAAGCGAACCCCACCTCCACACTGCAGAGACGGAAAGGCATTGGGGTATGCGTTTGGGTCATCAGCCATAACGTTCATGCCATGTCACCTCACCCTATTGTGCAGACACCGACATGTGTTGAGCTGTGCCTTGGAGTGTTTGGCTTTATAGTCACCCCTTTCCATAAGAGCATACACTGAAATGGGTGCAGTATAGGAGAATGGGGTGAACTCTGGGGCTGAAGAGTCCAAGGCACACCTTGATGCCTGTTACTGGCTGGGGGGTTGGGGTGGGATGGCATGAGCATTACAGTTGGCAATCCAAAGGAACACCCCTGATGCCTGTCAGTCTATACATGGTGGTACATTATGTTTTTAAACCCTAACGCCCCGGGCATTTGTTGGTATTTGCACTACAAATTTTCAACATGGCCTTTTTGTGACCCCACCTCATGAAAGCATTTGGGACTTCTTCTCATGATCGGTGGCAGTGTGATTTTGTTAATGTGTCCTGAACTTTGAGTTCCCACAGCGCCAATGCCATTCTGTGTCAGATGTATGAAAACACATATCGGGCAGGATGTGAAGAATGACAGCTGTACCATTCATAGGGAGAAACATAGAAACATAGAATTTGATGGCAGATAAGGACTGCTTGGCCCACCTAGTCAGCCCATTTCCCTACTTACAGGATAAGCTGCAGATCCTAGTTAACCAACAGCCTATTTCTTCCTACCCCTCACAAGAACTGCCTTATGTCTGTCCTATGCATTCTTGAATTCTCTCACAGTTTTAGACCCCACAACCTCCTCACAAAGGCTGTTCCACGCGTCCACCTCCGTCTCTGTGAAAAAAATACTTCCTCACATTGCCCCTGAGCCATCCCCCCTCTATCTTCAAATTGTGTCCCCTTGTTCTTGCACATCTCTTTTTCTGAAAGATGCTACCCTCTTGGACTTTGTTGAGTCCACTGAGGTACTTAAAAGTTTCTATCATGTCACCCCTCTCCCTCCTTTCCTCAAGGGTATACATATTAAGCTCCTTAAGTCTCTCCTCATATGGCTTCTCTTGCAGACCCTGCACCATTTTAGTTGCCCTCCTCTGGACTGCCTCCATCCTGTCTATGTCCTTGTGGAGATGGGGTCTCCAGAACTGGATGCAGTACTCCAGATGGGGTCTCACCAACTGTCTGTACAGAGGGATAACAACTTCCTGTTTTCAGCTGGTGATGCCTCTCCCTATACATCCCAGTATCCCCCCAGCCCTCCCTACTGCCTTCTCACATTGCTTGCCAACCTTAAGGTCATCTGCTATGATTACCCCCAGGTCTCTTTCCATTTTTGTTGTTGTTCCTACCTCCCCCCATTGTGTAATCTTCCCTTGGGTCTTTGTTTCCCAGATGCATTATTTTGCACTTCTTTGCATTGAATCCAAGCTTCCATACTTCTGACCATTCCTCCAACCTTGCCAAGTCCCTTCTCATCCTTTCCACACCTCCTTGGGAGGTGTGAAGAGATGTCAATGTTGAAAATCTGTACTGAAAATATTAAAAAAGCTCGCACTTCCGAGCATAGGTAGAAACTGTGCAACGCATGCACGGAACACAGTCATTTAGTGGAATTATTTCACCAGATTTTCAACATAGGCATTTTGTGACCTCTGCTCATGAACACTGTCTCTATGATTTTCTTAATCTGTCCTGAACATTGATTTCCCACCGCGACCATGCTATTCTGTGCCAGATGTGTAAATGCATATTTCAGGCAGGATATGAAAGATGACAGCTGCACTGTTCATAAGGAGGTGTGAAAAAATGCCAATGTTGAAAATCTGGAGTGAAAATATTACAAATGCGTGAAATTACGAGGGTGCGTGGAAACTACGCAGTGTACACTCGTAACAATCATTTTATGGACTTTTGTCACTAAATTTTCAACATAGGCATTTTAGCACCTCTGTTCATGAACAGTGTCACTATGATTTTCTAAATCTGTCCCAAACACTGATTTCCCACAGTGACCGTGCTATTCTGCGCCGAAAGTGCAAAAACATATTTTGGCTAGGATGTGAAAAATGACAGCTGTACTGTTCATCAGGAGATGTGGAAAAATACCAACACTGAAAATCTAGAGCGAAAATATTCATGAAGTTACAAGCGTGCGTAGAAACAGCGCAACGCACACTCGTAAAACAATTATTTTTGGGATTTTTTCACCAAATTTGCAACATAGGCTTTTTGAGAGCCCACCTCATGAACAGTGGCACTGTCATTTCATTAATCAGTCCCAAAAGGTGATTCCATGCAGTGACCGCAAAATCACCTTTGGGACCGAATAATGCCATGACAGTGACAGAATTCATGAAGAGGGTTCCCAATAACCCCATGTTGAAAATGTGGTGCCAAAATTCACCAAAATGCCCGACATATGCACCAAAGTTTATAAAACCCTATTTATGCCATTATACAGCTTACCGGCATTTCTTCAGTTCGTGGTTGGCTTTGAAGAGTGCAGATGTGTTCCTGGTCCACCGAAGATCATCGCACCGGGCTCTGGGGGTAAGTATGGCGTGAGAGAGATGTGGGAGGTAGGGTGTGCAGTGGGTGGGTGTGGGTTGGGGGAAGAGACCCGACCGGCCTGGGACCGTTTCCTTTCTTTCAGGGAGAGAAAAAAAAAAGTCTCGGGAAGGTTATTTTTTTTGCAGGCTTGCTTTCAGCACACTGGGGTGGGCTCCCAGTGTGCCACCTGCCTTTTTGGGGTGGGGGGACTTAAGCTGATGGGGATTGGGCCCCCCGTTGGCAAAGAATGACTGGGAGGAATGATGCTGAAGGGGATTGGGCACCACCATCGGCAGACAACAAATGGGGGGTCATTATGCCAATGGGGAGTGTGCTTTCTGTTGGCAAATGAACTGGGCCAGGGGCATGCCAACAGGGGGATTGGGCACCCCAATCAGTCAGCTTTCATGGGGCTCTGAGGTGGTGGCTATGCCGCCTCCATGTTTATGGACATTTTACATCAGGCAAGGTACCGCCCTGCAATGATGGGTTACTCCCTTATTGCAGTGGAATGGCTGACATTGCAATGACAAGGTGGCCCCTTATTGCAGTGGCCAAATCCTTTCAAGTTGGCAGCACTTCTGCAGAACCACTGTTATCAGTACACTGGCCTGCATTGGGTGAACAGTGCCAAGCCCACAAATGCAGTGCCGGCATTGGCTGCCACAGTGCTGCACCTCCACAACTCGCTTCTCTCCTAAGCTGCTACATAATGTTTCTTGTGCATGCGCGCAAGCAGACATAAAAAGGAAGCAATACACAACAAGATATAAAACAAGCAAAGGGAAAAAAAAATATAATAATACAAAATAATTAAGAAATAAAAAACAAACAAGTAAGGCCAGGCCACACGATCGAAAGCTTTCTCTGCATCTAGGGAAACCAGCATGGAATCCTTACTAGTTTCCCCAGATGCAGAGAGAAAATCCTGCCTGCTCTTGACCCAAAAGGGGACCCCAGATGCCCGCCAAGCATGTGGCCAAAATTTTGGCTTACAACTTTATGTCGACATTTAGCAGGAAGATTGGATGATAGTTCTCAGCTCTGGTAGAGTCCTTCCCCAGCCTTGGAAGAAGGGCAATGCAGGCCTCAAATAGGGATGGTTCCTGGGGCAGAGATGGGCCCCCAAAATGAAACAAAGTAACTAATAAAGGAGTCAACTCCTCTTTAAAGGTTTTGTAAAAAAGAGAAGAGAACCCATCTGGACCAGGGGCTTTGTCTAAGGGGAGAGATGATACAGTAGCAGCAGCTACCTCTGACTCTGTTATTGGGCCTGTTTTTTCCAAGGTCCAAATATTGTGCAACCAACTATCAACCTGAGCCTGCGATTTTCATTTGTGTGTAGACATCAGTCTAATTAACTCCCCTCACCATATGACTTTAAGGGCACCCCAAAATACATTGTAAGCCTGGGTGGAGCCCTGGTTGTCCTGAATAGATTGTTTCAAAAAGGACCTTAAATATGAAACTGTAGAAGA
The DNA here is from genome assembly GCA_016271365.2 of Neoceratodus forsteri. NCBI lineage: Eukaryota > Metazoa > Chordata > Ceratodontiformes > Ceratodontidae > Neoceratodus > Neoceratodus forsteri. The sequence goes on from CM057455.1 coordinate 868,260,039, forward strand.
ATTCTTCAGCAGTAAATTATTAAGGGATCAAGTATAGGGACTGAGCTTCAGGTGAGGGGGTTCCAGAGAGACAGCAAGACTGAGGAATGATCAGACAAGACTCAAGCCTGTATTTGACAGTCCAGTAGGAAGGGCAAAAGTTGATGGTTGACTAAAAAATAGTCTATCCTGGAGGATACCCCTTGTGGAGTGGAATAAAAGGTATAGTCAGTATCAGAAGGGTGTAGTACCCCTTCAAGGATCTACTAAGCCTAATTGGTCTAAAAATTCCTGAAGCGCCTGTTGGGCTGAGGACAACCCTACCCTAGGCCTATATGTCCTGTCCAGGTCATTCACAAAGATGAAGTTCCAGTCCCCTCCTATAAGTATTGGTAGGTGACTATTGTGGGAAACCATAGACAACACATAGGACGAGTTCCACAAGTCCCAACCTGCCATGCACAAATAAATATCAACCTTCCTGGTCTCTGACTTCATTAAGAAAGGCAAAATGAACAGATTTAGCTATAAGAATAGCTAATACACTTTGCCTTCTATGCACAAGCCAGGACCTTACCCACTTCTCAATGTTGGGGTGGAATTTAAGCTATATCATGCTGTCTAACAGTTCATTATGGGGAACTAGGTAAAAAGCTTTGGCGTAGTTCAGTTACATGACATCCACAGGTAGCCCATTATCAAGGGCTTTACTAACTGGATCAAAAAACTGGAGTAAATTAGTGAGGCATGACCTGTTAGGCCTAAATCCATGTTGCATTACATCGATCAACCCTTCATTCAGGATTTAATTTTCTACCTCCTCTTTGATAGATTCCTCCATCGGTTTACACAATGCAGATGTGCGGCTGATTGTTCTATAATTTGTAACATCTTGCTTAGACCCCTTTTTATAAATGGGGGTTATATTTGCTTCTCTCTGTGACAGTGCTGAATAAGGCCCTGCCCCATTTGTTACACAGAAAGAGTTTAAATTGAAGGGTCTGTCCTATTCTATCCTTTTCTGTCTCTTCTCTGTCTGGTTGCGCAACCAAATTTTCTTGTGAGACATACAGTAGGAAAGGATCACTCTGACGGTTACTCAGTTCTACATCTCTTGCTGTCTCTCTGCCTTCCCTTGCAATTTCTGTCTCCCCCCTTGCATATCTGCAGTTATAAAAATATATGTGAGTCTCTGTGTAAAACTGTATGTAAAACTGGGATCTCTTTGTTTAAAACTGTACAGTATATAGTTATACTGTTGAAATGATTGCAAAAGGCTATTTGGAACTCAAAGGGTTAACCAAGATGCAGTTTTTAAGCCTTTTGCAGAGCTGTAAACAAGAGGTCAGTTCTAGGTCACTATAATCTTTTTGCTGCACCTACACTGAAACTGATAACATTCTGTAAACTTACAGGAACATTCTGTGAAAAGCAAGCTCTCTTAATGAGTTCGGGGACAAAGACTTATAAAAATAGCAGCAATACTTTTGATAGAGAGACAAGGAGGATGAAAGACTGAATTTTGGAATTAAGAGATACCATCAGAAGAAGGACTTCATTTTCTCTGTTTGTACTGCCTTTGTAAATAGTTATACTGAATAATTTTCATTTTTTATTTTGCTGTTATTGAGAAAAATAAAATGCTATTTGAGAATTTTGAAACTGCTCCTGGTTTTCCTGTTCTTCCTGACCTGATGACAGATGGTGTCAGCCTAAGTGGGATTTATATTGTGCATACTCTAAGCCAGGAGTTTTGTGCGTCTGTACTAGACCTGGTACCAGGAAAGCATAGAAGAAAAGTATGGATTCTGCAGCAGCAAGTTCAGGAGTGATTACCAGAAGAATGGCAACCAAACTAGCAGAGACAGAAGTCCAAGCTGAGACTGTACAGCCACCACCATCAATGGAAAAAAAAAAAGAACAGACAGTGACAGAACCTGAAAGCCTGATTGCCTTTTTCAAATGGAGGGCTATACAACAAACAGAGATGGAGAAACAGAGAAGACAGGGGATGCAGCAGAAAGAAGAAGAGATTCAATGTTTAGAGGCACAGAGAAAAGAAGAAATGCAACAACTCAAGAAGCAGAGAAAAAAAGAGATGCAGCGACAGGAACAACAAAGAGGAGAAGAAACGCAGTGATGGCTGGATGCCTTGCAAGCTATCAAAGTTGGAGGTTCTGGCACAGGTTCAGCAGAGCAACAGAACACCAACAACTTAAGAGACCTTAAACTTACAAAACTGTGTCCCTCAGATGATATTGCAGCATACCTGACAATCTTTGAAAGGGTTGCCGCAGCCTGCCAGTGGCCAAAGCAGCAATGGGCAATCAGGCTGGTACCTTACCTGACAGGCAAAGCCCAACTTGCCTACTGCAATATGGACACTGCACAGTCTGAATGCTATGACCTGGTGAAAAGAGAGTCTCTTAAAAGATATAACATCTCAGGAGAGACCTACAGGCAGAGATTTCGGTCTCTGAAGTACGACTCAGTTGACAATCCTCGAGAAGCCTTCACCCGACTCAGAGAAGTCCTTATGAAATGGTTCCAACCAGAGGGAAAACACTCCCACAGATTATCGAAACATTTGCAATGGAACAGTTCATCAACATCCTATCCACAGATGTACAACTTTGGGTAAAAGAACATCGACCAGAAAGTGGGGAAAAAGCTATTTCTTTGGCTGAAGACTACCAAGTGGTCAGAAAGACACCACAGCATCAAGATAACAGGCAAGCACCAGTAAGACACTCTTTTTCCTATTTAAATGCCAAGTCTTATAAGAACTCTAGTGGGGGTAACAAATCTGCACCCAAAGACTTAATTTGCTGTAACTGTAATAAGCCAGGTCATATTGCAAGAAATTGCCGTAGTAAGAAGAGTGACACTGGAACAGATTTGTCCTTAGCAAATTGGGGCAAGTACTTAACAGATGTGAAGGTGGGAGATAAGACTGAAGGGACTTACAGATTCGGGAAGCATACAGACCCTTTTGCATATTGAAGTGCTGGGAAAACAATGTCCAAAAGGACCAGGTACTGGTGTTGTCTGCAACCATGGGGACACTCAATACTATCCCACCACCCAAGTGACTCTCTATATTAAGGGAATGTTGCACCAAATAAAGGTGGGGGTAGTACCTAAGTTACCTTTACCAGTGATTATTGGAAATGACTTTGCAGGATTTACTGAGCTAATCAAAGATGGAGTAAATCCTGATGTTTCAGCAGCTGTGATGACAAGAGCTCAGGCAAAGAAAATCTCAGATTGTGGGGATTCTTTTCTTTCACTGATTTTGATTCAGACTTGCTTCAGCACAGCTCCAAGATCCAAAAGTCCAGGAAAGAAAGACGATGCCTGAAGAAACAATGACAACAAAAGGCTAATGGACTTAAGGGGTTAACATATGAAAATGCTAAAACTAAACTGATAACTGATTGTGATTTTCTTTCAGAACAAGCTAATAATGTTTCTCTCCAGGGTTATTTTAAGCAGCTGGGGGTGAAACCAAAACAGGGTGAACCTATGTTTAAAAAATGTAATGGGCTACTATACAGAGTCTGGGTTAAACTTCAGACACAGGACCAAATAGAACAATTGGTTACACCAGAAAAGTATAGATCTGAGTTGTTACAGATAGCACATGATAATCCTATTGCTGGTCACTCAGGGAGGGATCACACCCTTGCCAGATTGCTGTACAGAGTTTACTGGCCTGGAATTTATGAAGATGTTGCTACCTATTGCAGTTCTTCTGCTGAGTGTCAGAAAGTAGCCCCAGTGACTAAAAAAGGCAAGATGCCCCCTGGTGCCCCTACCCTTGATAGATGTGCCTTTTGAGAGAACTGCAGTGGATGTGGTTGGCCCCTTAGACAAAAGTAAAAAGGGTAATCAATTCATCTTGGTAGTATGCAACTATGCTACTCGATACCCACAGGCAGTTCCAATGCATACTGTCACAGCCCCAAAAGTGGCAGCAGAGTTTGCCAAACTTTTCAGCAGGGTGGCATACCTAAAAAGATTATTACTAATCAGGTAGTAATTATGGTGCTGTATTACTGAAGGAGCTATGCCGACTAGTAGGTATCACTGCCATAAGAACCTTCCTTATCACCCTCAGACAGATGTTCTTGTTGAGTAGTTTAATCAAACTCTATAATGCATGTTAAAAAGGTTTGTAAAAGGGGAAGGGAAAGACTGGAACCAATACTTACCTTACCTGCTTTTTGCTTACAGAGAAGTGCCACAGGTATCAACAGGTTTTTCACCATTTGAAATGTTGTATGGTAGACAAACTAGATGTAAAAATAGAAACATGGGAAGATAAACCCCATCAGAAACAATCTATTACATCCTATATGTGTGCCCTGAGAAAGAAGCTGGTAATATATGTAGAAATTGCCCACAGTAATCAGGAAGAGGCCCCAAACCAGCAGAAGGTGTATTATGACTATGGGGTAAAAGAAAAACTTTTTGAACCAGGTGAAAAGGTCTTCTTACTGTTACCCCCTACAGAAAATTAACTGTTAATGAAGTGGCAAGGGCATTATAAAGTGCTCAGATATACTGGCACAGTTAACTAGGAGATAGAGATCCCTGATAGGAAAAATCCTACTAAGATATACCATGCTAACCTCCTGAAGAAATGGGTTGAAAAATCACCAAAGGCTGCTTTTCCAGTTTTACCAGAAACTGACAAAGAATATATTGATGTAGCTTATAATAGACTGGAACTAACTGTAACTGCTGATGTTGTAAAGGTGAATGTTTCCTTAACCTCCAAACAAACCACAGAAATTCATAATTTACTAAAGAAATTTAACAGTACTTTTACCACAGTACCAGGCTGAGCAAAAGGAGTAGAGCACGTAATAGTGACAAAGAATGCTTGCTCTATTAGACAAAAGACATACAGATTATCAGAGCGACTAAGAGCAGATGTGGTTAAAGGAATACAAAAAATGAAAGAAATGGGTATCTTATAAGAGTCGAGAAGTGCTTGGTCATCACCAATGGTGATTATAAACAAAAAGAGAAGGGGGTGTAAGAATATGCCTTGATTTTAGGAAACTTAATTGTCAGAATTTGACAGTTATCCTATGCCCATAATAGATGATTTGTTGGACAGACTGGGAAGTGCCAAGTATATCAATACCCTTGATCTCACCAAAGGTTACTGGCAAATCTCCAAGCTAAAGAATCCAGAAACAGTACTGCATTTGCCACTCCTATAGGATTCGATTAGTTCACCACCATGCTGTTTATTTACATGGCACACCTGCTACATTCCAGTGGTACTTGAATGTGATTTTATGCCCTCATAATGGTTATTGTGCTGCATACCTGGATGATGTCGTGATGTACAGTCCAGACTGGAAAAGCCACCTGGAACACCTACGAGCAGTTATCCAATTGATCAAAAAGGCAGGTCTGACAATTAATCCTACCAAGTGTGCACTGGCCATGCAGGAAACCAGATATTTGGGCTATGTTTTGGGAAATGGAGACTTCAAGCCAGAGGTTTCCAAGATAGGAGCTGTAGCTAGCAGCCCTGTCCCCAAAACCAAGAAACATATCAGGTCATTTTTAGGGCTGGCTGGTTATTACCAGAATTTTTTTCCCAGCTTTGCTGAGTTAGCTACTCCCCTCACTGAACTCACAAGGAGACAGTTCCTGAATAAAGTGAAATGGACCCTATCGTGTGATGAGGCTTTTTGGGCCATTAAGGCTGCATTATGTTCAGCCCCTGTTTTAAAAACCTAGACTTTGAGAAACGATTTCTGTTACAGACTGGTGCATCAGAGGTAGGCCTAGGTGCAGTCTTGAGTCAGCATATAGATGGGAATGAACATCCTGTTCTGTACATAAGTAGGAAATTGCATGACAGAGAGAAAAGGTACTCCATCATTGAAAAAGAATTCCTTGTGGCAAAGTGGGCCATGGAGTCCCTTAAGTTTTACTTACTAGAAGCTGACTTTGTACTTGTAACAGATCACAATTCCATCTGCTGGCTTAACCAAATGAAGGATAACAATTCTAGAATCACACGGTGGTACCTGGCACTACAGCCATTTAAATTTAAAGTGATGCACAAATCTGGGAAAGAGAATGCCAATGCTGATTTTCTGTCAAGATATGGATCAGGAATTGAGAATTCCGAAGGTTGAAAAAAAAAACGTGAGTTGAAATTTCTCTGTTTGCAATGCTGCATATACACTGAACTGTAAAAGTTATAGCTAATGCTAGATGATAATTAAAAAAAGTTTTGGAAACCTGTTTTTTAAAACAGGTTCCTTCTTAAACAGGGGTGTGTGTGACAGGGTTGAATAAGGTCCTGCCCTATTTGTTATGCAGAAAGAGTTTAAATTCAAGGGTCTGTTCTATTCTCTCCTTTTCTGTCTCTTCTCTGTCTGGTTGCACAACCAAATTTTCTTCTGAAACCTAGGAACGGATCACTCTGATGGACTTGCAGTTCTCCACCTCTTGCTATCTCTCTGCCTTCCCTTGCTATTTCTGTCTCCCCCTTGCATATCTGCAGTTATAAAAAAAATATTTGAGTCTTTGTGTAAAACTGTATGTGAAACTGGGATCCCTTTGTTTAAAACTGTATAGACGCTGTTGAAATGATTGCAAAAAGCTATTTGGAACTCAAGGGGTTAACCTAAGATGCAGTTTTTAAGCCTTTTGCAGAGCTATAAATAACAGGTCAGTTCTGGGTCACAATGATCTTTTTACTGCATCTGTGTTGAAACTGACAAGAGCATTCTATAAACTTACAGGAACATTCTGTGAGAAGCAGGCTCTCTTAATGAGTTCCCAGACAAAGACTTATACAAAGAGCAGCAATACTTTTGCTAGAGAGACAAGGAAAATGAGAGACAGAATTTTGGAATTAAGAGATACTCTCAGAAGAAGGATTTCATTTTCTCTGTTTGTACTGCCTTTGTAAATAGTTATACTGAATAATTTTAATTTTTTATTATGCTGTTATTGAGACAAATGAAATGCTATTTGCAAATTTTAAAACTGTTCCAGGTTTTCCTGTGCTTCCTGACCTGTGCCTCAATGACACTCTCCATTCTATTAACACATTTCCCTCCTCCAAAAAAGAATTAAATAGGAATGCAATAGGTCCCATCGATTCACTTGCCAATTCCCTCAAAACTCTAGGGTGAATATTATCTGGGCCTGGTGAGTTATTAATCTTATTTTTTTTCCAATCTAGTTCTCACACTGTCTTCTGTAATTTCTAATTTGTATTCTTCGTTACTTACTTCCAGCTTCAAAATTGTTACTGTCAATAATTGTTTTTGGCTATTAAACACTTAAAAAATAGTCATTAAAAGTTTTGGCCATAGCTATTTTACCCTCAATCTGCAATTCACCACCTTGCAAGGGCCTACCATTTTTTGTCCACCTCTGAGGCTACTTACATAATTAAAACATGCTTTTTTTATTGTCATTAGCAAACATGGCTAATTTGATCTCCCCATCCCTTTTTGCAGTTTTAATTCATTTTTTACATTGTGTAGCTGTATCCTTATTCCTTGCCCAGTTTCCTGTGGTTTGGTTACCCTTATACTTGTTATACACTTTTATTTTCCTTCTAACAGTTTGTTTGATTTTATAGTTGAATCAGTTATATATTTTGTTTTTTTCTGGTATATATGTTTTGATACAGAATTCAAGGTGCTGTTTAATAATTTTCCATTTATGCTCGAGTGACAATCCTTGTAGATCTCCTTTCCAATTTCATTTTTTAAACTCTGTTAAGAAGGGGGATAAAACCTTTTATAGGTACTTTAGGGATCGAAGAAAGACCAAGCGAGGGATACAGAGACTTAATAAAGGGGAGGGAATGTGGGCAGAGGGTGACAGTGAAAAAGCAGGGATACTGAACAAATATTTCTGCTCAGTATTCACAACGGAAGAGGAGGGGGAGGTACCTAAACCAAACAAGGGAGAAACTCTGAATAGGGGGGTCGATACCAGTCCATTCACAGAAGAAAGAGTTTTGAAAGAACTCTTGAAAGTGAGGGTGGACAGAGCAATGGGGCCTGATGAGATTCACCCAAGAATTCTAAAAGAACTAAGGTTAGAACTAGTAACACCACTGACTACTCTCTTTAACAAATAATGGGAGATTGGGGTGGTACCTGACGACTGGAGGAGGGAAAATGTGATTCCACTTCACAAAAATGGGAGCAGGACAGAGGCAGGAAACTACGGACCAGTTAGTTTGACTTCAGTGGTAGGGAAAATGATGGAATCACTTCTGAAGGAAAGAATTGTTGAGTACCTAGAGGCCAGTGGGGCACAGGGCCCAAGGCAGCATGGTTCCACAGCAGGAAGGTCATGTCAGATGAACCTAATAGATTTCTTTGACTGGGTGACCAAAGTAGTAGACCAGGGAGGGGCTGTGGATATGGCCTACCTAGATTTTAGCAAGGCATTTGACACAGTCTCACACAAAAGATTAATATACAAGTTAGCCAGCCTTGGAGTAGGTCCCAAGGTGGTAGCCTGGATAAAACACTGGCTGGACAACAGGATGCAAAGGGTAATAGTAAATGGAATTCACAGTGAAGAAAGGAGGGTAACTAGTGGGGTACCGAAGGGTTCGGTACTGGGACCGGTCTTCTTTAATGTCTTTATAAGTGACATTGGAGAGCACCTGGAAGGAAAGGTATGTCTCTTTGCAGATGACACAAATATCTGCAGCAGGGTTAATACACAAGGTGGGGTGGAAAGAATGAAAATGGACTTGGCAAGGTTGGAGGAATGGTCAAATATGTGGCAGCTCAGATTCAATGCAAAGAAGTGCAAGGTAATGCATCTGGGAAACAAAAATCCAGGGGAAGAGCACACAATGGGGGGGGCGGTGAGTTAATAACAACAACAAAAATCGAAAGAGACCTAGGAGTAATTATATCAGATGACCTAAAGGTGGGCAAGCAATGTGAGAAGGCAGTAAGGAGGGCTGGGGGGATACTGGGATGCATAGAGAGAGGCATCAACAGTAGGAAACAGGAAGTTGTTATCCCTCTGTACAGACAGTTAGTGAGACCCCATCTGGAGTACTGTGTGCAATTCTGGAGACCCCATCTCTGCAAAGACATAGACAGAGTGGAGGCTGTTCAGAGGAGGGCAACCGAAATGGTGCAGGGTCTGCACCAGTAGACATACGAGGAGAGACTAAAGCAGCTTAATATGTATACCCTTGAGGAAAGGAGGGAGAGGGGGGACATGATAGAAACTTTCAAGTATCTCAAGAGAATTAACAAAGTACAAGAGAGTAGTATCTTTCAGAAGAAGAGATGTGCAAGAACAAGGGAGCACAATTTGAAGATGGGGGGACGGCTCAGAGGTAATGTTAGAAATTATTTTTTTCACAGAGAGGGTTGTGGATGCATGGAACAGCCTTCCTGAGGAGGTTGTGGAGCCAAGAACAGTGGTAGAATTCAAGAATGCATGGGACAGGCATAAGGCAATTCTAGTGGGGGGTAGGAGGAAGTAAGCTGTTGATTAACTAGAATCTGCAGCTTATCCATCAGGCAGGGAAATGGGCAGACTAGGTGGGCCAAGCGGTCCTTATCTGCCATCAAATTCTACGTTTCTATGTGAAATACTTTGTCATTTCCTCACAATTTCCCCTGTTGTAGCATTTACTGTAACATTTGTTTTACCTTTATGTGGCCTTCAATTTCCTTTTAAGGTAAGTTGGACAATGTTATGATCACTGTCCCCTAGTGGCCCCCTGACCTCACAGCTAGATGTTTCATCATCTGAATTAATATAAATATTAAGTTGAGGATATTAGACCCTCTTGTGCTTTGCTGGATATGCTGCTTTTGGTTATTGTTGATTGCCATCTCCATCAATCTTTTTTTGTAAGGCGTTAGTTCCTGTAAGGGTTTTCCAATTGATATGAGGCAGATTAAAATCACCCATAATTAAAGCTCTACATTCAAACTCCATATTCTCAAGTTATTCCATAAATAGATTGATTTTTTGTTTGTATCGTACATTTGGAGATCTGTAACACACTTCTATGTTGATTGTTTTGTTAATTTGACTTATTTGTACCCATATTTGTTCAACTTCATCTTTAAACTGCTTAGGGATTTCAATTGTCTTAGCTTACATTTTATAAGTAATTTAAATGGACACACCACCACCCCTTCTATGTATATGATCTTTATTAAAGAGGTTGTAACCCTGGATTTCGTTTCGTTTCATTTTTTGTAGATCTGGACTCAGTTATATACTTCGGTTTATAGGACAGCAGAAGGCTAAGACCCATGAGTGCTGTCCCCCACTGCTCAGTGGTGATAACAGCAGTTATCTACCTTGAAATATTGGTCAAGTCTAGATTTAAACTGTGCTAAATTTCTGCCTCAACAATTTTGTCAGGAAGATGGTTCTATAGTTTTATTGCTCTATGTACATATGCATGCTTGCGTAGCTCACAGTTTGGCTTGGTTACAATCAGCTGTTGTTTGTGCCCCCCTAAGTTATATATGCATTCCTTGGAAACTAGTCCCAGTTCTGCCATAAGGATGGGGTCCCTAATCAGTCTGTATAATAATAAGATATCACCTCTATTCCTTCTGAGTGCTAGGTTCCATAGTCCTAGGTCCCTTAACCTATCATTATTTGGTTTATTTTTACAACGTGATATAAGCTTGGTGAACCTCCTCTGACTTCTTTCAATAACAACTATATCTTTTTTTAAATAGGGGCTCCAGTACTGGGAACAATAGTCTTAGGGCCAGATATTCAAAACCGTGCTCCGGGACTAAAGTAGCACTACCCAGCAGGCAAACATAGCCTGGAGCAAAAAGCAAGCTATATTCAAAAGGAATAGCCCGGAGCAAAACCTGCTGAATATAGCAAACAAAGGAAGTCGGGCAAACAGGGCCAGAAGTGCAGGGCAAAAATAGCCCAGGAATAAGATAGCACTGAATATAGCACATTGCCACTGCAGCCCTTTAGACACTGAAGAAAGCTAGTGTTGCAGGTGGAGAGCATTGTGTGCAACTGCACAGAGATGTCTCACAACCACTGCAAACAACAGTGTAAGCCACACACTGCAGAACTGTGCTATGCTGACATGAGGTTTGCCCATGCTAACATGAGTACACAGTGCTAACGCATTAGCCCAGTGCAAGCTGAATAGCCCAGGGCAAATGGGAGCCATATTCAAAGCTCTCATGCAAATGAGCCTACTTAGGTAATCTGTGGGCAAACAGGTATATTTGCATCTCATTATCTGCTGCTTAGCAGTTAGTACCACGCACTTTGCCCAGTGCTACTGCATGGAGCACACAGCGCAATCTATTGGTCGTAATGGTAGTACAAGCTGGATGCAGCAGGCCAAGACATGCCCACAGCATCCCCTGTTGGTCGGCAGGGAAGTAAAGGCTGGAAGCAGCAGGAACTGTGTGTGCTGGCAGGAACAAACAGAGCAGACATCCTGCCCATGCAGCACTGCAAGCTGTACAACACAAGGTATGAATATAGGGAGAGAAAGACACGGAGAGAGTGATACTTATGTGTCACATAGTTAGATCTACAACTGATATACACACACACACAGGCATATATATATCTATATAGATATAGATAGATATATAGATATATATATATTTAGAGAGAGGGAGAGAGAGGGGGAGATAGTCACACACATGTCCACTGGCCATATGTACCCTTGTAGATGCCCCCCCAACAACATAGGCACCCTACGGCAGGTGTTGGTGGAACACAGTGGGGGGGCCCACGAATGCATGGGACAAGCATAAGGCACGCCTGTTGGGGGTGGATGGACATACGCTGTAGACTACTAGGGTGTGCAGCATATCTATACAGCAGGGATCTGGGCAGACTGGCTGGGCCAGGCTGTCCACCCTGTCATCATGGTCCCACTCCCTGTTGCCATGTGTGCCTGTTGCACACCCTGGTAGTTTAGTGGTGCACCCCCAGCACATTTCCTGACCCCGATCCCTGTACTTTCACATATATCCCTGGTAGTCTTCTAGCGCCCCCCCCAGCACGTTTCCTGACCCCGATCCCCGTAATTTCACATATATCCCTAGTAGTCTAGCACCCCCCCAGCAGCGCCACCCTCGCACATCCCACCCAGCAGCCATGAATGGAGCTGGCGACTGGCTCAGCCCTCCCTCACACCACCACGGCGGTTGCCGACTGAGGAATGAATGAGCTGTACTGAACGGTACAGCTAGATTTCATTCCTCAGTTGGCAGCCATCTGTAGTGGTGTGAGGGCTTCAGGCAACCGCTAACTCCATCGTAACTGCTATGGGGTGGGCTTAGCGCTACTAGGCAACTACGAGATATATGTGAAATACTGACGTCGGAGTCAGAGAAGCGTACTAGAGGGGGCTCTTCAGGGATATATGTGGGGAGTATGGGGATCGGGGGTCGGAAACTTGCTGGGGGGCCGCTAGACTACCAGGGATATATGGCCTTTATGGGGATCGGGTCAGGAAATGTGCTGAGGGGTGGGGGCACCACTAGACTACCAGGGTAATGATGTTTGCTATGGGAACGGGGACGTGATAGGTGCTGGGAGGGTACCTCCGCTTATTAGCGCCGCCTTAAGAGCAGCTTTTCTCAGCGGTAACTAGCAATCGCGTTGCTGGTGTTGCGCTAATGCCTGTAGTGCAGCGCTCTGCTTTTGAATATGCCAGTACACTGGCATTCAGGGACCCTCCCCTCTGTCCCACCCCCTGCTTTCATTTTGGTTTAGTGTCAGCGCTAACACCTAGCGCCGGCGCTAAAGGTGCATTTCAATATTGCAGTCAGGCGCAAGGTCAGTGCTAGTCCAGTGCAACGGCTTTGTGCCCAGCGCTGAGCTCTGAATATCTGGCCCTTAGTGTAGTCTGATATATGCTTTGTAGAGGAGCATGAGAACTGCTTCGGATCTACAGTGGAATGATCTCCAAACACAGTTGATCAGATGCCCAGTTTTATTAGCTGTCTGCCTACAGTGTTGAGAACTTTTAAGATTGTTAGTAATACATACACCTAGGTCTCTTGCACTACCAACTTTCCTTAACTTTACCCCATTAATGTAATAATCCTGCTGGACATTGCTCTTACCAAAGTGTATCACTGTACATTTATCTAGATTGAATTTCATGTTATTTATGTTTGCCCAGCTAACAATACCCTCCAGGTCACTGATGATTTTCACTCTATTGCTTTCAGTGTTCACTATGCCTCCCAATTTCATGTCATCAGCAAATGTAACTATTTTGGCACTGTTTGTGTGCATCACGTCACTGATAAAGATATTGAACAATAGGGGGCCCAGTACAGAACCCTGAGGCACCCCGCTTGTGACTCCCACCTCGTGTGATACAAAACAATTAATTCTAACAGTCTGTGTTCTGTTGGTTAACCAATTCTGTATCCACTTAATCAAGGTTAAGTGTATGTCCAGCTTTACTAATTTACTTAGTAAGATATTAAGAGATAGGGTATCAAATGCTTTCCTAAAGTCAAACATTAGTACATCAACTGCCTTATCCTTATCCAGATGATGCTCCACAAAATTGTAAAAGCTAATCAGATTGGTGGTACAGGATCTGTTATTTATAAAGCCATGCTGTGTAAGGTCATTATGTCCCCTAGCAATGAGAGTCCTGCTCAGTTCTTCCTTGACTATGCCCTCAATTATCTTGCCCACTATAGAGGTCAGACTTATCAGACGGTAGTTGGCAGACTCTTCTTCCCCCCTTTTTTTATTAATTGGTATCACCGTGGCTTTTCACCAGTCTGAGGGTATGTGGGTTTCTAGAAGTGATTTTTGTCCCATGTCAGTTATGATAGGGCAAGTTTGGTGGCTAGTTCCTTCAAGAGTATAGGACTTAGTCCATCAGAGTCTGGAGATTTATTTGTTTTAAGTGATTGAAGTTTTTTTTTTTGATACTATCATCTGTAATAATATTACATGGGTCTAACATTGGTGTAGTTAAAGGTAATAAATCTACATTCCGCTCAGGTGGATTAAAAACTGACCCAAAATATCTATTGAATTCGCCCACCATGTCTTCCGGTTTGCTGTATCTTGTGTTGTTAATTTCTAATGGTCCAATCACCCTGTCTACTCCCTTTTTATCATTCATGAAGGAATAAAAAACTCTTGATGTTAACTTTGCTATTTGCTAGTCTGATGTCAATGGAGGCTCTGGATTTTTTGGTTTCTTGCTTAAGCTGTTTAAGGACAAGTTTGTATTTAGCGGTGTTGGTAGCTGACAGATTGTTTTTCATTTTGTCATATCTATTCTTTTTTTTATTAATGAGCTTTCTGATCTTGTTACTGAACCACAAGGGCTTCTTTCCACTTTTGTTGTAAACCTTTTTAAGTGGTACATGCTTGGATTCCAGATTAGAAATAATTGTAATAAATAGTACCCAGGATTGTTCAACATTGAGATTTGCAGTTGCTGTCTTCCAATCTAGTTTGAGTATTTCTCTCTTCATCTCATTAAAATTTGCCTTACCTTAATTTTTATATTCTATTATTCCTGAAGTAAATTTGTGTACTTTGTTAATTTTAAATAATATTGTATTATGGTCACTGTTTCCTAGTGGTGCTGCTGTGGTAATATCAGTTATATCGGATCCAATATTAGTTAGGACAACATCAAGAATGTTGTTACCATGGGTGGGTGTGTTCACACATTGTTTGATGCCCACTGATACTAGTGATGACTGTACTCTAATACCTAGGGAGTTGTTTGATCCCTCTTCCTTCCAGTTATTCTCTGGTAAATTCAAGTCTCCTAACAGGATTACATCTACTCCCTCTGCTACCACTGTTAGATGTTCAATGAAGGTTTCTGTATCACTTGTGTTACAGTCAAGTGGTCTATAGAAAATTGCTAATTTAAATTTCCTGCCCTTCATTCCCATAATGTCTACCCAAATTAGCGACAGTTGAACATTTGATTTCATTCTTTTTGTACCAGGCAACACCTCCCCCTCGACCTCTAGCTCTGTCCTGGCTGAATAACTGGTAACCAACTATCTCCTTACACCGACTACTATCGCTATTCCACTAGGATCTGTGACTCTTATGATGTCTATGTCCTCATTAGTAACTATGTGCTGTAGTTCTGCCATCTTGATGTTTTTAAGGCTTCTGGAATTGAAGTACAGTACCTTAAATCCCTCAATAGTCCTTTTATGCTTATTGATAACTACATAGGGTACCTTTCCGTGGTTAGTTGACCCGCCCTTTGTTAGTTTAACAAAAGTTGCTCTTTATTATCTGTATTGGGTGTTAATACAATCATCTTCTCTCATTTCCCCCTCCCCTTACTTATTAGTTTAAAGTGCTCCTGCAAATTTGATCATGAATTGTATTACCCAGGAGCATGATTCCATTTCTATTCATGCGTAGCCCATCCCAACAATACAAGTCTTGCCTTCCACTGAAGATTTCCCAGGTTTTTATGCAACTAATACTGTTTTTCATACACTATTGTCTTAACCAGTTATTTAGTTTGATCATTTTCCTAGTTCATTTGAAGTTCACTCTAGGGACTGGGAGGATTCAGAAAGTATAATTTCACAATAATTGCCTTTCAAGTAAGAATACATTGATTTAATATCAGTAAAAAATGTCTTCATTTTTATGCTTGCTTGTGTGCATGCGCAAGAAACATTATGCGGCAGCTTAGGAGAGAAGCGGGTTATGGAGGTGCAGCAGTGTGGCAGCCAATGGTGGCACTGCATTTGGGGCTTGGCACTGGTGGACCAATGCAGGCACACTGTGCTGATGACACTGGTTTCCAAAAGTGCCACCAAGTTGAAACAATTTTGCCACTGCAATGAGGGGCTGCCTCATCATTGCAGTGTCAGCCATTCCACTGCAATGAGGGAGTGACCCGTCAATGCAGGGTGGAACCTTGCCTAGTGAAACATTTTATGTAAACATGGTGGCAGCTTGACGCTGCCTCACAGCCCCATGAAACCTGATGGGGTGGCCAATCCCCCTATCAGCATGCCCCTAACCCAGTTCATTTGCTGATGGGAGAGCCCAATCCCAGTCAGCATAATGCCCCCCCATTTGTTGTGTGCTGAGGGGGTACCCAATCCCCATCGGCATCATGTGCACCCCAAAACAGTCTTTCTTTGCCAACGGGGGGCCCAATCCCCGTCAGCTTCAGTCCCCCTTTCCAGTTTAATTTGCAGATGGGGTAGCCAAATCCCCATCAGCATAATGGCCCCACAGTCATGTTTTGGCTGTGCCAAAGGGGTGCCCAATCCCCCTTGGCATCATGTGCCCCCTGCCCATTTCTGTGCTGATGGGGGGCCAAATCCCCATTGGCTGCAGTCCCCCTCCCCACAAATGCTGGTAACACACTGGAGCCCACCCAGTGTGCAAACACACCTGTGAAAAGAAAACAGACCTCGTTGTCTGTGTTTTCTTTTCCTGTAAAACCAAGCAGGTCCTCAAGTCTCCGTGAGACTCCCCAACCCGCACCCACCCTCTGTGTACTCTACCTTCCCACCCCCCTCACCCCATACTTACCTCCGGAGCCTGGCGCGACTATCTTTAGTGGACCGGGAACACGCCTGCGCCTTCAAAGCTGACTGTGAGCTGAAGAAATACTGGTAAGCTGTATAATGGCATAAATGTTTTTTTTTCAACTTTGGTGCATATCTCAGGCATTTTGGGGAATTTTGGCACCAAATTTTCGACATGGGACCCAGCCTCATGAATGCAGTCACTATCATGGCTTTATTTGGTCCTGAAAGGTGATTTCACGGTCACTGCATGGAATCACCTTTCAGGACTGATTAACAAAATGACAGTGCCACTGTTCATGGGGTGGGCTCTCAAAAAGCCTATGTTGCAAATTTGGTGAAAAAAATCCAAAAAATGACTTTTATGAGCGTGCATTGAGCAGTTGCCACGCACGCTTGTAACTTCATGAATTTGCCATATTTACACTCCAGATTTTCAACATTGGCATTTTTTCACACTTCCTTATGAACAGTACAGCTGTCATTTTTCACATCCTGGCTGAAATGTGTTTTTGAACTTCCAGGGTAGAATAGCATGGTTGCTGAGGGAAATCAGTGTTCGGGACACATTAAGAAAATTACAGTGACACTGTTCATGAGCAGAGGTTCTGAAATGCCTATGTTGAAAATTTGGTGACAACTGTCCATAAAATGACTGTGTTACTAGCGCGTGTTGCACAGTTTCCACGCACCCACGTAACTTCGCAAATCTGTAATATTTTCATTCCAGAAATTTAAACATTGGAATTTTTCCACACCTCTTTATGAACAGTATAGCTGTCATTTTTCACATCCTGGCCAAAATGTGTTTTCATGCTTCCGGCACACAATAGTGCTGTTGCTGTGAGAAGTCAGTGTTTGGGACAGATTTTAAAAAATCACAGTGACACTGTTCACGAGCGGAGGTGCTAAAATGCCTATGCTGAAAATGTAGTGACAAAAGTCCATGAAATGACTGTGTTACGAGCGTACGTTGTACAGTTTTCATGCACCCTCGTAATTTCATGCATTTGTAATATTTTCACTACAGATTTTCAACATTGGCATTTTTTCACACCTCCTTATGAACAGTACAGCTGTCATTTTTCATATCCTGTCTGAAATATGCATTTACACATCTGGCACAGAATAGTGCGGCCACTCTGGGAAATCAATATTCAGGACAGATTAGTAAAATCATAGTGACGCTGTTCATAAGCAGAGGTCATAAAATGCCTATGTTGAAAATTTGGTGAAAAACTTCCACTAAATGTCTGTGTTACGTGCGTGCATTGTGCAGTTTTCATGTAAGCCTGGTAGTTCGAGTATTTTTAATATTTTCACTACAGATTTTCAACATTGCCATCTCTTTACACCTCCCTATGAATGGTACAGATGTCATTCTTCACATCCTGCCCGATCTGTGTTTTTGTACATCTGGCGCAGAATGGCATGGTTGCTGTGGGAACTCAAAGTTTGGGACACATTAACAAAATCACAGTGCCACTGTTCATGAGAAGAGGTACCAAATGCTTTCATGAGGTGGAGGTCACAAAAAGGCCATGTTGAAAATTTGTAGTGCAAATACCAACAAACGCCTGGGGCGTTAGGGTTTCTAACCATAACGTCCCACCCTGTACAGACTAACAGGCATCAGGGGTGTACCTTTGGATTGCCGACTGTAATGCTCATGCCATTCCACCCCCACCCCACCACCCTGCAGCCAGTGACAGGCATCAAGGTGTGCCTTGGACTCTTTGGCCCCAGAGTTCACCCCATTCTCTTATACTGCACCAATTTTCAGCGTATGTCCTTATGGAATGGGGTGACTGTACAGCCAAACACCTCAACATGTGTCGGTGTCTGCAAGATAGGGTGAAGTGAAATGGCATGAACTTTATGGGTGACGACCCAAATGCATACCCCAATGCCTGTTTGTCTCTGCAAGGTGGCGGTGGGGTTGGCGTGAAGTTCAATACTTCACTGCCATTCCTATTCTGCATCTCTCTAACTCCTGCCTTTCCAATGCTAATACCAGCAAGCAAACATTCGGCATTGACAAATGCTTGTTTTCTTTATATCATTCATTGGTCCCAGCATGAATTACCACTAATGATTTGGTATGATTTTGCTTACTTATATTGGGCAATAAGGCTCTTATACCACCTAGTCCTGCTCCTGGAAAGCTGTTGCTGACCACATACTCTTTTTTAGGGTTGCAGTGGGCAGAGTCCTGCTGACCTCTTGTGATGAAAAAAGGACTCAGCCTTCCTTGCATTCTTTGCAACCGAACAACCTGACAGAGTTGCATCACAGTTGCCTCCACATCTGTGGAGAACTCCATTCACACTGCACTATTTTTTATTAAAACAAAACAATCGGCCCATCCTGATCGCGACGCTTAGGGACTGGGCACACCCAGTGTCACTCTTATGTTTCTGGGTGTGTGTGGGGTGGTGGTTGCTGAGAGGGAGGGTTTGGTGGGAGGGGTATCTGTAATGTTAAAGAAAAAACAAACGACTGTCATGGCCACCAAAGAGCATTGAGCATCCACAGTAGTGCTCAGTGGCCATCTTAGTCATGGCGGATTGTGCCATATTCCATCGTGACCACTGACAAAATAGTTATAAATTATTGATGTCCCCCCGCCTCCCTCTAAGCACTCACACCTCCAGAAACATATGAGTGACTCTGGGTTTTCCCAATCCCCAGTGTCAGGAAACATACCAGTGACACCGGGATGCCCAATCCCCAGTGTCAAGATCTTTTTTATTAAAGATAACCCTCCCACTCAGCACCCACCTCCCACCCTCCAAGCCCTTACTTACCAATCAGGAGTTCAATGACATAATCATCTCTGACCACAGACATGTCTTCACTCTTCAAAGCTGGACTGTGAACTGAAGAAACAGGCATGTGATTCAATGTATTTTATTTTTATTTAGTTTTTGTTAACCGGGTAGGTGCACTAGCCATGAATTGACTATTTTCAGGCACGACCCGGGGGAGTATAACAAAAGAACAGTGGAACAATAGCAAACATGGGTACAGTAAATAAAAAATAATGGAAACAGTACATCAGAGATACAAGAGTACAATAAGTAGGGATGTATTTCAATGGGGTTTTGAACTTAGTGATATAACATGTGCATTTTTGCATATTTTTGGCCCAGATATTCAACATGCCTTTTTTGGGACCCCACCTCATGAACAATTGAACTGACATTAGGCAAATCTATTCAGACAGGTGATTTTGAAGTCCCTATATGAAATCACCTTTTGGGCAGGAGTTCAAAATTTTCCCTTGTTCATGAGGTGGTGTCAGAAGAAGGCTATGTTGAAAATTTGGTGTACAAATATTAAAAGATAATAAAGTTATGAGCCAACAATGAATTTTGTGAATGCAGGCTCATAACTTTGGTAATTGTCAATATTTTTACCCAAAATTTACAACATAGCCATCTCTTTACAGCACCTCATGAATAGGCATGTGCAAAACAAACTTTCTCTGGTGGAATTCAAGCAAAAGCCTGACTTTCGTGGAAATTCTGTCTGCCATCACCGCCTGACGCAATTGCTCGAAAACCACCCTGGTGGCTAGTGGTCCCTCCCCACCTCCCACATGTAAACAAAATATCCCTGGTGGCTAACTGTCCCTCCCCCCACTGGATCACCCACCCAACTTGTAAAAAAAAATACCCCCGGTGGTTCCAATCCAATAGCGATCCCTTCCCCATCCCATCACCTCCCCAACAGTGCCCAGCCTGACAAATGCCTTGGTGGTTAGTGGTCCCTCCCCTCCACCCAGTCACCTGCCCCAAATGTACAGTAACATCCCCATCCCTATCTCTGTTTGTGTTGTTTAAAAAAAAAATCCTGGTGGTTTAGTGATTTCAACCTCATCCCCATCCCCGATCCCCAGTCCTTGAATACATTTGTATTCCCTGGTGGTCTAGTGCTCCTACACCCCCTCTTCAACAGGTGTCCCACCACTCAGCTCCCACCCCCAGGATAAGAGATATAGTAATGTTTCAGGATCAGGAGAACATGAATAATTTATGACATTATAGATAGTATAAAATTATAAAAACGAAACATAACTCAGAGCCATATTTGGCTGTTTTGTCAAACCCAGATAAAAGGAGAGTCATAACAAGGTATAGATTAGAATTATATGCAGCCAACTATATTCTGTACGATCAAAAAAGTGATGAAGTCACAGATCCGAAGTGTAAGTGCTTATATGGATTTGAGGATGATCTTAAACATCTTGTATTACATTGTCCTCAGTATGAAACTAAAAGAAAAAAATGGTTGGCCCCAGTCTTGAGCACCCTTGGTCTCCCCTCTGAGGAATTGATAATTATTTTATTTAATCCCAGTGACACTCATATTCTCTCACCATTGTATAAATTTCTACATGCCCTTAAACTATAAGAAATGAGAAACAGCAACTCGATCCTGTATTTGGATCTAATGTACTGTACATGGAGTATGAAAGTTTTAAAACTGATATATACTATGGAAAAATCATATAAATTACGTCATTGATGTGCAGTATTTTAATATATGTGTATTTTATTGGAATTTTCTAAAAACTTATGTCAATCAATAAATATTTACCTACCTATCTTATTCATGAGGCAGGGTCATAACAAGGCTATGTTGAAAATCTGGTGTACAAATATTATAAAACAACACATTTAGGAGTCTATGTTACATTTTGCTAATGAAGGCTCATAACTCTGGTAATTTTCAATATTTCTACACCACATTCCTCGTCTGCAGCCCTATCGGCTCTGACCAGAGTTTGTTTCCTTTAGTTGGGTATTTGTCAGTGTACTTGGTTATGGAGAGGAGCTGAATTTGATAAGATGGCCGACAGAGCTAAGCTAGCCATGACAAAAAAAAATACAGGTGAGGGGGTACAGGCAAAGTTGTCAAGCATTAAGGATGCAATACCTGAAGCAACATCCCATTGTGTTAGACAGAAAAGGAAGTGCAAAAGAAGAAGGAAACCATTTTGGTTCTCAAAAACAGTAGCAGAAAAGGTCAGAGCCAAAAGGCTGGCCTTCAGGAAATATAAAGGAACACAGTGGGATGAAGATAGGGAGGCATACCAAACTTCCTTAATGGAAGCAGGGAAGGCAGTAAGGCAGGCAAAAGGCCCAAACCAAGGAAACACTAGCACAAACAGTAAAATAAGGTGACAAGACTTTCTATAGATACATTAGTGAAAGGAGAAAGTCCAGAGGGGGTATTGCTAAGATCAAAGGAGATAAGGGGGCATGTGAGGAGGAGGACCATGTAAAAGCATCTATCCTAAATAGATACTTCTGCTCAGTATTTACTGAAAAGAAGGTAGGGCAGGGCCCACAGCTCAGCACCATGGACACAAGGGGAGGGAGGTGAGCACTAGTCCCTTCACAAAAGAAAGGGTCCTACAAGAGCTCGATAAGCTCAGGGTGGACAAGGCAATGGGACCTGATGGCAAACATCCCAGGGTACTAAGGGAGCTAAGGGTGGAACTAGCAGAGCCACTATCAGAACTGTTTAGTGAGTCTCTGAGCACAGGAGAGGTCCCAGAAGACTGGAGAAGGGCTCATGTGATCTCGCTCCACAAGAGTGGTAGCAGGGAGGAGGCAGGGAACTACAGACCAGTCAGTCTTACCTCAGTAGTGGTGCAGGATTATAGAGGCACTCCTTAAGGAAAGGATAGTGCAACACCTAGAATCCATAGGAGCACAGGATCCAAGACAGCATGGGTTTACAAAAGGAAGGTCCTGCCAAACTAATCTCATAGATTTCTTTGACTGGGTAACCAGAGTGGTGGACCTAGGGGGAGCAGTTGATGACGCCTACCTTGACTTCAGCAAAGCGTTCGATACTGTTCCACATAGAAGATTGATTAATAAGCTGGGTAGGCTCAGGGTGGGTCAGAAGTTGGTCATCTGGGTGGCAAACTGGTTGACGGGCAGAAAACAGAGAATGGTGGTAAACGGCATACAGTCAGAAGAGATGCAAGTCACAAGTGGGGTACATCAGGGATCAGTCCTGGGGCCAGTCCTCTTCAATATCTTCATCAGTGACATTGCAGATGGACTGGAGGGTAAGGTTTGTCTGTTTGCAGATGGCACCAAGATCTGCAACAGAGTAGATGATCCAGATGGGTTGGGCAGAATGAGAAGAGATCTGGATAAACTAGCAAAATGGTCTGAAGAGTGACAACTGGGGTTTAACGCAAAGAAGTGCAGGATCATGCACATATGGAAGAGAAACCCTGAAGCCACATATAGGCTGGGAGGGGAGTTGCTGGCAGTCACAAGGAAGAAAGAGACTTGGGCATCATCATCACCGATGACCTGAAATCATCCAAGTAGACCACTAAAGCAGTAAGTAAGGCTAGGGGGATGTTAGGGTGTATTAGTAGGGGTATCACAAGTTGGAAGAGGGAGGTAATAATCCCCCTTTACAAAACACTGGTTCAGCCCCATCTAGAGTACTGCGTGCAGTACTGGAGGCCACACCTTCACAAGGACATTAACCAAATTGAGGCAGTCCAGAGAAGGGCAATCAAAATGGTGCAGGGACTGCATCAGAAAACACATGAGTGCTCATAATGGAGCTCAGTATGTATACTCTAGAGCAAAGGAGGGAGAGAGGTGATATGATCAAAATATTCAGACACTTTAAGGGCATTAACAAGGTGAAAGAGTCTAACATGTTTCAATATAAGAAAAATAGCAGGACAAGAGGACACAGCATGAGGTTAGAGGGAGGCCGATTAAGGGGTAATGTGAGGAAGTTCTTTTTCACAGAAAGGGTGGTGGATGCATGGAACGGCCTACCTCAGGAAGTGGTAGATATGAATACAGTGCAGGGCTTCAAACAGGCATGGGATAGGCACAAGGGAGCAATACAGTTGAGTATGAATAGATACGCCATTGACAGAGCAAAGGCTGATGGCACATTTATATGGTAGAAAAAGAAGTGGGCAGACTGGATGGGCCTTGCAGTCCTTATCTGCCATCAACTTCTATGTTTCTATGTTTCTATGGAGTCACCCAAAATATAGATGTGATTTTGTGGTAACTCACTTCTTTCAATGTCCATCCTATTTATCTGGTATAATTTCCACACTCATGTTATTTTTTTTTCCCTGTGTGTCTTTATCATTTACAATATCAAGTAACATCTGAGAGTGGTCTTCCAGGTTCTCAATCAGGTTTAAGAGGACAGTATACTGGTTGTTCATGGGTAGGTCAAATTCCGGTGCCCTCCTACCTTTTTTTTGTTCTTAGTTGCTTCAATAGTAACCCAACCATCCCCCTCCTCATATTCTGTTTGCCCTTTTTATGTCCCTTCATTAATTGAGTCCTTACCAAGCATACAAGCTGCACCTTCACTTTCTGTCCCATTATTTGTGTTTTGACTTTTAAGACCCTTTACCTCTAACTCAAGCCCCAGTATTTTAATTCTAAGTTCCCTAAGCTCCACACATTGTCTGTATTTGTATGGTGCAAAACCTGCATTGATTTCTATGCTAAATTTATCACAACTGCTACATTTTAGCCCAATTGATCCACTTACAAGTGTTATAACACTGGTATCCATATCACAATTTTGAAAGAGTTAGAAAGTGTGTCAAAATAAAGTCCAACTTGCAGAGTTTCCTGGGTAACCTGGCTGAACTGGCTGACACGCTTGCCTCTGCCAGTGCATCGCCTCTGCTCAGCACTAACCTCCGCTTGCAGAGGCATCACTGATATAGTGTCCCCACAGGAAGTGACGTCACAAGAACTTTTGGTTCCTAGTAACAGCGTTTGAGAGTTAAAGCCCTTGTTTTACTGCTTCAGGGTCATATGTCTATCCCTTAAAGAACAGTTCAGGGACCTTTAGAAGAGAAAATGTCCCTTCACCATATTATTCAATATTGCAGCAGCCCCTCTCTCTCAGCAGGGTTCAGAGGTCACCCAGGCACAAAGGCAGCTCTCAGCTTCAGTCTAACTTAAAAATACATAAACTGGCTTTAAAACATCCCCAGAGTATTATGGCAATGTTTTATGTGCTAAAATAATCAGCCATTATTGATACAGTTTCAATGTCTCATGTTGGCTTCAGGCTTTTCACTGTTTTTAATTTTTTACAGCTACATAGCAGAGCTATGCTGATATATTGCTATGTGGTAGTAGAGAAAGGGGCTCTGAAAGCTGTTTCTTTGTCTCCCCCCTTCCCCACTGCTGCACTATTTTCCAGCTCCACACTCACTTCCACTTCACTTCTAGGAGAGCTCCTTCACTTACTGTAACAAAGCTGATCCACAGTTTTGTCATCACTGTTGCACTCTGGTGGTGTCCCTTTAAGCTAGTTGCCAGAAAGTAGAAACCTCCCATCTATTACAAGTGCCAAAAGGTTGCTCCTTTTATTTTATTTATTTTTTATTTATTTATTTGGTCTCGGATTACAATTACCTTTGAGACCATGGCTCTTTTACAAAGGTTCCACGTCACATGTTACAAAGGACTACACAGGTTGCAAAAAAGAACATTTGGTTTCAAGTAGAGAACACAGCAGGAAAAATGCATAAGAAACTGTGAAGGGGAGTGTAGTGGTGATAGGAGGGGTGTAGGAGGGAAAAACGAGATGGGGCAGTAGCAGGAGGTCAGAAAAGGAGCAGGGGAGAATAGGGTTTGGGGAAGAGGGTGGATAGTGAGGGGGAGGCATGGAGGGGTGTGAGGGAGCCAAGGTGGCATTGTCAAGTGTCATAAGTGCGAGGGAGGAAGGCAGCCCTGGAAGGGCAAGTGCGGTGGGCAAGGGACCCTGCAATGGTGAGCACAGGAGGATGGGTGCTGAAATCCTTAGCCATGGCAATCGCAGGTGCTGGAGGCAACAAGGGTGTTACGGAGCCTAGATTTGAAGACACCAAGTCTGGTGGTAGTGATAGTATCATTGGCAAGACCATTAAACCAGGTGGGGGCTCTGTAGGTGAAAGATCGTTGGCCTTGGGTTGTGCGACAGCTGGGGATTTGAAACATTTGTGGCGTTGATCCCCTGGTGATCCTAGAGTTGGTTTTTGTTTGAGGAAGGGTACAGACTCCTTGGGGGGCAAGCCCCAACTGGATTTTCTTTGCAACTACACAGGTTTGGTACTTAATTCTATTTTCAAGTTGCAGCCAATTTGTCTGTGTGTAGAGGTCACAAGTGTGCTTGAGATGTTTAGCACCAATGATGAGTTGACAGGCCTTGTTTAGGGTGGTGGTTACCCTTCTGAGTGCTGTGGCAGTAGTGGCGCCATAGATGGCAAGGCCATAGTCAATCTGGGAGATGATGGAGCTTTGGACAGCAGCAGCAAGGGCCTCTTTAGTTAGGTGTCACCGTAGGCGATAGAGTAGGCCCAGTCTGGAGTTTGCAGATTTGGCAACGTTAGTTATGTGGGTAGCGAAGGACAGGTGGGTGTCTAAGGTGATTCCTAGATATTTGAAGGATTGGACCTGCTCCAGTGGGCTACCTTGGCTGGTGTTAATGGAGAGATGGAGATGTTTATGCTTGTTATGGTGGCTGGTGAAAGTCATGGTCTTGTTTTTTTCTGGTTAAGAATTAACTTGTGTTTTTTGAACCAGTTCTCGACTGAGGTGAAACCATGTTGAAGGGTTAGTTGTAGGTGGCTTGGGTCCTGATGGGAGGCAAGGATCACAGCGTCATCCACGTAGAGTATAATTTGCAGAGGACAGAAGTCAGGGAGAGAGTTGAGGAACAGGCTGAAAGTAGTGGGCCCAAGATGGAGCCCTGGGAAACACCTGAGTGTACCTCTTTAGTGTAGGAGAGCACATCCACTATTTTCACACATTGGGTCCGGTTACCAAGATAACTTTCGAACCATGCCACAGATTCAGTGGAGAGGCCAAAGTTCGGTAGTAGACTAAGCAGGAGGCAATGGTGGATGGTATCAAAAGCCTTTGACAGGTCAATAAATATTGCTCCAGTTAGGAGACCGTGGTCTAGGGAGTTGTGGATGGCTCCAGTGAACTCAAGAAGGGCAGTAGCAGTGCTGTGTCCTTTTCTAAAACCATGCTGCTGCTGGCATAGGATGTTATATTTGCCCAGATAGTCAGTGAGCTGGCTCGCTACTATCCGTTCCAGGGCCTTAGAGAGGAGTGGAAGGATAGAGATAGGGCGGTAATTCTCATGAGTGGTCCGAGCACTGCTTTTATGGATTGGAGTGACTGTTACTGACTTTCATTTATCTGGGAACTGGCTGAGAGAGAGGGAGAGATTAAAAATCCTGGTGAGAGGCCCCAATAATTCCTCCAGAGTGAGAGACAGAAGCTTGAGGTCCAGTGTATCAGCGCTTGCTCTGGTGTTGCCGATGGCTTTGGAGATGTATTTCCTGAATGTATTTCTATTTACTGCTTTGAAGTAGAAGGGGGGGCAGTTTTTGGGTAGAGACTGATGGGTGGGAAGCTCCTGCTTGGTGACAGCAGCTACTTTGATGTGCAGCATGTCGGCAGCTCCTTTGATGTGTGGCATGAATCCGCAGTAAACACAGGCTCACTTTTTCATAAATCCCAAAGATAAAAGCAAGCGACTGATGACTACATTGATTGTTTTCATTTCTTGAATTATAAAGATCCAGTTCTCTGTCCACCACAACAGGTTTCATGCATGTGCTCTTGAAGCAACAACAGTGGGGTATTGCATCTGATTTTTGTAGTCATGCAGAATAAACTGCAATTTTCTCACACTTCAGCTTATGGAAGAATGAAACTCAAGGATGCCGGCTGGCAGTAGCAATTCAACAGAGATGCAACCCACTCAAATTTTTCCTGTCACTGAGAGTTTTACCCCCATGTTACAGTACTTCTAGCTCTGGGCTTGGGGTCCCTCCTACAAAAAGTGATGCTGAAAAAAAATCAATACATCTTCTTACATTTATATAATTTACATTGGTAAGGCAAACATCATATATGGATATATACAACCCAATTTACTGTCCAATTATTTTGGTAGACTGGAACAATTAATTTCAGAAGTTCATCTCTTTTCCCAGACACTACTACTACCATTGGTGGCTGGTGGCTTAGCAACTAAATTAAGAAAAGCCACTGAATAAACAGTTAAATGTGGAGGCTTATACTGTAGGGTTACGTGACGTCTACAGAGAATCAACAACTACATATAATTTACACATCTTACCTAAAGAGTAGTACAGGCGGTGTGTTGGTTGCTTCTTGTTTCATACTGTACACACAGTAATTGTACTAAGGTCCCCCACCCTTTCATGAACTGCTTTACCTCCTATTAAATTGCCAAGGTTAGGCTGCACTGCTTGCAGAACAGACACAACTGTAAGTGCATTTAAGGACATATCAGGCTGCCTATTAAAGACTTTCTGAAACTCGTTTTTAACATTTTAACTTAAGATAACGGGCTTATGTTAAGATCTCTCTTTTTTGCTTGCATATAATGGGGCAGGAATGAAACAGAAGGCACAAACTACTCCAAGTGGAAAGCGCATGTGCTGAACTCACTAAATACAATAGTGCAGGTGTGCTGTTCTTTGACGTGTGTTCAAATCTCAGCTGAGATGCTTGGATGAGTATGTTGGTCTATTGGCCAATGGGGAAAGTAAAAAATGAAAACACAGTATTGAGTTTGGGTTTGTCCACGATATAGATTACTGTGCTGAAAATATTATCCACATTACAGAAGAACAGAGTTTTCTAATCTGTACTGATAAAATGCCTAACTACGAGGGTCTCAGTAGGGGCTCTGACAACAATTCTTTCCTACCAGCCTGTCCATGCCCCCATTTCTGCAATGAATTTCCTTTTTTTCCTTTTTTTTGATGATTTCTAGCTGAGTATTTACTCTCCCACCTTTCACCACCATCAATAACATTATTTGGCAGCAGTATTGGCTCTGACCAGAGTTTGTTATAGGTCAGTGGGCCATGAGGGGTCCGCTGTAGTGAAATATCCATGATTGTCTGAGAGGAGTCCAGGGCTATCAACAGGGCTTGCAAAGGTCTGAGGCCACTGGTGGCTTTGTGCAAGAGGATAAAAATCTGTATACATAATGCTTATTTTGATATTTTGCTTATTCCTATGCTGCACTGTTACAGTCACTACTCCTCCTGCACTCTCTTGTCTGCCCTTGCAGACCACTGCCCATCTGTTCTGCATGCTTTCTGAAGTTCCTGGGTAAAAGATGTGCTAAAATGTGGCTGAAACTACTACTTAAGAATTTATTACTTCAACCTAATCATTACATTACTTACACTGTGTTTTGTAATAATAAAACAAAAACAAACAAACAAAAAGGATCAAGTACGTGATTTGAATAGATCTGTATACATTAAGAAAATTTGCTTCGCCAGGTATAATTCTAGATTTGATGAAAGTTTTCAGGGTGCTTTATTCTGGAACAAATTACCGTAGTCTGCTTGTACTTCGCCATCATTCTCTGTTTTTGCAAATGAACTGGAAAGCTGCTTCTCAAATGTTTGTAATTGTTATTCACAATTCATATTTTGTGTAGTTGTTTTTATAGAAATTGAAACACCTAATACATCTAATAGAAAGGACTGTCTTGTAAACAATTATATTTTCCCTAATGGCATGCTACCTGTATTAAAAGAAAGTTTTATCTGTCTGTCTGTCTGTCTGTCTGTCTGTCTATCTATCTATCTATCTATCTATCTATCTATCTATCTATCTATCTAATCTATCTCACCTTCAGGTTTGCCATCTGCTGGCTTGACACCCCACAAGCAACACACCTCATAACAGGGCCCTGGCAAGTCATTGCCACTCTCTGAAGTGTCTGCATGTCTCAGATGGGCTCCTCTTCTAGTTAGAAAACCTGCATGAGCTAAGTTGTCTCTGGCTCAGTGATTTTTAAAATAAATTTATATGGAATAGTTGGAAAATATGACGTGTTCAGTACAACCCCTTTCTTTCCTTGTCTCCATGTGTTCTCCCTAGTGCCCTGTGGCACCTCTGTCACCTCTTCCCATTAAAGTTCCCTCTGTGGTCCAGCGATACCACCCTCCTCTCTCTGTCAACATAAAAGTTGTCCCTGGTGTCCTGTGGTAACCTGGTTCTGAAGTGGTAGCCTGCACAAACCCTCCATAATCTTCTTGGCAGGCTGCGGTCTGAGTCATGCAACTACAGTATCAATATATTAGCAGGTGTATCAGGTAGTTGTAAGATGTCTCTTCAAGATCACAGAAGTGCTCTGTGATGCTCAGGGGCATGTCACAAGCGCTATATAAATAAACTTGTATACAGCTATCATAGTTACATGAGTTAAATGGCAGCCAGCCAAGGATGTGAGTGGAGAACTTGTGCTGATTGTCATCATGGAACCAGAGTGGGGTGCCCTGGGGAGTGTGGGTGTCACTGGACACCAAAGTCAACCTTTTTTTTAATCCTAAATTTATCCTGCTTATTCACCCCCCCCCCAGCTGGCTCCTATCTGGACTGGTCTCCCCAGCCCCATCACCCAACTCTCTTGAGACACTCATTCTGATGTATTCTCTGCCACATGACTTGTTTGGAAAGGCGCAACCATCAGTGCGGGGCCTATGAGGAACCAGGCTGTCTCAAGCTGTGGACAGAAAATATTTTCCTACATTTTCTCCTCAAGGACCCATGCATATGCAGTGAAGTGATGTGCATACTTTGCCTCCATGGAGATGCCCACAGCATCTAGGTATGGGGGGTTTTACTATAGCGCTTTGACAGTGCTAGCACCGACATCCCCCACAGTGACAGCTACCATGCCGACTGCATTGTAGCTTCGGGGATGTCAGTGCTTTCTATCAGGGGGGCTGCGCCCTCTGAATCCCCCATGTGGGGGCTCCACCCTTACACCCCCAGTCTTTAGGATTCCAACTCCGAGTCGGAGTTGGCCCCGGGGGGGGCGCTACACCGGGACATGCACCACCAGTGTTTTCTGTGTACCAGCACAGCGACTTGCCACAGACAGGCAATTTCTGTCACTGTGCTGTTGTTCGCTGTGGTGGTGTCAACCTTGTGTTGGCACACAGGCATGGGGACCCCTTCCTGTACTGTCCCACTGTGTTGCCACCCAGTTTCCTCCAGATGGCAGTCCACAAGTAGCATATGTGAACCATCCCCCCCGAGGGAGGTGAGCTGTTAAGGGATGCTCAGTACTCCCTCCCTGGGCCAGCCTCCGAGTGACCTGTATCCTTTCTTGAACCTGGGATTGCACCTGCTTGAGTCCCTCTGTGTTGTTTTTGTATTAAGAAACCCAGATCTGAACAAAGTACTCCAGGTAGGGCCATACCAGGCTCTTAGAAGTGGCAGGATTACTCCCTGTTGGTTACTTCCCCCACCCCCATTATGGTGCACCCTAGCATTTTTCCAACCCTCTTCCAGTTGCTGCACACTGCTTGTAATACTCTGCAACTTGGATGAATGTCATCAAAGATATGTTAATTGTTTTTTTTTATTATTTATAAAGACTTTCATTTTGGTTGTTAAAGATGCTGGAAAATGTCTTTTTTGTGTTTAAAAATGGTGCAGTATGGGAATATGATGTCAGCTGTACCGTGAGAGAAATCACAGTCATTTCTATGGTGCACACTCCCATAGCTGCAGTTATCTATGCACTTAAAAACAAAATAGTTTTCATCACATTTCAGACTGTCTAATACATAATGAGTGTTATACAGTGTTGATATTGCAGCATTGTCAGTTTGACAATAATCATGTTTAAACAATGCATAAATAGAGGACTACATATGAAATAGCCAGATAATTTGCATGAATGACTGGTATGTAATCTCTGTTGGCACCCATATTCAAACAGTTAGCATTGTACTAACCATAACTAGCAGTTGGGGCGTGGGCCATATTCAAAGGCCCTTGATGCACTGCACAAACCTGACAGTGCTGTTTAAAGCTGCTGAAACCCTGCCCTTAACGCGATGCACTAACTCTGCCCCCCCAGTCGCCCATGTTGGGCTTTTGAAACATGCATTCCCTAGTGTCTATTGGTTTCCCCAGTCACCCATGCTGGGCTTTTGAAACATGTATGCCCTAGTGCCTAGTGGTCCCCCAGTCACCCATGCTGGGCTTTTGAAATGTGTTCCCTGTTGTCTACTGGCCCCCATGATTGCCCACGCTTGGCTTTTGAAACATGCATGCCCTGGTATCTAGCAGTCCCCCTGATCACCCATACTGGGTTTCTGAAACATGTATGCCATGGTGTCTAGTGGTCTCCCCATCTGATTGCCCATGCTGGACTTCTGCAATATGTATGCACTCACATCTAATGGTCCTTCTGACCACTCATTCTGGGCTTCTGAAAAATATATGTCCTGGTATCTAGTGGTCTTGCCACCCTGATCACCCATGCTGGGCTTTTGAAAAATGTTTGTCCTGATGTCTTGTGGTCCTTACCCCAATCGTACTTGCTAGACTTGTGCAATATTTATTTCATGGTATCTAGTAGTTCCCCTACCCCAATTGGCCATTCCTGATTGAAAACTTCATGTCCCCTGATAGTCCATTAGACCCCACTAACCCCCCCCCGAATAGTTGCTAAACTCCCCACCCAAGCCACCCACTCAGGATCCACCACATCGCACTCTCCCTTCCTCACCCAGGACACCAGTCAGCAGACCGCCGATGGCAACCAGCATGGCCCTGCAACTGACCTCCTTGGCCAGCTACATTCTGACAGCCAGTGAGTGATAATGGGCACAGTCTTGGGATCGCTCATGGACAGTCAGACAATGGCCAGCTAAGGAAGTGAATGGAGGCCTGTGCCGGTTGTGTTGCCATTAATGTGGTATCAACTGATGTCCGGGGTGAGGGGGGTGCCGAGCTGTGGATCATGAGTGGTTGAGTCAGGTGGGGAGTCCACTAGACAACTAGGGGGTATATAATTTTCTTTTTTAAATTGAAAGTTTATTAAGCTTTTTCTCTTATTTAACATATTAACAAAGTAACTCAACTTTAAGCACAATAATTCCTAGCCGGGATTTCTTCCTCGGATAAACAGACTAAGCAAACATTTTAAACAGAATATTACAAATTTTAAGCAGGGGAAATACAGAATTAATATGGCACAGTCCTACATAACATATCCTATGCATAACAGATATGCCGCCATTCAGCTCTTATTCTGGATATAATCTCTACAACTGTGGAAGAAAGGGATGAGGCAATTCTATATCTGCTGAGACAAACATGCCTGTAGAAGAAATATCAATGGAGCAATGTGATATGGAAGCCAATCTAGGTTCATAAAAACATACGTGTTGTGCAAGGGGGGACACTTGGCTGCATCTCCCGAGCCCTTGCTTGTGTGTGTTGGGTGTAGGAAGGATCTTCTGACAATTGTCACTGGCCATTATCCACCAACCTATTTATAGTTCATCTCCTCATGGAAGGCTGGGATGTAGCTCTGAGAGGGTGAAAAGAACTGTTTGCTGAAACTACACAATATTTTGAGGCTAGATAGGGACCACAGATGTCTGTGTAGGTCTGCATTCTGTTCTGAATTACGTGTAGAATCATTTCATAGCTTGCTGATTTTCCTAGCTCCTCAAGTCACTCTTGAGTTGATTGGGGAGCATGCTCCTTCCAGTGCCTGAGGAGTATTCTTTTGGCTTTTATGAGAGCTCCTAGCAGCCACTTCCTCTTCCCATTGATATCTGGGTTCTCTGAAGGGAGTCTGGATAAAGGCCTAGCATTACCTGCATGGGTGTGAGCGTAACCTTGCTGGACAATACGTTACTACAAGTGTTTTGCACAGCTGTCCAGAAGGGAGAGACAGCCTGACAGGACCACAGAATGTGGCTGATAGTCCCACTTTTGGATGCACACCTCCAGAAGTTATCTGTGGGTAGAAGCCCCCATAAATGTAGTTTTTGGGGAGTCCTGTGCCACCTGTGTAAAACCTTAAATTGAGAAAACCTGTTTTGGGTGTCTTTGAAGGCAGATTGGACTAACCTCCAGCTATCGTCGGTAGCTTAGCAGTAATCTCTTGCCCAAATTCCTCTGACCACCTCTGTCTGACTCTGGTGTTAGGATCTGGGTGGAGGGTAAGCAGGTAGTTGTATGAGGCTACTCTTAACCTCTTTCCCCCCACCAGGCCATAGGATAGTATTTGAGTGATTCTGTCCCTTGCTCTCTAGGTTTTGTCCCAGGAGTTACTGGAGGGTGTGTCTGATCTGTAGGTATCTCCAGTGTTGTTGGCTGGGAAGGCTGTACTCCTGCTGGAGTTAGCAGAAGCTTTTTAGGGTGTTCAGGGAAAAGTGCATGATGTCTGCTAGGTAGCTGATACCTGCCTTTGCCCAGTTTCTGTACCTTATTGGGTTTCCTCCTATTTTCAGGCAGGGATTATCCCAGAGAGGGAAATACTTCACTTTTTCTCATAGCCAGTTAGCTAGCTTTTGGAATCTCCTCCAGGTCTGCAGAGAATGTGTGTAACAGTGGGAGGTAGAGGAGTTTGCTTCATTTAGGGGATGAATTGGATTATTGTAATTAGTGGGTCTCCAACTACATCCGCTTCACATTCTGCCCATTTAGAAGGGTGGGTCCCTATGTCCCACAGTGCAGTCTGCACAAATTGTAGCAGATAATGTGCCATGTTGCGGTAATAAAAGTCAGGAAGTTTGAGTCCTCCATGCCGAAGTTCTTTGGTCAGTTTTGTCCAACTGATACAGGTGGGTCCAGGGCCCAAAACAAGATCTTTATTTTGGAGGGGATCAGCTTGGTCAACTATTGATCAATCTGAAGTTGAAGGTTGTCAAGCACATACTGAATTTTGGGGACTGCAATCATTTTGAAGAGTTGGGCTCTCCCCCAGTGGGAGATATGAAGATGGTTTCCAGTGTTGCAGCTCCTTCTCCAGCTCCTGTATGAATTGGAACAGGTTTTCCCATCCTAGCTGTATGAAGGTCCAATGAAAACTTAGGCCCAAGTAATCTATGGCATGCTGTGCATGATGTAAGCCCCATGGGTAGCC
The DNA here is from genome assembly GCA_016271365.2 of Neoceratodus forsteri. NCBI lineage: Eukaryota > Metazoa > Chordata > Ceratodontiformes > Ceratodontidae > Neoceratodus > Neoceratodus forsteri. Next base: position 868,294,559 of record CM057455.1, read on the forward strand.
TGCAAGAGGTGCTAGCCTCGGGGTGGAGGCAAGGAACTGTAACTTGGCCCTGTTAAGTTTCTACCCTGAGAGATAGCTGTATTGCTCTAACAGGGCTAACAAACTAGGTATGGACCTGTTGGAGTCCGTGAGCAGTAATAATATGTCATCCGCATATGCCAATGTTTTATGTTCACTCTCCAGGGACACTCCTGTTATGCTGGGCGACTGCCTAATAGCCTGTAAAAGAGGTTCAAGTGCCAATATGAACAGAAGCAATGACAACGGGCAGCCTTGTCTTGCTCCCCTGTGGAGCTGGAAGGGGAGGAGGCTTTGCCATTTTTGATGACCTCCGCTAATGCCCCCTTATATAGGACCTGTACCCAAGATCTAAACACCAGGCCTATGTTAAAAGCTGCCAGTGTGGCAAATAGGTAATTCCATTCAACCCTGTTGAATGCTCTTTCAGTGCTGAGAGAGAGGAGGTCCATCTAGGGGTTGGCTGATTTAGATTTCCAAAGTAAGTTGATTAGCTGTCTAGTATTATCTGTGCCTCCACGGCCTGTGATGAAGCCTACCTGGTCTACCTCCACCAGATCAACTATAATGGATTTCAATCTGTTCACCAGTAGTTTAACGAACGTCTTGCAGTTCGCTGTGATAAGGGATATAGGCCTGTAGCTGCTTTAAAAGGAATTATATTTTCCAGGCTTAGGCAGCAAGGAAATCTGGGCAGTCCTCATGGAGGCAGGCAAGATTCCTGTTGTGTTCAGCTCTAGTTGTGCAGTCTGTAGTAAGTGTATAAGTACATCCTGAAAGGCATTTAAGAATTCAGCCAGCAGACCATCACCCCCTGGGGTCTTCCCCATTGGCATGGATTTTAAAGCCTCTTCCAACTCGGCTTGTTCTATGGGTTTGTCTAACCATTCCAGCTTCTTCAGGGTGAGGGCTGGCAACTGCAGCTTACTGAGAAATTGCTGCAGGTTGTGGTTAGAGTGTTGGGCTTCACTGGCATACAATGTGCTCCAGAAAATGTGAAATTCATGATTAATTTCACCTTCACCTTCATCTTGCGTGAGTCTCTCATCTCTCATATATGTAAAGAGAATATACACAAGCATTTTTTGAGATAAATTACTTACTGTGCAGCTGCCCTGGTCCCTGATGTACTGTTTCACAACAAGGGTGAAAACAAAGTATTAAAATGATTGAGTTATTTTTGTTTTAAAAGCTGCAATTCCAGGAAGTGAGCTGTATGCAAGTTTGAATCCCAGTGCCTGTGTTCACACAAGAGAACAAAAGCTGATGATGTTACTTTAGCAAGCTGTCTCTGTATCATCTTGGAGCATTATGTTGTGTTCCATTGCATTCCTGTAAATAGTTTGTTAATAAAATATGTTGTAAAAGAAAACTTGGTGTGTATTTTTGTCTTTCTGGTCTACAACAGGAACAAATTCAGTGAATGTCTATTTAAAGTTAATAACAAAGGAGCTCTGTGTTACTATATTACTTATCTTTTATACATGTGGAATTAGAAATGAGGGAGCCTTTTCTGTAAAGCGAGAGACTTGGCATGCCTTAACGAGCAATTTCAAACATCATATTGTAAATCTTTACTTTCCCAGTAGTTATCTACAGCAGTGTAATAAATGGATTATTTTAATAATAAGCAATGGGTCTAGTGGTGGTGTTTTTTTGTTCTGTCTGATAGCAAATTGGACCTCATTGTGACAGTCAGTACGAAGTGCTTGAACTACTTTTTTTTTGTAAACAAAACTGTTAAAATTAATATGTCAGAATGGCTACTGTCAAAAACCACTGTTCATACATAAAGCTGTCTTCCGATCGTTTGTTGGGCATTCAAAGTATTCTGTTTTTTTTTTGGGGGGGTGGGTGTTTGTCCTTCTAAATTACTGTATATGTGTGTAAGTCATATGTCTTGCTACTGTGGTGACTCATTTTAAATAGAAACATAAACATAGAATTTGACGGCAGATAAGGACCGCTTACCCACCTTGTTTGCCCATTTCCCTACCTAACGGATAAGCTGCAGATCCTAGTTAACCAACAGCCTACTTCCTCCTACCCCCCACTAGAATTGCCTTATGTCTGTCCCATGCATTCTTGAATTCCCCCACTGTTTTTGACTCTACAACCTCCTCAGGAAGGCTGTTCCATGTATCCACAACCCTCTCTGTGAAGAAATACTTCCTCACATTACCTCTGAGCTGTCCCCCCTCTATCTTCAAATTGTGCCCCTTGTTTTTGCATATCTCTTTTTCTGAAAGATGCTACCCTCTTGGACTTTGTTAATTCCCTTGAGGTATTTGATAGTTTCTATCATGTCCCCCCTCTCCCTCCTTTGCTCGAAGCTATACATCTTTAGTTCATTTAGTTTTTCTTCATATGTTTTCTGAATCAGATCCTGCATCATTTTGGTTGCCCTCCTCTCGACAGCCTCCACCCTGACTATGTCTTTGCAGAGATGGGGTCTCCAGAACCGTACACAGTACTCCAGATGTGGTCTTACCAACTGTCTGTACAGAGGGCCAACAACTTCTCTTTTCTACTGGTGATGCCTCTCCCTATGCATCCCAGTATCCCCCCAGTCCTCCTTACTGCCTTCTCACATTGCTGGCCCACCTTTAGGTCATCTGATATGACTACCCCAGGTCCCTTTCCATTTTTGTTATTGTCAGTATCTCACCCCCCATTGTGTACTCTTCCCCTGGGTTTTTGTTTCCCTGGTGCATTACTTTGCACTTTTTTGCATTGAATCTAAGCTGCCATGCATTTGACCATTCCTCCAACCTTGCCAAGTCCCTTTTCATCTTTTTCACCCCACCTTGTGTATCAACCCTGTTGCAGATCTTTGTGTCATCTGCAAAGAGACATACTTTCCCTTCCAGTCCCTCTGCAATGTCACTTATAAATCTAATACTACAAAAAAATGGTGCTTCTGCATCACCATGGTAAAACTGATCAAATGACAGTAGTCTTGTAAACTTTGTATGAAAGCCAATACACTGTTCATCAGTGTGCACTTAGTTGCAATAAACAGGGAGGTATGATGACATGCATTCCTAGTAGAAAAAAAAGGAATGTATCTAGGGACTGTTTGATCTCATGCCCTCTTTTGCCTATAGTTTATGTGGTTCAATTCCTGGTACTGACATGTCCATCAGTGACATCTTAAAAAAAAAATCCAACAAATAGAGGCTTTATTACAATATTTGGAAGTAAAAATAAAAATTAAAAACACAATAACCTGTGTAATATATAGACTGTGTACGAGTTTGTTTTCCCCCACATCAATCTAAAACATGTCTAAAACTGAGAACTTGTATAAGTATGCCCCGGTTGCAGAACTGCGTAGTATTGTAACCAATCATTTAATGATATCTAAGTTTATTTACTCTGTACTTAAAAGATATTTTCTAATGCATTGCCAATTTTTTTACGTGCCTGTCTTGATTGAAAATAGCCTTTTCCCCAGATATTCAACACACGAGAGAGCATATCTCGAACCTGCCAATTGGGACTGTCAGTGCAGCACACAGGGTAGGCTGGAGGCGTTGCTCTCATTCCAGAGACAAGTTCAATTTTTATGTACAGAGAAAATAAATGTAGATATCATTAAATGACAGGCTACAAGATTATGCAGTTCTGCAACCTCTGCATGCTTATACAAGTTCAAGGTTTTAGAAATGCATTAGACTGACATGGGAAAAAAGAAACCCTCACACACACACAGTATATACAGTATATTACAACGGTTACTGTGTTTCCAATCATTTTTTTCATTCAAATATCTTAATAATGCCTTTATCTGTTGGAATTTTTTTTTAAGATGTCACTGATAGGTTAGACAAAAACATCAGTACCAGGAATCGAACCAGATAAACTGTATGCTAAAGAGGGCATGAGATCAAACAGTCCCTACATATATTCCATCTTTAATTTTATGCATGTCATCATATATCCCCAACTAAGTGCACACTAAATGATCAGCATTGCAGCTTTCAAATGAAGTTTATGAGACTACTGTCATTAGATCAGATTTATTATGGTGTTGCAGAAGCACCATGTTGTTTTTGTATTTTTAACAGTATTAGATTAATTATCTGATCTAAACCGTGTTGCCACAGAAACAAAACAGACATACTACTTACACAGGTATACAGTAGTTTAGAAGGACAGACCCTTTATAACTACAAAGTATATTGGTTGGTCAGCCCATTGGCGCAGTAGTTGGATTTCCGCTTGCAACACCAGCAACCCGGGTTTGGGAGTGGACTTGGGGCACTGGAGGGCTGGCTGGGGAGAGAAGGCTAGAGCATCTGGAGAATGATTGCCTTCTCTCAGTGGGAGGGTGGATCGAGGACCCAGTGTGTGCCGACTCTTGGCGGAGGCTGGGGGTATGGCAATGTGCTGAGGTCCCACTGACTAAGGGGGAGGTGTGGAGAATGTCGGCTTATGCCTTGATGTTGTGGCACACCACACCCCTGGGGAGCAAAGTAGAAAAGTGCTCCATGGCTGACCGGATTACTGTTGTCGGCTCCCATTGTTGCCAAGCCCCCGATGGGACCCAGATCCACCTCAGCAGCACCCGGGCCAAGTAGCATGTGCTGGCCGGCCCCTACTGGTGCCTATCTCCCTCAGAGGATGGGAACCCACCTGGCAAAGGGTTACATCTGGGTTACCGGCGGGGGCTGCAAATATGAGGTGGTGGTGGCTGGTATTGGGGCAGGGGCACCAGCGGGGATCTAGGCGGCCTGAAGGAGAGGCCAACCTGGAGTGAGGGAAGGTGGGGGAAAAAAGTATATTGAATCACCCCCAAATGCAGAGTACCTGACATAATCCAGCCCAGGACCCTGCTGATTGTAATGCATGGACAGCACATTCAACAGATTCAGTCCTGCTAGCAGCATACTAAAGAAGACATTTAATGTGGGATGACGATACCATGCTATACGTCTTTCCAGCCCTCAGTTATTCTACACGGCAAAGCTGTAATGCATTTGACTGGGTTCTGGCAGCATTGCACTGCCTTGGAATAGCCCATACCCAGCAGTTACCAGCTAAACGAAGAGTGACCTACTTTGGTAATGTGTCTATTTTTAATGATCTGGTGGATGCTGGCAAAAAAACTTGAAAGCATTAAAGTGGATTTTGCTTCACAAGATGCTGGATAAACAGGTTTGACTAATAGGAACTGATAGTGTATTATGGACTTTGCACTCATAGGCATTATGTGGGCTGTAGTCACTTAAACAGTGAACCACTGTTACCTGTATGCCATATAAAGGTATATATGTTTTGAATTGCGGTTAATTTTACCACAAGTAAGTGATGGGCTCCCAGCTAGGTTCTGATCAGCATATTTTACCATATAGTGCCATGTGTACAGTATGTGTGGCTCTCCACTGACGCTGACCAGTTTTAAAATAATTAAGCCTCTTATACCTCGACAGTGGCGAGAACATCCTTTGCCATCAAGGGGAACAGAAGACAACAAAGAAGGCACTTACTTTCCAGTCTGCGTGATGCTATATGAGCTAGGCAATGAGTCTACACATATGAAGCCTTTAATCTATGTGAGGGTCTGGGAGTATCACGATACTAATTCAGATTCATTCCATATGAGAAATTATAAATGACACAGGATGCTGTATTTGTTTGTGTAGTTAAAAGTGACAGTTCAACCCATGTTCAGGTAATTTAGGAGGGGTTACAGTTATTAATTATTACACTGGATTTTACACAAGGTATAAACACTTTAGAAAAGTGTTAACAATGTAAATATTGGTGTTGTGATCTCAAACTGTTTAGGATCAAAGAGTTTAAACATGCTAAAGATAGCCTATCTGCTTAATTGGGTTGCAATTTATAGCAGCATGTGATGAGATTACGTTAAAAAAGGGTGTATTTTGGGGCCTCAGATGACTGTTACTTACTGTTTATCAGAGATGGAGCTTCCAACCTGTTTCTTACCAGTTTTACAGCTTGGACTTTGTAATGCTACAGACAAGGTAGTGTACTGGTACTGGGTTCATTACCTGGAACATTTCCAGAAATTTTTATTAGAAAATAGTCCATGACATTGCTGCAAATGGCTAACGGTTTATGATAAATTTTTGGTTTACAGTGTTAAACTGTTAAATATTTTAGGTCGTGCTGTACCAAAAAATGTAGTGATCATTCTCCTACTGTGAAATATCTTTATGTATTCACCCTATGCTTAGGGGTTTTCAAATGTCTTGCATATTTTTTAAACTGAATCAAATATATTTAAACAAAAACGGGCTATTTTTCCCTTGGATTTCATCTTTTAACATTGCCATAAAGTCATAATCCTCTAATTGTAGGTTAGTACTTTGGTTTTAGAGATAGAAGAAGATGGTGAGTTCTATTAGGAATATCTCCCTGCCTTTCAGAGGGTTCTACCATTGTGATTTGCATTCATGTATTTATCTAACTTGTGTTACAATTTATCCAAAAGTCCATGCTTTCACAACCTCAGCTGGAAAACTATACAATGTTTTCACTGCTCTAAAGTATGACAATCTTAAAATGTATTACAGCTTTTTGTTTTAATCGGACATATGTGCCCCACAATATTCACTGACTCTCTGGTTGAATGTGGAGCACTCTCATTCTCTTGTTGCTAATTTGATGTCATCTGATCACATGATTGGCTCAGCTCATTACTGGTAAACTGACTGTGAACGGCAGTGCTGCCAAGGGGAAAAAAGTAATTTTTTAAGGTTAAAATGCAGTTTTGTACATTTTCAAGTTCATAGCACTGTACAAAACATGCATGGGGTATAAAGGATTGTTTTTCTTAATAAAGAAATACAGAGCCTGTTTGTGCTCACTTTAATAGAGAGAGTTCTGGAGCACTCCTACCTTTTTTTAAATGGTATGCCAGTAGGCGGCCCCGTTTTTCCCCAGATTCCCAAAAGGTTTGTGTTAGTTGGAAAAGGGCATATTCAGCCTTCCGGTGCAAATGTATGTTGATTTTGTATCTAAGACTCATTATCTCAGAGAATAAACTACCTGGTGCTGTGAGGGTGTCTCTGAAATTCTTCTCTAAATCTTTTAATTTTTTCTCATATTTTGCCAGTTTGCGCTGTCTAGTTTTGTGCAGGTGGGAGGTGTAGCTGATTCACCTACCCTCATAAAGGCCTTTAGTGTATCCCACCTTATGGCCACTAATGTGTCCTCCAGTTTATTGTTCCTGAGACATAGACATAGACATAGACATAGAATTTGACGGCAGATAAGGACTGCTTGGCCCACCTAGTCTGCCCATTTTCATACCTAACAGATAAGCTGCAGATCCTAGTTAACCAACAGCTTACTTCCTCCTACCCCCCACTAGGACTGCCTTATGTCTGTCCCATGCATTCTTGAATTCCTCCACTGTTCTTGACTCCACGACCTCCTCAGGGAGGCTGTTCCATGCATCCACAACCCTCTCTGTGAAAAAATACTTCCTTACATTACCTCTGAGCCGTCCCCCCTCTATCTTCAAATTGTGCCCCTTGTTCTTGCACATCTCTTTTTCTGAAAGATGCTACCCTCTTGGACTTTGTTGATTCCTTGAGGTACTTGAAAGTTTCTATCATGTCCCTCTCCCTTCTTTCCTCATGGTATACATATTAAGCTCCTTTAGTCTTTCTTCGATGTCTTCTGGTGCAGACTCTGCACCATTTTGGTTGCCCTCCTCTGGACAGCCTCCACTCTGTCTATGTCTTTGGAGATGGGGTCTCCAGAACTGCACACAGTACTCCAGATGGGGTCTCACCAACTGTCTGTACAGAGGGATAACAACTTCCTGTTTTCTACTATTGATGCCTCTTCCTATGCATCCCAGTATCCCCCAGCCTTCCTTACTGCCTTCTCATTGCTTGCCCACCTTTAGGTCATCTGATATAATTACCCCAGGTCCCTTTCCATTTTACTGTTGTCAGTATCTCACCCCCATTGTGTAGGCTTCCCTGGGTTTTGTTTCCATGTGCATTACCTTGCACTTCTTTGCATTGAATCTGAGCTGCCATACATTTGACCATTCCTCCAACCTTGCCAAATCCTTCTCATCCTTTCCACTCCATCTTGTGTATCAACCCTGTTGCAGATCTTTTGTGTCGCCTGCAAAGAGACATACTTTTCCTTCCAGTTCCTCTGCAATGTCACTTATAAAGACATTAAAAAGGATCGGTCCTGTGGTCGCAGATTCTCATTACTGTATATACTTTACCTTAAATTCTATATATTCAATAACCACACCCAATGGTTATTCCAATAAACTCAGTTTATTGTCTGTACATACATATGTATGGGAGCCTCAGTTAAAAGACAGAGAGCTCCTCGAACTAAGTTTTACACAGTATTTTATAGCACTTCTTATCTTGAAAACACACTAACATTTCAGTGTAAGGTAATCATAGTTACTTAGCAATAACAGAAAAACAGTTTCATATGCGTCAGGTACTTTTCCACTGGCCTATTTCATCACTGCTTAATACATACACCTGGGTCAAGCTGACCTAATAGAAACAATGAGTTTCACTCACTCCATGGTACTGTACAGCTTGATTTCAATGTGACTACATGTTCTTATCTCTGCTTCTTGCCCAACCTGCCCAAGCTTGCTATCCAGGCTGGTACCATCAGTTCTGTTCAGCTTTATCTAAACTGCTATTTTCACAACTTTAAGTAACTGGTTTCAGCCAGCATGAGCTATTGCCTTCTGCTTGCCTTGCAATTCTTACAAACTTATAATGACCCTTATTCTACTCAGACCTGGCTATATTCAATTACACTAGCAGCTTATATATTATAATCATAATATATATATATGTTAGCAGCTTCTATATTATAATCATAATATATATATATATATAGTAACACACTTTACTTTATATGTAATCCACTCTATATGTATGCATAAAGAAAGATTATATATATATAAAAGAAATTCCTCCACAGTCCCAGTACTGAACCCTGCGGTACCCCGCTAGTAACCCTCCTTTCTTCACAGTGTATTCCATTTACTACTACCCTTTGCGTCCTGTTGTCTAGCCAATTTTTTATCCAGGCTACCACCTTGGGACCCACTCCAAGGCTGGCTAACTTGTATATTAATCTTTTGTGTGGGACTGTATCAAATGCCTTGCTAAAATCTAGGTAGGCCAAGTCCACAGCCCCTCCTTGGTCTACTACTTTGGTCACCCAGTCAAAGAAATCTATTAGATTCGTCTGACACAACCTTCCCATCATGAATCCATGCTGCCTTGGGTCCTCTGCCCCACTGGCCTCTAAGTACTCAACAATTCTTTCTTTCAGAAGTGATTCCATCATTTTCCCTACCACTGAGGTCAAACTAACTGGTCTGTAGTTTCCTGCTTCTGTCCTGCTCCCACTTTTGTGAAGAGGAATCTCATCTGCCCTCCTCCAGTCCTCGAGTACCACCTCATCCTCCCATGATTTGTTAAAGAGAGTAGTCAGCAGTGTCACTAGTTCTACCCTTAGTTCTTTTATAATTCTTGGGTGAATCCCATCAGGCCCCATTGCTTTGTCCACCTTCAATTTTATTAGTTCTTTCAGAACCTTTTCTTCTGTAAATGGACTGATATCGACCCCCGTCTTCAGAGTGTTTCTCTTATTTGGTTTAAGTACCTCCCTCTCCTCTTCCTTTGTGAATACTGAGCAGAAATATTCGTTCAGTATCCCTGCTTTTTCACTGTCACCCTCTACCCACATTCTCTCCCCTTTATTAAGCCTCAGTTTCCCTCCTTTGGTCTTTCTTCGCTCCCTAATGTACCTATAAAAGGTCTTATCCCCCTTCCTAGAAGCTAGAAGGTAGTCCAGGGCTGCCCTATTTTGCAAGGCCATTAATCTGGTGGCTCGTATTTCAGCATTTACTAAAGGCAATTCTGTCTTTGTACTGTTTATAAGAATTTCAATTTCATAACTTAACTGATCTATGTAGTGCATTGCCTGTACTACCCCCCACCAAGAGAACACTCCAGCTCCAAATTTTTCATACCAAGGTACACGAATAGATTCAGGTGGAACAGGTTTACCTAGGTTCCGTTTAACTCTGATAGTGTGGTTGTGGTTATTTTGGGTTAATTACAGGAGAAAGTCCGCGACTACTGGGTGCAATGTAGCCAAGTAACAGCATCCAGCCCACTGTGAGGGCAGGAATGTATACGCCTTACTTCCACATACCCAGTATAAACCAGTTAAAGTCCCAAAGGGAACGACGACACCGTGGATTACCCAAAGTTGTAGATCAGTTAGAGCAATAGTAGTAGTACAATTGGATGAGCCCAATTCCTGAACCCCCACCGTACTGCTACAGAGACAGGTCACTGGCTGGGACCTCGGAACCCGGGGCCATATGTGCAAGAGCTCACCAGTTGTGTTGAGGTGCGCTGCGGTATACCACGTGAGGAAGGGCCTTCCTGCCAACACAGTCACATTATTAAGGATACGCTCACCCAAGGGCCCAATTTTTATAGGTACTGACCTCGGACATACCAAGATACAAGTGCCAAAGTGTGTAGAGCAATGTAGTATCATTTTGAGGAGGGTTCGGTATAGATGGAGCCCACCTTTGCTGAAGCAGGGGAGGGCACACACATAACAATCAGACAAATTAATATTTTCTGCATGCAACTTCATTAAAGTCCACCAGGTATTGGCATAATGCAGGGGCTCAGCACTCTTGATACTTCTCATTAAAGGAGCGCGTAAAGTCTGTTGCAAGAACCCCACCAATACAATGGTTGCAAGAACAGTAAGTCCTCCAAGCATTAATCCCTTTCGGTTTGTACGGTCTCGGATAGGTCCGCTCTCACTAGCCGGCAATGTGATGCGTGGATCCATGTCTCCCTTTCTGCAACCTTCACTGCTGTTGCCGTTGTCAACAGGACCTGATACGGGCCACGCCATCTTGGGGAACTCCATCTTTTTCTTCGGAAGTCCTTCACCAGAACAAAATCACCGGGCTGAATCTGATGCAGGGGTGTCTCAGTAGGCACTGGCAAAGCTGCCTTAACCCTGGAATAGAAAGACCTCAAGACACCATTAAGGGATAAACAATAAGTAAGCATTTCCTCATCTACTCCATGCAGGGTGATTCGACTTTGTGGGTAAGGGGCATTTGGCATTCGCAATGGCCGTCCTAGTAAGATTTCATGTGGGGAGAGACCAGGCGCCCACCCGCCCCTCATAGCCATGAGGGCGAGAGGCAAAGTCAGCCCAAGTCAGACTGGTCTCTGCCATGATTTTTGTAATTTTAAGTTTTAGAGTCTGATTTGCTCTCTCCACTGCCCCCACCCGATTGGGGATGGTAAGCGCAGTGCATGCGGAGGTCCACCTGCAAGGCCTCACACAATGATTTTATCACTTCGTTTGCAAAATGAGATCCATTATCGCATGACAAGCGGGGCAATCCCCAGCAGGGATAATCTCAATTAAGGCTTTTACCACAACGATGCATCGCTTCCATGAGCGGAAATGCCTCTACCCACTTTGAAAACATATCTACAATAACTAAGCAATATTTATAGCCTTGGCACAGCGAAGCTCTATAAAGTCCATCATAACATGCTCAAATGGACCAGCAGGAATCGGGTGGGCAGAGGGGGTTAGATGGTGTCCTCTGCCCACATTGTACTGCATGCAAATCACACACTTATTACAAAACACTTCAGCATAGCTAGTAAATCCAACAACATACCAATACTTATTTGCAAAATCTACCATGCCCGTCTTTGAAACATGATCGGCTCCATGAGCCAATTTTGCCAAATACGGAAATACCGATCCCGGTAAGCATGGTCTCCCATCCCCAGACACCCACACTTTTAAATCCGAATCAAATACACACTGCTGTTTCCAATGGCGCTTTTCTGCCTCTGTACTATTACGCTGGAGCGCCACTAAGTCCTGTGGAGAAAACAAGTTACAAGTTTCACTATTTACAACAGTTAACTGGTAGACTGAAGCACTCATTGACTGAGCCGCCGCCCTAATGTACCTATAAAAGGTCTTATCCCCCTTCCTAACAGAATTGGCTATCCTTTCCTCGGTTTGGGCCTTTGCTATTCTGACTGCCTTCCCAGCCTCTTTCTGCTTTAACTGATAAAGTTCTCTGTCCTGCTCCTTCTGTGTTTTCTTATATTTCCTGAATGCTATCCTTTTCTCCTTAACCTTCCCTGCCACCTCTTTTGAGAACCATAGTGTTTTTTCCCTTCGTTGTGTTTTATTGATTTGCTTTACACAAAGGCTTGTTGTCTCTTTGATGGCTGTTTTGATTACTCCCCACTGTTCCTCCACCCCTCCTTCTTGCCTGTTTGCTAGTGCTTTTCTGAGGCACTCTCTCATTTTCCCAAAGTCAGCCCTCCTAAAGTCCAATACTCTTGCTTTTGTATGGCTTGATTGTATGGCTGTGTTTATTGTGAACCACACTGTTTGGTGGTCGTTTTTTCCCAGATGGCTACCCACTTCTAAATCTGAGATTCTTTCTCCATCCCCATTTGAGAGTACCAGGTCTAAGATTGCTCCCTCCTGAGTGGATTCCAATACTAGCTGTCTGAGGCATGCCCCCTGTAGGGCATCAAGAATGACCCTGCTCTTGGATGTGCCTGCAGCAAAGGTGCTCCAGTTAACTTCTGGCATATTCAGGTCCCCCATCAACAATATCTCCCCTTTTTCTGCCATTCTAAGGAAGCCTTCTATCATTTCCTTCTCCATTCCCTCCCCCTGAGATGGGGGTCTGTATACAACCCCCATGCGGATTGTGGTGCCATTTCCTGTCTCCAGGGTGACCAAGAGTGCCTCATCTGCTCCCTGTTTACTCTTTAGTTCTGTTGCTTTGATCCCTCCCTTTACATAGAGAGCTACTCCTCCTCCTCTTTTACCCTCCCCATCCCTCCTGTAGATTGTGTATCCTGGTATGTTGACATCCCAGTCATGGTTCTCTGTGTACCATGTTTCTGTGACTGCCACAATATCCAGGCAACCCTCTTCCATCAAGACCACTAGTTCAGGGAGCTTGTTACACAGACTACGGGCATTGGTACTCATCACCCTCCACTTTTTGACAGCCTTACCCCTTTTAGCCCCATTCCTGTCCTTACTGCCTTTGCCTTTTTTTACATTTACCTCTGTTCTGCTTCCTAATAACTTCTCTACTTTGGTGTTTACCTCACTAATTACCATGTTTTGTGGGCGGAGGCTGGGATTTCCCTGCTCCTTTTCAGTGCCTCCCCCCTTGGCTAGTTTAAATGCTTGCCAATGAAGCATTTAAACCGCTCACCTAGGATCCTGGTTCCCCCCTTGACGGATGCAGACCATCGCACCAGTATAGGTCTGCATTCCTTCAGGTGGCTCCCCAGTCCCCAATGAAGCCAAAACCCTGAGCTCCACACCAGTTTTTCAACCATTCATTGAATTCCCTGGTGAGGAGTGTCCTAACATCACCCTTGTCATAGACAGGCAGCACCTCCGAGAAGGTTACCGTATGCGCTACTTGTCTAAGGCCCCTCCCCAACTCTACAAACTCCTCTTGCACTGCTCTGATCCCATTCCTAGCCAGGTAATTTGTCCCTAGGTGGACAATGACATCCAGCTCCCTCCCTTGTGCAGCTCCTCCCATGATCCTGAGGATTCGCTTCCTGTCCCTCCAAGCCGTGGTGCCAGGAAGGCACCTTACCTCCCTCTCCCCTTCCTCCCCATTTCTACCCCCCTAATGATTGAGTCCCCCACCAGGAGTTGTTTCCTTCCCCTGTGGGGTCCCATGCCACCCTCCTGTGGGTCTCCTTTGTGAAGGTTCCCAGCATCCTCCTTGGTCTCCACTGCAGGTGCCTCCATGAGGACCACTATCCACCAGAAGAGTGAATGAATTGTGGAGAAGTACAGCTGAGAGGATGCAACTCTGTTCCATCACCCTCTCCCTCCCTGAGCCCACCCTGGTCCAGCCTCTCCTCTTTCTTGGCAACCTCTGAGGTAGTAGCATTGGCCCTGGTGGTCCCTGGGTGGAAGAGGAGGTTTCACGAATCCTAGCCAGGTCAGCCTGGAGATGGGCAACCTCCTCTCTCAGACCAGAGAGGTGCCTGCAAATAGGGCAGCATCGCAGCCTCCAGAATGTCTTCCGGAACACTGCCGCCCCACAGCCATTGCACTGCACCACTCCTATTATGTCTTATTTTGTGTTTCCTCTACTGTTTCTCTGTATTCTTACTCTCTCCTCTCCTCTCCTTACAACTCTCACCCTTCCTGTTCTGGGACAGCAACTTCCTATCTTCTTCAGTAGCCTCCTTCTTCCTTTCTCAGTGTCAGACCACCAGCAGCTGGGGAGAGAGTGAGCTACTTTTTTCCTTTAGGGTTGACAAAACCAATGTTTCTCTATGATCCTTCCCATCCTACTGCCAAACAGGAAGTTCCTGTTGACAGTGAAATCCAGTGGCTATAAAAATAGAACTGGCTTTGGGTGGGATGGAGGGCAATTAGTAAGAAAAAAGGCTAGCAACAGGAAGTTGTAATTTGAGTCATCTGCTTTTATAGTGTCTAAGCCACACCCCAATTAAGCTCTCTTTCCTCCTACTGGTTTAGCAAAGTCAGCTGATACAGTACCCTTCCCAGCACAGAACACACACTAGCTTTCTTTTCTTTCTTTTTTTAACCCTAAATAAGACCCCTTCTACTTGTAATAAAGTAACTGTCTACTTAATCTCAACAGACACTGTCTCCTGCTGAGATATAAGTTTTAAATGAATAAGAAAATGTAGCTTATTTTAATTAGCTGCTTTCTGCTCTACAAGCAAGGCTAGCAACAGGAAGTTTTTGATATCTTCCCTTAGACTGGCACAGAAACTTGCATCTTAAGTGTAGAGGCATTGAACCTCCATCTGCCTCTGTTCTTGCCAGATGCAGTTGGTGGTTGCCAGGTGAATGAGGCTGGGGCATGATCTGAGATGACAATAGCCCCTATGGGCATCAATTACATCCACTGTCCAGGCTGCTGGGGTAAGCCACAGATCTATTCATGAGAAAGTTTTTGTGTGGGACTGAGAAGAAGGAGTAATCCCTTCTGGTGGGTGTACCAACCTCTATTTATCCATTAGGCCTATCTCTCTTGCCAAGCCTTTGAGCATGTCAGTAGCTGGTGAGGGGTCACCCAATTGGAGCCTTGCTTCTCTCTAGGAATTCATCCAGTAGGGTGTTCATGTCCCCTCCTAATATCAGCTGGCTTCTCTGTATTTCTAAGAGTGCCTGGTAAAAGGAGGCTGCTGTTGAGTTTGGGCCATATGCATTACAGAGTGCTACTTCTTGCTCTGACAGCATCCCCCTGTAGAATAACGTATCTGCCTTCTGGATCTGCGATCTCCCCGGCTAGCTAAAGAGGGACATTCTTATGAATGAGGAAAGCCACTCCTCTGCTCTTGGTATTGTATGTTCAACCATAGACTTGGGAAACCCAACCACATCTTAATTTACTCATCTCTTTTTTGGATAAGTAAGCTTCTTGCACAAAAGCCACCCCTGCCCCTTCTATGCCTTTGACATTCCAGGGGTTCTATTTAATACTGTGGTTATCCATTTTCGGTGCTAAATCATACCGTGAGCAGAGGATGTGCTTCCAGCAGCCTTCCCAATGTCAACTTTTCACAGTGGGTGGTTCTGATCCTAAAGTGTATTCTTAAGAGACTATTGAGAGGGCTACCTGATTGTGTTACCACACTGCTCCATAACCCTAAGGAAAGAAATATTGTTCTTTCCTAATATTGTTGCTGTTGATACAAATCTTGTTCATAACTGTAAGTGGTGGTGTGTGCTGCTCTATTTCTATTTTCTGTCTCTTGTGAAGCACTCTTCCGGCCAGCTGCTGAGAAAGCTGGGAAACATTTGTGGAATCTTTAAAAATATTAACTTTATGTAGCAACAAAGATGGTGCATGGATTGCATCACAAGTCCTATGAAGACAGGTTGAAGGAACTGAACATGTACTCCCTGGAGGAGAGGAGGGAGAGAGGGGATATGATAGAGACATACAAGTATCTCACAGGGAGGAACAGGGTGCAGGAATACACTATTTTTAAGTGAAAAAGATGTTCCAGGACTAGAGGGCATGGGATTAAGTTGGAGGGAGGACGATTCAGAGGAAACACGAGGAAGAATTTCTTCACAGAATGGGTGGTGGACAAGTGGAACACCCTGCCAGAGGAAGTGGTGGGGGCTGAAACAATCACGGGATTTAAGAATGCATGGGATAGACATAAAGGAATTCTGGAGGTCAGGGGTAAGGGGCAACAGACTTCTAGGAAAACATAAACTGAACTTACAAGCTCAAATAGGCAGACTGGGTGGGCCATAGGCCCTTATCTGCTGACACTGTCTATGTTGCTATGTAACATCAATGTACCAGAAAAAAACAGTGAAACAATAACAGATAACATTAACCATGCAATACTACCCTCGTTCCTATATCTGGACCTTTTTGAGGCCTTTGGGTTACTCTGATCAAGTTGTGACACCTTGTGTCAGCTCCCTTGGCTTCTGGACATGCACGACTTATCCTACAGAGAAAGTGGGTGCTTTGTCTTTGGTTCCACTAGGAGACTTCTCCCAGCTGTAAAAAAAGGGGGGTCTTGAGGCCCAGCGAAGGAGGGGGTCCTTGGAGGGTGGGGTACCCGGGGGTCATTGGGTGGCATTTATTTTATTCACATGAGGGGCTGAGGTATAGAACTCAGTCCCAGGGTTGTCCTATGATCCAAGCAGTGGGCAGAACTTGGGGGGGGCGACCCCAAGGGGGAGGGAGGGGAGAGGGAGTGAGCATTTCCAATGGGCCTTGCCGGGATATTCTGGGACGGGGGGGTGCTGCCTGGTGGGATGGTCTGAGGAGAGTGGGAATTGCACTGCCCTCATGAGTCTGCATATTCCCTCTGTGTGGAGAGGAGAAGAATGTTGCATGTAAATGTGAGGTTATACTGATGTTGTACAGCTTGGGAGAACAGCATTGCCTTAGGTGATGCCTATGAACCTCATGTCAGGGGCTGTGTTGGGCTTCAAGCAGTGAGATCTCTGGTGATGTCAGCGATGATGAAGACATATTCTGCAGAGCAGTTTGTGAGTTTAGTTCTGCTCCCACTGGTTTCTGGCTCTAAAGCCCTCTAATTGTTCCCCTTAGGATCTAGTATGGCCATTAACAACAGTAAGTCACTAGGGTCTGTGCTGCCTGGAAGCAGGTCTAGTTTATGTGATAAGATCAGTGTCCAGTTAATGAGACATGGGTAAGGGGGAGATTCTATGGTTGGCGGGTCAATGTTTGTGGGAGATGCCACAGGTGTATGATCCTGACCTGGTGTGGGCAGAGGTGTTATAAGAAGAAGAGCTGTGACCTGCAGTTTAAGCTTGCTCAAGGAATTATAGTTGCTCAATTTGTAGCCACCTAACGGTATTATCAGAGCCGCACGGACCTCTTATCCTTGCTGGTGCCTTTTAAGAAGACATCAGACTTTACGTCGGTGAAGGAGCAAATAATCTTGGACCATGGGTGATTGGGACTGCCCCTGAGAGACCATAACTGTGAAAGTCTGGTAAGTATGAGTGAGTGAGGTGGGGGGGGGCAGTTCCATGACCTTTGTATCTGGTTTCAAGTCACAAAAGTGACACCATTACATGACTTTTTGAACTGGTAAAATGGAGTCTTAAGATCTCTGCCCCAGTGCAGCACAACTGGGCACTCCAGCTGTGGGTATCTGGAGAACTGAACTGTGCATGCTGCCCATTGGCAGTATACCTGTAACAATGTTGCATGGCAAGAATGTTCTGACCGTTCCCCAGTAACGTAGCTCAGCTGCAAAGTTGGGGGGAGGGAGATCATCAGGAAAGTCTGTGAGCACCATCGAGGAGCTTGTCTTGTGTTTCACAGGGCAGATAGTGTTAAGTCTGCATATGTTCTGCTGTGGAACAGATGTGGCAAGACTCCTAGCCTACCCCCCACCGGAAGCCAGCTTGTAGTCTGCATGTCTCTTAACCCAGTCCATCAATGACTGACTCACACAGTGTCCCTTTGGGAAAAAGACTCCCAGTATATTTTTGTATTCATACTAACATTATACTGTATATAGACACAGAATGGTAAGTCCTTAGAGAGCGTGACAGCTGAGCCACTTTGAGAGATGCATGTCAAGGATAGGAGAATGCAGAGGGGGAGTAGCTGCCTCCTGCAAACACCATCTACCCCAGTACAGAGAACCGCCACTGCAGTCAGCCACTCTGATTCTTTTATGAACTGCTAGGTGCTGTCAGTATGGTGGTGGTCACCCCATGCTCCCATAATTTCTGCATATCAAAGCTCCTGCAAGGCAGCTGTCACCCTAATCTGTACAGCAAACATTCTACCCTCATAATCACCACCCTGCTTCATATCTTGTGCCTGTTGTAAGACTGGAAGGGGTGGTGATGTCTGTTATGGGGGGGGGGGACCAAACTATATCAGCATAACAAATTGAAAGCACATAGGCAGAAAAAGTCGGTGGTATACTTGCAGAGGTCAAAGTCTCCGGTATGGCTTCAAGTGTTCCCTCATGTTCCCTGCTACATTGAGTTGGGCAGATGGGATTTCCAAGCCAGAGACTAATCTTCAGTTATGTGGTCATTGCTGGTTCCTTCCAGTGGAGCCCCTGCTGCCTCTGCCCAAGAGTTGATGACTGAAGCTTGTAGGTTGCCAGTGTCTGCTTCTTGTGGTCTGTCTTCAGGGTGCCCCTGCAGTTGTTGGTTCAGATCTTGTTCTTGTCGCTTCGAGGCCGGCTCTCCTGCAGACTCCAGGCTTGTAGTTGATGAGTTTCTGCTGCTGTTTCTGCATCCTGAGCTCAGTTGGCTCCTCTGTTTGATCTATTTGGCCTTCCCTCATTGTTTCCTTTTTGTCTTTGATGTTTGCCTCTCCATGCCTTTGTTGAGCTGTGGGGAGGCCAGCAGGCTGTACATATTTCCGGAGCCTTGCCTGGGGTTATTCATGTTCTGTGTTCAGTCTCATGGTTGTTGATGGGGGCCACTGGATCTAGAATGACGGGCTTGTTCAGGCCAATTCCATGCTATGTAGTCCATTGCCTCATCTGCTGTCTCAAATGTACTGAGGAATGGCATATTCCTGACAATTTGTAGCTTGGCTGGATATAACTGTCTATATTGAATTTGTAAATCCCGGAAGATTTTCCTTGTGTCAGAGAAGTTTTTCCTCTTGTTAGCCAGTTCGGCTGAGTAGTCATTGAAAATGTAGATCCTGTAACCCTGCCAGTGTAGAGATCCCTGTTCCTGTACCAGGCTCAGGATGTTTTCTTTTTCTGGAAGACACACGAACTTTGTGATGATGGATCTCGGCCTGCTTCTCTCCTTCAGCGCCAGTGTCCATTGTGCCAGCTTAATTTCCAGGCAGAGCTGCCATTTATACTTCAGTAGCTTGAGCAATGAATTTTGCAAACAGGTCTCTATTTTCAGCACCCCTTGGGAAGCACACAAAGAGGAGATTGTCTGCTTCTGTTTTTGGAGCCTTCGTTTGGGTCCATAGGAGCTGTACCATCATCTTGAGCTCCTGTATCCTGACCTCGTGGCCTGTGTCTTTTTTGTCAATGTGGGATAAGTACAGTACAAGTCACATTAAAGTGTTCCATCAACTCACTGGTGTAGCATTTTTTTTTGTGATGCTACTGCAGTGGCAGCTCAGACTGTTGAAGCTTTTAACTGTTTTCCAACTATCATTCACTGCCTATTCAGCTCACCTGTACCTGTTTAGTGAAATGGCAGTAGCTGTTTTGCAGAGTTTATGCAATGCATTTTCATGGCGTTGTTTATAAGTATGACAGCATTCCTTAAGAGCATTGTTTATAAATATCACAGCATTCCTTAAGAGCATTGTTTATAACTATCACAGCATTCCTTAAGAGTTTAGTCTGCCTTCTGAAATGAAACTCATAAGCACTCAGCTGAAAATAAAGCTTATAGTTCATAACAGCTAGATGCAAATCAATACTAATGTTTTACTAATTCATTGAATTAAACACTGCACAGATTAGGAAACTCATTGAACAATGCTACACCAGTGAGTTGAGGGAACAGTTTAATATGACTTGTACTGTACATCTTGGCATCGGGGGTCCAGTGGTGCACAGCTTGCACTTTTTACTCAAGTGTGACCACCGAAGATTTAAAGGAGCCTATTTCTCTTAGCACTTTTTGCAGCATGGTTTTGATTTCAGAGGAAGCTATTGCATAGTCCATTGCTAATTATTCTCTCGATGCAGCTCTCGCCATTTTCCTCTGCTGCTTCATGCTGCCAGGTCAGTGTGCTGTGGTTTTCTGCCAATATTTGGATTCCCAAAAGTGATCTTCTCTGAAATTAGATAGTTCATTATTGTGGATTTTTCCCTCCTTAAAAGACCCTGTTTCATTCAGTTCTGGTCACTGGTGTAATTGTTTCCAAATGATTAAACATGCAAATTAATGGAGCTTCACTTCAGGCTGCCATCCCAGGGAGCAGCTCTGGGGGTATGCAATTTTCAATGAGGAATAAGTGATCAGTGGGTGGGGGCCCACTAGCTACCAGGGATTAAATGTTTTAAAAGCCCAGCGTAGGCAATCGGGGAAACCACTAGGCACCAGGGAATACATGTTTCAAAAGTCAATATGGCTGCTATGCAGCTGTGTGGCATGCAAATGAGTTCATATAGGTCCCCTTAGCATCTTGCATGCTCAGTGGGATCATTGCCATGATTGGAAAGAATATGGTTCACAGGGGCCTTGGTGCTCTCTGTTTTTGGGCATCACTATCTCTATTGGGCCCCCTGTGGGCCATATTCAACCATGAGCTGTGCTGGTGCAGCAGTCATTAGGCATTGCTCTAGCAAAACTCTATATTCAGAGAGTTTGTGCACTACATCAAAGCACACTAGCTGTCTAAATATTGCACAGGGCTAGCCATGCACTATTTGCTGTGCAGCACTACTGTCTGTGCATCGTACACAGCCAGCTCTGAATATGGGGGCCATTGTGTTGAATTTTTATTGAATTAGTATTCATGCATGAAACTGATTATTCACATGTGATTCCTATGCTGTGAGTAATGACTAGTGTACCCTAAAAATACCTAGCTGGTATGTGTCAGCCTGCACCCCCAAAAAGGCACACACTGTGAGCTATTCACTATTCCTGTCAGTCACTCCATGGCCTCTCCCCACATGTGCATATGAGCACGGTGGGGATGGGGGAAGAATGGGGTCATTGTGGAAGACACCGATAGACATCCAGTCAGAGGTCCATCCTGCCAGGGGATTGAATCCTCTTCTCTGTGTGGAGCAGTGGATTGTGGATACCGGTTTACTGTGGTACCTTAAGGGGCTTGTGCACTACAGAAAGGTGCTGTCCAGTAGCCCCATCCTTTATTACATGTCAGAAGGTCTGGGGCTTGCAGAATAGGAGTGGTTGCATTCTGCATCGAGCTGCTATCTGCAAACTGGAGGGGGCGCATAGGGGCTATGACTGCATACCTGCAGGCATTGCCTGCACCCGTCTTCAATCAGCAATATGCACCACAGTGCATGGCATGTAGTTAAGATCCACCATCAGGAACTCCTCCATGCTGTAGGGTGTGCAGTGCTACCAACAGTTAGGGGACTGAGCACAGCTTTGACACGTTGTGCCACCTACATGCCACATATATTCAACACTTATTGTACATAGAGCTGCATATGAAGACTAAATTAATACTAATTTAGTACTATTGAAAGTATTTAAATAGTATTCATTGGTATTCAGTTTTACAATTCTGAAGTAATCATTTGATCTTCAGAAAGTACTGCCTTAATTTGCATATTCATAAGGTGAAGACTAGCTGAATACTAAATGAATACTGTCTTAGTACTAAGTTAGGTCTTTAAATATTTAGCTCATTTTAATATTTTGGCTTGTGTGCAGACTGCTCTAATACTAGTGAATACTGTGCCAAAATAACAAACAAATTTGTGTTTCAATTCTAGTGATCAAAACACAATGAAGACAAAATATAGTAATCACACCCAGCTGGGCGTGGCTCCCCCAAAGCTCTGTTGCTGCTGGGAAGGGACTTTAACCTTAGATTCCCACCTAGATAGGAACTCTGGCAGGGCAGAACTGGATGTCAAGGCCCCAGGGG
This sequence comes from Neoceratodus forsteri, assembly GCA_016271365.2. Taxonomy (NCBI): domain Eukaryota; kingdom Metazoa; phylum Chordata; order Ceratodontiformes; family Ceratodontidae; genus Neoceratodus; species Neoceratodus forsteri. The sequence goes on from CM057455.1 coordinate 868,316,745, forward strand.
GGTGCTACAGGAACTGATGTTGATGCTATCTCCCACTGATGTCTGCCACTTCCAGCATCCTCAAAATCTAGACTACTCCTGCATCTCTGCCTCACATTCTACCTCAAGTCACATAAATTTCTGGCTGACTTTCCCCACAGCTACCCAAATGGCACGTAACTGTCACATAGCCCCTCATTACCTGTCTGACTATGCCCCAGTGGAGCTGATGGTGACCAGGGGTTCCCTCCCTCTCAAATCTACCTCCTACCACCTGGAACCTCTCCTGTTGCAGGATAAGGCCTCCCCCCCTTGGTTGCACAAGTAGGCTCTGATTACTTTGACCTTAATGATATGTGAGGCACCTCTAAGTCCACTATGTGGAGGCCTTCAGGGCTTTTATAGTGAATGGTATCATAGGGCACACTGCTGCTCACCATAAGAAGAGGGAGGAAGACCAAAAAATCATTGGATGCCAGGCTAGTGGCTATAGAGAATGAGCTCAAATAATTTAATCCCTCCCAGCTGTGTTCCTTTTGACTGTGAGATATCAGAGCTTTCCATATGCAGCTCGATAAGCTGGCAACCAAGAAAGCTAAGCAGTCAATTTAGCACCTCAAACATAAATACTGTGAGGAAGGGGGAAAACAATGCTGAACTGTTCTCCTACAGGCTACACAAGCAACAGGTGGACAGATACATTCAGGGCCTTAAAGACCGCTCAGGTGTGCTTCATACCTAACCAGCACCGATCAGTCAAATCATAAGTGCCTTCTATGAGAACCTTTCATCTCCCAAGGCCTTCTTAACTAAGGCTGACTGGTGGGCTTCTTTCGAAGACCTGCCCATTCCTATGCTCTCAGAGGCCCAGAAGGCCCCACTAGATGGTCCACTCAGCCCCCAGGAGGTGCAAGATGCCTTTAGTGTTCTTTCTCCCTACAAGGTCCCAGGGAGCAACAGCATCCCATCTGACTGAGTTGGTCCCTAACATAGTATTCCCAGTTTTACAGGCTGTCTTTCAAGAAGCACGTGGGAGCACTTGCCTCCCTCTCAACAATGTGTGCGGTGGTGATTACCCAAAGAGGGGAAGGTCTGCACCTTCCCTGGTAGCTATAGACCCAGTTTGCTCCTCATTGCAGATGCAAAAGGTCTGGCTAACGTGCTTTCTACCAGGCTGGCGCTTAATTCTTCTACACCTCATCCACTCCTCACAGGTAGGATTTGTTATGGGGTACATTAACACTGACCACCATAGAGCGCTTTCCTCCCTGTTGTCACACACCAGCTCTGCCCTCTCTCCAGTATAAGCAGTGGTGATCCATTCTGAGAAGCCCTTCCACTCTGTGGAGTGGGGGTCCTTGCATGCTATCCTCACAAAAATGGGCTTCTGCTCTCACTTTGGGGCCTGGGTTAAGATGTTGTATATGTTGCCTACTGCCCGAGTCCTAACCAACTCCCCTCTCTCTTCCCCATTCCATTTTATGAGGAACTCCCCCAGGGATGTCCCCTGTCCCCACTGCTTTTTATTCTTGCCACAGAGTTGCTGGCCATTGCTCTGTGACAACACCTGCAGCTACAGGGCTTTGCTGTTGGACAAAAGGACTTCAAGAATTTATTTTATGCCGATGGCTGCATTGTACTTCTGCAGGATGTCCCCTCCTTCATTACCACTCTGCTTACCATCCTCCAGACCTTTCATAGCCTTTTGGGCCCCAAAGCAAACCCTTCTAAGACAGAGGTCCTCCCACTGAATGCCCATTGCTCTCAGACCTCAGTGGCCCCTTATGGCTTACAGTAGTCACCTAAAGGGATTAAATATTTGGGAGCTGGATCCAAATATCCCTTGTAGGGGTTTTATCTGGTAACCTTACTCCTCTACTTAAAAAGCTTAAAGAGGATTGTGAAAGGTGGAAATTGCTGTGCCTCTTCCTAGTGCGGAAGGTGGCTGCAATTAAACTGATTCACTGCCTAGCCCACCTGGCAGTAGATATTCCCACATGATGGTTTTCTAAATTTGACACCATGGCAAGAGCTTTCCTATAGGAAGGCAAGCCACCAAGGTATAGCCAGACCAAACTAAGGGCCCATTGGCAAAGAGGAGACTGGGGTCTCCCCTGGTTTCATGATTACTATGTTGCATTTAGATGTACCCAAGTGTTACAATGACGTTCTCCTTCAGCCTCCACTGACCTCCCCCAATTGGTTGTAATTGAGAAACATCTGAATCCTTTCCCGGGTCCCCTGACTCACCTTTTCTTTCCTCTCCTGGTCCTCTGTAAATACAGGCATAAAGTTCCACCTTCCCTTAAGGTATGGAAGAAACTGGAGGTGCTGTGGAACAAACCAGGTTACAACACAGTAACTTGCAGTTAATGATATGTCACAAAATACTGCATGACAGAAGGGCTTAATTATCATTGAATTACACTGTTCTCTGAAGAATATCTCAACATTCTGTGATATACCGCAGTATGACTGGACTGCATCCTGGCTGGCACCGCTGTACAGTATTGCTACAGCCCCCACTGGTATCTTATTCCCAGTTACTCTTCTGGAAGAATTTACTGATCAAAGTAGTTAGGAATTTGATTCAGTGGGACTTCTGGAGGGCGAAAGCGTACACTATATTTCAGACTTGTGGCAGCCGGCTACCACGCACCTGGAAACTTTTGAAAATCTTTGGAGGCAAATGGATCTCTCCAAGGAAGAGTTTTCTAGGTACTTGCAAATACATAGCGTAATAAGGGAACGACTGCATTGGCTACCCTTTAGAATTCATGCATCATCTCTTTACCTGTGCAGATGTGAGTTAAGGCCCCCCAGAGGCAAAGCAGGACTGATCTTTAAGGCCCTCATGAAGGCTGGCACAGACCCCTCAGATGGTGGCTAGAGTAAATGGTCCCAGTCTGTGGGTATCGAGATTTTTATTTTATTTTTATTTTTCTCCCGCTGGCTCAACACAGGTGGCTGCTCAGCCCTGTCAGTGCCCCCCCACCTGACACCCATCTACCTGGTTCCCCAAGCACCAGATCTCCCATAGATTGCCACCTATGGCAGAGCTGGGAAGGGGAGGGCCATCCTCCCTCCACCCTTTGACTCTCATCCAGATTGTGGGCCGGTGAACCGGTGGCAGTGTGGGGTGGATGCAGGCAGACAAGGCTTCATGTAGCTTACATCAGCCATTTTTCCAGTTTTCCCCACCATCCCTGCAGTTTCGGCATGTAAGCATGTGTATGTGAAAGCATAAGCATGCTATAGGATTGTGGACCCTTCCTTCATGCCACTGAAGCTGCTGGCACTTCCTCCAGGCCTCCATCCGGGGGCAACCAAGGGCTGATTCAGCAAGCCTCCATCCACCAGGAGTGGAGAGTTGTCCACTGGACATTCAATCCTATCCCCCCCGGCCAAACCCTGCCAGCCCGAGCTCATTTCTGAACCTGGGTCACTGGCACGGTGAGAGGTAAGGCGCAGAGCATCTCAGCCCTCTGTACAACTGGGCCAGCTCACAGATGTCAAGGTTTCGGAGGCCAGCCAGGCCCAGCTATGGTGCTTGCCACACACAGTCTTTTCATGTACTAGAAGCCTCCTCATACAAAATAAAATCATGCACATGTGGTACCATACCCTGGCTAGACTTAAAACACTGGGCCTGCTAAACTGAGATGAGTGATGGAGATGTCAAACACTTTGGGCTGAACTCCTCTACATATTCTGGTCCCATGGTACAACCTTTCTGGTCCCAAATTTACAAATGTTGCTGTGAGATCATGGGTACTGAGGTTCCTCTGTCATCGAGGTTTTATATAATGGGTCTCACTTCCCCGACTTGTACCCTCGTCTATAAAGGCCTAAGGTGGTTTTGGATGGTGAGCGTGGAAGCCAAATGGCTGATCCTTCAGTTCTGGAGGTCTGAGGACATTTCTTTTATAACCAAATGGCTATCAGCAGTAGAGCACTTGGCCACTCTTGATAGGATGTCCCACTTTGCAAAGGAAACACTGCTCTCCTACCAAGAGATAGGGAACCTGTTTATAGCTTCCAAATACTCTGTGTCAGATCCCAGGTGGGACTTCCAGCTGGGATCTCTTTCTTCTCAAAGACCCACCTAAGTTCAGTCAGGTCTTTTGGCAGGGTATAGCAGTTGTTTCCTCTTTGTACTCTTATGCCTGGTATTATTATAGTTATGTGTATATCTCCTAACCACTACTCAGAAACTGTGATTACTGCTGTCTAAACCCTTGCTGCCTGTATGCACAAAATCTGTAATGTTATATGGAATTGGTGTCCTTTAGAGTGTACTATGTATTGCTGTACTGTTTTATGTTTGCTGTGCATGCATGCACAGTGAACATTTGTTAGGAGAGTGGCTTTTGAGGGGTGTTACACAGTCAGTCCAATGCAGAGCAGTCTACAAGGGGCTCATCAGTGTCACACCAATCATCAGCCAGGCTGATCATGACACTGTTCTGGCTTGCTGTTCAGAAACTTTGTTTAGTTCAAAGGAGAGAGTCAACCTAATCATAGCATGACTCTTCCCTTTGATTTACCTAATGTCACCCAGCAAGCACTGCTGATCTGTCATGATCAGCCTGCTGAAAACCATCCCTGCAAAAAAGAAAACCATCCATTTATGTCTGTTGCTGCTGCTGCCCTTACTGTCCCCCCACCTGACTCTCCCACTCAGCACCCACCCACCCCACCCATAAAATAATACAGACACTGGGGTGCCTAACTCCAGTGTCACTACCTGAAATAAAGAAGCCATCCCTCACAGATTTGTTTAATATATACCCTGTAACAAAGAAAAACATCCATCGATGTTTGTTGCTGCTGCTGCCCTTACTATCCCCCACCAGACTCTCCCACTCAACAGTCACCCCCCAACAAACATAACACTAACACTGGCATGCCCAATCCCCAGTGTCACCACCTGAAATAAAAAAAGAAGTCCCTGTTTTTTTAATATACACTGTCAAAAAGAAAACCATCCATCAATGTCTATTACTGACGCCGCTGTTATTGTGCCCCCACCACCCAAAACACAACACTGACACTGGTGGTGTCCAATCCCCAGTGTCACCACTTGAAATAAAGAAAACCATCCCTAGTAGTTTTTTAGTGTACCCTGTAAAAAAGAAAACCACCCATAGATGTTTGTTGCTGCTGTCGCTGTTACTGTCCCCCCACCCAATCCTATCACTCAATACCCACCACCCCACACCCACCCTCAAGCCCTTAATTACTGTACCTACTGGGGTCAAACACCATAATCCTCTCTGGACTGCAGACACATCTTCACTGTTCAACACTGGATCGCAAACTGAGGAAATCGGGTATGCTGTTCAATGTATTTCAATGGGATTTTGAATTTACCGGCATAACTTGGTCATTTTTGAATATGTTTACCCCAGATTTTCAGCATACCTTTTTGGGACCCCACCTCATGAACAATGGCAGTGAAATTACTCAAATATGTTCCGACAGATGATTTTGCGATCATTGCGCAAAATCACCTGTCAGGTAGGAGCGGACTTTTTCTCTGCCTTTGTTCATGAGGACAGTCACAAGAAGACTATGTTGAAAAATTGGGGATAACAATATAAAAAACAACAAATTTATGAGCCTACATTGACATTTATGATCAAAGGCTCATAACTTTGGTAATTTTCAATATTCTGACCCCAAATGTTCAACATAGCAATTTCTTCACAGCACTTCATGAATGTGACAGCTGTCATTTTCAAATCCTGGCTAAAATGTGTTTTTGCACTTGTGGTGTGAAATCACCTTTTAGGCATGATTTGAAAATTTTCACCACCCTTGTTTATGATGTAGGCTAATAAGAAGGTCGTGGGGTCATAAGAAGGCTATGTTGACAATTTGGGGTACAGATATGAGAAAACAACAAAGTTATGAGTCTACGTTGCAATTCTTCAACACACGCTCATAACTGTGGTGATTTTCAATATTTTGACTCTAACTTTTCAACATAGCCATTTTTTCACACCACCTCATGAACATAACAGGTGTCATTTTTCAAATCCTAACCAAAATGTGTTTTAACACATGTGCCTCAAAATGTCATTTCAGCCATTGTTTTATAAATGACACCTGTCATGCTCAGAAGGAGTGGTCATAAAAAGATTATGTTGACAATTTGGGGTAAAAATGTGAAAAAGCAACTAAGTTATGAGGAAACAAATTATTGCAACTGTAACACCTAGGTGGTGCTACCCCAAGGGCTACTACCCCTGCCTGCTTGGCTAGTTGCAGGTTAAGGGGCCTGGGTACTGAAATGGGTGCCTCCACCCGGAGGGCAGGGTTGTTAGTGGTCAAGCTAACCTGGGTAAAGCCCTCTGGGACACCGTAACCCCCCTCGTTCCCTTCCAGTGGCCTGAACAATATACAGTAATCACTTTTGCAATGACCCTTATTCACCATGCAATTACCCACGCTGGTTGCATTTACCACCAGGGCTGGTTCCACCAGTTCGACCCTGGAGATCCCCTGTAAAACAAGGTTAGGCACAGCAAATGACAGCAATACAGTGCTTTTGGTACAAACTGGAACCACAGTCAGATTAAATGCAAAAAGAGCTACATCTGATTTATTCAGTGGAATTGAACAAGGGAGGGGCATAATCAGGTTGATTGATTGTATAGCTAATCTAGACAGGCAATTAGGCATGCACTTTTCAGTCCCTCAACACAGTCACACAATCTGGGTACCAAGGTGGGAAAAAGATGGGTTAACCAAGAACACTGCTTGGGGTAGGCCGTTGTAGCAGCTGGTCGGGGCCCTGTGATGGAAGAAAGCAACATGCACAACACACATTATTTGAAATCCAGAGCCAGAGGGCTCAGTTCGTGAAAGAAAAAGACAACAAGACAATCAGATGACAACACTTTAGATTTAGCTGTTGTTGCAGGGAGCTACCCTAGTGTTTACTCATGATACCCAATACAGGACATAGGCAGGATGAAACTGAAACTGCAGGTTGTTGAGCTGAAGTACCAGGAGAAGCAGGGCCCACATGAATCACGGAGGCGTCGTTCCTGTTTGAGGCATTGAGCAGGGGGCTGATCCCCAGGTAGGTCTCTCGTCGATGGCTTTCTCTGTGGTGTGAGTAATCTGGCTGAGCCAGTATGGCAAGGCCCAGACCAAGTGGAGATTAATGCGGATTCAGTCCAGAGTGGCTGGATGCAGCCTCCAGCAAGCAGAACACAGTTCAGCAAACAGTGGGGAACCAAATCGTGACCCACTAGCAGCACACAGCACATTTACATGTAAGGAAATTCTACTGTACCAGGCAGATTGCTTCCCGGTCACAATTACAGAGTCTCTGCACCAAACTGGGAGTTCAGAGGTGGCTGGGAGTCCTGACAGGCCGATCGCGTTCAACAAATCTTCATTCTTCTTCAGGTTTTGAGCCTGGTCACAGTTCAGTGGCTTAAATCGTCCTCTCAATTCATATTCAGTCCGATAACTTCACAAGTTCCCTCTCAGGAACAGCAGGTAAGCAAGCAGGCCAAACTCAGCCCTTCTACAGTTCTCCCATGCGAAACTACGCCAGACTGCTGCTCGACTATCTTGAGCTGTTCACTCTCTCACTTCCCTACTCAGACTGACTGTAGCTGCAAGCAGCCTGGGACTTTCCCCAGGATCCAAAAGGTTCGGTGTGCTGATCTGTCTGTCAGTCATGGCAAGGGCTCCCCCTCCAGCTCCATTTGGGTGCCAAAGTTCTAAAACTACAATTCCTACAGAATGTTACTCCCACAAGACTCCTGGGGACAAGCTCCATTTTAGAGTCCCCAAAGGTACTGATTGGCCCATTCTGGCAGTGCAGGACCAAGATGGTGGTGATAAACAGAGCTGTCTATGCTGCAAAGAAGGCAGGTTAGACAAACTACAATATCGTTGCTATTCTAATAGGTAATCATCAAATAAGTACAGCTTCTCACAGAGCTCCCTCTGCACAAGTAGCAGTGGCAGAATGGAGCAATTATCTGCCAGCCTAAGCGGGACTTGAGCATAGAAATGCTCAGCCCCCTCCCAGATTAAATAAGCACCATGTTAATGGCAGCTCTTAAAGAGACAATACACTGAGGGTATACAGGCACTCTCTGGCAATAACGTTTAAACTGCTAAACCCAGGACACCAGCATGGCAGTGAGCATTTAGGCAAGCCCACGGAAGACTTTTTGGGAACCCCCATTTGTAGGGGGGGTTACACCCTTCCCTGCCTGGAGAAAACTTGCCATCCGTGTCAAGTCTATACCTTCACAATACTGAAAATGCAATATAAATGAGACATATATAACATTAGCATGCTATGAAAACATCTTCTGATGCATCAGTTAACATAAACTTATCACATTACTATACATTTCACTATACCATATCCAGGTTGACAATACTTATGCATGTTTCATACATGTGATACTGAATCCACTATGACTGACATATTTTAAACATTACAATATTGATTCATGTTATAACTTCTTGTACATTAAACAATGTAGAAGGGGGCCCTTCCCTATCAGCTAACTTGGGGCTGAATGGGTCAGGGGCACCACTTTGAGAAGGAAGAACAATTAACCCAGAGTTGGCCATCAAGCTCAGTTTGGGTAGTGAGCTTTGGGAAACATAAACTCCTGTGTGAACTACATTGAGAGGCAAATCCACTGGCCTCCCAGGGGAATCATAACTAAGACGTAGCACTGGCTTAACAGGTCACCCAGATTTTCTGGTGGGAACAGACACAGGCTCTGGGCAGTCAACACTGGCACTGATCTCTTCTCCTGTAGTGGGGGATGCCTCTGCAATGGTTGAAATGTCCAGATTGGGAACACTATCAGCTCCTGGCTCTGCAGACTCTGTTTCCACAACAATTTGCTCATTATTATCTTCTGACAAGGGCCCAGGTTGCTCATTTGGAGGAGACTCTGGCACAATTAGGCTTTGTGACACTGAAGGGGTGCTGTCAACACTGTCACATTGTTCTTCAAGTTCTGGTATGTCACCAGGGAGACCCAAATCACCAATCCCTTCTTCAGGCAAGTCAAGCAGTTCCACAAGACACAGGGAGTCCTCAACCTCAGACGTCATACTTTGCACTTCACTTTCAGAGAGCATTGGCTCCATGGACGAAGCTGGGGGGGTTATGCAGTCCTGAGGGCCCAGCTTTATCCCCACAATTCTGCAGCGGATTGCCTCAAAACAACTGACTCAGTTCATATGAGGGAAAATAGGCATTGTCACACTCACTGTTACCAAAGTTGGACTGACAGTCACTATCCTTCTGGGTCTGCTGAGGTGAGGGCCTTGAACCTATAACAATGGGGGGTAGGTCAACTCTGTCTCTTCCTTGCAGCAGCATGAGTCACTGGCCCAGGGGATGCAATGTCTGAGGGCTCAGCATCAATAATAACTTGACAGATGGGCAGTAAGTGATTACGGTGCATAGTTTTAACAGCTTTTGAATTATTTTCAAGACTCACTTTGTACACCAGTAGGCCATCAAAATTGCCAACTACTATGTGAGGTAGATGGTGATATCTGTCAGCAATTTTATGCTTTCCATGCAGTCCTAAATTGCGCAGCACCATGCAGTCCCCAGGTAATAGCTCTTGAGCCTTCACTTTCTTGTCATGCCTCTCTTTGTTGGCAAGGTTTCTCTTGGCAGCCATTATTTGAGCCAGTTGGTATGCATGGTTCAACTGAGCCTTTAGTTTCTGTACATATTGTAAGTAGTTCTCGGCTCGGACCCCATCCGGAGAGACCCCAGAGCAGACATCCACAGGCAACCAGGCTTCCCTCTCGAACATGAGTCGATAGGGGGAGAATCTGGTAGCACCACTTTTGGTGCAATTGTAGGCGTATACCAAGGTGCTAATTTGCTGACTCCACTTAGCCTTATCTTTAGGATGGAGAGTACCCAAGATATCCAGAAAGGTGTGATTAAAGCATCCTGGTTAAGGGTTCCCCGGCGGGTGGTAGGGGATGGTTCTTGTTTTCCACAACCCCCACAGGGAGAGCATTTCTTTGATTAATCTACTTTCAAAGTCTCTGCCTTGATCAGAATGGATCTGCTGGGGGGCACCATAGTGGACAAAGATCTTTTCTACTAGCACCTTGGCCATGGTAGAGACCTTTTGATCTTTAGTCGGGAAGGCTTGTGCATATCATGTAAAATGATCAGTAACTACCAACACATTGCCAATATTCTTTTGGTCAGGTTCTAAGCACAGGAAATCTATACAGACTAGTTCCATGGGGGCACTGGTAGTGATATTGACAAGTGGGGCAGCCTTCAAAGGCAGGGCCTTCCTTTGCAGACAATGACTGCAAGTATTGACATGGTGCTTGACATTTGCTCCCATCTTTAGCCAGTAGAATCGGGATTGTACCAAGTCGAGAGTTCGGTCCATACTGAAGTGCCCCATATGATTGTGGAGGGAGCTCAGTAGTAGCTGTTTGAAAGTGGTGGGTAGGACCAACTGTTGCTTGTCTACTTGACCCTGATGGTCCACTGTCTCTCTGCAGAACAACTGGTTATTCAGCTTTAGCCTGGGGCCTTCTTTGAACAACACAGCAGTTCGCAGGTCAGGAGAACACAACTTAGACACATCTTTCCCCGCACGCAGGCCGTCAAGTGCTGGTTGAATCATGGCATCTTGGGATTGAGCCCACTGAATGCTGTCATTATCGAATTGAGGTAATGCACTAATATCTAAAGCAGAGAAATGGTAATAGGCAGCCGGTATGCAGGTATCAGGAGGGCCCAGGCAATCTATTAGACAGTCTACTGTGTCTGTATACATCTGTTCATCTCTGTCAGACTTTTGGCATAATGCTCAAATGTCAGGTTCAGACAATCTAACCCAATTACTTTTGGAAGCAGGCCTGTGGGACAGGGCATCAGCATCAATATGGTTCAGTCCTGGTCTGTATTCAACAGCATAATCATAAGTCAATACGGCGGAAAGCCACCGGTGCCCAGTGGGGTCCAATTTAGCTGAAGTCTGTACATTGGTCAATGGGTTATTGTCAGTCTTCACCAATATCTTTACGCCATAGAGATACTCATGAAACTAGTCAACTATGGCCCACTTTAGGGTGAGGAACTCCAGCTCGTGTACAGAATAGTTCCACTCTGACGAGGTCAAGCTCCTACTGGTGAAAGCTACAGGCCTCAAACCATCCTCATGCTCTTGATACAGCAGAGCTCCTAGGCCTTGCAGACTAGCATCTGTGTGCAGCTCATAGGGCTTGGTAAGATCAGCATAAGCAAGAACTGGGGCATGGGTGAGCTGATATATGACTCATAGAAGGCCGCTTCACATTCAGGTGTCCAACAAGTTCCAAAAGGCTCACTGGTTTGAAAATATACTTTCTCTTTGTCTTTGTTAGCCCCCTTTTTGTATTTGCAGTTGGTAGGAGGGTAGCCTTGGGTGAGGTTAAGGAGTGGTCGAATAACCTAAGAATAGTCTTTGATGAACCGGCGGTAGTAGCCGCAGAACCCCAGGAAATGTTGCAGTTCTTTTAAGTTATTAGGTTGGGGCCAAGTAGTCAAAGATTCAAACTTGCTGGGATCTGTATGTATCCCTTCCACAGATACTATGTGAGCCACATATTTCACGGATGTTTGGAAAAACTGGCACTTGTCAATGGACAGCTTGAGGCTGAATTCTTCCAATCGATCTAGGACTTTAAACAAACAGTCAGATCTCATGCTCCTCCAACATGCATCCGAACACAATAACATCATCCAAGTACACTAGACATTCCAGCAGGTTCATGTCTCCCAGCGCGCATTCCATTAGCCTCTGAAAGGTGGCAGGGTGCCCAAAATCCCCTGTGGCATCCTCAGGAATTCGTAGAACCCTAAAGGACAGATGAAGGCTGCTTTCTCACAGTCCTCTGGGGCCATCGGAATCTGGTAATATCCGCTACAAAGATTCAATACTGAGAACCATTTGCTCCCACTTCAGCAATTCAAGGCATCTTGTATATGTGGCATGGTGTATTGATCGGGGACAGTCCATCGGTTCAAGGTTCGATAATCAACACACATTCTCACGGACCCATTCTTTTTATGCACAGCCACAATGGGAGAGGCATATGGGCTCCTCGACTCTTGTATAATGCCAGCAGCAAGCATTTCCTGCAGGTGTTTCCTGACATCATCTATGTCCACTGGGGTGAGGCGTCTGGATCTCTCTCGGAAGGGTCGGTCATCATGCAGGCGTATGTTGTGCTCGGCACCATGGACACATCCCACATCCCATTCTTCTAACAAAAACACTTGGTCTCTTGGGGTGAGTTTCCTGCTAATTCGGATCTTCCATTCGACTGATAGGGGGAGAATCACCAAAGTCAAATAGGTCTGGGGTTACCCCCTCCTTCTTGCCATAATGTTTATTGCTGAATAATACTGCCGTGTCTGTGCAATGCACCAAAGCTAGGGTACACCCTCTGTTCACTCGGACTTCCCGATCTGACACATTTCGAATCTGGACCATTACTCATCATGCATGGGCATGGGCACGGGCTGGTAGGATGCTGGGTTTGACCATTAGCCCCTCAGGCAGCTTCCCTTCACCTGGGTGCATCCAACATTAATATTTTGTTCTTCAAATCTTTCTTAATACGGACCTCCACGTGAATGGTACACTGAGCATTAGATGCTAGTACCAAAGATTCAGGATCCTTCTTCCACACGATCCCCACAGGCTCATCTCGGTCCACTTCATCAAGTTTCTGGTGCAAGTCATAAGCCCATTTGATTAAGGCTGGAATTCTTAGGGCTCATCCAGTCCATTGCCCTTACTTCTAATGGCAGAGTTGTGCCAGTCTCCCAAACATATGGGCGTTGGTTCCAATTAACAGGGAACCCCATCATACAGTCCAGTGGGGGCACATTAAGGCAAGTGTCTCAACTTGTTCATCTACCCTGGTCACAGCGGTAGAGAATGACAGCCAGATCCAGATATACCCCAATTATGGATAGGACTTCTCACTCAACCCCCACACATGCAAACCTTCCAAGGGCTGTAGGGGCACTTTAGGCAAATGCTTCTGGTAACAATCTTGAAATACTATAGTTACTTGAGATCCACTGTCTAGCATGGCCTGGGAAGACAAACCATTCACCCTTACTGTGGTTTCCATTGAAGTGCCCACCACCTCTGACCACTCAGATGATACAGACTTGGATGTCAACTGTGCAGCGGCCTTGGGCGAATAACTTTTTCAGGCAGCCCCACCTTGGGCCGCATGTTGTTCTGTCAAATCAGGGCCAGCAACCTAATAGTAACTTTTCTCAAATTCTCAGGTGAGCGACAGATGAACCAGGTGTGCCAGTCTTCTCCACAGTGGTATCAAAAGATGGGTTCTTTAGAGTCTCTGAGTGGTAATAGGCCGTCTCCCTGCTTGGGCATGTTAGGGGCACCTCGGGGCCCTTCTTTAACTTATGATTTGCTTTCCTGGCCCTCTGAACTTCCATAGTTGTTAGTGGCTTGTGTGGCCTGTAGCAGGTCCCCCACCAGGGCCCTCAGCTCTCATACTTCTTCAAACAGGTTACTCTCAGTCCGGGTTTCAGAGGAGATGACATGCACCCCCACCCCACAAGGCAGGACCTCACTTTTTGACTCAGGAGGTGCCTGATAGAGGTTAGCATCTCTGGCTGCCTCGGCAGCTTGTTGACTGACTCTCAACTCTGTCAATTCTTTAATCAGTTCTCTCATCTGCTGCACCTCAGCCTCATCACTTCTTTCAGGGGTCTGACAGGTACAGGCAACCCCAGCATAGGGCTCCCATCCCTCTTTATCATTTTCTGCTTCACAAATCTCTTTCATGAGGTGACAGTACTCGGGAGGGTCAGTCTTAATATCTTGCAGTTTGAGTTTTAGCATCATCACACTAAAGTAACTGGCTAATTTGAGAATATGATCCAACCTGACCCGATTCTGTTCACTAGCAGGCACCCCTCCTTTCCGGTGGGCCATCTGCAGAGCCCTCTCGATTCTGATAATGAACATAGCTTCTCATTCTTCCATTGCTTTGCAGATTTAAATTTCCACAGCAAATCATCCCCAGACTCAGTGCTCCCAAAAAAACCCTCCAATGCAGAGAGATATTCAGCAGCAGTAGCCTTTGGGCTGGTCGATCAGGGAAAACGAATGGCCTCCAGTGCAGGGACCCTCAAACTCTCCATGAGTCTCTTTCTTTCCTCCCCCTCAGAGCACTGCCACTCCTGGACCAGGGGTGTGGCATAGTCCATCCATGTTTCCAGGTCATCCTCTCCTGTGGGCACTGGGACTGTGCCCGAGAAGAGTCCAAGCCTACGGTAAGAGTCCAGATGTACGGATGGCATTACTATGGGAGAGGTGAACATGGGGGGACCCCTAGGGGAGGCAGGAGATGCTATGGGAGAAGGCAATGGAGTGGTGTCTTCAGAAAGATTTAACATCTTCACTAACTCTTGGGCAGATCGCCTCACAGAGGCTAACAACTTAAACAGCTTATTTTTGAACCCCTCTATGCTGGGGGACACCCCAGGGATAGCCAGATCACTGTGCAAATAAATGACCCTCCACCCCTTCTGAGACCCTTCAGACATAATGACAGGGGGCACCTTCTCTGGATTTATGGGAAAGCTGCAGGAGAAGAGAACCACCATGGTTTGATCAAACAGGTCCGAATCCCTCCCTTTTACTTCAACTTTTCCCAAACAACTTGCTCTACAGTCTCTACAATAACAGCATTAGTGGTCCCTTAACAGGAGGGTCTGCTGAGGATCTACCCCCTCAGCCTCACTCCACCCCATCATACGGTGCACTAACAGCTTATGGGGGGCAATCTTGAGCTTAGGCGAAGCAAGTGCCTCCATTTTGTCACAATTTTGGAACGTGGGGTTGTGGTACCCACTTCTGGCCACTAAAGGTGCTAATCACAGTGGTGACTCCAAGATGTAACCCCTAGGTGGCGCTACCCCAAGGGCAGTAGCTCTACCTGCTTGGCTAGTTGCAGGTTAAGGGGCCTGGGTACTGAAATGGGTGCCTCCACTGGGAGGTCAGGGTTGTTAGTGGTCAAGTTAACTTGGGTACAGCCCTCTGGGACACTGTAACCCCCCCTTGTTCCCTTCTAGTGGCCTGAACAATATACAGTAATCACTTTTGCAATGACCCTTATTCACCATGCAATTACCCACACTGGTTGCACTTACCACCAGGGCTGGTTCCACCAGTTCAACCCTGGAGGTCACCTGTAAAACAAGTTTAGGCACAGCAAATTACAGCAATACAGTGTTTTTTTTTTGTACAAACTGGAACCACAGTCAGATTAATTGCAAAAAGAGTTAGATATGATTTATTCAGTGGAATTGAACAAGGGAGGGATGTAATCAGGTTGACTGATTCTATAGCTAATCTAGTCAGGCAATTATGCATGCACTTTTTAGTCCCTCAACACAGTCAAACACTCTGGGGACCCAGGTGGGAAAAAGATGTGCTAGCCAGGAACGTTGCCTGGGGTAGGCCGGCGTCGCAGCTGGTTGGAGCCCTGTGATGGAAGAAAGCAAAATGCATAACACACGCTATTTGTATTCCAGAGCCGGAGGGCTCAGTTTGTGAAAGAAAAAGACAATAAGACAATCAGATGACAACACTTTAGATTTAGCTGTTGTTACAGGGAGCTACCTTGGTGTTTACTCACGATACCCAATACAGGACACAGGCAGGATAAAACTGAGACTGCAGGTTGTTGAGCTGAAATGCCAGGAGAAGCAGGGCCACACAAATCACTGAGGCATCATTCCTGTTCGAGGCATTGAGCAGGGGGCAGATCCCTTAGCAGATCTCTCGTCGATGGATTTCTCTGTGGTGTGAGTAATCTGGCTGGGCCAGTATGGCAAGGCCCAGGCCAAGTGGAG
The DNA here is from genome assembly GCA_016271365.2 of Neoceratodus forsteri. Taxonomy (NCBI): domain Eukaryota; kingdom Metazoa; phylum Chordata; order Ceratodontiformes; family Ceratodontidae; genus Neoceratodus; species Neoceratodus forsteri. The sequence goes on from CM057455.1 coordinate 868,332,658, forward strand.
ATGAATGTGGATTCAGTCCAGAGTGGCTGGATGCAGCCTCCAGCAAGCAGAACACAGTTCAGCAAACAGTGGGGAACCAAATCGAGACCCACTAGCAGCACACAGCACATTTACATGTAAGGTAATTCTACTGTACCAGGCAGATTGCTTCCCGGTCACAATTACAGAGTCTCTGCACCAAACCGGGAGTTCAGAGGTGGCTGGGAGTCCTGACAGGCCAATCTCATTCAGCAAATCTTCGTTCTTCTTCAGGTTTTGAGCCCGGTCACAGTTCAGTGGCTTAAATCCTCCTCACAATTCAGATTCAGTCTGATAACTTCACAAGTTCTCTCTCAGGGACAGTAGGTAAGCAAGAAGGCCAAACTCAGCCCTTCCATAGTTCTCCCATGTGAAACTATGTCAGACTGCTGCTCTACTATCTCGAGCTGTTCACTCTCTCATTTCCCAACTCAGACTGACTGTAGCTGCAAGCGGCCTGGGACTTTTCCCCAGGATCCAAAAGGTTCGGTTGGCTGATCTGTCTGTCAGTCACGGCTAGGGCTCCCCCTCCAGGTCCATTTGGGCGCCAAAGTTCCAAAATTACAATTCCTACAGAATTTTACTCCCACAAGACCCCTGAGGACAAGCTTAATTTTAGAGTCCCCAAAGGTACTGATTGGCCCATTCTAGCAGTCCAGGACAAAGATGGTGGTGATAAACAGAGCTGTCTATGCTGCAAAGACGGCAGTTTAGACAAACTACAGTATCATTACTATTCTAATAGGTAATCATCAAATAAGTACAGCTTCTCACAGAGCTCCCTCTGCACAAGTAGCAATGGCAGAATGGAACGATTATCTGCCAGCCCAGGCAGAATTCAAGCATAGAAACGCTCAGCTCCCTCCCAGTTTAAATAAGCACCATGTTAATGGCAGCTCTTAAAGAGACAATACACTGAGGTTATACAAGCACTTTTTGGTAATAACATTTAAACTGCTAAACCCAGGATATCAGCCTGGCAGTGAGCATTTAAGCAAGCCAAAGGAAGACTTTTCAGGAACCCCCCATTTGTAGGTGGGTTACACCACATTTACTCATAACTTTATTTTTGCAGGTTTTGGCCCTGGGTCCTGATTTTCAAGCTGGAAAGCAGGACTTGCAACCAAGCCCTGCTTCCCCACAAAGTTTGCTGCACCTGCATCCAAGGGTTTGATGTGGCTTGCACCCAATTTTAGAACTCTGGTCACTGGTTGCAACAGTGCCCTCAATTTATGGCAGCTTGCGCCAAAGCTGTGGTGCAAGCCCCATAAACCAGCTCCCCCACGGACACAAAGTTAGACCGGGGGTAGCTGGTCTAACTTTGCTGCATTGCCACAAGGGACTTGTGGCAGGGGGGTTGCGGCAAGCTTCTTTGAAAATCGTACTTGCAGCACAGTTTGACGCAAGTCACCATGTGCATCAACCTCCCTGCTGCAAGTCCTTGGTGGCACTCCAGTTCATTTTGAAAATCGTGCCCCTAATGTTTAACATATCCCTTGTGTTACCCCACCTCCTGAACATGGCAGGTGTCATTTTTCAAATCCCCTCCGAAACTTGTTTCCACAGCTGCACAGCAAAATCAGCTTTTGGATGGGATCCTAAAAAGTCCACCTGTCTTGATCATAACGTCAGGTCATAAAAAGACTTGGACATTTGGGGTCAAAATGTGGGGAGCCCACTTAAAAGTAGATATTGCCTATCAGCTGCTCTATCCTGGGTACTTACAGTCTAACAATGTGCCAAAGCAGGACACCACTGAAAATGAGACACTGTATCTCATCTGCTCTAACCTGGGTAAATATAAAGTAAACATGTGTAAAAAGCAAGCCCACGGTACAACAGCAATACCAGTGGCATACATTCAGCATTGACAAATGCTTGTTCTATTAAGTTGGGAATTGTTTTATTAACTGAAAAAATCAGTAACAGTTTAAGTTGTGTTTAAGTGAATTTTCCTTTACTGGCAACAGTCTATGGGTTGAAAAAAAAAACCCATAAAGCATAAATCTACAAAAACTGAAATTTCTGAAGATTCTAATATGGTACTGATAACCTTTAAAACTTGTCACTGCTTATCAAAACCTCCGAACCTTTAGTGGTTCTTCCTTCCCTCCTCAAAGAACTTAAATGGAATTATTTTATAAAAAAAAATAATGCAAGATGTTTGTGAAGTAATTACACATTCTTTACAGTGTTCATTGTAACCATCTATAGTCACATGGCATAACACTCATGATGCCTGATCCAGTATGGGAGTGGTATTTGGGACTGTGCTACAATTAAGATACTGTAACTCATAAGAGGCTGTAGTCCATGTACTGCTGTAGTCTTGTACTGCTCCCACCCCTCCTGTCTCGTGACGTGAGGGGGTGCAGGGTCTGGTTCAAGTGATGGTTAATATGACAATGTATTTCCACATACTGCTTTGCATGCCTTAATCCCTTTTAATTTTGCTCTGTGTATTCACATTAAATTTACGTATGACTCTAGATCCTTTGAAAATATGTTCTTGCCTGAAGGATTTTTCTGTGCAATCAAAACTGAAATAGAAACTGAAGTTGTTACCCTTTATCATGCTGCCACTAGTAATTCATTTGCTACTATTATTGTGACTGCTCCTGCCCTCCTCCTTGTGGCTTAAGGGGTGCAGAGACTGGCAAATAGATTCTATTAAAACTATTGTGCCGCTCATACCCTTATGACCAGGGGAGTGTAGGAACTATCAAAACTAATTCTTGTATACTTACTGATATTGTTTACACACTCCCCCTTTAGGATCTAAGGGGTGCGGAGATTGGCAAATTGATTCTAATAAATCTACTATGTTATTTGCACCATCTCCCCATTCTGACCCTCAGGGTGTAGGGACTGAAAAATTGATTTTAATAGAAACTACTGTTATTACTGAACCCCACCCCCATCCCCAGGAATGTGGGACTTAGCAAACTGATACTACTGATATTGCTTCCTCACTCCTCACCCCATTATGACCTGAAGGGTATGGGGACGTGCAATTTGATTCTAGTAAAACTGCTGTGCTACTCCCAACCTCCCCTCTTGTGACCTGAGGTGTACAGGGACTGGCAATGGATTCTAATATACTTACAAATATTGTGTCTACACTCCACCTTGTGACCCGAGGGGTGCAGGGCCGACAAATTTAATCTAGCATACTTATGTGCTACTCCCACTGTCCCCTTTATGACTTGAGGGGTACAGAAAATGATGAATTTATTCTAGAATACTTACTGATATTGCTCCCACCTCCCCTTTGTGGCCCAGGGGTGCAAAAGCTGACAACTTGATTCTAGTAAAACTGTACTACCTCCACTTTCCCATTTTAGGGCCCTAGGTGTGTGGGGGCTGGTATACTGATACTAGTGAATTTATCATGTTGTATGCTTCCTTTAATGTGTTATAGTGTAATACTGTTTTTCTATTTTATTGCTATGATTGGCTGTTAGGGGACTACTCTTACACTTCCATCACTAAGATCCCCACCACTCAACATTTGTCCCATTCCCACTTTAGCTCTTTTCAGTGTATCCCTCATTGATGCCTTGCTATTGGGCAACACTGTCCCTTTTCCAGCACCCCCTCCATGGATAAAAAAACATCATCCTACTCTGAATTTCTCAGTTTGTACCTCCATGGTAATGACCCACATAATAACTGACACAGTGGGCCTACATCATCTGTTGAGAAAACAAATTCTCTATTTGGCATCTCTCTCCTGAAGGTGGTGTAAGGCTAACCTCCTCCTATCACATCTTCTATAGTGGTATAATTCTGTTTTCTCCTTCAGGAGTATTTTAAGATTTTGGAATTATGGGCTGAACCCTGGATCTCTGCCCTGTCCTCCTTTATATGTTATCAGCCCCTGCTGGGCTTCTCAGGATGGCTGTAAATTAGCCCACATGAATATAGAATGTCAAGGTAAGCAATAAGACAAAACTGGGAGTGGGTTGATAAAAGTACACTCCAGGCACATAGTGAGGCATGAGGTGCTTGCACCCAGTGCCTTCAACACTTGGGAAGTGCTCTTATTAGACAACAACCCACAACCTTGGAATGTCTTATTGCACTTATAAAATACACCCAAATTAAAAAGGTCCTTTTATATATTCAAACTGGTTGCTTAACAAATCAAAAAGAAGGAAAAATATGCCACTTTAATTTTTTGTTTTTGTTTTAAAGTAAAAAATAGTCCAGTTTTTCTGTGTTTCATGCTATCACCACTATGTGGTGCTCTGTTGTTTATTTACTTATTAATTTATTTAGTTTTTATTACCCAGGAAAGGAAAATTGGTCAATTTTGCCTATTTTCAGCCTTGTTGGGAGGAAGAGATATAGATAGAAATAAAGTGAAATTGAACCAGATTAAGCTGTTGGTTGTATTTTTTAGTGAATGGGGGAAATTTGACCAGGGCTTTCCCATCTCTTGTCAGTAGGGGGAACCCTTGGCTGTCTCTACCAAGATGGCCAACCTGGCTGGAGAAGGAGAGAGGATGGACATGGTGGAAGCAGGAAGATAGCCTCCTTCCCTGCTTCATTTAGTCTAGAAGCTAGAGTGATTTCTAGTTCATCCTCAGACATGGAAATGGATCTGATAACTGCAGCTGCTGAAAGTGGTAATCAGTGAAAAATGAGTAGTAATACAGCCAAAAAAGAAAGAAATACAATGTTATAGAGTTTACAAGAAGAAGAGAAACAAAAATGTGCAAGGGAGGACAGAAAATGGTTCTTACTAATGCTGGTTGCAGAAGAACTTGAAATACCAACAGCAGAAACAACAGCTCTCTGTCCGACAGTTGCAACACATAGAGACTCCAGGAACAACTTGGGCTAGAGCTGACAGTTCTGACAAAATGGCCCAGCTGATTTTCAAGGAACATGATGGTGTTACTGCATTAAAAGAAAAAGACACTACCCCTACTGATGCTGTTTCTGGGAGTAGTTCCAGTACCCAACACAAAGTGAATACAATTTCCTCTTTGAGTGTACTAGAGGGGAACAGTATGGATACAAAGACAAATGTTTCTTCCATATTAATGCCTGTAGCTTATATGGACTGAGCCTCTGCATGTGCAGCTCAGAACGCTGACCAGGAAGCAAACAGGAAAACAAATGAAGAGACACTGCTACCTATTTCAACAGACCAAGCTGCAGAAAAATGAGCACAAGATTAGGAGAAGGGAGGCTGTACATCATTAATGGCATTTGTGAGCTATAGACTTAGTCTTAGACATGGCCTTCCCCCCTCTGCTCCAGCAACAAGGAAATATTTTCAAAAGTTGTCAGTAGAAGTGTCTGTCATGGCTGCAGAATAGGTCAAAGTGCCTGATGGTATTTTATGGATTACCTTAGATACAGACTGTTACTCTAATAAATCACAGCACGAGGCAAGCAAAAGATTAATAAAACCTTTAATAACATGGCAACTAATTCAAGTGACCCACGGGTACAAATGAGAATACAAATATGATGAAAACGTTTGGAACCAGTGAAGAAAATACAGAAAGCAATCCCTAAAATGACATTTGTGGGAGAAAGCACTTGTCTAGTAATGACTCGTATCCTGGAAAAGGTTCTTCTAACCAAACTAATGAGAGAGGTCAGGGGTGGTCTTTTTAAAATATCTGACCTGTTTACCTCGAGGGTAGAACCTGTGCAAAGGTGCAGTGAGTTTGTTTGAAGTATCAGGGATCTGGAGCAACAACCAGAGAGTCAATGTCATAAGAAAAATGCTGAAAGAATCTATGTTTTTTTTGTTGTTGTTGGTTTTATTTTTGCTGCAGAGATACATGCAGTTATGTTTCAGGTGAGAGTACTTTTGATATTATTTTTAAAACCCGGAAGTCTTTAGACAGGTTTTGGGTGAAATATGTCTAACTTAAAGATATAACCTTGTGGTTCCCCTTTTTGACCATTACTCTGTCAAAACCTGCAATGAAAACAATCACAATTTTGTTTAGAAATGAGATGGTGAGTGTTTCTAACATCTGTTATTGGCTGAAAAACAGATGCGAGGTACTGGAGTTACATTCCCCCATCACTGATAGTCAGCAAGTATGGACAGGGGTTGGAAATTTAAGGTAAAATTGACACAGACCAACACTAGTATATGCCATCTTCCAGGCAACTTTTTCATAGGGAATGACAGAGGAATGTTTTTTATACAGGGCAGCCAAATAAGTGCCATAAATGTGGGTCCACAATGCATCTGAGTTCCCCATGTGATGCCGATCATTGTAGCAGCTGCTTAGAGTATGGACACCTAAGTATTGGGTGTCCAAACCCATTTAAATGTAACCTCTGCGAGGAGTAAAGGCACTCATACTGGCAAGCCCTTGGGCAGCTCACAGCAGACATGATGGGATGAATCAGGAAGATGTTATTTCAAAAGGCCAGGCTCCAAGTGTATCAGCAGCTAGAGAACAGGCAGAACAGCAGCCGAAACGGTCAGTAGAGACCACTGAAACATCTTCTGAGGCATGCTCAGTCACTCCTGAGGGCACAATACTACAGGAAAGTATAGCAGAAAAGGAGACAGATGGAAAATGGTGATGACACAGGTACAGTACTACTGAAGAGACAGTACTAGATAAGGGGCCAGATATTCAAAACTTTGCCCTGGTGCAAAATCCAGTTTGTGCATGCAAACCAGGTTTTGTGCCAAGGTCCCATATTAAAAAATCCATTTTGTGTGGGCACACTGGGATTGCACCATGGACAATCAATGGAGGGGTGTACAAGGCAAAAGTATGCAAAGCAGGGGGCAGGGACCCAAATATTGGCGTAGTCTGATATTCAGAGTATTTACCCTGTGTAAGGGTGCTTTGCATGGTCCCCTTCTGCAGAGAAAATACTGCCGACTGAAAGCAGATCTTATTCCAGCTAAACCCTAAAGCTTTCTGGAGGTAGTGCATCGGTGCCTCCCCACCACCCCAACATAGTACTCCCTGGTGTCTAGTAGTGTCTCCCACTTTCTGATCGCAGTCCCATTTGACATAGAGTGTTCCCTGGTGTCTAGTGGTGTACCTGCCCTCTGATCCCAGTCCTGTATTACTGTAGATAGTTCCCTGATGTCCAGCGATTCCTTCTCCCACCCAATCCTCATGCCAGTAATGGAACAGCCACTTCCATGACAGCCAGGTCACTACTGTCTGTACAGAAGTTGTTCCTCCCAGAACAAAGCCCCATCTCTGAACCACACAGTCTAAAGTCCCCCCCGCCCATACCCTGTTGGTGGATAGCGGCCCTTCCCACTCACCCACATCACTGACTCCCAGCCCCTAGTCCAACTACCTGTCTGCTGGTGCCATGGTAAAGGACATCGAGCAGCACAGCCCACCACACACCTCCCAGCCAGCTGGCATCACCCATTAGCAAGGAATGTATCTCTTTATAGGTGAAGGTGATGCATCTTGCCCTATAAATAAAATGTGCTCCTGAAATGAGAGATGCGCAGATCAAGGTGTGTGTGGGCTGTACCACTTGATATCCTTACCAGTGGTACCAATGGACGGTGGGTGGGGCCAGGGTTGGGAATCAGTGCAGCGGGTGGGAGGTGGGCTGCTATCCACCAATGGGATATGGGCAGGGGGAACCTGTACACTGTGTGGCTTGGGGACAGGGCTTTGTTGTGGGAGGGAATGACTTCTGTGCATGTGGTTTGACATGGGTAGTGGCAACCCTACTGTCACAGGGGTGGGTGTCCCGGTACTGGGATGGGGATCGGGTGGGGGAGGGACTACTGGACACCAGGGAAATATCTACAGTAGCACTGGACTGTGGTCAGAGGGAAGAGGGCACCACTACACACCAGGGACACAGTCTACTTCAAATGAAAGCTGGGATCGGAGGGTGGGGGGCACAACTAGACACCAGGGACACAGTCTGCTTCAAACAGGACTGGGACTGGAGGGTGGGGGAACACCACTGGCACCAGAGACAGCTTACAGTACAGGCAATTTCTGATGCTAAGGGGCCTCCAACCCCATGCAAATGAGCCCACAATGGGCTTGCAAATGGCCACTTAGCACCTTGTATGCCCAATGGGTAAATTTGCATGGGGACTTTTGAGAATATTGCAAATTTTGCCCCAGCATTAGCCACTGCCTGGGCCCTATTTCAGGGACACTATCGGGCAGTGCTAAGTGGCTTAGCACTGGGCAATACAGGACCTATATTCAGATGAATAGCACCCTGCGCTATTCCTCTGAATATAGCATTTATGCCCACCGGCACTATTGCAAGATGGGGCACAAATATTTGCACTCTGCCTTGCACATTTTTGAATATCTGGCCCCAGATTATTTAGCAGTGGTACGTACAAGTATTAAGAATAATACCCACTAATACCTAAATCTAAAGTGTGGAGGCTTAATGCACAACTTCTGGAACAAAATGAGATGTAACCTCCCCCCACCGTCCCCCCTTTGTTTCTGTCAGTAGGGCTGCTCCTCTCACATCTAGGTGCCACCAAGAGGGGTGAGGGTAGTCACTACAAATATCTTGCAAAACCCTGTGTGGACCCATTACTTCTACTATGGAGTCTGCCATCCTTCAGACAGGCAACCCAAGTGTGGCAACTATCTGGCTCACACCTTGGGGGACCATTTAGCATGGCCATCAACCTGGGTCCCTGGGAGAAAACGTTTCCTCAGCATTGTGCTAGGTTTGTACTTCTGGTCAGGGGCACTCAAGTAATTCCGGACACTGGAAGCAATAACTGAAATGTCCAGACCAGGAATGGGATTCTAGAGTGTGGCTTTTATTCACATAACACGGAGAATAACAAAGCAAAGATGGCCCCCCACAGGGCTACACTCATTGGTAATGCAGATTACTGAGGTACACAGCACACTTCCTCACTACGCACCCTCAGGTTCAGAACAGATCTGGGCACACATGGCCTGAACTGGTACACTTCTCTTCTAGTCCTTGACATGGCCAGTACTAGGACACTTTTCTATATGGCATGGAGGTTGATGGTGGCTCCCTAAACCACCCACGAGCACCTTCTAGCTCTTAGGAAAAATCCAAAATCCCACGTCTGGTTGCTTTCTTCAGACACCGGCCAAGTGCCTGAGAGAAAGCCATGGGTGCCCAAACTGAACCCGGAGAGGTAAACCTGGTTACTCCAGATGGGGGTCTCTCACCTCTTGCTCCTAAATCTATACTCGTCCATTCATTTGGTTACAACACCTTTCTTTGAAACTCTGTTTGTAGATGCTTTCTCGAAATGTTTAGCACATTTAACATTCTATACATCACTCTGGAGGTGTCCTGACTTTTAAAAGTTTTGTAAGTGGCTATGTCTTTATCCTAGACCCCCACTGTTGCAGATGCTTCTAAGTCATACACAGACTAAATGTTCTGTGCTTGGTAAGTCTTCCTTTGACCCCACAGTAGGCAGACACTTTTACTCTAAACTCTGTCTCTGTGAACATTGTCTCTATATCAGAGCAGAACTCACCAAAGGTATGCAGCTGCCCCAGGGCTTCTTTCCCACAACAGATTCTCTGGTACTCACAGAACAAACTCGATCCTCAGGCAACTTCTCCCTCTCCAGGCTAGACCAAGGGGTTGCCCCTGAAATCCTGGAATCCCCCCGCATCCCTCTGGGGATGGGGCACTGGAAAAACTTCTAGGAACGGTCTCTACCACTTCCTTCTACAGGTCTTCTGTGTTCCTCGGTAGGGTGAGAACACACAACCCCTTCTTCTGAGGTAGCTCTATATCAGAGCTAGGCTCCGGGGAGCTGCACACTGCAGCACTCCTCACTCTCATGAGTCTCCACACAGACTGCCTTGAATCCCCAACATTCTACAGCTAACCTCTGCAGCTAGCATTCCATTGTGGCTTATGCGGCTGTGAGAATTCTATGGTGACATCATCACTCCAGCTCAGCTGAAACTGAGAACAGAGTGAGACAGTGTGAAACCCATTTAACTGGCATTTCACAAGCTGCCTTTGCTTGCCTGCCACTGGTTCTAAGTGGGATTCTAGTAACCCCTGGGAACAAGGAGGTTACAGAGATAAAAATAAATGTATGGATGTTTTTGTAGCGCATATGAAAACTTAAAGGAATTGCGGGACAACACCAAATTAGAGTTTCAGTGTTTTTTTTTAAGTACCAACAAAGATGGCCAATTTGCTAAATGACCATTTCTGTAAATCTTTTGATACCCCTTCATCCAATACCCATACCATACATGATACAATTCAATCTGAAATTATTAGTTCTGAAGAAGAAGTTTTATCTAAAATTAAACTTATAAAACTTGGCTCTTCCCCATGTCCAGATGGCATCTCCGTGGATATGATCAAAATTATGCAAGTGCATCTGACTAAACCATTACAAATGTTATTCAATCACAGCATTAAAACAGGAGAAGTATCAGCAGACTGGAACAAAGCACATGTTATACCACTATGTAAAAAGGGAGCTAGAGGGGGGATACGAAAGCAATAAGACACGACATGGTGTAGGTTGTTGATTGATAAAAGCACGCCCCCAGGTGCGTTGTTAGGCATGAGGTGCTTGCACCAAGTGACTACAGCAGCTGGGTAGAGCTCTTATCAATCAATAACCCACACCCTGAAGTGTCTTATTGCTCTTATAAAATGGGTAACAACTATCTCTATAACAATTAAACAACACTCTGGACACATTATTAAAGATTTAATAACAGTGTTATTTTATTTAAATAGTCTCCAGACTTGGGTAGAGGAGTAGTAAAATTGATTTAGTAGCCACTCACTGAAAATACTGAACCAGTGAGATGGAGAGACAGCAATATATTATTTGAGCAGTTTGGGTCTGCCTCTACCTATGTAACTGTGTTTTCCCACCTTTTCTCTTTGTTTGTAAAGTATTACTGTATTGCCTACTTTCTTCATCCTGTTTTTTTCTGTTTTTCCCCTCATTCAAGACATAGAGGGCTGGATATTCAAACTGCGCCATTCTGAGGTGCAAGACCTTGCACTGCGCAAAATAGAATGGACTGTCATGTACGGTATGGGCTCACGCCCATTGACTCTTACTCTGCACCAATGGGCGTGCTGCCCGCAGCAGTCAGTCAGCGGGCGGCGGCGGCAGGCGGGTGGGATGCTGCCGCCCGCCGCGCCGGGGAGCGGGGTGGTGGGGCTCGTGGGTGGGTGGGGTGGGGACACTAGCCACCAGGGAGATGTTTGAGGTGTCAATTTACATTCTGCCCACGATCAGGCACTAGGGACATGGTCGGGGGTTCAATTTACATTCTGTCCGCGATCGGGCATTTCAGTCCACTGGACCACCAGGGATGTGAACAGGGAGGGGGAGCTACATTGATGCCCGTGGATCGGGCTGGTGGGGAGTACACTATGCCCTGTGATCGGGCTGGGGGCACAGGGACTGAGTTGGGGGCCAGCCACAGGTGGCAGCTGCTGTGTTGCGCCCTCGACTTAAGCCTTTTTTTTTTGGCTCAAGGTCCTGCAGGCTCAGGTTGGGGGTTGCGCCTGCACAACTCTGCACAGCCCGGCTGAATATCGGGCTGTGCAGTTTATGCATGGTTCCTCCCCCTCATGTTGAGCATGCATTCATTTGCATTGCGCTGTTGCTCAGCCTGTTTTCAGTGGCGCAACTGCCTCCTGCTGAATATCGCAGAATGGCGCAATGTAGGAATTGAGCATGCGCAACCCTGTTGCGCATGGCGCAACCCTTTTGAATATCTGGCCCAGAATGTTTATCATTGAATGTTTACCATGGAATACAGGGATTCAAACTTCTGCTCAATTCTGCTGATAGAATGTTACTCTCCTAACATACTGTACACACAGACAACAAAGGTCTGTTTCAGAGCCAGTGACTCAATTATTTCACTGTCAGGCCAAGCAGAAAAGATTTCTTTGATGAACAGGTAAAGACAGAAGGGGGGATTTTTCACTGTTAGTAAATAAACAGTTTTAATGAAAACTAGAAACAATACTTAATGTACATTTAATTAATTTGTTTTATTTTTTATTTAAGGTAGTTTTATTTTTAGGGCCCAGTTGAAGGTTTTTACAGTGTAAAGGTAGCAGCCATGTTTGTGATGGAAGATCAGTTCTGGCTTCAGAAGGACTGATGGAAGATAGTTCTGGTTGTAGGAGGACTGATTTGCTCATTGTGTAATGTGGTTTAGGGCCAGGATGACAGTGTGTATATAGAGATTTATTGTACAGTCAGCTGATGTCTCTTGGCCAATGAGATTTCTAGATTTTTCCTTGCCATTTCATAAGGATGGCAGATAAGGACCGCTTGGCCCACCTAGTCTGCCCATTTCCCTACCTGATGGATAAGCTACAGATTCTAGTTAATCAACAGCTTACTTCCTCCTACCCCCCACTAGAATTGCCTTATGCCTGTCCCATGCATTCTTGAATTCTCCCACTGTTCCTGACTCCATAACCTCCTCAGGAAGGCTGTTCCATGATTCCACAACCCTCTCTGTGAAAAAATACTTTCTAATATTACATCTGAGCCATCCCCGCTCTATCTTCAGGTTGTGCCCCCTTGTTCTTGCACATCTCTTCTTCTGAAAGATGCTACCCTCTTGTACTTTGTTAATTCCCTTGAGATACTTGGAAGTTTCTATCATGTCCCCCTTCTCCCTCCTTTCCTCAAGGGTGTACATATTAGCCTGCTTTAGTCTCTCCTCGTACTTCTTCTGGTGCAGACCCTGCACCATTTTGGTTGCCCTCCTCTGAACAGCCTCCACTCTGTCTATGTCTTTGCAGAGATGGGGTCTCCAGAATTGCATGCAGTACTTCAGATGGGGTCTCACCAACTGTCTGCAACTGAAAGCATACTTAAGGACAAAATAATAAACAACTTATTAGAAATTGACCCAAAGCAACATGGTTTTTGTAAAGGTCGATCTTGTATTAATAACTTGTTGTGCTTTTATGAATCAGTGAGTAAGTACTTTGATAGCAGAATACCATGTGATGTGGTATTTTTGTACTTCAAAAAAGCATTTGACTCTGTCCTTCATTGGGCCTTACTAATAAAACTGAATCTCTATAACATACACACTAGCATTATAAAATGGATAAAAAACTGGTTATTAAATCGGTCTCAAAGTGTCCTAATACATGGTCATGCTTCACAATGGAGACCAGTTACTAGTGGGTTACCCCAAGGATCAGTCTTGACACCCTTAATATTTCAACAGTTTATAACCGATTTATCTGATAATCTAGAAAATTATATTATAAAATATGCAGATGACTGCAAACTTGGAGGTCCCTGCAAGACACTGTCTGAATCAATTTCTATACAAAATTACTTAAATATATTGACTGAGTGGTCCAGAAAATGGGGTCTCAAATTTAACAATAATAAATGCAGCATCATGTACTGTACTTTGGAACTGAAAGTTCTATCACACCCTACTCACTCAATAATTTACCGTTAAAAGTGGTGGAGCCTGAAAAAGACTTGGAAATAATAATACAGAATACATTAACATTAACATTCAATACTCAAATAACTGAGAACATAAATAAAACAAATCACATTTGGTGGAGTATAAGATGGAATATTAAATCAAGAGATGAATCAGTTATTCTTCTGCTGTATAGATCATATATTCACCCCATATTTGATTGTGCATCTCAGTTATGGTGTCCACACAATAAGAATTGAAAAAATTCAAAGGACAATTACAAAATATATAGGTGGTGCACAGTCTTTATATTTATGAACAAAGACTGGACACATTTGGAGTAATGTTTCTTGAAAAAAAGATGAGTTGGGGTGACCTTATGCTCACTAGAAATACTATAACGACAAAAACAATGTTTGAAATTGGCATTGATTTCAAGCAGATAAACATTAACACAAGAGAACGCCCACTTCAAATAAAAAGACAACGCTTTAATACAAAAAAAAGAGGATAGTTCTTCTCTCACAGAATTACAAAACCATGGAATTCACTCTCTACAGATATTGTCATCAGTAAAACCAAGAATATCTTCAAAAAACACCTGGACAGCTACTTATTATATGACCATCCCTTGGGTATTATGGGTGACTGATAGGAGTGTTCATGGACTTTGGCCTTATACTCATTCCAACTTTTTTAGTGAATGTTAGTGAAGTACACTGCTAAGAAAATAAACACAGACAAATATCTTTCATATCTAAATGCTAGATCATATTTACTGTGATTGGCGGGGGGGGGGGCACTAGCACCAAGGAATCTCTCTATTAGAACCTTGGGACAATGACCAGCAAGGGGGGGGGCACTGGACACCAGGGAATCTTAAGACTTTACATCAGGCCGGCGATCAGCAAGGGTGGACCACTGGACAACAGGGAATCTTACTATTTTACATCGGGTGGTGATCGGCTAGGGGCAGACCACTGAACACCTGGAAATCTTACTACCTTACTTTGGGCCTGTGATGGGGAGGGGGGACTCCTAGACACCAGGAACTACCGTGTTGGGAGTGGGCGGGTGCTACAGCACTTTCTCTGCCAACATTGTCCTGACCACTAAAACTAGCTGTCCTCCTCCCAAACTTCTGTCCTTCAGGAAATATAATAGCCAGGATCATGACTCTGTCTAACAGGATACATAGAACTTAAATTGGTCCCCCCTCTACTTGCTCAACAATATCTCTACCGCAGTTTTTTTTTTCCCTGATGCACTTCTGATGCTACAGGACAAGCATTTCCTCCTTACTACCAGAAGTGTCAGAGGCGGCTGCACCTGTTTGCTATCCAAGGAGCTGTTGGCACAAATGAAAGGTAGACAGCAAATGGAAGGCCTACAAAGCTTCTCCCTCACCCCAACTATGGAACACCTATAGACAACTGCACAACTCATGCAAACAGGAAGCCAAGTCACTTAAGCAAAAATACATCATCGACCAACAAAAAAAACACCTTGGCAACCCCCGCAGCTTCTGGGCCTCCACTGGATCCCTCCTAAATACCAAGTCTAATAAACAAATAACGCAACTCGCATCCCCTTCGGGTGCCATCCATGACCCTGTAAAGACTGCAGACAATTTCAACTCAATGTTTGCCGACCTGATCGTGTATCTTAGTAAACTCCCTCCCGCCTCTCTCAGGCCAGAACAATGATGCAGTCCGCTCCCATCCCCCTACAAATGCCACCCTTTCTCCCACATTCTACTTTAGAGCCACTGGTAGAAATGTTACCATCAAACTCTTGAAGACACTTCCATCCAGAGGAAGCCCTGGCAGTGATAGACTTTACCCCACTTTTCTGAAACTCATCTCCCCAGCTATTGTCAAACCCCTTAACTTATATATGCACTCTCGCACTACCATCATCCACAGAGCCAGACTCCTGGAAACACACACATGTACCTATTTTCAAAACTGGTGACCCCCCTCACCCCTGAGACCTACTGACCCATATCCCGCCTCCCGCATATAAGTAAATTACTGGAAAAAATCATGCATTACCAGCTATCAGAGCATCTTGAGAAATACAACCTTCTGTGTCCCCTTCAGCATGGTTTCCGCAAACACCATAGTACTTATTTTGCTCTGGTCCTTTTCTCTGATCATGTCCATAGAAACATGGACATGGGTAGGGCCACAGGTGCAGTTTTTGTGGACTTATCAAAGGCATTTGATCCTGTAGACCACCACCTATTACACTCCACCCTACAGTGCTTTGGCTGCTCCCCTGCCACAATGGCTTGGTTCTGTAGTTAACTCTCTAATAGGTCCCAGTCTGTGCTTATTGGAAAAGAATCCTCTGCTACCCTACCCATAAACATCAGTGTTCCACAGGGCTCCTTTCTTGGCCCACTGCTTTTTTTCATTTTCATTAATGCCCTCCCAGCCAACAGCTTGAAATGCAAGGCTCTCCTCTATGCAGACAATTTATTCCTATACCACAGTGATAAATCCCTGGATTCCATCTCTTCCACCCTCACACTAAACTATGGTATCGTATACAAATGGTTTCTCTCCAGAAAACTCCTTGTAAATGAAAAAAAGACCAAAGCCACACTCATTGGCTCAAAGTCTTTCCTTGCCAAGGTAGCCAAATCAAACTCCTCCCTCAGTGTACTCACACCTGCTGCCCCACCTCGAAACCGTACCCTACTTTAAATATCTGGATGTGACCCTTGATCCCTCCCTTACTTTCAATGAACATATTAATCTCACTGTGAGGAGAATTCACCAAAAGCTAGGTGCTGCCTACCATCTTAATCAGCTCCTGTCCCGTGAGGCTCGCCTAGCTGTTGTGCAAGGTAACCTACTGCTCCTGTTGGACTACTGCTCCCCTTTCTACTCTTCTATGTCTTCCTCACTGTGCTCTTGCCTAAGCACTGAATTTAATTCCATCCGTCACTTTATTCTTCAGGCCCCCTACCCTACTCACTACTACACACTCTATCAATCCCTAGGGTGGCTCCCACTACAGGGTTGCTTCGACTATGCTATGGGATGCTTAGTTGATAACTCTCTCAAAACCTGACAACTGTCCCCCCATGCTACACTCAAGGCCCCTAAAATTCTGCGGCCGCAGAATTTTGCATAGAACTTGCAACCTATTGCAGAACCTCTGCAGTGCCACATAATTCACTGGTCTTAGTGATTCTTTATTAATATTTCTATTTATCCATAGAACCTGGTTCCCTTCCCCTTTTTTATATCTAAAACCCCTCTATGCTCAGAATGTGATGTTATCGGTGCTATAACATCATACATTAGCTAATGACAGGGCTGCATTCTGCCACAGAAATGAAAAGTCACTTATCTACCACAGTTCCCACTGCTACAGGTAGTGGCACAGCACATCAGGTATGATGATATTTGCTCAACCTGCACTACAGCCTAATACAATTTTGAGTCTTACGTTATTGCACTAGGGCCATCTTAAACAAAACCTTGACAATAGCATAGACCTGTTAAGTCCATATCTTACTTTGTACAAACATATTTGTGCCTTTAAGATACAGAGATGCCATCTGAAATGAATAACTGGTAAAGTGAATTAACCTGTCATTTTTAAGAAATATTAAGTAATTATGCCCAGAAAAGTGGAATATAATAGTGTGTAGATCTGTTGAAATAATAGACCTGTTAAATAAATAATTGCACTGTACACATTTTTGCCAAGGTTATTTATTACATGGTATCATTGTTTGATAGAATCACCTAAAAGTTATGGAGAAATGTCATGTGCAGGGCCAGCTGTTGGGCCAGAGGGTAGCATGTTGTGTTCCCATGCCAGCAACTCAGGTTCAGAGATGAGCTCTGGGAGCTGGCTGGGAAGCACAAGGATTGGGGGAGCACCCCACTGCTTTGAGCCTGGATAGGTATGGCACAGTGCTCTGTCACATGGGGGACACATTGTGATGGGCTGGAGAGCTTTATCTCACAATGGGTTCACATGCATGTCATGGCCAAATGGTGTTACGTAGTGTGTCAGGGGAAGTGGGTTGGCATTAAAAATGAGCTTTGCAATATCTCCTCTATTCTGTTTATTCCATTTCCAAAGTGACCTGTATGAATGAGGATACAGTTTATTCACCACAGTATAACCCAAACAGACTGTCTTAGGGTAGCTGGTTCATTTCACTGGGGTATCAAACAGACGAGGCACACTGATGAGTCCTGGTAGGATGAAACATGTGTCTATGTCATCTGTTAGCACCCTCTGCAAATTGTGTGAGAGGCCTTCCGGCACCATGCAATTCTGCTTAAAGTTGAACCAGCATAACATTCTGTGGTGATTTGCATATGCAGCCCATGATGTTTTGCATTGTGTGGGCATGTGTGATTTTGTATTTTCTTGAAACTTGGCTTCCCAGCCAAATGCCATTTGGGGTAACCCTTGCCTCAGTGTTTGCGCACAGAGGTTCTTTGTCTTTTAAATAGTTTTTTATTTTAATGGGTTCACCACAATATAACCCAGACAGACTGTCTTAGGGTAGCTGGATCATTCCACTGGGGTGTCACACAGACAAGGAATACTGATGAGTCCTGGTAGGACGAAACATGTGTCTATGTCATTGTTAGCACCCTCTGCAAATTGTGTGAGAGGCCTTCCGGCACCATGCAATTCTGCTTAAAGTTGAACCAGCATAACATTCTGTGGTGATTTGCATATGCAGCCCATGATGTTTTGCATTGTGTGGGCATGTGTGATTTTGTATTTTATATATATATATATATATATATATACAGTAGCTCGCTCTCTCTCTCTCTCTCTATATATATATATATATATATATATACACACACACACACACATTTGTATGTATGTTACAGATTGCATATAAATATATAAGTGATACACAGTGGGGACCTCATGAGTGGTATAGACAGCTTGAGTATAGAAATACCCTATTTATCACATAAGGGTCCCCTCTACATATTTCATTTATGCAATAGGCTAGGACCTTAAGGGATAGACTTTTTTCTGCCTTTTTAAACATAAAATTATTTCTATAAGTCTATTATATTTTGAACTAGTGTTACTGTGCATTCCCCCATCCTGATTGCTATAACCATTGCCATGGATGTGAAGTCAGGATGACAAGCTGACACTGTGATGTGGTAGTTCATTAGTGCCGCAGAACTTCTGCAGAAACTACAAACCACCACTGCAGAAGTTTTGCGGCAAATGGTAACTTTGGCACAGAACTCAGTCCCAATGTGCTGCAGAAAGGTAGGGGCCTTGGCTGCACTACTTACTGACAGGGTGGTTTCTAGGACCTTAGGGTCTCCTCCATCACTCCCCTAGAAGTCTCTCACATCACTATGGCAATGGGCAGTAAAGCTTTCTGTCTTTGCCCCCCTCCCTTTGGAACCATCTCCCATCATCCATCTGCCTATCCCCCTCCCACCTATCTTTCAAGACAAACCTGGGAGCCTGGCTCCTAAGTCTGCTTGTAACTGCTCCCTAGACAACACTAAGGTCTGAAAGCTGCCCTTAAGTTCCATTGGACATACTGTGCGCTGCCTGCCTATTTTCCAACTGTGCCATATCCTCTGACTCTCCAATTCTCATTTACTCTCAGCCTTACTCTCCTTCACTCTCTAAAATAGCCCGTGTGCTGCCTGCTCTGTCTCACAACCCTACCATCTCCTCTGACCTTACCACCTCCTTTGCCCTCTAGCCCCTCTATGCACACTCTGTCTTAGTCCTGTTTCCAATCTCCTAGTGCCCTTTGAAGTTTGCCTGTCAGAATGTCAGATTGTTTTACTCCTCTGTTAGCAATCCTCCATTAGTCTAGGCTATGGCATGTTATAACATGCAGCCACTGATGACCGTACCATCTACCCTTGTATGATACAGTATTACTAATGTATTCTTTTGGAATTTAACTTGATTTTTGATACCTCTCTGTACATATACTGCTGCTTAAACTGTTATATGACGGCATATCCTGCATCCCTGTATCTGTTCTTTTACTGTATGGACTGACTGTGGCACTTAAAATGTATTTTGATCTCATGTTG
Organism: Neoceratodus forsteri; assembly: GCA_016271365.2. Taxonomy (NCBI): domain Eukaryota; kingdom Metazoa; phylum Chordata; order Ceratodontiformes; family Ceratodontidae; genus Neoceratodus; species Neoceratodus forsteri. The sequence goes on from CM057455.1 coordinate 868,352,165, forward strand.
AGGTGCGCATCCCTCTGTATCTGTGTATTGTATTTCTGTTGTGTCCTTTACTGATGTATTGTATCTCTGTTGTTGACTGTTGACTGCCACTTTGTGGCTTGGGTCATGACTGAAAATGATCTGTTTGATCAGCTCACTTACCCAGTTACCAAAGACATAAATAAATAAACCATTAGGGTTGCACGGCAGTAAGTTGCAGTTTCAATCGGTCATATGCATGCCATGCAAGGGGACCGAAAAAAACAGCCTTGCATGGTGCACATACTCTGAATATTGGACTGTGCCAATATTCAGGTCTCCACCCATTCAGTTACATTGTGCTCCCCTCTGACTATTGCCCGAGCACACACTGTGTTTGCTCATGCTAACCAGACTTTTCAATATTGCCCATTCATGCAAAACCTGGTTTGCGCAGACAAACTCAGTTTTGCGCTTCTGCAAAAGTTTTGAATATCCAGCCCCAGATCTCTCAAATGAGATTAATAATATCAAATCTCAATGAAACAATACCAGTATGACATGGCTGCATCTTTAGCATAACAGGCCAAATTTGGCACTCAAGGGAAACGCCATGCTTTTGATGCATTTAACGCCTGAAACAATAGAGTGGATAAGAGAATAATAATAGCTTTGCATATATCTGATGATAATGATACAGTGTCCACCATGGCAAACATAATGAACTATGACCTTGATTATGTATCAGAAAATTTTGGTGTGCCAGTTACTCCAGCACAGGACATAACTCAACTGAGGCATTTAGATATCCCTAAAATCCCACATTCTATCCAAGAATAGCTAATAAAGCCTATAGAAATAACAGAAATAGAAGATGCCACTAAAAATTTTAAATAACAATACTGCTCCCAGAAAAGACAGCCTCACAGCAGAATTTTACAAGTTTTTTGTCAGAATATTTAACAACTACACTACAGATCATCTTTAATCAATGTCTGGCAACTGGGTCTCTTCCTCAGTCAATGACACATGCACTGTTAATTTTCTTTACATAACAAAGGCAACAAAACATTCCTGCAGAATTGGATGGGGATAGATAGAGGGGGGATGGCTCAGAGGTAATGTGAGGAAGTATTTTTTTGTGGAGAGGGTTGTGGATGCATGGAACAGCCTTCCTGAGGCAGTCGTGGAGTCAAAAACAATGGGGAATTCAAGAATGCATAGGACAGGCATAAAGCAATTCTAGTGGGGGGGGGGTAGGAAGAAGTAGGCTGTTGGTTAACTAGAATCTGCAGCCTATCCATTAGGTAGGGAAATGGACAGACTAGGTGGGCCAAGCGGTCCTTATCTGCCATCAAATTCTATGTTTCTATGGAGGCCTTTTTGTCTGCTTAATACAGATCAAAATATATTATCCATGATTTTGGCCACAAGGCTTGCAATAGGATCTCCATTTGTAAAATCAGCTGCTCAAATCTGTGCAGTACCTGAGAAATGAATACAAGATAACTTGATAATAATTAGGGAAGCGGAAGGAGTAATACTTGCTCTGGGTTTTTACTCACCATAGATCAAGAGAAGATGTTAGATCAGGTCTCCCATGATTATTTGCATAAAGTCTTGGCATTATATGGGATACAAAAATGTTTTATTGAATGGGTGGCTTTACTATATAAACATTCTGAAATGATCAGACATATTAACTCCTACCTTGGACCTGCAATGCAGATTTAGCAAGGGTGTTAAACAAGGATGCCCTTTGAGCCCTTTAATATATTTTTTCCCATAGACCTGTTATTATGACTCATTCAACAATCCAAAGCCAGACAAGGACTTTATGTAATGGCAGACTCTACAGAAATTAAAACTTTGGCTTAGGAAGATGTGATTAGTGTAATTATAAAAATGGGGAATCTGGCATGGCATTACAGCATGTTCTAAACATGTGTTCCACACTTTCATGATCAAGTATAAATTACCAGAAAAGCATAACAATACCAATTGGAACCCCGTGGGAGCTGAAGCATGTTATTCAAGTTGTAGGGATAAGCAGGCAATAACACACAACGATGTGTGGGTTATCTCCTGATAAGAGCATGCCCAGATGCATTGTTAGTACCTAGGTGCTTGCGCCGAGTGCCTTATGCACCTGGGCGTGCTCTTATCAGGAGATAACCCACACCTCTGAGTGTATTTTTTTATTTTTTTATTTTACTGAAATCTAGGATTACAAATACCTTTGAGCAGGAACTGCTCATTTACAAAGGTTCCACGTCGAAGGAATGAGGGGTATACATACATACAAAGGTCAACATAAAAATACATAGTTACACAATAAAAAGAAGTAAGAGACTGAGGCTTAGGAAATTCCAGTAATTCAAAATGTGCCAAATATTAGGTAGCATGACAAACCAGCCAAGGGCAAACTTAGAAATAAGCACTGCAGGTGAGAGGGAAGGGGGTATGCAGGCAGGAAGGCCATTGTCGGAGGGTAGAGGGTGAGGGTAAGAGCTCTAAAGGGGAGAGAGGGGAAGGATAAAAGTCAGGAAATGCCCTTGGGGAGGAAAGGGAGAGGGGGCAAGGGGGTAGGCAGGTAGAAGGGGGCAAGGCAGGGACAGGTAGCTGTCAAGACTGAAGTGGAGGGCAGTGAGCGGTGAGCCCCTGATTAGGCGATGCAGTCACAACGACTAGTTGAAATGAGATGAAGTTGGAGTTGTCTCTTAAAAGGGCCAAGAGCAGCAGCAGTAAGAGTTTTTTTGTTGAGAGTATTGTACCACTGTGGTGCTCTGTGGGCAAAGGCCTTCTGGCCCATGGTAGTCCGGCATCTGGGGACAAGAAAGGTTAGTTGTTGTGAACTTCTAGTTTGCTGGGTGCTGTGGTGGTCAATGAGGAGCTTTTCAATGCCCAGGGGCATGACCCTGAGGAGGACTTTTTTGGTTAAGAGGCAGGTTTGATACTGTATCCGGCTAATGAGAGGAAGCCATCCTGCCCAAGTGTATAGGTCACAAGTGTGTGTAAGTCAGTCAGCCCCAGTTAGCAGCTTGCATGCTTTGTTGAGTGCGGAGGGCAGAGGCAGAGGCAGAGCCATAGATTGCTAGCCCGTATTTGATGATGGAGGTGACAGAGCTGTTGATAGTCAACCAGAGAGTGTCAGTTGAGTGCGGAGGGCAGAGGCGGAGGCAGAGCCTTAAATTGCTAACCCATAATCGATGATTGCGCTTATAAAATGGGTCCCTCATGTAGAAAAAAAAAAGTGTCAAAATATAAATAAAATGGGGGGTAAAGGAGTTTTTAGTTATAAGAGTAAAAACAGTTCCTGTATTTTTGCACTGTAGCATAATACAGTGCATTTCTGTTTATGTCCACTAGAAGCTTCTGGTAAGGTAGTACTGGGGTTAAAATATGCTTTTGCTGACATTTGTAAACTTTTTCAGATCCTCCCACCCCCTCCCCGTTGCCCAGCCAGATACATGCTGAGCCTGAAAATGTGTTGATTTTTCGATAGGAAGCACAGGCTACGTTCGTAATGCGAAATGTTTCTGACTACCAAATCAAAGAGTGACACCGCTGGCAATCACTAAACCCATTCTTCTGCTACACCTCCCATGGCAAATGCAATCAGTTCCACTCCCCTCCAGTCATGTACTTCAATTGGCAGACAAAGCCATCGTTCAACCTCATCGTTCTAGTTTTGTGGGTGAGGCTGCTTGCCGGGTAGCAATTTAGGCTGTGTTACCTATAGTGGCTCCAGTACTGTTAGTTACTGAGAGAGTGCACGCATCCACTGCACTTGGAAGTTACGTATCTGCCAGCCGGGGTTGAGTCACGGGGCTGATAGCGGTCACTGGCATGCCAATACCAGTGCTAGAAAGGAGCCAAGTTGCATAGGTAGCATCACGTGTGTCCCTGGTGCCCCGTTTATGAGTCAGCAGTAACTGACAGCAGCCCTGCTTTTATTTTTTTACATGGAGCTATGGGTGCCAGCCATGTCACAGTGATCGCGAAGGAGAGGAGGCAGCGTGGTTCCTGATTAATGTTTCTGCACTGAAACTGTTTTGTGCAGCAGAGGTTGGTGTTTTTAATGTGTATGAGTTGACGAAGTGGACAATGGCTTCGGTGTTCTGACAGACCTGGTGGGTGGGTGAGCGAGGGGGAGCAATGGGAGTACAGTATTAGTGGATGAAATGCTGTTTGAAAACTGGCACGCATTGATCTTTAGCTGTACTGTGTCTTGCTTGGCATAACAAGAACCAGTTGGCATATATATTAGCTGATAAGGACACGGCTACTGGTACCTGTTAGCCAATCAGGATGCAGTTTTTTTTACCCATTTTATAAAAGTAATTAATAATCCTGCAAAAATCTTGGGTATTACTTTTAATTGTCAGGACGGCAGGATCACTAATTGGATGGAGACTATCAGAGTAGTGGAGCAGATGGAGGCAATTTGGAAGACTAGGAATATATCAAAACTGAAAACAGTATTTTCAATAAAGACTATATTGTTACCCTGTTTTCTTCATATCAATTTTGTGTTTCCACCACCCATATAAGTGGAAGCCAGAGTATATGATATTTTCTTTCAAGGTTTCTGGGGGTCTAGATTAAACTCCATACAAAGAGATTATACATATGGCTCAATTACGACAGGGGGAGTTAATATATCAAATCCAGTGGGCCTTTCTTGTTAGCCATTTTTTAGCATGAAATATAATGCCAGTTGTAAAAAATATAAATAAGATATGGGTTCCAGTGATGGAAGATTGGCTAGTTCCATTACTGATGGAATGGAGTCAGCGAAAGGTTTCATGTATTTGAAAATGTAACCCCTAGGTGGTGCTACTCCAAGTGCTACTACCTGTGCCTGTCTTCCTAACAACAGGTTGAGGGGCCTGGGTTCCAAATTGGCATGTACCGGGGTGTTCCTACGTTCAGTAAACACAATAGTTTGGTGCCTCCACCCAGAGTATGGTTTGAGTGGGTATCTATCTAGACTGGTACAGCCCTCTGGGAAGCTATATCCACCCACTATCCCTCCTAGTGACCAAGTTCCTATGCATTGACAATAACAATTAGCGGTATGCAATAGACTGTTTGCAATAGGCATCAATAATATGCTCACAGTTGTCCCACTTACCAGCTGGGTCTCTGGTCCTGGTGTACACCCCACAACCCCCTGTAAAGACAGTTTTGCAATACAGCATGCACTTTTTTAACACACTCAGTGAAGAGCCTATCACTTTAAGCCAGGTCATAATAATGTGCTCACAAGCTAGGTTCAAAGTAACACAGAAAATCAGGTTTATTATGGGGATGTGAACAAGGAGGGGGAGCAAATCTGAGCAAATGATTCCTGTTCTGGAAAGAACCAGGTTACTTAACATACAATTAATTTAGTCCCGTTATTAAACAGTCTTGCAGCTACTGGATACCCAGAATGTAATGCTGGCTGACCAGAATCAGTGCCTGGGGTTGAAGCTGTTTTTGGGACCCTTGATGGAAAGAAGTAATAAACATTAACTGCGTAAAGCAACTTAAATTATTTGTGTCCATGGTCAGCTGGCCTAGTCTATTGAAAGCCTTGAAATTAAGCTGAAAACAATTAGATGGTACCAAAAGATAATCAAGATACTTACTGCAGTGAGCTACCCTGAATTTACTCACTGTACCAGACGATGAAGATGACTAGGTGAAATGAAGACAAGATCCTGGAAGCTACTGCACATGGGGAAACTGGGCTGCCATGACTCACCTCCACTTCATGGCCTTTCCCTGTAGGTGGCTGCAACATGCAATGATTTACTGTGCAGTGTGGCTAGATTCCCGAAGCTGGTCTCTCACTGTGAAAACTGTAGCTGGCACAGGAACAGATGGCATGGGTCAGGATGGACATGAGCGCAAGTTCAACAGAGTGTCTCTGGCAAAGTTCAATTTATCTGCTGGTGACCTGTCCAGCTGGTAGACAGTTTGGTCATGGGTAAAGTTAGGCTTCTCTCTGGCAATCAGGAGTCCCTGGACAGTAGGCCTTGACCCACAATAAGCATTCAGCACATTTATTTTTGGGAACATCAAACTCTCCGATTCCTCTTTTGGCTCCTGGCCAGTTCGCAATGTCAGCCGCCTTGCTGAGCAAACCTCTCAATCTGCAGTAAGGCAGTTCTTGATGATCGATTCCCCCCTTTGGGACTGCAAGATGCACACCAGAAGAAAACTAGGCCTCTCTTAGACCAGATCCCCGCAGAGCCTACCAGCTCCTTGCTCCACGGAGTCTCTGGATGAACTGCCACATCATTTGAAACTGGTTACTGGAGTTGTCCATTTTTCCTGTATTCTGGTTGGCTGAAGGAGTGTTCAGTCATTGGTGCTCCTATTGGTTCCTTTAGGTGCCAAACACTAGAGTTCAGTTTCTCCCACAAGGCACCTGTGCTAAGGACCCCTCAAGGTCCTCTGTGTCCCAGTTGGTCTAAACTGGGAAGTCCTGGTTCAAACATAGTGGCTCCCATTGAGAAATATAGGCTGCAAAGAAGGCAGGTTAAACACTAGCCCGTATCTCAAAAACAGTAACGAATTAAAAGTAAATAACTGCAGTACCATATAAGGTTCCCTCTGCTCTATTAACAGCTGCAGAGGGGGGCAGATCAGGGAAATTCCTGGCTGGTCATGAGCTCCAGAATGCTCGAACCCAGCCCAGGCCATTTTTAGCATACACACTGGCTATGGCACTTAAAGGGATAGCAAGGAGACACATCATGGCACTCTCATGCAGATCAAGTGGAGAACACCAACAACCATGGATTTATCATCTTTGTGGGATGTTCACCTGGCTGTGGGCATTAAAAGAGCCCCAGGAGACACCCAAGGTAAGTCCACAATTTTGTTGGGGGGTTACACTCTCCCGTGCCTAGGAAACTTGGCATCCACATCAAGTCTGTGCTTTAAATAATAGTATCAATAACAATTTCTATTATATACAGGTTGCAACCATATAGTACTATATACATTATCTGTGCAATTCTACTATCAATATATACAACATAGCATGCTTGACTTCAAATGGCATTTTTTTAAACAATTGCATTGTTTAATTAATGACATTTTTGTCTTGACATGTCAAATTTGCATTTTTCCTACACAATTACTCATACACTACCTTCTCTCTGGAAATCTTTTGAGCTTTTAAGCAAGCTTATGAATACCCTGCACCCTTTCAACTGACCTTTTTTACTTTGTAAGGGTGACCCCTAACATAATGGGAAGAGGGCTGACTACTACTACCACTGACTACTCTCTTTAACAAATCATGGGAGGATGGGGTGGTACCCAAGGACTGGAGGAGGGCAGATGTGATTCCTCTTCACAAAAGTGGGAGCAGGACAGAGGCAGGAAACTACAGACCAGTTTGTTTGACCTCAGTGGTAGGGAAAATGATGGAATCACTTCTGAAGGAAAGAATTGTTGAGTACCTAGAAGCCAGTGGGGCACAGGACCCAAGGCAGCATGGATTCATGATGGGAAGGTCATGTCAGATGAATCTAATAGATTTCTTTGACTGGGTGACCAAAGTAGTAGACCAGGGAGGGGCTGTGGACATGGCCTACCTAGATTTTAGGAAGGCATTTGATACAGTCCCACACAAAAGATTAATACACAAGATAGCAAGCCTTGGAGTGGGTCCCAAGGTGGTAGCCTGGATAAAAAATTGGCTAGACAACAGGACGCAAAGGGTAGTAGTAAATGGAGTGCACAGTGAAGAAAGGAGGGTTACTAGCGGGATTCCACAGGGTTCAGTACTGGGACCGGTCCTTTTTAATGTCTTTATAAGTGACATTGCAGAGGAACTGGAAGGAAAAGTATGTCTCTTTGCAGATGACACAAAGATCTGCAACAGGGTTGATACACAAGTTGGAGTGGAAAGGATGAGAAGGGACTTGGCAAGGTTGGAGGAATGGTCAAATGTATGGCAGCTCAATTTCAATGCAAAGAAGTGCAAGGTAATGCACATGGGAAACAAAAACCCAGGGGAAGCGTACACAATGGGGGGTGAGATACTGACAACAGTAAAAGTAGAAAGGGACCTGGGGGTAATTATATCAGATGACCTAAAGGTGGGCAAGCAATGTGAGAAGGCAGTGAGGAAGGCTGGGGGGATACTGGGATGCATAGGAAGAGGCATCAATAGTAGAAAACAGGAAGTTGTTATCCCTCTGTACAGACAGTTGGTGAGACCCCATCTGGAGTACTATGTACAGTTCTGGAGACCCCATCTCCGCAAAGACATAGACAGAGTGGAGGCTGTCCAGAGGAGGGCAACCAAAATGGTGCAGGGTCTGCACCAGAAGACATACGAAGAAAGACTAAAGGAGCTTAATATGTATACCCTTGAGGAAAGAAGGGAGAGAGGGGACATGATAGAAACTTTCAAGTACCTCAAGGGAATTAACAAAGTCCAAGAGGGTAGCATCTTCCAGAAAAAGAGATGTGCAAGAACAAGGGGGCACAATTTGAAGATAGAGGGGGACGGCTCAGAGGTAATGTGAGGAAGTATTTTTTCACTGACAGGGTTGTGGATGCATGGAACAGCCTCCCTGAGGAGGTCATGGAGTCAAGAACAGTGGGGGACTTCAAGAATGCATGGGACAGGCATAGGGCAGTCCTAGTGGGGGGGGGTAGGAGGAAGTAAGCTCTTGGTTAACTAGGATCTGCAGCTTATCTGTTAGGTAGGAAAATGGGCAGACTAGGCGGGCCAAGAGGTCCTTATCTGCTGTCAAATTCTATGTTTCTATGTTTCTATGTTAGGGCCTGATTAATAGATTGGAAAAATGCAGTGAACCCTATTTTAGGAAGGGAGTTAGCTGTGATGTATACTCTTTTATGAACCACATTTAAGGGCAGGTCTACAGGCTTTACGGATGAGTCATAAGTGAGGCATACTACTGTTTTTACAGTTCTACCTGATCTTCTTGGTGTAGGTGGCATTGGCACAGTCCTCTCAACATTGGCATTTGGGTGCACGACTCCCGGCTTGTTGTCCAGCAACAAAGCATCTTCTGCAGGGAAGGGTACCTCTGCACTCTCTGTAAGCTCCAAGTTGGATGTATTACTCGTATTTGTAGTAGTACCTAAGCTTTCCAGGTCTTTAGACTTATGATCATCTGTAAGTAGTATTTCAACAGAGTTTGAATCATTTAGCACACTGCTAGCACTTTCAGAAATAGCAATATTTTCTGAAATTTGGTCAGATTCACTAGGCCCACTTAGGGTAGCTTCTCTTGCAGGTTCATGGGGAGGAATTCTCTCTACTTGAGCAGGACTAGCCATTTCAATTTTAGACAGTTCCACAAGACATAAAGAATCAGCTACCTCAGAGGTCACACTTTGCACTTTACTTTTCAGTGGCACTGGAGTAGTTGAAAGGGCAAGATTTTCTGGTATTTCTGAATCATCAGCCTTTTGTCCAACATTACAGGAAGGAATTCCTTGGAACAGTTGGGCTAGCTCAAAGGAAGGATGATACACACCTCCATATTCACTCTCACTACTCTCAGAATTAGTGTCACATTAATAACAGCAGTACTTGTTGAAGGCTTGCTTTGCTGGGTAGCAGGAGGCTGGCTTTGACTGCTTCTATCGCAAGGCAGATCTATTAACAGGCCCAGTTGGGGCAGCACTTTGAGGTAATGTATCTATAACAATGTGCCCAATTGGCAGGAGGTGATTCCGGTGGATTGTTTTTACAGCTTGGGGATCTTCTGGTCATACTTTGTAAACTGGGAGGTCATCCAACTTACTGATGGCCAGTGCCACTGGAAAATCATGGCCTCAATTTTGTCACGGAAAGCTCGATTATTTGCCCCCTCATGAAAATATGCACTCTCCGCAAAATATGCTGCCACCCCCAGTCATCTGTCCCACTACAGTCCTCTGTGAACTCCCCAGCCATCTCCCAAGTACCAAGTACTGCCTCCCAACCTTCAGTCCATCAACTCATCTTGATCTCTTGTAGTCCTGAAGAAACAAGGGCAACACATGGGTTTGCTGGCGTGAGACGTGTGTACGATATCACATGCACAGACGTCACACCAGCAAAGCCCTCCTTTGTTTCTTTCTTCATGCCCTTTTCTATGCTTTGTCCCCCTCAGGTCCACCAAAGTAATCAAGATGGACTACAAATACAAGCGGACAGTTGAGGGGAGACTCAGAGCAGAGCAGCTATAGCCTGTGAGTGAGCGAGCGAGCAACTGAACAAACGCATGAGAGAGAGAGAAGCAACGGAGAAGCTGGTAGCCCTACTCTGCTGATTGAGAAGCATTGGAGAGACATCCTGCCTGGTAGCCCTACTCTGCCAACTGCTGGCTGGCTGGCAACACTGTTTCAAAAAAAGAGCAAATCACTCCAGTTACAAGAGTGCTGCCAACCTGCCACTGGGAATTGCTGCTTTCTCAATACTGCTGCTGTTGCTGCTGTTGTTAAAGGTAAGCTGCAATTAACCATTTCAATGTAAGGGAGACTATGCTGGCTGGGAGGGGGGATTTGAAATTCAAAATTGTGTTCCTTTTTTTGGGGGAGCTCTTGGGAGCCCAGGGGAGCAAGTAGTGAAAAAGAAATGAAGAGGAATGGTGGGAGCCGAGGGTCCGACTCCAGGCTAGGGGGTCAAGTGATTCAAAATGGAGAAAGACTGGGAGCTTGGGTGTTCAGCTAAGGGGGGCTGTCTTAATAAAAACTGTATTGCTCGGGGGAGCCCAGGATTAAAAATAAAATAAAAGGAATGGTGGGAGCCACAGAGGGTCCTGATTAGGGGGTGAAATGCATTAAAAACATTGGGCCCTCAGAAAGCAGTGGAGGTCATGTTAAAATGTACAGTTAATGTTTTGTTTTAAGTACATGTGCTGCTGTGGTTCTTCTGTGTTTGAGGGTGGAGGGACGTGCCTGGCAGACTGGCACACATTGTGGAAAAATTTTTTCCATCATGTATAGCAGTCGCCTGGGTCCGTCCCTCACTCCTGTGGTGTGTCCTTGATCACTGCTGTGGTTCCTCAGAGATGTGAGTGGAGGGGTGGGCCTGGTGGACTGGCACTCATGGCAAAAAAAATTGTTCTGGCCTCTGGTGAGGGAGCAGGCTGGGGCAGGAGACCAGAAAATACTTAGCTCTGCTGTGCCAGCTTGCGGCTGATCCTATCCTTCCACTTATTGGGGATGAGAGACTCAAAAGTGGAACATATCTGGGGACACATCATCATCTTCCTTGGTGCGGCACTTATTTGGCAACACTACAGTATCTGCGTAGTATACTTTGGCAAAGGTACAACCTCGAGTAATTTCGGTGTCTCTGTCGGTTACATGCAAAGCTGCACCACAACTCTTTTAGCGTAGGCATGAGCATGAACTGGCAGCACCCTAGGATTAACCAAAATTACATCAAGCAGCCTTCCCTCTTCTGGGGCATCCAGCATGAGAATCTTATTCGTTGTGTCTTTTTTGATAGGCACCTCTCCACTGACAATACATTGTGCATTAGGTGGCAAGACAAGAGGTGATGTGTCCTTCTTCCAGACATATCCCACTGGCTCATCCTTATCATTCTCTTTGCTCTGCATTTGCATCTTATAAGCTTTGTGTACAATTGCGTGAATGTGTAAAGCTTGTCTGGTTTTCTGGGCTTGCTTCTCTTGGCACATCTGTGTTAGGCGGCCAAACATGTGTGCATTGGTGCCAATCAGCAAAGGAATTCCATCATGTAAGCCAGTCAGAGGGCAACCCAAGGCCAATGTCTTTACAGGTTCATCCACGCCTGTTACAGTGGATGGGAGAGAAAGCCATACTCTTAAGTAACCAAGGTCTGGGTAAGATTTATCACTTAAACCCCACACATGCAGTCCATCTAGGGTTTCTAGAGGGTGCTCAAAGGATGCTGGTCATATCAGTCTTTAAATATTATAATGACCTGAGATCTGCTGTCCAACACAGCTTGGGCTGGGATTCCGTCAATATGTACAGTGGTCTCCATTGAAGGGCCTACCATCTTGGACCAGTCAGGAGGAGCAGTATTTGCAGGCCAATGGGCAGTTGCCTTAGGTGCAAAAGACTTGTGAGGAGGCTCAGACTGAGGCTTTATGTTACTTTGTCTGACCTGATTAAGCAGCTTGGCAGTTACTGTGTGCAAATCTTCAGCAGAACGCAAGTTTTCTAAGTCTGCCCATCTTCCCCACAACGATAACAGAATACTTGAGGTTGGGGATCAGGAGGTTAAGCAGGGTCTTCCCTGGGATTACAGTTGTCAGTAGGTGCAGACTGGTACTCTTCCTTGGGCCAAGACTCAGATTCAGTTCCGCCGTAATTTCTCCAGGGCACAGGCTGTCCAGATGAGTGAATGAAATCTCTCACCATATCTTTCAGCTTCTCTTATTTCTTCCATTACGTTAGTGTCCATTTTGCTCTCAGGAACTTGGATGCTGGCTCCTTTCACAGTAAGTTGGGCTTCATGGATAGCCTCAGTGTTGGAAGCACAAGTAACGTTGCTCTTAACCATATATGCTGTGGCCTGTGCACTAGCTCACAACTCTTTTAATTCTCTTAGCAGGTCACTGAGCTGCTGAGAATCAAGGGCATTGTCCCAGTCACTGGGTTTCTCAGAGGCAGGGGCAGTCCTGGCAACACCTGCGTAAGGGTCCCAACAGTCATCCTCAGTCTCAACTTCTCTAATTTATTTCATTAACCAGCAATATGCAAGGGGATAATCTTTGCAATCCTGGAACTTTAACTTTAACATAAGCACGCTAGAATAATGGGCTGACTTGAGAATGTGTTCTAGTCTCACATGATTCAGATCACTAGCTAATATGCCACCCTTGCAGTGTGCTCTCTGAAGGGCCCACTCTACACGAGTCACATATGCAGACAAACGTTCATTCTTCCACTGTTTGGAGGACCTGAATTTCCACATTAGATCTTCTCCTGATTCAGTACTGCCGAACACACCTTCTAATGGGGATAAATACTCGTTGGCTGAAGCATCAGGGTTAGTAGTAGTAGTAGTAGTAAAAATTTTTATTCAATTGACAAGCAAAAGAATAGGAAACTCAGCTGAGACAAGCTCATTTCCAATGAGGTCCTTAATACATACATTCATATTAACATCATCATCAAAAGAAAATATATCACAAAATAACATACAACAATACTTAAAATAACACCACAGTATATAAATTACAGTAACACTAACATCCATACAAATAAACAACATATACATCACACATATTCCCATTCATAAAGTGCAATTTTACAATATATTTGGAGCATAATATACACAATTACTCAACTTTTATCAGCTTCAGATTTGAACCAACTTTTTATTTCTCCTAAATTAGGACTAGAGCTAATTGGCCTAAGATGGGTTGGCAATGAATTCCATATATTGGGACACAAATAAAAAAAATGTTCTCTACCCAAATCTGTCCTTCTTCTAGGCAAAACATATTCCATACCCTCCGAAGAGCGTAAACCTCCCCTAATTATCCTAACCTGAAATTCATCAGTAATATATTCCGGTACTTCACCCCTAACTGAATTGACCATATATGTCAAGACATGGAATATCCTTCTATCATGAGGACTCATCCAGTTCAAAGACTGATATAACTCTCTTCTATGGGTTCTCTTAGGCACATCCAAAATAAACCTAGCTATCTTATTAAAAAGAACATCTATTTTAGCTAACTGGGTTAAAGTTGCCCCTATATAAATAATATCCCCATAATCCAACAGAGGAATCAACGTAGACGTAGCTACTTGTTTCCTTACTCTGACATCCATACAATTTCTAATTCTATAAAGTGCACCCAAACGTCTACTAACTTTTTTAATGGTACAATCTATATGAAGAGTCCAGCTCAATGATCTATCCAAATACATTCCTAAATATCTATAACACTGCACTTGTTCAAGAGCAACGTTATCCATAGTCACTATACTCAAACCCAACTCAGAATAGGTCTCTTTATTTTCCCTAGAAAACAATAATACCTGGGATTTTTTTGAATTAAGGGCAAGTTTGGATTCACTATAGAATAACTGAAGCTCATCAAATGCTTTTTGAAGAGTAAATTCTATCTACATTATTGATAATCCCCTCACATAAATAATAGTGTAATCTGCATATAGATGACATTGTACATCAGGATTAGTTAGAACAAAATTATTCATATATAAATTAAATAATATTGGACCCAAAATGGATCCTTGGGCTACCCCAGAAATTATCACCCTAAAACCAGATCCCCACCCATTTGTTGAAACCATTTGTTTCCTACCAGTTAAGTAAGCATCCAACCACCCAATCACCTTCGACGAGACACCCAAAGCAGGTAGTCTGGACAGGAGGATGTCATGGTCCAGGGTATCAAACGCCCTAGATAGAGCTACAAAAATTGCCCCCACCGACATCCCCCCGTCCAGAGCACCCACAATATCCCCAGTAACCTTTAACAGAGCAGAAGTTGTGCCATGCATGGACCTGAAGCCAGATTGAAACTTATTAATCAGCTTACTATGTTCCAGATAGGTCTGCAATTGTTTAGCTATCAGTTTTTCAAACACCTTAGCTACTATTGGTAATAATGATATAGGCCTATAATTCTCCATTAGAGACCTGGATCCATTTTTAAAAACAGGAATAACTCTGGCCATTTTCCACATTTCAGGAATTTCCCCACATATAAGGGACATATTGAAAATATTAGTCAAAGGATATGAAATAACCAGGGCAGCATATTTCAATAGAATATTGGGGATCTCATCTAACCCACCAGCCTTCCTAACGTTAATTTTGAGTAATGCATTTTGTGTTTCTAATGGGGATATTAGTTCAAACTCAAACTCCTCATCCCTTACAGGGACAGCTTCAGTAACTTTATTTTGAAAATTTAAAGGGGAAAGACTAGTCTTGCCTTGTAATAAGACTTTTGTGCCCATGGTTGTGAAATATTCATTAAAACCATCCACAACCTGTGGGCCCATAGGGACTTCAACCTTCCCAATTTCAAATTTCTCAGGGTAATCCAATTGTTGACCTCCTTTCACCTTTTTTAAAACTTGCCAAAATTTTCTCGGATCATCAGTCAAATTAGAATTTAGTTCCCTCTTGTAATAATCATTTTTAACCCTCTGAAGTTCACAATTATAATAATTCTGCATCTGTTTATACTTTACCCAGTCACCATCAATTTTTGTAGATTTAGCCACCTTTCATGCCCTATCCCGCTGTTTCTTAATTTTAAATAGGTAGGAATATACCAGGGGGCATTATTAAACTTTATCTTCCTAATTTTGGGTGGAGCATGCCTATTACAAATTGTCAGAAAATCCTTCAGAAACATCATCCAGGCATCAGCCACTGTGGGGACTAGATCTAACCTTTCCCAATTAAATTCATCCAACTCTAACATAAAATTTATATAATCAAAATGTTTAAATGATCTATAGTGAACTGTTTTTACTGATTTCCTTGATTTCTTTTGATTTCTAATACCATATATCATCTGGTGGTCCAAAAAAGAATCTGGAAGAACACCACTAGCAACAAACCTATCTGGGTCCGTAGTAAATAATAAATCCAATACTGTGGAGGAAAGTGGTTGTTTAGTATTGACTCTAGTCACCTCTGTAATTAACTGAGTCATGCCCAGAATATTACTCATCTCAACACTACTATGATTACTATCTACAGTTTTCCAATCTACATTTAAATCCCCAATTAACATAATCTCACATCCATTTAAATAATCTCCCAAAAAATCCTGCAGAACTTGAAACACCTCAGTGCTAGCTTTTGGGGGACGATACATACCCAATAACAATAAAGGTTTATTAAACGGAAAATTAAATAATAATGGAAGAACTTCAGAACCACACCAGTCCTGTTGACAATTAACTACAGATACATCCAAGGAACTAAGTGCATAAATAATAACTCCACCCCCCCTCTTTGTTCGGTCTTTCCTCCATAAATTATAACCATTCATATACACCATATTGTCAGGGATCTTATCAGACAACCATGATTCTGTAATTATAATTACTTCAGGGCTATATTTAATAGTCCATTCACTTAAATGGTCAATTTTTCTTAATAAACTACAGATATTAATATGAACCCCGCACATCCCATCCTTTTTCAAAATATCAGCTGTTAAATCGGAATTCAATACATCACCAGAGTTAAAATTTACCGATTCCAAATTAGTATAAGGTCCTGGATTTGGATGAATATCCCCACTTGCAATCAAACTAATCATTACCACCATTTTACAAACTTTATATAACTGTATTTTCAAGGATGTTTTCTTACTATGATTAACTGTAAGATGGACCAGATAAACTGTAGTTTGTCCCCAACCTACCAATAGACCTTTATATATCGAGGTCCACTTAATTAAATTAGATTCAAGATAATCAGTCAACATAGTTAGTGAACTTTAGAAATCAGATTGCTTCAAGTGCAGGGCCCCTTAAACTCTCCATGAGTCTCTTTCACTTCTCGCCTTCTGAGTATTGCCACTCTTGGACCAAAGGGGATGCATATTCTATCCAAGACTCTAAGTCGCTGTCTATACAGGGTGGGTGCAGTGCCGAAAACAGACTGAACCTGCGGTAAGAGTATAAATTCACAGAGGGTACTACTATGGGGGACACTGCAAGGGGGGGATGGCATGGGAATGGGTATAGGGGTTGTGGAAGAGTTTACTGGAGTAGCCCCCAGGACTCTGTAGGGCCCATTTTAAATCTTCAAAGATCTGTTCTTCAGCTGATAGCAGTTTTCCAAGCTTGTCTTTTAACCCTTCCACTTTGGGTGATCCCCCCCCAGGGGAAGATGCTCCACTATGCATAGTGATAGTCCTCCAACCCACCTGGGATTCCTTCAGCATAATAATGGGGGGCACAGTCACTTGATCTAAGGGAGCACTACATGAAATAAGAGCCACTATGTTCTAAAGAAATCAGTCAGCATTTCGCCCATGTACTGTGATTTTACCCAGACGCTTAACTTGACTCACTGCTTCCTCTTTGCCCACACAACTGCCCCTTTTGATTATGGGGCTCCAGCACAACCCTGATCAGCAGAGTGTCATCTGTGAAGTTTACCAATTTGCTGAAACCTCGGCTTCTAGATTGTTGATCAAAAAGCTTGACAGTTGGGCCTCCTGCACCGCTCCCTAAAGGATGGTGCCAAGAACCCCTCTCCACTTGGAGTGCTGCCCATCCCTCAGAACCCTCTGCTTCCTACCCCGATGACTGTTATTAGTCAACCTTGTATATGCATTGTGTATACAGCACTGGTATACTTTTCCCAGGTGCTTGTCACATGCCACAGTTTTAAAGGCCTTGCTGAAGACCAGATAGACTATGTCTATATCCCTACTCATGTACAAATTCCTGATCACCCCCTCAAAGAAGAGGATCAGGCTAGTTTGGCATGATCAATCTCTCATAAAGCCATGCTGAGAGTGGGCAAGAATCTTGGTCTCAATGATGTTCCCCATTATTTTGTCAATGATAATAGCTTCCAGGACCTTGCCCGGCACTGATGGCAGGCTGCCCAGTTTGGAGTTACCTTGGCTAAACCTTACCTCCTTCTTGAAGATGGTACCAGATTGGGTACTTTCTTGTCCTTTAGCACCACTATTTCCTGTACAGGCTCAAGGAAAATTACTGCAAGCTCCCTTGCCGATTATTCCTTTAACTCCACTATGCTCCTGTGATGTATTATAGGGCTGTGCATGGGCAGACTATTATTTCCTGAATAACATAGTTAGTAGACTTTCTGAATATTAGGAGCGACATCCTGAATACCTCACTATTTGGCTGGTATTCAGGAAGCAATATTCGGTGTATGGGATTTCAAAGTCGCACAGAGCTTCATTGGCCAATCAGAAGCTGTTTCTGGAGCTCTCAGCTATGCACATCATGTGGTCTGCTCACTGTGAGTTGGTAGTCATCTGAGAGAGATAGCTGTAGTCTATCTGCTATGGCTTGCATTTTAGAGAGCTATATCTTGCCACTCCCCCCCACCCCCCAAAAAAAATGTTTTTCTGGTAGGAGAACAGATTGTTTTTTGGTCAGTATTTAACACCCGATAATCACTAGAAAAGTTCTGACTACATTCTTTTGTGTTTTTGTCCCTGTACTGGGATCAGTTGCAGGGACTAGCAGGAGAGAGAACAGTTTGTGTGTGTGTGTGTGTGTGTGTGTGTGTGTGTGTGTGTGTGTGTGTGTCTGCTGACACCCCTTCCCCACTGCATTCAGTCTCACAGCTCTAGTATGATCTATGTTTTGCTGAAAGACATTTATTTTTGCAGGGACAGGGTTCAATCTGCTCAGGAAAGTCAGGCTTGACTTTTCTGTCTACTGTGACATCTAATGTACATTTATTATTGAGGAACTGTTTCCTGGTTCAGTAACAGAGAGGGTTGTTTGCTTACTTCCACAATCCCCACTGTTTTCACTTCCACACAAATCCAGTGTGATGTGAATGAGAATTTGATTTTCTAGTGAAGTAAAAGCAAGGTTCTAATTTCAAGCAGTGATGGAGAAGTTAAAATATGTTCATTTGGACATATTCAGCAGTCCAAAATATTTTTCTCACCTAGCAAAGCTTTACGCTCAAATAGCAGTTTGAGTGGGGAAAGTAGCTCTATTTGCAACATTGCTAGCACTGTCATCACCACCAGTACCAGCCACCCATTTGCTGCCCAGTCTTTCTATGGGAGTAGTAAAAGGGCATTACGCCTCAGTAGAGCACTGATTGTGGAAGCAGCAGCCACTGTCTTGAGTCTTCCTGCAGCTTCCTCCACCATTGATGTGACACCCCTTGCCAGTACCAGTACTCTTTACCACCACCGATACCACAAGTACAGTAGCCAGTGCCATCAGTACCACTTTTGCTGCCCCAGACGCTGTGACCACCACTACAGCCACCAACACCAGTGCTACAACAAGTGCGTCTAGTGACACTGTGGTACCCACTAATAATATAACCTGTGCAGTCGCTGTTATTGTGTTGACTGCCATGCCCATGGATACTGCATCACCACCTAGTTCCCCAGCATCTATGAACATGACTACTACCCCATCATGCTATCCAAATGGAGTACTCATGCTGCTTGTGTGGTAGATATTTTAGATGAGGAGGTTGCAGAGCACTCTTCTGGCTCTGAATATGTTCTGGACCCTAATGAACTACCATCATCATCATCATCTGAGCACGATACTGACACCCACCTTAGTGACTTTGAGTATGAGTCAGAATATGCATGATATTTAACTAATAAAAAAAACAAAGAGCTGCAGAGAAAATGAGGAAAGGTGCTGACACTATTGACCCACATGGCAAGCAAGCCAATTACCCTCCTTCTGTTAAAAAAACAAAGCTGTCCACACTAAGCTTTCCCATGGTTGTATCGGCTCCAGACACACAAGATACTGGTAATGGTAATCCTACTAGTCAGACAGCTGTTGGGGAGTAAGAACATGGTGCAGCACCCAATTCTATTGATGGGAAAGGTGGGAAAAAAGTGCTAGCTGTGGCCACCCTATTGGGGCAAGAAATGCTGATGTAAGTAGAGGGGAAGACATGAGGTGTGGCTGCATTTTAATATAGTCAAAAATGATGCCACTAAGCCTGTGTGTGGTCTGTGTGACAGCATAATTAGCAGGGGAAAAAATTTATCGAACCTGACAACTACAGCAATGATCAATCATTTTCAGTTGAAACATCACCATGCACTGCAGGGATCAAGTGTGTTGCCTTGGGTTACGCTGAGCCCCTCTTCTGGTACTGGTGGTCCAGATGTTGCTGATTTACAACCGCAAAATGGTGGTGATGGTCAACATATCAATGAGTCTGATACAGTCTCTTCTTGTCTATCCACAATACTGACAGTTTGTCACAAAACTGGCTCATCACAATGTGCGGCTCTCCCTTTGCCTTCTGGTGATTCACTTGTTATGCAGTCCACACCCTCTCACAGTGAAATGCAACCAAGAAATCAGCCACCATTACAGTCCCACACATCTTTGGTCCCCATTATGCAGGTCTTTCATGCAAGGACAAAATATCATCCCTCACATTCATCTGCACAACAGATACAGTTAATTGGGGAAATGATGGCACTAGATCTGCAGTCATTTCCAACAGTGGAAAACATCAGTTTCCAGCAGCTGATGCAACATTTGCACCCACAGTATCAGATACCATCCCGAACATTTTCCTGTACTGTTGTGTCCAATATATATATGGACGTGTGCAAGGCAGTGTTTCAGCAACTGTCACATGCAGCCGGTGATGTGTTTCATTGTGCCACAGATATATGGAACAACATGAACTCCAACCATGCATATACTGTATGTTGCTAATGGTACACTGGTGTGCAGCAGACCCAGTAACTGATGGAGGCATTGAAGTTGCAGGTGTGCATATTTATTTATTTATTATTTTACCAGGGGAAACACACTAAGCTGAAAGCTTGTTTACAGGTGCAACCTGGGAGCACAAGGAAGTTAAGTGACTTGCTTAGGGTTATACAGTATGCAAGTGGGGGCTGTGGGATTCAAACCCAGGTCTCCAGGTTTGCAGCTCAGAGCTTTAAACCACTGTGCTATACTGCCTCCTAGTTCTGGTCATTCTCCTGGTAGTGCCTTCACAAACTTTCATAGCAGGTCCGTACTACTGAATGTATCTGTTGTGCCTCTGGTCACCGGTCTGTGAACAATCTGACATTCTTGCAAGATATGCTAAGTGTGTGGACTGAAGACAGGCAGCTGCATGTTGGTTTCATTGTCACTGACAATGCTGCAAATATTATTAAGACCTTGCATGATGGGCACTTTGAAGGGATCCGTTGTTTTACCCACAGTATGAATCTGGTGGTGACAAAGTCCATTAGCAAGACAACAGAGGTGGATCAAACTGTGAAAACAGCAAGAAGCATTTGTGATCATTTTCACCACTCTGTTAAGGCAATGAACCAACTGCCCTCGCTGCAAGAGTTCATTCAGATTCCACAGCACAGGCTTATACAGGAAGTCTCAACCAGTTGGAACTCAACATATTATATGTTACAAAGGCTACTGGAATAGAAGTGGGCACTGCATGAAATGAGTATGGTGACAGACACTGGGAGAGTTCTCGACCACCAGGACTGGGATACTATTGAAGGCACAGGAAAGGTGCTTGCACCTTCTGAGCGAAGCACATGTGACATGAGTTCAGAATCTACACTACTCAGTCAGGTCATCCCTGCAGTTCAGATACTAACAAGCATTTGTCAGTGCCGAATGTTGCTTGCTTCTATGTGCTGTTTAGGTATCTGGAAGTCATTGGAGTGCAAATATTGAAAATTTGAGAACTTACGAGCGTGCGTAAGAACCGCGCAACGCACTGGGAAAACAGTAATTTTAGGATTTTTCACCAAATTTCAACATAGCCATTTTAAGACCTCTGCTCATGAACAGTGTCACTGTGATTTTGTTAATGTGTCCCATACATTGAGTTTGCACACCGACTGCTCCATTGTGCGCTACATGGGCGGAAACACGTTTTGGGCAGGATGTGAAAAATGACAGCTGTACTGCTCATAAGGAGGTGTGGTAAAATGGCAATGTTGAAAATCTGGAGTGGAAATATTGAAAATTCGCAAACCTACGAGCGTGCGTGTGAACTGTGCAATGCACACTCGTAAAACAGTCATTTTTAGGAATTCTTTCACCAAATTTTCAACATTGCCATTTTAAGATCTCTGCTCATGAACAGTGACACTGTGATTTTCTTAATGTGTCCCATACATTGATTTCACACACCGACTAGCCATTATGCGCTACATGAAGGCGGAAACACGTTTTGGGTGAGATGTGAAAAATGACAGCTATACTGCTCATAAGAAGGTGTGGTAAAATGGCAATGTTGAAAATCTGGAGTGGAAATATTGAAAATTCACTAACCTACGAGCGTGCGTAGGAACTGCGCAGCGCACGCTCGTAAAACAGTAATTTTTAGGAATTTTTTCACCAAATTTTCAACATAGCCATTTTAAGACCTCTGCTAATGAACAGTGTTATGGTGATTTTCTTAATGTGTCCCATACATTGATTTCGCATACCGACTGCGCCATTGTGTGCTACGTGGGTGGAAACACGTTTTGGGCAGGATGTGAAAAATGACAGCTGTACTGCTCATAAGGAGGTGTGGTAAAATGGCAATGTTGAAAAGCTGGAGTGAAAATATTGAAAATTTGCGAACTTACGAGCCTGCGTAGGAACTGCGCAACGCACGCTTGTAAAACAGTCATTTTTAGGAATTTTTTCACCAAATTTTCAACATAGCCATTTTAAGACCTCTGCTCATGAACAGTGTCACTGTGATTTTCTTAATTTGTCCCATACATTGATTTCGCACACCGACTGCGCCATTCTGCGCTACATGGGCAGAAACACATTTTGGGTGAGATGTGAAAAATGACAGCTGTACTGCTCATAAGAAGGTGTGGTAAAATGGCAATGTTGAAAATCTGGAGTGAAAATATTGAAATTTCACGAACTTACGAACCTGCGTAGGAACTCTAGCGCTAACTAAATAAAACAGTCGATTTTTGGAATTTTGGCCCCAAATTTTCAACAAAGGGTTTTAGACCCCTTCTCATGAATGATATACTGTCATGGTGGTATTAGGCCTCGAAGGGTGATTTCGCAGTCACTGCACAGTCACTGCGTGAAATCACCCTTCGGCCCGAACAACGCCATGACAGTGACATCATTCATGAGAAGGGGTCCCAAAACCATATGTGAAAATTTGGTGCAAAATTCCCCAAAATGCCTGAGATATGCAACAAAGTTGAAACCCCTATCTAGCCCATTATACAGCTTACTGGCATTTCCTCAGTTCGCGGTCGGCTTTGAAGAGTGCAGACGTGTTCCCGTCCACGAAGATAATCCGCGCCCGGAGTCCGGAGGTAAGTATGGGTGAGGGGTGGGGTGGGGAGGCTAAGTGCGCAGTAGGTGGAGTGCAGGTTGTGGGGAGTCGGAGGCAGCGCCAGCGGAGACGTTTTGCTTTTCAGGTTAAAAAAAAGCCGTCCGTGGGAAGCGTTCAGCCGATGGGGATTAGGCACCCTCGTCGGGCTAGTTTATTACCACGCTGGGGTGGGCTCCAAAGTGGCACAAGGACGGGGGCTGCTTCAGCCGATGGGGATTGGGCACCCCGTCAGCCAAAGCCTACTACTGGGGAGGGGGACGCAGCTCAGCCGACAGGGATTGGGCACCTGTCGGTCATAAAAAGTGCCTCTGCAGGTGCGCATGGCTGCAGGTTGGGTGAGTTGCGAGCAGCCGATATCTTATCGGTGCTCACCAGCCGTAGCTCCTTTCAAGCAGAGGTCACTGCATTTTGGAGCATGTCATACACAGCTCCAAAATGCATTGGCTTACAGGGGCCGCGCCTGCCAGCACACTGACTGAATTGGAGGAGGAGGTGACACACCTCCGAAATCTCTGATGATGGCACTATGTTTCTTGCACATGCGTGCAAGCAACATAAAAACGTCATGGCAGAGATTTTCCAGTCATGCTGATAAACAGCCTAAGAATATTGCACATGCTGTTAGGGACTTAGTACAGAATCTAAGCCTTGAAATAGAGAGCAGGTTTACAGAGATTTGTGCCCATAAGTCATATGTTTTTGTAACAATGCTGGACCCATTGTTTGAGTGTGAGATACTGCACCCTGAAATGCCTGCCCACCATGTAAATGACTTTAGGCAGCAGCTGTGCTCAGAGATCACCTTTACTATGTGTGTGAAGAATGTGACACCTACTGAGCTGTCTCAGGAAGAACAGTAAGAGGAGGTGGAGGATGACCCTGAGGAAGAGGAGGAAACTGACTGCTTAGCACAGCTCAATTTATCCCTGTAGGCAGAGCAGAGAAAGAGAACCAAGCAGCGCCCACTTTCAACAAGCAAAGTTCTCAATTGCTTCTTCACAGATACTCATGAGTCTATCTCCATAGATCCCCTGGAGTACTGGAGCAAAAAGTTGAGACCATCCCCTCACTTGGCACAGCTGGCCATCAAATACCTGAGCTATCCCAACCAGTGTTCAAGTTCAAGTTTATTGCAGGATAGCTCCATTGAGCATGCTCATTCACAAGGAGGTCCTGAGGCAGGTATACAGACAAATACACAATACATATAAAAAATAACATGACAGTACTTTAAGCGCAATTTAGGTCCATATGGTACATATTACTCAGAGTAAAAAGCAACAATGTAGATATAAAGAGCATGAACCAAGGGAGAGACGTAGGAAACAGAAAGAGTAGGGAATACAGTAAATAGAAGGAGGGGTTGGGAGATGGTGGATTAGAGACTACAGTAAATAAGAGGGAGGGTGGGAGTTGGGGGAGGGGAGCAAAAAAGGGCAGGGGGTAGAGGAAAAAAGGGGGTGAGAAAGATGAAGTATAAGGACAAGGTAGGATCAAGGTTCACCGACAGGAGGAAGGAAGTTAGGGTAGGGGATGAGGAAGAAAATAGGGGTGAGTAAGGTATGGGGAGGTGAAATAAGGGCAAATAAAAGATCATGAGAGCAGCTGCAGAGAGCATTTTTTGATGGGCAGCCATAGTCTAGCTGAACCAGAAGGCAGATGATAACACTGGGTGGACTGCAAATGGGCTACAGCTGTGTCCAGTCGGAGGGGATAGTGGGTGGGGGATTAAGGAAAAGGAGTTTAATAACAGCTACAAGTGTCTTTTATTTTATCAGTAACTAACCTTTTAAAGAAGTTGACAGGGACAATACTGGATAGCTTCAGCAAAGATTGTAACCAATTCCAAGTGGTTGGAAGGGAACATAAGATGGCACATTTGCCAAAGGAGGTACGAGTCCTAGGCACATCAAGAAGGATAAAATCCAACTTTCTGAGTGAATAAGCACTGCAGGAGATGTGGACAAGAGAAGTTAGGTAGCTCTGAAATTTGTTCATAAGAAGGTTTAGGGTCCAGATTCCAGCGTGGAGCGTACGTCTAATGGTAAGTGATGTCCATCCAACAGCCGCATACAGGTCACAGTGGTGGGTTCAGTACAGGGAGTTTGTGATGAAATGCAGGGCGCGGTGGTAGAGGATGTCCAGTTTGTTGAGGTTGGTAATTGCAGAAGAGGTATAGATTATGTCACCATAATCGAGTAGCGGGAGGAAAGTGGCTTGGACAAGCCTGGTCCTGATTTCTAATGGGAAGAAAGACCTATTGCGGAAGAAGAAACCTAGCCTGACTCTTAATCTCTTGGACAGGTCATCGAGGTGATCATTAAAGGAGAGCTTGTTATCGAGCCAGATGCCAAGATATTTAAATTTTGAGATAATTTCCAAAGGTTCACCTAAGAAGGTGATGATAAAGTCTTTGGGTGGGTTGGGAGTAGCAGTGGAGGAGGTATAAGGGGAGAAGATCATGGCTTTGATTTTCTTAGCATTTAGGAGATGTTTGACATTAATTAGATTAGTTTCTAACTGTGCAAAGTCAGCTTGGAGCAGGTCTCTAACTCCAGACAAAGTAGGGCCAGAGGTGTACAGAACTGTATCATCAGCAAAGAAATGCAGATTTGACTTAGTTATCTGATTGTCAAGATCCTTGACATACAGGGAGAAAAGAATAGGACCTAGGATGGAGCCTTGCAGAACTTCCCTGGCAATAGGCAAGGAGGATGAGAATAAACCTCCTGCCTTAACTTTCTGGGTCCTTCTGGAGAGGTAACTATTAAATCACTGGGTGGTGGATGGGGTGGTACCTATTTTGATTAGGCTATTCACTAATAAGTTGTGATCTATGGTGTCGAATGCTTTACTGAGGTCTAAGAATACTGCTCCCGTTAGTTTCTTAGAATCCATTGCAGAGACCCAGTCATTGGTAACTTTGGCCAATGCTGTGACGGTGCTATGATTAAGGCAAAAACTGGATTGTGCTGGGTTTAAGAAAGAATTGGTTTCAATGTGATTTTTTAGTTGTATGTAGATCAATTTTTCAAGAACTTTTGAGAGGTTGGGCGGAATTGAAATGGGCCTATAGTTATTTAGATTTCATGGGTCACCCGATTTGAATAAAGGAAGGATGTGGGTGGATTTCCAGCAAGAAGGAACTGTAGTGGTAGAAATGGAGAGGTTGAGTATATGGAGGATGGGGGCAGTAAGATGGGTGAAACCAAGTTTTAGGAAGAATGGTTCAAGCCTATCTTCTCCAGCGCTTTTTTGGTATCTAGGTTGATGAGCGAGTTTTCGACTTCTTTGAAGTTGAAAGGGAGCAGCTGAAATGAGCAGGCTGAGGTTTGTGGGGTAGTATTTGAACTGACTTGGTTGTTAACACAAGCTGCATACGGTGAAGAGTCGAAGGCTAAGCCGGCCG
Source organism: Neoceratodus forsteri (assembly GCA_016271365.2). Classification (NCBI taxonomy): domain Eukaryota; kingdom Metazoa; phylum Chordata; order Ceratodontiformes; family Ceratodontidae; genus Neoceratodus; species Neoceratodus forsteri. Next base: position 868,378,549 of record CM057455.1, read on the forward strand.
TGATGAAGTGGGAGTTGAATTCTTGGAGTATTTGGCAATTACTTTCCACAACCGTACCATTTCTGTGGATCTTAGATGGAATGGAAGGGGCAGTTGACTGGCCTTCAATGGACTTAAGGGTCCTCCAAATTTTGTGGGAGTTCCCTTTAGCCTGTCCTAGGATGGAAACATAGAAGTTTGCTTTGGTGGAGTGAATGCATTTTACACAGGCATTCCTGGCTGCTCTAAAGGCCTGCCAATCTACCGGACTCTCAGTACACCTAGTCTGGGCCCAGATTTTGTCACAGTTTGTCAGTGCAGCCTTGAGTTCCGGTGTGAACCAGGGGTGGGAAATTTTGCGCATACAAACCTTGATAAAAGGTGCATGTCTATTTGCCAGGGTAGTGAGGTTGTCATTGAGGACAGTAACAGCCTCGTCGACTGATTTTGCAAGATACAGATCTTGCCATCTAACCTTACTTAGGTCGGTCAACTAGTTTGAGGCACTGAACTTGCGAAAGGACCGCTTGGTTATGCAGTTAGGCTGGTAGTGAGCTTTAGCTTGCAATCTCATACAGACTACGATACTATGGTCACTCATGTCATTGTGGAAGACCGCTGTGTGTGATATTTTGTGAGGATGAGTGGTTAATATCACATCGAGGAACGAGTTATTTGTGATGTTTGAAGTATTTATCCTAGTGGGTTCACTAATTAACTGATCTAGGCCAAGTACATCGCAAAGGGATTTCAAGCTGAGAGATTTGGGGGACAGCCAATCCAGGTTGAAATCCCCCAGGATTAGTGTTTCAGTATTGGCAGTGGTGGCTAAAGATTTGAGGATGTTGAGGACATCAGTCCCACCAGCTGGGGGCCTATAGCCACCAATAATAGTGATGTTTTCTGAGGAAGGAAGGTGGAGCTTCAGGGATACGATCTCATATTCCTTCTGTTTTGACTCGCAATAGATATCGCTAACTGTAAGCTTGGTTTTAACTTAGACAACTACTCCTCCCCGGTCTCCCTGTCTGCCCTAAACAGGTTATAGCCCGCTAAAGTAATTTGTTGGTCAGTAATGTTTTTTTTAAGCTAAGCCTCGGTAACAACGATAAGATCGGGCTCAGTATGGATTGCCCATGTTTGTACAGTAGTTGGCTCAAAGTATTGATCAGCATTATTTTTAATCTAGGGACTGTTGCAAATTCAGTGGGTGAGGTGAGCAGAGATGGAGGGCCAGGATTTAGCTCTACATTACCTGAGCAGAAGAGAAGCAGGAGTAGACATTTCTTTAGGGACTTCAAAAGCTGTCCGAGATGACAGTTGAATGCTAGTAGGGGACAGGCTAGCATGACAGTTTAGGGATAGAATGAGAAGAGTTTAAAGTGACATGGGAGAGGGGAGTAGGGAATATGAAAGGAAAGAAGGTGTGATGTAAGTAAAGAGAGGGGGATGTGTAAAGTGGAGAGTAGTACAACGATGGGAGACAGGGCAGGTGAGGGGTTCCAGGTCTGGGCTCGAGTATTATATTTTTTTAAGGTGAAATACTTTGGGTGCACTAATTATTAATAACAAGATGGCAAGAGTGATGTATGCCATGACTCCGGGGAGGCAGAGGCGGGGGAAGGAGGAGAGTAAGGCTGAATGAAAGTAAGGGAAGGTGTAGTACAATTTTTATCCCTAGCATGGACCTGTAGGATGTGAGGACACCAAAGAGGGCAGGACTAAGGTGTATTTAAAGGAGGTCTGGGAGGGGTGGGGGGTGGGGTGGTGGGCCTAAAACCAAGCAGAGAATAGGGTCAGAGGTGGAAATGTACAGTGCCAAGTGGCAGAAGCAAAGTCTCAAAGGCTGGACCAATCGGGGCTTGTTTCAGCAGAGTGCCCGTGATCAGCAGAGTGCAGTGTGCCATTGGAGATGTTATTTTGCACAGCAGGGGATGTGGTGGAGCCTCACAGATCCTCACTAGACCCAGAACATTTTGAGCAACTTCTGTTCATCAAGTTGAATTTACCACATCTTGATTTCAATTACAAGTGTTTAATTTCACCACACTCACGAATACCATTGCTGTTTTCCCGCACACCCCCATGACTTGTGATGCTGGCCTGGATCCACTTCTGGACAGGTGGTGCCCACACCCTGTGAATAACTGTGAATGTCATCCCACTCACGAATATTGCTCTTTTTTCCACACACCACAATGACTTTGATACTGGCCTGGCCTTAGTTCTCGACTGGTAGTACTCCCACCATCTGAATGGTATTAATTTCACCCCTTGCACTACTATTGCTCTTTTTCCACCAACCCCATGACTGGTGATGCTCTCTCTTCTGGTGCCTCTGCTGGACTGGTGGTGCCTCGATCCCCATTATGATGTGTGCAAGTTTACTTCCTATTTGTTGCATGTCACAGTCCTGCAAATAATGCATTACTTTGATATTTTTTTGTTATGCAGTGTATATGTTTGGCATTGAAGTCATTTAGAGGTTAGTCATAAAAAGACTGTTTGTGTCATTATCTTAACACAGGAAGAAGTTGCATCGACTCTCTGAAAGAAATTGTTGTACATTCACATATGTAAAAAGCATTTATTGACATGAAACAAATACACTAACACCCAACTCACAAGCACTTTCCCATCTCTCTTGCTAAGTGTTTCAACTCCTGAAATAAGCCGTCTGTTATGCCTGCCAGGGTCACCAGTCTCTCTGAGTGGTTCAGCTCCTGAAATTAGCCAGCTGTCATGCCCGCTAATGCATGTTCAATGCCTGAAATATACCAGTCACCACTGTGGCATCACCAGTCTTCAAGTATTTCCATGCCTGAAATATGCCAGTTACTACTGTGGCATCACCAGTCTCTAATGATTTCCACGCCTGAAATATACCAGTTACCACTGTGGCATCTCCAGTCTCCAAGTATTTCCACACCTGAAATATGCCAGTTACCACCATGGCATTGCCAGTCTCCAAGTATTTCCACACCTGAAATATGCCAGTTACCACTGCGGCATCACCAGTCTCCAAGTAGTTCCACACCTAAAGTATGCCAGTTACCACTGTGGCATCACTAGTCTCCAAGTAGTTCCATGCCTGAAATATGCCAGTTACCACTGTGGCATCACCAGTCTCCAAGTATTTCCACACCTGAAATAAGAGCTAGCATGCCTGCCAGCAGTCTGTACAAGTGTACTCCTGCAATAAGTTGTTGATGATGATGAGGTCTCACTCTTGTCCAGAACAGTACCATCACCATTTCATTTACCATGTCCAATCAGCCATAATTATGAGGAAGAAGTCTAAATAAATTAAAGATGACCACCCAAGCCAGAGCTGGATGTTTCTGATCTTTGAGTAACACATTGTGTCTTATCAGCAAAGGTAAGTAAAGTATTCAATCTTTTAATTTTTTTTGTTTGTGGTTTGGAGGGGGGTGTAAGTTTGATTGAACAGTGTATCGCTAATAATTTTTTGCTCCTGTTTTTTCTTGTCTTTTCAGGTATTTATCTCCAGGGCAATGGATTCTTGTTTCTTAGTAACACATTGTGTCCAACTGGCAATGGTAAGCATTCAATTTTAAATTTTTTTTGTGTTGGGTGGGGGTGCAAGTCTCATTGAACAAGAACAGTCTGTCAAGGTAAGACAGCAATTCTGCACATACACAGTGCAACTCTACTGTTGTGAGTGAGAAATGGGGTTCTATTCACATCCCAATAGGCTTTTCTTAAGGTGCGCTACTCGCTCACCACTGATTTGAGCATCATCTGATAGCCACATGGGAAGGGAAACTGAATTGATATGTCTATGCCATTTTGTAAAAAGCACTTTATTCCACTATGTCTCCCTCACAGGTAGCATCCAATCAAACAGACCTCTTTGAGTGTCCACATCATGGGCGTCACGCTAGAGTGCCGCCCTCACAGCCATCCCTCTCAGCTGCTAAGGTGTGATGGAAATACCTTTGATGGAGTTATGACTTGTTGAAGTTCCGGTGTTATCCTTGGGAATTTTTATGTTTTATTACATGCCTTTTTTAAAGGGCATCATTATGTAACGGTGGAGCACATGTTATTGTTGTAGTACCCATTGAGACCTTTGAGTCAATATATAGATTGTCACTTAAGTCCAAGTATTGACAGTTATGACTTGTAGAAGTTAAAATGTTATCCTACGTTAATTTTTATGTTTTATTACTTGCTGTTTTTAATGGCCGTAATTATGGAAGGGTGGAGTATATATTATTCTTGTAGCACCCATTAGACCTTTGTTTCAATATATAGATTGTCATTTAAATCCAAATATTGATGCAATTATGGCTTCTTATACTTTCAGTGTTATCCTATGAGAAACTGAATGCCCATGAACTTTCTTCCTCTGTCTCCTCCTCCTGAAGCACCAGCAGCACAAGCCAGCATCTGGCACCAGTGTACAAGCCAAAATGCCCATGAACTGTCTTCCTCCTCTTCCTCCTGAAGCACCAGCAGCACAAGACAGCCTCTGGCACCAGTGTACAAGCCAAAGTGCTGTGCACTCTCCTCCACCTGAAGCCAGGCAGCACAAGCCAGCATCTGGCACCAAGTTACAAGCCAAAGTGTCATGCACTTTCCTTCTCCTCCGGAATCACCAGCAGCACAAGACGGCCTCTGGCACCAGTGTACAAACCAAAGTGCCATGTACTCTCCTCCTCCTCCTCCTCCTCCTGATGCACTAGCAGCACAAGCCAGCATATGGCACCAGTGTACAAGGGAAAGTGCCATGCACTCTCCTTCTCCGGAAGCACCAGCAGCACAAGCCAGCATCTGGCACTAAAGTACAAGCCAAAGTGGCATGAACTCTCCTCCTTCTTCTGAAGCACCAGAAGCATAAGAGAGTCTCTGGTACCACTGCATGAGCCAAAGTGCCATGCAATGCACTCTCCTTCTCCTCCTGAAACACATTCAGCACAAGACAGCCTCTGGCAGCAGTGTACAAGCCAAAGTGCTATGAACTCTCTTCCTTCTCCTCCTCCTCCTGAAGCACCAACAGCACAACCCAGCATCTGGTACCGGTGTACAAACCAAAGTGCCATGAACTCTCCTCCTTCTCCTCAAGCATCAGCACAGCAGCATAATCTGCCCTGTGGCACACTCATACAACCCCACTTCAACATATGGACTTACTTCTCCAGCTTAAGGATTGGTGGCACCTGAACCCAGGAAGGAACATTTTCTCACAGTTCAACAAACAAGAGGGCAACAACAGGCCACTTATCATTACAATTCATCCCAAAAAGGAGTAATACAACAATGGCATCAGGACAGCATCTCTGCATACTGGTAACAGTGACTGTGAATGACTACTTTGTAACATCACCATCACCACCAGGACAGACCACAGCTCTGAGCCAGTCATTCTGGTGTCATTTAGATGTTTATTAAATGCCACATTCAAAGAGGGTTTAATAGTGCCATTTTAAGGGCGTCTACAGCAATTCTTTAAAAAGGCACCTTTCCTGGCTGAATAACGAATATCGAGTACCGAATACCTGGGACCCGAATACTGAATATTCGTCCAAATATTCAGGAAAAGGTATTTATATGAACATAATGTATTCCATCTGCATCTTGAGACTTACAGTATCTGGATTAATCATCACCAGGCAGTCAGCTACCAGGGCAGGTGAGATCTCTGTAGACTGCATCAGGGCTACCTCTGAAGACAGGTACCCACCCAGTGATCACCCTCCCTTGGGGATATGGTGATCAGCATTGAAGCAACTTATTCATTCAGCATCCAGGTCATTGCCCCAGTACCCATGTAATCTGCTGTATGCGGGGATATGGTTAGACCTGTTAAACAAAGAGTGCAGGAGTACATTAGAAACATAAAAACAGGTTTGATCAGCACACCTCTAGCCAGACATTACATGGGGAGGCACAACCAAAGAATGGATGGCACACAGCATATGGCACTAGAACAAGAGGAAAGAAGCCCTAAGGGTGGTGACAGGCTGAACAAACTTTTACAGAAGGAAAGCTTTTGGATATTTACTTTAAATAGCCTACAACCAAAGGGCCTAAACACCAGAATGGGATCTCAAAACTTTTTTAAAGAAAAAATAGTCCTTGTTACTAATGCTACTTTTTGCTTTCTACTTTCTTTTTAGTTCTTAGATCTTGCAAAGAAGGACTGTGATATGTGGATCCCCCAGCATTATGCCATGAAAAATAAGGGAGTGATCGCTGTTTCAGACGAGTACTTCCAAGGAAAGTAAAGTAAAAAACAATTACGTTAATAATGTACTAAATTGGTGAAAATTTCAAACAGTCAAACTGTATGTGATGTTTAATGGTGCATTTTGCTGGAAAATATGATATTCAAGAGTTAAATGAATAATGAAATGATGTAATGGATGTTTGGGTTCAATGAGTTGGCAACAATGTGGCCTAAACAAACTGCACATCAAATAATGTATGCAATGTGTTATGATTTATGTTAAAATAAGATGTACACAAATCTGATTGGAACAAGAAAAACTAATCTGTGACTGACATAGAAGAACTTGCATATTTGGTGAATTCATATAAAAAAATGTTTAAACCCCCAAAAGTTTAAAATAGCACTTCATAACCTTTTCCTTTTGTATGGTAAATTTGATTTTATAAACATGCTGTCTAGAATAATGAATACAATCAAATTTGATTTTGTTTACACTTGTGTGTTTCATTTGGTCAAAGATTCTAATCCTCCCACAGCCACTTACTACTTAAATGTAATGTATTAAAGCAACCATTGGGGGAAGCCTTGTAATGAAAAATGGCTACTTAAGGGAGGAATTTTCAAACAGACCCCATGCACTGAGGAAGACCACACCCTGGCAAAAGCGCTGGGGAAAGCTGGATAGGACAGCATACTCCACATCTGGGAGACAAGCTGTCTGTTGTAACTTATTTCACAAAATAAAAGTTTTGGATTTGAAATGAACCAACAGTGTCTCATCCTACTTCTACTTTGGAGTGCAGTGACATTCTGGACTATGAGTACTTGGATGGCAGCACTCACATCGATCTCAGAGAAAGTATCGTGAGATCCTCAGGGATCCTATCTTGCTTACTCTGCAGCACTTCTTTGTACAGGGTCTCAAAGGCTCGTGCATGGAATTTTATACCCCAGTTCAGCTAAATATAGCACTAGATACTAGCAAGAAAGTTGAACTTGGAAAACTAACTACGTTTGCAAAACGGGGGCTGAAAAGTACTTAAAAAGTGATTGGAAAGTAGAGCCATAATACTGGGCATGTGCTAATGCATATTAGCACATGCCCATGCAATCATATCCCAAGGGCTATTAATATGTAAAAGCACATGCCTGGCTCCACTTTCTGATCACTTTTAAAGAACTTTTTAGCTCCCGTTTTGCAAAAATAGCTAGTTTCTCCGAGTTCAGCTTTCTTGCTAGTATCTGAAACTGTATTTAGTTGAACTCAGGTATTATATGTCTAGTGACTGGGAAGTCTTCAGCCAGAAATGTGACTGAAACAATGGAACAGCCCAGGTACCAATGCAAAGGCTGCTGTGTAAATGCACACACTTGTGGTGCAGACAAAGCAGGAATGAACACAAACCTTGTGATTTGGTTGCACGCCTTGTAAAAGCACCTTTACATTAGGCCTAGCATAGAGAACAGAACAGCTGCAGTATGTGATAGCTTTCTATTCCTACAACCAAGAGGGGTATGCCTCAATTCCTGTGGGGAGAGATTCTTACTTTAAAAAGTAAAACTTGTGTAATGTTGTTTTCTAAGATCTGGGTGGTAAGAGATTAGTACAGTTGAGTCTTTTTCTGTTTTTGCATTCGCTGTCATATAAAATCTTGCTATTTTACTTTCCCTAGTGTTTTCTGTAATTTCCCATTTGTTACATATATATATCTTGTACATTTTGAAAATAGTAAATATTTTGCATTTAATTCATCCATGTCTGTGCAGTATTTTTATGAGTAACATTTTTTATTGTTTTCCAGCAATGCAGACATACAGAGCGGAGGAGACAGCAGATTAAAATTTCATTGGCAGTACAGTGTTACAGTACAGTACTTAACACCATTGGGAAACAAGGTGGGGAGGGTAAAGGAAATAAAATATGGGGGGTGGGGGAAACAGATAAGGAAGGGAAATAGGGACAAGACAAAGGACACAAGGTGACAAATCTAGTAGGGTTAGCAAAGCTAATTAATACACAGTTCATGACTAGCACTCTCCTAGAAGCAAGTTAATTATTGTAAAATACAGGAATATGATTAACTATAGCAGCATTAACTTTGTATCTGACAGGATACCACTCCTACCCACAGATGTTAACCTCATGAAGCATATTACTTAGATGGAATCCTTTAGAGAACTGTGGTGGCCCACCAAAACTCCCTCCTAGTCCTCAAGGGGAGAACTTAAGCACCTCAAAAGTACCAGAGCCAACTCTGTGTCTTCACAAGGCCATATGCCCAGCAGAAGTTACCCATGAGGGGGGTATGACCCATCCCACTTGTGTAATATCAAGGGGTATCAGTTAGCCAGCACCCTGCTGGGAGTGTTTGAGTTATGGAGCTTCAAAAAATTGAGGTAGTAGGACCAACATTGATTGAATTTGGACATTTGGTACTTCTACAAGTGTGAAATCCTATCCAGTTTGGCTAAAGAGGATAGAGAAGCTAACATCTCTGTCACTGCAGGCTTCAGAGGTGACCTCCATTTGCATAATAGAGCTCTCTTAGTCTGCAGTGAGATCAGTGCAAGCCATCTTATCTCATAGGGGGTCATTTGTGAAAGCTTCTTTCGGATACCCAAAATGTAAAAGAGAGGACTAAATGGGAGTTTCTTCACCAACACTTTGCATGCAATATCATGTATGCCTCGCCACAGGGATTTCAGTTGCAGACAAGACCATAGTATATGCAGAATATCCGCACCCAAGCCCTGACACCTCCAACAAGAGTTGGACTCCAGAATCTTGGCTGTATACAGCACAGCTGGTGATTTATACCAAGAATGGGCTATTTTGTTCTGGATTAATCTAGACATAGCATCCACCAGTCATCTGTGAGTGTCTTTCCAGGATTGTTCCCAGTCTATAGAGGAGATGGGGGTGCAGAGCATTTTTCCCACTTAAGTCTCACCCTCTCAGAGTATTGGGGAAGGGTATGTCTAAGTTTAGCATAAATGCACCCTGCTAGACCTATCAGGTGTTGTAACCAGATGTGTAGCTCTGCATTGTGTGTTTGGGGCTTCGAAGGGTGCAATATATATCTGAGTGCTGCCCTAAGCTGAAGGTACTTCCAAAAATCTGCATGAGCAATGTTCCAGATATGCTGAAATGTATAAAGGGTCTTAAGATTGGGGTCTAGCAAGTCTTTCAGTACGAAAATACCCTTATCTGCCCAGGATTTCCAATATAGCAATTGATCATCCACAGTAATCTCTGGATTAAACCATAAAGGGGTGTAAGACAAGGGGAGAGGAGTCTGGTTGAGTCTTTTGTGAACACCCAACCAATTGGACCTGGCAGCCTCAACAGATGGAGACATGTAAAGAGACTTAGCTCTGTTAGAAAGGCTCGCGTTATGAACTTTATGGGGCATCAGAAGGGATGAGAAATGTACTGTCCCAGTAATATCAAGTTCTATATGTACCCATTGAGGGGCTAATGGTACTAAGGGGTGCAGCCCTTTAACCATTTGTGCCAAAACGAATGCCTGCCGGTATCCTTCTACACATGGAAGGCACCACCCTCCCTTGCTCCAGTGAGCTCTCAATTGGGCACGACTGAAACAAGGCTTGTTGCCGTCCCATAGGAAATCTCTAATAAGCCTATTCCAAGCCAGGTACCATTGTTTGGGGAGGGAAATAGGGATGTGCGTTAACAGATAAAAGATCTTGGGTGCAGAGACCATTTTGATTGCAGCAATTTTGCCTGCGAACATCATTTGCAGAGGTTTCCATCTGTCAAACTCTGTTTTTAGAGAGCTAAGAAAGGGTTGAATATTAGCCTGCCAGAGATTATCTAAAGAAGATGTGAGCTTAATACCTAAATATGTGATCCCCTCAGGTGCCCACATAAGGCCTACAGACTGAGCTATCTCTTCAGAGCATTTTCCATTCAAGGGGAGTACCTCCATCTTGGCCTGATTCAGTTTCAGTCCTGAATATTGGGAAAATAAATCCAACAGTTCCAATAATGGGGGAGCAGATCTTTGCAGATCTACCAAAGGGAGAAGCAAATCATCTGCATACATAAGGGCGGTGTACTCTATATTACCCGCTTTGATACCACTAATGTCTGGATGGCTACGGAGTGCCAGAGCTAAAGGCTCCACTGCCAAAATGAAAAGAAGGGGGAACAATGGACAGCCTTGTCTAATTCCCCGTTCAAGGGGGATGGGGCCAGATAGTATGGCATTCGTATTCACTCTAGCTGAGGGGGATGTGTAAATAGCTTGAATTCTTGACAGAAATTTTGGGCCAACTCTGAATGATGTCAAGGCCAAATATAAATAGTCCCACTTCACGGAGTTGAAGGCCTTTTCAAAGTCCACTGTGACTGCTGCAGCAGGGGTGAGGAGATATTTTGCTATGTGTATGAGATTCATTAGTGTCCTTAAATGATCAGAACTATGTCGCCCGGGGATAAACCCCGCTTGAGATGGATGTACGAGACCTGGCAGGAGGGTATTTAGCCTAGTTGCTAGAATTTTGGCATAAAGTTTACTATCAATATTAATCAAGGATATTGGCTGATAATTGCTTGGCTTGGTGTGTTCCTTTCCTTTTTTTGGGATGAGTACAATGGTCGCCTCTCTAAGTGTGGGAGGAAGGGCGCCTCTAAGCTCAATATCTTGAAAAACTGCCGTTAACAGTGGAGTGAGAGTAGGTGCTAGGGCCTGGTTAAAATCTGCAGTATAACCATCGTTTCCGGGGAATTTGCCCAGCTTGAGGGACTTAATCGCAGTATTGACCTCCTCCGCAGATACTGGGGACTCAAGCACCTGAGCTTGCTGGTCTGTAAGTTTAGGGAGTTGGCAGGATTGAAGAAAGGGTTGTATCTCCATGTTCAGATGGACATGAGTGGAGGTGTATAACTTTTTATAGTAGGCGGCCATTGTATCATTTATTGCCTTGGGTGCTGTGGTCAAATTTCCACCAATGTCCGTAAGGCCAGTGATATATGTACTAGCTTGTCTTTTACACAGCTGATACGCAAGTATCTTGCCGACTTTGTCCCCAATTTCCCAGAAGGAGTGTTGCAGCCGTAATATGGCTATTTCAGCCTTTCTATTAAGGAGCTGATTAATCTCAAACCACAGGTTCAGAACAACTTTGCCTATAGGGGAGTTCAGGGTGGGGGAGGATGTGGTTTTAAAAAAGCTTTCCACCTCTTTCAGTTTCTGTTCTAGAGATGCCAGATGTAGTTCCTGTTTCCTTCTTTTTGCTGCTGTGAATCCCATTATATTGCCATGCATGGTGGCCTTAAAGGCTTCCTATGTGTTACCAGAATTCGTATTGTCTATCGGGTTGTGGGCTAGGAAAAGGGCAGCTTCATTCTGAGCCCATGGGATGAAATCAGGGTCTCTGATTAGTATAGGATCTAACCTCCAGTGACGGGATGGGGAGGGTTGGTGTCCCATTGCATTAAAAGCTGCACTGGGGCATGGTCTGAAATTACCCTATGAAGAATGGTCACATCTAGAGATTTAGCTATAATTGCTGAAGGTCCCAACCAAAAGTCCAATCTACTGTAGGAGGCATTAGGCTCCGAGTGAAAAGTGCAATCCATAGTTCTGGGGTGGAAAAGTCTCCAAATGTCTGATAGCCCTTGATCTACAATCATTTGGTGGAGAGCATTATTACATTTAGTGTGTGTCTCTTTGCTTTCATCATTCCTGCCGAGTGACGGAACTAGCGAGAGGTTAAAATCTCCTCCAATAAGGAGAGGGCAGGGGGGTGAATTCCAAAATAGCCTGTGCTATATCATGAAAAAAAATTGTGGTGTATCTTCATTTGGGGCGTAAAGGTTACAGAGAGTAATGGGTCCTGAGGGGGTATTGTAGATACCTAAAACCCACCTGCCATCAGCACTAGATAGTGATTTGGAGAGTACCCAGGGCAAAGATTTATGAATTAAAATTATTACTCCACATTTCTTAGTAGTGGCATGGGATGACACTTGTTGTCCAACCCAGTCCTTAATCAGGTGAGTGTGGTCTTCTCCTGAAAGTTTTGTCTCCTAAAGAAATGCCACCTGGGATTTAAGATGCTTTAGATGGGTTAGGACTTTTTTCTTTTTGACAGAGGAGTTTAAACCCCGCACATTCCAAGTGTGTACTAATAGGTCTGTCATGCTAACCTTCTCAGGCACCCAATTAAAAGGGATTTGCTGTAGAGCAAGGGGTATGAGGAGTTAACAGGGAACCTGTACTACGTATATTCACCAGGGTATGATAGAACCTTAGGGTGTTGAGGGTATAACTCCAAAGGAGTATCTTCCCTCTATGTCAAAGTTAGAGTACCTGACACACCATAGGTCTAATGAAGATTCCACACTGCGTTCCTCAATCTAATCAGCTCTGTGCACACAAAACCAAAGAAAACTTACAGAACTTATCCTATAGTAAGATTGGTGAGAGGCTTATCCAGCTGAGAACAGCAGATGGAAGACCCCTCTCACTTCTGTGGGGCCTGTGGCAAAAAACCACCAGTTTTAGGCCCAGCCCAGCAGACACTAGGGTAACTATCAGGACTTCCAATGTGTTGTAAGACTGTAGTCACTTTACAGATACTGACAGCTATACCCCAGAGCCTAGCCCGGGTTTGTCCCAGAAGGTGTTACTCAGTTAGGGAGGGGGAGGAATGTGTATGCCTGTAAAAGGAATGTTTTCCACTATTCAACTGGCATCCAGCTCAATAAGAACAGGAGCTGTTGCCAACAGATATGCATAACTAACCAGACAGTAGTGTAATAAGCAGCTTCAACTGTCTATGCTTATGAGGTTGTCAGAACTGTAACCCAGGCAATGCAAGATCACGCTCAGAGAGGAAACCACAACCTCCATGATAAAAAAAGAGCATCAACAAGATGCAGTCGTGCCTACCAACAACAACATATTAAACATGATCATTTTTATAAATTCTTATACACTTTAACTTTCGAGCCAACTGGCCCACATACAGTACATACATCAGAGTATCCCCAAGGTGAAGTGTCTATCTAAGGGGGTGGGAACCCTCGGATGACCATTCACGTATAGGGAGCTGCCCAGCTTGAGATACTAGGGCCCCCGTCAGGGATGACTGTTTAGTAATAGCAGCTCCATTACAGCCCCTTAATAAGCTACCCCCAAGTGAGCGATGACAACCTCCCTACTGCCTCTAGACACAGAACCTAGGGTACTTATCTGAGAACCATCTCTTGGATGGATGTTCATGTTAACTTAATGTCCTCAGATGATTGCACCGTGAATTCTAGGCCTGGTGTTGCCACAGAGGCCACAAGTGTCAATTCTAAGTCTTGCAATGGGAAAGCCACTTCAACATCCTTGGCCCAAGAGAAAATTCCATGGTGCTTGGTATGTCCTCCCTCTGAAGTGATTCTAGTGGCTCAAATCTTTTTTTTGAAAAGTCAGGACTGGTATACACTATTTTCTGACCTTCCGTTCTGCCAACACACTGATCAGTACCAGCCTCCTCTCGTCTGAGTCCTTGAGGGTGATCCCTCTTAGAGTAGGAGATTGTGGAGGCCTCTTCCAAACCTTAGGGTTCCTGGGCTCCTGCCCATTTTTGAAAGACGGGGAAGGATCAGGTCCTGGAGCACCTGGAGAGTCCGGCTTCTGAGGAGGGTTCCTCGGGAGGGTTCCTCGGAGCTTGGTCCTTAGAGTGATTTTGACCTTCAGTACATGATTCTGAGGGGCCAGGGGTAGGCCAGGTAGTTGAAATGTAATCCAGTGTGGCCTCAGGAGTGGTAAATTGGTGTGATACTCCATTTTCTGTGATTTTCAATATCACCGGATACCGGAGCGCAAAGGGTATTTGCAGTTTGTGTAGTTTATGGCGTATCTCTGTAAAGGCTTTTCTTTTGTTTGCCAGTTCTTTCAAAAAGTCCTGAAAAACCATGATTTGGTGACCTCTCCATTGTAGTGACCCAAGCTCCCTAGCACGCCTCTGTATAGCTTCCTTTTCAGCAGAATTTAATAGTCTGCGATAATGGGCCTCAGTTTGTCTCCCACTGGTGGCTTAGGCTGCAGCGATCTATGTGCCCTTTCAATCATTATTCTGGTGGTCTGTGGGAGATCTAGAACGTCAGGCACAGCTGTTTGAAGAAAGTGAATGGTTTTGCCTTCCTCACAACCCTCAGGGAATCCCAGGAACCGTAAGTTGTTATGGCGGCTCCTGTTCTCGAGATCATTGATTTTGTCTTGTAATGCAATGATTTGTGCAGCTTGATTCTGTAGAGTGGTGCAGTGACCTTGGACCACCTCTTCTTGTTCCACTGCCTTTTGTTCTACTCGGTCTAGCTGGGCATCAATCTGTTGAATTGACATTGCAGTTGTGTTAGATGCCAGAGTTAGAGCACCGATGCTGGTGATAATGGATGTAAACATTTCTCTGACAGACAGGTCCTCGGTTTCTTTCCTTGAGTGCGCCATTAGGCCTTTAGCACGGGCCGCTCAGTAGTGATCAAACTGTAATTACAGTCCCCGACGTCTATTCCGGTTCTTGGTCGGTATCAAAGCTGCTTAAGTATTTCGATTACTGAATCTCAAGCTTATCCATGGATAGTTCAACTTCTAGGTGGATTTTTAATAAATCTTGGCTCTGGGTTGTAACAGTGAATTTTTAAGTCGCCGTCTTGTCTGCCTGTTGGCCACGCCCCCCTGTGCAGTATTTTAAAAGGCTTAGGCAATTTATTTTGCTTGCTGCTCTGAGTTCTATCTCCAAGAGCATGTACCAAGTTAAAGATATACTGATTCTAATACTGGAGCCTTTTCAGAAATGTGTGAAGCAGTCTGAGACTTTTGAAGTCCGTCCTGTGTACTGTGAAAAAGGCATACACAGGGATAGGATGGGAATGGTTCAGTGGTAAACTCAGAACAGGATGGTGATAAAATTGGTCAAGTGTATTAAACCAGGTTCAGCCTGGGGCTCTGTGATGAAGTGGTGTAAAGTGATTGGGATCATAAAGCATAGTGTGTGTGTGTGTGTGTGTGTGTGTGTGTGTGCGTACATGTACCTGCATGTGTGTGTGTGTGTGTGTGTGTGTGTATGTGTGTGTGTGTACATGTGTAGAAAAGTTAGTGGTTACTTGGCACACATAGCAAGTTATGCAAGTGATACTTTGTACACTGCTGTTTTGTTTCTTTACCATTATTTACCATATTGAGGATTGGATAGTGAGAAGGTACTATGCCTGTTACACAGAAATTGTTTACTTTGGCAAAACCACAGGACTTGTGCCAAAGGAAAGGGTTATCGATAAGTGCAGACACTGTTGCAACACATAGAATCCCAAGAAGAAAGTGACCAAGAAAAGGGGAGAACATGGTCATAGAGGAGGTTTGCCAGAGTTATGAGGCTGAGATGAGAAAGAGAGAGAATCAGATATCAGAGTTTGGTTGGCTAAGCTATCAGATCACACCAAGATGATGAGGCTGAGACTGAAGGTTAACCAGATAAAATCAAAACAGATATACAGCTGTGAAGAAGAAAGCTGGAGGCAGGGGCACAATGGAAAATGTGTCAGGTAAAGCACCAGAAGAAAGTGTGCAAGGTAGAGAAGCAAGAGAAAGATCATAAGCACTGGATCCTGATGCATGAAGAGCACAAGAACAAGCACCAGATGGAGGAGCAAGAAAACATGCTCTAGGCAAGGGAGCAAGAGAAAGAGCATTAACAGCAGATCCTGATGTGACAGGAACAAGAGAACAAGCACCAGCACCAGCTCCTGATAGTAGAGAAGTAAGAGTAGCAGCATCTGGAGTGAGAGAGATGAACAAGTGAGATGGAAATGAAGATCCTGCAACAGAAGGCACCACTAGCAAAAGTAGATATGGGCATGTGGGGCTTAGTGGCAATAGTAACAAGTCAGCAACAGAAAAGAGGAAAGTGAATGAAAAGGAGAGAAAAAATAAAAATAAGGAGATAAATGGTAGGTCACACTGACTGCCCCTTGAAGCGTTACATCCAGGATCATGTAAAAGCAATAATTAAAATGATGGACAATGCCTTGGGGTGCAGTTCAAGGGGGTACACAACTTGGAGACCAGCAGTTTCAAATGTCATGCTTTGGAACATGTTTCACTGCTTATTAGAGGAGGAGACTGTGTTTCAATGTTTGTGGAATAGCAATAAGGAGATATGGGGTATATAGTGCTTGTGTAACTCGTAGTACTTTTTGTGGCTTTACTCTATTCCTACCCTTGAGTAGTAGTGGTAGGTAGGTAAGTAGTAATTTGTAGGGAATAGAAAGCCCAGGAGAAAGGTCGAGAAGAGCACCGGAGAAGGAGGAGGAGGAGGGGATGGTGGTGGATGAAAACACTCCCTAAGCAAGGGAGGTGTGTTAGAGGAGGGCTTATGTAGAGGTTGTGGGAGGTGCTATTCCCCACATTGAACCTCAGGCAAGCCCTCTCATTCAATGTTTGTGGAATAGCAATAAGGAGAGATGGGGTATATAGTGCTTGTGTAACGTGTAGTACTTTTTGTGTCTTTGCTCTAGTCCTACCCTTGAGTAGTAGTAGTAGGTAGGTAGGTAGGTAGGTAGGAAGTAATTTGTAGAGAATAGAAGGCCCAAAAAGAAACCTCCTCCAACTTATGGAGATTATGACCCCCTGGCACTCAGGAGAGGAAAACCCCCCAGGTGGAGGAAACCTTTGAGGACCCATTGCTGGAGGTCTGCCTGTCCTTCTGGGCATACTAAATGGAAAAGGATCTAGGTTCTAGTAATCATAGCTAATTCAAGGTTGGTAAGTTGCTTGGAGAGAGGATAATCCATCTTCGGTCCATGGATGATGCCGATCACATGATGATCCTGAGGTTGAAGAGGAGATCTGTCCTGAATGAGCGGTAGAATCCCAAGTATAGAGTAAATCTGAGTGAAGGAGGGCAAAGGAAGTCCAAGTATCCAAGATGATGAATGATGCTAGTCCAACACAATTGTAATGGGCAGAGGAATCATGAGTGGATTGATAAGATACTAAACTGGGAATGGTGGAACTGCAATGGTAGAAGGAGTCACTGGTGAATGATCCAACTTGTGAGAGGCTCGAATGTAAGGGTATGGCTGGAGGCTAGGAATTTTGTATTGAACAAGGAGTTGTTAATGAGATATCCATAGAGTATAATTTGTAGAAGAGTCTTTGAGTGTCATGGAGATGATGGTTCATTCTTGATCCAAAGATGATACAGCTTGAATGATGATCCTGAAGATGAAGTGTACATCTTTCTGTAGGGATGGTACAGTCCTATGTTTAAATCAGATCTAGTTAAGGAAGGGCTAATGTAGACCAAATTTCCAGAGTGACAAAGGATGGATGTCCAGGAGATTGTATGGAGGTTATGAGGTGGGAGAGCAAGATGAGATTGAGATAAGACCAGACAGGACATTGTGGTAGTTGCGATGATTAGTAAAGTTATGAGTGACTGCTTCAATTCATATAAGCTTTTATATTTGAGGTAGTCTGAAGGTAAAGAATAGATTAGTGAGCGAAAGTTACAAGGTAAGCATCCCAGAGTAAAATGAGTAGAGGAGTTTGAGTGCCTGATGAGAGTAATGCCATAAGTGATTAGTAAAGCCCAGAAGATGATTTGCAGAACCATCCAGATGGTAACCTAGTTTATATGAGGAATGATTGGAATTGTGGTATAAGGAATGTTTGGCTTCTATTGCCACAATGTTCGAGACCTTATGCTTAATCCTTTTATTGGCACGCTGCCTGAAGTATGTGTGGGTATTCCTGTGGTGTGATCATTTAGGAGATGCACTGTGGTGGCATAGGTGGTTAGATTTATGGTTAATCCAGATGCTGAAGTACATGAGAAAAGTTTGGGGTGGATGAGAGGAAGAGTCTGTACGCTGGATTAGTAGTGAAATCGATAAATGCAGGATGCCATAGGATTTAGTGCTACAGCTGATAAATCCTGACTGGGATGCAAGGCTGAGTTGGGAATTTGTCTTGGCTATTACGGATTGCCAGACAGAATTCAGGAAAACCAGTTTTAGGTGATGGTCTTTACTGTATATATTAACAAAGGTATTTTGAAAAGAAGAGGCTGAATGGCCTGCTGGAAGAATGGATAACCCGGCAGAAAGTACTAGGTGAACAGGTGCGGATAATAGTGTAAGGAATAACAATGTCTGGGAGTGAAATCGAAGGTGTGGATGACATAGAGTCAGGAATCAGCTTGGCAATGGAAACCCCACAATGACTATTCTGGACAATCTCTGTGCCATTACCAAAACTAGCAATGACTGTTGGAAAGTGGGAGTCGAGTAACTTGGTCATCAGAAATAAGAGGCGGTATAAGGTCAAATGGATGAAATCCTTAGTTGACTGGATTATCTTGCGATTCCTGGTATCTGTAGAGGTGAAGCCAATTATGAAGTCTGACTAGAACAGAAGGATTTAAGTCCTTTCCATGTATGGGGATGGCCAATGAGACGAGGCATCGAAGGAGTCATGGTGAATGGATGGACAGGAATTGGAGGGTATATCCAAAAGAGACAGAGGAGATCTTCCTATTGTCTAGGTGACTGGGATTCCGTGAATGATTGCAAAGAACTGAGTGGGCAGTCTGAGACATCAATGATAACTTAAGAGTCTATGGGGCATGTGAGCGAAGGACTGTTTTTTGCTGGCAGAAGTATTACTCCAGAGTAATGAATAAATGATCGAATGAACAGTGGAAGGTACTGTTAGAAGGGCAGGAGGAGAAGTAGGTGATGGATCGTATGGAAGC